>OX335784.1:4402500-6802500 GCA_946896805.1 Scutellaria galericulata | reverse complement strand
AATAATATACGTGTTTAAAGAAAATAAAAAAATTAAAAAAAACCTGAATGGATTCGGTACATTATTACCTTTATTATTATGGGATCGTTTGCATTAGTACTGGTATTATAATGGGATATGGTAAAATAATATTGGTATGATCATGAGATCCGGTATAATTGTGCTGCTATGATTATGGGCTCAGATGGATAAGTACCAGTATGATCGTGATAAAAATAATATACGTGTTATAAGGAAATTTAAAAAAATTCAAAAAAAACTGATCGGATCCGATTCATTATTTCCTGTATTATTATTGGATCCTGTGCATTAGTGCTGGTATAATAATGGGATCCGGTAAAATAATACTGGTATGATCATGAGATCCGGTACAATTGTACTGTTATGATTATGGGATCAAATGGATTAGTACCAATATGATCGTGATATAAATAATATACGTGTTTAAAGAAAATTAAAAAAATTAAAAAAACAACTGATCGAATCCGGTACAGTATTACCTGTTTTATTATGGGTTCCGCTGTATTAGTACTGGTATAATAATGGGATCCGGTAAAAGAATACAGGTATGATCATGAGATCCGATACAATTGTGCTGCTATGATTATGGGATCAGGTGGATAAGTACCAGTATGATCGTGATAAAAATAATATACGTGTTTAAAGAAAATTAAAAAAAAAATTGATCGGATTCTGTATATTATTACCTGTATTATTATGGGATCTTGTGCATTAGTACTGGTATAATAATGGGATCCGGTAAAATAATACTGGTATGATCATGAGATCCGATACAATTGTGCTGCTATGATTATGGTACCAGGTGGATTAGTACTGGTATGATCGTGATAAAAATAATATACGTGTTTAAAGAATATAAAAAAATTAAAAAAAATTGTTCGATCCCGTATATTATTACCTGTATTATTATGAGATCCTGTGCATTAGTATTGGTATAATAATGGGATCCTGTAAAAAAATACTGGTATGATCATGAGATCCGGTACATTTGTGATGCTATGATTATAGGATCAGGTGGATTAGTACTAGTATGATCGTGATAAAAATAATATACGTGTTTAAAGAAAATAAAAAAATTAAAAAAAACCTGAATGGATCCGGTACATTATTACCTTTATTATTATGGGATCGTTTGCATTAGTACTGGTATTATAATGGGATATGGTAAAATAATATTGGTATGATCATGAGATCCGGTATAATTGTGCTGCTATGATTATGGGCTCAGATGGATAAGTACCAGTATGATCGTGATAAAAATAATATACGTGTTATAAGGAAATTTAAAAAAATTCAAAAAAAACTGATCGGATCCGATTCATTATTTCCTGTATTATTATTGGATCCTGTGCATTAGTGCTGGTATAATAATGGGATCCGGTAAAATAATACTGGTATGATCATGAGATCCGGTACAATTGTACTGTTATGATTATGGGATCAAATGGATTAGTACCAATATGATCGTGATATAAATAATATACGTGTTTAAAGAAAATTAAAAAAATTAAAAAAACAACTGATCGAATCCGGTACAGTATTACCTGTTTTATTATGGGTTCCGTTGTATTAGTACTGGTATAATAATGGGATCCGGTAAAATAATACAGGTATGATCATGAGATCCGATACAATTGTGCTGCTATGATTATGGGATTTGGTGGATTACTACTGGTATGATCGTGATAAAAATAATATACGTGTTTAAAGAAAATTAAAAAAAATAAAAAAAAATTGATCGGATTCGGTATATTATTACCTGTATTATTATGGGATCTTGTGCATTAGTACTGGTATAATAATGGGATCCGGTAAAATAATACTGGTATGATCATGAGATCCGATACAATTGTGCTGCTATGATTATGGTACCAGGTGGATTAGTACTGGTATGATCGTGATAAAAATAATATACGTGTTTAAAGAAAATAAAAAAATTAAAAAAAATTGTCCGATCCGGTACATTATTACCTGTATTATTATGAGATCCTGAGCATTAGTATTGGTATAATAATGGGATCCTGTAAAAAAATACTGGTATGATCATGAGATCCGGTACATTTGTGATGCTATGATTATGGGATCAGATGGATTAGTACTAGTATGATCGTGATAAAAATAATATACGTGTTTAAAGAAAATAAAAAAATTAAAAAATACCTGAATGGATCCGATACATTATTACCTTTATTATTATGGGATCGTTTGCATTAGTACTGGTATTATAATGGGATATGGTAAAATAATACTGGTATGATCATGAGATCCGGTATAATTGTGCTGCTATGATTATGGGATCAGATGGATAAGTACCAGTATGATCGTGATAAAAATAATATACGTGTTATAAGGAAATTTAAAAAAATTGAAAAAAAACTGATCGGATCCGATTCATTATTTCCTGTATTATTATGGGATCCTGTGCATTAGTACTGGTATAATAATGGGATCCGGTAAAATAATACTGGTATGATCATGAGATCCGGTACAATTGTACTGCTATGATTATGGGATCAAATGGATTAGTACGAATATGATCTTGATATAAATAATATACGTGTTTAAAGAAAATTAAAAAAATTAAAAAAACAACTGATCGAATCCGGTACTGTATTACCTGTTTTATTATGGGTTCCGCTGTATTAGTACTGGTATAATAATGGGATCCGGTAAAATAATACTGGTATGATCATGAGATCTGATACAATTGTGCTGCTATGATTATGGGATTTGGTGGATTAGTACTGGTATGATCGTGATAAAAATAATATACGTGTTTAAAGAAAATTAAAAAAAAATTGATCGGATTCGGTATATTATTACCTGTATTATTATGGGATCTTGTGCATTAGTACTGGTATAATAATGGGATCCGGTAAAATAATACTGGTATGATCATGAGATCCGATACAATTGTGCTGCAATGATTATGGGATTTAGTGGATTAGTACTGGTATGATGGTAATAAAAATAATATACGTGTTTAAAGAAAATTAAAAAAAAAAAATTGATCGGATTCGGTATATTATTACCTGTATTATTATGGGATCTTGTCCATTAGTACTGTTATAATAATGGGATCCGGTAAAATAATACTGGTATGATCATGAGATCCGATACAATTGTGCTGCTATGATTATGGTACCAGGTGGATTAGTACTGGTATGATCGTGATAAAAATAATATACGTATTTAAAGAAAGTAAAAAAATTAAAAAAAATTGTCCGATCCGGTACATTATTACCTGTATTATTTTGAGATCCTGTAAAAAAATACTGGTATGATCATGAGATCCGGTACATTTGTGATGCTATGATTATGGGATCAGGTGGATAAGTACTAGTATGATCGTGATAAAAATAATATACGTGTTTAAAGAAAATAAAAAAATTAAAAAAAACCTGAATGGATCCGGTACATTATTACCTTTATTATTATGGGATCGTTTGCATTAGTACTGGTATTATAATGGGATATGGTAAAATAATACTGGTATGATCATGAGATCCGGTATAATTGTGCTGCTATGATTATGGGATCAGATGGATAAGTACAGTATGATCGTGATAAAAATAATATACATGTTATAAGGAAATTTAAAAAAATTGAAAAAAAACTGATCGGATACGATTCATTATTTCCTGTATTATTATGGGATCCTGTGCATTAGTACTGGTATAATAAAGGGATCCGGTAAAATAATACTGGTATGATCATGAGATCCGGTACAATTGTACTGCTATGATTATGGGATCAAATGGATTAGTACGAATATGATCGTGATATAAATAATATACGTGTTTAAAGAAAATTAAAAAAATTAAAAAAACAACTGATCGAATCCGGTACAGAATTACCTGTTTTATTATGGGTTCCGCTGTATTAGTACTGGTATAATAATGGGATCCGGTAAAATAATACTGGTATGATCATGAGATCCGATACAATTGTGTTGCTATGATTATGGGATTTGGTGGATTACTACTGGTATGATCGTGATAAAAATAATATACGTGTTTAAAGAAAATTAAAAAAATTAAAAAAAAATTGATCGGATTCGGTATATTATTACCTGTATTATTATGGGATCTTGTGCATTAGTACTGGTATAATAATGGGATCCGGTAAAATAATACTGGTATGATCATGAGATCCGATACAATTGTGCTGCTATGATTATGGTACCAGGTGGATTAGTACTGGTATGATCGTGATAAAAATAATATACGTGTTTAAAGAAAATAAAAAAATTGTCCGATCCGGTACATTATTACCTGTATTATTATGAGATCCTGTGCATTAGTATTGGTATAATAATGGGATCCTGTAAAAAAATACTGGTATGATCATGAGATCCGGTACTTTTTATGATGCTATGATTATGGGATCAGGTGGATTAGTACTAGTATGATCGTGATAAAAATAATATACGTGTTTAAAGAAAATAAAAAAATTAAAAAAAACCTGAATGGATCCGGTACATTATTACCTTTATTATTATGGGATCGTTTGCATTAGTACTGGTATTATAATGGGATATGGTAAAATAATACTGGTATGATCATGAGATCCGGTATAATTGTGCTGCTATGATTATGGGATATGATGGATAAGTACCAGTATGATCGTGATAAAAATAATATACGTGTTATAAGGAAATTTAAAAAAATTGAAAAAAAACTGATCGGATCCGATTCATTATTTCCTATATTATTATGGGATCCTGTGCATTAGTACTGGTATAATAATGGGATCCGTTAAAATAATACTGGTATGATCATGAGATCCGGTACAATTGTACTGCTATGATTATGGGATCAAATGGATTAGTACCAATATGATCGTGATATAAATAATATACGTGTTTAAAGAAAATTAAAAAAATTAAAAAAACAACTGATCGAATCCGGTACTGTATTACCTGTTTTATTATGGGTTCCGCTGTATTAGTACTGGTATAATAATGGGATCCGGTAAAATAATACTGGTATGATCATGAGATCTGATACAATTGTGCTGCTATGATTATGGGATTTGGTGGAGTAGTACTGGTATGATCGTGATAAAAATAATATACGTGTTTAAAGAAAATTAAAAAAAAAACAATTGATCGGATTTGGTATATTATTACCTGTATTATTATGGGATCTTGTGTATTAGTACTGGTATAATAATGGGATCCGGTAAAATAATACTGGTATGATCATGAGATCCGATACAATTGTGCTGCTATGATTATGGTACCAGGTGGATTAGTACTGGTATGATCGTGATAAAAATAATATACGTGTTTAAAGAAAATAAAAAAATTAAAAATCATTGTCCGATCCGGTACATTATTACCTGTATTATTATGAGATCCTGTGCATTAGTATTGGTACAATAATGGGATCCTGTAAAAAAAATACTGGTATGATCATGAGATCCGGTACATTTGTGTTGCTATGATTATGGTATCAGGTGGATTAGTACTATTATGATCGTGATAAAAATAATATACGTGTTTAAAGAAAATAAAAAAATTAAAAAAAACCTGAATGGATCCGGTACATTATTACCTTTATTATTATGGGATCGTTTGCATTTGTACTGGTATTATAATGGGATATGGTAAAATAATACTGGTATGATCATGAGATGCGGTATAATTGTGCTGCTATGATTATGGGATCAGATGGATAGGTACCAGTATGATCGTGATAAAAATAATATACGTGTTATAAGGAAATTTAAAAAAATTGAAAAAAAACTGATCGGATCCGATTCATTATTTCCTGTATTATTATGGGATCCTGTGCATTTGTACTGGTATAATAGTGGGATCCGGTAAAATAATACTGGTATGATCATGAGATCCGATACAATTGTGCTGCTATGATTATGGGATTTGGTGGATTAGTACTGGTATGATGGTGATAAAAATAATATACGTGTTTAAAGAAAATTAAAAAAAAACAATTGATCGGATTCGGTATATTATTACCTGTATTATTATGGGATCTTGTGTATTAGTACTGGTATAATAATGGGATCCGGTAAAATAATACTGGTATGATCATGAGATCCGATACAATTGTGCTGCTATGATTATGGTATCAGGTGGATTAGTACTGGTATGATCGTGATAAAAATAATATACGTGTTTAAAGAAAATAAAAAAATTAAAAAAAATTGTCCGATCCGGTACATTATTACCTGTATTATTATGAGATCCTGAGCATTTGTATTGGTATAATAATGGGATCCTGTAAAAAAAATACTGGTATGATCATGAGATCCGGTACATTTGTGATGCTATGATTATGGGATCAGGTGGATTAGTACTAGTATGATCGTGATAAAAATAATATACGTGTTTAAAGAAAATAAAAAAATTAAAAAAAACCTGAATGGATCCGGTACATTATTACCTTTATTATTATGGGATCGTTTGCATTAGTACTGGTATTATAATGGGATATGGTAAAATAATACTGGTATGATCATGAGATCCGATATAATTGTGCTGCTATGATTATGGGATCAGATGGATAAGTACCAGTAGGATCGTGATAAAAATAATATACGTGTTATAAGAAAATTTAAAAAAATTGAAAAAAAACTGATCGGATCCGATTCATTATTTCCTGTATTATTATGGGATCCTGTGCATTAGTACTGGTATAATAATGGGATCCGGTAAAATAATACTGGTATGATCATGAGATCCGGTATAATTGTACTGTTATGATTATGGGATCAAATGGATTAGTACCAATATGATCGTGATATAAATAATATACGTGTTTAAAGAAAATTAAAAAAATTAAAAAAACAACTGATCGAATCCGGTACTGTATTACCTGTTTTATTATGGGTTCCGCTGTATTAGTACTGGTATAATAATGGGATCCGGTAAAATAATACTGGTATGATCATGAGATCCGATACAATTGTGCTGCTATGATTATGGGATTTGGTGGATTAGTACTGGTATGATGGTGATAAAAATAATATACGTGTTTAAAGAAAATTAAAAAAAAACAATTGATCGGATTCGGTATATTATTACCTGTATTATTATGGGATCTTGTGTATTAGTACTGGTATAATAATGGGATCCGGTAAAATAATACTGGTATGATCATGAGATCCGATACAATTGTGCTGCTATGATTATGGTATCAGGTGGATTACTACTGGTATGATCGTGATAAAAATAATATACGTGTTTAAAGAAAATAAAAAAATTAAAAAAAATTGTCCGATCCAGTACATTATTACCTGTATTATTATGAGATCCTGTGCATTAGTATTGGTATAATAATGGGATCCTGTAAAAAAATACTGGTATGATCATGATATCCGGTACATTTGTGATGCTATGATTATGAGATCAGGTGGATTAGTACTAGTATGATCGTGATAAAAATAATATACGTGTTTAAAGAAAATAAAAAAATTAAAAAAAACCTGAATGGATCCGGTACATTATTACCTTTATTATTATGGGATCGTTTGCATTAGTACTGGTATTATAATGGGATATGGTAAAATAATACTGGTATGATCATGAGATCCGATATAATTGTGCTGCTATGATTATGGGATCAGATGGATAAGTACCAGTAGGATCGTGATAAAAATAATATACGTGTTATAAGGAAATTTAAAAAAATTGAAAAAAAACTGATCGGATCCGATTCATTATTTCCTGTATTATTATGGGATCCTGTGCATTAGTACTGGTATAATAATGGGATCCGGTAAAATAATATTGGTATGATCATGAGATCCGGTATAATTGTACTGTTATGATTATGGGATCAAATGGATTAGTACCAATATGATCGTGATATAAATAATATACGTGTTTAAAGAAAATTAAAAAAATTAAAAAAACAACTGATCGAATCCGGTACTGTATTACCTGTTTTATTATGGGTTCCGCTGTATTAGTACTGGTATAATAATGGGATCCGGTAAAATAATACTGGTATGATCATGAGATCCGATACAATTGTGCTGCTATGATTATGGGATTTGGTGGATTAGTACTGGTCTGATGGTGATAAAAATAATATACGTGTTTAAAGAAAATTAAAAAAAAACAATTGATCGGATTCGGTATATTATTACCTGTATTATTATGGGATCTTGTGTATTAGTACTGGTATAATAATGGGATCCGGTAAAATAATACTGGTATGATCATGAGATCCGATACAATTGTGCTGCTATGATTATGGTATCAGGTGGATTAGTACTGGTATGATCGTGATAAAAATAATATACGTGTTTAAAGAAAATAAAAAAATTAAAAAAAATTGTCCGATCCGGTAAATTATTACCTGTATTATTATGAGATCCTGTGCATTAGTATTGGTATAATAATGGGATCCTGTAAAAAAATACTGGTATGATCATGAGATCCGGTACATTTGTGATGCTATGATTATGGGATCAGGTGGATTAGTACTAGTATGATCGTGATAAAAATAATATACGTGTTTAAAGAAAATAAAAAAATTAAAAAAAACCTGAATGGATCCGGTACATTATTACCTTTATTATTATGGGATCGTTTGCATTAGTACTGGTATTATAATAGGATATGCTAAAATAATACTGGTATGATCATGAGATCCGGTATAATTGTGTTGCTATGATTATGGGATCAAATGGATAAGTACCAGTATGATCGTGATAAAAATAATATACGTGTTATAAGGAAATTTAAAAAAATTGAAAAAAAACTGATCGGATCCGATTCATTATTTCCTGTATTATTATGGGATCCTGTGCATTAGTACTGGTATAATAATGGGATCCGGTAAAATAATACTGGTATGATCATGAGATCTGGTACAATTCTACTGCTATGATTATGGGATCAAATGGATTAGTACCAATATGATCGTGATATAAATAATATACGTGTTTAAAGAAAATTAAAAAAATTAAAAAAACAACTGATCGAATCCGGTACTGTATTACCTGTTTTATTATGGGTTCCGTTGTATTAGTACTGGTATAATAATGGGATCCGGTAAAATAATACTGGAATGATCATGAGATCCGATACAATTGTGCTGCTATGATTATGGGATTTGGTGGATTAGTACTGGTATGATGGTGATAAAAATAATATACGTGTTTAAAGAAAATTAAAAAAATAAAAAAAAAATGGATCGGATTCGGTATATTATTACCTGTATTATTATGGGATCTTGTGCATTAGTACTGGTATAATAATGGGATCCGGTAAAATAATACTGGTATGATCATGAGATCCGATACAATTGTGCTGCTATGATTATGGTACCAGGTGGATTAGTACTGGTATGATCGTGATAAAAATAATATACGTGTTTAAAGAAAATAAAAAAATTAAAAAAAATTGTCCGATCCGGTACATTATTACCTGTATTATTATGAGATCCTGTGCATTAGTATTGGTATAATAATGGGATCCTGTAAAAAAAATACTGGTATGATCATAAGATCCGGTACATTTGTGATGCTATGATTATGGGATCAGGTGGATTAGTACTAGTATGATCGTGATAAAAATAATATACGTGTTTAAAGAAAATAAAAAAATTAAAAAAAACCTGAATGGATCCGGTACATTATTACCTTTATTATTATGGGATCGTTTGCGTTAGTACTGGTATTATAATGGGATATGGTAAAATAATACTGGTATGATCATGAGATCCGATATAATTGTGCTGCTATGATTATGGGATCAGATGGATAAGTACCAGTAGGATCGTGATAAAAATAATATACGTGTTATAAGGAAATTTAAAAAAATTTAAAAAAAACTGATCGGATCCGATTCATTATTTCCTGTATTATTATGGGATCCTGTGCATTAGTACTGGTATAATAATGGGATCCGGTAAAATAATACTGGTATGATCATGAGATCCGGTACAATTGTACTGCTATGATTATGGGATCAAATGGATTAGTACCAATATGATCGTGATATAAATAATATACGTGTTTAAAGAAAAGTAAAAAAATTAAAAAAACAACTGATCGAATCCGGTACAGTATTACCTGTTTTATTATGGGTTCCGCTGTATTAGTACTGGTATAATAATGGGATCCGGTAAAATTATACTGGTATGATCATGAGATCCGATACAATTGTGCTGCTATAATTATGGGATTTGGTGGATTAGTACTGGTATGATCGTGATAAAAATAATATACGTGTTTAAAGAAAATTAAAAAACAAAAAATTGATCGGATTCGGTATATTATTATGGGATCTTGTGCATTAGTGCTGGTATAATAATGGGATCCGGTAAAATAATATTGGTATGATCATGAGATCCGATACAATTGTGCTGCAATGATTATGGGATCTGGTGGATTAGTACTGGTATGATCGTGATAAAAATCATATACGTGTTTAAACAAAATTAAAAAAATTAAAAAAACTGAACGGATCCGATATATTATTACCTGTATTATTATGGGATCCTGTGCATTAGTACTCGTATAATAATGGGATCCGGTAAAATAATACTGGTATGATCATGAGATCTGGTACAATTGTACTGCTATGATTATGAGATCAGATGGATTAGTACCAATATGATCGTGATATAAATAATATACGTGTTTAAAGAACATAAAAAAAATAAAAAAAACAACTGATTGAATCCGGTACAGTATCACTAGTATTATTGTGGGATCCTGTGCATTAGTACTGTTATAATAATGGGATCCGGTAAAATATTACTGGTATGATCATGAGATCCGGTACAATTGTGCTGCTATGATTATGGGATATGGTGGATTAGTACTGGTATGATCGTGATAAAAATCATATACGTGTTTAAAGAAAATTAAAAAAATTAAAAAAACTGATCGGATCCGATATATTATTACCTGTATTATTATGGGATCCTGTGCATTAGTACTCGTATAATAATGGGATCCGGTAAAATAATACTGGTATGATCATGAGATCCAGTACAATTGTACTGCTATGATTATGGGAATAGGTGGATAAGTACCAGTATAATCGTGATAAAAATAATATACGTGTTTAAAGAAAATTAAAAAAATAAAAAAAAATTGATCGGATTCGGTATATTATTACCTGTATTATTATGGGATCATGTGCATTAGTAGTGGTATTAAAATGGGATCTGGTAAAATAATATTAGTATGATCATGAGATCCGGTATAATTGTGCTGCTATGATTATGGGATCAGGTGGATAAGTACCAGTATGATCGTGATAAAAATAATATACGTGTTTAAAGAAAATAAAAAAAATAAAAAAAAAATTGATCGGATTCGGTATATTATTACCTGTAATATTATGGGATCTTGTGCATTAGTACTGGTATAATAATGGGATCCGGTAAAATAGTACTGGTATGATCATGAGATCCGATACAATTGTGCTGCTATGATTATGGTTCCAGGTGGATTAGTACTGGTATGATCGTGATAAAAATAATATACGTGTTTAAAGAAAATAAAAAAATTAAAAAAATTGTCCGATCCGGTACATTATTACCTGTATTATTATGAGATCCTGTGCATTAGTATTGGTATAATAATGGGATCCTGTAAAAAATACTGGTATGATCATGAGATCCGGTACATTTGTGATGCTATGATTATCGGATCAGGTGGATTAGTACTAGTATGATCGTGATAAAAATAATATATGTGTTTAAAGAAAATAAAAAAATTAAAAAAAACCTGAATGGATCCGGTACATTATTACCTTTATTATTATGGGATCGTTTGCATTAGTACTGATATTATAATGGGATATGGTAAAATAATACTGGTATGATCATGAGATCCGGTATAATTGTGCTGCTATGAATATGGGATCAGATGGATATGTACCAGTATGATCGTGATAAAAATAATATACGTGTTATAAGGAAATTTAAAAAAATTGAAAAAAAACTGATCGGATCCGATTCATTATTTCCTGTGTTATTATGGGATCCTGTGCATTAGTACTGGTATAATAATGGGATCCGGTAAAATAATACTGGTATGATCATGAGATCCGGTACAATTGTACTGCTATGATTATGGGATCAAATGGATTAGTACCAATATGATCGTGATATAAATAATATACGTGTTTAAAGAAAATTAAAAAAATTAAAAAAACAACTGATCGAATCCGGTACAGTATTACCTATTTTATTATGGGTTCCGCTGTATTAGTACTGGTATAATAATGGGATCCGGTAAAATAATACTGGTATGATCATGAGATCCGATACAATTGTGCTACTATGATTATGGGATTTGGTGGATTAGTACTGCTATGATCGTGATAAAAATAATATACGTGTTTAAAGAAAATTAAAAAAATTAAAAAAACTGAACGGATCCGATACAGTATTACCTGTATTATTACGGGATCCTGTGCATTAGTACTCGTATAATAATGGGATCCTGTAAAATAATACTGGTATGATCATGAGATCCGGTACAATTGTACTACTATGATTATTAGATCAGATGGATTAGTACCAATATGATCGTGATATAAATAATATACGTGTTTAAAGAAAATAAAAAAAATAAAAAAACAACTGATTAAATCCGGTACAGTATTACCAGTATTATTATGGGATCATGTGCATTAGTAGTGGTATTAAAATGGGATCTGGTAAAATAATATTAGTATGATCATGAGATCCGGTATAATTGTGCTGCTATGATTATGGGATCAGGTGGATAAGTACCAGTATGATCGTGATAAAAATAATATACGTGTTTAAAGAAAATTAGAAAAATAAAAAAAAAATTGATCGGATTCGGTATATTATTACCTGTAATATTATGGGATCTTGTGCATTAGTACTGGTATAATAATGGGATCCGGTAAAATAGTACTGGTATGATCATGAGATCCGATACAATTGTGCTGCTATGATTATGGTACCAGGTGGATTAGTACTGGTATGATCGTGATAAAAATAATATACGTGTTTAAAGAAAATAAAAAAATTAAAAAAATTGTTCGATCCGGTACATTATTACCTGTATTATTATGAGATCCTGTGCATTAGTATTGGTATAATAATGGGATCCTGTAAAAAATACTGGTATGATCATGAGATCCGGTACATTTGTGATGCTATGATTATGGGATCAGGTGGATTAGTACTAGTATGATCGTGATAAAAATAATATATGTGTTTAAAGAAAATAAAAAAATTAAAAAAAACCTGAATGGATCCGTACATTATTACCTTTATTATTATGGGATCGTTTGCATTAGTACTGGTATTATAATGGGATATGGTAAAATAATACTGGTATGATCATGAGATCCGGTATAATTGTGCTGCTATGATTATGGGATCAGATGGATATGTACCAGTATGATCGTGATAAAAATAATATACGTGTTATAAGGAAATTTAAAAAAATTGAAAAAAAACTGATCGGATCCGATTCATTATTTCCTGTATTATTATGGGATCCTGTGCATTAGTACTGGTATAATAATGGGATCCGGTAAAATAATACTGGTATGATCATGAGATCCGGTACAATTGTACTGCTATGATTATGGGATCAAATGGATTAGTACCAATATGATCGTGATATAAATAATATACGTGTTTAAAGAAAATTAAAAAAATTAAAAAAACAACTGATCGAATCCGGTACAGTATTACCTATTTTATTATGGGTTCCGCTGTATTAGTACTGGTATAATAATGGGATCCGGTAAAATAATACTGGTATGATCATGAGATCCGATACAATTGTGCTACTATGATTATGGGATTTGGTGGATTAGTACTGCTATGATCGTGATAAAAATAATATACGTGTTTAAAGAAAATTAAAAAAATTAAAAAAACTGAACGGATCCGATACAGTATTACCTGTATTATTACGGGATCCTGTGCATTAGTACTCGTATAATAATGGGATCCTGTAAAATAATACTGGTATGATCATGAGATCCGGTACAATTGTACTACTATGATTATTAGATCAGATGGATTAGTACCAATATGATCGTGATATAAATAATATACGTGTTTAAAGAAAATAAAAAAAATAAAAAAACAACTGATTAAATCCGGTACAGTATTACCAGTATTATTATGGGATCATGTGCATTAGTAGTGGTATTAAAATGGGATCTGGTAAAATAATATTAGTATGATCATGAGATCCGGTATAATTGTGCTGCTATGATTATGGGATCAGGTGGATAAGTACCAGTATGATCGTGATAAAAATAATATACGTGTTTAAAGAAAATTAGAAAAATAAAAAAAAAATTGATCGGATTCGGTATATTATTACCTGTAATATTATGGGATCTTGTGCATTAGTACTGGTATAATAATGGGATCCGGTAAAATAGTACTGGTATGATCATGAGATCCGATACAATTGTGCTGCTATGATTATGGTACCAGGTGGATTAGTACTGGTATGATCGTGATAAAAATAATATACGTGTTTAAAGAAAATAAAAAAATTAAAAAAATTGTCCGATCCGGTACATTATTACCTGTATTATTATGAGATCCTGTGCATTAGTATTGGTATAATAATGGGATCCTGTAAAAAATACTGGTATGATCATGAGATCCGGTACATTTGTGATGCTATGATTATGGGATCAGGTGGATTAGTACTAGTATGATCGTGATAAAAATAATATATGTGTTTAAAGAAAATAAAAAAATTAAAAAAAACCTGAATGGATCCGTACATTATTACCTTTATTATTATGGGATCGTTTGCATTAGTACTGGTATTATAATGGGATATGGTAAAATAATACTGGTATGATCATGAGATCCGGTATAATTGTGCTGCTATGATTATGGGATCAGATGGATATGTACCAGTATGATCGTGATAAAAATAATATACGTGTTATAAGGAAATTTAAAAAAATTGAAAAAAAACTGATCGGATCCGATTCATTATTTCCTGTATTATTATGGGATCCTGTGCATTAGTACTGGTATAATAATGGGATCCGGTAAAATAATACTGGTATGATCATGAGATCCGGTACAATTGTACTGCTATGATTATGGGATCAAATGGATTACTACCAATATGATCGTGATATAAATAATATACGTGTTTAAAGAAAATTAAAAAAATTAAAAAAACAACTGATCGAATCCGGTACAGTATTACCTATTTTATTATGGGTTCCGCTGTATTAGTACTGGTATAATAATGGGATCCGGTAAAATAATACTGGTATGATCATGAGATCCGATACAATTGTGCTACTATGATTATGGGATTTGGTGGATTAGTACTGCTATGATCGTGATAAAAATAATATACGTGTTTAAAGAAAATTAAAAAAATTAAAAAAACTGAACGGATCCGATACAGTATTACCTGTATTATTACGGGATCCTGTGCATTAGTACTCGTATAATAATGGGATCCTGTAAAATAATACTGGTATGATAATGAGATCCGGTACAATTGTACTACTATGATTATTAGATCAGATGGATTAGTACCAATATGATCGTGATATAAATAATATACGTGTTTAAAGAAAATAAAAAAAATAAAAAAACAACTGATTAAATCCGGTACAGTATTACCAGTATTATTATGGGATCATGTGCATTAGTAGTGGTATTAAAATGGGATCTGGTAAAATAATATTAGTATGATCATGAGATCCGGTATAATTGTGCTGCTATGATTATGGGATCAGGTGGATAAGTACCAGTATGATCGTGATAAAAATAATATACGTGTTTAAAGAAAATTAGAAAAATAAAAAAAAAATTGATCGGATTCGGTATATTATTACCTGTAATATTATGGGATCTTGTGCATTAGTACTGGTATAATAATGGGATCCGGTAAAATAGTACTGGTATGATCATGAGATCCGATACAATTGTGCTGCTATGATTATGGTACCAGGTGGATTAGTACTGGTATGATCGTGATAAAAATAATATACGTGTTTAAAGAAAATAAAAAAATTAAAAAAATTGTTCGATCCGGTACATTATTACCTGTATTATTATGAGATCCTGTGCATTAGTATTGGTATAATAATGGGATCCTGTAAAAAATACTGGTATGATCATGAGATCCGGTACATTTGTGATGCTATGATTATGGGATCAGGTGGATTAGTACTAGTATGATCGTGATAAAAATAATATATGTGTTTAAAGAAAATAAAAAAATTAAAAAAAACCTGAATGGATCCGTACATTATTACCTTTATTATTATGGGATCGTTTGCATTAGTACTGGTATTATAATGGGATATGGTAAAATAATACTGGTATGATCATGAGATCCGGTATAATTGTGCTGCTATGATTATGGGATCAGATGGATATGTACCAGTATGATCGTGATAAAAATAATATACGTGTTATAAGGAAATTTAAAAAAATTGAAAAAAAACTGATCGGATCCGATTCATTATTTCCTGTATTATTATGGGATCCTGTGCATTAGTACTGGTATAATAATGGGATCCGGTAAAATAATACTGGTATGATCATGAGATCCGGTACAATTGTACTGCTATGATTATGGGATCAAATGGATTAGTACCAATATGATCGTGATATAAATAATATACGTGTTTAAAGAAAATTAAAAAAATTAAAAAAACAACTGATCGAATCCGGTACAGTATTACCTATTTTATTATGGGTTCCGCTGTATTAGTACTGGTATAATAATGGGATCCGGTAAAATAATACTGGTATGATCATGAGATCCGATACAATTGTGCTACTATGATTATGGGATTTGGTGGATTAGTACTGCTATGATCGTGATAAAAATAATATACGTGTTTAAAGAAAATTAAAAAAATTAAAAAAACTGAACGGATCCGATACAGTATTACCTGTATTATTATGGGATCCTGTGCATTAGTACTCGTATAATAATGGGATCCTGTAAAATAATACTGGTATGATCATGAGATCCGGTACAATTGTACTACTATGATTATTAGATCAGATGGATTAGTACCAATATGATCGTGATATAAATAATATACGTGTTTAAAGAAAATAAAAAAAATAAAAAAACAACTGATTAAATCCGGTACAGTATTACCAGTATTATTATGGGATCATGTGCATTAGTAGTGGTATTAAAATGGGATCTGGTAAAATAATATTAGTATGATCATGAGATCCGGTATAATTGTGCTGCTATGATTATGGGATCAGGTGGATAAGTACCAGTATGATCGTGATAAAAATAATATACGTGTTTAAAGAAAATTAGAAAAATAAAAAAAAAATTGATCGGATTCGGTATATTATTACCTGTAATATTATGGGATCTTGTGCATTAGTACTGGTATAATAATGGGATCCGGTAAAATAGTACTGGTATGATCATGAGATCCGATACAATTGTGCTGCTATGATTATGGTACCAGGTGGATTAGTACTGGTATGATCGTGATAAAAATAATATACGTGTATAAAGAAAATAAAAAAATTAAAAAAATTGTTCGATCCGGTACATTATTACCTGTATTATTATGAGATCCTGTGCATTAGTATTGGTATAATAATGGGATCCTGTAAAAAATACTGGTATGATCATGAGATCCGGTACATTTGTGATGCTATGATTATGGGATCAGGTGGATTAGTACTAGTATGATCGTGATAAAAATAATATATGTGTTTAAAGAAAATAAAAAAATTAAGAAAAACCTGAATGGATCCGTACATTATTACCTTTATTATTATGGGATCGTTTGCATTAGTACTGGTATTATAATGGGATATGGTAAAATAATACTGGTATGATCATGAGATCCGGTATAATTGTGCTGCTATGATTATGGGATCAGATGGATATGTACCAGTATGATCGTGATAAAAATAATATACGTGTTATAAGGAAATTTAAAAAAATTGAAAAAAAACTGATCGGATCCGATTCATTATTTCCTGTATTATTATGGGATCCTGTGCATTAGTACTGGTATAATAATGGGATCCGGTAAAATAATACTGGTATGATCATGAGATCCGGTACAATTGTACTGCTATGATTATGGGATCAAATGGATTAGTACCAATATGATCGTGATATAAATAATATACGTGTTTAAAGAAAATTAAAAAAATTAAAAAAACAACTGATCGAATCCGGTACAGTATTACCTATTTTATTATGGGTTCCGCTGTATTAGTACTGGTATAATAATGGGATCCGGTAAAATAATACTGGTATGATCATGAGATCCGATACAATTGTGCTACTATGATTATGGGATTTGGTGGATTAGTACTGCTATGATCGTGATAAAAATAATATACGTGTTTAAAGAAAATTAAAAAAATTAAAAAAACTGAACGGATCCGATACAGTATTACCTGTATTATTATGGGATCCTGTGCATTAGTACTCGTATAATAATGGGATCCTGTAAAATAATACTGGTATGATCATGAGATCCGGTACAATTGTACTACTATGATTATTAGATCAGATGGATTAGTACCAATATGATCGTGATATAAATAATATACGTGTTTAAAGAAAATAAAAAAAATAAAAAAACAACTGATTAAATCCGGTACAGTATTACCAGTATTATTATGGGATCATGTGCATTAGTAGTGGTATTAAAATGGGATCTGGTAAAATAATATTAGTATGATCATGAGATCCGGTATAATTGTGCTGCTATGATTATGGGATCAGGTGGATAAGTACCAGTATGATCGTGATAAAAATAATATACGTGTTTAAAGAAAATTAGAAAAATAAAAAAAAAATTGATCGGATTCGGTATATTATTACCTGTAATATTATGGGATCTTGTGCATTAGTACTGGTATAATAATGGGATCCGGTAAAATAGTACTGGTATGATCATGAGATCCGATACAATTGTGCTGCTATGATTATGGTACCAGGTGGATTAGTACTGGTATGATCGTGATAAAAATAATATACGTGTTTAAAGAAAATAAAAAAATTAAAAAAATTGTTCGATCCGGTACATTATTACCTGTATTATTATGAGATCCTGTGCATTAGTATTGGTATAATAATGGGATCCTGTAAAAAATACTGGTATGATCATGAGATCCGGTACATTTGTGATGCTATGATTATGGGATCAGGTGGATTAGTACTAGTATGATCGTGATAAAAATAATATATGTGTTTAAAGAAAATAAAAAAATTAAGAAAAACCTGAATGGATCCGTACATTATTACCTTTATTATTATGGGATCGTTTGCATTAGTACTGGTATTATAATGGGATATGGTAAAATAATACTGGTATGATCATGAGATCCGGTATAATTGTGCTGCTATGATTATGGGATCAGATGGATATGTACCAGTATGATCGTGATAAAAATAATATACGTGTTATAAGGAAATTTAAAAAAATTGAAAAAAAACTGATCGGATCCGATTCATTATTTCCTGTATTATTATGGGATCCTGTGCATTAGTACTGGTATAATAATGGGATCCGGTAAAATAATACTGGTATGATCATGAGATCCGGTACAATTGTACTGCTATGATTATGGGATCAAATGGATTAGTACCAATATGATCGTGATATAAATAATATACGTGTTTAAAGAAAATTAAAAAAATTAAAAAAACAACTGATCGAATCCGGTACAGTATTACCTATTTTATTATGGGTTCCGCTGTATTAGTACTGGTATAATAATGGGATCCGGTAAAATAATACTGGTATGATCATGAGATCCGATACAATTGTGCTACTATGATTATGGGATTTGGTGGATTAGTACTGCTATGATCGTGATAAAAATAATATACGTGTTTAAAGAAAATTAAAAAAATTAAAAAAACTGAACGGATCCGATACAGTATTACCTGTATTATTATGGGATCCTGTGCATTAGTACTCGTATAATAATGGGATCCTGTAAAATAATACTGGTATGATCATGAGATCCGGTACAATTGTACTACTATGATTATTAGATCAGATGGATTAGTACCAATATGATCGTGATATAAATAATATACGTGTTTAAAGAAAATAAAAAAAATAAAAAAACAACTGATTAAATCCGGTACAGTATTACCAGTATTATTATGGGATCATGTGCATTAGTAGTGGTATTAAAATGGGATCTGGTAAAATAATATTAGTATGATCATGAGATCCGGTATAATTGTGCTGCTATGATTATGGGATCAGGTGGATAAGTACCAGTATGATCGTGATAAAAATAATATACGTGTTTAAAGAAAATTAGAAAAATAAAAAAAAAATTGATCGGATTCGGTATATTATTACCTGTAATATTATGGGATCTTGTGCATTAGTACTGGTATAATAATGGGATCCGGTAAAATAGTACTGGTATGATCATGAGATCCGATACAATTGTGCTGCTATGATTATGGTACCAGGTGGATTAGTACTGGTATGATCGTGATAAAAATAATATACGTGTTTAAAGAAAATAAAAAAATTAAAAAAATTGTTCGATCCGGTACATTATTACCTGTATTATTATGAGATCCTGTGCATTAGTATTGGTATAATAATGGGATCCTGTAAAAAATACTGGTATGATCATGAGATCCGGTACATTTGTGATGCTATGATTATGGGATCAGGTGGATTAGTACTAGTATGATCGTGATAAAAATAATATATGTGTTTAAAGAAAATAAAAAAATTAAAAAAAACCTGAATGGATCCGTACATTATTACCTTTATTATTATGGGATCGTTTGCATTAGTACTGGTATTATAATGGGATATGGTAAAATAATACTGGTATGATCATGAGATCCGGTATAATTGTGCTGCTATGATTATGGGATCAGATGGATATGTACCAGTATGATCGTGATAAAAATAATATACGTGTTATAAGGAAATTTAAAAAAATTGAAAAAAAACTGATCGGATCCGATTCATTATTTCCTGTATTATTATGGGATCCTGTGCATTAGTACTGGTATAATAATGGGATCCGGTAAAATAATACTGGTATGATCATGAGATCCGGTACAATTGTACTGCTATGATTATGGGATCAAATGGATTAGTACCAATATGATCGTGATATAAATAATATACGTGTTTAAAGAAAATTAAAAAAATTAAAAAAACAACTGATCGAATCCGGTACAGTATTACCTATTTTATTATGGGTTCCGCTGTATTAGTACTGGTATAATAATGGGATCCGGTAAAATAATACTGGTATGATCATGAGATCCGATACAATTGTGCTACTATGATTATGGGATTTGGTGGATTAGTACTGCTATGATCGTGATAAAAATAATATACGTGTTTAAAGAAAATTAAAAAAATTAAAAAAACTGAACGGATCCGATACAGTATTACCTGTATTATTATGGGATCCTGTGCATTAGTACTCGTATAATAATGGGATCCTGTAAAATAATACTGGTATGATCATGAGATCCGGTACAATTGTACTACTATGATTATTAGATCAGATGGATTAGTACCAATATGATCGTGATATAAATAATATACGTGTTTAAAGAAAATAAAAAAAATAAAAAAACAACTGATTAAATCCGGTACAGTATTACCAGTATTATTATGGGATCATGTGCATTAGTAGTGGTATTAAAATGGGATCTGGTAAAATAATATTAGTATGATCATGAGATCCGGTATAATTGTGCTGCTATGATTATGGGATCAGGTGGATAAGTACCAGTATGATCGTGATAAAAATAATATACGTGTTTAAAGAAAATTAGAAAAATAAAAAAAAAATTGATCGGATTCGGTATATTATTACCTGTAATATTATGGGATCTTGTGCATTAGTACTGGTATAATAATGGGATCCGGTAAAATAGTACTGGTATGATCATGAGATCCGATACAATTGTGCTGCTATGATTATGGTACCAGGTGGATTAGTACTGGTATGATCGTGATAAAAATAATATACGTGTTTAAAGAAAATAAAAAAATTAAAAAAATTGTTCGATCCGGTACATTATTACCTGTATTATTATGAGATCCTGTGCATTAGTATTGGTATAATAATGGGATCCTGTAAAAAATACTGGTATGATCATGAGATCCGGTACATTTGTGATGCTATGATTATGGGATCAGGTGGATTAGTACTAGTATGATCGTGATAAAAATAATATATGTGTTTAAAGAAAATAAAAAAATTAAGAAAAACCTGAATGGATCCGTACATTATTACCTTTATTATTATGGGATCGTTTGCATTAGTACTGGTATTATAATGGGATATGGTAAAATAATACTGGTATGATCATGAGATCCGGTATAATTGTGCTGCTATGATTATGGGATCAGATGGATATGTACCAGTATGATCGTGATAAAAATAATATACGTGTTATAAGGAAATTTAAAAAAATTGAAAAAAAACTGATCGGATCCGATTCATTATTTCCTGTATTATTATGGGATCCTGTGCATTAGTACTGGTATAATAATGGGATCCGGTAAAATAATACTGGTATGATCATGAGATCCGGTACAATTGTACTGCTATGATTATGGGATCAAATGGATTAGTACCAATATGATCGTGATATAAATAATATACGTGTTTAAAGAAAATTAAAAAAATTAAAAAAACAACTGATCGAATCCGGTACAGTATTACCTATTTTATTATGGGTTCCGCTGTATTAGTACTGGTATAATAATGGGATCCGGTAAAATAATACTGGTATGATCATGAGATCCGATACAATTGTGCTACTATGATTATGGGATTTGGTGGATTAGTACTGCTATGATCGTGATAAAAATAATATACGTGTTTAAAGAAAATTAAAAAAATTAAAAAAACTGAACGGATCCGATACAGTATTACCTGTATTATTATGGGATCCTGTGCATTAGTACTCGTATAATAATGGGATCCTGTAAAATAATACTGGTATGATCATGAGATCCGGTACAATTGTACTACTATGATTATTAGATCAGATGGATTAGTACCAATATGATCGTGATATAAATAATATACGTGTTTAAAGAAAATAAAAAAAATAAAAAAACAACTGATTAAATCCGGTACAGTATTACCAGTATTATTATGGGATCATGTGCATTAGTAGTGGTATTAAAATGGGATCTGGTAAAATAATATTAGTATGATCATGAGATCCGGTATAATTGTGCTGCTATGATTATGGGATCAGGTGGATAAGTACCAGTATGATCGTGATAAAAATAATATACGTGTTTAAAGAAAATTAGAAAAATAAAAAAAAAATTGATCGGATTCGGTATATTATTACCTGTAATATTATGGGATCTTGTGCATTAGTACTGGTATAATAATGGGATCCGGTAAAATAGTACTGGTATGATCATGAGATCCGATACAATTGTGCTGCTATGATTATGGTACCAGGTGGATTAGTACTGGTATGATCGTGATAAAAATAATATACGTGTTTAAAGAAAATAAAAAAATTAAAAAAATTGTTCGATCCGGTACATTATTACCTGTATTATTATGAGATCCTGTGCATTAGTATTGGTATAATAATGGGATCCTGTAAAAAATACTGGTATGATCATGAGATCCGGTACATTTGTGATGCTATGATTATGGGATCAGGTGGATTAGTACTAGTATGATCGTGATAAAAATAATATATGTGTTTAAAGAAAATAAAAAAATTAAAAAAAACCTGAATGGATCCGTACATTATTACCTTTATTATTATGGGATCGTTTGCATTAGTACTGGTATTATAATGGGATATGGTAAAATAATACTGGTATGATCATGAGATCCGGTATAATTGTGCTGCTATGATTATGGGATCAGATGGATATGTACCAGTATGATCGTGATAAAAATAATATACGTGTTATAAGGAAATTTAAAAAAATTGAAAAAAAACTGATCGGATCCGATTCATTATTTCCTGTATTATTATGGGATCCTGTGCATTAGTACTGGTATAATAATGGGATCCGGTAAAATAATACTGGTATGATCATGAGATCCGGTACAATTGTACTGCTATGATTATGGGATCAAATGGATTAGTACCAATATGATCGTGATATAAATAATATACGTGTTTAAAGAAAATTAAAAAAATTAAAAAAACAACTGATCGAATCCGGTACAGTATTACCTATTTTATTATGGGTTCCGCTGTATTAGTACTGGTATAATAATGGGATCCGGTAAAATAATACTGGTATGATCATGAGATCCGATACAATTGTGCTACTATGATTATGGGATTTGGTGGATTAATACTGCTATGATCGTGATAAAAATAATATACGTGTTTAAAGAAAATTAAAAAAATTAAAAAAACTGAACGGATCCGATACAGTATTACCTGTATTATTATGGGATCCTGTGCATTAGTACTCGTATAATAATGGGATCCTGTAAAATAATACTGGTATGATCATGAGATCCGGTACAATTGTACTACTATGATTATTAGATCAGATGGATTAGTACCAATATGATCGTGATATAAATAATATACGTGTTTAAAGAAAATAAAAAAAAATAAAAAAACAACTGATTAAATCCGGTACAGTATTACCAGTATTATTATGGGATCATGTGCATTAGTAGTGGTATTAAAATGGGATCTGGTAAAATAATATTAGTATGATCATGAGATCCGGTATAATTGTGCTGCTATGATTATGGGATCAGGTGGATAAGTACCAGTATGATCGTGATAAAAATAATATACGTGTTTAAAGAAAATTAGAAAAATAAAAAAAAAATTGATCGGATTCGGTATATTATTACCTGTAATATTATGGGATCTTGTGCATTAGTACTGGTATAATAATGGGATCCGGTAAAATAGTACTGGTATGATCATGAGATCCGATACAATTGTGCTGCTATGATTATGGTACCAGGTGGATTAGTACTGGTATGATCGTGATAAAAATAATATACGTGTTTAAAGAAAATAAAAAAATTAAAAAAATTGTTCGATCCGGTACATTATTACCTGTATTATTATGAGATCCTGTGCATTAGTATTGGTATAATAATGGGATCCTGTAAAAAATACTGGTATGATCATGAGATCCGGTACATTTGTGATGCTATGATTATGGGATCAGGTGGATTAGTACTAGTATGATCGTGATAAAAATAATATATGTGTTTAAAGAAAATAAAAAAATTAAAAAAAACCTGAATGGATCCGTACATTATTACCTTTATTATTATGGGATCGTTTGCATTAGTACTGGTATTATAATGGGATATGGTAAAATAATACTGGTATGATCATGAGATCCGGTATAATTGTGCTGCTATGATTATGGGATCAGATGGATATGTACCAGTATGATCGTGATAAAAATAATATACGTGTTATAAGGAAATTTAAAAAAATTGAAAAAAAACTGATCGGATCCGATTCATTATTTCCTGTATTATTATGGGATCCTGTGCATTAGTACTGGTATAATAATGGGATCCGGTAAAATAATACTGGTATGATCATGAGATCCGGTACAATTGTACTGCTATGATTATGGGATCAAATGGATTAGTACCAATATGATCGTGATATAAATAATATACGTGTTTAAAGAAAATTAAAAAAACAACTGATCGAATCCGGTACAGTATTACCTATTTTATTATGGTTTCCGCTGTTTTAGTACTGGTATAATAATGGGATCCGGTAAAATAATACTGGTATGATCATGAGATCCGATACAATTGTGCTACTATGATTATGGGATTTGGTGGATTAGTACTGCTATGATCGTGATAAAAATAATATACGTGTTTAAAGAAAATTAAAAAAATTAAAAAAACTGAACGGATCCGATATAGTATTACCTGTATTATTATGGGATCCTGTGCATTAGTACTCGTATAATAATGGGATCCTGTAAAATAATATTGGTATGATCATGAGATCCGGTACAATTGTACTACTATGATTATTAGATCAGATGGATTAGTACCAATATGATCGTGATATAAATAATATACGTGTTTAAAGAAAATAAAAAAAATAAAAAAACAACTGATTAAATCCGGTACAGTATTACCAGTATTATTATGGGATCATGTGCATTAGTAGTGGTATTAAAATGGGATCTGGTAAAATAATATTAGTATGATCATGAGATCCGGTATAATTGTGCTGCTATGATTATGGGATCAGGTGGATAAGTACCAGTATGATCGTGATAAAAATAATATACGTGTTTAAAGAAAATTAGAAAAATAAAAAAAAATTGATCCGATTCGGTATATTATTACCTGTAATATTATGGGATCTTGTGCATTAGTACTGGTATAATAATGGGATCCGGTTAGTACTGGTATGATCATGAGATCCGATACAATTGTGCTGCTATGATTATGGTACCAGGTGGATTAATACTGGTATGATCGTGATAAAAATAATATACGTGTTTAAAGAAAATAAAAAAATTAAAAAAATTGTCCGATCCGGTACATTATTACCTGTATTATTATGAGATCCTGTGCATTAGTATTGGTATAATAATGGGATCCTGTAAAAAATACTGGTATGATCATGAGATCCGGTACATTTGTGATGCTATGATTATGGGATCAGGTGGATTAGTACTAATATGATCGTGATAAAAATAATATATGTGTTTAAAGAAAATAAAAAAATTAAAAAAAACCTGAATGGATCCAGTACATTATTACCTTTATTATTATGGGATCGTTTGCATTAGTACTGGTATTATAATGGGATATGGTAAAATAATACTGGTATGATCATGAGATCCGGTATAATTGTGCTGCTATGATTATGGGATCAGATGGATATGTACCAGTATGATCGTGATAAAAATAATATACGTGTTATAAGGAAATTTAAAAAAATTGAAAAAAAACTGATCGGATCCGATTCATTATTTCCTGTATTATTATGGGATCCTGTGCATTAGTACTGGTATAATAATGGGATCCGGTAAAATAATACTGGTATGATCATGAGATCCGGTACAATTGTACTGCTATGATTATGGGATCAAATGGATTAGTACCAATATGATCGTGATATAAATAATATACGTGTTTAAAGAAAATTAAAAAAATTAAAAAAACAACTGATCGAATCCGGTACAGTATTACCTATTTTATTATGGGTTCCGCTGTATTAGTACTGGTATAATAATGGGATCCGGTAAAATAATACTGGTATGATCATGAGATCCGATACAATTGTGCTACTATGATTATGGGATTTGGTGGATTAGTACTGCTATGATCGTGATAAAAATAATATACGTGTTTAAAGAAAATTAAAAAAATTAAAAAAACTGAACGGATCCGATACAGTATTACCTGTATTATTATGGGATCCTGTGCATTAGTACTCGTATAATAATGGGATCCTGTAAAATAATACTGGTATGATCATGAGATCCGGTACAATTGTACTACTATGATTATTAGATCAGATGGATTAGTACCAATATGATCGTGATATAAATAATATACGTGTTTAAAGAAAATAAAAAAAATAAAAAAACAACTGATTAAATCCGGTACAGTATTACCAGTATTATTATGGGATCATGTGCATTAGTAGTGGTATTAAAATGGGATCTGGTAAAATAATATTAGTATGATCATGAGATCCGGTATAATTGTGCTGCTATGATTATGGGATCAGGTGGATAAGTACCAGTATGATCGTGATAAAAATAATATACGTGTTTAAAGAAAATTAGAAAAATAAAAAAAAAATTGATCGGATTCGGTATATTATTACCTGTAATATTATGGGATCTTGTGCAATAGTACTGGTATAATAATGGGATCCGGTAAAATAGTACTGGTATGATCATGAGATCCGATACAATTGTGCTGCTATGATTATGGTACGAGGTGGATTAGTACTGGTATGATCGTGATAAAAATAATATACGTGTTTAAAGAAAATAAAAAAATTAAAAAAATTGTTCGATCCGGTACATTATTACCTGTATTATTATGAGATCATGTGCATTAGTATTGGTATAATAATGGGATCCTGTAAAAAATACTGGTATGATCATGAGATCCGGTACATTTGTGATGCTATGATTATGGGATCAGGTGGATTAGTACTAGTATGATCGTGATAAAAATAATATATGTGTTTAAAGAAAATAAAAAAATTAAAAAAAACCTGAATGGATCCGTACATTATTACCTTTATTATTATGGGATCGTTTGCATTAGTACTGGTATTATAATGGGATATGGTAAAATAATACTGGTATGATCATGAGATCCGGTATAATTGTGCTGCTATGATTATGGGATCAGATGGATATGTACCAGTATGATCGTGATAAAAATAATATACGTGTTATAAGGAAATTTAAAAAAATTGAAAAAAAACTGATCGGATCCGATTCATTATTTCCTGTATTATTATGGGATCCTGTGCATTAGTACTGGTATAATAATGGGATCCGGTAAAATAATACTGGTATGATCATGAGATCCGGTACAATTGTACTGCTATGATTATGGGATCAAATGGATTAGTACCAATATGATCGTGATATAAATAATATACGTGTTTAAAGAAAATTAAAAAAATTAAAAAAACAACTGATCGAATCCGGTACAGTATTACCTATTTGATTATGGGTTCCGCTGTATTAGTACTGGTATAATAATGGGATCCGGTAAAATAATACTGGTATGATCATGAGATCCGATACAATTGTGCTACTATGATTATGGGATTTGGTGGATTAGTACTGCTATGATCGTGATAAAAATAATATACGTGTTTAAAGAAAATTAAAAAAATTAAAAAAACTGAACGGATCCGATACAGTATTACCTGTATTATTATGGGATCCTGTGCATTAGTACTCGTATAATAATGGGATCCTGTAAAATAATATTGGTATGATCATGAGATCCGGTACAATTGTACTACTATGATTATTAGATCAGATGGATTAGTACCAATATGATCGTGATATAAATAATATACGTGTTTAAAGAAAATAAAAAAAATAAAAAAACAACTGATTAAATCCGGTACAGTATTACCAGTATTATTATGGGATCATGTGCATTAGTAGTGGTATTAAAATGGGATCTGGTAAAATAATATTAGTATGATCATGAGATCCGGTATAATTGTGCTGCTATGATTATGGGATCAGGTGGATAAGTACCAGTATGATCGTGATAAAAATAATATACGTGTTTAAAGAAAATTAGAAAAATAAAAAAAAATTGATCGGATTCGGTATATTATTACCTGTAATATTATGGGATCTTGTGCATTAGTACTGGTATAATAATGGGATCCGGTTAGTACTGGTATGATCATGAGATCCGATACAATTGTGCTGCTATGATTATGGTACCAGGTGGATTAGTACTGGTATGATCGTGATAAAAATAATATACGTGTTTAAAGAAAATAAAAAAATTAAAAAAATTGTTCGATCCGGTACATTATTACCTGTATTATTATGAGATCATGTGCATTAGTATTGGTATAATAATGGGATCCTGTAAAAAATACTGGTATGATCATGAGATCCGGTACATTTGTGATGCTATGATTATGGGATCAGGTGGATTAGTACTAATATGATCGTGATAAAAATAATATATGTGTTTAAAGAAAATAAAAAAATTAAAAAAAACCTGAATGGATCCGTACATTATTACCTTTATTATTATGGGATCGTTTGCATTAGTACTGGTATTATAATGGGATACTGTAAAATAATACTGGTATGATCATGAGATCCGGTATAATTGTGCTGCTATGATTATGGGATCAGATGGATATGTACCAGTATGATCGTGATAAAAATAATATACGTGTTATAAGGAAATTTAAAAAAATTGAAAAAAAACTGATCGGATCCGATTCATTATTTCCTGTATTATTATGGGATCCTGTGCATTAGTACTGGTATAATAATGGGATCCGGTAAAATAATACTGGTATGATCATGAGATCCGGTACAATTGTACTGCTATGATTATGGGATCAAATGGATTAGTACCAATATGATCGTGATATAAATAATATACGTGTTTAAAGAAAATTAAAAAAACAACTGATCGAATCCGGTACAGTATTACCTATTTTATTATGGGTTCCGCTGTATTAGTACTGGTATAATAATGGGATCCGGTAAAATAATACTGGTATGATCATGAGATCCGATACAATTGTGCTACTATGATTATGGGATTTGGTGGATTAGTACTGCTATGATCGTGATAAAAATAATATACGTGTTTAAAGAAAATTAAAAAAATTAAAAAAACTGAACGGATCCGATACAGTATTACCTGTATTATTATGGGATCCTGTGCATTAGTACTCGTATAATAATGGGATCCTGTAAAATAATATTGGTATGATCATGAGATCCGGTACAATTGTACTACTATGATTATTAGATCAGATGGATTAGTACCAATATGATCGTGATATAAATAATATACGTGTTTAAAGAAAATAAAAAAAATAAAAAAACAACTGATTAAATCCGGTACAGTATTACCAGTATTATTATGGGATCATGTGCATTAGTAGTGGTATTAAAATGGGATCTGGTAAAATAATATTAGTATGATCATGAGATCCGGTATAATTGTGCTGCTATGATTATGGGATCAGGTGGATAAGTACCAGTATGATCGTGATAAAAATAATATACGTGTTTAAAGAAAATTAGAAAAATAAAAAAAAATTGATCGGATTCGGTATATTATTACCTGTAATATTATGGGATCTTGTGCATTAGTACTGGTATAATAATGGGATCCGGTTAGTACTGGTATGATCATGAGATCCGATACAATTGTGCTGCTATGATTATGGTACCAGGTGGATTAATACTGGTATGATCGTGATAAAAATAATATACGTGTTTAAAGAAAATAAAAAAATTAAAAAAATTGTCCGATCCGGTACATTATTACCTGTATTATTATGAGATCCTGTGCATTAGTATTGGTATAATAATGGGATCCTGTAAAAAATACTGGTATGATCATGAGATCCGGTACATTTGTGATGCTATGATTATGGGATCAGGTGGATTAGTACTAATATGATCGTGATAAAAATAATATATGTGTTTAAAGAAAATAAAAAAATTAAAAAAAACCTGAATGGATCCAGTACATTATTACCTTTATTATTATGGGATCGTTTGCATTAGTACTGGTATTATAATGGGATATGGTAAAATAATACTGGTATGATCATGAGATCCGGTATAATTGTGCTGCTATGATTATGGGATCAGATGGATATGTACCAGTATGATCGTGATAAAAATAATATACGTGTTATAAGGAAATTTAAAAAAATTGAAAAAAAACTGATCGGATCCGATTCATTATTTCCTGTATTATTATGGGATCCTGTGCATTAGTACTGGTATAATAATGGGATCCGGTAAAATAATACTGGTATGATCATGAGATCCGGTACAATTGTACTGCTATGATTATGGGATCAAATGGATTAGTACCAATATGATCGTGATATAAATAATATACGTGTTTAAAAAAAATTAAAAAAATTAAAAAAACAACTGATCGAATCCGGTACAGTATTACCTATTTTATTATGGGTTCCGCTGTATTAGTACTGGTATAATAATGGGATCCGGTAAAATAATACTGGTATGATCATGAGATCCGATACAATTGTGCTACTATGATTATGGGATTTGGTGGATTAGTACTGCTATGATCGTGATAAAAATAATATACGTGTTTAAAGAAAATTAAAAAAATTAAAAAAACTGAACGGATCCGATACAGTATTACCTGTATTATTATGGGATCCTGTGCATTAGTACTCGTATAATAATGGGATCCTGTAAAATAATACTGGTATGATCATGAGATCCGGTACAATTGTACTACTATGATTATTAGATCAGATGGATTAGTACCAATATGATCGTGATATAAATAATATACGTGTTTAAAGAAAATAAAAAAAATAAAAAAACAACTGATTAAATCCGGTACAGTATTACCAGTATTATTATGGGATCATGTGCATTAGTAGTGGTATTAAAATGGGATCTGGTAAAATAATATTAGTATGATCATGAGATCCGGTATAATTGTGCTGCTATGATTATGGGATCAGGTGGATAAGTACCAGTATGATCGTGATAAAAATAATATACGTGTTTAAAGAAAATTAGAAAAATAAAAAAAAATTGATCGGATTCGGTATATTATTACCTGTAATATTATGGGATCTTGTGCATTAGTACTGGTATAATAATGGGATCCGGTAAAATAGTACTGGTATGATCATGAGATCCGATACAATTGTGCTGCTATGATTATGGTACCAGGTGGATTAGTACTGGTATGATCGTGATAAAAATAATATACGTGTTTAAAGAAAATAAAAAAATTAAAAAAATTGTTCGATCCGGTACATTATTACCTGTATTATTATGAGATCATGTGCATTAGTATTGGTATAATAATGGGATCCTGTAAAAAATACTGGTATGATCATGAGATCCGGTACATTTGTGATGCTATGATTATGGGATCAGGTGGATTAGTACTAGTATGATCGTGATAAAAATAATATATGTGTTTAAAGAAAATAAAAAAATTAAAAAAAACCTGAATGGATCCGTACATTATTACCTTTATTATTATGGGATCGTTTGCATTAGTACTGGTATTATAATGGGATATGGTAAAATAATACTGGTATGATCATGAGATCCGGTATAATTGTGCTGCTATGATTATGGGATCAGATGGATATGTACCAGTATGATCGTGATAAAAATAATATACGTGTTATAAGGAAATTTAAAAATATTGAAAAAAAACTGATCGGATCCGATTCATTATTTCCTGTATTATTATGGGATCCTGTGCATTAGTACTGGTATAATAATGGGATCCGGTAAAATAATACTGGTATGATAATGAGATCCGGTACAATTGTACTACTATGATTATGGGATCAAATGGATTAGTACCAATATGATCGTGATATAAATAATATACGTGTTTAAAGAAAATTAAAAAAATTAAAAAATCAACTGATCGAATCCGGTACAGTATTACCTATTTGATTATGGGTTCCGCTGTATTAGTACTGGTATAATAATGGGATCCGGTAAAATAATACTGGTATGATCATGAGATCCGATACAATTGTGCTACTATGATTATGGGATTTGGTGGATTAGTACTGCTATGATCGTGATAAAAATAATATACGTGTTTAAAGAAAATTAAAAAAATTAAAAAAACTGAACGGATCCGATACAGTATTACCTGTATTATTATGGGATCCTGTGCATTAGTACTCGTATAATAATGGGATCCTGTAAAATAATATTGGTATGATCATGAGATCCGGTACAATTGTACTACTATGATTATTAGATCAGATGGATTAGTACCAATATGATCGTGATATAAATAATATACGTGTTTAAAGAAAATAAAAAAAATAAAAAAACAACTGATTAAATCCGGTACAGTATTACCAGTATTATTATGGGATCATGTGCATTAGTAGTGGTATTAAAATGGGATCTGGTAAAATAATATTAGTATGATCATGAGATCCGGTATAATTGTGCTGCTATGATTATGGGATCAGGTGGATAAGTACCAGTATGATCGTGATAAAAATAATATACGTGTTTAAAGAAAATTAGAAAAATAAAAAAAAATTGATCGGATTCGGTATATTATTACCTGTAATATTATGGGATCTTGTGCATTAGTACTGGTATAATAATGGGATCCGGTTAGTACTGGTATGATCATGAGATCCGATACAATTGTGCTGCTATGATTATGGTACCAGGTGGATTAGTACTGGTATGATCGTGATAAAAATAATATACGTGTTTAAAGAAAATAAAAAAATTAAAAAAATTGTCCGATCCGGTACATTATTACCTGTATTATTATGAGATCCTGTGCATTAGTATTGGTATAATAATGGGATCCTGTAAAAAATACTGGTATGATCATGAGATCCGGTACATTTGTGATGCTATGATTATGGGATCAGGTGGATTAGTACTAATATGATCGTGATAAAAATAATATATGTGTTTAAAGAAAATAAAAAAATTAAAAAAAACCTGAATGGATCCAGTACATTATTACCTTTATTATTATGGGATCGTTTGCATTAGTACTGGTATTATAATGGGATATGGTAAAATAATACTGGTATGATCATGAGATCCGGTATAATTGTGCTGCTATGATTATGGGATCAGATGGATATGTACCAGTATGATCGTGATAAAAATAATATACGTGTTATAAGGAAATTTAAAAATATTGAAAAAAAACTGATCGGATCCGATTCATTATTTCCTGTATTATTATGGGATCCTGTGCATTAGTACTGGTATAATAATGGGATCCGGTAAAATAATACTGGTATGATCATGAGATCCGGTACAATTGTACTGCTATGATTATGGGATCAAATGGATTAGTACCAATATGATCGTGATATAAATAATATACGTGTTTAAAGAAAATTAAAAAAATTAAAAAAAACAACTGATCGAATCCGGTACAGTATTACCTATTTTATTATGGGTTCCGCTGTATTAGTACTGGTATAATAATGGGATCCGGTAAAATAATACTGGTATGATCATGAGATCCGATACAATTGTGCTACTATGATTATGGGATTTGGTGGATTAGTACTGCTATGATCGTGATAAAAATAATATACGTGTTTAAAGAAAATTAAAAAAATTAAAAAAACTGAACGGATCCGATACAGTATTACCTGTATTATTATGGGATCCTGTGCATTAGTACTCGTATAATAATGGGATCCTGTAAAATAATACTGGTATGATCATGAGATCCGGTACAATTGTACTACTATGATTATTAGATCAGATGGATTAGTACCAATATGATCGTGATATAAATAATATACGTGTTTAAAGAAAATAAAAAAAATAAAAAAACAACTGATTAAATCCGGTACAGTATTACCAGTATTATTCTGGGATCATGTGCATTAGTAGTGGTATTAAAATGGGATCTGGTAAAATAATATTAGTATGATCATGAGATCCGGTATAATTGTGCTGCTATGATTATGGGATCAGGTGGATAAGTACCAGTATGATCGTGATAAAAATAATATACGTGTTTAAAGAAAATTAGAAAAATAAAAAAAAAATTGATCGGATTCGGTATATTATTACCTGTAATATTATGGGATCTTGTGCATTAGTACTGGTATAATAATGGGATCCGGTAAAATAGTACTGGTATGATCATGAGATCCGATACAATTGTGCTGCTATGATTATGGTACCAGGTGGATTAGTACTGGTATGATCGTGATAAAAATAATATACTTGTTTAAAGAAAATAAAAAAATTAAAAAAATTGTCCGATCCGGTACATTATTACCTGTATTATTATGAGATCCTGTGCATTAGTATTGGTATAATAATGGGATCCTGTAAAAAATACTGGTATGATCATGAGATCCGGTACATTTGTGATGCTATGATTATGGGATCAGGTGGACTGTACTAGTATGATCGTGATAAAAATAATATACGTGTTTAAAGAAAATAAAAAAATTAAAAAAAACCTGAATGGATCCTGTACATTATTACCTTTATTATTATGGGATCGTTTGCATTAGTACTGGTATTATAATGGGATATGGTAAAATAATACTGGTATGATCATGAGATCCGGTATAATTGTGCTGCTATGATTATGGGATCAGATGGATAAGTACCTGTATGATCGTGATAAAAATAATATACGTGTTATAAGGAAATTTAAAAAAATTGAAAAAAACTGATCGGATCCGATTCATTATTTCCTGTATTATTATGGGATCCTGTGCATTAGTACTGGTATAATAATGGGATCCGGTAAAATAATACTGGTATGATAATGAGATCCGGTACAATTGTACTACTATGATTATGGGATCAAATGGATTAGTACCAATATGATCGTGATATAAATAATATACGTGTTTAAAGAAAAGTAAAAAAATTAAAAAAAACAACTGATCGAATCCGGTACAGTATTACCTGTTTTATTATGGGTTCCGCTGTATTAGTACTGGTATAATAATGGGATCCGGTAAAATAATACTGGTATGATCATGAGATACGATACAATTGTGCTGCTATGATTATGGGATTTGGTGGATTAGTACTGGTATGATCGTGATAAAAATAATATACGTGCTTAAAGAAAATTAAAAAAAAAAAATTGATCGGATTCGGTATATTATTACCTGTATTATTATGGGATCTTGTGCATTAGTACTGGTATAATAATGGGATCCGGTAAAATAATACTGGTATGATCATGAGATCCGATACAATTATGCTGCTATGATTATGGTACCAGGTGGATTAGTACTGGTATGATCGTGATAAAAATAATATACGTGTTTAAAGAAAATAAAAAAATTAAAAAAAATTGTCCGATCCGGTACATTATTACCTGTATTATTATGAGATCCTGTGCATTAGTATTGGTATAATAATGGGATCCTGTAAAAAAATACTGGTATGATCATGAGATCCGGTACATTTGTGATGCTATGATTATGGGATCAGGTGGATTAGTACTAGTATGATCGTGATAAAAATAATATACGTGTTTAAAGAAAATAAAAAAATAAAAAAAAACCTGAATGGATCCGGTACATTATTACCTTTATTATTATGGGATCGTTTGCATTAGTACTGGTATTATAATGGGATATGGTAAAATAATACTGGTATGATCATGAGATCCGATATAATTGTGCTGCTATGATTATGGGATCAGATGGATAAGTACCAGTATGATCGTGATAAAAATAATATACGTGTTATAAGGAAATTTAAAAAAATTGAAAAAAAACTGATCGGATCCGATTCATTATTTCCTGTATTATTATGGGATCTTGTGCATTAGTACTGGTATAATAATGGGATCCGGTAAAATAATACTGGTATGATCATGAGATCCGGTACAATTGTACTGCTATGATTATGGGATCAAATGTATTAGTACCAATATGATCGTGATATAAATAATATACGTGTTTAAAGAAAAGTAAAAAAATTAAAAAAACAACTGATCGAATCCGGTACAATATTACCTGTTTTATTATGGGTTCCGCTGTATTAGTACTGGTATAATAATGGGATCCGGTAAAATAATATTGGTATGATCATGAGATCCGATACAATTGTGCTGCTATGATTATGGGATTTGGTGGATTAGTACTGGTATGATCGTGATAAAAATAATATACGTGCTTAAAGAAAATTAAAAAAAAAAATTGATCGGATTCGGTATATTATTACCTGTATTATTATGGGATCTTGTGCATTAGTACTGGTATAATAATGGGATCCGGTAAAATAATACTGGTATGATCATGAGATCCGATACAATTGTGCTACTATGATTATGGGATTTGGTGGATTAGTACTGCTATGATCGTGATAAAAATAATATACGTGTTTAAAGAAAATTAAAAAAATTAAAAAAACTGAACGGATCCGATACAGTATTACCTGTATTATTATAGGATCCTGTGCATTAGTACTCGTATAATAATGGGATCCTGTAAAATAATACTGGTATGATCATGAGATCCGGTACAATTGTACTACTATGATTATTAGATTAGATGGATTAGTACCAATATGATCGTGATATAAATAATATACGTGTTTAAAGAAAATAAAAAAAATAAAAAAACAACTGATTAAATCCGGTACAGTATTACCAGTATTATTATGGGATCATGTGCATTAGTAGTGGTATTAAAATGGGATCTGGTAAAATAATATTAGTATGATCATGAGATCCGGTATAATTGTGCTGCTATGATTATGGGATCAGGTGGATAAGTACCAGTATGATCGTGATAAAAATAATATACGTGTTTAAAGAAAATTAGAAAAATAAAAAAAAAATTGATCGGATTCGGTATATTATTACCTGTAATATTATGGGATCTTGTGCATTAGTACTGGTATAATAATGGGATCCGGTAAAATAGTACTGGTATGATCATGAGATCCGATACAATTGTGCTGCTATGATTATGGTACCAGGTGGATTAGTACTGGTATGATCGTGATAAAAATAATATACGTGTTTAAAGAAAATAAAAAAATTAAAAAAAATTGTCCGATCCGGTACATTATTACCTGTATTATTATGAGATCCTGTGCATTAGTATTGGTATAATAATGCGATCCTGTAAAAAAATACTGGTATGATCATGAGATCCGGTACATTTGTGATGCTATGATTATGGGATCAGGTGGATTAGTACTAGTATGATCGTGATAAAAATAATATACGTGTTTAAAGAAAATAAAAAAATTAAAAAAAACCTGAATGGATCCGGTACATTATTACCTTTATTATGATGGGATCGTTTGCATTAGTACTGGTATTATAATGGGATATGGTAAAATAATACTGGTATGATCATGAGATCCGATATAATTGTGCTGCTATGATTATGGGATCAGATGGATAAGTACCAGTATGATCGTGATAAAAATAATATACGTGTTATAAGGAAATTTAAAAAAATTGAAAAAAAACTGATCGGAGCCGATTCATTATTTCCTGTATTATTATGGGATCCTGTGCATTAGTACTGGTATAATAATGGGATCCGGTAAAATAATACTGGTATGATCATGAGATCCGGTACAATTGTACTGCTATGATTATGGGATCAAATGGATTAGTACCAATATGATCGTGATATAAATAATATACGTGTTTAAAGAAAAGTAAAAAAATTAAAAAAACAACTGATCGAATCCGGTACAGTATTACCTGTTTTATTATGGTTTCAGCTGTATTAGTACTGGTATAATAATGGGATCCGATAAAATAATACTGGTATGATCATGAGATCCGATACAATTGTGCTGCTATGATTATGGGATTTGGTGGATTAGTACTGGTATGATCGTGATAAAAATAATATACGTGTTTAAAGAAAATTAAAAAAATTAAAAAAACTGAACGGATCCGATACATTATTATCTGTAATATTATGGGATCTTGTGCATTAGTACTCGTATAATAATGGGATCCTGTAAAATAATACTGGTATGATCATGAGATCCGGTACAATTGTACTACTATGATTATGAGATCAGATGGATTAGTACCAATATGATCGTGATATAAATAATATACGTGTTTAAAGAAAATAAAAAAAACAAAAAAAACAACTGATTGAATTCGGTACAGTAACACTAGTATTATTGTGGGATCCTGTGCATTAGTACTGGTATAATAATGGGATCCGGTAAAATATTACTGGTATGATCATGAGATCCGGTACAATTGTACTGCTATGATTATGGGATATGGTGGATTAGTACTGGTATGATCGTGATAAAAATCATATACGAGTTTAAAGAAAATTAAAAAAACTGATCGGATCCGATACATTATTACCTGTATTATTATGGGATCCGGTGCGTTAGTAGTTGTATAATAATGGGATCCGGTAAAATAAAACTGGTATGATCATGATATCTAGTACAATTGTACTGCTATGATTATGGGAATAAGTGGATTAGTACCAGTATGATCGTGATAAAAATAATATACGTATTTAAAGAAAATAAAAAAAATAAAAAAACAACTGATTAAATCCGGTACAGTATTACCAGTATTATTATGGGATCATGTGCATTAGTAGTGGTATTAAAATGGGATCTGGTAAAATAATATTAGTATGATCATGAGATCCGGTATAATTGTGCTGCTATGATTATGGGATCAGGTGGATAAGTACCAGTATGATCGTGATAAAAATAATATACGTGTTTAAAGAAAATTAAAAAAATAAAAAAAAAATTGATCGGATTTGGTATATTATTACCTGTATTATTATGGGATCTTGTGCATTAGTACTGGTATAATAATGGGATCCGGTAAAATAATACTGGTATGATCATGAGATCCGATACAATTGTGCTGCTATGATTATGGTACCAGGTGGATTAGTACTGGTATGATCGTGATAAAAATAATATACGTGTTTAAAGAAAATAAAAAAATTAAAAAAAATTGTCCGATCCAGTACATTATTACCTGTATTATTATGAGATCCTGTGCATTAGTATTGGTATAATAATGGGATCCTGTAAAAAAATACTGGTATGATCATGAGATCCGGTACATTTGTGATGCTATGATTATGGGATCAGGTGGATTAGTACTAGTATGATCGTGATAAAAATAATATACGTGTTTAAAGAAAATAAAAAAATTAAAAAAAACCTGAATGGATCCGGAACATTATTACCTTTATTATTATGGGATCGTTTGCATTTGTACTGGTATTATAATGGGATATGGTAAAATAATACTGGTATGATCATGAGATCCGGTATAATTGTGCTGCTATGATTATGGGATCAGATGGATAAGTACCAGTATGATCGTGATAAAAATAATATACGTGTTATAAGGAAATTTAAAAAAATTGAAAAAAAACTGATCGGATCCGATTCATTATTTCCTGTATTATTATGGGATCCTGTGCATTAGTACTGCTATAATAATGGGATCCGGTAAAATAATACTGGTATGATCATGAGATCCGGTACAATTGTACTGCTATGATTATGGGATCAAATGGATTAGTACCAATATGATCGTGATATAAATAATATACGTGTTTAAAGAAAATTAAAAAAATTAAAAAAACAACTGATCGAATCCGGTACTGTATTACCTGTTTTATTATGGGTTCCGCTGTATTAGTACTGGTATAATAATGGGATCCGGTAAAATAATACTGGTATGATCATGAGATCCGATACAATTGTGCTGCTATGATTATGGGATTTGGTGGATTAGTACTGATATGATGGTGATAAGAATAATATACGTTTTTAAAAAAAATTAAAAAAAAAACAATTGATCGGATTCGGTATATTATTACCTGTATTATTATGGGATCTTGTGTATTAGTACTGGTATAATAATGGGATCCGGTAAAATAATACTGGTATGATCCTGAGATCCGATACAATTGTGCTGCTATGATTATGGTACCAGGTGGATTAGTACTGGTATGATCGTGATAAAAATAATATACGTGTTTAAAGAAAATAAAAAAATTAAAAAAAATTGTCCGATTCGGTACATTATTACCTATATTATCATGAGATCCTGTGCATTAGTATTGGTATAATAATGGGATCCTATAAAAAAATACTGGTATGATCATGAGATCCGGTACATTTGTGATGCTATGATTATGGGATCAGGTGGATTAGTACTAGTATGATCGTGATAAAAATAATATACGTGTTTAAAGAAAATAAAAAAAATTAAAAAAAACCTGAATGGATCCGGTACATTATTACCTTTATTATTATGGGATCGTTTGCATTAGTACTGGTATTATAATGGGATATGGTAAAATAATACTGGTATGATCATGAGATCCGGTATAATTGTGCTGCTATGATTATGGGATCAGATGGATAAGTACTAGTATGATCGTGATAAAAATAATATACGTGTTATAAGGAAATTTAAAAAAATTGAAAAAAAACTGATCGGATCCGATTCATTATTTCCTGTATTATTATGGGATCCTGTGCATTAGTACTGGTATAATAATGGGATCCGTTAAAATAATACTGGTATGATCATGAGATCCGGTACAATTGTGCTGCTATGATTATGGGATATGGTGGATTAGTACTGGTATGATCGTGATAAAAATCATATACGTGTTTAAAGAAAATTAAAAAAATTAAAAAAACTGATCGGATCCGATACATTATTACCTGTATTATTATGGGATCCTGTGCATTAGTACTCGTATAATAATGGGATCCGGTAAAATAATACTGGTATGATCATGAGATCCAGTACAATTGTACTGCTATGATTATGGGAATAGGTGGATTAGTACCAGTATGATCGTGATAATAATAATATACGTGTTTAAAGAAAATAAAAAAAATAAAAAAACAACTGATTAAATCCGGTACAGTATTACCATTATAATTATGGGATCATGTGCATTAGTAGTGGTATTAAAATGGGATCTGGTAAAATAATATTAGTATGATCATGAGATCCGGTATAATTGTGCTGCTATGATTATGGGATCAGGTGTATAAGTACCAGAATGATCGTGATAAAAATAATATACGTGTTTAAAGAAAATTAAAAAAATTAAAAAAAATTGATCGAATTCGGTATATTATTACCATATTATTATGGGATCTTGTGCATTAGTCCTGGTATAATAATGGGATCCGGTAAAATAATACTGGTATGATCATGAGATCCGATACAATTGTGCTGCTATGATTATGGTACTAGGTGGATTAGTACTGGTATGTTCGTGATAAAATTAATATACGTGTTTAAAGAAAATAAAAAAATTAAAAAAAATTGTCCGATCCGGTACATTATTACCTGTATTATTATGAGATCCTGTGCATTAGTATTGGTATAATAATGGGATCCTGTAAAAAAATACTGGGATGATCATGAGATCCGGTACATTTGTGATGCTATGATTATGGGATCAGGTGGATTAGTACTAGTATGATCGTGATAGAAATAATATACGTGTTTAAAGAAAATAAAAAAATTAAAAAAAACCTGAATGGATCCGGTACATTATTACCTTTATTATTATGGGATCGTTTGCATTAGTACTGGTATTATAATGGGATATGGTAAAATAATACTGGTATGATCATGAGATCCGGTATAATTGTGCTGCTATGATTATGGGATCAGATGGATAAGTACCAGTATGATCGTGATAAAAATAAGATACGTGTTATAAGGAAATTTAAAAAAATTGAAAAAAAACTGATCAGATCCGATTCATTATTTCCTGTATTATTATGGGATCCTGTGCATTAGTACTGGTATAATAATGGGATCCGGTAAAATAATACTGGTATGATCATGAGATCCGGTACAATTGTACTGCTATGATTATGGGATCAAATGGATTAGTACCAATATGATCGTAGTATAAATAATATACGTGTTTAAAGAAAATTAAAAAAATTAAAAAAACAACGGATCGAATCCGGTACAGTATTACCTGTTTTATTATGGGTTCCGCTGTATTAGTACTGGTATAATAATGGGATCCGGTAAAATAATACTGGTATGATCATGAGATACGATACAATTGTGCTGCTATGATTATGGGATTTGGTGGATTAGTACTGGTATGATCGTGATAAAAATAATATACGTGTTTAAAGAAAATTAAAAAAAAATTGATTGGATTCGGTATATTATTACCTGTATTATTATGGGATCTTGTGCATTAGTACTGGTATAATAATGGGATCCGGTAAAATAATACTGGTATGATCATGAGATCCGATACAATTATGCTGCAATGATTATGGGATCTGGTGGATTAGTACTGGTATGATCGTGATAAAAATCATATACGTGTTTAAAGAAAATTAAAAAAATTAAAATAACTGATCGGATCCGATACATTATTACCTGTATTATTATGGGATCCTGTGCATTAGTACTCGTATAATAATGAGATCCGGTAAAATAATACTGGTATGATCATGAGATCCGGTACAATTGTACTGCTATGATTATGAGATCAGATGGATTAGTACCAATATGATCGTGATATAAATAATATACGTGTTTAAAGAAAATAAAAAAAACAAAAAAAACAACTGATTGAATCCAGTACAGTATCACTAGTATTATTGTGGGATCCTGTGCATTAGTACTGGTATAATAATGGGATCCGGTAAAATATTACTGGTATGATCATGAGATCCGGTACAATTGTGCTGCTATGATTATGGGATATGGTTGATTAGTACTGGTATGATCGTGATAAAAATCATATACGTGTTTAAAGAAAATTAAAAAAATTAAAAAAACTGATCGGATCCGATACATTATTACCTGTATTATTATGGGATCCTGTGCATTAGTACTCGTATAATAATGGGATCCGGTAAAATAATACTGGTATGATCATGAGATCCAGTACAATTGTACTGCTATGATTATGCGAATAGGTGGATTAGTACCAGTATGATCGTGATAAAAATAATATACATGTTTAAAGAAAATAAAAAAAATAAAAAAACAACTGATTAAATCTCGTACAGTATTACCAGTATTATTATGGGATCATGTGCATTAGTAGTGGTATTAAAATGGGATCTGGTAAAATAATATTAGTATGATCATGAGATCCGGTATAATTGTGCTGCTATGATTATGGGATCAGGTGGATAAGTACCAGTATGATCGTGATAAAAATAATATACGTGTTTAAAGAAAATTAAAAAATTAAAAAAAATTGTCCGATCCGGTACATTATTACCTGTATTATTATGAGATCCTGTGCATTAGTATTGGTATAATAATGGGATCCTGTAAAAAAATACTGGTATGATCATGAGATCCGGTACATTTGTGATGCTATGATTATGGGATCAGGTGGATTAGTACTAGTATGATCGTGATAAAAATAATATACGTGTTTAAAGAAAATAAAAAAATTAAAAAAACCTGAATGGATCCGGTACATTATTACCTTTATCATGATGGGATCGTTTGCATTAGTACTGGTATTATAATGGGATATGGTAAAATAATACTGGTATGATCATGAGATCCGATATAATTGTGCTGCTATGATTATGGGATCAGATGGATAAGTACCAGTATGATCGTGATAAAAATAATATACGTGTTATAAGGAAATTTAAAAAAATTGAAAAAAAACTGATCGGATCCGATTCATTATTTCCTGTATTATTATGGGATCCTGTGCATTAGTACTGGTATAATAATGGGATCCGGTAAAATAATACTGGTATGATCATGAGATCCGGTACAATTGTACTGCTATGATTATGGGATCAAATGGATTAGTACCAATATGATCGTGATATAAATAATATACGTGTTTAAAGAAAATTAAAAAAATTAAAAAAACAACTGATCGAATCCGGTACTGTATTACCTGTTTTATTATGGGTTCCGCTGTATTAGTACTGGTATAATAATGGGATCCGGTAAAATAATACTGGTATGATCATGAGATCCGATACAATTGTGCTGCTATGATTATGGGATTTGGTGGATTAGTACTGGTATGATGGTGATAAGAATAATATACGTGTTTAAAGAAAATTAAAAAAAACAATTGATCGGATTCGGTATATTATTACCTGTATTATTATGGGATCTTGTGTATTAGTACTGGTATAATAATGGGATCCGGTAAAATAATACTGGTATGATCCTGAGATCCGATACAATTGTGCTGCTATGATTATGGTACCAGGTGGATTAGTACTGGTATGATCGTGATAAAAATAATATACGTGTTTAAAGAAAATAAAAAAATTAAAAAAAATTGTCCGATCCGGTACATTATTACCTATATTATCATGAGATCCTGTGCATTAGTATTGGTATAATAATGGGATCCTATAAAAAAATACTGGTATGATCATGAGATCCGGTACATTTGTGATGCTATGATTATGGGATCAGGTGGATTAGTACTAGTATGATCGTGATAAAAATAATATACGTGTTTAAAGAAAATAAAAAAAATTAAAAAAAACCTGAATGGATCCGGTACATTATTACCTTTATTATTATGGGATCGTTTGCATTACTACTGGTATTATAATGGGATATGGTAAAATAATACTGGTATGATCATGAGATCCGGTATAATTGTGCTGCTATGATTATGGGATCAGATGGATAAGTACCAGTATGATCGTGATAAAAATAATATACGTGTTATAAGGAAATTTAAAAAAATTGAAAAAAAACTGATCGGATCCGATTCATTATTTCCTGTATTATTATGGGATCCTGTGCATTAGTACTGGTATAATAATGGGATCCGTTAAAATAATACTGGTATGATCATGAGATCCGGTACAATTGTGCTGCTATGATTATGGGATATGGTGGATTAGTACTGGTATGATCGTGATAAAAATCATATACGTGTTTAAAGAAAATTAAAAAAATTAAAAAAACTGATCGGATCCGATACATTATTACCTGTATTATTATGGGATCCTGTGCATTAGTACTCGTATAATAATGGGATCCGGTAAAATAATACTGGTATGATCATGAGATCCAGTACAATTGTACTGCTATGATTATGGGAATAGGTGGATTAGTACCAGTATGATCGTGATAATAATAATATACGTGTTTAAAGAAAATAAAAAAAATAAAAAAACAACTGATTAAATCCGGTACAGTATTACCATTATAATTATGGGATCATGTGCATTAGTAGTGGTATTAAAATGGGATCTGGTAAAATAATATTAGTATGATCATGAGATCCGGTATAATTGTGCTGCTATGATTATGGGATCAGGTGTATAAGTACCAGAATGATCGTGATAAAAATAATATACGTGTTTAAAGAAAATTAAAAAAATTAAAAAAAATTGATCGAATTCGGTATATTATTACCATATTATTATGGGATCTTGTGCATTAGTACTGGTATAATAATGGGATCCGGTAAAATAATACTGGTATGATCATGAGATCCGATACAATTGTGCTGCTATGATTATGGTACTAGGTGGATTAGTACTGGTATGTTCGTGATAAAATTAATATACGTGTTTAAAGAAAATAAAAAAATTAAAAAAAATTGTCCGATCCGGTACATTATTACCTGTATTATTATGAGATCCTGTGCATTAGTATTGGTATAATAATGGGATCCTGTAAAAAAATACTGGGTTGATCATGAGATCCGGTACATTTGTGATGCTATGATTATGGGATCAGGTGGATTAGTACTAGTATGATCGTGATAGAAATAATATACGTGTTTAAAGAAAATAAAAAATTAAAAAAAACCTGAATGGATCCGGTACATTATTACCTTTATTATTATGGGATCGTTTGCATTAGTACTGGTATTATAATGGGATATGGTAAAATAATACTGGTATGATCATGAGATCCGGTATAATTGTGCTGCTATGATTATGGGATCAGATGGATAAGTACCAGTATGATCGTGATAAAAATAAGATACGTGTTATAAGGAAATTTAAAAAAATTGAAAAAAAACTGATCGGATCCGATTCATTATTTCCTGTATTATTATGGGATCCTGTGCATTAGTACTGGTATAATAATGGGATCCGGTAAAATAATACTGGTATGATCATGAGATCCGGTACAATTGTACTGCTATGATTATGGGATCAAATGGATTAGTACCAATATGATCGTAGTATAAATAATATACGTGTTTAAAGAAAATTAAAAAAATTAAAAAAACAACGGATCGAATCCGGTACAGTATTACCTGTTTTATTATGGGTTCCGCTGTATTAGTACTGGTATAATAATGGGATCCGGTAAAATAATACTGGTATGATCATGAGATCCGATACAATTGTGCTGCTATGATTATGGGATTTGGTGGATTAGTACTGGTATGATCGTGATAAAAATAATATACGTGTTTAAAGAAAATTAAAAAAAAATTGATTGGATTCGGTATATTATTACCTGTATTATTATGGGATCTTGTGCATTAGTACTGGTATAATAATGGGATCCGGTAAAATAATACTGGTATGATCATGAGATCCGATACAATTATGCTGCAATGATTATGGGATCTGGTGGATTAGTACTGGTATGATCGTGATAAAAATCATATACGTGTTTAAAGAAAATTAAAAAAATTAAAAAAACTGATCGGATCCGATACATTATTACCTGTATTATTATGGGATCCTGTGCATTAGTACTCGTATAATAATGGGATCCGGTAAAATAATACTGGTATGATCATGAGATCCAGTACAATTGTACTGCTATGATTATGGGAATAGGTGGATTAGTACCAGTATGATCGTGATAATAATAATATACGTGTTTAAAGAAAATAAAAAAAATAAAAAAACAACTGATTAAATCCGGTACAGTATTACCATTATAATTATGGGATCATGTGCATTAGTAGTGGTATTAAAATGGGATCTGGTAAAATAATATTAGTATGATCATGAGATCCGGTATAATTGTGCTGCTATGATTATGGGATCAGGTGTATAAGTACCAGAATGATCGTGATAAAAATAATATACGTGTTTAAAGAAAATTAAAAAAATTAAAAAAAATTGATCGAATTCGGTATATTATTACCATATTATTATGGGATCTTGTGCATTAGTACTGGTATAATAATGGGATCCGGTAAAATAATACTGGTATGATCATGAGATCCGATACAATTGTGCTGCTATGATTATGGTACTAGGTGGATTAGTACTGGTATGTTCGTGATAAAATTAATATACGTGTTTAAAGAAAATAAAAAAATTAAAAAAAATTGTCCGATCCGGTACATTATTACCTGTATTATTATGAGATCCTGTGCATTAGTATTGGTATAATAATGGGATCCTGTAAAAAAATACTGGGTTGATCATGAGATCCGGTACATTTGTGATGCTATGATTATGGGATCAGGTGGATTAGTACTAGTATGATCGTGATAGAAATAATATACGTGTTTAAAGAAAATAAAAAATTAAAAAAAACCTGAATGGATCCGGTACATTATTACCTTTATTATTATGGGATCGTTTGCATTAGTACTGGTATTATAATGGGATATGGTAAAATAATACTGGTATGATCATGAGATCCGGTATAATTGTGCTGCTATGATTATGGGATCAGATGGATAAGTACCAGTATGATCGTGATAAAAATAAGATACGTGTTATAAGGAAATTTAAAAAAATTGAAAAAAAACTGATCGGATCCGATTCATTATTTCCTGTATTATTATGGGATCCTGTGCATTAGTACTGGTATAATAATGGGATCCGGTAAAATAATACTGGTATGATCATGAGATCCGGTACAATTGTACTGCTATGATTATGGGATCAAATGGATTAGTACCAATATGATCGTAGTATAAATAATATACGTGTTTAAAGAAAATTAAAAAAATTAAAAAAACAACGGATCGAATCCGGTACAGTATTACCTGTTTTATTATGGGTTCCGCTGTATTAGTACTGGTATAATAATGGGATCCGGTAAAATAATACTGGTATGATCATGAGATCCGATACAATTGTGCTGCTATGATTATGGGATTTGGTGGATTAGTACTGGTATGATCGTGATAAAAATAATATACGTGTTTAAAGAAAATTAAAAAAAAATTGATTGGATTCGGTATATTATTACCTGTATTATTATGGGATCTTGTGCATTAGTACTGGTATAATAATGGGATCCGGTAAAATAATACTGGTATGATCATGAGATCCGATACAATTATGCTGCAATGATTATGGGATCTGGTGGATTAGTACTGGTATGATCGTGATAAAAATCATATACGTGTTTAAAGAAAATTAAAAAAATTAAAAAAACTGATCGGATCCGATACATTATTACCTGTATTATTATGGGATCCTGTGCATTAGTACTCGTATAATAATGGGATCCGGTAAAATAATACTGGTATGATCATGAGATCCAGTACAATTGTACTGCTATGATTATGGGAATAGGTGGATTAGTACCAGTATGATCGTGATAATAATAATATACGTGTTTAAAGAAAATAAAAAAAATAAAAAAACAACTGATTAAATCCGGTACAGTATTACCATTATAATTATGGGATCATGTGCATTAGTAGTGGTATTAAAATGGGATCTGGTAAAATAATATTAGTATGATCATGAGATCCGGTATAATTGTGCTGCTATGATTATGGGATCAGGTGTATAAGTACCAGAATGATCGTGATAAAAATAATATACGTGTTTAAAGAAAATTAAAAAAATTAAAAAAAATTGATCGAATTCGGTATATTATTACCATATTATTATGGGATCTTGTGCATTAGTACTGGTATAATAATGGGATCCGGTAAAATAATACTGGTATGATCATGAGATCCGATACAATTGTGCTGCTATGATTATGGTACTAGGTGGATTAGTACTGGTATGTTCGTGATAAAATTAATATACGTGTTTAAAGAAAATAAAAAAATTAAAAAAAATTGTCCGATCCGGTACATTATTACCTGTATTATTATGAGATCCTGTGCATTAGTATTGGTATAATAATGGGATCCTGTAAAAAAATACTGGGTTGATCATGAGATCCGGTACATTTGTGATGCTATGATTATGGGATCAGGTGGATTAGTACTAGTATGATCGTGATAGAAATAATATACGTGTTTAAAGAAAATAAAAAAATTAAAAAAAACCTGAATGGATCCGGTACATTATTACCTTTATTATTATGGGATCGTTTGCATTAGTACTGGTATTATAATGGGATATGGTAAAATAATACTGGTATGATCATGAGATCCGGTATAATTGTGCTGCTATGATTATGGGATCAGATGGATAAGTACCAGTATGATCGTGATAAAAATAAGATACGTGTTATAAGGAAATTTAAAAAAATTGAAAAAAAACTGATCGGATCCGATTCATTATTTCCTGTATTATTATGGGATCCTGTGCATTAGTACTGGTATAATAATGGGATCCGGTAAAATAATACTGGTATGATCATGAGATCCGATACAATTGTACTGCTATGATTATGGGATCAAATGGATTAGTACCAATATGATCGTAGTATAAATAATATACGTGTTTAAAGAAAATTAAAAAAATTAAAAAAACAACGGATCGAATCCGGTACAGTATTACCTGTTTTATTATGGGTTCCGCTGTATTAGTACTGGTATAATAATGGGATCCGGTAAAATAATACTGGTATGATCATGAGATCCGATACAATTGTGCTGCTATGATTATGGGATTTGGTGGATTAGTACTGGTATGATCGTGATAAAAATAATATACGTGTTTAAAGAAAATTAAAAAAAAATTGATTGGATTCGGTATATTATTACCTGTATTATTATGGGATCTTGTGCATTAGTACTGGTATAATAATGGGATCCGGTAAAATAATACTGGTATGATCATGAGATCCGATACAATTATGCTGCAATGATTATGGGATCTGGTGGATTAGTACTGGTATGATCGTGATAAAAATCATATACGTGTTTAAAGAAAATTAAAAAAATTAAAAAAACTGATCGGATCCGATACATTATTACCTGTATTATTATGGGATCCTGTGCATTAGTACTCGTATAATAATGGGATCCGGTAAAATAATACTGGTATGATCATGAGATCCAGTACAATTGTACTGCTATGATTATGTGAATAGGTGGATTAGTACCAGTATGATCGTGATAAAAATAATATACATGTTTAAAGAAAATAAAAAAAATAAAAAAACAACTGATTAAATCTCGTACAGTATTACCAGTATTATTATGGGATCATGTGCATTAGTAGTGGTATTAAAATGGGATCTGGTAAAATAATATTAGTATGATCATGAGATCCGGTATAATTGTGCTGCTATGATTATGGGATCAGGTGGATAAGTACCAGTATGATCGTGATAAAAATAATATACGTGTTTAAAGAAAATAAAAAAATTAAAAAAAATTGTCCGATCCGGTACATTATTACCTGTATTATTATGAGATCCTGTGCATTAGTATTGGTATAATAATGGGATCCTGTAAAAAAATACTGGTATGATCATGAGATCCGGTACATTTGTGATGCTATGATTATGGGATCAGGTGGATTAGTACTAGTATGATCGTGATAAAAATAATATACGTGTTTAAAGAAAATAAAAAAATTAAAAAAAACCTGAATGGATCCGGTACATTATTACCTTTATTATGATGGGATCGTTTGCATTAGTACTGGTATTATAATGGGATATGGTAAAATAATACTGGTATGATCATGAGATCCGATATAATTGTGCTGCTATGATTATGGGATCAGATGGATAAGTACCAGTATGATCGTGATAAAAATAATATACGTGTTATAAGGAAAGTTAAAAAAATTGAAAAAAACTGATCGGATCCGATTCATTATTTCCTGTATTATTATGGGATCCTGTGCATTAGTACTGGTATAATAATGGGATCCGGTAAAATAATACTGGTATGATCATGAGATCCGGTACAATTGTACTGCTATGATTATGGGATCAAATGGATTAGTACCAATATGATCGTGATATAAATAATATACGTGTTTAAAGAAAATTAAAAAAATTAAAAAAACAACTGATCGAATCCGGTACAGTATTACCTGTTTTATTATGGGTTCCGCTGTATTAGTACTGGTATAATAATGGGATCCGGTAAAATAATACTGGTATGATCATGAGATCCGATACAATTGTGCTGTTATGATTATGGGATTTGGTGGATTAGTACTGGTATGATCGTGATAAAAATAATATACGTGTTTAAAGAAAATTAAAAAAATAAAAAAAATCGATCGGATTCGGTATATTATTACCTGTATTATTATGGGATCTTGTGCATTAGTACTGGTATAATAATGGGATCCGGTAAAATAATACTGGTATGATCATGAGATCCGATACAATTGTGCTGCTATGATTATGGTACCAGGTGGATTAGTACTGGTATGATCGTAATAAAAATAATATACGTGTTTAAAGAAAATAAAAAAATTAAAAAACACCTGAATGGATCCGGTACATTATTACCTTTATTATGATGGGATCGTTTGCATTAGTACTGGTATTATAATGGGATATGGTAAAATAATACTGGTATGATCATGAGATCCGATATAATTGTGCTGCTATGATTATGGGATCAGATGGATAAGTACCAGTATGATCGTGATAAAAATAATATACGTGTTATAAGGAAAGTTAAAAAAATTGAAAAAAACTGATCGGATCCGATTCATTATTTCCTGTATTATTATGGGATCCTGTGCATTAGTACTGGTATAATAATGGGATCCGGTAAAATAATACTGGTATGATCATGAGATCCGGTACAATTGTACTGCTATGATTATGGGATCAAATGGATTAGTACCAATATGATCGTGATATAAATAATATACGTGTTTAAAGAAAATTAAAAAAATTAAAAAAACAACTGATCGAATCCGGTACAGTATTACCTGTTTTATTATGGGTTCCGCTGTATTAGTACTGGTATAATAATGGGATCCGGTAAAATAATACTGGTATGATCATGAGATCCGATACAATTGTGCTGCTATGATTATGGGATTTGGTGGATTAGTACTGGTATGATCGTGATAAAAATAATATACGTGTTTAAAGAAAATTAAAAAAATAAAAAAAATCGATCGGATTCGGTATATTATTACCTGTATTATTATGGGATCTTGTGCATTAGTACTGGTATAATAATGGGATCCGGTAAAATAATACTGGTATGATCATGAGATCCGATACAATTGTGCTGCTATGATTATGGTACCAGGTGGATTAGTACTGGTATGATCGTAATAAAAATAATATACGTGTTTAAAAAAAATAAAAAAATTAAAAAAAATTGTCTGATCCGGTACATTATAACCTGTATTATTATGAGATCCTGTGCATTAGTATTGGTATAATAATGGGATCCTGTAAAAAAATACTGGTATGATCATGAGATCCGGTACATTTGTGATGCTATGATTATGGGATCAGGTGGATTAGTACTAGTATGATCGTGATAAAAATAATATACGTGTTTAAAGAAAATAAAAAAAATTAAAAAAAACCTGAATGGATCCGGTACATTATTACCTTTATTATTATGGGATCGTTTGCATTAGTACTGGTATTATAATGCGATATGGTAAAATAATACTGGTATGATCATGAGATCCGGTATAATTGTGCTGCTATGATTATGGGATCAGATGGATAAGTACCAGTATGATCGTGATAAAAATAATATACGTGTTATAAGGAAATTTAAAAAAAATTGAAAAAAAACTGATCGGATCCGATTCATTATTTTCTGTATTATTATGGGATCCTGTGCATTAGTACTGGTATAAGAATGGGATCCGTTAAAATAATACTGGTATGATCATGAGATCCGGTACAATTGTGCTGCTATGATTATGGGATATGGTAGATTAGTACTGGTATGATCGTGATAAAAATCATATACGTGTTTAAAGAAAATTAAAAAAATTAAAAAAACTGATCGGATCCGATACATTATTAACTGTATTATTATGGGATCCTGTGCATTAGTACTCGTATAATAATGGGATCCGGTAAAATAATACTGGTATGATCATGAGAACCAGTACAATTGTACTGCTATGATTATGGGAATAGGTGGATTAGTACCAGTATGATGGTGATAATAATAATATACGTGTTTAAAGAAAATAAAAAAAATAAAAAAACAACTGATTAAATCCGGTACAGTATTACCATTATAATTATGGGATCATGTGCATTAGTAGTGGTTTTAAAATGGGATCTGGTAAAATAATATTAGTATGATCATGAGATCCGGTATAATTGTGCTGCTATGATTATGGGATCAGGTGTATAAGTACTAGAATGATCGTGATAAAAATAATATACGTGTTTAAAGAAAATTAAAAAAATTAAAAAAAATTGATCGAATTCGGTATATTATTACCATATTATTATGGGATCTTGTGCATTAGTACTGGTATAATAATGGGATCCGATAAAATAATACTGGTATGATCATGAGATCCGATACAATTGTGCTGCTATGATTATGGTACTAGGTGGATTAGTACTGGTATGTTCGTGATAAAATTAATATACGTGTTTAAAGAAAATAAAAAAATTAATAAAAATTGTCCGATCCGATACATTATTACCTGTATTATTATGAGATCCTGTGCATTAGTATTGGTATAATAATGGGATCCTGTAAAAAAATACTGGTTTGATCATGAGATCCGGTACATTTGTGATGCTATGATTATGGGATCAGGTGGATTAGTACTAGTACGATCGTGATAAAAATAATATACGTGTTTAAAGAAAATAAAAAAATTAAAAAAAACCTGAATGGATCCGGTACATTATTACCTTTATTATTATGGGATCGTTTGCATTAGTACTGGTATTATAATGGGATATGGTAAAATAATACTGGTATGATCATGAGATCCGGTATAATTGTGCTGCTATGATTATGGGATCAGATGGATAAGTACCAGTATGATCGTGATAAAAATAATATACGTGTTATAAGGAAAGTTAAAAAAATTGAAAAAAACTGATCGGATCCGATTCATTATTTCCTGTATTATTATGGGATCCTGTGCATTAGTACTGGTATAATAATGGGATCCGGTAAAATAATACTGGTATGATCATGAGATCCGGTACAATTGTACTGCTATGATTATGGGATCAAATGGATTAGTACCAATATGATCGTGATATAAATAATATACGTGTTTAAAGAAAATTAAAAAAATTAAAAAAACAACGGATCGAATCCGGTACAGTATTACCTGTTTTATTATGGGTTCCGCTGTATTAGTACTGGTATAATAATGGGATCCGGTAAAATAATACTGGTATGATCATGAGATCCGATACAATTGTGCTGCTATGATTATGGGATTTGGTGGATTAGTACTGGTATGATCGTGATAAAAATAATATACGTGTTTAAAGAAAATTAAAAAAAAAATGATTGGATTCGGTATATTATTACCTGTATTATTATGGGATCTTGTGCATTAGTACTGGTATAATAATGGGATCCGGTAAAATAATACTGGTATGATCATGAGATCCGATACAATTATGCTGCAATGATTATGGGATCTGGTGGATTAGTACTGGTATGATCGTGATAAAAATCATATACGTGTTTAAAGAAAATTAAAAAAATTAAAATAACTGATCGGATCCGATACATTATTACCTGTATTATTATGGGATCCTGTGCATTAGTACTCGTATAATAATGAGATCCGGTAAAATAATACTGGTATGCTCATGAGATCCGGTACAATTGTACTGCTATGATTATGAGATCAGATGGATTAGTACCAATATGATCGTGATATAAATAATATACGTTTTTAAAGAAAATAAAAAAAACAAAAAAAACAACTGATTGAATCCGGTACAGTATCACTAGTATTATTGTGGGATCCTGTGCATTAGTACTGGTATAATAATGGGATCCGGTAAAATATTACTGGTATGATCATGAGATCCGGTACAATTGTGCTGCTATGATTATGGTACCAGGTGGATTAGTACTGGTAAGATCGTGATAAAAATAATATACGTGTTTAAAGAAAATAAAAAAATTAAAAAAAATTGTCCGATCCGGTACATTATTACCTGTATTATTATGAGATCCTGTGCATTAGTATTGGTATAATAATGGGATCCTGTAAAAAAATACTGGTATGATCATGAGATCCGGTACATTTGTGATGCTATGATTATGGGATCAGGTGGATTAGTACTAGTATGATCGTGATAAAAATAATATACGTGTTTAAAGAAAATAAAAAAATTAAAAAAAACCTGAATGGATCCGGTACATTATTACCTTTATTATTATGGGATCGTTTGCGTTAGTACTGGTATTATAATGGGATATGGTAAAATAATACTGGTATGATCATGAGATCCGGTATAATTGTGCTGCTATGATTATGGGATCAGATGGATAAGTACCAGTATGATCGTGATAAAAATAAGATACGTGTTATAAGGAAATTTAAAAAAATTGAAAAAAAACTGATCGGATCCGATTCATTATTTCTTGTATTATTATGGGATCCTGTGTACTGGTATAATAATGGGATCCGGTAAAATAATACTGGTATGATCATGAGATCCGGTACAATTGTACTGCTATGATTATGGGATCAAATGGATTAGTACCAATATGATCGTGATATAAATAATATACGTGTTTAAAGAAAATTAAAAAAATTAAAAAAACAACTGATCGAATCCGGTACAGTATTACCTGTTTTATTATGGGTTCCGCTGTATTAGTACTGGTATAATAATGGGATCCGGTAAAATAATACTGGTATGATCATGAGATCCGATACAATTGTGCTGCTATGATTATGGGATTTGGTGGATTAGTACTGGTATGATCGTGATAAAAATAATATACGTGTTTAAAGAAAATTAAAAAAATAAAAAAAATCGATCGGATTCGGTATATTATTACCTGTATTATTATGGGATCTTGTGCATTAGTACTGGTATAATAATGGGATCCGGTAAAATAATACTGGTATGATCATGAGATCCGATACAATTATGCTGCAATGATTATGGGATCTGGTGGATTAGTACTGGTATGATCGTGATAAAAATCATATACGTGTTTAAAGAAAATTAAAAAAATTAAAATAACTGATCGGATCCGATACATTATTACCTGTATTATTATGGGATCCTGTGCATTAGTACTCGTATAATAATGAGATCCGGTAAAATAATACTGGTATGATCATGAGATCCGGTACAATTTTACTGCTTTGATTATGAGATCAGATGGATTAGTACCAATATGATCGTGATATAAATAATATACGTGTTTAAAGAAAATAAAAAAAACAAAAAAAACAACTGATTGAATCCAGTACAGTATCACTAGTATTATTGTGGGATCCTGTGCATTAGTACTGGTATAATAATGGGATCCGGTAAAATATTACTGGTATGATCATGAGATCCGGTACAATTGTGCTGCTATGATTATGGGATATGGTTGATTAGTACTGGTATGATCGTGATAAAAATCATATACGTGTTTAAAGAAAATTAAAAAAATTAAAAAAACTGATCGGATCCGATACATTATTACCTGTATTATTATTGGATCCTGTGCATTAGTACTCGTATAATAATGGGATCCGGTAAAATAATACTGGTATGATCATGAGATCCAGTACAATTGTACTGCTATGATTATGGGAATAGGTGAATTAGTACCAGTATGATCGTGATAAAAATAATATACATGTTTAAAGAAAATAAAAAAAATAAAAAAACAACTGATTAAATCTCGTACAGTATTACCAGTATTATTATTGGATCATGTGCATTAGTAGTGGTATTAAAATGGGATCTGGTAAAATAATATTAGTATGATCATGAGATCCGGTATAATTGTGCTGCTATGATTATGGGATCAGGTGGATAAGTACCAGTATGATCGTGATAAAAATAATATACGTGTTTAAAGAAAATTAAAAAAATAAAAAAAAATTTGATCGGATTCGGTATATTATTACCTGTATTATTATGGGATCTTGTGCATTAGTACTGGTATAATAATGGGATCCGGTAAAATAATACTGGTATGATCATGTGATCCGATACAATTGTGTTGCTATGATTATGGTACCAGGTGGATTAGTACTGGTATGATCGTGATAAAAATAATATACGTGTTTAAAGAAAATAAAAAAATTAAAAAAAATTGTCCGATCCGGTACATTATTACCTGTATTATTATGAGATCCTGTGCATTAGTATTGGTATAATAATGGGATCCTGTAAAAAAATACTGGTATGATCATGAGATCTGTTACATTTGTGATGCTAAGATTATGGGATCAGGTGGATTAGTACTAGTATGATCGTGATAAAAATAATATACGTGTTTAAAGAAAATAAAAAAATTAAAAAAAACCTGAATGGATCCGATACATTATTACCTTTATTATTATGGGATCGTTTGCATTAGTACTGGTATTATAATGGGATATGGTAAAATAATACTGGTACGATCATGAGATCCGGTATAATTGTGCTGCTATGATTATGGGATCAGATGGATAAGTACCAGTATGATCGAGATAAAAATAATATACGTGTTATAAGGAAATTTAAAAAAATTGAAAAAAAACTGATCGGATCCGATTCATTATTTCCTGTATTATTATGGGATCCTGTGCATTATTACTGGTATAATAATGGAATCCGGTAAAATAATACTGGTATGATCATGAGATCCGGTACAATTGTACTGCTATGATAATGGGATCAAATGGATTAGTACAAATATGATCGTGATATAAATAATATACGTGTTTAAAGAAAATTAAAAAAACAACTGATCGAATCCGGTACAGTATTACCTGTTTTATTATGGGTTCCGCTGTATTAGTACTGGTATAATAATGGGATCCGGTAAAATAATACTGGTATGATCATGAGATCCGATACAATTGTGCTGCTATGATTATGGGATTTGGTGGATTAGTACTGGTATGATCGTGATAAAAATAATATACGTGTTTAAAGAAAATTAAAAAAATAAAAAAAAATTGATCGGATTCGGTATATTATTACCTATATTATTATGGGATCTTGTGCATTAGTACTGGTATAATAATGGGATTCGGTAAAATAATACTGGTATGATCATGAGATCCGATACAATTGTGCTGCTATGATTATGGTACCAGGTGGATTAGTACTGGTAAGATCGTGATAAAAATAATATACGTGTTTAAAGAAAATAAAAAAATTAAAAAAAATTGTCCGATCCGGTACATTATTACCTGTATTATTATGAGATCCTGTGCATTAGTATTGGTATAATAATGGGATCCTGTAAAAAAATACTGGTATGATCATGAGATCCGGTACATTTGTGATGCTATGATTATGGGATCAGGTGGATTAGTACTAGTATGATCGTGATAAAAATAATATACGTGTTTAAAGAAAATAAAAAAATTAAAAAAAACCTGAATGGATCCGGTACATTATTACCTTTATTATTTTGGGATCGTTTGCGTTAGTACTGGTATTATAATGGAATATGGTAAAATAATACTGGTATGATCATGAGATCTGGTATAATTGTGCTGCTATGATTATGGGATCAGATGGATAAGTACCAGTATGATCGTGATAAAAATAATATACGTGTTATAAGGAAAGTTAAAAAAATTGAAAAAAACTGATCGGATCCGATTCATTATTTCCTGTATTATTATGGGATCCTGTGCATTAGTACTGGTATAATAATGGGATCCGGTAAAATAATACTGGTATGATCATGAGATCCGGTACAATTGTACTGCTATGATTATGGGATCAAATGGATTAGTACCAATATGATCGTGATATAAATAATATACGTGTTTAAAGAAAATTAAAAAAATTAAAAAAACAACTGATCGAATCCGGTACAGTATTACCTGTTTTATTATGGGTTCCGCTGTATTAGTACTGGTATAATAATGGGATCCGGTAAAATAATACTGGTATGATCATGAGATCCGATACAATTGTGCTGCTATGATTATGGGATTTGGTGGATTAGTACTGGTATGATCGTGATAAAAATAATATACGTGTTTAAAGAAAATTAAAAAAATTAAAAAAAATTGATCGGATTCGGTATATTATTACCTGTATTATTATGGGATCTTGTGCATTAGTACTGGTATAATAATGGGATCCGGTAAAATAATACTGGTATGATCATGAGATCCGATACAATTGTGCTGCTATGATTATGGTACCAGGTGGATTAGTACTGGTATGATCGTAATAAAAATAATATACGTGTTTAAAGAAAATAAAAAAATTAAAAAAAATTGTCCGATCCGGTACATTATTACCTATATTATTATGAGATCCTGTGCATTAGTATTGGTATAATAATGGGATCCTGTAAAAAAATACTGGTATGATCATGAGATCCGGTACATTTGTGATGCTATGATTATGGGATCAGGTGGATTAGTACTAGTATGATCGTGATAAAAATAATATACGTGTTTAAAGAAAATAAAAAAATTAAAAAAAACCTGAATGGATCCGGTACATTATTACCTTTATTATTATGGGATCGTTTGCATTAGTACTGGTATTATAATGGGATATGGTAAAATAATACTGGTACGATCATGAGATCCGGTATAATTTTGCTGCTATGATTATGGGATCAGATGGATAAGTACCAGTATGATCGAGATAAAAATAATATACGTGTTATAAGGAAATTTAAAAAAATTGAAAAAAAACTGATCGGATCCGATTCATTATTTCCTGTATTATTATGGGATCCTGTGCATTATTACTGGTATAATAATGGAATCCGGTAAAATAATACTGGTATGATCATGAGATCCGGTACAATTGTACTGCTATGATAATGGGATCAAATGGATTAGTACAAATATGATCGTGATAAAAATAATATACGTGTTTAAAGAAAATTAAAAAAATTAAAAAAAATCGATCGGATTCGATATATTATTACCTGTATTATTATGGGATCTTGTGCATTAGTACTGGTATAATAATGGGATCCGGTAAAATAATACTGCTATGATCATGAGATCCGATACAATTGTGCTGCTATGATTATGGTACCAGGTGGATTAGTACTGGTATGATCGTAATAAAAATAATATACGTGTTTAAAGAAAATAAAAAAATTAAAAAAAATTGTCCGATCCGGTACATTATTACCTGTATTATTATGAGATCCTGTGCATTAGTATTGGTATAATAATGGGATCCTGTAAAAAAATACTGGTATGATCGTGAGATCCGGTACATTTGTGATGCTATGATTATGGGATCAGGTGGATTAGTACTAGTATGATCGTGATAAAAATAATATACGTGTTTAAAGAAAATAAAAAAAATAAAAAAAAACCTGAATGGATCCGGTACATTATTACCTTTATTATTTTGGGATCGTTTGCGTTAGTACTGGTATTATAATGGGATATGGTAAAATAATACTGGTATGATCATGAGATCCGGTATAATTGTGCTGCTATGATTATGGGATCAGATGGATAAGTACCAGTATGATCGTGATAAAAATAATATACGTGTTATAAGGAAAGTTAAAAAAATTGAAAAAAACTGATCGGATCCGATTCATTATTTCCTGTATTATTATGGGATCCTGTGCATTAGTCTTGGTATAATAATGGGATCCGGTAAAATAATACTGGTATGATCATGAGATCCGGCACAATTGTACTGCTATGATTATGGGATCAAATGGATTAGTACCAATATGATCGTGATATAAATAATATACGTGTTTAAAGAAAATTAAAAAAATTAAAAAAACAACTGATCGAATCCGGTAAAGTATTACCTGTTTTATTATGGGTTCCGCTGTATTAGTACTGGTATAATAATGGGATCCGGTAAAATAATACTGGTATGATCATGAGATCCGATACAATTGTGCTGCTATGATTATGGGATTTGGTGGATTAGTACTGGTATGATCGTGATAAAAATAATATACGTGTTTAAAGAAAATTAAAAAAATTAAAAAAAATCGATCGGATTCGATATATTATTACCTGTATTATTATGGGATCTTGTGCATTAGTACTGGTATAATAATGGGATCCGGTAAAATAATACTGGTATGATCATGAGATCCGATACAATTGTGCTGCTATGATTATGGTACCAGGTGGATTAGTACTGGTATGATCGTAATAAAAATAATATACGTGTTTAAAGAAAATAAAAAAATTAAAAAAAATTGTCCGATCCGGTACATTATTACCTGTATTATTATGAGATCCTGTGCATTAGTATTGGTATAATAATGGGATCCTGTAAAAAAATACTGGTATGATCGTGAGATCCGGTACATTTGTGATGCTATGATTATGGGATCAGGTGGATTAGTACTAGTATGATCGTGATAAAAATAATATACGTGTTTAAAGAAAATAAAAAAAATAAAAAAAAACCTGAATGGATCCGGTACATTATTACCTTTATTATTATGGGATCGTTTGCATTAGTACTGGTATTATAATGGGATATGGTAAAATAATACTGGTATGATCATGAGATCCGGTATAATTGTGCTGCTATGATTATGGGATCAGATGGATAAGTACCAGTATGATCGTGATAAAAATAATATACGTGTTATAAGGAAATTTAAAAAAATTGAAAAAAAACTGATCGGATCCGATTCATTATTTCCTGTATTATTATGGGATCCTGTGCATTAGTACTGGTATAATAATGGGATCCGTTAAAATAATACTGGTATGATCATGAGATCCGGTACAATTGTGCTGCTATGATTATGGGATATGGTGGATTAGTACTGGTATGATCGTGATAAAAATCATATACGTGTTTAAAGAAAATTAAAAAAATTAAAAAAACTGATCGGATCCGATACATTATTACCTGTATTATTATGGGATCCTGTGCATTAGTACTCGTATAATAATGGGATCCGGTAAAATAATACTGGTATGATAATGAGATCCAGTACAATTGTACTGCTATGATTATGGGAATAGGTGGATTAGTACCAGTATGATCGTGATAATAATAATATACGTGTTTAAAGAAAATAAAAACAATAAAAAAACAACTGATTAAATCCGGTACAGTATTACCAGTATTATTATGGGATCATGTGCATTAGTAGTGGTATTAAAATGGGATCTGGTAAAATAATATTAGTATGATCATGAGATCCGGTATAATTGTGCTGCTATGATTATGGGATCAGGTGTATAAGTACCAGAATGATCGTTATAAAAATAATATACGTGTTATAAGGAAAGTTAAAAAAATTGAAAAAAACTGATCGGATCCGATTCATTATTTCCTGTATTATTATGGGATCCTGTGCATTAGTACTGCTATAATAATGGGATCCGGTAAAATAATACTGGTATGATCATGAGATCCGGTACAATTGTACTGCTATGATTATGGGATCAAATGGATTAGTACAAATATGATTGTGATATAAATAATATACGTGTTTAAAGAAAATTAAAAAAACAACTGATCGAATCCGGTACAGTATTACCTGTTTTATTATGGGTTCCTCAGCATTAGTACTGGTATAATGAAGGGATCCGTTAAAATAATACTGGCATGATCATGAGATCCGGTACAATTGTGCTGCTATGATTATGGGATCTGGTGGATTAGTACTGGTATGATCGTGATAAAAATTATATACGTGGTTAAAGAAAATTAAAAAATTAAAAAATAACTGATCGGATCCGGTACATTGTTACGTGTATTATTATGGGATCTTGTGCATTTGTACTGGTATAATAATTGGATTAGGTAAAATAATACTAGTATGATCATGAGATCCGATCCAATTGTGCTGCTACGATTACTGGATCAGGTGGATTAGTACTGGTATGATCGTGAAAAAAATAATATACGTGTTTAAAGAAAATAAAAAAATTAAAAAAAACCTGAATGGATCCGGTACATTATTACCTTTATTATTATTGGATCATGTGCATTAGTACTGGTATAATAATGGGATCTGGTAAAATAATACTGATATGATCATGAGATCCGGTACTATTGTACTGCTATGATTATGGGATCAGATGGATTAGTACCAATATGATCGTGATATAAATAATATACGTGTTTAAAGAAAATTAAAAAAATTAAAAAAACAACTGATCGAATCCGGTACAGTATTACCTGTTTTATTATGGATTGCTCAGCATTAGTACTGGTATAATAATAGGATCCGTTATAAAAATACTGGTATGATCATGATATCCGGTACAATTGTGCTGCTATGATTATGGGATCTGGTGGATTAGTATTGGTATGATCGTGATAAAAATCATATACGTGTTTAAAGAAAATTAAAAAAATTAAAAAAAACTGATCGAATTCGGTACATTATTACCTGTATTATTATGGGATCCTGTGCATTAGTACTGGTATAATAATGGGATCCGGTAAAATAATACTGGTATGATCATGAGATCCGGTACATTTGTGCTGCTATGATTATGGGATCAGGTGGATTAGTACCGGTATGATCGTGATAAAAATAATATACGTGTTTAAAGAAAATTAAAAAAAACTGTTCGGATCCGGTACATTATTACCTGAATTATTATGGGATCATGTGCATTAGTACTGGTAAAATAATAGGATCCGGTAAAATAATACTGGTATGATCATGACATCCGGTACAATTGTGTTGTTATGATTATGGGATCAGGTGGATTAGTACCAGTATGATCGTGATAAAAATAATATACGTGTTTAAAGAAAATTTAAAAAATTAAAAAAACTTGATCGGATCCGGTACATTATTACCTGTATTATTATGGGATCCTGTGCATTAGTACTAGTATAATAATGGGATCCGGTAAAATAATACTGGTATTATCATGACATCCGGTACAATTGTGCTGCTATGATTATGGGATCAGGTGGATTAATACTGGTATGATCGTGATAAAAATAATATACGTGTTTAAAGAAAATAAAAAAATTAAAAAAAACTGATCGGATCCGATACATTATTTGTAGTGCCCCGGTTCAAAACGAGCATAATTGATTAATTAAATATTTAACGTATGACTTAATAAGTATGAGCGTTTACTTTGACTATTTAATTAATAGTGTTTAATGCACGTTTTAGATCGATATATTTCTTGGACATGGTATATAGAATGTTTCTATACCATTAGAGGCGTATCGAGAAGACGAGAAGATAGAAATGAATTAGAGGTCAATCGGAGTTACGTAGCTCAAGTAATGAAGAAAACAAGAATACGACGTATACGAGACGTATACGAAGAGTAGAAATACGAGATATTTATGATGAATAGTAACTTGGACTTTTTCAACCGATGAACAGTGTTTCGGATATTTTGATGAATAGTGACTTCCGGGAAATCTATAAATAGGGCCTTCCCCAATTCATTTTTCACCGTTTTTCCGAACGAGCCGAAAAGCGACGAACACGAGTAAGTCTCTCTCTCCTCTCCCTCTCTCTCTCTCCCCTCTGTTTTCTGTCTCCGACGGGCCACCGCCGGCGCCGCACCGGCCGGTGGCTGGAAAATCCAACGTTGTTGGTTTTGGCTGATTTTCACACAAGACGTAGCTCTCGATGAGACGAGTCTAGGACAGCTTCCGGAATTCAATTCTGATTTCTCGTTCACCGGAAAACAGCAAAAAAAGGCCCCAAACCCTAACCCTTGTCACCCTTTCTCTCTCTTCTGGTTTCTCTCTCTCTCCTCTTTTTCTCGCCGGAGCAACCGCCGGAGAAGCTGCTGGTGATGCGCCGGCGAGGTGTTCCGGTGGGTGGCCGGTGATTGGAAGTCACCGGCCAGGTGAACCCGATGGTGTGTGTGTTTGAGTGTGTGTGTGTGTGTGGCATGCGTGAGTATATATGGCTGTGTATGGGTGTTGGGCAGGCCGGGAAAGGTGGCCGGCGACGGGGGGTCGCCGGCGGAAGGGTTGGGAGTGGTCGCCGGCCGGAGTTTTGGGGTTGGGGTTGGGTTTCGAAAAATCAGGTTATCGAAGGGTTTTGCGGCGAGATTTCAGGTACTATTCACGGCCGGATTCCGGCGAAGGGTGGTCGGAGGTAATGGTCGGCGGCATGGAATCGCCGGCGGACCAGGTGGTGGCCGGAGATGAGCGGCGCCGCCGCAGCAGGTGGCGCCGGGAAGTGGCCTGGTCGAGCAGGTCACCATCGGAAATTGGGTGACGGGCTGTTTTTGCATGTGTTTTGGCGGAGTTAGGCGGCGCCGTTGTGGCCGCCGTTTGCCGGAGTTGGTAGCCTGAAGTAGGGGGAATCCGGGGGTGTGGCCGGCGACCGGTGGTTCGCCGGCCGGCGGCGGCTGGAAAGCCGTTTAGGTGGCAAGTCCGCGCAGGCAAGCTGGGCGCGCCGGGAGGCTACTGGGCGCGCTGGGCACACGACGTCGGGAGCCACGCGCGCGGCGAGCGAGCGACGGGTGCATTGCGTGCGTGACGCCGTGTTTCCGATTCGAATCCCGTTTCTTTCTGTCGTTCGTTATCATCGAGTCGTTGCCGACGAGATGTCGTTGACCGAGGGTCGTGGGCCCGGTCGAAGTCAACCCTTTGACCAAAATTACCGTTTTACCCCTCGATCTTAAAATGCTCCGTTCGAGCTCGTTTCAACTCCTATCGAGCTTATTCTTTTTCCGTTGTGATCCAAATTCAACCCTCTATCATCTCAGCCTCTTATACTGATCTGTCCTTCTCGTTTCTTCGACCCCGATCTTTAGAGTTCTCGATCCGTCGCGTAGTTAGCGATCGTTTCTCCGCCGGAGTCTATTATCGCTTTAATTATATTTATTAAGGATCTAAGAACACTGTAACATATGTAGGCTATCAGTTGGATTGAACATCGAGATACGGGATTTGAGACATGAGTTTTGAGACTCGAGCTTTGAGATATCCGATCTCTAGTACTCGCTACTCACGTGGTAACCACCGAACAAGGTGGGGGTAACCTCTTAACCTTTATCTGTTTATAGTTTTCCCTATGTGATATATGAATTGTTGAACTCTACGTGTTGTGTTTATATTCTGTGTTTGTTTTACGATAGTGTGGTAGGTTTGGGCGGAGTGTGCTTTGGGCTTAGTTTCCATTGGGCTGCGTGTCCATTAGCGAGTCGATGGAGTGTCCTTTGGGCTTAGTGTCCATTGGGCTGCAAGTCCTTTTGGTGAGTCATGGGTTGTGTGTCGATTTATGAATCGAGTTATGTGTTTTGTATAATATGTGACGTGTTTAATTGCTGATTTGTTATATCTGTTTAATACGTGATCGGCTAAATATTAAAACATGGAAAGTATCCCCACGAGTGTATTCAACGCACTCACCCCCCACCTGTACTCACCCTATAGGAAATGAAGAAAGTGCAGACGCGTAGAGAGAGGGGGTGCCCTATCAGCTGTATCCATCTTCTGGTTTTGGCTTTTAAAGTTATGTTGCTCGTTTGTAAAAGAAAACTGTATTTCTCCTTCTTTGTAAAAGATCCTGATGTTTTTCCGCTGCATATGGTTTCAAACATTCTTTTATCGGTGGTATCCGATGTTTTAAGTGTACCGCTTCTTATCCTCTCCTGTTTCTTTCTATTTTATATCATGTACGTCTCTTTCCCTTTTCTCTCTTAACGCCCAAAAATGAAAAACTCTGAAATTTTGACCGAAATATTTTGGGGCGTTACAGATGGTATCAGAGCCTAATTCTACCCTTTGTAGGACTTTGCTCAAACTGGTTTTTATTTTCAAACGTGTTTTAAAACGAGAAGATCTTTTCGGAAAGAAACGGATATGCACCCTCTTCTCTCTACACGTGTCTCTCTCTAATCATGAGTGGTTATCTGCTGCGTGTGATCTTGCTTATCAGATAAAGATCGGTAAAGGTATGAGAAAATGTTACGGATATGGTGACATGATGGAAGAGTCTTTCAAAACCTTCTTGACGTCATTACACCACGATAAAAAGATCATTTAAAAACCATCTTGACATCACTTCAATCGACGCACTGCTTTCGGCCGCCGCTACAAAGGCCGCTGATTGCAGCTGCGTGAGCTTATGTGGGTAACCACAAAGGCCGCTGACTGCAGCAACGTGAGCTTGTGTCGTAAATGGTTGACTGCATTAGTAGAGATTATGTGACTGACAGTTGTGATTACCATTGGCCTTTGTTTACAACAAGGTGAGCTAGTTGGTGTGTTTTCCGATTCATGGTTGTGATACGTCAGGTTGGTTTTGAAACTTGAGGTCTATAGGAAACCATGTGTGGAGGTCGGTGATGTGGTTCATGATGTTTTGTTTATGTTTGTGTTTTCTGGTTAATTTATGTAAGTTGGGTATGCGCTATCCAACATGATCATGTTATGCTATGATGATAAACGAGCTATGATGACAAATGAATGATGGAAAATTTATGGAGATTATGATATGATTTATGGAGTAATGTTTACGGGTACTGTAGTACCAGTTATTGATTTATCTAATGTTAAAGATTGTTGGGTTATATGGGGTAAAGTATAAAGGTTAGTTCTCGCTGTTTGTCTTTAGAATTATGCCTCGAGGTCGACCATGAAAGGTCCAGCCGCCAACAGTAAATCCACCAGAACCGAATGTGGATGCTCCGCCAACAGTAAATCCACCAGAACAAAATGTAGATGTTACAATGATGGATTTAGTGACCATCCTCAGGGGACTGGCACAACACTTCGAGGAGACTCGAGCCACACCTCCACCAACAAGGTCCGATCAGAATTTAATATACGAACAGTTTCGGCGTTACAATCCGCCGACGTTCAACGGAAAAGGTGAATCAGCTGACGCCGAAGAGTGGCTAAGGTCACTCGACAGGTTATTTGGACACTTAACGTGTACTCAGGAGCAGAAAGTCTCCTGTGCAATGTTTCAGCTCACCGAAGAAGCGAGTCATTGGTGGGACTTGTATGAGCGGACCCTAGTGCCAGCTCAAAGAGAAGAGCTGACATGGGAGGATTTTAAGGAGGTGGTGACTCAGCACTTCATACCTCAATCCTACCGAGACAAAAAGGAAACGAAGTTTCTACATCTCCGTCAAGAGAGCTCGACGATGGGAGAGTACGAGCGGAGGTTTAACCAGTTGAGCAGATACGCCACTCACTTGGTAGACACTGATGCCAAGAGGGCCCGACGTTTTGAAAAGGGTCTTCGTTCGGAGATCAGTTCAATTTTGGCAAGTCAGGGAAACAGGACCTATGCCAATGTCCTGGAGAGAGCCCAAGAGATCTCCTCTCGTCTGCACTTGGATGTGTCACCAATCGAAAAGGGTGATGGGATACTTGGAAAAAGGAAGGAGATCGAGCCAAGTCAAAGCTTCGATCAAAACAAACTTCCAAGGGCTAACTATACCCCACTTCTCCCCACTCAAACATCGGGAAATCCATGTGCTAGATGTGGAGAACAGGGACACATTGCGTTAAACTATCAGAAGATTGGAAATTTAGTAGCTGCAACACCGAGGCTGAGGCGAGGGGGAATTCGGAAATGCTATAGATGTGGAGAACCGAGACACATCGCAGTAAACTGCTAGAAGTTTGGAAACTCAGAGGTAGCCAAAAGATAGATTATATATGATGAACAGTCAGTATTATATATGTAAATAGATATGTAGTGGCTCATCCCTTGTAGTAGTATACGTAATCCTTTGGATATGATGTACGAGCTGGTTATCTTTTGCCTATATATATATTCTAAACCAGATCGTCTTTTGCTATTCGATGGAATCCACATTTACTTCTTTTCTCGTGATTCATGTTTTATTTCTCCTCACCTATAGTTTGTTGTGACACCGGGTCTGTTGAAACATGAGAACGTTTTGGTAATCGCTAAAACTTTAGAAGTTAGTATTCCATCGGGAAAAATGATATGAGCGAAACACCTGTACCGTCACCTAAAGATCGCTTTGGAAGATAAGATTCTTCTAACTGATCTTCATACTTTCGAGATAAAGGATTTTTGACATAATCCTGGGAATGGACTGGCTAGAGCCCAATCACGCGGTAAACAAGTATCGTGCAAGGGGAATTATCTTCCAAACACCGAGAGAGCTGGGGCACACCTTTCATGGGGTATGAGTTAAAGTTGACTTAAGGATTATCTCAAACATGAAGATAACTCAGATGCTTAGCAAAGGAAATTGCGAAGCTTGATTGGTCAACATGGTGAACCCCGAGCAAGGATCGACTTCTATCGGGAAACCATTGGTGATAAAGGAATACATGGACGTAATTCCAGAGGATATACAAGGTCCTCCACCGGATCGACAAGTGACCTTCGAGATCGATCTCGTTCTTAGGATCGACACCAGAGTTAAGAGCTCCATATCGGATGACATCGATGGAATTGCAAGAACTGATGGTTCTATTACCAGAACTGTTGGACAAAGGTTTCATCGGACCAAGCGTGTCACCTTGGGGAGCTCCAGTACTTTTCGGAAAGGAGAAGAATGAGAAGCAGAAATGCGGATCGGTCAGAACGGATTGAGAAAGAATTGGAAAAACTCAAGATTGATGAAGGTTCTGAACATTGAGCTTAGCTAAATAATTAAGGAACTTGCAAGCCGAGTTATTTCCTTGACGAGAAATAGAAAGAATGAAACGACACGGGTATGAGAGGATGAGATTCAGGCAAAGTAGCCAGTCTTGTCGTTTCTTAAGTACGCGCTCAATTTTGAGGACGAAATTATTTTAAGGGGTAAGGGATGTAGCGCCCCGGATCAAAACGAGCATAATTGATTAATTAAATATTTAACGTATGACTTTATAAGTATGAGCGTTTACTTTGACTATTTAATTAATTACGTGCGTTTTAGATATGTGTTTAATGCACGTTTTAGATCGATATATTTCTTGGACATGGTATATAGAATATTTCTATACCATTAGATGCGTATCGAGAAGACAAGAAGATAGAAATGAATTAGAGGTCAATCGGAGTTACGTAGCTCAAGTAATGAAGAAAACAGTGAAAACAAGAATACGACGTATACGAGACGTATACGAAGAGTAGAAATACGAGATATTTCTGATGAATAGTAACTTGGACCTTTTCAACCGATGAATAGTGTTTCGGATATTTTGATGAATAGTGACTTCCGGGAAATCTATAAATAGGGCCTCCCCCAATTCATTTTTCACCGTTTTTCCGAATGAGCCGAAAAGCGACGAACACGAGTAAGTCTCTCTCTCCCCTCTGTTTTCTGTCTCCGGCAGGCCACCGCCGGTGCCGCCTCCTACTGGCGGCTGGAAAATCCGACGTTGTCGGTTTTGGCTGATTTTCGCACACGATGTAGCTCTCGATGAGATGAGTCTAGGATAGCTTCCGGAATTCAATTCCGATATCTCGTTCGCCAGCAAACGGCGAAAAACAGCCCCAAACCCTAACCCTTGTCACCCTTTCTCTCTCTCTCTCCTCTTTTTCTCGTCGCAGCAACCACCGGAGAAGCTGCTGGTGATGCGCCGGCGAGGTGTTCCGGTGGGTGGCCGGTGACTGGAAGTCGCCGGCCAGGTGAACCCGATGGTGTGTGTGTTTGAGCGTGTGTGTGTGTGGCATGCGTGAGTATATATGGCTATGTGTGGGTGTTGGGCAGGCCGGGAAAGGTGGCCGGCGACGGGGGGTCTCCGGTGGAAGGGTTGGGAGTGGTCGCTGGCGACTTGGCCAGAGTTTTGGGGTTGGGGTTGGGTTTCGAAAAATCAGGTTATCGAAGGGTTTTGCGGCGAGATTTCAGGTACTATTCATGGCCGGATTCCGGCGAAGGGTGGTCGGAGGTGGTGGTCGGCGGCGAGGACTCGCCGGCGGACCAGGTGGTGGCCGGAGATGAGCGGCGCCGGGAAGTGGCCTGGTCGAGCAGGCCACCATCGGAAACTGGGTGACGGGCTGTTTTTGCAGGTGTTTTGGCGGAGTTAAGCGGCGCCATTGTGGCCGCCGTTTGCCGGAGATGGTAGCCTGAAGTAGGGGGAATCCGGGGGTGTGGCCGGCGACCGGTGGTTCGCCGGCCGTCGCCGGCTGGAAGGCCGTTTAGGTTGCGAGTCCACGCAGGCGAGCTGGGCGCGCCGGGAGGCTGCTGGGCATGCTGGGCACACGGCGACGGGACCCGCACGCGCGGCGAGCGAGCTACGGGTGCACTGCGTGCGTGCCGCCGTGTTTCCGATACGAATACCGTTTCTTTCTGTCGTTCATTATCATCGAGTTGTTGCCGACGAGATGTCGTTGACCGAGGGTCGTGGGCCCGGTCAAAGTCAACCCTTTGACCAAAATTACCATTTTACCCCTCGATCTTAAAATGCTCCGTTCGAGCTCGTTTCAACTCTGATCGAGCTCATTCTTTTTCCGTTGTGATCCAAAGACTCGTGCTTTGAGATATCCGATCTTTGGTACTCGCTACTCACGTGGTAACCACCGAACAAGGTGGGGGTAACCTCTTAACCTTTAACTGTTTACAGTTTTCCCTATGTGATATATGAATTGTTGAACTCTACGTGCTGTGTTTATATTCTATGTTTGTTTTACGATAGTGTGATAGGTTTGGACGGAGTGTCCTTTGGGCTCAGTGTCCATTGGGCTGCGTGTCCATTAGCGAGTCGACAGAGTGTCCTTTGGGCTTAGTGTCCATTGGGCTGTGAGTCCTTTTGGTGAGTCATGGGTTGTGTGTCGATTTATGAATCGAGTTATGTGTTTTGTATAATATGTGACGAGTTTAATTGCTGATTTGTTATATCTGTTTAATACGTGATCGGCTTAATATTAAAACATGGAAAGTATCCCCACGAGTGTATTCAACGCACTCACCCCCCACCTATACTCACCCTACAGGAAATGAAGAAAGTGCAGACGCGTAGAGAGAGGGGTGCCCTATCAGCTGTATCCATCTTCTGGTTTTGGCTTTTAAAATTATGTTGCTTGTTTGTAAAAGAAAACTGTATTTCTCCTTCTTTGTAAAAGATCCTGATGTTTTTCCATTGCATATGGTTTCAAACATTCTTTTATCGGTGGCATCCGATGTTTTAAGTGTACTGCTTCTTATCCTATCCTGTTTCTTTCTATTTTATATCATGTACGTCTCTTTCCCCTTTCTCTCTTAACACCCAAAAATGAAAAACTCTGATATTTAGACCGAAAGATTTCAGAGCGTTACATTATTACCTATATTATTATGGGATCCTGTGCATTAGTACTGGTATAATAATGGGATCCGGTAAATAATACTGGTATGATCATGAGATCCGGTACATTTATGCTGTTATGATTATGGGATCAGGTGGATTAGTACTAGTATGATCGTGATAAAAATAATATACGTGTTTAAAGAAAATTAAAAAAATTAAAAAAACTTGAGCGGATCCGGTACAGTATTACCTGTATTATTATGGGATCTTGTGCATTAGTACTGGTATAATAATGGGATCCGGTAAAATAATACTGGTATGATCATGAGATACTGTTCAATTGTGTTGCTATGATTATGGGATTAGGTGGATTAGTACCAGTATGATTGTGATAAAAATAATATACGTGTTAAAAAAAAATTAAACAAATTAAAAAATCAAGTGATCGAATCTGGTACAGTATTACCTGTATTATTAATGGATCCTGTGCATTAGTACTGATAAAATAATGGGATTCGGTAAAATAATACTGGTATGATCATGAGATCCGGTACAATTGTGTTGTTATGATTATGGGATCAGGTGGTTTAGTACCAGTATGATCGTGATAAAAATAATATACGTGTTTAAAGAAAATTAAAAAAATTAAAAAAACTTGAGCGGATCCGGTACATTATTACCTGTATTATTATGGGATCCTGTGCATTAGTACTAGTATAATAATGGGATCCGGCAAAATAATACTGGAATTGTCATGAGATCCGGTACAATTGTGTTGCTATGTTTATGGAATCAGGTGGATTAGTACTGGTATGATCGTGATAAAATTAATATACGTGTTAAAAGAAAATTAAAAAAATTAAAAAAAACTAATCGAATCCGGTACATTATTACCAGAATTATAATGGGATATTGCGCATTAGTACTGGTATAATAATGGGAACCGGTAAAATAATATTGGTATGATCATGAGATCCGGTACAATTGTGTTGTTATGATTCTGGGATCAGGTGGATGAGTACTGGTATGATCGTGATAAAAATAATATACGTGTTTAAAGAAAATAAAAAAATGAAAAAAAAACTGAATGGATCCGGTACATTATTACCTTTATTATTATGGGATCATGTGCATTAGTACTGGTATAATAATGGGATCTGGTAAAATAATACTGGCAAGATCATGAGATCCGGTATAATTGTGCTGCTATGATTATGGGATCAGGTGGATTAGTATCAGTATGATCGTGATAAAAATAATATACGTGTTTTAAAAAAATTAAAACAATTGAAAAAAAATTGATCGGATCCGATACATTATTACCTGTATTATTATGGGATCCTGTGCATTAGTACTGGTATAATAATGGGATCCGGTAAAATAATACTGGTATGATCATGAGATCCGGTATATTTGTGCTGCTATGATTATGGGATCAGGTGGATTAGTACTAGTATGATCGTGATAAAAATATTATACGTGTTTAAAGAAAATAAAAAAATTGAAAAAAAACCTGAATGGATCAGGTACATTATTACCTTTATTATTATGGGATCATGTGCATTAGTACTGGTATTATAATGGGATCTGGTAAAATAATACTGGTATGATCATGAGTTCCGGTATAATTGTGCTGCTATGATTATGGGATCAGGTGGATAAGTACCAGTATGATCGTGATAAAAATAATATACGTGTTTTAAGAAAATTAAAAAAATTGAAAAAAATAACTGATCGGATCCGATACATTATTACCTGTATTATTATGGGATCCGGTGCATTATTATTGGTATAATAATAGGATCTGGTAAAATAATACTGGTATGATCATGAGATCCAGTACAATTGTACTGCTATGATTATGGGAATAGGTGGATTAGTACCAGTAAAATTGTGATAAAAATAATATACGTGTTTAAAGAAAATAAAAAAAACAAAAAAAACAACTGTTTGAATCCGGTACAGTATTACTAGTATTATTGTGGGATCCTGTGCATTAGTACTGGTATAATAATGGGATCCGGTAAAATATTACTGGTATGATCATGAGATCCGGTACAATTGTGCTGCAATGATTACGGGATCAGGTGGATTAGTACTGGTATGATCGTGATAAATATAATATAAGTGTTTAAAGAAAATTAAAAAAATTTAAAAAAACTGATCGTATCCGATTCATTATTACCTGTATTATTATGGGATCCTGTGCATTAGTACTGATATAATAATGGAATCCGGTAAAATAATACTGGTATGATCATGAGATCCGATACAATTGTACTGCTATGATTATGGGATCAGATGGATTAGTACCAATATGATCGTGATATAAATAATATACGTGTTTAAAGAAAATTAAAAAATTAAAAAAACAACTAATCGAATCCGGTATAGTATTACCTGTTTTATTATGGGTTCCGCTGCATTAGTACTGGTATAATAGTGGGATCCGGTAAAATAATACTGGTATGATCATGAGATCCGATACAATTGTGCTGCAATGATTATGGGATCTGGTGGATTAGTACTGGTATGATCGTGATAAAAATCATATACGTGTTTAAAGAAAATTAAAAAAATTAAAAAAACTGATCGGATCCGATACATTATTACCTGTATTATTATGTGATCCTGTGCATTAGTACTGGTATAATAATGGGATCTAGTAAAATAATACTGGTATGATCATGAGATTCGGTACAATTGTACTGCTATGATTATGTGATCAGTGGATTAGTACCAATATGATCGTGATATAAATAATATACGTGTTTAGAGAAGATTAAAAAAACAACTGATCGAATCCGGTACAATATTACCTGTTTTATTATGGGTTCCTCTGCATTAGTACTGGTATAATAATGGGATCCTTTAAAATAATACTGGCATGATCATGAGATCCGGTACAATTGTGCTGCTATGATTATGAGATATGGTGGATTAGTACTGGTATGATCGTGATAAAAATTATATACGTGGTTAAAGAAAATTAAAAAAATTAAAAAATAACTGATCGGATCCGGTACATTGTTACGTGTATTATTATGGGATCTTGTGCATTAGTACTGGTATAATAATTGGATCCGGTAAAATAATACTAGTATGATCATGAGATCCGATCCAATTGTGCTGCTACGATTACGGGATCAGGTGGATTAGTACTGGTATGATCGTGAAAAAAATAATATACGTGTTTAAAGAAAATAAAAAAATTAAAAAAAACCTGAATGGATCCGGTACATTATTACCTTTATTATTATGGGATCATGTGCATTAGTACTAGTATAATAATGGGATCTGGTAAAATAATACTGGTATGATCATGAGATCCGGTACAATTGTACTGCTATGATTATGGGATCAGATGGATTAGTACCAATATGATCGTGATATAAATAATATACGTGTTTAATGAAAATTAAAAAAATTAAAAAAGCAACTGATCGAATCCAGTACAGTATTACCTGTTTTATTATGGGTTCCTCAGCATTAGTACTGGTATAATAATGGGATCCGTTAAAATAATACTGGTATGATCATGAGATCCGGTACAATTGTGCTGCTATGATTATGAGATCTGGTGGATTCGTATTGGTATGATCGTGATGAAAATCATATACGTGTTTAAAGAAAATTAAAAAAATTAAAAAAAACTGATCGAATCCGGTACATTATTACCTGTATTATTATGGGATCCTGTGCATTAGGACTGGTATAATAATGGGATCCGGTAAAATAATACTGGTATGATCATGAGATCCGATACATTTGTGCTGCTATGATTATGGGATCAGGTGTATTAGTACCGGTATGATCGTGATAAAAATAATATACGTGTTTAAAGAAAATTAAAAAAATCTGTTCGGATTCGGTACATTATTACCTGAATTATTATGGGATCCTGTGCATTAGTACTGGTATAATAATGGGATCCAGTAAAATAATAATGGTATGATCAAGAGATCCTGTTCAATTGTGTTGCTATGATTATGGGATTAGGTGGATTAGTACCAGTATAATTGTGATAAAAATAATATACGTGTTAAAAGAAAATTAAAAAAATTAAAAAAACTAGTGATCGAATCTGGTACAGTATTATCTGTATTATTATGGGATCATGTGCATTAGTACTGGTAAAATAATAGGATCCGGTAAAATAATACTGGTATGATCATGACATCCGGTACAATTGTGTTGTTATGATTATGGGATCAGGTGGATTAGTACTAGTATGATCGTGATAAAAATAATATACGTGTTTAAAGAAAATTTAAAAAATTAAATAAACTTGATCGGATTCGGTACATTATTACCTGTATTATTATGGGATCCTGTGCATTAGTACTAGTATAATAATGGGATCCGGTAAAATAATATTGGTATTATCATGAGATCCGGTACAATTGTGCTGTTATGATTATGGGATCAGGTGGATTAATACTGGTATGATCGTGATAAAAATAATATACGTGTTTAAAGAAAATAAAAAAATTAAAAAAAACTGATCGGATCCGGTACATTATTTGTAGCGCCCCGGTTCAAAATGAGCATAATTGATTAGTTAAATATTTAACGTATGACTTAATAAGTATGAGCGTTTACTTTGACTATTTAATTAATAGTGTTTAATGCACGTTTTAGATCGATATATTTCTTGGACATGGTATATAGAATGTTTCTATACCATTAGAGGCGTATAGAGAAGACGAGAAGATAGAAATGAATTAGAGGTCAATCGGAGTTACGTAGCTCAAGTAATGAAGAAAACAAGAATACGACGTATACGAGACGTATACGAAGAGTAGAAATACAAGATATTTCTGATGAATAGTAACTTGGACTTTTTCAACCGATGAACAGTGTTTCAGATATTTTGATGAATAGTGACTTCCGGGAAATCTATAAATAGGGCCTTCCCCAATTCATTTTTCACCGTTTTTCTGAACGAGCCGAAAAGATACGAACACGAGTAAGTCTCTCTCTCCTCTCCCTCTCTCTCTCCCCTCTGTTTTCTGTCTCCGACGGGCCACCGCCGGCGCCGCACCGGCCGGTGGCTGGAAAATCCAACGTTGTCGGTTTTGGCTGATTTTCACACAAGACGTAGCTCTCGATGAGACGAGTCTAGGACAGCTTCCGGAATTCAATTCCGATTTCTCGTTCGCCGGAAAACGGTGAAAAATAGCCCCAAACCCTAACCCTTGTCACCCTTTCTCTCTCTTCTGGTTTCTCTCTCTCTCTCCTATTTTTCTCGTCGGAGCAACCGCCGGAGAAGCTGCTGGTGATGCGCCGGCGAGGTGTTCCGGTGGGTGGCCGGTGATTGGAAGTCACCGGCCAGGTGAACCCGATGGTGTGTGTGTTTGAGTGTGTGTGTGTGTGGCATGCGTGAGTATATATGGCCGTGTATGGGTGTTGGGCAGGCCGGGAAAGGTGGCCGACGACGGGGGTCGCCGGCGGAAGGGTTGGGAGTGGTCGCCGGCCGGCGTTTTGGGGTTGGGGTTGGGTTTCGAAAAATCAGGTTATCGAAGGGTTTTGTGGCGAGATTTCAGGTACTATTCACGGCCGGATTCCGGCGAAGGGTGGTCGGAGGTGGTGGTCGGCGGCATGGATCGCTGGCGGACCAGGTGGTGGCCGGAGATGAGTGGCGCCACCGCAGCAGGTGGCGCCGGGAAGTGGCCTGGTCGAGCAGGCCACCATCGGAAATTGGGTGATGGGCTGTTTTTGCATGTGTTTTGGCGGAGTTAGGCGGCGCCGTTGTGGCCGCCGTTTGCCGGAGTTGGTAGCCTGAAGTAGGGGGAATCCGGGGGTGTGGCCGGCGACCGGTGGTTCGCCGGCCGGCGGCGGCTGGAAGGCCGTTTAGGTGGCGAGTCCGCGCAGGCAAGCTGGGCGCGCCGGGAGGCTAGTGGGCGCGCTGGGCACACGACGTCGAGAGCCGCGCGCGCGGCGAGCGAGCGACGGGTGCATTGCGTGCGTGACGCCGTGTTTCCGATTCGAATCCCATTTCTTTCTGTCGTTCGTTATCATCGAGTCGTTGCCGACGAGATGTCGTTGACCAAGGGTCGTGGGCCCGGTCGAAGTCAACCCTTTGACCAAAATTACCGTTTTACCCCTCGATCTTAAAATGCTCCGTTCGAGCTCGTCTCAACTCCTATCGAGCTTATTCTTTTTCCGTTGTGATCCAAATTCAACCCTCTATCATCTCAGCCTCTTATACTGATCTGTCCTTCTCGTTTCTTCGACCCCGATCTTTAGAGTTCTCGATCCGTCGCGTAGTTAGCGATCGTTTCTCCGCCGGAGTCTATTATCGCTTTAATTATATTTATTAAGGATCTAAGAACACTGTAACATATGTAGGCTATCAGTTGGATTGAACATCGAGATACGGGATTTGAGACACGAGTTTTGAGACTCGAGCTTTGAGATATCCGATCTCTGGTACTCGCTACTCACGTGGTAACCACCGAACAAGGTGGGGGTAACCTCTTAACCTTTATCTGTTTATAGTTTTCCCTATGTGATATATGAATTGTTGAACTCTACGTGTTGTGTTTATATTCTGTGTTTGTTTTACGATAGTGTGGTAGGTTTGGGCGGAATGTGCTTTGGGCTTAGTTTCCATTGGGCTGCGTGTCCATTAGCGAGTCGATGGAGTGTCCTTTGGGCTTAGTGTCCATTGGGCTGCGAGTCCTTTTGGTGAGTCATGGGTTGTGTGTCGATTTATGAATTGAGTTATGTGTTTTGTATAATATGTGACGTGTTTAATTGCTGATTTGTTATATCTGTTTAATACGTGATCGGCTTAATATTAAAACATGGAAAGTATCCCCACGAGTGTATTCAACGCACTCACCCCCCACCTGTACTCACCCTACAGGAAATGAAGAAAGTGCAGACGCGTAGAGAGAGGGGTGCCCTATCAGCTGTATCCATATTCTGGTTTTGGCTTTTAAAGTTATGTTGCTCGTTTGTAAAAGAAAACTGTATTTCTCCTTCTTTGTAAAAGATCCTGATGTTTTTCCACTGCATATGGTTTCAAACATTCTTTTATCGGTGGTATCCGATGTTTTAAGTGTACCGCTTCTTATCCTCTCCTGTTTCTTTCTATTTTATATCATGTACGCCTCTTTCCCTTTTCTCTCTTAACGCCCAAAAATGAAAAACTCTGAAATTTTGACCGAAATATTTTGGGGCGTTACAGATGGTATCAGAGCCTAATTCTACCCTTTGTAGGACTTTGCTCAAACTGGTTTTTATTTTCAAACGTGTTTTAAAACGAGAAGATCTTTTCGGAAAGAAACGGATATGCACCCTCTTCTCTCTACACGTGTCTCTCTCTAATCATGAGTGGTTATCTACTGCGTGTGATCTTTCTTATCAGATAAAGATCGGTAAAGGTATGAGAAAATGTTACGGATATGGTGACATGATGGAAGAGTCTTTCAAAACCTTCTTGACGTCATTACACCACGATAAAAAGATCATTTAAAAACCATCTTGACATCACTTCAATCGACGCACTGCTTTCGGCCGCCGCTACAAAGGCCGCTGATTGCAGCTACGTGAGCTTATGTGGGTAACCACAAAGGCCGCTGACTGCAGTAACGTGAGCTTGTGTCGTAAATGGTTGACTGCATTAGTAGAGATTATGTGACTGACAGTTGTGATTACCATTGGCCTTTGTTTACAACAAGGTGAGCTAGTTGGTGTGTTTTCCAATTCATGGTTGTGATACGTAAGGTTGGTTTTGAAACTTGAGGTCTATAGGAAACCATGTGTGGAGGTCGGTGATGTGGTTCATGATGTTTTGTTTATGTTTGTGTTTTCTGGTTAATTTATGTAAGTTGGGTATGCACTATCCAACATGATCATGTTATGCTATGATGATAAACGAGCTATGATGACAAATGAATGATGGAAAATTTATGGAGATTATGATATGATTTATGGAGTAATGTTTACGGGTACTGTAGTACCAGTTATTGATTTATCTAATGTTAAAGATTGTTGGGTTATATGGGGTAAAGTATAAAGGTTAGTTCTCGCTGTTTGTCTTTAGAATTATGCCTCGAGGTCGACCATGAAAGGTCCAGCCGCCAACAGTAAATCCACCAGAACCGAATGTGGATGCTCTGCCAACAGTAAATCCACCAGAACAAAATGTGGATGTTACAATGATGGATTTAGTGACCGTCCTCAGGGGACTGGCACAACACTTCGAGGAGACTCGAGCCACACCTCCGCTAACAAGGTCCGATCAGAATTTAATATACGAACAGTTTCGGCATTACAATCCGCCGACGTTCAACGGAAAAGGTGAATCAGCTGACGCCGAAGAGTGGCTAAGGTCACTCGACAGGTTATTTGGACACTTAACGTGTACTCAGGAGCAGAAAGTCTCCTGTGTAATGTTTCAGCTCACCGAAGAAGCGAGTCATTGGTGGGACTTGTATGAGCGGACCCTAGTGCCAGCTCAAAGAGAAGAGCTGACATGGGAGGATTTTAAGGAGGTGGTCACTCAGCACTTCATACCTCAATCCTACCGAGATAAAAAGGAAACGAAGTTTCTACATCTCCGTCAAGAGAGCTCGACGGTGGGAGAGTACGAGCGAAGGTTTAACCAGCTGAGCAGATATGCCACTCACTTGGTAGACACTGATGCCAAAAGGGCCCGACGTTTTGAAAAGGGTCTTCGTTCGGAGATCAGTTCAATTTTAGCAAGTCGGGGAAACAGGACCTATGCCAATGTCCTGGAGAGAGCCCAAGAGATCTCCTCTCGTCTGCACTTGGACGTGTCACCAATCGAAAAGGGTGATGGGATACTTGGAAAAAGGAAGGAGATCGAGCCAAGTCAAAGCTTCGATCAAAACAAACTTCCAAGGGCTAACTATACCCCACTTCTCCCCACTCAAACATCGGGAAATCCATGTGCTAGATGTGGAGAACAGGGACACATTGCGTTAAACTATCAGAAGATTGGAAATTTAGTAGCTGCAACACCGAGGCTGAGGCGAGGGGGAATTCGGAAATGCTATAGATGTGGAGAACTGAGACACATCGCAGTAAACTGCCAGAAGTTTGGAAACTCAGAGGCAGCCAAAAGACAGATTATAGATGATGAACAGTCAGTATTATATATGTAAATAGATATGTAGTGGCTCATACCTTGTAGTAGTATACGTAATCCTTTGGATATGATGTACGAGCTGGTTATCTTTTGCCTATATATATATATTCTAAACCAGATCGTCGTTTGCTATTCGATGGAATCCACATTTACTTCTTTTCTCATGATTCGTGTTTTATTTCTCCTCATCTATAGTTTGTTGTGACACCGGGTCTGTTGAAACATGAGAACGTTTTGGTAATCGCTAAAACTTTAGAAGTTAGTATTCCATCGGGAAAAATGATATGAGCGAAACACCTGTACCGTCACCTAAAGATCGCTTTGGAAGATAAGATTCTTCTAACTGATCTTCATACTTTCGAGATAAAGGATTTTTGACATAATCCTGGGAATGGACTGGCTAGAGCCCAATCACGCGGTAAACAAGTGTCGTGCAAGGGGAATTATCTTCCAAACACCGAGGGAGCTGGGGCACACCTTTCATGGGGTATGAGTTAAAGTTGACTTAAGGATTATCTCAAACATGAAGATAACTCAGATGCTTAGCAAAGGAAATTGCGAAGCTTGATTGGTCAACATGTGAACCCCGAGCAAGGATCGACTTCTATCGGGAAACCATTGGTGATAAAGGAATACATGGATGTAATTCCAGAGGATATACTAGGTCCTCCACCGGATCGACAAGTGACCTTCGAGATCGATCTCGTTCTTAGGATCGACACCAGTGTTAAGAGCTCCATATCGGATGACACCGACGGAATTGCAAGAACTGAAGGTTCTATTACCAGAACTGTTGGACAAAGGTTCCATCGGACCAAGCGTGTCACCTTGGGGAGCTCCAGTACTTTTCGGAAAGGAGAAGAATGAGAAGCAGAAATGCGGATCGGTCAGAACGGATTGAGAAAGAATTGGAAAAGCTCAAGATTGACGAAGGTTCTGAACATTGAGCTTAGCTAAATAATTAAGGAACTTGCAAGCTGAGTTATTTCCTTGACGAGAAATAGAAAGAATGAAACGACACGGGTATGAGAGGATGAGATTCAGGCAAAGTAGCCAGTCTTGTCGTTTCTTAAGTACGCGCTCAATTTCGAGGACGAAATTATTTTAAGGGGTAAGGGATGTAGCGCCCCGGATCAAAACGAGCATAATTGATTAATTAAATATTTAACGTATGACTTTATAAGTATGAGCGTTTACTTTGACTATTTAATTAATTACGTGCGTTTTAGATATGTGTTTAATGCACGTTTTAGATCGATATATTTCTTGGACATGGTATATAGAATATTTCTATACCATTAGATGCGTATCGAGAAGCCAAGAAGATAGAAATGAATTAGAGGTCAATCGGAGTTACGTAGCTCAAGTAATGAAGAAAATAGTGAAAACAAGAATACGACGTATACGAGACGTATACGAAGAGTAGAAATACGAGATATTTCTGATGAATAGTAACTTGGATCTTTTCAACCGATGAATAGTGTTTCAGATATTTTGATGAATAGTGACTTCCGGGAAATCTATAAATAGGGCCTCTCCCAATTCATTTTTCACCGTTTTTCCGAATGAGCTGAAAAGCGACGAACACGAGTAAGTCTCTCTCTCCCCTCTGTTTTCTGTCTCCGGCGGGCCACCGCCGGTGCCGCCTCCTACTGGTGGCCGGAAAATCCGACGTTGTCGGTTTTGGCTGATTTTCGCACACGATGTAGCTCTCGATGAGATGAGTCTAGGACAGCTTCCGAAATTCAATTCCGATATCTCGTTCGTCAGCAAACGGCGAAAAACAGCCCCAAACCCTAACCCTTGTCACCCTTTCTCTCTCTCTCCTCTTTTTCTCGTCGGAGCAACCGCCGGAGAAGCTGCTGGTGATGCGCCGGCGAGGTGTTCCGGTGGGTGGCCGGTGACTGGAAGTCGCCGGCCAGGTGAACCCGATGGTGTGTGTGTTTGAGCGTGTGTGTGTATGGCATGCGTGAGTATATATGGCTATGTGTGGGTGTTGGGCAGGCCGGGAAAGGTGGCCGGCGACGGGGGGTCGCTGGTGAAAGGGTTGGGAGTGGTCGCCGGCGACTTGGCCAGAGTTTTGGGGTTGGGGTTGGGTTTCGAAAAATCAGGTTATCGAAGGGTTTTGCGGCGAGATTTCAGGTACTATTCACGGCCTGATTTTGGCGAAGGGTGGTCGGAGGTGGTGGTCGGCGGCGTGGACTCGCTGGCAGACCAGGTGGTGGCCGGAGATGAGCGGCGCCGGGAAGTGGCCTGGTCGAGCAGGCCACCATCGGAAACTGGGTGATGGGCTGTTTTTGCAGGTGTTTTGGTGGAGTTAAGCGGCGCCGTTGTGGCCGCCGTTTGCTGGAGTTAGTAGCCTGAAGTAGGGGGAATCCGGGGGTGTGGCCGGCGACCGGTGGTTCGCCGGCCGGCGGTGGCTGGAAGGTCGTTTAGGTTGCGAGTCAACGCAGGCGAGCTGGGCGCGCCGGGAGGCTGCTGGGCGTGCTGGGCACACGGCGACGGGAGCCGCACGCGCGACGAGCGAGCTACGGGTGCACTGCGTGCGTGACGCCGTGTTTCCGATACGAATACCGTTTCTTTCTGTCGTTCGTTATCATCGAGTCGTTGCCGACGAGATGTCGTTGACCGAGGGTCGTGGGCTCGGTCAAAGTGAACCCTTTGACCAAAATTACCATTTTACCCCTCGATCTTAAAATGCTCCGTTCGAGCTCGTTTCAACTCTGATCGAGCTCATTCTTTTTCCGTTGTGATCCAAAGACTCGTGCTTTGAGATATCCGATCTTTGGTACTCGCTACTCACGTGGTAACCACCGAACAAGGTGGGGGTAACCTCTTAACCTTTAACTGTTTACAGTTTTCCCTATGTGATATATGAATTGTTGAACTCTACATGCTGTGTTTCTATTCTGTGTTTGTTTTATGATAGTGTGGTAGGTTTGGACGGAGTGTCCTTTGGGCTCAGTGTCCATTGGGCTGCGTGTCCATTAGCGAGTCGACGGAGTGTCCTTTGGGCTTAATGTCCATTGGGCTGCGAGTCCTTTTGGTGAGTCATGGGTTGTGTGTCGATTTATGAATCGAGTTATATGTTTTGTATAATATGTGACGAGTTTAATTGCTGATTTGTTATATCTGTTTAATACGTGATCGGCTTAATATTAAAACATGGAAAGTATCCCCACGAGTGTATTCAACGCACTCACCCCCCACCTGTACTCACCCTACAGGAAATGAAGAAAGTGCAGACGCGTAGAGAGAGGGGTGCCCTACCAGCTGTATCCATCTTCTGGTTTTGGCTTTTAAAGTTATGTTGCTCGTTTGTAAAAGAAAACTGTATTTATCCTTCTTTGTAAAAGATCCTGATGTTTTTCCACTGCATATGGTTTCAAACATTCTTTTATCGGTGGTATCCGATGTTTTAAGTGTACCGCTTCTTATCCTCTCCTGTTTCTTTCTATTTTATATCATGTACGCCTCTTTCCCCTTTCTCTCTTAACGCCCAAAAACGAAAAACTCTGATATTTTGACCGAAAGATTTCAGAGCGTTACATTATTACCTATATTATTATGGGATCCTATCCATTAGTACTGGTATAATAATGGGATCCGGTAAATAATACTGGTATGATCATGAGATCCGGTACATTTATGCTGTTATGATTATGGGATCAGGTGGATTAGTACTAGTATGATCGTGATAAAAATAATATACGTGTTTAAAGAAAATAAAAAAATTAAAAAAAGCTGAATGGATCCGGTACATTATTACCTTTATTATTATGGGATCATGTGAATTATTACTGGCATAATAATGGGATCTGGTAAAATAATGCTGGTATGGTCATGAGATCCGGTATAATTGTGCTGCTATGATTATGGGATCAGGTGGATTAGTACCAATATGATCGTGATAAAAATAATATAGGTGTTTTAAGAAAATTTAAAAAATTAAAAAAAAAACTGAATGGATCCGGTACATTATTACCTTTATTATTATGGGATCATGTGCATTAGTACTGGTATTATAATGGGATCTGGTAAAATAATACTGGTATGATCATGAGATCCGATATAATTGTGCTGCTATGATTATGGGATCAGGTGGATAAGTACTGGTATGATCGTGATGAAAATAATATACGTGTTTAAAGAAAATATAAAAACTTAAAAAAAACTGATCGGATCCGGTACATTATTACCTGTATTATTATGGGATCCTGTGCATTAGTACTGGTATAATAATGGGATCCGGTAAAATAATACTGGTATGATCATGAGATCCGGTACAATTGTGCTGTTATGATTATGGGATCAGATGGATTAGTACTGGTATGATTGTGATAAAAATAATATACGTGTGTAAAGAAAACTAAAAAAATTAAAAAAAAACTAATCGAATCCGGTACATTATTACCTGAATTATTATGGGATCTTGTGCATTCATACTGGTATAATAATGGGATCCGGTAAAATAATACTGTTAAGATCATGACATCCGGTACAATTGTGTTGTCATGATTCTGGGATCAGGTGGATTAGTACTAGTATGATCGTGATGAAAATAATATACGTGTTTAAAGAAAATAAAAAAATTAAAAAAAACTGTATGGATTCGGTACATTATTACCTTTATTATTATGGGATCATGTGAATTATTACTAGCATAATAATGAGATCTGGTAAAATAATGCTGGTATGATCATGAGATCCGGTATAATTGTGCTGTTATGATTATGGGATCAGGTGGATTAGTACCAGTATGATCGTGATAAAAATAATATACGTGTTTTAAGAAAATTAAAAAAAATGAAAAAAAACTGATTAGATCCGATACATTATTACCTGTATTATTATGGGATCCTATGCATTAGTACTGGTATAATAATGGGATTCGGTAAAATAATACTGGTATGATCATGAGATCCAGTACAATTGTACTGTTATGATTATGGGAATAGGTGGAGTAGTACCAGTATGACCGTGATAAAAATAATATACGTGTTTAAAGAAAAATAAATAAAAAATAAAAAAACAACTGATTGAATCCGGTACAGTATTACCTGTATTATTATGGGATCTTGTGCATTAGTACTGGTATAATAATGGGATCCGGTAAAATAATACTGGTATGATCATGAGATCCGGTACAATTTTGCTCCTATGATTCTGGGATCAGGTGGATTAGTACCAGTATGATCGTGATAAAAATAATATACGTGTTTTAAGAAAATTAAAAAAATTGAAAAAAAAACTGATCGGATCCGATACATTATTACCTTTATTATTACGGGATCCTGTGCATTAGTAATGGTATAATAATGGGATCCGGTAAAATAATACTGCTATGATTATGAGATCCGGTACAATTGTGCTGCTATGATTATGGGATCAGGTGGATTAGTACTGGTATGATCGTGATAAAATAATATTCGTGTTTAAAGAAAATTAAAAAAATTAAAAAAAACTGATCGAATCTGGTACAGTATTACCTGTATTATTATTGGATCCTGTGCATTAGTACTGATAAAATAATGGGATCCGGTAATATAATACTGGTATGATCATGAGATCCGGTACAATTGTGTTGTTATGATTATGGGATCAGGTGGATAAGTACCAGTATGATCGTGATAAAAATAATATACGTGTTTAAAGAAAATTAAAAAAATGAAAAAAACTTGAGCGGATCCGGTACATTATTACCTCTATTATTATTGGATCCTGTGCATTAGTACTAGTATAATAATGGGATCCGGCAAAATAATACTGGTATTGTCATGAGATCCGGTACAATTGTGTTGCTATGTTTATGGAATCAGGTGGATTAGTACTGGTATGATCGTGATAAAATTAATATACGTGTTAAAAGAAAATTAAAAAAATTATAAAAAACTAATCGAATCCGGTACATTATTACCAGAATTATTATGGGATCTTGCGCATTAGTACTGGTATAATAATAGGATCCGGTAAAATAATACTGGTATGATCATGAGATCTGGTACAATTGTGCAGCTATAATTATGGGATCGGGTGGATTAGTACTAGTATAATCGTTAGAAAATAATATACGTGTTTAAAGAAAATTAAAAATATTAAAAAATCTAATCGGATCCGGTATATTATTACCTGAATTATTATGGGATCTTGTGCATTCGTACTGGTATAATAATGGGATCCGGTAAAATAATACTGGTATGATCATGAGATCCGGTACAATTGTGTTGTTATGATTCTAGGATCAGGTGGATTACTACTGGTATGATCGTGATAAAAATAATATACGTGTTTAAAGAAAATAAAAAAATTAAAAAAAACTGAATGGATCCGGTACATTATTACCTTTATTATTATGGGATCATGTGCATTAGTACTGGTATAATAATGAGATCTGGTAAAATAATACTGGCATGATCATGAGATCCGGTATAATTGTGCTGCTATGATTATGGGATCAGGTGGATTAGTCCCAGTATGATCGTGATAAAAATAATATACGTGTTTTAAAAAATTAAAACAATTGAAAAAAAATTGATCGGATTCGATACATTATTACCTGTATTATTATGGGATCCTGTGCATTAGTACTGGTATAATAATGGGATCCGGTAAAATAATACTGGTATGATCATGAGATCCGGTATATTTATGCTGTTATGATTATGGGATCAGGTGGATTAGTACTAGTATGATCGTGATAAAAATAATATACGTGTTTAAAGAAAATTAAAAAATTAAAAAAAAACTGAATGGATCCGGTACATTATTACCTTTATTATTATGGGATCATGTGCATTAGTACTGGTATTATAATGGGATCTGGTAAAATAATACTGGTATGATCATGAGATCCGGTATAATTGTGCTGCTATGATTATGGGATCAGGTGGATAAGTACTGGTATGATCGTGATGAAAATAATATACGTGTTTAAAGAAAATATAAAAACTTAAAAAAAACTGATCGGATCCGGTACATTATTACCTGTATTATTATGGGATCCTGTGCATTAGTACTGGTATAATAATGGGATCCGGTAAAATAATACTGGTATGATCATGAGATCCGGTACAATTGTGTTGTTATGATTATGGGATCAGATGGATTAGTACTGGTATGATCGTGATAAAAATAATATACGTGTGTAAAGAAAATTAAAAAAATTAAAAAAAACTAATCGGATCCGGTACATTATTACCTGAATTATTATGGGATCTTGCGCATTATTACTGGTATAATAATGGGATCAGGTAAAATAATACTGGTATGATAATGAGATCCGGTACAATTGTGCGGCTATGATTATGGGATCAGGTGGATTAATAATGGTATGATCGTTAGAAAATAATATACGTGTTTGAAGAAAATTAAAAAAATTAAAAAAAACTGAACGGATCCGGTACATTATTACCTGAATTATTATGGGATCTTGTGCATACGTACTGGTATAATAATGGGATCCGGTAAAATAATACTGTTATGATCATGACATCCGGTACAATTGTGTTGTCATGATTCTAGGATCAGGTGGATTAGTACTGGTATGATCGTGATGTAAATAATATACGTGTTTAAAGAAAATAAAAAAAATTAAAAAAAGCTGAATGGATCCGGTACATTATTACCTTTATTATTATGGGATCATGTGAATTATTACTGGCATAATAATGGGATCTGGTAAAATAATGCTGGTATGATCATGAGATCCGGTATAATTGTGCTGCTATGATTATGGGATCAGGTGGATTAGTACCAATATGATCGTGATAAAAATAATATAGGTGTTTTAAGAAAATTTAAAAAATTAAAAAAAAACTGAATGGATCCGGTACATTATTACCTTTATTATTATGGGATCCTGTGCATTAGTACTGGTATAATAATGGGATCCGGTAAAATAATACTGGTATGATCATGAGATCCGGTACAATTGTGTTGTTATGATTATGGGATCAGATGGATTAGTAATGGTATGATTGTGATAAAAATAATATACGTGTGTAAAGAAAACTAAAAAAATTAAAAAAAAACTAATCGGATCCGGTACATTATTACCTGAATTATTATGGGATCTTGCACATTAGTACTAGTATAATAATGGGATCCGGTAAAATAATACTGGTATGATCATGAGATCCGGTACAATTGTGCTGCTATGATTATGGGATCAGGTGGATTAGTACTGGTATGATCGTTAAAAAATAATATACGTGTTTAAAGAAAATTAAAAAAATGAAAAAAAACTGATCGAATCCGGTACATTATTACCTGAATTATTATGGGATCTTGTGCATTCATACTGGTATAATAATGGGATCCGGTAAAATAATACTGTTAAGATCATGACATCCGGTACAATTGTGTTGTCATGATTCTGGGATCAGGTGGATTAGTACTAGTATGATCGTGATGAAAATAATATACGTGTTTAAAGAAAATAAAAAAATTAAAAAAAGCTGTATGGATTCGGTACATTATTACCTTTATTATTATGGGATCATGTGAATTATTACTGGCATAATAATGGGATCTGGTAAAATAATGCTGGTATGATCATGAGATCCGGTATAATTGTGCTGTTATGATTATGGGATCAGGTGGATTAGTACCAGTATGATCGTGATAAAAATAATATACGTGTTTTAAGAAAATTAAAAAAAATGAAAAAAAACTGATTAGATCCGATACATTATTACCTGTATTATTATGGGATCCTATGCATTAGTACTGGTATAATAATGGGATTCGGTAAAATAATACTGGTATGATCATGAGATCCAGTACAATTGTACTGTTATGATTATGGGAATAGGTGGAGTAGTACCAGTATGACCGTGATAAAAATAATATACGTGTTTAAAGAAAAATAAATAAAAAATAAAAAAACAACTGATTGAATCCGGTACAGTATTACCTGTATTATTATGGGATCTTGTGCATTAGTACTGGTATAATAATGGGATCCGGTAAAATAATACTGGTATGATCATGAGATCCGGTACAATTTTGCTCCTATGATTCTGGGATCAGGTGGATTAGTACCAGTATGATCGTGATAAAAATAATATACGTGTTTTAAGAAAATTAAAAAAATTGAAAAAAAAACTGATCGGATCCGATACATTATTACCTTTATTATTACGGGATCCTGTGCATTAGTAATGGTATAATAATGGGATCCGGTAAAATAATACTGCTATGATTATGAGATCCGGTACAATTGTGCTGCTATGATTATGGGATCAGGTGGATTAGTACTGGTATGATCGTGATAAAATAATATTCGTGTTTAAAGAAAATTAAAAAAATTAAAAAAAACTGATCGAATCTGGTACAGTATTACCTGTATTATTATTGGATCCTGTGCATTAGTACTGATAAAATAATGGGATCCGGTAATATAATACTGGTATGATCATGAGATCCGGTACAATTGTGTTGTTATGATTATGGGATCAGGTGGATAAGTACCAGTATGATCGTGATAAAAATAATATACGTGTTTAAAGAAAATTAAAAAAATGAAAAAAACTTGAGCGGATCCGGTACATTATTACCTCTATTATTATTGGATCCTGTGCATTAGTACTAGTATAATAATGGGATCCGGCAAAATAATACTGGTATTGTCATGAGATCCGGTACAATTGTGTTGCTATGTTTATGGAATCAGGTGGATTAGTACTGGTATGATCGTGATAAAATTAATATACGTGTTAAAAGAAAATTAAAAAAATTATAAAAAACTAATCGAATCCGGTACATTATTACCAGAATTATTATGGGATCTTGCGCATTAGTACTGGTATAATAATGGGATCCGGTAAAATAATACTGGTATGATCATGAGAACCGGTACAATTGTGTTGTTATGATTCTAGGATCAGGTGGATTACTACTGGTATGATCGTGATAAAAATAATATACGTGTTTAAAGAAAATAGAAAAATTAAAAAAAAACTGAATGGATCCGGTACATTATTACCTTTATTATTATAGGATCATGTGCATTAGTACTGGTATAATAATGAGATCTGGTAAAATAATACTGGCATGATCATGAGATCCGGTATAATTGTGCTGCTATGATTATGGGATCAGGTGGATTAGTCCCAGTATGATCGTGATAAAAATAATATACGTGTTTTAAAAAAATTAAAACAATTGAAAAAAAATTGATCGGATTCGATACATTATTACCTGTATTATTATGGGATCCTGTGCATTAGTACTTGAATAATAATGGGATCCGGTAAAATAATACTGGTATGATCATGAGATCCGGTATATTTGTACTGCTATGATTATAGGATCAGGTGGATTAGTACTAGTATGATCGTGATAAAAATAATATACGTGTTTAAAGAAAATAAAAAAATTAAAAAAAACCTGAATAGATCAGATACATTATTACCTTTATTATTATGGGATCATGTGCATTAGTACTGGTATTATAATGGGATCTGGTAAAATAATACTGGTATGATCATGAGTTCCGGTATAATTGTGCTGCTATGATTATGGGATCAGGTGGATAAGTTCCAGTATGAACGTGATAAAAATAATATACATGTTATAAGGAAATTAAAAAAATTGAAAAAAAAACTGATCGGATCCGATTCATTATTACCTGTATTATTATGGGATCCTGTGCATTAGTACTGGTATAATAATGGTATCCGGTAAAATAATACTGGTATGATCATGAGATCCGGTATAATTGTACTGTTATGATTATGGGATCAGATGGATTAGTACCAATATGATCGTGATATAAATAATATACGTGTTTAAAGAAAATTAAAAAAATTAAAAAAACAGCTGATCGAATCCAGTATAGTATTACCTGTTTTATTATGGGTTCATCTGCATTAGTATTGGTATAATAATGGGATCCGTTAAAATAATATTAGTATGATCATGAGATCCGGTACAATTGTGCTGCTATGATAATGGGATCCGGTGGATTAGTACTGGTATGATCGTGATAAAAATTATATATGTGTTTAAAGAAAATTAAAAAAATTAAAAAAAATTGATCGGATCCGGTACATTATTACCTGTATTATTATGGGATCTTGTGCATTAGTACAGGTATAATAATGTGATCCGGTAAAATAATACTGGTATGATCATGAGATCCGATACAATTGTGCTACTATGATTACGGGATATGGTGTATTAGTACTGGTATGATCGTGATAAAAATAATATACGTGTTTAAAGAAAATAAAAAAATTAAAAAAAACTGATCGGATCCGGTACATTATTACCTGTATTATTATGGGATCCTCTGCATTAGTACTTGTATAATAATTGGATTCGGTAAAATAATACTGGTATGATCATGAGATCCGGTAGATTTGTGCTGCTGTGATTATGGGATCAGGTGGATTAGTACTAGTATGATCGTGATAAAAATAATATACGTGTTTTAAGAAAGTTAAAAAAATTGAAAAAAAAACTGATCGGATCCGATACATTATTAACTGTATTATTATGGGATCCTGTGCATTAGTACTAGTATAATAATGGGATCCGGTAAAATAATACTGGTATGATCATGAGATCCGGTACAATTGTACTGCTATGATTATGGGAATAGGTGGATTAGTACTAGTATGATCGTGATAAAAATAATATACGTGTTTAAAGAAAATAAAAAAAATAAAAAAACAACTGATTGAATCCGGTACAGTTTTATCAGTATTATTATGGGATCCTGTGCATTAGTACTGGTATAATAATGGGATCCGGTAAAATATTACTGGTATGATCATGAGATCTGGTACAATTGTGATGCTATGATTATGGGATCATGTGGATTAGTACTGGTATGATCGTGATAAAAATAATAAACGTGTTTAAAGAAAATAAAAAAACAACTGATTGAATCTGGTATAGTATTACTTGTATTATAATGGGATCTTGTGCATTAGTACTGGTATAATAATGGGATCCAGTAAAATAATACTGGTATGATCATGAGATCCTGTTCAATTGTGTTGCTATGATTGTGATAAAAATAATATACGTGTTAAAAGAAAACTAAAAAAATTAAAAAAACAAGTGATCGAATCTGGTACAGTATTATCTGTATTATTATGGGATCCTGTGCATTAGTACTGGTAAAATAATGGGATCCGGTAAAATAATACTGGAATGATCATGACATCCGGTACAATTGTGTTGTTATGATTATGGGATCAGGTGGATTAGTACTAGTATGATCATGATAAAAATAATATACGTGTTTAAAGAAAATTGAAAATATTAAAAAAACTTGATCGGATCCGGTACATTATTACCTGTATTATTATGGGATCCTGTGCATTAGTACTAGTATAATAATGGGATCCGGTAAAATAATACTGGTCTTATCATGAGATCCGGTACAATTGTGCTGCTATGATTATGGGATCAGGTGGATTAGTAATGGTATGATCGTGATAAAAATAATATACGTGTTTAAAGAAAATAAAAAAATTAAAAAAAACTGATCGGATCCGATACATTATTACCTGTATTATTATGTTATCCTGTGCATTAGTACTGGTATAATAATGGGATTCGGTAAAATAATACTGGTATGATCATGAGATCCGGTACATTTGTGCTGTTATGATTATGGGATCAGGTGGATTAGTACTAGTATGATCGTGATAAAAATAATATACGTGTTTAAAGAAAATAAAAAAATTAAAAAAAACTGAATGGATCCGGTACATTATTACCTTTATTATTATGGGATCATGTGCATTAGTATTGGTATTATAATGGGATCTGGTAAAATAATACCGGTATGATCATGAGATCCCGTATAATTGTGCTGTTATGATTATGGGATCAGGTGGATAAGTACTGGTATGATCGTGATGAAAATAATATACGTGTTTAAAGAAAATTAAAAAATTAAAAAAACTGACCGGATCCGGTACATTATTACCTGTATTATTATGGGATCCTGTGCATTAGTATTGGTATAATAATGGGATCCAGTAAAATAATACTGGTATGATCATGAGATTAGGTACAATTGTGCTGCTATGATTACGGGATCAGGTGGATTAGTACCAGTATGATCGTGATAAAATGTCACGCCCCACAATCTTTCGGTCAAAATATCAGAGTTTTCTCTTTGGGCGTGCAGAAAGAAGGGGATAAAGACATACTTGAAATAAAATAGAAACATTTGAAAATTGAAAGGAGACGATTTTACAAAATACAAATCCCCGACGTTAAGCCGAAATAAAACATTTAACATACCAGAGGAAGATACATCTGGATCCATCATCCCAAAATCAACACAAGATTGTACTTTACAAAACGAGTTTTACAAAATCATTATTTAACTGTTGTGAACCAACAAACTTAAAATACAACAGCCTAGATAGAACACCATCATTCATTTCTCTTAGGATCACCCTGCTCGCCATCACCTGTAACGTGAGTTATAGAATAGGGGGTGAGTGCGTGGAATACACTCGTGGGGGATGAAATCCACCTCTTATAACATTTGACGGATAAATGAAACATAATATACCAAATCGGCACTTAGTCACAACACGTAAAATACACGGCACGTAATTCATAACCCAAACTCAGGTGCGGGTATTCCCCGACTTACCCCTACGAATCTCAAGTACGGGAATCTCCCGACCCTACAAATCTCAGGTACGGGAATCACCCGACCCTACATATCTCAGGTACGGGAATCACCCGACCCTACTCATCTCAGGTACGGGAATCAGCCGACCCTACTCATCTCAGGTACGGGAATCACCTGACCCTACAAAAGAATGTATGTGGACCCACGTCCTTTCACAGTATAACATGACACATAAACATAGCATATAATCAAAGCATTTAGTATTCCGCCAATCATGCATTAAATAGGGAAAGCTGTAAACAGATAAAGGGATAGAAATTACCCACACCTTATTCGGTGGTTACCACGTGAGTAGCAAGGACCAAAGATCTGATAGCTCAGGGCTCGAGTAGCGAGTACCAAAGGTCGGATAATTCAAATCTCAATTCCACAAGTAGCCTACACAAGTTTACGATATATCTTAGATCCTTAAAATGTATAATTAAAGCTATAAACATTTCCGGCGAAAGTACGATCGTTAACTACGTGATGAACGAGAGATCTAAAGATTGGAGTCCAAGAAACGAGAGGGAAAGATCAGTTTCAAAGGCTGATATGATAGAGGATTGAATTTGAGTCACGACGGAAAAAGAATGAGCTCGATCGGAGTTGAAACGAGATCGAACGGAGCATTTTAAGTTTAGGGGTAAAAAGGTAATTCTGGTCAAAGGGTTGACTTTGACCAGGTCCACGGACCCGAGTCAACGACGTCTCGTCGGCGATGACTCGAAAAAGACAAACGACGGAGAAAACAGGGTTCGGATCGAAAATACGGCGTCGCATGCGTGTCGGCTCGGCAGCATGGCTCGTCTGGCTTGGCGGTCTTGGCAGCTTCGGCAGGGGTGGCTCGGCGGACTCGGCGGCTGCCGAGTTTTCTCGGCAGCCATGCGTGGCTCGACCAAGCTGGCCGAGTTTTCTCGGCCAGCATCCTCCCAGGTCGCCGGCGCCGCGGCTGATCATCGCGCTACCTTCCCGGTGCCACCCAGTGCGGTGGCGCCGCCCTCCGCCGCCGCCGTCAGGTTAGCCGGAACTTCGCACCGCCGGCTATCTTATCCGGCCATCCCTGCCCGATTCCAGCGGTGAATAGTGCCCAGAATCTCGCCGCAAAATCCTTTCATGCTCAGTTTTTCGAAATCACGCCCAACCTTCAAAACTCCGGCCGGCAACTTCCCGTCGCCGATGACGATTCCTAGCACCTCCGCCGGCAACCCCTCGTCGCCGACAACCTTTCCCAACCAACCAAACACACACAGCCTATATATACACACGCATATACATACACACTCACGCTCAACACACACATCTCTCCCTCTCCATGGCCGGCGGCTACCTGCCGCCGGCGACCACCGCCGCCCACTCAGACCTTGGCCGGCAACCTCCAGTCGCCAGCCACCACCACCGCCGTCCACGCACACACACGCACACAGTAGCACACACCCACACACATTGCATGGGGTGTACACACACACACCCTCACTGCCCAGCTTGGCCGGCGGCCACCAGCTACAGGCCGCCTCCTCCGACACCTCGCCCGCGACCTCCCGTTGCTGGCCGTTCTTTCTCACACAGCGGCGCCCCCCGATGCCGCCTCCAACAGCATGCATGATCACACACACTCATACACCATATAACACACACATGCATGCATACATATATATATAGCCTTTGTCCTTCTCCAACGCCGCCACACACGGCGGCGCCGGCCCTCCAGCGAGTGACCCTCACCTCTGGTAACCTCTGGCAGCTTTTCCGGCGCGGTGGAGAGAGAAGAACAGTAGAGAGAGAAAGGGTGGTTCAAGGGTTTCGGTTAGGGTTTTGCGGCTATTTTTCACCGTTTTCCGACGAACGAGAAATCGGATTTGAAATCCGAGACCTATCCTAGATTTGTCTCGTCGAGACGAACGTCGTGTGTGAAAATTGTCCGATTCCGACAACATTGAAATTTTCCGATGACCGGTACAGTATTACCTGTATTATTATGGGATCCTGTGCATTAGTATTGCTATAATAATGGGATCCGGTAAAATAATACTGGTATGATCATGAGATCCGGTACATTTGTGCTGCTATGATTATGGGATCAGGTGGATTAGTACTAGTATGACCGTGATAAAAATAATATACGTGTTTAAAGAAAATAAAAAAATTAAAAAAACTGAATGGATCCGGTACATTATTACCTTTATTATTATGGGATCATGTGCATTAGTACTGGTATAATAATGGGATCAGGTAAAATAATATTGGTATGATCATGAGATCCAGTATAATTGTGCTGCTATGATTATGGGATCAGGTGGATTAGTACCAGTATGATCGTGATAAAAATAATATACGTGTTTTATGAAAATTAAAAAAATTAAAAAAAATTGATCGGATCCGGTACATTATTACCTGTAGTATTATGGGATCCTGTGCATTAGTACTGGTACAATAACGAGACCTGTTAAAATAATACTAGTATGATCATGAGATCCGGTACAATTGTGCTGCTATGATTATGGGATCAGGTGGATTAGTACTGGTATGATCATGATAAAAATAATATACGTGTTTAAAGTGTAGCGCCCCGGAACAAAACGTGCATAATTGATTAATTAAATATTTGAACCCTGACTTAATAATTATGTGCGTATATTGTGATTGTTTAATTTAGTACGTGCATTTCAGATACATGGTTAACACCGGTTTTAGATGGGTATATTTTTCGTGACATGGAACATAGAATATGATTTTACCAAGAGATTCGTATCGGAAATACGAGAAAACAGAAACAAATTAGAGGTCAATCGGAGACCCGTAGTTCAACTAACGAAGGAAAGGGTAAAATTTTGATAAAAGGTAAAAATAAAAATAATATTTTAAAGGAAAGGTAAGTTGAGATATTTTTGGTAAATGGTAACTTTTCAACGGTAAAAAGGTAATTTCCAAAATCTATAAATAGGGGCTCATAATTTTCAAAACTTATACGTTTTCAAAGCCGACGACCCGAGCGACGCTCGCGATGCGAACACGTAAGTTCTCTTTCTTTTCTTTTTCTTTACGTTTTTATTTTCCGCCGCCGCCGGAGTGCCGCCGCCATCGCCGGAAAAGTTGCCGGAGCCGCCGTCGCCGGAAAAGTCGCCGGACCGCCGTCGCCGCCGCCATCGGTGGTAGTTGCTGGTGGTGGTGGCTGGTGCTGCTGGGCGCGCCGGGTCCCGGGTGTGCGCGCCGGGTGCGCATGCCGGACGCCGGGTGTGCACGCCGGGAGGCGCCGGGCAACGGGCGACGGGGGGCTGCAAGCGCGCGACGGGCGTGAGCGCCGGGGATCCAGCGCGCACGGGCGACGGGAGCAGCAAGCGCGCGACGGGCGCGCGGGTGCGGGCGCCGGGGAATCAGTGCGCGCGCGGGCGACGGGGAATCTGTGCACGTGCGAGCACGGGCGACGGGGATCTTGTGCGCGCGCCGGGTGCCGTCGTGCACGCCGAGCGCGCACCGTCGAGTATTTTCACACGTTGAACCTAGTTTTTGTGTACGTCGGGTCGACTGGGAGTCGGGGCCCGGTCAAACTCAACCCTTTGACCGAAATTACCAAAATACCCTTCGATATTAAAACGCTCCGTTCGAGCTCGTTTCAACTCTGATCGAGCTCATTCTTTTTCCGTAGTGACCCTAATCCTTTCCTCTATCATATCAGTTGCTGAATTGATCTTTTCTCCCTTGTCTCATCGACCTCAATCTCTTGATCTATCGATCCGTCTCGTCTCTATCGAACGATTCTTCTCTACGGCTATCTTTATACATTTTAAATATAAGTTTTAAGCGTATTAATGATGTAAGAAATATTGTAAATTTGTGTAGGCCATCCATTGGGTTGGTATCAGTTGGAGTGGGAATCAAGATACCAAGTCTTTAATACTAGCGACTCACGTGGTAACCACCGAACAAGGTGGGGGTAACCTCTAAACCCTTATATGATTACAGTTTTCCCTAATTTTGTGTTATTGTTGAACTTTATGTGTTTATGTGTTGTGGGGGATAATTGTTAAACCATAAATGCTGTGTTCATATGCTTTTGGTTAGTGTGTCCTTTGGGTTGTGTGTCTGTGGGAGAGTGCTGGTCTTTGTGTCCATCGGATACCTGAGCTTCTGTAGGGTCGGGGGATGCCCGTACCTGAGATTCTGTAGGGTCGGGTGATACCCGTACATGAGATTCTGTACCTAAGATTATGTAGGGTCGGGTGATACCCGTACCTGAGATTCTGTAGGGTATCCTTCAGATTTCGTGTCCACTAGTGAGTTATGGGCTTGTGCCCATTAGGCTGCGAGTCCTTTTGGTGAGTCATGAGCTGGGTGGCATTAAAGAACCGAATTATGTACTGTGCGTTATATATGTTTGATTTGTGTACCTGCTTAAGCTAAGAAAGTATTCACCACGAGTGTCGGATTCGGTACATTATTGTTGTACCCCGCTCGATAGACCCGAGCTGATGTTGAGAATACAGAAACCGATCCGACCAGAGTAATTAATCTAGAAATCACAGCATCAGGCATTCACCAATCTGACCAGGAATTTGTCCTAACCGACCAGGATTATTTCGGCGAGAATAGCTTTAGAGCACGGTTGGATGTTGAAGTTCGGATGACCAAAAGCCCTGCATAAGAAGAGTAGACGAGACTCGGTCATTCCGAGAGAAATTCTTCAAGAAAGGAAACAAATCAAGATCAAATCATGTCTGATTTAGATAGGATCTTGCCTGATTTTTTCCTTATCTGTGCCCTGAAATCAAGGGATTTAATTCTTACTTTCCAAGTTATGTATCTTAGTTTTCACCTATAAATAGGGTCCTAAATCCTCGGGAAAAGGGGTCTGAAATCATTGTATTCAAGTAATTAGAGAGTTCTTTTCTCTCAACTCAGATAATACAGACGTTTTGGCCGGCCAACACTGACCGACCAGAACAAGCCTAGCAAATTCGCCCGAGTAGGCACCGGGCCATTCTTTTTCTTATTTTATTTGATTCTTGCACTTCCGATTCGGTTCGATTTCTTTAAGCCGGATCGACATTTCTTTGTGTTAGGCTAGGATTTTGTATCATACAAAATCTGACGTCAACATTTGGCGCTAGAAGGAGGGGGCTCGAGAAACAACACATAGCTCAATGACAACCAACACGTTCGGTAATCGTGAAGACATGAGGATCTCATCTGATCCCCAAAACCAAAATCTGTTGCCTGGAAGATCAAGTCAATGGTCAGCTGCATGACATCCCTGGAATTGTTATCAACACACCACTCGGTGGTCACCCGTTCGCATCCCGTTGGTGGCCGAAGCCAGAGAGACCGAAATGAACTCAGAGGAGATCAAGATCATGATGCTCCAGCTCAGTGAGAGACTGAAGAAAGCTGAGACCAGAGAGAAGAGTCGTAAAGCTCATGACCTCGAGGATACGCAATCTTCAGATGAGCCGAGGAAGAAGCGTAAGAACAAAGGAAAAGAAGTAGAGACCGACCAACGACGAGGAAAAACCCCGTTACTGGACGAATGTCGGCCAGAAACCCTGTTCTGCCCGACCCGATCTGTAGCACCGACTAAGACACAGAGCGTGTTTGACCGAATAGGGCCAGCTTCTACTTGCGAGGCCAGGAAATCTCAGAGAACCCTGGACTTCGGGAACAGATATTCCATAACCGAGGAGAAAGAGGAGAGAAAGCTGAGGCAGAGGCTAGCCGAAATTGAAGCCAGCAAGCCAAACCCCGAACAGGAAAAAAGATGGAAGAAGACCTCACCCATCGTAAATCGGATCTCCGATCAAGCTACTCTCACAAAATTCAAAGTACCACCGATTGGCCTTTACAACGGAGAAACCGACCCGAACTCGCACATAGACAAATATGCATCTTGGATGGACCTACAAGGAGTCGGGGAGGAGCTCATGTGCAAAGCTTTTCCTCTCACGTTGGGGGACCGAGCTCAAAGATGGTTCCGATCACTACCAGACTCTTCTATTAGAGGATGGGAGGAACTGACTGACCTGTTCCTAACACAATTTATGGGCTCAAAGACGAGGTCCACCCCAAAGGAGAGGTTGGTAAATGTCAAACAGGGCAGGGACGAATCGTTGCGATCCTACATGGACAGATTTAACAAGCTCGTCCTAGAGATGGAGCACGTCTCTGACGACGCCGTGCTCATGGCAATCATGGTCGGCCTTCATCCAAAAACAAGGTTCTGGTGGAACATCCACGAACACGGCCCCAAAACGTACCACGATTTCTTAAGCCGAGCTGAGAGGTACATCAGAGCTGAAGATGCCATACCAGAGGAAAAACCTACATCGGAAAGGGTCGAGGGAAAGGAGAAAAGGAAGAGCACTGCCCCTTTCAAGCCCCTAGGAGAGTTCAAAGTCTATCAGAATGGGGATTTAGACCGGGTCCGACACATCCTAACAGTCAGCCCGGCCCAAGTGTTTACTGAGCTACAAGGTTAGAACGTGTTGCCGGCCCCAAGACCAATTAGAGCTGATCCGGCTCGGCTGGATAAAGGAAGGTATTGTCAATACCATAAATCTCCAGGACATGACACAGATAGGTGTAGGTCCTTCCTGATCGAGCTAATGAAACTAATTGACCGAGGACATCTAAAGGAGTATGTCAAAAACCCCGAGCAAAGACCGCAACAACCCCCACCACCACCTCAGCTCGGGGCCATCCGCAAGATTCACACCCTCATGAACAATAACTGTGGAGAACAAAGGCTTTCGAAAAGAATAAGGAGAGAACAACTCAGAGAAGCAAGAAACGAATACCAGCGTCGTAATCCCCTAAGGTCAGGACCAATCCATTCGCCACTGACCTTTACCGAGCAGGATTCGGAAGGAAGAGTACAACCCCACCATGATGCCTTGGTAGTATCTCTAAATATCGGCCTCACGATGGTTCACAGAGTTCTGGTCGACATAGGGAATTACGCCAACATACTTCATTTGAACACCTTTAGAAGGATGGGCCTCCGCGAAGCCGACCTCATGCCTTGCTCTGACTCAATCCAAGGTTTCGGAGGAAAAGTCACACGCGTGATCGGGATATGTGAGCTAAATGTAGTATTCGGAGCCGGAGACAAAACGGTACACACGACAACCGAGTTCAAGGTGGTCGACCTGAACTCAGTTTATAATGCAATATGGGGATGACCACTATTGGCCAAGATAAAGACAGTGGTGTCGATATATCATCTGGCCATCAAATTTCCAGTAGGGGAAGATGTCTATGTCATCCGAGGCAACCAATTGGCAGCTCGGGAATGTGAATCGGGACTGAAGCCAAGAGAGCTTAACATTATCGAGCAATCAGTACTCGAACAGAAGGATAATATGTCGGAATGGTCAGAGCACTCTGTGATGGAAATTGACGACCAGGTTCCAGGTTTGGAAAAAGTGGCCAGGCCCAATATTGGAATCAGCCAACCGGAAAACCAAACTCCGACCATGATAGTTGAGGTCGACCCTGACTCAGGATCGAACGACCTCAGAGAAAAGGAAGAAATGAAAAAAGAGCTGATCAGTGAAGAGTGGGAAACCTTAGACCCGAGGAAAGAGACACCATTGGGCAGAGCAACACCGATCGAGGAGTTAGAAGTAGTCCAATTAGATGAGAGCCGACCAGATCTAGAGCTCAAGATTGGCAAAGAATTGAAAGAACCTTTCAGGGGAGAACTTATAGCTTTTCTGAAGAAGAGCACAGATGTCTTCGCCTGGTGCCACGAAGACATGGAAGGCATCCGACCAGAAGATGCATGCCATCATCTACGCATCGACCCGGCAGCCAAGCCTGTGAGCCAGAAAAGACGGAGGCTAAGCCCTGACAGATACCAGGGGCTAGAATTGGAAGTTCAGAAACTGCTCGGTAACAGATTCATAAAGGAATGTGACTACGCCATTTGGGTGGCCAACCCAGTACTGGTAAAGAAACGAAATGGAGCTTGGAGAGTATGCATAGATTTCACCGACCTGAACAAAGCATGCCCCAAGGACTGTTTTCCCCTGCCAAACATTGATCAGCTGGTCGATACAACAGCAGGACATGAGATCATGAGCTTCATGGATGCTTATTCAGGATATCATCAAATTCCCATGGCCGAAGACGACCAGCGTCACACAGCGTTCATGACAGACCGTGCATTTTACTGCTATAGAATAATGCCTTTTGGCCTGAAGAACGCCGGGGCAACCTATCAAAGACTGGTGAACAAAATGTTCGCTGCTCAGCTCGGTAAAATAATGGAAGTCTACATAGACGATATGCTGGTCAAGTCAAAAAGGATAGAAGACCACATCAAAGACCTAGCAGAAATGTTCGACATCTTAAGGAAATACAGGATGAAATTGAACCCTAAGAAGTGCTCCTTCGGGGTCAGGTCAGGAAAATTCCTCGGTTACATGGTAAGCCAGAGAGGGATAGAGGCCAACCCCGAGAAAATCGAGTCGATAATGAAACTCACTCCCCCGAGGAGGATAAAAGATGTCCAAAGCCTGACAGGGAAAGTGGCCGCACTGAATAGATTCATCTCAAGGTCAATAGATAAGTGTAAAGCTTTCTTCAAACTGATCAAAAAAGATGGGAGGTTTGAATGGGACGCCGAATGTGAAACAACTCTCGAAGAGCTAAGAAAGTCGTTAATGGAGGTCCCGGTACTCGCCAAACCGGAAGCCGGAGAAAAGTTACAGCTCTACCTAGCAGTTTCATCCTACGCCGTCAGTGCAGTTCTAGTCCGAACAGAGAAAGGCTCCCAACAACCAGTATATTATGTGAGCCAATCTCTACATGATGCTGAGCTAAGATACCCGGCCATGGAGAAATTAGCTTATGCACTAATCATCTCGGCCAGAAAACTGAGGCCCTACTTTTTGGCCCATCAGGTTGAAGTCTTGACAAACTTCCCATTGAAGCAAGTCTTAGGCCGACCAGATGCCTTGGGACGGTTACTAAAATGGTCGGTGGAACTAGGACAATATGACATCAACTACTCACCTAGGACAGCAATCAAAGGCCAGGCCCTAGCAGATTTCATTGCTGAGTTTACGCCTGCTGTTGTGCTCCAAGAAGAGAGGGTCGAGAGACCTTGGAAAATGTTTGTGGATGGGTCTTCAACATTGATGGTGGCCGGAGCTGGAATCGTCCTGATCAGCCCCACAAATAAGTATTTTTGCTCTGCATTAAGGTTCCGATTTCCAGCAACCAATAACGAAGCAGAATACGAGGCACTTCTGGCCGGACTGGAAATGGTCAAACAATTTGGGGCAGACGACCTCGAGGTCTTCAGCGATTCACTTCTGGTCGTCAATTAGGTTTCGGGAGAATATGCCGCAATAGACGAGAAGATGGCCAGGTATCTGAGGTCGGTGGAAATAGCCCTGACGAATTTCCTAAGGATCCACGTTGAATAGGTTCCAAGGGTGAAGAATACCCAGGCTGACGCTCTCTCCCGACTCGCGACAAGTGAAGGGGCGGAGGATATAGGCTCGGTAAATATCGGTATGATAGAAAATTCAGCTCTAGAACAGAAGACAGTATACAATACCGAGCAGAAAGATACTTGGATGACCCCGATCATCCAATACTTGGAAGGGGGAATGAACCTAATGATATGATCGAGGCTCGAAGATTAAGGATACGTTCTGCTCGGTACATTCTGAAGGATGAAATTCTATATAAAAGAGGGTTTTCCTTACCCTTACTGAGATGCTTAGACGAGCAAGAAGCCGATTATGCGCTAAGAGAAGTACACGAGGGAATCTGTGGAAATCATACAGGAGGATAAGCTTTGGCCTTTAAAATTATCAGGCAAGGATATTTTTGGCCGAGCCTAAAAAAGGATGCGATTAATTTTGCATGAAAATGTGAGAGATGCCAAAAGTGTGCTCCCCTGACAAAGTCTCCGACAGCGGAGCTGAACTCAGTAATGGCACCATGGCCATTCGCTAAATGGGGAATTGATCTGATCGGACCCCTACCAACAGGCAGAGGAGGAGTAAGATTTTGTTATCGTAGCTGTTGATTACTTCACCAAATGGGCAGAAGCCGAGCCACTCGTAAAGATTACCGAGCCCAAAATAACCGACTTCGTCTGGAAGTCCATCATATGTTGCTTCGGAATTCCGCATTCCGTGGTCTCTGACAACGGCCGGCAATTTGACTCGTCGGGATTTAATGAGTTCTGTATAAATTTGGGCATCCAAAAACTGCTCTCCACCCCATATCATCCCCAGGGGAATGGTCAAGTGGAGGCCATAAATAAGATCATCAAACACACCTTGAAAGCGAAGCTCGAGAACTTGAAGGGATCCTGGGCTGACGAATTGCCAGGCGTCCTTTGGTCATACAAGACAACATCCAGAACTTCCACAGGAGAAACACCTTTCAGTTTGGCTTTCAGCTCGGAAGCCGTCATTCCAGTCGAGGTCGGCATGCCTACCTGAAGGACTCAGAACTTTGAGGAGCAGAATAATGAAGTCGCAATGCTGACCAACCTAGACTTGTTGGAAGAAAAGAGACAAGATTCCGAGCTGAAAAACTCGATCTACAAACAAAGGAGTGAGAGATACTACAACTCCAAGGTCCGAGCTAGGAAGTTCGAGGTTGGTGAGTTAGTCCTAAAAAAAGTGCTGCAACACACAAAAGAGCTCAACACCGGTCCGCTCGGACCGAACTGGGAGGGACCGTATCAGATAGTCCGAGTACTGACTAAAGGCGCGTATGAGATAGCTGACCTTAGCGGGAAGAAGGTGCCCAAACCTTGGAATGCGGAGCATCTAAAGAAGTACTACCATTAGCCTGCTAGGAAATGATTTCTTTCTCAAATTGTAATCTTCTTTTTTTTTAATAAAATTTACAATTCTGTTCGCATCAATATAATACAGTCCACCAAAGGCTCCGACCCAACCCGAGCTCGCCCGCCGAGCTCGGGATCAAACTTTGGGGTTCCGACCCCACTAAAGGCTCCGGCCCAACCCGAGCTCGCCCGCCGAGCTCGAAATCAAACCGAGGGGCTCCGACCCCACTAGGGTTCCGATCCAAAGTTAGTGGTTCAGACCCCATCGAGGGCTTCGGCCCAAACCAAGCTCGCCTGCAGAGCTCGGAAATTTGACCAGGAGGCAAAGGGGCCCAATCAGGGGCTCCGACCCCACCAAGAGGATTGATTTAATCCTAGCTCATTAGTTAGGGCTCGAATTCTGACTAGGGGCTCCGACCCCAAACTTAACCAGGTTCTCTCAATGATCCCTGCCCAATCTGAGCTCGTTAGAGTCCCGACTCCGAACAGGCGCTCTAGTCAATAGATTAGATGAGCCCCGATAACTTTACGACTAAAAGAATAATAAGTTTAGAAGAGCAAGTACGTATGCAATAAAAAAAAGCAAACAAAAAATATGCAAAGTTGCGAGCAAGAACATATATCATTTACAAATGACCCGGTTTGGAGGCCGGAACCTCTTACAAAAGGTAGAAAGCTGAACAACAGAAGCACGAAAGACTTGAACTAGACTAAAAAAGAGGCTAAGGGTTGATACTTCGGATAGAAGACCAGCCGGCCTTGGAAAGAGGTGCAACGAAGGACAGAAGCTACTGGTCAGCAACTTCGATCACCTCATCATCCGCCTCGGTCGCCACAGGTGCCTCGGCCACCCCAGCTACCTCCGCGGCCACCACCGTCTCTACCGCTCCACCCGGGCCACACTCAGCACTGACGCCGCTGCCCTCTCCGACCTCAAGGTCTTCCAGAGGATTGGGCATCGACATAAAATCGATGGAAGGAGCTGGCCTGAGGAGATGCTCAGATCCTGGAGGTAAATACTCCAGCAGCTCGTCCATCATCCGAAGATGATAGGCTGGCAGAGGCTGTTTCTCCAGGTAGGAGGCCAGAGCCTCCATCAGAGGCTTGTCATCCACAACGGCAGCACGGTTGGTCTGGATGTTATCCATGTAGCACAAGAGATAGGTTAAAACACTTTCATATTTGTGTTCTGCCAACAACTTGAACTTCTGGGCAACCGCCATCTCATCTAGCTGCGTAGCCCGAACTTCCTCCAGTTCGGCATGGAGCCGAGACACCTCCACGGTCCGGTCAGCCAGACGCTGCCGGTCAATCTCGGTTGCTCGGGTCACCTCGCTGAGTTCCTCCTGAGAAGAGGTCAGCTGAGTGGTTAGGGTGACCTTCTCGTCCCTGACGGCAGCCAGAGCAGCTCGGGCATCACGCAGCTCATCCCTCCGCCGCTCATGCCTCTCCCGAGCAGCATGGTGCGAGTCCTGGGCCCTCCAAGAAAAGACAGAGGCCTGAGCAAGGAGGATGGAAGAACAGGTATCAAGATCAATACCGGTCATATGCTGAGCATATTCTTCCAGCTCCTCGGTCCAGGCCCGAGCAGGAGCCTCCATAGCCTCCTCCGCCCCACCCATTCCTCGGTCACCTCAATCCGCTGGGGGTCCCAGCCGGTGATGCTAACCGACCCAGCCAAGCTGGGGGCCGGGCTGGGGACAGGTGGTTACCGAGCAGCTGAGCGGCCAACATTAAAAGGCCCGCCTTCCTCCAGGCGAGCCCATTTTCTCGGCGCCGATTCGGAGCCAGGCGGCCGCCTGACAACAGTAGCCCGAGTCGGGGTAGGACGGTTAGAACCCCGACCCTGACCAGAAGCCGGGGCTCCTCGAGCCGGGGCTGACGCGCGCTATTGGCGTTGTTGGAGGCGTTCCGCGGGGTCCATCCTGATTGAGATGCCCTGGCCAGGAAGAGAAACTAGAGAAAGAAACAGGAGCGATCAGAAAATACTTCAAGGTTATAGAATATATATGAGAAACAAATAACAAGAAAACTCACCTTGAATGTGAGAGGGGGCAGCACGAAACGGCGAGATCAGGCCAGCATCGAGGAGATTTTCCTCGGCGAGCAGAACCTTGTAATGTCTCTGGTCTGCCGAAGAGAAGTCTCGTAGATAACGGATCTTCCGAGTGAAGGAATCACCGATCACCAAACTCTTGGGCGGAGTGTCTGTAGAACAGAGAAAAGTTAACGATCAGAAAAAGTGTTAACAAATTAACACATCAAACGTTAAATACCCTGAGCATCGCCGAATTGTGTCGGGCAGTTAACCCGAGCAGATACATCGGTCCAATCCCCTCCGACCTAGAACCACTTGCCTCGCTAGTCCTTGATCAACGACGGTAAATAGCGTACCAGCTGAGGTCGGTATTTCTGTACCGAAATATAGTAGAAATGATTCCTCAGACTCGGAGCCGTTTTCAATCGAAACATCCAGACGATCTCATGGGGGCTCGGCACACCGAGGCCATAGTACCAAAACATCACCACCAAGCCGATAATAGACGACCAGGCATTGAGGTGAAGTTGTCCTGTGGCAATCCCCCAAAACTGGAGGTAGCCGGCCAGAGGGGGAGCAAGAGGAAAACGCAGGCCAGCTTCAAGAGCTCGGATGCTGATGGCAACTTGACCCTCCGGCGGCTGATCCATCCGATCAGCTGGGTGAGGAACAGTGAAAAGGGTACGCCATTTGTTCAGTTCAGCTGCGGTCACGAAAGCCGGATAATTGAAGGCCTCCGAGTCAGGGTTGGAAGCGCTCCTCCGGCTCAGATACCCAGAAGGAACGCCACGGATAGGAACTCCCTCGGGGATGGTTGAGATCTCCCGCCCCGAGACACTGGTTTCGCCTGAACTGCGGAATGATGGGCTCGGATCGGCATAGACATCACCGGAAACGTCCATCAGCTGCTCGGTCGGAGTGGGTTCTGAGTCGGTCCAGGAATACGATAGCTCGGAAGCAGGGCTAACTCCTTGATCGTAATCCTGAATCGAGCCACCGACAGACGAATCTGAAGCCATAAGTTAACAAGGAAATATATATATACCTTTGGCTAAAGAACGGGAGATCCTAGACGGTAAGCTGAGGCCGGTATATTTTGCTCGGAAAAGAGAGTGAAAAATGTGAGGATTTGGAGTTCGTAGAGAGTGAAAGTGGAGAAAAAAGTTTGTCTCTCGCCTATTTATAGAAGACTACCGCGTCGTTTCGACTTTCGATCTCCGAGATGATGACACGTGGCGCCAGATGTCGACACCCGGCATCCAATGCAACTAAAAGGTGTGTAGCATTCGGGGCACTGGTCGGTCTCACGGGGTTGAACGGATTTAGGCCCCGCCCAGAATAAGTTCTGACCACGGCCTAAAGGGGCTAATGTTGTACCCCGCTCGATAGACCCAAGCTGATGTTGAGAATACAACGAGCCAAAGGCAGAATAGATAGCTGGTTGGTCGACTGAGCCGGAAGAAACTGATCCGACCAGAGTAATTAATCCAGAAATCATAGCATCAGACATTCACCAATCCGACCAGGAATTTGGCCTAGCCGACCAGGATTATTTCGGCGAGAATAACTTTAGAGCACGGTCGGATGTTGAAGTTCGGATGACCAAGAGCCCTGCATAAGAAGAGCAGACGAGACTCGGTCATTCCGAGAGAAATTCTTCAAGAAAGGAAACAAATCAAGATCAAATCATGTCTGATTTAGATAGGATCTTGCTCGATTTTTTCCTTATCTATGCCCTGAAATCAAGGGATTTAATTCTTACTTTCCAAGTTATGTATCTTAGTTTTAGCCTATAAATAGGGTCCTAAACCCTCGGGAAAAGGGGTCCGAAATCATTGTATTCAAGTAATTAGAGAGTTCTTTTCTCTCAACTCAGATAATACAAACGTTTTGGCCAGCCAACACTGACCGACTAGAACAAGCCTAGCAAATTTGCCCGAGTAGGCATTGGGCCATTCTTTTTCTTATTTTATTCGATTCTTGCACTTCCGATTCGGTTCGATTTCTTTAAGCCGGATCGACATTTCTTTGTGTTAGGCTAGGATTTTGTATCATACAAAATCTGGCGTCAACAATTATTACCTGTATTATTATGGGATACTATGCATTAGTACTGGTATAATAATGAGATCCGGTAATGTAGGGGCCCAGATCAAAATGAGCATAATTGATTAATTAAATATTTAAACCTATAATTTAATAATTATGTGCGTATGCTTTGACTGTTTAATTAATTCCGTGCGTTTCAGATACTTGTTTAATGCACGAATTAAATCGATAATTTTCCTAGACGTGGAACATAGGATTTTATTTTACCACGCGATGTGTATTTGAAAAACGAGAAGATAGAAACGAACTAGAGGTCAATCGGAGTTACGTAGCTCAAGTAATGAAGAAAATAGTGAAAACGAAGAATACGAGACGTGTACGAAGAGTAGAAATATGAGATATTTACGATGAACAGTAACTAGGATCTTATTTTGAACAGTAATCCTATGTGAACAGTAACTTTTCATTTTCTATAAATAGGAGAGTTTTCGATTCGAAAATTTACCGTTTTCTTGATCGAGCCGAACGCAACGAAAACAAGTAAGTTCTCTCTCTTCCCTTCTCTCTCTCTCTCCTCTCTTTTCTACCTCCGACGCGCCACCGCCGGAGGTCATCGGAAAATTTCAAAGTTGTCGGAATCGGCCGATTTTCACACACGACGTTCATCTCGATGAGATGATTCTAGAATAGGTCTAGGAATTCAATTCCGATTTCTCGTTCGCCGGAAAACGGCGAAAAACAGCCCCAAACCCTAACCCTTGTCACCGTTTCTCTCTCCTCTGTTTTCTCTCTCTCTTCTCATCCTCTTGCCGGAGCGGTGGCCGGAGAAGCTGGTGGTGGTGTGGTGGTGATGAGGGGGAGATGGCGCCGCCGCTGGTGGCGGCGCTGGGCCGGAACAGTATATGTATGTATATATAACGTGCATGTGTGTGTGTTTGTAGGTGTGTTAGTGTGTGTGTGTTGTGTGTGCTGTGTATGTGTGTTGTTGGGAAGCGGCGCAGGTGGCGCCGCCTTGAACAGCTGGTGGCCGGCGCTGGTGATGCGCCGGCGAGTGTGGTGGTGGTGGTCGGCGGCAGGTGGCTGTCGGCCAATCTGTTATGTTTGGTGCGTGTGTGTATGGACATGTGCGTGTGTGTGTTTTTTGTGTTGTGTGTGTGTCGCCGGAGCTGGGTGGTTGCCGGCGACGGGAAGTCACCGGCCAGGGTCCCAGGTGACTGGAGACAGGGTCGTCGGCGACTGGAAGTCGCCGGTCGGAGCTAGAGGATGAAGGTTTGGTCTGCAGAAAATGTGGTGACGAAGGGTTTTGTGGTGAAGTTTTCCGGCACTGTTCATGCCGGAATCCGGCGAGGGATGGCCGGAGGTGGTAGCCGGCGGTGCAGGCTCTCCGGTGGACCAGGTGGCGGCTGCGTTGGGCGGCGCCGCCGCAGCAGGCGGCGGCTGGAAGTTGCTGGTTTGGCGCAGGCGCAGGGCGCGACGCCGGGAACCCATGCAGCTGCCGAGTTCCACGTGCACAGGCTGCCGAGTTTCTATGTGCGCGCGCGCACGCGCGAGCCCCGCCGGGTGACGGGTGCGCGCGCGACGTCGTGTTTTCGATCCAAACCCCGTTTTCTCCGTCTTTTGTCTTTTCCGAGTCGTCGCGAACGAGACGTCGTTGACCCGGGTCCGTGGGCCTGGTCAAAGTCAACCATTTGACCAAAATTACCATTTTACCCCTAAACTTTAAATGCTCCGTTTGAGCTCGTTTTAACTCCGATCGAGCTCATTCTTTTTCCATCGTAACCCAAATTTCCTTGCCTATCATCTCAAAATTTTGGGTTGAAATTTCAGCCTTGTCTCCAAAATTCCAATCTTTAGATCGTTCGATCCGTCGTGTCGTTAACGAACGTTTTTCCGCCGGAACCCTTTACAGCTTTAATTATACTATATGTAAGATCTAAGAAACACCGTAAATGTGTAGGCTACTTGTTGGACTAAGCTTTGAGGTGTTGGGTTATCAGACGTACTGTTCTATCTACTCACGCGGTAACCACTATACGAGGTGGGGGTAATTTCTAACTCTTTATCTGTTTACGGCTTTCCCTATTTATGAAGCATGATTGAGAAATACTAAGTGCTGTGTTTATACTTGCTGTGCCATATTATAACTGTGAAAGGACCGAGGTCCTCCGATCATGCATTATGTTCGTCCCCTACTATTTTCTACTACTCTGTGGAGGTGTCGTGAGCCTCTTGAAATGCACTAACGGTGAGATACCGTTATATAGGGTAAGACGGGGGAATCCCGCACCTATTCGTCCTTTGCCATTTCTAATAGCTGCTTTGCATATATATGTGCTGTCACAACGTGACTGTAACTTAGCTTTTCGGTACTTAATTTCTGTCTTGAGTCTTATGAGGCGGACGTTATCCCCACGAGTGTATTCAACGCACTCACCCCCTTATTCTATACTCACACTACAGGAGTTGATGAACATGTTGAACCCTAGATGGAGAGAGGCGGTGCTGTCTCTGAACTTGTGTTTTTAAGATGTTGTCGCACAAACAGTTTCAAAAAAATGTTTAATTTAAATCACGTTTTGTAATAATATTCGATATATGTTTCGGATGTGAGATCCTGATGGTTTATTCCGCTGCTTTATTATGATGTATATATATCGGTATTGAAAACGATTGTTATCGACCAAGGCCGTTTGATGATATGTGATTGTTTCACATCGCCCCTTACCTCTTTCTTCTGGCGTCTCCTGCTATTTCTTTCTGTATGTGTTATGCGTCCCTTGCTTTTCTATCTTCACGCTCGGGTAAAACTCTGATATTTTATGAAAAGAAAACGGGGCGTGACAGGTATAATAATATTGGTATGATTATGAGATCCGGTACAATTGTGCTGCTATGATTATGGGATCAGGTGGATTAGTACTGGTATGATCGTGATCAAAATTATATACGTATTTAGAGAAAATAAAACAAATAAAAAAACAACTGTTCGAATCCGATACAGTATTGCCTGTATTATTATGAGATCCTGTGCATTAGTACTGGTATAATAATTGGACCCGTTAAAATAATACTAGTATGATCATGAGATCCGGTACAATTGTGCTGCTATGATTTTGGGATCAAGTGGATTAGTACCAGTATGATCGTGATAAAAATAATATACGTGTGTAAAGGAAATTAAAAAAATTAAAAAAAACTGATCGGATCTGAAACATTATTACCTGTATTATTATGGGATCCTGTGCATTAGTACTGGTATAATAATGGGATCCGGTAAAATAATACTGGTATGATCATGAGATCCGGTACAATTGTGTTGTTATGATTATACGATCAGGTGGATTAGTACTGGTATGATCGTGATAAAAATAATATATGTGTTTCAAGAAAAATAAAAAAATTAAAAAAAAACTGATCGGATCCAAAACATTATTACCTGTATTGTTATGGGATCCTGTGCATTAGTACTGGTATAATAATGGGATGCGGTAAAATAATACTAGTATGATCATGAGATTCGGTATAATTGTGCTGCTATGATTATGCGATCAGGTGGATTAGTACAGGTATGATCGTGATAAAAAATAATATATGTGTTTAAATAAAAATTAAAAAATTAAAAAACACTGATCGGATCTGGTACATTATTACCTGTAGTATTATGGGATCCTGTGCATTATTACTGGTATAATAATGGGATCCGATAAAATAATACTGGTATGATCATGAGATTCGGTACAATTGTGCTACTATGATTACGGGATCAGGTGGATTAGTACCAGTATGATCGTGATAAAAATAATATACGTGTTTAAAGGAAATTAAAAAAACAACTAATCGAATCCGGTACAGTATTACCTATATTATTATGGGATCCAGTGAATTAGTACTGGTATAATAATGAGATCCAGTACATTTGTACTGCAATGATTATGGGATCAGGTGGATTAGTATTGGTATGATCGTGATAAAAATAATATATGTGTTTAAAGAAAATTAAAAACAACTGATCGGATGCAGTACATTATTACCTGTATTATTATGGGATCCTGTGCATTTATACTGGTATAATAATGGGATCCGGTAAAATAGTACTTGTATATTCATGAGATCCGGTACAATTGTGCTGCTTTGATTGTTGGATCAGGTGGATTAGTACTGGTATGATCGTGATAAAAATAATATATGTGTTTCAAGAAAAATAAAAAAATTAAAACAAAACTGATCGGATCCAAAACATTATTACCTGTATTGTTATGGGATCCTGTGCATTAGTACTGGTATAATAATGGGATGCGGTAAAATAATACTAGTATGATCATGAGAATCGGTATAATTGTGCTGCTATGATTATGCGATCAGGTGGATTAGTACAGGTATGATCGTGATAAAAAATAATATACGTGTTTAAAGAAAAATTAAAAAATTAAAAAACACTGATCGGATCCGGTACATTATTACCTGTAGTATTATGGGATCCTGTGCATTATTACTGGTATAATAATGGGATCCGATAAAATAATACTGGTATGATCATGAGATTCGGTACAATTGTGCTACTATGATTACGGGATCAGGTGGATTAGTACCAGTATGATCGTGATAAAAATAATATACGTGTTTAAAGAAAATTAAAAAAACAACTAATCGAATCCGGTACAGTATTACCTATATTATTATGGGATCCAGTGAATTAGTACTGGTATAATAATGAGATCCAGTACATTTGTACTGCAATGATTATGGGATCAGGTGGATTAGTATTGGTATGATCGTGATAAAAATAATATATGTGTTTAAAGAAAATTAAAAACAACTGATCGGATGCAGTACATTATTACCTGTATTATTATGGGATCCTGTGCATTTATACTGGTATAATAATGGGATCCGGTAAAATAGTACTTGTATATTCATGAGATCCGGTACAATTGTGCTGCTTTGATTGTTGGATCAGGTGGATTAGTACTGGTATGATCGTGATAAAAATAATATATGTGTTTCAAGAAAAATAAAAAAATTAAAAAAAAACTGATCGGATCCAAAACATTATTACCTGTATTGTTATGGGATCCTGTGCATTAGTACTGGTATAATAATGGGATGCGGTAAAATAATACTAGTATGATCATGAGAATCGGTATAATTGTGCTGCTATGATTATGCGATCAGGTGGATTAGTACTGGTATGATCGTGATAAAAAATAATATACGTGTTTAAAGAAAAATTAAAAAATTAAAAAACACTGACCGGATCCGGTACATTATTACCTGTAGTATTATGGGATCCTGTGCATTATTACTGGTATAATAATGGGATCCGATAAAATAATACTGGTATGATCATGAGATTCGGTACAATTGTGATACTATGATTACGGGATCAGGTGGATTAGTACCAGTATGATCGTGATAAAAATAATATACGTGTTTAAAGAAAATTAAAAAAACAACTAATCGAATCTGGTACAGTATTACCTATATTATTATGGGATCCAGTGAATTAGTACTGGTATAATAATGAGATCCAGTACATTTGTACTGTAATGATTATGGGATCAGGTGGATTAGTATTGGTATGATCGTGATAAAAATAATATATGTGTTTAAAGAAAATTAAATACAACTGATCGGATGCAGTACATTATTACCTGTATTATTATGGGATCCTGTGCATTTATACTGGTATAATAATGGGATCCGGTAAAATAGTACTTGTGTATTCATGAGATCCGGTACAATTGTGCTGCTTTGATTGTTGGATCAGGTGGATTAGTACATGTATGATCGTGATAAAAATAATATATGTGTTTCAAGAAAAATAAAAAAATTAAAAAAAAACTGATCGGATCCAAAACATTATTACCTGTATTGTTATGGGATCCTGTGCATTAGTACTGGTATAATAATGGGATGCGGTAAAATAATACTAGTATGATCATGAGATTCGGTATAATTGTGCTGCTATGATTATGCGATCAGGTGGATTAGTACTGGTATGATCGTGATAAAAAATAATATACGTGTTTAAAGAAAAATTAAAAAATTAAAAAACACTGATCGGATCCGGTACATTATTACCTGTAGTATTATGGGATCCTGTGCATTATTACTGGTATAATAATGGGATCCGATAAAATAATACTGGTATGATCATGAGATTCGGTACAATTGTGCTACCATGATTACGGGATCATGTGGATTAGTACCAGTATGATCGTGATAAAAATAATATACGTGTTTAAAGAAAATTAAAACAACAACTAATCGAATCTGGTACAGTATTACCTATATTATTATGGGATCCAGTGAATTAGTACTGGTATAATAATGAGATCCAGTACATTTGTACTGCAATGATTATGGGATCAGGTGGATTAGTATTGGTATGATCGTGATAAAAATAATATATGTGTTTAAAGAAAATTAAAAACAACTGATCGGATACAGTACATTATTACCTGTATTATTATGGGATCCTGTGCATTTATACTGGTATAATAATGGGATCCGATAAAATAGTACTTGTATATTCATGAGATCCGGTACAATTGTGCTGCTTTGATTGTTGGATCAGGTGGATTAGTACTGGTATGATCGTGATAAAAATAATATATGTGTTTAAAGTAAATTAAAAAAAATTGATCGAATCCGGTACATTATTACCTGTATTATTATGGGATCTTGTGCACTAGTACTGGTATAATAATGGGATCCGGTAAAATAAAACTGGTATGATCATGAGATCCGATACAATTGTGCTGCAATAATTATGGGATCAGGTGGATTAGTACTGGTATGATCGTGATAAAAATAATATACGTGTTTAAAGGAAATTAAAAAAACTGATCGGATCCGGTACTTTATTACCTGTATTATTATGGGATCCTATGCATTAGTACTGGTATAATAATGGGATCCGGCAAAATAATACCTGTATGATCATGAGATCTTGTACAATTGTGCTGCTATGATTATGGGATCAGGTGGATTAGTACCAGTATGATCGTGATAAAAATAATATACGTGTTTAAAGAAAATTAAAAAAACAACTGATCGAATCCGGTACAGTATTACCTCTATTATTATGGGATCCTGTGCATTAGTATTGGTATAATATTGAGATCCGGTAAAATAGTACTGGTATGAACATGAGATCTGTTACAATTGTGCTGGTATGATTATTGGATCAGGTGGATAAGTACTGGTATGGTCGTGATAAAAATAATATACGTGTTTAAAAAAAATTAAAAAACTTAAAACAAAATGATCTGATCCGGTACAATATTATCTGTATTATTATGGGATCCTGTGTATTAGTACTGGTATAAAAATGGGATCCGGTAAAATAATACTAGTATGATCATGAGATCCGGTACAATTGTTCTGCTATGATTATGGAATCAGGTCTTAATACTGGTATTATCGTGATAAAATTAATATACGTGTTTAAAGAAAATTAAAAAATTAAAAAATACTGATCGGATCCGGTACATTATTACCTGTACTATTATGAGATCATGTGCATTAGTACTAGTATAATAATGGGATCCGATAAAATAATACTGGTATGATCATGAGATTCGGTACAATTGTGCTGCTATGTTTACAGGATAAGGTGGATTAGTACCAGTATGATCGTGATAAAAATAATATACGTGTTTAAAGAAAATTAAAATAATTAAAAAAACAACTAATCGAATCCGGTACAGTATTACATGTATTATTATGAGATCCTGTGAATTAATACTGGTATAATAATGAGATCTGGTACAATTGTTCTGCAATGATTATGGGATCAGGTGGATTAGTATTGGTATGATCGTGATAAAAATAATATATGTGTTTAAAGATAATTAAAAACAACTGATCGGGTCCAGTACATTAAGTGCTCGTATGATTATGGGATCCTGTGCATTTGTACTGGTATAATAATGGGATCCGGTAAAACATTACTGGTATGTTCATGAGATCCGGTACAATTGTGCTGCTTTTATTGTTGGATCAGGTGGATTAGTACTGGTATGATCGTGATAAAAATAATATACGTGTTTAAAGAAAATTAAAAAAAACTGATCGGATCCGGTACATTATTACCTGTATTATTATGGTATCCTGTGCATTAGTACTGGTATAATAATGGGATTCGGCAAAATAATACCGGTATGATCATGAGATCTTGTACAATTGTGCTGCTATGATTACGCGATCAGGTGGATTAGTACCAGTATGATCGTGATAAAAATAATATACGTCTTTAAAGAAAATTAAAAAAATTAAAAAAAACTGATCGAATCCGGTACAGTATTACCTCTATTATTATAGGATCCTGTGCATTAATACTGGTATAATAATGAGATCCGGTAAAATAGTACTAGTATGAACATGAGATCTGGTACAATTGTGCTGGTATGATTATGGGATCAGGTGGATAAGTACTGGTATGGTCGTGATAAAAATAATATACGTGTTTAAAGAAAATTAAAAAACTTTAAAAAAAATTGATCTGATCCGGTACAATATTATCTGTATTATTATGGGATCCTATGCATTAGTACTGGTATTATAATGGGATCCGGTAAAATAATACTGGTATGATCATGTGGTCCGGTACAATTGTTCTGCTATGATTATGGAATCAGGTCGATTAGTACTGGTATGATCGTGATAAAAATAATATATGTGTTTAAAGAAAATTAAAAGAAACTGATCGTATCCGTTACATTATTACCTGTATTATTATGGGATTCTATGCACTAGTATTGGTATAATAATGGGATCCGGTAAAATAATACTGGTATGATCATGAGATCCGGTACAATTGTGCTGCTATAATTATGGGATCAGGTGGATTAGTACTGGTATGATCGTGATAAAAATAATATACGTGTTTAAAGAAAATTAAAAAAAAACTGATTGGATCCGGTACATTATTACTTGTATTATTATGGGATCCTGTGCATTAGTTCTGGTATAATAATGGGATCCGGCAAAATAATACCGGTATGATCATGAGATCTTGTACAATTGTGCTGCTATGATTACGGGATCAGGTGGATTAGTACCAGTATGATCGTGATAAAAATAATATACATGTTTAAAGAAAATTAAAAAAATTAAAAAAACAACTGATCGAATCCGTTACAATATTACTGTAACGCCCCAAAATCTTTCGTTAAAAATATCAGAGTTTTTCTTCTTTGGGCGTTAAGAGAGAAAGGGGAAAGAGGCGTACATGATATAAAATAGAAAGAAATAAAAGAGGATAAGAAGCGGTACACTTAAAACATCGGTTACCACCGATAAAAGAATGTTTGAAACCATATGCAGCGGAAAAACATCAGGATCTTTTACAAAGAATGAGAAATACAGTTTTCTTTTACAATCGAGCAACATATCTTTAAAAATGGTAAAACCGGAAGATGGACTCAGCTGATAGGGCACCCCTCTCTCTACGCGTCAAGATTCTCTTCTTCTCCTGTAGTGTGAGTACAGGTAGGGGGTGAGTGCGTTGAATACACTCGTGGGGATACTTTCCATGTTTTAATATTTATTAAGCCGATCACGTATCAAACAGATATAACAAATCAGCAATTAAACACATCACATATTATACAAAACACATAACTCGATTTATAAACGGACACACAACCTATGACTCACAAAAAGACTCGCAGCCCAATGGACACGAAGCCCAAAGGACACCCCGACGACTCACTAATGGACACGCAGCCCAATGGACACTGAGCCCACTGGACACTGAGCCCAACCCTACCACACTATCGTAAAATAAACACAGAATACAAACACAGCACAAAACCCAAGGCACATAAGCTTCAACCAATTCATAACGATCAATAGAATTCTAATAACATCCAGTTTACATGCATATGTTCGTTATCATCATCATGCGTTAAGTACAGAAAACATAGAGTTATTAAGGTTTAGAAGTTACCCCCACCTTGTTCGGTGGTTACCACGTGAGTCGCAAGTATCACAGACTTGATATCTTGATTCCCAATCCAACTGATACCAACCCAATGGATAGCCTACACAAATTTTACAATATTTCTTACATCATTAATACGCTTAAAACTTATATTTAAAATGTATAAAGATAGCCGTAGAGAAGAATCGTTCGATAGAGACGAGACAGATCGATAGATCGAGAGATTGAGGTTGAAGAGACGAGGGAGAAAAGATCAGTTCAGCAACTGATATGATAGAGGAAAGGATTAGGGTCGCTACGGAAAAAGAACGAGCTCGATCGGAGTTGAAACGAGCTCGAATGAAATATTTTAATATCGAAGGGTATTTTGGTAATTTTGGTCAAGGGTTCACTTTGACCTGGACCCCCGACTCCCGACGACTCGATGAAAACATCCGAAACGGAACGACGTGTGGAAACGCTTGCCGGTGCGCACACAGCGCGCACGGCGGCTCCCGGCGCGCGCACCGCGCCCCTGTCGCTCGCGCGCGGGCGTGCGTTCACTCCCGTCACCCGGCGCCCGCGCGCCCAGCTCGCCTGGGAACAGCTGCTCGACCAGCCCCTTTCCCGGTGCCACCTGCTGCGGTGGTGCCGCCCTGTGCTCCGGCCACCTTTTCCGCCGAAAAGCCCGCACCGCCGGCTACTATCTCCGGCCATCCCTCGCCGGATTCCGGCATGAACAGTACCGGAAAAACAGCCGCGAAAACCCTTCGTCATCACGCATACAAAACCAACCCCAACCTTTCCAACTCCGGCCGGCACCTTTCCGGCGCCGTTCACCACCCCCAAACCGACCCAAAACCTTCCCCAACACCTCAACTTGCCCCAGAAAAATAAAGGAACCAAAATAGGCTGGGCTTAAATATGCTCTCTTCTCTCTCCTCAACTCACGGCTTTCACCTTGGAGCTTTTGGGGATGCTTTTTCCGGCCTTTTTCACTGATCAAACCCATCATGTTTTGGTGGTTTGTGTTCGTCTTGTTAAGGTTTTCTATCCCTCCGGTTAGTTTTTCTTGTTTCGTCTTTTTTTTTCCTCTCTTTTGTTTTTCTTTTGGTTCGTGTTTTTTCTTTCCTTTCTTTGGTGTCTTGCATGCTTTCTTTGTTTGGTGTCGTGTTTTGCATGCTTTCTCTTTTTATGTTTTGTGTGTGTTCTTACCTTGTTGGCTTCGTCTTTCCCTTCATCTTGGGTCGTTGGTTTCTTGCCCTTGTTTCTTGCTCTATTTGTTGCTTTCATGGAAGATGAATTACTTCTTGACTTATTAAAATCCAAGCTCTCGAATCCTACCTTCACTTCGAAAATTCATGCGTGTTTTGAGACGATCCTCGATGAGTCTCTGATGCCTCTTGCCGATCCTTCCAAGTCTGGTGTTGAGAAACACGACATGGACGAAGCTTTCGATGGTGATGAAGATGGACACCTCTCTCTCACTTCCAACACGCAACCTCCCCCTATTTTAACATGCAACCCTTTGCATGATTTGATATCACCACACATGTCTCCCCTAGCCCTAGACTCATCATTAGGAGCCACTAACTTTGACTTACACCACATGCATGCTAAACCTCTCTCCCCTTCCCATCACCTCATTTCCACCGATCCTTCTCTCACCTCACCATGCAAATTTTCCCTTCTTTCTCTCTCTAGAGACCAGAATGTTGACTTTCAAAGTATGGTGGATGAGCCTCTCTCCTCACCTATATTAAATGAGTTCACACTCCCTCTTTCGATTGCTTCACAACCTACCGCCCTTAACCCGCTCTCTCGTCACCATATTGCTCCCCACTCACACGCACATAAGGCTTTTGGTTTCATGGCCACTAACTCTCTCTCCTCTAACAATTATGCCATCCCTCATGTGGACACAACATCACACACATATGTTGACTTGTCCATGAGTGGGCCAACCCATCACGCCTTTAAAGATTCGATGGCCCAAAACCAATCTCAATTGGGCTCGGATCAGTTTTTTAATTCTACAGCCCATTCTCCTAAGAAGCCAAGTGTTGCTCACGACATTTTTCCTTCTTTGGCCCAATCGGACAATCTGTTAGTCAACTCCCCTCTTCCTTCGGCCCATATCTCTGCCCGTTCTATAGATGGATTTGGATCGGTACAAAATCATACAAACTTGGCCCATAACCTTCTTATGCCGGGAGATAATTACTTGCCGACAGCTGCTCTTGGCAGTTCGGCTAACACCATCAATTCTCCGGATTTTCATAATCTTTCTTCGGCACATATCCCTAAGAAAGTTTCCTTTGCTGAGGCCGTGCATGGGAAAGCACGTGTCGCGTCTGATCGACCCCCACCCTCACGTCAGAGGTTCATCTCTGAGGCAGAGCTCCAGACTCGGTTTGGGACTCTGAGTGAGCACGAGGGAAACCCCGTGATCTCCATCTCCCGCCCGGAGGTGGATCGAATGGTGGCTCCCTTCCAGTTTACTCTTGTAGGGAAGTTCTCGAAAGAGATTCCCCATGCTCAGGTTGTTTCTAAGTTTCTCATGGATCTCAAGCTGGTTGGAAGGTTCAAGCTGCATAAGCTGAACCGTTGGCACATCCTCATTCGGTTTGAGCAAGAGGTTGATTTCTCTACGCTATGGACGAAGGTGACCTGGCAGATCGAGGCACATGTCATGAGGGTTTTCAAGTGGACCCCTGATTTTGATCTGACGAAGGAGTCCTCGATTGTTCCGGTTTGGGTGAGTATCCCCACTCCTCCAGCGCATTTTGTTTGCAGAGAGATGTTGGTTTCGATAGGCCAGGCTATTGGTCATCCGATACAGTTTGATAATTTGACGGCTAGCCAGTCGAAGTTTACAGAGGTTCGGATGTGTGTCGAGATTGACCTGCTGCAACCTCGGGTTCAGCGTGTGTTTGTTCAGGATGGACAGGTTAGGCACGAGCTAAAGGTGCACTATGAGTTCATTCTTTTTTTTTGCACGGATTGCTCTTTGGTAGGGCATACTCTCGATAGGTGTTTTCGGAGTGGGAATGCTCATCGACCTCCACCTCGGAAGAGGCCAGCTCCTGCCCCCAAGAAGCCTAAGGTGTCTGCTCAGCTGGACGCGTGGGTTCAGAAGGAGGGGAGAAGAGTGGTTCGTGAGGTAGGGGAGACCTCTAGGGCCCGTCAGGAGGATGTCTCCAGGATCGATGAGCTCTCTCTTGTTGTTTTTTCTAATGGAGTGGACCGTTTCGACGAGGAGGAGGATGACCTGCTGGATGAGCCTATCCTGGGTTTGAACAGGTTCAACGTTTTGGTTGATGAGGGGGACCCCCTAGATGTGCAGGTGGCCATACAGGCTGTGGAGTCTGATCGGCCGAGCGAGCATGGATCGCGGGACCATGAGGCTTCTGATGTTGTCCCCTACGTTCAGTTGCCCCCTTTGCTTGTGAGTTCCACCCCCATTTCTGTCACGGAGGTGAAGACAGGGGATGAGTCTGAGGAGGAGGTTAGTGAGCCTTTGGATGCTATTGTTGAGGTCCGTGAGGAGACGGCGACCCAGAGACGTCGTAAGAGTGCTTGGATTGCTGCCGCTGGCAGGCCTCTTAGTAGGTCTGTGGCGCAGGGGCCGGATCTATGATTTCTCACTTTTTGGTTTGGAATGCAAGGGGTGTCGGGAACCTGCCCACTCAAACACACTTGCATTTTCTTTGCCGGCAGCATCGGGTTCAGCTGCTTGTGATTTTGGAGCCGATGGTGGATTTGGATGGATCCTTCTTTTGTCGTCGGTTGGGTTTCTCTTCTGTTTTGGCGAACCGGAGTAACAAGATTTGGATTCTGTTTTCGGATGCTTTTCAGATTGCTATGGTTCAGGATTTCGATCAGCTTCTTCAGGTTCAGGTTTCTTCTATTTTGTTTCCTCGGCCCTTTGCTTTGACTGCTGTTTATGCGAAGTGTTCGAGGGTGGAGAGGAGGGAGCTTTGGGAAGCTCTTCTAGGTATTACGGAGACGGTTGGGGATATTCCTTGGCTTGTGGGGGTGACTTCAACTGTATTCTGCATGACCATGAAAGGATTGATGGTTTGTCGGATCGTCGGTTGGATATGGAGGAGTTTGGAGATATGATTTCGGATTGTGGGTTGGCGGATGCTGGTTTTTGTGGTTCGCAGTTTACTTGGCAGAGGGGGGAACTGCAGGAGCGTTTGGATAGGATGATGTACTCTGATCGGTGGTTGGACCTGTTTCCTATGACGAAGGTGCTGCACCTTTCGAGGACCTGGTCAGACCATGCTTCTATGTTGATTTCTGTCTCTACTCAGTTGGAGCGTGTGCCGTCTTCATTTCGGTTTCAGAGTATGTGGGTTCGTCATGCTGATTTTCGTCGGACTGTGGCTCAGGTTTGGGATTTTTCATGTCGTCAGACTGGGATGCTCAGACTTCAGACTAAGTTACGGCGGGTTAAGCAGTGGCTCAAGTGGTGGAACTGGAACGTCTTTGGGGATGTTTTCCAGAAGAAGGGTCAGGCTGAGCAGGCTGTTTTGGATGCTGAGAAGGCTCATGATGAGGATCCGACGGAGTTATCTCGGATGGCCTTGAGAAAGGCTACTGCTGAGTTGACTTTGTTGCTTCATATTGAGGAGGATTTCTGGAGACAGAAGTCGGCTTGTCGTTGGGCTTTTGAAGGGGAGAGGAACACTCGTTTTTTCCACTCTTTGGTGAAGAGGAGGAGGTGTGCTAACCGTATTCATTCTATTTCCCAGGATGGTACGGTTCTTACATCTCCTCAGGAGATTCGGGATTCCGCTTCTGGGTTTTTTCAGCAGCTATTTACGGATGAGGGCGTTGAGCTGAGACATGTGGATCCTGTTTTTTGCCCTCCGTCTCAGTTGGATTTTTCGTCGGCTTATGAGAAGCCCAGTTGTGAGGAGATCAGGGCGTCTGTTTTTAGCATCTCCAGAGATAGTGTCTCGGGTCTGGATGGTTTCTCGGCTCTTTTTTTTCAGCACTGTTGGGATATTGTGGGATCTGATATGTGTGAGGAGGTTTGGGACTTTTTCGAGGGTCGTCAGATGCCTGCTTCGTTCACTGCCACTACGATTGTTCTTATTCCGAAGGTTGCATCGCCGTCGGCTTGGAGTCAGTTTCGGCCGATTAGTCTGTGCAACGTGACAAATAAGATTATTTCCAAGGTGATCACCAGCAGGTTGTCTTCTTTTGTGCCAGAGTTGCTTGCTCCTTCTCAGAGTGGGTTTGTCAGAGGTCGGTTTATCAGTGATAATATTCTGCTTGCTCAGGAGATGGTCCACGAGATTGGGACTCAGAGGAGGCATCCGAATCTGATTCTGAAGCTGGATATGGCGAAGGCTTATGATCGGGTTCAGTGGGGTTTTCTCTTTTGGGTGTTGGAGCTGAGGGGGTTTCCGTCAGCTTTGGTTGATTTGATACGCAGGTGTGTCAGTTTTTGTCGGTTTACTGTTTTGGTGAATGGACAGCTTTCTGGCTTCTTCCAAGCTTCTCGTGGTCTCCGGCAGGGGGATCCGCTCTCTCCTACTCTGTTTGTTCTGGCGGCTGATTATCTTTCGTGGGGTTTGGATGCTCTTTTTAATAGATATCCGACGATGTAGTTCGGTTCTAGGGGTGGTTTCTCGGTTTCTCATCTGGCTTATGCAGATGACATCATGATCTTCACCATTGCTTATACACAGGGTCTCCAGCATCTGAGGGATTTTTTGGAGGAGTACTGTCAGACTTCGGGTCAGATGGTGAGTGCTTCCAAGAGTACCTTTGTGGTGGGATCGAGATGCTCGGATGTGGTGGTGGGCCGTGTTGGGCGGATTTTGGGGTATACGAGATAGTTCCTTCCGATTGACTTTCTTGGAGCCCCCTTGTATAAGGGGAATATGAGGGGGGCTTTGTTTCATTCGTTGGTGGTTCGGATCACTAATAGGATTGCAGGCTGGGCTCGGACTTCTCTCTCTTTTGGGGGTCGTCTGGCGCTGATTCGGAGCACTATCACTTCGATGGCTCTCCATTTGGTCCAGGTGGTTCAGCCTCTGCAGTATATGATTTAGAGGATTGAGCAGTGTTTGGCCAGATTCTTCTGGGGCTCGTATGGCAGTCAGAGGCATACTCATTGGGTCTCGTGGGAGACGGTGTGTCGACCGACAGCTGAGGGTGGTTTGGGCTTGCGACGTCTTTCTGATGTGGTTGAGTCTTTCTCTCATAAGCTGTGGTTCAGGTTTCGGGAGCAGGGCTCTCTTTGGGCTAGGTTTCTGTTGCAGAAGTATTGTAGGCAACAGTTTCCTGGTAGTGTGGGTGTGTCTCCTCATTCCAGCTCTGTTTGGAAGAGGATGTGCTCGGTTCGCCTTGGGGTTCAGTCTCAGATTTTCTGGAGGTTGGGGTCTAGGGAGATCAGTTTTTGGTATGACCAGTGGATGGGGGATGGTCCCCTGGCTGCTTTTGTGGATGTCTCCAGACACTCTGGTGCCTTGGTCCATTGGTTTTGGAGTGATGGTGATTGGGACAGGGAGAAGCTCCTTCGTGTTGTCCCTCCCGAGGTGGTGGATCAGATCTGCTTGGCTCCTATTCGTACTTCCTCTTCTGATCTTATTCGGTGGAAGAGCTCTTCCGATGGGAAGTTCTCTTTCGCGTCGGTTTGGGTTTGAGCCCCTATTTATAGATTTTGGAATTTACTTTTTTACCATTGAAAAGTTACTATTTACCAAAAATATCTCAATTTACCTTTCATTAAAATATTATTTTTATTTTTACCTTTTATCATAATTTTACCCTTTCCTTCGTCAGTTGAACTACGGGTCTCCGATTAACCTCTAGTTTGTTTCTATTTTCTCGTATTTCCGATACGAATCTCTTGGTAAAATCATATTCTAGGTTCCATGTCACGAAAAATATACTCATCTAAAACTAAAACCGGCGTTAACCAAGTATCTGAAACGCATGTACTAAATTAAACAGTCAAAACATACGCACATAATTACTAAGTCGGGGTTCAAATATTTAATTATTCAATTATGCTCATTTTGATCCGGGGTGCTACAATTACCTCTATTATTATGGTATCATGTGCATTAGTATTGGTGTAATAATGGGATCCGGTAAAATAGTACTGGTATGAACATGAGATCCGTTACAATTGTGCTGGTGTGATTATGGGATCAGGTGGATAAGTACTGGTATGGTCGTGATAAAAATAATATACGTGTTTAAAGAAAATTAAAAAATTAACAAACACTGATCGGATCCGGTACATTATTACCTGTAGTATTATGGGATCCTGTGCATTAGTACTGGTATAATAATGGGTCCGGTAAAATAATAATGGTTTGATCATGAGATTCGGTACAATTGTGCTGCTATGATTACGGGATTAGGTGGATTAATACCAGTACGATCATGATAAAAATAATATACGTAATTAAAGAAAATTAAAAAAATTAAAAAAAAAATTCATCGAATCCGGTACAGTATTACCTGTATTATTATGGGATCCTGTGCATTAGTACTGGAATAATAATGGGATCCGGTAAAATAATACTGGTATGATCATCAGATCCGATACAATTATGCTGCTGCTATTATGAGATCATATAGATTAGCACCAATATGATCGTGATAAAAATAATATACGTTTTTAATGAAAATAAAAAAATTAAAAAAAACTAATCGAATCCGCTACAGTATTACCTGTTTTATTATGGGATACTGTGCATTAGTACTGGTATAATAATGGGATCCGGTAAAATAATACTGTTCTGATCATTAGATCCGGTACAATTGGGCTGCTATGATTATGGGATCAGGTGGATTAGTACTGGTATGATCGTGATAAAAATAATATACGTGTTTAAAGAAAATTAAAAAAATTAAAAAAAACTGATCGGATCCGGTTCATTATTACCGGTATTATTATGGGATCATGTGCATTAGTACTGATATAATAATGAGAACCGGTAAAATAATACTGGTATGATCATGAGATCTTGTACAATTGTGCTGCTATGAATATGGGATCAGGTGGATTACTACCAGTATGATCGTGATAAAAATAATATACGTGTTTAAAGAAAATAAAAAAATTAAAAACAATTGATCGGATCCGGTACATTATTATCTGCATTAATATGGGTTCCTGTGCATTAGTACTGGTATAATAATGGGATCCAATAAAATAATACTTGTATGATCATGAGATTCGGTACAATTGTGCTGCTATGATTACGGGATCGGGTGGATTACTACCAGTATGATCGTGATACAAATAATATACGTGTTTAAAGAAAATTAAAAAAATTAAAAAAACAACTTATCGAATCCGGTACAGTATTACCTCTATTATTATGGGATCCTGTGCATTAGTACTGGTATAATAATGGGATCCGTTAAAATAGTACTGGTATGAACATGAGATCCGGTACAATTGTGTTGGTATGATTATGGGATCAGTTGGATAAGTACTTGTATGGTCCTGATAAAAATAATATACATGTTTAAAGAAAATTAAAAAACTTAAAAAAAATGATCTGATGCGGTACAATATTATCTGTATTATTATGGGATCCTGTGCATTTGTACTAGTATAATAATGGGATCCAGTAAAATAATACTAGTATGATCATGATTTCCAGTACAATTGTTCTGCTATGATGGAATCAGGTCGATTAATACTGGTATTATCGTGATAAAATTAATATACGTGTTTAAAGAAAATTAAAAAATTAAAAAACACTGATCAGATCCGGTACATTATTACCTGTAGTATTATGTGATCCTGTGAATTAGTATTGGTATAATAATAGGATCCGGTAAAATATTACTGGTACGTTCATGAGATCCGGTACAATTGTGCTGCTTTGATTGTTGGATCAGGTGGATTAGTACTGGTATGATCGTGATAAAAATAATATACGTGTTTAAAGAAAATTAAAAAACTTAAAAAAAACTGATCGGATCCTGTACATTATTACCTGTAGTATTATGGGATCCTGTGCATTAGTATTGGTATAATAATGGGATCCGGTAAAATAATACTAGTATGATCATGAGATACGGTACAATTGTTCTGCTTTGATTATGGAATCAGGTCAATTAGTACTGGTATGATCGTGAGAAAAATAATATACGTGTTTAAACAAAATTAAAAACTTAAAAAAAACTGATCGGATCCAGTACATTATGTCACGCCCCGTTTATTTTTTATTTTTTTTTATATCAGAGTTTTCACACGGGCGTGAAGAAAGAAAAGATAAGAGACGAATAACAGATGAAAGAGGTAAGAGACAACAGAAGAGAAAGGTAAGGGACGATGTGATTCAATCACATATCAAAATCGGTTTCAACCGGTCATCATAACATAGCAGCAGAATATCAACATCAGGATCCAACATTCAAAACATGTACAAGTTTATATGTTACAAAAACGTGAAATAATTTAAAACATTGTTTAAGTGTTGTGATACATCAGTTCTACATATGAAAGTCCAGTCAAAGCACCAACTCTCTTCATCTAAGGTTTAGCATACTCGTCATCTCCTGTAGTGTGAATACAGAATAAGGGGTGAGTGCGTGGTGGAATACACTCGTGGGAGTAAAATCCGCCTCATGACACTCAACAGATATATAAATACAGCATGCGTATAATTTTAACACAGAACACAGCACGTAAAAGCACAACAGATATTAGAAATGGTAAGGGACGAATAGGTGCGGGATTCCCCCGTCTTATCCTATAAAACGGTCTCAATACCGCTGGTGCATTTCAAGAGGACCACCAAACCTCAACAGAGTAGAAGAAAGGGATAAGGGACGAATGCATGAAAGAGGTGGACCGCAGCCCATGCACAGTATAAAGTATGACACAACAAATATAATCACAGCACTTAGTATTCCTCAATCATGCTTTGAATAGGGAAAACTGTAAACAGATACTAAGTTTAGAAATTACCCCCACCTTGTTTGGTGGTATCCGCGTGAGTAGCTAGGACCAAATATATCAAGGCTCAACCCAATGAGTAGCCTACACAAGTTATGATGTTCCTTAGTTCCTCAATAAATATAAATAAAGCTATAAAAGTTCCCGGTGAAAGAAATGATCGTAAAAGTCGTGACGGATCGAGAGACCTAAAGATCGAGACCCAAGAAACGAGAAGGACAGATCAGTTTCAAAGGCTGAGATGATAGAGTATTAAATTTGGGTCATGACGGAAAAAGAATGAGCTCGATCGGAGTTGAAACGAGCTCAAACGGAGCATTTTAAGGTTGAGGGGTATTTTGGTAATTTTGGTCAAGGGTTGACTTTGACCGGGCCCGCGACCCTTGGTCAACATCTTGTAAGGCGACAACTCGATGAAAATATCCGAAACGAAACGACGTGTAAAAACGCTCGCCGGCGCGCACTCGGCGCGCATGGTGGTTCCCGGCACGCGCACTGCGCACCCGATGTCGTGCCCCCCACGCGCACGCTCGCGCGCGTCCTCGGCGGCTCGGCATCCCGTCTCGGCAGCGGGTTAGATTCACTCGGCAAGGGCCGAGTTTTCTCGGCAGCGTCGTCTCGGCGGCTGCCGAGTTTTCTCGGCAGCTCGTGCCTAGGTCACCCGGCGTCACCCCTGCTCACCAGCCCACTTCCCGGCGCCACCTGCTGCGTCGGCGCCGCTTAGCTCAGGCCACCACCTGGTCCGCCGGCAAGCCTGCACCGCCGGCTAACACCTCCGACCATCCTTCGCCGGATTCCTGCATGAATAGTGTCTGCAATCATCGCCACAAAACCCTTCGATACACTGATTTTTCCAAAAATTCCAACTCCAACCAAAACTCCGGCCGGCGACTTCCAGTCGTCGGCGACCCTTCCCAGACCCTTGGCCGGCGACCCCCATCACCGGCCACCTATTCCGGCCAACCCAAAACACCAACACAGCCATATACACTCACGCATGAAACACACACACACATCGGATTCACTTGCCATGGCCGGCGGCCATCACCACCAAACTCGCCGGCGCATCACCAGCGCCGGCCACCAGCAGTTCACGGCGGCGCCACCTGCGCCGCCTCCCAACAGCATGCAAACACAACACACACACTATCTCACTTACAAACACACACACATGCACTACATACATATATATACCTACTGTTCCGGCCCGGCGCCGCCACCAGCGGTGGCGCCACCTCCTCCTCATCACCAATACACCACCACCAGCTTATCCGGCCACTGCTCCGGCAAGAGGGCGAGAAGAGAGAGAAAATAGAGGAGAGAGAAAGGGTGAGGGGTTAGGGTTTCAAGGCTATTTTTTGCCGTTTTCCGGCGAACCGTAAGTCGGAATTGAATTCCGGAAGTTTTCCTAGACTCGTCTCATCGAGACGAACGTCGTGTGCGAAAATCGTCCGATTCCGACAACGTCGGAATTTTCCGGCGACCCTCCGGCAGCGGCGCGTCGGAGATAGAAAAGAGAGGAGAGGGGGAGAGGAGGGAGGAGAGAGAACTTACGTGTTTTCGTCGCGCTCGGCTCGTTCGGCTCGCTCGGGAAAACAGTAAATTTTCGAATCGAAAACTCTCCTATTTATAGAATTTCAAAAATCACTATTCACTAGGGTTACTGTTCATATAGAGTAGGTCATTATTCCGGATACGATTTTTGGTTAGAAAATATCTCGTATTTTATACTCTTCGTATACGTCTCGTATACGTCGTATTCTTCGTTTTCACTGTTTTCTTCATTACTTGAGCTACGTAACTCCGATTGACCTCTAGTTCGTTTATATCTTCTTCTTTTTCAAATACGCATCGTGAGGAAAAATAAAATCCTATGTTCCATGTCTAGGAAAAATATCGATCTAAAACGTGCAATAACCATTTATCTGAAACGCACGTATTAAATTGAACAGTCAACATATATGCACATAATTATTAAGTTAGGGTTCAAATATTTAATTATTAAATTATGCTTATTTTGATCCGGGGCCCTACACATTATTACCTGTAGTATTATGGGATCCTGTGCATTAGTAATGGTATAATAATGGGATCCGGTAAAATAATATTGGTATAATCATGAGATTCGGTACAATTGTGCTGCTATGATTACGGGATCAGGTGGATTAGTACCGTATGTTCGAGGTAAAAGTAATATACGTGTTTAAAGAAAATTAAAAAAATTAAAAAAACAACTAATCGAATCCGGTACAGTATTACTTGTATTATTATGGGATCCTGTGAATTAGTACTGGTATAATAATGAGATCCGGTACAATTGTTCTGCAATGATTATGGGATCAGGTGGATTAGTATTGGTATGATGGTGATAAAAATAATATACGTGTTTAAAGAAAATTAAATACAACTGATCGGATCCAGTACATTATTACGTGTATTATTATGGGATCCTGTGCATTTGTACTAGTATAATAATGGGATCCAGTAAAATAGTACTGGTATGTTCATGAGATCCGGTACAATTGTGCTGCTTTGATTGTTGGATCAGGTGGATTAGTACTGGTATGATCGTGATAAAAATAACATATGTGTTTAAAGAAAATTAAAAAAATCCGATCGGATCCAGTACATTATTACCTGTATTATTATGGGATCTTGTGAATTAGTACTGGTATAATAATGGGATCCGGTAAAATAATACAGGTATGATCGTGAGATCCGGTACAATTGCGTTGCTATGATTATGGGATCAGGTGGATTAGTATTGGTTCGATCGTGATAAAAATAATATACGTGTTCAAGGAAAATTAAAAAAATTAAAAAAATCTGATCGGATCCGGTACATTATTACCTGTATTATTATGGGATCCTGTGCATTAGTATTGGTATAATGATGGGATCCGGTAAAATAATACTGGTATGATCATGAGATCCGGTACAATTGTGCTGCTATGATTTTGGGATCAGGTGGATAAGTACTTGTATGATCGTTATAAAAATAATATACGTCTTTAAATAAAATTAAAAAAATTAAAAAAAAATGATCTGATCCGGTACAATATTATCTGTATTATTCTGGGATCATGTGCATTAGTACTTGTATAATAATGGGATTCGGTAAAATAATACTAGTATGATCATTAGATCCGGTACAATTGTGCTGTTATGATTATGGGATTAGGTAGATTAGTACTGGTATGATCGTGATAAAAATAATATAAGTGTTTAAAGAAAATAAAAAAATTAAAAAAAACTGATCCGATCCGGTTCATTATTACCTGTAGTATTATGGGATCCTGTGCATTAGTACTGGTATAATAATGGGATCCGTTAAAATAATATTGGTATGATCATGATATTCGGTACAATTGTGCTGCTATGATTACGGGATCAGGTGGATTAGTACCAGTATGATCGTGATAAAAATAATATACTTGTTTAAAGAAAATTAAAAAAATTAAAAAAACAACTGATCGAATCTGGTAAATTATTACCTGTATTATTATAGGATCCTGTGCATTAGTACTGGTATAATAATGGGATCTAGTAAAATAATACTGGTATGATCATGAGATACGGTACAATTGTGCTGCTATGATTATGAGATCAGGTCGATTAGTACTGGTATGATCGTGATAAAAATAATATACGTGTTTAAAGAAAATAAAAAAAACTGATCGAATCCGGTACATTATTACCTATATTATTATGGGATCCTGTGCATTAGTACTGGTATAATAATGGGATCCGGTAAAATTATACTGGTATGATCATGAGATCCGGTACAATTGTGTTGTTATGATTATGGGATCAGGTGGATAAGTACTGGTATGATCGTGTTAAAAATAATATATATGTTTAAAGAAAATAAAAAAAATTAAAAAACAAACTGATCGGATCCGGTACATTATTACCTGTATTATTATGGGATCCTGTGCATTAGTACTGGTAAAATAATGGGATCCGATAAAATAATACTGGTATGATCATGAGATCCGATACAATTGTGCTGCTATGATTATGGGATCAGGTGGATTAGTATTAGTATGATCGTAATAAAAATAAAATATGTCTGTATAGAAAATAAAAAAAATTAAAAAAAAACTAAACGGATCCGGTACATTATTTCCTGTATTATTATGGGATCCTGTGCATTAGTACTGTTATAATAATGAGATCCATTAAAATAATACTGGTATGATCATGAGATTTGGTACAATTGTGCTGCTATGATTATGGGATCAGGTGGATTAGTACTAGTATGATCGTGATAAAAATAATATACGTGTTTAAAGAAAATTAAAAAAATTAAAAAAAATTGATCAGATCCGGTATATTATTACCTGTTTTATTATGGGATCCTGTGCATATCCGGTAAAATAATACTGGTATGATCTTGAGATCCGGTACTATTGTGCTGCTATGATTATGGTATCAGGTGGATTTGTAGCGCCCTGGATCAAAACGAGCATAATTGATTAATTAAATATTGAAACCTATAATTTAATAATTATGTGTGTATGCTTTGACTGTTTAATTAATTACGTGCGTTTCAGAGACGTGTTTAATACACATTTTAGATCGATAATTTTCTTGGACATGGTATATAGATAATTTTTATACCACGCGATGCGTATTTGAAAAACGAGAAGATAGAGACGAACTAGAGGTCAATCGGAGTTACGTAGCTCAAGTAATGAAGAAAACAGTGAAAACGAAGAATACGATGTATACGAGACGTATACGAAGAGTATAATATACGAGATATTTATGTGAATAGTAACTTGGAAAAGTCAACCCGTGAATAGTGCCGTGATATTTTGGATGAATAGTGTTTACCGAATTCTATAAATAGAAGGCTTAGTCAATTCATTTTTCACCGTTTTTCTGAACGAGCCGAATGAGCCGAAAAGCGACGGACACGAGTAAGTCTCTCTCTCCTATCCCTCTCTCTCTCCCCTCTATTTTCTGTCTTCGGCGCTCCGCCAATGGAGCTGCCACCGGCACGGCGGCGCCGCCACCGGCTGGTGGCCGGAAAATTCAAAGTTGTCGGAATCGGACGATTTTCGTATAGGATGTTCATCTCGATGAGACGAATCTAGAATGGGTCTCGGAATTCAGTTCCGAGTTGTCGTTCACCAGAAAACGACGAAAAACTGCCTTGAAACCCTAACCCTAACCCTTGAACTACCCTTTTTCTCTCCTCTGTTTCTCTCTCTCTCCTCTTCCTCTCGCCGGAGCAGCCGCTGGAGAAGCTGTTGGTGGTGTGGTGGTGATGTCGGGGTGGTGGCGCCGCCGTGGGTGGCGGCGCTGGGCTGGAACAGTGTGTATATATGTTGTTTTCATGCATGTGTGTGTGTGGATGTGCATGCTGTTGGAGTCGGCGCCGGGGGGCGCCGCTGTGGGGGAAGGAACGGCCGGCGACGGGAGGTCACCGGCGAGGTGGAGGAGGAGGCAGCCGGCGGCTGGTGGCCGCCGGCCAAGCTTGGCAGTAGGGTGTGTGTGTGTTTACACCTTGCGATGTGTGTGTGTGTGCTCCTGTGTATGTGTGTTTGCGACGGCTGGTGGTGGCCGGCGACTTGGGGTCGCCGGCCAGGGTCACGGCGAGTGGTGGTGGTTGCCGATGGCAGGTGGCCGCCGGCGAAGTAAGCGAGTCAGTGTGTGTGTATATGTGTATGCGTGAGTGTGTGTGGGTGAGGGGATGTAGATACAGGCTGTGTGTGTGTGTTTGGTTGGTTGGGAAAGGTTTCCGGCGACGAGGGGTCGCCGGCGGAGGTGTTGGGAGTGGTTGCCCGCGACGGGAAGTCACCGGCCGGAGTTTTGAAGTTTGGGTTTAAGTTTGGAAAAACTGAGCATCGAAGGATTTTGCGGTGAGATTTCGGGCACTATTTACCGCCGGAATCCGGTGAGGGATGGCCGGAGATGGTAGCCGGCAATGTGAGGTTTCCGACGAAACTGACGGCGGCGGTGGAGGGCGGTGCCACCGCGCTGGGTGGTGCCGGGAAGGTGGCGCGTCGGTCAGCCACGGCGCTGGCGACCTAGGAAGGTGCTGGCCGAGAAAACTCGGCCAGCTTGATCGAGCCATACATGGCTGCCGAGAAAACTCGGCAGCCGTCGAGACGCCGCCGAGACCTGCCGAGAAAACTCGGCAGCTGCCGAGAGCTGCTGAGCCACGCTGCCGAGGACGCCGAGTGCTGCCGAGACCGCCAGGTGCCGCGCGCGCCCGTGCGCCACCGTCGCGAGCCAACACGCACGCGACGCCGTGTTTTCGATTCGAACCCCGTTTTATCCATCGTTCGTCTTTTTCGAGTCGTCGCCGACGAGATGTCGTTGACTCGGGTCCGTGGGCCCGGTCAAAGTCAACCCTTTGACCAAAATTACCATTTTACCCCTAAACTTAGAATGCTCCGTTTGAGTTCGTTTTAACTCCGATCGAGCTCATTCTTTTTCCGTTGTGACCCAAATTTCATTTCCTATCTTTTCAGCCACTTGAACAGATCTGACCCTCTCGTTTCTTGGACTCCAATCTTTAGATCACTCGATCCGTCGCGTAGTTAGCGATCGTTTCTCCACCGGAGTCTGTTATCGCTTTAATTATATTTATTAAGGATCTAAGATACATCGTAACGTATGTAGGCAATCAGTTGGATTGAACTTTGAGACACGGGATTTGGAACATGAGATCTGAGACACGAGATCGTTGGTACTCAGTACTTGAGCTTGGAGACATTGGATCTAAGGTCCTTGCTACTCACGTGGTAACCACCGAACAAGGTGGGGTAAAATCTAAATCCTAATCTTTGTGTTTCCATTAACGAATGCATGAATGACGATATATGAACGATATGAATTGTAAACTTAAGTGTGTTGAGATAAATGCTGTGATTATATGATGTGTTCGGTGGGGGTAACCTCTAAACCCTATTAACTCTATGTTTCTGTATTCAACATACTATGAGGATGAATGAACGCATGCTTATGAACTTATATATATTGTGTTCGATGGGGGTAACTTCTAAACTCAATGTGTTTACTGTTTTCCCTATTTGATATATGAAATGTTGAATCTTATTGTTGAACCCTATTTACTGTGAATGTTGTGTGCGTATTGTTTTATTGTGGGGAAGGGATAGGGTGGTTCGTAAGTACACTGTTAGAGATGGACAAGGTGGTCCGTGAATACACCGATAGGTAGGGACTGGGTGGTCCGTGAATACACCGCTAGGAAGGGACTGGGTGGTCCGTGAATACACCGCTAGGAATGGATAGGGTGGTCCGTAAATACACCGCAACCTGGGAATGGGTTGGGAAATGGCTAGGTCGTCCGTTAAGGAAACGATACATGTTATGTCTTATATGTTATGTGTTTAATTGCTGAATTATTGAATATGTTCATTTCGTGAACGGCTTAATAATATTAAAACTTGGAGATTATATCAACGAGTGTATTCAACGCACTCACCCCCCACCTGTACTCACACTACAGGAGAAGAAGAGAATTTTGACGCATAGAGAGAGGGGTGCCCTATCAGCTGAGTCCATCTTCCGGTTTTACCTTTTTAAAGATATGTTGCTCGATTGTAAAAGAAAACTGTATTCTTCTTTGTAAAGGATCCTGATGTTTTTCCGCTGTGCAAGGTTTTCAAATTTCCTTTTATCGGTTGCATCCGATATTTTAAGTGTACCGCTTTTTATCCCCTCCTGTTTCTTTCTATTTTATATCATGTACGCCACTTTCCCCTTTCTCTCTTAACGCTCAAAAATGAAAAACTCTGATATTTTGACCAAAAGATTTTGGGGCATTACAAGATTAGTATTGGTTTGATCGTGATAAAAATAAAATACGTATTTAAACAAAATTAAAAAAATTAAAAAAATCTAATCGGATCCGGTACATTATTACCTGTATTATTATGGGATCCTGTGCATTAGTACTGGTATAATAATGGGATTCGGTAAAATGATACAGGTATGATCGTGAGATCCGGTACAATTGTGCTGCTATGATTATGGGATCAGGTGGGTTAGTATTGGTTTGATCGTGATAAAAATAATATACGTGTTTAAAGAAAATTAAAAAAATTACAAAAAACTGATCGGATCCAGTACATTATTACTTGTATTATTATGAGATCCTGTGCATTAGTATTGGTATAATAATGGGATCAGGTAAAATAATACTGGTATGATCATGAGATCTAGTACAATTGTGCTGCTATGATTTTGGGATTAGGTGGATAAGTACTTGTATGATCGTTATGAAAATAATATACGTGTTTAAAAAAAATTAAAAAAAAATGATCTGATCTGGTACAATATTATCTGTATTATTATGGGATCCTGTGCATTAGTACTTGTATAATAATGAGATCCTGTGCATTAGTACTAGTATGATCATTAGATCCGGTACAATAGTGCTGTTATGATTATGGGATCAGGTCGATTAGTACTGGTATGATCGTGATAAAAATAATATACGTGTTTAATGAAAATAAAAAAATTAAAAAAAACTGATCGGATCCGGTACATTATTACCTGTAGTATTATGGGATCATGTGCATTAGTACTGGTATAATAATGGGATCCGTTAAAATAATATTGGTATGATCATGATATTCGGTACAATTGTGCTGCTATGATTACGGGATCAGGTGGATTAGTACGAGTATGATCATGATAAAAATAATATACGTATTTAAAGAAAATTAAAAAAATTAAAAAAACAACTGATCGAATCCGGTAAATTATTACCTGTATTATTATAGGATCCTGTGTATTAGTACTGGTATAGTAATGGGATCCGTTAAAATAATACTAGTATGACCATGAGATACGGTACAATTGTGTTGCTATGATTATGGGATCAGGTCGATTAGTACTGGTATGATAATGGGATCCGATAAAATAATACTGGTATGATCATGAGATCCGATACAATTGTGCTGCTATGATTATGGTATCAGGTGGATTAGTATTAGTATGATCGTGATAAAAATAAAATATGTCTTTAAAGAAAATAAAAAAATTAAAAAAAAATTAATCGGATCCGGTACATTATTTTCTGTATTATTATGGGATCCTGTGCATTAGTACTGGTATAATAATGTGATCCATTAAAATAATACTGGTATGATCATGAGATTTGGTACAATTGTGCTACTATGATTACGGGATCAGGTGGATTAGTACGAGTATGATCGTGATAAAAATAATATACGTGTTTAAAAAAAATTAAAAAAATTAAAAAAACCTGATCGGATCCAGTATATTATTACCTGTATTATTATGGGATCCTGTGCATATCCGGTAAAATAATACTAGTATGATCATTAGATCCTGTACAATTGTGCTTTTATGATTATGGGATCAGGTCGAATAGTACTGGTATGATCGTGATAAAAATAATATACGTTTTTAAAGAAAATAAAAAAATTAAAAAAAACTGATCAGATCCGGTACATTATTACCGGTATTATTATGGGATCATGTGCATTAGTACTGGTATAATGATGGGATCCGTTAAAATAATATTGGTATGTTCATGATATTCGGTCCAATTGTGCTGCTATTATTGCGGGAACAGGTGGATTAGTTCTAGTATTATCGTTATAAAAATAATATACGTGTTTAAAATAGAGGAGAGAGGGAGGAGAGAGAACTTACCTGTTTTCGTCGCGCTCGGCTCGTTCGGGAAAACGGTAAAAAATGAAACGAAAACTCTCCTATTTATAGAAATCCCAGAAAACACTATTCATCGAAAAATATCTCAAGTTAGTGTTCACGATAAGGGCGCGATTACTGTTCATCAGAAATATCCCGTATTTTCTACTCTTCGTATACATCTCGTATATGTCGTATTCTTCGTTTTCACTGTTTTCTTCATTACTTGAGCTACGAGTCTCCGATTGACCTCTAATTCATCTCTATCTTCTCGTTTTTCAAATACGCATCGCGTGGTAAATTAATATCCTATGTTTCGCGACTAAATTATTCTTTCATCTAAAACATGTTTTAAACACGTATCTAAAACGCACGTAATAAATTAAACAGTCAAAATATACGCACATAATTATTAAGTCATGTGTTCAAATATTTAATTAATAAATTATGCTTCGTTTTGGTCCGGGGCGCTACATCCCTTACCCCTTAAAAGAATTTCATCCTCGAAATTGAGAGCGTACTTAGGAAACGACAAGACTGACTACTTTGCTAGAATCTCATCCTCTCATTCCTGTGTCGTGTCGTTCTTTCCATGACGTCTCTATTGAACTTTTACTATGGCCAACTCTCGATTTCTCAATCTTTTAATCTCTCGGTCTAAGATGAATCTCGGCCACTGGATCCTCTTCTCAAAGACGATTCTTAGATTCTCTGGCGGTGTTTGAGATAAACAAATGTAATGGTTACATGTAACAACAGATTAGCTGGAGACTTTTGGTTTCTTGTTTACTTTATCATATCTTGTTGAGTAATGAGCAGAGTCAATACCCGAACCTACAACCTTCATCCGGTGGTGTAAACTCTCTTTTTCCTTCTTCCAAGATTAACACCACAAGTCAAGGATCATCCAAGGTGCGTTCTTGACTTCTCCCTTCCGATCCTGATAAGAAGACGAAATCTTGTCCTCCTCAATGGGATACTAGCTTCTAGAGTTTCAGCGACTACCCTAACGTTCCCATGCTTGAACAGATCCGATGTCGTAACAACACTATAGGTGAGACAATTAAACATGAAAATCGAGGAGAGAAGTAAACGTAGATTCCATCGATTAGCAAAAGTCAAACTGGCATCTTATATATATATGTACAAAAGATGGGCCGCTCGTACATTATACAAAATGATCTTGTTCACTACTACAAGGTAAAAGCCACTACGCATCTATCTACACATATAAAACTAACAGTTCATCGTCTGTAATCTATCTCTCGACAGCCTCTGCGTGATTGAGAGTGAAATCCCGAGCCTTACCTGCCCCTAGTCTCGGTCCCAGTGTTGTAGCTGTTGGACGTTTATACTTCTGACAGTTTCTCACGATATGTCCAGGTTCTCCACACCTGAAACAATTCTGAGTCTCTTGCACTGTTGAACGTCTAAGCTTCTGACAGCCCCTCACTACATGTCCAGGTTCTCCACACATGAAACAATTCTGAGTCTCTTGCCAGCATGGTCCTACATGTGACTTTCCACACCTAGGACATGAGTTCCTTAGCCTAGAAATATGTAGAAGCGGTGTATCATTACTCCTTGGGAGTATATTTTGATCGAAGCTTTGACTTGGCTCGATCCACTTCCTCTTTCTGGGTACCTCGTTAAACTTCTTGGGCGGCAACCCATCCAAGTGCAAATGAGAGGAGATCTCTTGGGCTCTTTCGATGACAGTGGCATAGGTCATTTGTCCCTGACCTGCCAGAATTGAATTGATCTCCGAGCGAAGACCCTTTTCAAAACGTTGGGCTTTCTTGTTGTCAATGTCAACCAAGTGAGTTGAATATCTACTCAATTGATTAAACCTCCGCTCGTACTCTCCTACCATCGCGGTTCTTTGACGGAGACATAGAAACTCAGTTTCCTTTTCATCTTGGTAGGATCGAGGTATAAAATGATGAGTGACCACTTTCTTGAAATCTTCCCATGTCATCTCCTCTCTTTGATTAGGCAAAAGGGTCCGGTACATTAGTACTGGTATAATAATGGGATCCGGTAAAATAATATTGGTATGATCATGAGATTCAGTATAATTGTGCTGCTATGATTACGGGATCAGGTGGATTAGTACGAGTATGATCGTGATAAAAATAATATACGTATTTAAAGAAAATTAAAAAAATTAAAAAAAACTGATCGGATCCGGTAAATTATTACCTGTATTATTATAGGATCATGTGCATTAGTATTGGTATAATAATGGATCCGGTAAAATAATACTGGTATGATCATGAGATCTGGTACAATTTTGCTGGTATGATTATGGGATAAGGTGGATTAATCTGGTATGATCGTGATAAAAATAATAAACGCGTTTAAAGAAAATAAAAAAATTAAAAAAAAACTAATCAGATCCGGTACATTATCATATGGGATCCTGTGCATTAGTATTGGTATAATAATGGGATCCGGTAAAATAATATTGGTATGATCACGAGATCCGGTACTATTGTGCTGCTATGATTATGAGATCAGTTGGATTATTACCAGAATGATCGCGATAAAAAATAATATACGTGTTTAAAGAAAATTAAAAAAATTCAAAAAACAATTGATCGAATTTGGTACAGTATTGCCTATATTATTATGGGATCCTGTGCATTAGTACTGGTATAATGATGGGATCCGGTAAAATAATATTGGTATGATCATGAGATCCGGTACAATTGTGCTTCTATGATTATGGGATCAGGTGGATTAGTACCGGTATGATCGTGATAAAAATAATATATGTGTTTAAAGAAAATAAAAAAATTAAAAAAAAACTGATCGGATCCGGTACATTATTACCTTTATTATTATGCGATCTTGTGCATTAGTACTCGTATAATAATGGGATCCGGTAAAATAATACTGGTATGATCATGAGATCCGGTACAATTGTGTTGCTATGATTATGGAATTAGGAGGATTAGTACTGGTATGATCGTTATAAAAATAATATACGTGTTTAATGAAAATTAAAAAAATTCAAAAAAAACTGATCGAATCCGATATATTATTACTTGTATTACTATGGAATCCTGTGCACTAGTACTGGTATAATAATGGGATCCGGTAAAATAATACTGGTATGGTAATGAGATCTAGTACATTTGTGCTGCTATGATTATACGATCAGGTTGATTAGTACTGGTATGATCGTGATAAAAATAATATACGAGTTTAAACAAAATTAAAAAAAATTAAAAAAAATCTTATCTGATCCGGTTCATTATTACTTGTATTATTATGGGATCTGGTACATTAGTACTGGTATAATAATGGGATCCTGGAAAATAATACTAGTATGATCATGAGATCCGGTACGTTTGTGCTGATATGATTATGGGATCAGGTGGATTAGTACCGGTAGGATCGTGATAAAAATAATATACGTATTTAAAGAAAATAAAAAAAATTAAAAAAAATCTTATCGAATACGGTACATTATTACTTGTATTAATATGAGATCCTGTGCATTAGTACTAATATAATAATGGGATCCGGTAAAGTAATACTGGTATGATCATGAGATTATGTACATCTGTGCTGCTATGATTATGAGATCAGGTGGATTAGTACCGGTATGATCATGATTAAAATAGTATACGTGTTTAAAGAAAATTAAAAAAATTCAAAAAAAAACTTATCGGATCCGGTTAATTATTACTTATATTATTATGGGATCCGGTAAATTAGTACTGGTATAATAATGGGATCCGGTAAAATAATACTTGTATTATCACGAGATCCGGTATATTTGTGCTGCTATGATTATGCGATCAGGTGGATTATTATCGATATGATCGTGATTAAAATAATATACGTGTTTAAAGAAAATTAAAAAAATTTTAAAAAAAACTCATGAGATCCGATTCATTATTACTTGTATTATTATGGGATCCGGTACATTAGTACTGGTATAATAATGGGATCCGGTAAAATAATACTTGTATTATCACGAGATCCGGTACATTTTTGCTGCTATGATTATGCGATCAGGTGGATTATTATCGATATGATCGTGATAAAAATAATATACGTGTTTAAAGAAAATTTAAAAAAAACTTATGAGATTCGATTCATTATTACTTGTATTATTATGGGATCCGATACATTAGTACTGGAATAATAATATGATCCGGTAAAATAATACGGGTATGATCATGAGATCCGGTACATTTGTGCTGCTATGATTATGGGATCAGGTGGATTAGTACTGGTATAATAATGAGATTCGGTATATTAATATTGGTATGATCATGAGATCTGGTACATTTGTGTTGTTATGATTATGGGATTAGATGGATTAGTACCGGTATGATTGTGATTAAAATAGTGTACTTGTTTAAAGAAAATTTAAAAAATTAAGAAAAACTTATCGGATCAGTTTCATTACTAAATTAATTACTATGGGATCGGGTACATTAGTACTGTTATAATAATGGAATCCGGAAAATAATATTGGTATGATCATTAGATCCGGTACATTTGTTCTGCTACGATTATGGGATCAGGTGGATTAGTACCGGTATGTTCGTGATAAAAATAATATACATGTTTAAAGAAAATTAAAAAAATTCAAAAAAAACTTATCGGATCCGGTTCATTATTACTTGTATTATTATGGGATCCGGTAAATTAGTACTGGTATAATAATGTGATTCGGTAAAATAATACTTGTATTATCACGAGATCCGGTACATTTGTGCTGCTATGATTATGCGATCAGGTGGATTATTATCGATATGATCTTGATAAAAATAATATACGTGTTTAAAGAAAATTAAAAAAATTAAAAAAAAACTTATGAGATTCGATTCATTATTACTTGTATTATTATTGTAGCACCCCGGATCAAAATGAGCATAATTGATTAATTAATTATTTAAACCTATAATTTAATATTTATGTGCGTCTGTTTTGACTGTTTCATTAATTACGTGCGTTTCAGATACGTGTTAAACGGAGGCTTTAGATTGATAATTTTCATAGACGTGGAAAATAGAATATTTTTACACCATTAGATGCGTAACGGAAAAACGAGAAGATAGAAACGAACTAGAGGTCAATTGGAGTTACGTAGCTTAAGTAATGAAGAAAACAGTTAAAATGAAGAATACGACGTGTACGAGATGTATACGAGAAGTAGAATACGAGATATTTACGATGAACAGTAACTCGGATCTTATCATGAACAGTAAACCTACCCTATCTTGAACAGTAACCCTAGGTGAATAGTATCTTTTCATTTTCTATAAATAGGAGAGTTTTCGATTCAAAAATTCACAGTTTTCTCGAGCGAGCCGAACGAGCTGAGCGCGACGAAAACACGTAAGTTCTTTCTCCTCCCTCCTCTCTCTCTCTCATCTCTTTTATGCCTCCGGCGCGCCGGCGTGGCCGGTGGCCAGAAAATCGTGACGTTGTTGGTTTCGGCCGATTTTCGCACACGACATTCGTCTCCATGAGACGAATCTAGGACATCTTCCGGAATTCAAATCCGATGTCTCGTTCTCCGGGAAACGGTGAAAAACCGTCTCCAAACCCTAACCCTAACCCTTGCACCACCTTCTCTCTCTCCTCTGTTTTTCTCTCTCTTCTCGCCGGAGATGGTGACCGGAGATCGCCGGAGGTAAGGGTGACGAGCTGGAGGGCCGGCGCCGCCGTGGGTGGCAGCACCGGAGAAGGACAGTGTATATATATGTATGAAACGTGCATGTGTGTGTATATATGTGTGCTAGTGTGTGTGTTTGGTTGCATGCTGTTGTGGGTGGCGCCGGGTGGCGCCGCCGTGTGGGAAAGATCGGCCGGCGACAGGAGGTCGCCGGCGAAGGTCCGGGGGAGGTGGCCGGTGGCTGGAGTTCGCCGGCCGGAGTTTTGGATTGGTGTTGGATTATTCCAAAAACTGAGCATCGAAGGATTTTGCGGTGAGATTTCAGGTACTATTCACCACCGGAATCCGGTGAGGGATGGCCGGAGGTTGTAGCCGGCGGTGCAAGATATCCGTCGAACTAGGTAGAAGCGGCGGAGGGCGGCGCCACCACGCCAGGTGGCACCGGGAAGTGGCCTGGTCGAGCAGGCCACCGTCGGGAAAGCTGGGCGACGGGCTGTTTTTGCAGGTGTTTTAGCGGAGTTAGGCGGCGCCCTTGTGGCAGCAGTTGGCCGGAGTTGGTAGCCTGAAGTAGGGGGAATCCGGGGGTGTGGTCGGCGACCGGTGGTTCGCCGGCCGGTGCGGCTGGAAGGCCGTTTAGGTGGCGAGTCCGCGCAGGCTGCTGGGCGCGCTGGGCACACGGCGACGGGAGCCGCGCGCGCGGTGAGCGAGCGACAGGTGCGCTGCGCGCGTGACGCTGTGTTTCCGATACGAATCCCGTTTCTTTCCGTCATTCGTTATCATCGAGTCGTCGCCGATGAGATGTCGTTGACCGAGGGTCGTGGGCCTGGTCAAAGTCAACCCTTTTACCAAAATTACCATTTTACCCCTCAAACTTAAAATGCTCCGTTCGAGCTCGTTTCAACTCCGATCGAGCTCATTCTTTTTCCGTCGTGACCCAAATTTCATTTCCTATCTTCTCAGCCTCTGAAACTGATCATCCTCTCTCGTTTCTCTGACCTCAATCTTTAGATCTCTCGATCTGTCTCGTCTCAATGATCGTTCTTTCTCCGGATTCTTTACAGCTTTAATTATGAATTATTAAGGATCTAAGAACACCGTAACTTATGTAGGCTATCAGTTGGAAGGATCTTACGATACTTGACCTTTGGTACTCGCTACTCACGTGGTAACCACCGAACAAGGTGGGGGTAAACTCTAAACCCTAATCTTCGTGTTTCCATTAACGAATGCATGAATGACGATATATGAACGATATGAATTGTGAACTTAAGTGTGTTGAGATAAATGTTGTGATTATATGTTGTGTTCGGTGGGGGTAATTTCTAACTCTGTATCTGATTACGGTTTTCCCTATCTGATACATGTTTTGTGGAATACTAAATGACGTGTCATATTATAAACTGTCTTTTACCTTATTTCTATAAACTGTCTCTTACCTCATATCTTTTATAAACTGTCTCTTACCTCATATCTTCTATAAACTGTCTCTTACCTCAATTCTTCTATAAACTGTCTCTTACCTCATTTCTTCTATAATAACTGTCTCTTACCTCCTTTATTCTATAATAATTGTCTCTTACCACCTTTCTTCTTGCATATAGGGTAAGACGGATTACACCCGCACCTATTGGTAATTAAGTGTTGGGTTTAATTGCTGAACTTGTATATGTGTTGTTTATTTAAACTGCTTAACATGTGATAAGACTTGGATTTTATTTCCACGAGTGTATTCAACGCACTCACCCCCCACCTGTACTCACACTACAGGAGAAGAAGAGAATTTTGACGCGTAGAGAGAGGGGTGCCCTATCAGCTGAGTCCATCTTCCGGTTTTACCTTTTTAAAGATATGTTGCTCGATTGTAAAAGAAAATTGTATTCTTCTTTGTAAAGGATCCTGATGTTTTTCCGTTGTGCAAGGTTTTCAAATTTCCTTTTATCGGTTGTATCCGATGTTTTAAGTGTACCGCTTCTTATCCCTTACTGTTTCTTTCTATTTTATATCACGTACGCCTCTTTCCTCTTTCTCTCTTAACGCCCAAAAATGAAAAACTCTGATATTTTGACCAAAAGATTTTGAGGCGTTACAATTATGGGATCCGGTACATTAGTACTGGTATAATAATGGGATCCGGTAAAATAATACGGGTATGATCATGAGATACGGTACATTTGTGCTGCTATGATTATACGATCAGATGGATTAGTACCGGTATGATCGTGACAAAAATAATATATGTGTTTAAAGATAATTAAAAAAATTAAAAACAAACTGATCGAATCCGGTACATTATTACTTGTATTATTATGGGATCCTGTGCATTAGTACTGGTATAATAATGGGATCCAGTAAAATAATACTGGTACGATCATGAGATCGTGTACATTCGTACCTGTACATTTGTGCTGCTATGATTATGGGATTAGGTGGATTAGTACCGGTATGATCGTGATAAAAATAATATACAGTTTAAAGAAAATTTAAAAAAAACTTATCGGATTCGGTACATTATTACTTGTATTAATATGGGATCCTGTGCTTTAGTACTGGTATAATAATGAGATACGGTAAAATAATACTGGTATGATCATGAGATCCAATACATTTGTGCTGCTATGATTATGGGATTAGGTAGATTAGTACTGGTATGATCGTGATAAAAATAATATACGTGTTTAAAGAAAATTAAAAAAATTAAATAAAACTTATCGGATCCGGTACATTATTACTTCTATTATTAAGGTATCTTGTGCATTAGTACTGGTATAATAATGGGATTCGGTATAATTATATTGGTATGATCATGAGATCTGGTAGATTTGTGCTGTTATGATTATGGGATTAGATGGATTAGTATCGGTATGATTGTGATTAAAATAGTGTACTTGTTTAAAGAAAATTTAAAAAATTAAGAAAAACTTATCGGATCTGGTTCATTACTAAATTAATAATTATGGGATCGGGTACATTAGTACTGGTATAATAATGAGATCCGGAAAATAATATTGGTATGATCATTAGATCCAGTACATTTGTGCTGCTACGATTATAGGATCAGGTGGATTAGTACCGGCATGATCGTGATAAAAATAATATACTGTTTAAAGAAAATTAAAAAAAACTTATCGGATCGGGTACATTATTACTTGTATTAATATGGGATCCTGTGCATTAGTACTGGTATAATAATGGGATACAGTAAAATAATACTGGTATGATCATGAGATCCAAGACATTTGTGCTGCTATGATTATTGGATCAGGTTGATTAGTACTGGTATGATCGTGATAAAAATAATATACGTGTTTAAAGAAAATTAAAAAAATTAAAAAAAACTTATCGGATCCAGTAGATTATTACTTGTATTATTATGGGATCCTGTGCATTAGTACTGGTATAATAATGGGATCCGGTATAATAAAACTGGTATGATCATGAGATCTGGAACATTCGTGTTGTTATAATTATGTGATCAGGTGGATTAGTGTCGGTATGATCGTGATTAAAATAGTATAGGTGTTTAAAGAAAATTAAAAAAATTAAGAAAAACTTATCAGATACGGTTCATTATTACATGTATTATATTGGGATCCGGTACATTAGTGCTGGTATAATAATGAGATCCGGTACATTTGTTCTGCTATGATTATGGGATCAGGTGGATCAGTACCGGTATGATCGTGATAAAAATAATATACGTATTTAAATAAAATTAAAAAAAATTAAAAAAACTTATCGGATCCGGTTCATTATTACTTGTATTATTATGGGATCCGGTACATTAGTACTGGTATTATAATGGGATCCGGTAAAATAATACTGGTACAATCATGAGATCTGGTACATTTGTGCAGCTATGATTATGAGATCAGGTGGATTAGTATCGGTATGATCGTGATAAAAATAATATATTGTTTAAAGAAAATTAAAAAAAAAACTTATCGGATCCGGTACATTATTACTTGTATTAATATGGGATTCTGTGCATTAGTACTGGTATAATAATGGGATACAGTAAAATAATACTGGTATGATCATGAGATCCAAGACATTTGTGCTGCTATGATTATTGGATCAGTAAATTAGTACTGGTATGATCGTGATAAAAATAATATACATGTTTAAAGAAAATTAAAATAATTAAAAAAAACTTATCGGATCCGGTACATTATTACTTGTATTATTATGGGATCCTGTACATTAGTACTTGTATAATAATGGGATCCGGTATAATAATACTGGTATGATCATGAGATCTGGTACATTCGTGCTGTTATTGTAGCGCCCCGAATCAAAACGAGCATAATTGATTAATTAAATATTTAAACCTATAATTTAATACTTATGTGCATATGCTTTGACTGTTTAATTAATTACGTGCGTTTTAGATATGTGATTAACATCGGTTTTAGATGGATATAATTTCTACACATGGAACCTAGATGATGTTTATACCACGCGATGCGTAATTAAAATACGAGAACATAGAAACGAACTAGAGGTCAATCGGAGTTACGTAACTCAAGTAATGAAGAAAACAGAGAAAACGAAGAATACGACGTATACGAGACGTATACGAAGAGTAGAAATACGGGATATTTCTTGATGAACAGTAACAAAAAGAATATTCCAAAGAATATTCCGATGAATAGTAACTTTTGGAATTCTATAAATAGATGGCTTAGTCAGTTCATTTCTTACCGTTTTCCCGAGCGAGCCGAACGAGCCGAACGCGCCGAAAACGAGTAAGTTCTCTCTCCTTCCTCCTCTCCCTCTCTCCTCTCTTTTCTGCCTCCGGCGCGCCGCCGCCGGAGGGTCGCCGGAAAATTCCGACGTTGTCGGAATCGCACGATTTTCGCACACGACGTTCGTCTCGACGAGACGAGTCTAGGAGAACTTCCGGAATTCAATTCCGACTTACGGTTCACCGGAAAACGGCGAAAAACAGCCTCAAACCCTAACCCCTCACCCTTTCTCTCTCCTCTGTTTTCTCTCTCTCTCCTCGCCCTCTTGCCGGAGCAGTGGCCGGATAAGCTGGTGGTGGTGTGGTGGTGATGAGGAGGAGGTGGCGCCGCCGTGGGTGGCGGCGCCGGGCCGGAACAGTAGGTATATGTATGTATGCGTGCATGTGTGTGTGTGTGTAGGTGTGTTAGTGTGTGTGTGAGTTTGCATGCTGTTGGAGCGGCGCATGGTGGCGCCGCCGTGTGGGAACGATGGGCCGGCGACGGGAGGTCGCCGGCGAGGGCCTGGGAGAGGTGGCCGGCGGCAGGTGGCTGCCGGCCAAGTCAGAGAAGTGTGTGTGTGTTTGAGCGTGTGTGTGTGTGTGTCTCATGCGTGTGTATGTATAGGCTGTGTTGGTGGTTGGGGTTGGTCGGAATAGGTGGCCGGCGACGGGGGGTCGCCGGCCAAGACTCAGGGAAGGGTTGCCGGCGACGGGAAGTCGCCGGCCGGAGTTTTGGTTGGAGTTGGAATTTTTGGAAAATCAGTGTATCGAAGGGTTTTGCGGCGTATTTTTTGGGCACTATTCATTCCGGAATCCGGCGAGAGATGGCCGGAGGTGGTAGACAGTGGTGTAAGGTATCCGGCGAGGTAAGTGGCGGCGGAAGGGGGCGGTTCTGCCGCTCTGGGCGGCGCCGGGAAGTGGCCTGGTCAAGCAGGCCACCGTCGGAAAGCTGGGCGACGGGCTGTATTTGCAGGTGTTTTGGCAGAGTTGGACGGCGCCGTCGTGGCCGCCGTTGGCCGGAGTTAGTATCCTGAAGTGTGGGGAATCCGAGGGTGTGGCCGGCGACCGGTGGTTCGCCGGCCGGCGGCGGCTGGAAGGACGTTTAGGTGGCGAGTCCGCGCAGGCGAGCTGGGCGCGCCGGGAGGCTGCTGGGCGCGCTGGGCACACGGCGTCGGGAGCCGCGCGCGCGCGGCGAGCGAGCGACGGGTGCACTGCGCACGTGACACCGTGTTTTCGATCCGAACCTCGTTTTCTTTCCCTCGTTCATCTATATCGAGTCGTCGATGACGAGACGTCGTTGATCGGGGTCTGTGGGCCCAGTCAAAGTCAACCCTTTGACCAAAATTACCATTTTACCCCTAAACTTAAAATGCTCCGTTTGAGCTCGTTTCAACTCCGATCGAGCTCATTCTTTTTCCGTCGTGACCCAAATTCAATCCTCTATCATCTCAGACTTTGAAACTGATCTGTCCCTCTCGTTTCTTTGGTCCCAATCTTTAGATCGTTCGAGCCGTCACTAAGCTTTAATTATACGTTATTTAGGAACTAAGAAATGTTATAACTTATGTAGGCTACCAGTTGGATTGAGCACTGAGACATTTGATCTCTGGTCCTTGCTACTCACGTGGTAACCACCGAACAAGGTGGGGGTAATTTCTAAACTCAGTATCTGTTTACAGTTTTCCCTATTCAAAGCATGATTGAGGAATACTAAGTGCTGTGATTATATTTGTTGTGTCATACTTTATACTGTGCATGGGCTGCGGTCCACCTCTTTCATGCATTCGTCCCTTATCCCTTTCTACTACTCTGTTGAGGTTTGGTGGTCCTCTTGAAATGCACCAGCGGTATTGAGACCGTTTTATAGGATAAGACGGGGGAATCCCGCACCTATTCGTCCCTTACCATTTCTAATATCTGCTGTGCTTTTACGTGCTGTGTTATGTGTTAAAATTATACGCATGCTGTGTTTATATATCTGTTGAGTCTCATGAGGCGGATTTTATCCCCACGAGTGTATTCAACGCACTCACCCCCTATTCTGTTCTCACACTACAGGTAAGGACGAGCAGGTTGAACCTTAGAGAGAATGAAGATGGTGCCGTATCTGGATTTTATATATTTCAAGTCTGTGGTCTCACAGCAATTAAACAATGATTTTTATAATCCACGTTTTGTAAATATAATCTCGTTTATGTTTAATGGATCCTGATGTTTTTCCGCTGCATAAGGTTTCAAAGTTTTAATTTATCGGTTGTATCCGATGTTTCAAGTGTACCACTTCTTATCCTTTCCCTTTTCTTTCTATTTTATATCATGTACGCCTTATTCCCCTTTCTTTCTTCACACCCAAAAAGAGAAAACTCTGATATTTTAATGAAAAGAAAACGGGGCGTGACAGTTATGATTATGGGATCAGGTGGATTAGTATCGGTATGATCGTGATTAAAATAGTATAGGTCTTTAAAGAAAATGAAAAAAATTAAAAAAAATCTTATCGGATCCGGTTCATTATTACATGTATTATTATGGGACGAGCGACGGGAGATGGGCGCGCGTGCGGGCGAGCGACGGGAGACGAGCGCGCGCATGGGCGTGGGCGCCGGGGATCCTGCGCGTGCTGGGCGCGGACGACGGTAGCCGCGGGTGCGGGCGACGGGGATCCTGTGCGCGCGCCGGGTGCCGTCGTGCACGCCGAGCACACACTGTCAAGTATTTTCACACATCAAACCGAGTCTTTGTGTACGTCGGGTCGACCGGGAGTCGGGGCCCTGTCAAAGTCAACCCTTTGACCAAAATTACCAAAATACCCCTCAACCTTAAAACGCTCCGTTTGAGCTCGTTTCAACTCCGATCGAGCTCATTCTTTTTCATTGCAACCCAAATCTCGCCCTCTTTAATATTAGCCTTATAAACTGATCTTTCCCTCTTGTTTCTTCAACCTCAACTTCTCAATTTATCGACCTATCTCGTCTCTATCGAACGACTCTTCTCCGCGACTGTCTTTATACATTTAAATATATGTTTTAAGCGTATTTATGATCTAAGAAATATTGTAAAATTATGTAGGCTATCTTTTAGATTGAGAATCAAGATATCATGTCTTTGGTACTTGCAACTCACGTGGTAACCACCGAAGAAGGTGGGGGTAAACTCTAAATCCAAATCTTTATATTTCAATTGACGTATGCATGTAAACTGGATATTATTAGAATGCTATTGATCGTTATGAATTGGTCGAGGCTCATGTGTCTTGGGTTATGTGCTGTGATTATATGATGTGTTCGGTGGGGGTAACTTCTAAACTCAAACCCTTATGTTTCCTTAACTAAATGCTGTGATTATATGATGTAAGTGGGGGTAACTTCTAAACTTTATTTGTTTACTGTTTTCCCTATGTGATATATGAATTGTTGAACTCTACGTGCTGTGTTTATATACTGTGTTTATTTTACAATGGTAATGCTACGAAGGGACTTCGGTCCATATCTGTTCTACGAAGGGACTTCGGTCCATATCTATGCTACGAAAGGACTTCGGTCCATATATGTTCTACGAAGGGACTATGGTCCATTTCTATGTTGCGTGTCTCTATGTTATGTGTTGTGTTTAATTGCTGAGTTATTATATCTGTTTAATACGTGATCGGATTAACAATATTAAAACTTGGAAAATATTCACCACGAGTGTATTCAACGCACTCACCCCCCACCTGTACTCACACTACAGGAAAGAAGAGACTCAGAACGCATAGAGAGAGGGATGCCCTATCAGCTGTGTTCATCTTCCGGTTTTATCTTTAAAAGTTGTTGCTCGTTTGTAAAAGAAAACTGTATTTGTCCATCTTTGTAAAAGATCCTGATGTTTTCCCGCTGCGTATGGTTTCAAACATTCTTTTATTGGTTGTATCCTATGTTTTAAGTGTACCGCTTTTTATCCTCTCCTGTTTCTTTCTATTTTATATCATGTACGCATCTTCCCCCTTTCTCTCTTAACGCCCAAAAACAAAAATCTCTGATATTTTGACCGAAAGATTTTGGGGCGTTACAGATGGTATCAGAGCCTAGTTCTACCCTTTTTAGGACTTTGCTCAAGCTGGTTTTTATTTTCAAACGTGTTTCAAACGAGGAAAACATGTTTTAAAACAAGATCTTTTCGAAAAGAAACGGATAAACACTCTCCTCTCTCTACACGTGCCTCTCCCTAATCAAGAGTGTTTATTTGCTATGTGTGATCTTGCTTATCTGATAAAATATTGTTAAAGGTTTGAGTGGATGTTACGGATATAGTTGCGTGATGGAAAAGATCTTTCAAAACTCTCTTGACATCATTACAACCACGATAAAAAGATCATTTAAAAACCATCTTGACGTCACTACAATCGACGCACTGCCTTCGGCCGCCGCCACAAAGGCCGTTGACTGCAGCTGCGTGAGCTCATGTGGGTAACCACAAGGGCCGTTTACTGTAGCAACGTGAGCTTGTGTCGTAAATGGTTGATTGCATTAGTAGAGATTATGTGACTGACAGTTGTGATTACCATTGGCCTTTTTTTACAATAGGGTGAGCTAGTTGGTGTGTTTTTCGATTCGTGGTTGTGATACGTAAGGTTGGTTTTGAAACTTAAGGTCTATAGGAAACCATGTGTGGAGGTCGGTGATGTGGTTCATGATGTTTTGTTTAGATTGTGATTTATCTGGTTAGTCTATGCAAGGTGGGTATGCGCTATCCAACATGATCATGTTATGCTACGATGATAAACGAGCTATGATGGTAAATGAATGAAAAAATAATCTATTGAGATTGTTGAACGAACTATGGAATGATGTTTATCAGTACCATGTTACTTAAGACTTCCTTATCTATTGTTACTTTATGCTGTTGGGTTTTGAGGAGTAGATGATAAGGGTTAGTTTTCGTATATTATCTTTAGAATCATGCCTCGAGGTCGACCACGAAAGGTCCAGCCGCCAACAATAAATCCACCAGAACCAAATGTAGATGCTCCGCCAACAGTAAATCCACCAGAACAAAATGTGGATGCTACAAGGATGGATTTAGTAGCCGTCCTTAGGGGACTGGCACAACACTTCGAGGTGACTCGAACCACACCTCCGCCAACAAGATCCGATCTGAATTTGATATACGAACAGTTTCGGCATTACAATCCACCGACGTTTAACGGAATAGGTGAATCAACTGACGCCGAAGAGTGGTTAAGGTCACTTGACCGGTTATTTGGACATTTAACGTGTACCTAGGAGCAGAAGGTCTCCTATGCAATCTTTCAGCTCACTGAAGAAGCGAGTCATTAGTGGGACTCGTATGAGTGGACCCTAGGGCCAGCTCAAAGAGAGGAGCTGACATGGGAGGATTTTAAGAAGGTGGTGACTCAACACTTCATACCTCAATTCTACCGAGATAAAAAAGAAACAGAGTTCCTACATCTCCGTCAAGAGAGCTCGATGGTGGGAGAGTACGAGTGGAGGTTTAACCAGCTGAGCAGATACGCCACTCACTTGGTAGACACAGATGCCAAGAGGGCCCGACGTTTTGAAAAGGGTCTTCACTCGGAGATCAGTTCAATTTTTGGCAGGTCAGGGAAACAGGACCTATGCCAATGTCCTGGAGAGAGCTCAAGAGATCTCCTCTCGTCTGTACTTGGACGTGTTACCGCCCGAGAAGAGTGATGAGATACTTGGAAAAAGGAAATGGATCGAGCCAAGTCAAAGCTTCGATCAAAACAAAATTCCAAGGATTGATAATGATCTGCTTCTCCCTGCTCCTAAGCTAAGAAACTCATGTGCCAAGTGTGGAAATGCTCATGCAGGAACATGCCTTTTAGGGACCCAGATTTGCTTTAGATGTAGAGAACCAGGACATGTCGCTATCAGATGTCCGAAGTTCAGTAACACAACAACGGTACAGAATCCAGGGACTGGGGCAGGCAAGGTTTGAGCTTCCCCTCTCAATCATATAGAAGCTGCCGAAAGATAGGTTACGAACGAAGAACACTTTGTATATATTAGTAGAAGGATATGTAATGGCTTGTACATTGTAATAGTGTACATAATCCTTTTGTAGAATGTACGAGCGACCCATCTTTTGCTTATGTATATAAGATACCAGTTTGTCTTTTTCTCTTCGATGGAACCCCGTTTACTCCACTCCCCGTATTTTGTGTTTAATTCCTTCACCTATAGCATTGTTGTGACACCAGATCTGTTGAATTACGAGGACGATAGGATAGCCGCCAAAACCCTAGAGGTTAGTATACCTTCAGGAAAAACGGCGAAAACAAACCATCTGTACCATCACCTAAAGGTCGCTTTCGAAGATAAGGTTCTTCTTGCTGATTTCCATGCTTGAGAGGTAAGGATTTTGATATAATCCTAGGGATGGACTGGCTAGAGTCGAATCACGCAGTAACTAAGTACCGTGCAAGGGAGATTACCTTTAAAGCACCCAGAGGACCGGAGTTTACTTTCCACGGGACACGAGTCGAGGTTGACTCAAGAATTATATCAGTCATGAAGGCAACCAAAATGCTTAGCAAAAAGAATTGCAAAGCTTGGTTGGTCAACATGGTAAATCCCAAGCAGGGATCGATATCTATCGAGAATATGCCGATAGTAAGGAAATTCTTGGACGTTTTCCCAAAGAATTTACCCGGCCCTCCGCTAGACAAGCAGGTGACCTTTGGGATCGATCTCATACCCAGATCAACACCAGTATTGAAAGCTCCTTATCAGAGTGGTGCAGCGGAAGCGTAGTGGGCCCATAACCCACAGGTCCTAGGTTTTTGGGCCAAGGTTTCATTAGACCAAGCGTGTCGCCTTGGGGAGCTCCAGCGCTCTTTGTGGAGGGGAAGGATGGAAGCCTGGGGATGTATATCAATTGCTGAGAGCTGAACAAGCAAACAATAAAGAATAAGTATCCCCTGCCTCAAATTGAAAAATCCCTTATAACAATTAAGAGGTGCCAGGGTGTTCTTGAAGATTGACTTAGTGTTTGGATAACACCAGATGAAAGTCAAAGACACAGATATATTTGGGGCAGCATTCAGGATAAGTCATGGCTACTATAAGTTGTAGTAATGCCATTTGGGACTTAGCAATGCTCCAGTTGTCTATAGGAACTTGATGAATCACGTCATCTATCCCTATCTTGATCCTTACGTCATCGTGTTACTGATGACATTCTCATCTTTTATTGCGACGGAACGCGCCACGTATAGCATCTTAGGAATGCGTTAGAAATTCTGCAAAAGAAGTTACGCATGCAGCAAATTTCTTCTGTTGGATGCGATAACTTTTCCCCTGTCTCTTCAACTCTCTTTCTCTCTCCCTCTCTTTTCTTTGTCTTTGTCGAGACCGTACTTACTTCTTTGGCTGAGAAATACAACTCTTCAGCACCAACTGTTTCTCACTCTGCTCTGCAGGAAAAATGATGAAAACAAGTAGTAGATGGGATGAAGATCACAACCATCAGTGCTATGAGTGAAAGAAGGAGAAAAAAGAGAAGCAGAAGTATGGTTCGGTTAGAAAGGGTGGAGAAAGAATTGGAGAGGCTCGGACTGACACAAGTTTTGAACACCGAACTTAGCCAAATAATCAGGCTCAGTAACGTGGGCTTATAACCCGAATAGGGACGTTAAAGTGATTGAACGTTAGACCAGCCCAACTAACTCGGCCGAGTGGTTCGTATTGTTAGCTTGCCGCTCCAAGCGTAGGGCACGCGGCCTAAGCAAAGACATGGGCTACGTGTCTTCTAGAGTAGAGGGCACCGCTCCAGGCTGGCCACACAGAGCAGCGATAACTTCCCTCTCTCATGTCATTCCTAGGTACACGTCGAATTTCGAGGACAAAATTCTTTTAAAGGGTAAGGGATGTAGCACCCCGGACCAAAAATAAAGCATAATTTAATAATTAAATATTAAACCCTTAATTGAAATGTTTTATGTGCGTTAATTTTTGATTTGTTTAGTTAATTACGTGTGTTTCAGAATTATGTTTAATACATGTTGTAGAGGAAGAATAATGTATTCGCGAAACATAGAATATTATTTCACCATGAGATTCGTATCGGAAATATGAGAAAATAGAAATGAACTAGAGGTCAATCGGAGACCCGTAGCTCAATTGGTGGAGGAAAGGGTAAAATTTTGATGAACGGTAAAAATAAAAAGAATAATTTAATAAAAGGTAACTAAGATATTTTTGGTAAATAGTAATTTTCCAACGGTAAAAAGTAAATTTCCAAAATCTATAAATAGGGGCTCATTCATTTCAACAGTTAACGTTTTTCCGAACGAGCCTAAAGCGACGAAAACACGTAAGTTTCTCTCTCCTCTCTCTCTTTTAAGTTTTTTTTTCGCCGGCCGGAGCACCACCGCCACCGCCGGAAACCGTCGCCGGACCGCCGCCGGAGTCGCCGCACCAGCAGGTGTGTAGCACCCCAAATCAAAATGAGCATAATTGAATAATTAAATATTTGAACCCCGACTTAATAATTATGTGCGTATGTTTTGACTGTTTAATTTAGTACGTGCGTTTCAGATACTTGGTTAACGTCGGTTTTAGTTTTAGATGGGTATATTTTTCGTGACATCGAACCTAGAATACGATTTTACCAAGAGATTCGTATCGGAAATACGAGAAAACAAAAACAAACTAGAGGTTAATCGGAGACCCGTAGTTCAACTGACGAAGGAAAGGGTAAAATTTTGATAAAAGGTAAAAATAAAAATAATATTTTAATGAAAGGTAAATTAAGATATTTTTGGTAAATTGAAACTTTTCAACGGTAAAAAGGTAATTTCCAAAATCTATAAATAGGGGCTCATAATTTTCAAAACTTATACGTTTTCAAAGTCAACGACCCGAGCGACGCTCGTGACGCGAACACGTAAGTTCTCTTTCTTTTCTTTTTCTTTACGTTTTTATTTTCCGCCGCCGCCGGATTCGCCAGACCGCCGCCGTCGTCGCCGGAAAAGTCGCCGGAGCCGCCGGTGGTGGTTGCTGGTGGTGGTGGCTGGTGCTGCTGGTGGTGGTGGCTGGTGGTAGTTGCCGGGTCCCGGGTGTGCGTGCCGGGTGCGCATGCCGGACGCCGGGTGTGCACGCTGGGAGGCGCCGGGCAACGGGTGACGGGAGCAGCAAGCGCGCGACGGGCGCGCGGGCGCGGGCGTTGGGGATCCAGCGCGCACGGGCGACGGAGGCAGCGCGCGCGCGCGGGGCGCGGGTGCGCGCAGCCGCCGAGTACGCCGAGGGGTGCCGCGCGCGGGGTGCGCGTCGGGAGACGCTGCGCGCACGGGCTCGGGCGATGGGGAATCAGTGCACGCGCCGGGTGCCGTTGTGCACGCCGAGCGTGCACCGTCGAGTTTTTGTACCCGTTTGACCGAGTCTTTTTGTACGTCGGGTCGACCGAGAGTCGGGGCCCAGTCAAAGTCAACCCTTTGACCAAAATTACCAAAATACCCTTCGATATTAAAACGCTCCGTTCGAGTTCGTTTCAACTCCGATCGAGCTCATTCTTTTTCCGTAGCGACCCTAATCCTTTCCTCTATCATATCAGTTGCTGAACTGATCTTTTCTCCCTTGTCTCTTCAACCTCAATCTCTCGATCTATCGATCTGTCTCGTCTCTATCGAACGATTCTTCTCTACGGCTATCTTTATACATTTTAAATATAAGTTTTATGCGTATTAATGATGTAAGAAATATTGTAAAATTGTGTAGGCTATCCTTTGGGTTGGTATCAGTTGGAGTGGGAATCAAGATATCAAGTCTTTGATACTTGCGACTCACGTGGTAACCACCGAACAAGGTGGGGGTAACTTCTAAACTCAAAACCCTTATGTTTCCATAACTAAATGTTGTGATTATATGATGTAAGTGGGGGTAAACTCTAAACCCTAATCTTTGGGTTTCCATTAACGAATGCATGAATGACGATATATGAACGCATGCTTATGAACTTGATCATTATGAATTGGTGGAACCTTATGTGTCTTGGGTTTTGTGCTGCGATTATATGATGTGTTCGGTGGGGGTAATCTCTAATCCCTAATAACGCTATGAATTGTGAACCTATGTGTTTTGAGATAAATGCTGTGATAATATGTTGTGCGTGGGGTAAACTCTAAACCTTATGTGCTGTGTTTATATGCTTTGGTTTAGTGTGTCCTTCGGGTTGTGTGTCTGTGGGAGAGTTATGGGCTTTGTGCTCATCAGGCTGTGTTGTGTGTTCACTAGTGGGTCATGGGCTATGTGCTCATTAGCTGTGTGGTGTGTACCTTAGTGAGTCATGGGCTATGTGCTCATCAGGCTGTGTGGTGTGTACCTTAGTGAGTCATGGGCTATGTGCTCATCAGGCTGTGTGGTGTGTTCACTAGTGGATCATGGGCTATGTGCTCATTAGGCTGTGTGGTGTGTACCTTAGTAAGTCATGGGCTTTGTGCTCATTAGGCTGTGTGGCCATTGATGAGACATGAGTTAGGTGTCCTTTAAAGACCCGAATTATGTGCTATGCGTTATATATGATTGACTTGTGTATATGCTTAAACTTAGAAAGTATTCACCACGAGTGTATTCAACGCACTCACCCTCCACCTGTACTCACACTATAGGAGATGAAGAAATTCAGGATGCGTGAAGAGAGGGGTGCCTTATCAGCTGTGTCTTATTCCGGTTTTGTCCTTTAAAATCTTTGTTGGTCGTTTGTAAAATTAAACTGTTCTTCTTCTTGTAAAGGATCCTGATGTTTTTCCGCTGCTATGTAAAATGGTTTTATTTCGGCTAGACGCCGAGGATTTGTATACATAAAATCGTATGTTTTCTTTCCCAAAGATTTCTATTTTATTTCATGCACGTCTTTTTCCTCTTCTTTCTTCACGCCCGCAAGTAAAACTCTGATATTTTTGACTAAAAGATTTTAGGGCGTGACAATGGGATCCAGTAAAATAATACTGGTATGATCATGAGATCCGGTACATTTGTCCTGCTTTTATTATGGGATCAGGTTGATTAGTACTTGTATGATCGTGATAAAAATAATATACGTATTTAAAGAAATTTAAAATAATTAAAAAAAACTTATCGGATGCGATACATTATTACTTGTATTATTATGGGGTCATGTACATTAGTACTGGTATAATAATGAGATCCGGTATAATAATACTCGTATGATCATGAGATTGGGTACATTTGTGTTGTCATGATTATGGGATCAGGTCAATTAGTATCGGTATGATCGTGATTAAAATAGTATACGTGTTTAAAGAAAATTAAAAAAATTAAAAAATAACTTATCGAATCCAATTCATTATTACATGTATTATTATGGTATCCGATACATTAGTACCGGTATAATAATGGGATCCTGTAAAATAATACTGATATGATCATGAGATCCGATACATTCGTGCTGCTATGATTATGGGATCAAGTGGATTAGTACCAGTATGATCACGATAAAAATAATATACATGTTTAAAGAAAATTAAAAAAATTAAAAAAAACTTATCGGATCCGGTTCATTATAACTTGTATTATTATGGGATCCGATACATTAGTACAGGTATAATAATGGGATCCGGTAAAATAAAACGGGTATGATTATGAGATCCAGTACATTTGTGTTGCTATGATTATGTGATCAGGTGGATTAGTACCGATATGATTGTGATAAAAATAATATATGTGTTTAAAGAAAATTAAAAAAATTAAATAAAACTTATCGGATCTGGTACATTATTACTTCTATTATTAAGCGATCCTGTGCATTAGTACTGATATAATAATGGGATCCGGTATAATAATACCGGTATGATCATGACATCTGGTACATTTGTGGTATTATGATTATGGGATCAGATGGATTAATACAGGTATGATCGTGATTAAAATAGTGTACTTGTTTAAAGAAAATTAAAAAAATTAAGAAAAACTTATCGGATTCGGTTCATTATTAAATTAAATATTATGGGATCCGGTACATTAGTACTGGTATAATAATGGGATCCGGTAAAATAATATTGGTATGATCATGAGATCCGGTACATTTGTGCTGCTATGATTAGGCGATTAGGTGGATTAGTATCGGTATGATCGTGATAAAAATAATATACATATTTAAAGAAAATTAAAAAAATTCAAAAAAAACTTATCGAATCCGGTATATTATTACTTGTATTAATATGGGATCATGTGCACTAGTACTTGTATAATAATGGGATCCGATAAAATAATACTGGTATGATCATGAGATCCGGTACATTTGTGCTGCTATGATTATGGGATCAGGTGGATTAGTACCGGTATGATTGAGATAAAAATAATATACGTGTTTAAAGAAAATTAAAAAAATTAAAAAAAACTTATCGAATCCGGTACATTATTACTTGTATTATTATGGGTCCTGTGCATTCGTATTGGTATAATAATGCGATCCCGTATAATAATACTGGTATGATCATGAGATCTGGTACATTCATGATGTTATGATTAAGTGATCAGGTGGATTAGTATCGGTATGATCGTGATTAAAATAGTATACGCGTTTAAAGAAAATTAAAAAAATTAAGAAAAACTTATCAGATATAGTTCATTATTACATGTATTATTATGAGATCCGGTACATTAGTACTGGTATAATAATGAGATCCGGTAAAATAATACTGGTATGATAATGAGATCCGGTACATTTGTTCTGCTATGATTATGGGATCAGGTGGATTAGTACCGGTATGATCGTGATAAAAATAATATACGTGTTTAAAGAAAATTAAAAAAAATTAAAAAAAAAACTTATCGGATCCATTTAATTATTACTTGTATTATTATGGGATCCGATACATTAGTACTGGTATAATAATGGGATCTGGTAAAATAATACTGGTATGATTATGAGATCCGGTACAGTTGTGCTGCTATGATTATACGACCAGGTGGATTAGTATCGGTATGATCATGATAAAAATAATATACGTGTTTAAAGAAAATTAAAATAATTAAAAAAAACTGATCGAATCCGGTATATTATTACTTATAATATTATGGGATCTTGTGCACTAGTACTGGTATAAAAATGGGATCCTGTAAAATAATACTGGTATGATCATGAGATCCGGTACATTTGTGCTGTTATAATTATGGGATCAGGTGGATTAGTACTGGTATAATCGTGATAAAAATAATATACATGTTTAAAGAAAATTAAAAAAATGAAAAAAAAACTTATCGGATCCGGTACATTATTACTTGTATTATTATGGGATCTTGTGCATTAGTATTGGTATAATAATGGGATCCGGTATAATAATACTGGTATGATCATGAGATCTGGTACATTGGTGCTGTTATGATTATGGGATCCGGTGGATTAGTACCAGAATGATCGTGATTAAAATAATGTACGTGTTTAAAGAAAATTAAAAAAATTAAGAAAAACTTATTGGACTTATCGGATCCGGTTCATTATTACATGTATTATTATGGGATCTGGTACTTAGTAATGGTATAATAATGGGATCCGATAAAATAGTACTGATATGATCATGAGATCTGTTACATTTGTGTTGCTATGATTATGCGATTAGGTGGATTTGTACCGGTATGGTTGTGATAAAAATAATATACGTGCTTAATGAAAATTAAAAAAATTAAAAAAATACTGAACGGATCCGGTATATTATTACTTGTATTATTATGGGATCCGGTACATTAGTACTGGTATAATAATTGTATCCGGTAAAATAATACTGGTATGATCTTGAGATCTGGTACATTTGTGCTGCTAAGATTATGCAATCAGGTGGATTAGTACCGGTATGACCGTGATAAAAATAATATACGTGTTTAAAGAAAATTAAAAAAATTAAAAAAAAACTGATCGAATCTGGTACATTATTACTTGTATTATTATGGGATCCTGTGCACTAGTACTGGTATAATAATGAGATCCGGTAAAATAATACTGGTATGATCATGAGATCCGGTACATTTGTTCTGCTATGATTATGTGATCAGGTGGGTTAGTACTGGTATGATCGTGATAAAAATAATATACGTGTTTAAAGAAAAAAAAAAACTTATCGGATCCGGTACATTATTACTTGTATTATTATGGGATCCTGTTGTAATACCCCAAATTTCCAATTAAATCTCTTTTATGGATAATAGATTTTTATTTTGATTTTTATCATGGCCTCATATTAGATTATAGTGAATTAGTTATGTGAGATGATTAGGACTCTTAAATAACTAGTAGAATTATAACCATATTAAAATACATATAGAATTTTAAAATTTAAATTTATTGATGGAGATAAGAACTAATTAGTTGAGAAGATCTAAGAGTCCACGTGCTTTTAAACTCCTGAAGAAAAAGAAATCTTAAACCCTAGATAAATAAATATAAGGTGAAACCTACGGAATAAAGACGTAACTAAAAGATGAGAAGAGAGAACTTGAACAAGAACAGACTACTCTCACCGATGAATAAGAAACACTAGAAATCTACTGTTAAGGTATGCATCCATAAATTTTAGTATTATTTTATGTTAGTAAGATCGATTTGAAGCCATTTGCAACAATTAAAGAAAAAGAAACAAAAGGCAAAACTTTTAGTAGAGTATATTGAGTAGGAAATCTTTCGATATGTGTGTTTATTCTGTAATGTATAATGGATTGGATTTATGTATTCTGGTAAGAGATTTATGTTAATATTAACTGTTCATTCATGCAGTCTTGTTTTCGGAAAATTAATATTATAAATGAATTGTTAAAGCAAAGACCTTTATGATAATTAAATTAGTTACCTTTGGGATTCCCTTTATTTCACATTGAGTATAGTAGAATATTTATGGTTAATTGCTTAGTTGTTTAAATAGCAATTCTGGGTTTTTCATATTTGCCTATCGGGTCTCATAATTATTAATTTAAATAATAGAATTGATTAGAAGAAGGCTTGTGCATAATCTTGCATTGATTAATCCATAATTTTGGTTCGACCGTATTGTTTTTCTTTCATGCTATAAATATGAATTTTTGATTTCAATGTTCTTATCTTAATTAATGATTCATAAATAATCTTTGGGATTCATGAATTAATTTCATCGGAAAAGTGAATGGCTAATAACAGTAAGTAATCATAATTAATTAGACATGTATGTTTCTAGTTTCTGGTGACTTAAGAATTAGTTAATTTGTAATTTCTTTGATGCCATTATTATCATTATTAAGTAGACAGTATATTAGTTAAGCCAGTCAAGACTCTTTTGATTTTAAATTAATTAGTAAATAAACAAATTACATGAAAATTTAAATTCGTAATGGCAGACAGATTAATCTTCAAGTTTTGGTCTTCACGTTTTCTCACGAGAATTTGGTATTTGGAACAGTTATATATATATGACCTAATAAATTGACCGGTTTAGTTAAGCAATATATTTTGTAAGGATTAATTAGTGCAATGGTAATAAACTAACGTGTATGTGTACAAGCATAGATCTAGATGTATGTAAATTCTTGTGAATAATTAAATCATTACACATTAAATTAGCAATGCAGCACTATTGATAGAGTTTACTAGAATTCCATAAATTGAAATTAATAGTCTTGTCTAGGTCTCTACAGAGTGGCCTGATCTTTATATTGTTATTAAACGGTCAGTTTAAGAATATCATGTTGTAATTATAAGAAGTTAAAAGACTATAGATTTAGTCTGTATTAGATTGATAAATTCTAAGCTATTGATTTATTATGTTCTAGATTTGATTGGGTAAGCTGTAAACGTATATCATCTTAAAGGATCTTGAGGTATTATAAGTTTTGGAAACTCCAAGTAAGTACATCTCTCACCTGCAGTATGAGTAGTTTTGTTTTGATTGTTTAATGATTATGCAGAATTACGTGAGTGCTATTTATGTTTTATGTGAGTGTGCTTTAATGAGTTGATGAGTTAAATGCTTCGTGAGTTTTTATTTATGATTTATGTGAATGTGAAGAGATGTTTTGTTAAGTGTGGTGATTCCACATGTTTGATCTAGTAGAAGATGCAATTATTTTTGTTCTACGAAAATTGAGAAAAATATTTCAAGATAGAGTATATATATATATATATGGTTTTATTTTCTATATTTTTTAAGAAACTGGTACCAGGCACCGAGACGCCCACTAGAGAAGTTAAGGGCCCCGTAAAAGATTTAGGATTGTGTGGTAATTGAATTGTTTCATTACTGTATGAGAATATACAATTTATAGGGATTTACACAATACAAAATATATAAGGAAAGAATAATTACAAGGGATTATGATTGATTTAAATTTTCTATTCTAGAATCTTCCTTAATACGCACCCGCAAAATGGACGTTCTGTCGGCAATGGAGATTTTGGAGCGAAGAAGTTCAAAGCGAGTGCAAGGCAGTGGCTTAGTAAGAATGTCGGCGAGCTGATCAATAGTGCTGACATAAGAAACTGAGACAATCCTCTTGGAAGCTAAGTCTCGAACAAAGTGAATATCGATAGCAATATGCTTCATGCGCGAATGCTGAATGGGATGTAAGGCAAGACGTGTAGCACTCATATTGTCACACAGTAGCTTCGGAGTATGTTGAAGCAGAAGTCGTAATTCCCGAAAGAGATTGACAATCCAACCAACTTCAGATGCAGCGGATGCAAGAGCACGGTATTCAGCCTCAGTGGAGGACCGTGCAACCCCGTTTTACTTTTGAGATTGCCAAGATATAGGAGTATTACCAAGGAAAACAATGTAGGCTGAGGTGGACTTACAATCAGCTAGGTCACCACCAAAATCTAAGTCAGAATATGCCGTGAGACGTAGAGAATTCGGCCGTCGTAGAAGAAGACCATGATGCAAAGTTCTCTTAAGATACCGAAAGAGTCTTTTAACGTCCCCCCAGTCTCGACCAGTAGGAGAGGACATGCGCTGAGCCAGCCGATTAACTGTAAACGAGATGTTAGGTCGAGTTAGGGAGAGGTACTGAAGCCCACTAATAGCACTTCGATACTCTGTAGGTTTAACCGACTCAGTAGAAGTAGCACCCGTAGGGTTGCTCGGCGTGCGAAGTGGTTTGACTCCATCCAATTTGTGACGCCGTAAAAGATCAACTAGGTACTTGTGTTGAGAGAGAAATAAACCCTCACGACATCTAGCAACTTCAATTCCCAAAAAATAAGACAACCCGCCGAGATCCTTGACATCAAAAGTCTGGCGAAGAACTGCAACAAGTTTGGCAATGTGCTGCAGACTAGAACCGGTGACAATCAGGTCATTCACATAAACCAAGACAATGAGTCGAACAGTACCCCGAGAATATATAAACAATGATGTATCAGTTTTGGATTGAACAAATCCAAAATTTATAAGAGCGGAGGTAAGAGCAATGTACCACTCTCGCGGAGCTTGGCGGAGACCATATAAGGATTTATAGAGTGGACAAATATGTCGTGGAGAGTCAGGATTGATGAAACCCGGTGGTTGCTGCATGTATACAGGGGCATTAAGTTTGCCATGAAGAAAAGCATTGCTGATATCGAGTTGTTGTAGAGGCCAGTTGGCTGATAGAGCAATGGTTAAGACTATGCGAATAGTGACCGGTTTAACCACCGGACTGAACGTCTGAGAGAAATCAACGCCAGATCGTTGATGAAAACCTTTTGTTACAAGTCTAGCTTTGTAGCGTTCAATAGTGCCATCCGGATTGCGTTTGATACGAAACACCCACTTGCAGCCTACAATGTTGGCACTTGGTGGTGGAGAGACAAGAGTCCAAGTCCCATGGCGCTGCAATGCATGAAACTCTTCAGCCATTGCTTGTCTCCATGAGGGATTGACAAATGCATCTGATAGACAGGAGGGTTCAATATCAGGTGGTAGAGGATGTTGAGTGGTAGCGGTATATAGATGTTTAGGTTTGAAGATATTGTTTTGTGCGCGTGTGCGCATGGGGTGGGTTCTAGTAGGTGGGTTCTGTGCTTATGGAGACTGATTAGGAATGGGTGGTTGAGGTGGATGTGGAATGGATGGGTTCGGTGCTTGTGGAGTCAGATTAGGAGGTGTTGGTGGGGTTTGAGGTTGTTGTGGAATAGTTAGAGAATGGTGAACGGGTGGCGGTTTGAGTAGTAGTGGAGCTGGCGATGGGGATTCAGGAGGTGTTGGTGATGAAGAGAATTTCCAGAAGGTATTTTCTGAGAACTTGACATGGTGGGAGACATAAATTTTGCTTGAGACGGGATCATAGCAGTAGTATGCACTTTGATTGGTAGAATAACCAATAAAAATACATGGTGTGGACGGAAAATTAAGCTTGCCGGCTTGATAGGGTCGCAGCCATGGGAAACATATGCATCCGAATGTGCGAAGTTTGAGATAATTAGGAGACTTGTGAAACAAGATCTCAAACAGACTCGCACGTTTGTGAAGCACAGTAGGAGTGCGATTAATAAGATAAGTGGCTGTTTGAACTGCAAAGGCCCAAAATGTCGCAGGAAGGCGTGCATGATGAAGCAGTGCTCGAGTAATTTCAAGAATATGGTGATTGCGTCGCTCTGAGATACCATTTTGCTACGGTGTGTGGGGTGCAGTGGTAAGCCAGTTAATGCCATTCACACATAAATACAGCTTGAGAGCCTGAAATTCTCCACCATTGTCTGTATAAAAAATTTTAATTGATGCAAAAAATTGCTTCTCAACAAGCACGCGAAAGTTCTGAAAAATAGAGGCAACCTGCGATTTGGCATGCAACATATAAACCCAACAATAGCGACTAAATAAATCCACAATGAGAAGAAAAATATCGATTGCCATCAACAGATAAAGTGGGTGCAGGACCCCAGACATCAGCATATAAATATTCCAAAGGTTGCGAAGCAATAAAAGAGGATTCACCAAACGGTAGTCTGTGAGATTTGCTCACACTACAAGATTCACAAATGTCCGACAAAGTTTCTGAATTATTTAAAATAGGTAAATGAAATTGCGACAATAAATAAGTGCTTATATGTCGGGAGGGGTGACCAAGACGAGCGTGCCAGTGAGCAGGAGTGGTGCGTACACCAAGAGCAGCAACTTTTGAAATAGAGTCGGATAGCCGCGGCTGGAGGCTATAGAGGCCATTACTGCAGAGGCCTCGAGTGATTTCCGCTCCCGTTGTTGGATCCTTAATGATAAAATAATCAGGGAAAAATTCCAAACACACATTATTCGTCTTAGTAAATTGATGCACAGATATTAAGTTGCGAGTAGCACCAGGAACATGTAATATATCTGATAATGTAAAGGACCGAGAAGGTGTAGAGATATGAGTTGTACCAGTATTGGTAATAGGAAGTCCATGTCCATCTGCAATCTGGACTTCATCAGGTCCATCATATTCAGAATGAATTGATAAATTCCCAAGATCACCAATGAGATGATGGGAAGCACCAGAGTCCATTAGCCATGGTGTATGGTGCGATGGTCCAGGAGATTGTGCTAGATGAGCAGTGGGTGGAGGCCGACAACAGTAGGGCAGTATGCCCACGATAACCACATAATTGACATACAATAGGATCACGATGGTAAGAGTAATTGGTATTAGATGATTCATGTTGATAGGTACCTGAAGTGTCACGATATTGTGACTGGTAGGAGGAGTTCCGTCCAGAACCACGACCTCGCCGATTGCTGCCTGTTCCTCGTCCACGGCTGTATTGAGATCTGCCGCGACCACCACCAGGGGAAGATTGAGCCACGTGAGCAAAGGCTACCAGATTAGCCGCCTCAGTTTTAGAATTTTTGAGGTAGAGTTCATGTTCGATAAGACGGTCTCGAAGCTCCTCGAAGCGGAAGGAGGTTTCTCTGGTGCGAACAGCGCTGACGATGTCTCGATAAGAGGGGCCGAGACCATTGATGATATAGAGAGTAAGGTCGTCATCTTTAATAGGATTATCAATTAACGCCAATTCATCAGCAAGGGTTTTGATATAATTCACATATTCAGAAACCGTCTTGTTACCAAGTGTTGCCTTGGTGAGAGCTGTTTTCAAATGCATCACGTGAGCCCGTGATGTGCTTGCAAAAGCGCGGGAGAGAATTGTCCACGCATCAGCCGTAGTTTTAGCAGCGGAGAGAATTGGTAAAATATCCGAAGAAACAGATCCAAGAATCGCAGCAAGGAGAAGCTGGTCTTGCTGGAACCAAGCGCGGGCTGCATCAGGATCGGAAGTAGAACTCGGCTGGGGTAAAGTGTTGTCGATATGGCCAATCAAAGAGAATCCATTGAGAAGCGCACAAAGGTAAGTACGCCAGGATGGGAAGTTAGAGGTCGTGAGTTTGATCAGAAGATGGTGGTGGGCTGAGATGGGCACGATAGTGGGGGGTGATGGAGTTGTAGATGGGACATTGGTACTGGTAGAGATGTTATCAGGATTTTCCATAGAGAAGATAGTAGGATCAGAAAATCTCGTGAGAGAGAAGGCTAATTGATACCATAAAAGATTTAGGATTATGTGGTAATTGAATTGTTTCATTACTATATGAGAATATACAATATATAGGGATTTACACAATACAAAATATCTAAGGAAAGAATAATTACAAGGGATTATGATTGATTTAAATTTTCTATTCTAGAATCTTCCTTAATACCCCGAGGCTGCCCTATGAGTATTAAGGCTTCCTTAATACCCCGTTTGGATTCGGTGGCTAGCTACCCCGGATTCTTTGGAGTTGCGCTCATTGGTACCATGTCTGAGCCCATAGTATATTATTTTCAAGTATAAGAGTATATTATTGTTTTAATTAGTGATATTCTTGTTTTCTATTAAGTTGCAAAGAAAAATGTTTTGTGAGATATGTGATGTACTTGCTAAACATTTTTGCTTATAGTATTACCTCATACTGCAGATAAGGGCAAATGTAAGATATGATGTAAGGAGATAGCAGCACTGAAGCGTGATTGGTGGTGACGGCCTCGGAATTGGTTTAAGGATTTTAAGAGTTTTCTAAGTATCATGCAAAGTAAAATTTTAATTTTGAATTCTTTCGACGTAAAGTTTTACACAAACAATTTAATTATTTTTTGGATGTTTTAGACTGTTATAACTCTAATATGTTTCTTAACAAAATTATTTCCGCTGGAAAAAAAAAATCTATGAATCCTTATGACATATTTTTATTAGTGGGAAAGTCAAGCATATTTTAGTAGAAGTAATTACCTTACTAGAAGGGGGTGTTACACCTGTGCATTAGTACTGGTATAATAATGGGATTCGGTATAATAATACTGGTATGATCATGAGATCTGGTACATTCGTGCTGTTATGATTATGGGATCAGGTGGATTAGTACCGGTATGATCGTGATTAAAATAGTATACATGTTTAAAGAAAATTAAAAAAATTCAAAAAAACTTATCGGATCCGGTTCATTATTACTTGTATTATTATGGGATCCGGTACATTAGTACTGGTATAATAATGGGATCCGGTAAAATAATACTGGTATGATCATGAGATCTGGTACATTCAAGGATGAAAATATCGATATCGCAAGTGATATCGCAACCTTAATTTTACAGATATATCGATGGATATATCGATATCGCAAAAAATTTAAAAAAGTGACGGATATCTTATTAAATATTTGGAAATTTAATATGAAATTTTAGGGATTATTTTAACACATCATTACACATATATTCCACCCAAAATCACAATAAAATAATATATTTAAAACTAACAAATAGATAATAAACTTTATAAATACTGTACTGAATAGTAAAAAACTGACAATATATTACATAATACAATACAAAATTACTAAAATTACATGATACAATACACTAGAACAAAAAAGATGACCTATGAGGTTCAAACATAGGAATGTCATCTTTGTCCAGACAGTACTGATAACAACTCATCACATTAGAGTGCTCATGGATATAGTTATGCACATGTCATTCATAAGTTTCTTGATCTCTTTGATTTTTGAAATTTGAAATCTCAAATTACAACATTTCGATTAATGTTGGAACAAACATATATAAACATTTCTTCACATCTCAGAATTCCCTAATTGTAGCCTCAATGTAAAACTTAATTGGAAGTAATTAAGCCACAATTTATAAAATTTAATTCAAAGTAAGCCCAAATTATAGTCCCTAACTAGTGTTATATTTGTGTAGTGTCTATGAGTGGTTGCAAATTACCCAAATACTGTATATTTCCAATTTTATATGACGTTGGATTATACTAAGATGCATGTTTCCTATTATATTTTAATTCAATGTTTTAAGTCTTATTATATAAAAGTCATGTTTTCAATTGTAGTTTCAATGTAAGACTTAAATGGAAGTAATTAAGCCACAATTTATAAAATTTAATTAAAATTAGTAAGCCCCAAATTGTAGTCTCTAGCTAATGTTATATTTGTGTAGCACCAAATATATTTTCAATTTTATAAGATGTTGGTTAAATTTATATATGCTAAGATACATGTTTTGAATTATATTTTAATTCAATATTTTATGCCCTGATATATAAAAGTCATGTTTTCAATTATCAACCAAATTTTTTTTTCAGATTTTCAATTACCCAATGACGTGTGTTGTCAACTTTCTTATATTTCCTAATTTCAAAAATACCAAGACAAGACATATATATATATATATATATATAATTTAATATGGTCATGGTTGTAAAGATTTTCTTTTTATCAATATAGTTTCAAAAAAAATTGTTAACAATTATTTTAACATAAGGAAATTTTTACAAAAACCTTTTTAAATTAAGGAAAATGCAAAACATTTTTCTAAAATTTTAAGTAATTTTTTTGAATAAGTACACTTATTTAAAAAGCGTCATTATGACCTTAACATAATTAATTGTAAAATTATTATTTTATAATAAACTTCTAAAAGTTAACTATTAATGCTTCACCCAACATATACATGATTAGTCCAATTAAGCATATCAATTTACAATATACCAATAAAATGTTATTTTTATCAACTAAAATGAAAATAAGAAAGATTGATGTGATAAGAGAATATATTCTTTCTACTATCAAACAAAATACATAATACAAAGTAAAAAAAATCACATGTTTCAATGTTTTTGAATCAAAATCGCGAATTTTGATATATATGCGATAATTTGCGATATATCCGCGATATATCCACGATATTTCCCGATTTCCATCCAATTTTGTACTACACTGAACCAATATCAATACCGATAGCGATAATTTGTGATATATCCACGATACCCAGGAAGAAATACATTAACACCCAATATCCATATCGCAATATTCGTATCCGCGATATATCCGTGATATTTCACGATATTTTCATTCGTGGGTACATTTGTGTTGTTATGATTATGCGATCAGGTGGATTAATAACGGTATGATAGTGATAAAAATAATATACGTGTTTAAAGAAAATTAAAAAAATTAAAAAAAAATGAACTGATCCGGTACATTATTACTTGTATTATTATGGGATCCTGGGCATTAGTACTGGTATAATAATGTTGTCACGCCCCAAAATCTTTCGGTCAAAATATCAGAGTTTTTCTTACGGGCGTGAAGAAAGAAGGGGGAAAAGGCGTGCATGAAATAAAATAGAAATCTTTGGGAAAGAAGAACAGACGATTTTATATATACAAATCCTCGGCGTCTAGCCGAAATAAAACCATTTTACATAGCAGCGGAAAAACATCAGGATCCTTTACAAAGAAGAAGAGTTGTTTAATTTTACAATCGAGCAACATATCTTTAAAAAGGTAAAACCGGAAGATGGACTCAGTTGATAGGGCACCCCTCTCTCTACGCGTCAAAATTCTCTTCTTCTCCTGTAGAGTGAGTACAGGTGGGGGGTGAGTGCGTTGAATACACTCGTGGATACAATCTCTAAATTTTAATATTATTAAGCAGACACACAGATCAATCATATATATACGTTCAGCAAATAAACACATCACATATAAGGCATGACATGTAATCGTTTTCTTAACGGACGACCTAGCCATTTCCCAGCCCATTTCCAGGTAACGACGTATTCAAGGACCACCCTGTCCCTTTCTAGCGGTGTATTCACAGACCACCCAGTCCCTTCCTAGCGGTGTATTCACGGACCACCCAGTCCCTATACCTAGCGGTGTATTCACGGACCACCCTGTCCATTTCTAATAGTGTACTTACGGACCACCCTGTCCCTTCCCCACAATAAAACAATATGCACACAACATTCACATTAAATAGGGTTCAACAATAGGATTCAACATTTCATATATCAAATAGGGAAAACAGTAAACACAATGAGTTTAGAAATTATCTTCACCGAACACATCATATAATCACAGCATTTATCCCAACACACTTAAGTTCACAATTCATATCGTTCGTATATCGTCATTCATGCATTCGTTAATGGAAACACAAAGATTAGGGTTTAGAGTTTACCCCCACCTCACATCATATAATCACAGCACATAACCCAAGACACATAAGCCTCGACCAATTCATAACGATCAAAAGCATTTTAATAATATCCAGTTTATATGCATACGTCAATTGAAATATAAAGATTTGGATTTAGAGTTTACCCCTACCTCGTATAGTGGTTACCGCGTGAGTAGACAGAACAGTACGTCCAACAACCCAACACTTCCAAGCTTAGTCCAACAAGTAGCCTACACATTTACGGTGTTCTTAGGTCTTAAATACAATATAATCAAAGCTGTAAAGGGTCCCGGTGGAAAAACGTTTGTTAATGATACGACGGATCGAAAATACGGCATTACGTGCTCCGGGGCTCGCGAGCACCCGGCATCGGGCGAAAACGAACCCGACGGCTCGCGCATCACCCGGCAGCTGCTGAGTTTCCTCAGCCACCCGGTCCCCGTCGCCCGCGCACGCTAGACCCCCGGCGCTCGCGCCCGCGCCACCCGGCACCCGGCGCACACCCGGCACGCACCCAACGCACACCCGGCACCCAGCGCGCATCCGGCACGCACCCGACGCCCGGCACACCACCATCAGCACCACTGCTGGCCGACGACGGAAATTAATAACGTAAAGGAAAAGAAAAGAAGGAGAACTTACGTGTTCGCGTCGCGAGCGTCGCTCGGGTCGTCGGCTTTGAAAACGTATAAGTTTTGAAAATTATGAGCCCCTATTTATAAATTTTGGAATTTACCTTTTTACCGTTGAAAAGTTACTATTTACGAAAATATCTCAATTTTACCTTTCATTAAAATATTATTTTTATTTTTTACCTTTTATCAAAATTTTACCATTTCCTTCATCAGTTGAACTACAGGTCTCTGATTGACCTCTAGTTTGTTTCTATTTTCTCGTATTTCCGATATAAATCTCTTGGTAAAATCATATTCTAGGTTTCATGTCATGAAAAATATACCCATCTAAAACTAAAGCCGGCGTTAACCAAGTATCTGAAACGCACGTACTAAATTAAACAGTCAAAACATACGCACATAATTATTAAGTCGGGGTTCAAATATTTAATTATTCAATTATGCTCATTTTGATCCGGGGTGCTACATCTCTTACCCCTTAAAATAATTTCGTCATCGAAATTGAGCGCGTACTTAGAAAGATAAACAAACGTATACCTAGGATCGGTATGTCGGGGTACTTTCTCAAAATCTCGTCCTCCTATTCCTGTGTCGTTTCGTTCTTTCCATTTCTTGTCAAGGAAATAACTCGGCTTGCAAGTTCCTTGATGTTCTGAACTTTTGTCAATCCTGAGCTTCTCCAATTCCTTCTCGAACCTTCTTAACCGGATCACACTTTTGCTTCTCACCTTTTCCAAGATTAATATCACAAACCAAGGATCATCCAAGGTGCATTCTTAACTTCGCCTTTTCCGATTTCTGATAAGAAGGCGGAATCTCATCTTTCCTAAAGGAATAGTAACTTCCATAGCTTCGGCGACTACATATCGTTCTTATGCTTCAACGGATCTGGTGTTATAACATACCATAAGTGAAGAAAAATCAGCACAAATCGCGAGGAAAGAAAGGACGTGGATTCCATCGATTAACAAAAGTCAAACTGACATCGTATACTTATAAGCAATAGATAGGCCGCTCGTACATTATACAAAAGATCATGTACAATACTTCAAGGTATTTACATATATAATACTAAAGGTCCCTTGTTTGTATCCTATTTATCAGCAGTCTTTGTGTGATTGGGCGCAAGAGCCCGAGCCTTGCCCGTCCCTAACCTCGGCCCCGGTGTTGTAGCTGTTGGGCGTCTAAACTGCTGACAGTTTCTCATGACATGTCCAGGTTCTCCACACCTGAAACATTTCCGAGTCTCTTGCACTATTGGACGTTTAAACTTCTGACAGTCCCTCACAACATGTCCGGGTTCTCCACACCTGAAACAATTCTGAGTCTCTTGCCGGCATGGTCCCACATGAATCTTTCCACATCCGGTACATGGGTTTCCCGGTTTGAGAGTGGGGGAGAGTGGAGCATTGTTAGTCCTTTGAAATTCGTTTTGATTGAAGCTCCGACTTGGTTCGGTCCACTTTCTTTTCCCAAGTGTCTCATCAACCTTCTCGGAAGGTTCAACATCCAAACGTAGACGAGAGGAAATCTCTTGGGCTCTCTCTATGACGTTGCCATAGGTCATTTTTCCCTGCCCTGCCAGAATAGAACTGATCTCTGCTCGAAGACCCTTCTCAAAACGTCGGGCCTTCTTGTCATCAGTGTCAACCATGTGAGTTGTGTACCTGCTCAATTGATTAAACTTATGCTCGTACTCTCCCACTGTCGCGATTCCTTGATGGAGGTGTAAGAACTCCGTTTCCTTCTGATCGCGGTAACATTGTGGTATGAAGTGTTGTGCGACCACTTCCTTGAAGGTCTCCCATGTCATAGCTTCTCTCTGGTCCGGCATCATGGTCCTCTCATAAGAATCCCACCAGTGACCAGCCTCTTTCGTGAGCTGAAATACCGCACACGAGATCTTTTGTTCTTTCGTGCAGGTTAAGTGTCCAAACAAACGATCCAGCGACCTTAGCCACTCTTCGGCGTCAGCTGGTTCGCCCTTTCCGTTGAACGTCGGCGGGTTGAAACACCGAAACTGGTCGTATATCATATTTGGATCAGATCTTGCTGGCTGTGGGGTAGCTTGAATCACCTTGAAATGTTGTGCTAACCCCCTTATCACCGTCACTAAGTCTCCAGCGTTAGCATTCTCCTCACGTTCCGACTGATTGGTCGGCTGCGGTTGCTCCTTTCGAGGCCTTCCTCTCGACATAATTCTAAACACAACATGCGAAAACTAACCCTTATCATCTACCCCATGTAACCCAACAATATATAGCAACAGATATACAAATAACAGGTACATGGTTCTGATCAACATTCGTTTTATTAAATTTCACGGCCTGGGAGAGAAGCATATAGAGAGAGGTGGTGCTTATCTGTTTCTTTACAAAAATCCGACCACGTTTTAAAATCACACTTTTGAAATCATGTTTTCTCTTTTTAAATCAAGTTTGAGCAAAGCCCTACAAAGGGTAGAACTAATCTCTGATACCATCTGTCACGCCCCAAAATCTTTCGGTCAAAATATCAGAGTTTTTCTTGCGGGCGTGAAGAAAGAAGGGGGAAAAGGCGTGCATGAAATAAAATAGAAATCTTTGGGAAAGAAGAACAGACGATTTTATATATACAAATCCTCGGCGTCTAGCCGAAATAAAACCATTTTACATAGCAGTGGAAAAACATCAGGATCCTTTACAAAGAAGAAGAGCTGTTTAATTTTACAATCGAGCAACATATCTTTAAAAAGGTAAAACCGGAAGATTGACTCAGTTGATAGGGTACCCCTCTCTCTACGTGTCAAAATTCTCTTCTTCTCCTGTAGAGTGAGTACAGGTGGGGGGTGAGTGCGTTGAATACACTCGTGGATACAATCTCCAAATTTTAATATTATTAAGCAGACATACAGATCAATAATATATATACGTTCGGCAAATAAACACATCACATATAAGGCATGACATGTAATCGTTTTCTTAACGGACGACCTAGCCATTTCCCAGCCCATTTCCAGGTAGCGGCGTATTCACGGACCACCATGTCCCTTCCTAGCGGTGTATTCACGGACCACCCTGTCCATTTCTAATGGTGTACTTACGGACCACCCTGTCCCTTCCCCACAATAAAACAATACGCACACAACATTCACATTAAATAGGGTTCAACAATAGGATTCAACATTTCATATATCAAATAGGGAAAACAGTAAACACAATGAGTTTAGAAGTTATCTTCACCGAACACATCATATAATCACAGCATTTATCCCAACACACTTAAGTTCACAATTCATATCGTTCGTATATCGTCATTCATGCATTCGTTAATGGAAACACAAAGATTAGGGTTTAGAGTTTACCCCCACCTCACATCATATAATCACAGCACATAACCCAAGACACATAAGCCTCGACCAATTCATAACGATCAAAAGCATTCTAATAATATCCAGTTTACATGCATACGTCAATTGAAATATAAAGATTTGGATTTAGAGTTTACCCCCACCTCGTATAGTGGTTACCGCGTGAGTAGACAGAACAGTACGTCCAACAACCCAACACTTCCAAGCTTAGTCCAACAAGTAGCCTACACATTTACGGTGTTCTTAGGTCTTAAATACAGTATAATTAAAGCTGTAAAGGGTCTCGGTGGAAAAATGTTTGTTAATGATACGACGGATCGAAAATATGACATTACGTGCTCCGGGGCTCGCGAGCACCCGGCGTCGGGCGAAAACGAACCCGACGGCTCGTGCATCACCTGGCAGCTGCTGAGTTTCCTCAGCCACCCGGTCCCCGTCGCCCGCGCACGCTAGACCCCCGGTGCTCGCGCCCGCGCGCACCCGACACCCGGCGCACACCTGGCACCCGGCACCCGGCGCACACCCGGCACGCACCCGACGCATACCCGGCACCCGGTACCCGGCGCGCACCCGACGCACACCCGGCACGCACCCGACGCCCGGCACACCACCACCAGCACCACTGCTGGCCGGCGGCGGCGGGGATCTGGCGGCGCTCCGGCGACGGCGGAAATTAAAAATGTAAAGGAAAAGAAAAGAAGGAGAACTTACGTGTTCGCGTCGCGAGCGTCGCTCAGGTCGTCGGCTTTGAAAACGTATAAGTTTTGAAAATTATGAGCCCCTATTTATAGATTTTGGAATTTACCTTTTTACCGTTGAAAAGTTACTATTTACCAATAATATCTCAATTTACCTTTCATTAAAATATTATTTTTATTTTTTACCTTTTATCAAAATTTTACCATTTCCTTCGTCAGTTGAACTACGGTCTCCGATTGACCTCTAGTTTGTTTCTATTTTCTCGTATTTTCGATACAAATCTCTTGGTAAAATCATATTCTAGGTTCCATGTCATGAAAAATATACCCATCTAAAACTAAAGCCGGCGTTAACCAAGTATCTGTAACGCACGTACTAAATTAAACAGTCAAAACATACGCACATAATTATTAAGTCGGGGTTTAAATATTTAATTATTCAATTATGCTCATTTTGATCCGTGGTGCTACAAATGTGATCCGATAAAATAATATTGGTATGATCATGAGATCCAGTACTTTTCTACTGCTATGATTATGGGATCAGGTGGATTAGTATCTGTCACGCCCCAAAATCTTTCATACCAAAAATATCAGAGTTCTACTTGCGGGCGTGAAGAAAGAAGGGGAAAAAGATGTGCATGAAATAAAATAGAAATGTTTGGGAAAGAGAACATACGATTTTATGTATGCAAATCCTCGGCGTCTAGCCGAAATAAAACCATTTTACATAGCAGCGGAAAAACATCAGGATCCTTTACAAAGAAGAAGAACAGTTTAATTTTACAAACGACCAACAAAGATTTTAAAAGACAAAACCGTAATAAGACACAGTTGATAAGACATCCCTCTTTTCACGCATCCTGAATTTCTTCATCTCCTGTAGTGTGAGTACAGGTGGGGGGTGAGTGCGTTGAATACACTCGTGGTGAAATACTTTCTTAGTTTAAGCAGGTACACAAATCAAACATATATAACGCACAGCACATAATTCGGTTCTTTAATGCCACCCAGCTCACGACTCACCAAAAGGACTCGCAGCCCAATGGGCACAAGCCCATAACTCACTAGTGTGAGTACAGGTGGGGGGGTGAGTGCGTTGAATACACTCGTGGTGAAATACTTTCTTAGTTTAAGCAGGTACATAAATCAAACATATATAACGCACAGCACATAATTCGGTTCTTTAATGCCACCCAGCTCACGACTCACCAAAAGGACTCGCAGCCCAATGGGCACAAGCCCATAACTCACTAGTGGACACGAAATCCAAAAGGATACCCTACATAATCTCAAGTACGGGTATCACCCAATCCTACATAATCTTAGGTACAGAATCTCAGGTACGGGTATCACCCGACCCTACAGAATCTCAGGTACGGGCATCACCCGACCCTACAGAATCTCAGGTATCCGATGGACACAAAGACCAGCACTCTCCCACAGACACAACCCAAAGGACACACTAACCAAAAGCAAATAAACACAACATATATGGTTTAATAATTATCCCCCACAACACATAAGCACAAAGCACATAAAGTTCAAAAATAACACAGAATTAGGGAAAACTGTAATCATATAAGGGTTTAGAGGTTACCCCCACTTACATCATATAATCACAGCATTTAGTTATGGAAACATAAGGGTTTTGAGTTTAGAAGTTACCCCTACCTTGTTCGGTGATTACCACGTGAGTCGCTAGTATCAAAGACTTGGTATCTTGATTCCCACTCCAACTGATACCAACCCAATGGATAGCCTACACAATTTTACAATATTTCTTACATCATTAATACGCTTAAAACTTATATTTAAAATGTATAAAGATAGCCGTAGAGAAGAATCGTTCGATAGAGACGAGACGGATCGATAGATCGAGAGATTGAGGTAGAAGAGACAAGGGAGAAAAGATCAGTTCAGCAACTGATATGATAGAGGAAAGGATTAGGGTTGCTACGGAAAAAGAATGAGCTCGATTGGAGTACAAGCGAGCTCGAACAGAGCGTTTTAATATCGAAGGGTATTTTGGTAATTTCGGTCAAAGGGTTGACTTTGACCGGGTCCCGACTCCCGGTTGACCCGACGTACACAAAGACTCGGTTCAACGTGTGAAAATACTCGACGGTGCGCGCTCGGCGTGCACGATGGCACCCGGCGCGCGCACAGGATCCCCGTCGCCCGTGCGGGCGCTAATTCCCCGTCACCCGCGCCCGCACGCGCGGCGTCTCCCGGCGCGCACCCCACGCGCGGCACCCCTCAGCGGACTCGGCGGCTGCGCGCACCCGCACCCCCGCGCGCGCGCTGCTCCCGTCGCCGTGCGCGCTGGATCCCCGGCGCCCGCGCGCCCCTCGCGCGCTTGCAGCTCCCGTCGCCCGTTGCCCGGCGACGGCGGTCCGGCGACTTTTCCGGCAACGGCGGCGGCGGAAAATAAAAACGTAAAGAAAAAGAAAAGAAAGAGAACTTACGTGTTCGCGTCGCGAGCGTCGCTCGGGTCGTCGGCTTTGAAAACGTATAAGTTTTGAAAATTATGAGCCCCTATTTATAGATTTTGGAAATTACCTTTTTACCGTTGAAAAGTTACCATTTACCAAAAATATCTTAATTTACCTTTCATTAAAATATTATTTTTATTTTTACCTTTTATCAAAATTTTACCCTTTCCTTCGTCTGTTGAGCTACAGGTCTCCGATTGACCTCTAGTTTGTTTCTATTTTCTCGTATTTTCGATACGAATCTCTTAGTAAAATCGTATTCTAGGTTCCCCGTCATGAAAAATATACCCATCTAAAACTAAAACCGGCGTTAACCAAGTATCTGAAACACACGTACTAAATTAAACAGTCAAAACATACGCACATAATTATTAGGTCGGGATTCAAATATTTAATTATTCAATTATGCTCATTTTGGTCCGGGGTGCTACAGTATCGGTATGATCGTGATAAAAATAATATACGTGTTTAAAGAAAATTATAAAAATTTTAAAAAAAACTTATCGGATCCGGTTCATTATTACTTGTATTATTATGGCATCCGGTACATTAGTACTGGTATAATAATGGGATCCGGTAAAATAATACTGGTATGATCATGAGATCCAGTACATTTGTGATGCTATGATTATACGATAAGGTGGATTAGTATCGGTATAATCGTGATAAAAATAATATACGTGTTTAAAGAAAATTAAAAAAAAACCGATCGAATTCGGTACATTACTTGTATTATTATGGGATCATGTGCACTAGTACTGGTATAATAATGGGATCCGGTAAAATAATACTGGTATGATCATGAGATTCGATACATTTGTGCTGCTATGATTATGAGATCAGGCGGATTAGTACTGGTATGATCGTGATAAAAATAATATACATATTTAAAAAAAATTAAAAAACTTATTGGATCTGGTACATTATTACTTGTATTATTATGGGATCCTATGCATTAATATTGGAATAATAATGGGATCAGGTATAATAATACTGGTATGATCATGAGATTTGGTACATTCGTGCAATTATGATTATGGGATCAGGTGGTTAGTACAGGTATGATCGTGATAAAAATAGTATACGTGTTTAAAGAGAATTAAAAAAAATTAAGAAAAACTTATCGGATCCGGTTCATTATTACATGTATTATTATGGGATCCGGTACATTAGTATTAGTATAATAATGGGATCCGGTAAAATAATACCGGTATGATCATGAGATCCGGTACATTTGTGCTGCTATGATTATGAGATCAGGTAGATTAGTACTCGTATGATCATGATAAAAATAATATAAGTGTTTAAAGAAAATTAAAAAAACCTATCTAATCCGGTACATTATTACTTGTATTATTATGAGATCATGTGCATTAGTACTGGTATAATAATGGGATCCGGTAAAATAATACTGGTATGGTAATGAGATTCGGTACATTTGTGCTGCTATGATTATGGGATCAGGTGGATTAGTACTGGTATGATCGTGATAAAAATAATATACGTGTTTAAAGAAAATTAAAAAAATTAAAAAAAAAACTTATCGGATCCGGTACATTATTACTTTTATTATTATGGGATCTTGTGCATTAGTATTGGTATAATAATGTGATTCGGTATAGTAATACTGGTATGATCATGAGATCTGGTACATTCGTGCTGTTATGATTATGGGATCAGGTGGATTAGTACCGGTATGATCGTGATTAAAATAATATACGTGTTTAAAGAAAATTAAAAAAATTAAATAAAACTTATCGGATCCGGTTCATTATTACATGTATTATTATGGGATCCGGTACATTAGTACTAGTATAATAATGGGATCCTGTAAAATAATACGGGTATGATCATGAGATCCGGTACATTTGTGCTGCTATGATTATGGGATCAGGTAGATTAGTACCGGTATGATCACGATAAAAATAATATACGTGTTTAAATAAAATAAAATAAAATAAAAAAACCTATCTAATCTGGTACATTATTACTTGTATTATTATGAGATCATGTGCATTAGTACTGGTATAATAATGGGATCCGGTAAAATAATACTGGTATGATCATGAGTGTCACGCCCCAAAATATTTTCGTATTTTATCAGAGTTTTACCCGGGCGTGAAGATAGAAAAGCAAGGGACGCATAACACTTACAGAAAGAATTAAGCAAGGGACAACAGAAGAAAGAGATAAGGGACGATAATAAACCATCTCACAACAACCTTCGGCCTCGGCCGATAACATTCGGTCTCACACCGATAATATACATCATATGCAGCGGAAACTAAACATCAGGATCTCCCATCCTTACAAGCACCCAAAAATATATACAGATCATAAACTGTTTGAAAACGTGTTTGGAAATGTTTTAACTAAACCATTGTATCAGAAAAACCAACAGCTAGCACTAACTCCCTCCGTCTAGGGTTCACCAGCTTCCTCATCTCCTGTAGTGTGAGTACAGATTAAGGGGTGAGTGCGTTGAATACACTCAGTGGGGATAACATCCACCTCATAAGACTCCAGACATAATTTAAATACCGAAAAACTAACTTACAAACACGTTGTCCAGACATAATTTAGATATATGCAAAACAGATATTAGAAATGGCAAGGGACGTATAGGTGCGGGATTCCCCCGTCTTACCCTATATAACGGTATCTCACCGTTAGTGCATTTAAAGAGGCTCACGACACCTCCACTGAGTAGTAGAAAATAGCAGGGGACGAACATAATGCATGATCGGAGGACCTCGGTCCTTTCACAGATATAATATGGCACAGCAAGTATAAACACAGCACTTAGATTCCCAATTATACTTCACATATAGGGAAAGCTGTAAACAGATCCAGAGTTAGAAATTACCCCCACCTCGTATAGTGGTTACCGCGTGAGTAGCTAGGACAGTACGTCTGACAACTCAACACCTCAAGCTTAGTCCACAGTAGCCTACAAATTTACCGTGTTTCTTAGGTTTTAAATACAATATAGTTAAAGCTGTAAAGGGTCCCGGCGGAAAAATGTTTGTTAAGGACACGGCGGATCGAAAATACGGCATTACGTGCTCCGGGGCCCGTGGGCACCCGGCGTCGGGCGAAAACGAACCCGACGGCTCGCGCATCATCCGGCAGCTGCCGAGTTTTCCTCAGCCACCGGTCCCCGTCGCCCGCGCACGCTGGACCCCCGTCATTCGCACCCGCGCGCACTCGGCACCCGGCGCACACCTGGCACCCGGCACCCGGCGCACACCCGGCACCCGGCGCACACCCGGCACCCAGCCCGCACCCGGCACGCACCCGACGCCCGACCCGACGCACATCCCGACGCGCACCCGACGCCCTACCCGACGCACATCCCGGCGCGCACCCGACGCACAACCCGGCGCACACCGACGCCCGACCCGACGCACAACCCGGCACGCACCCGTCACCCGGCACACCACCACCAGCACCACTGCTGGCCGCCGCCGGCGGCGGCGGCGGCGGCGGCGGTGCTCCGGCGGCGCTCCGGCGGCGGCGGAAAATAAAAACGTAAAGGAAAAGAAAAGAAAGAGAACTTACGTGTTCGCGTCGTGAGCGTCGCTCGGGTCGTCGGCTTTGAAAACGTATAAGTTTTGAAAATTATGAGCCCCTATTTATAGATTTTGGAATTTACCTTTTCACCGTTGAAAAGTTACTATTTACCAAAAATATCTCAATTTACCTTTCATTATAATATTATTTTTATTTTTACCTTTTATCAAAATTTTACCCTTTCCTTCGTTAGTTGAACTACGGGTCTCCGATTAACCGCTAGTTTGTTTCTGTTTTCTCGTATTTCCCATGCAAATCTCTTGGTAAAATCATATTCTAGGTTCCATGTCACGAAAAATATACCCATCTAAAACTAAAACCGGCGTTAGCCAAGTATCTGAAACGCATGTATTAAATTAAACAGTCAAAACATACGCACATAATTATTAAGTCGGGGTTCAAATACTTAATTATTCAATTATGCTCATTTTGATCCGGGGTGCTACATCCCTTACCCCTTAAAATAATTTCGTCCTCGAAATTGAGCACATACTTAGAAAGATAAATAAACATATACCTAGGATCGTATGTCGGGGTACTTTCTCAAAATCTCATCCTCCAACTCCCAGGTTGCTTCTTCCTTTTCATGACGGCTCCACTGGACCTTCACTATAGTCATCTCTCGGTTCCTAAGTCATCGTTTCTTTCTGTCCAAGATGGCTATCGGGACTTCCTCATATGTCAGATTCTTCTCCAGTTCGATGTCTTCTCGATTGATTATATGATTTGGATCAAAAATATATTTCCGTAGCATAGACACATGGAAGACATTGTGCACCCCAGCAAAATCCGGTGGTAGAGCTAGTCGGTACGCGACCTCCCCAACTTGATCCAAGATTTCGAACGGTCCCACGTACCTTGGTTTCAGTTTTCCCTTCTTTCCAAAACGGTGAACTCCTTTAGTGGGAGACACTTTGAGGAAAACTTTGTCCCCAACTTCAAACCTCAGCTCTCTTCGTCTCTTATCTGCATACGATTTTTGTCGATCTTGGGCCACTCGTATTCGGTCCCGAATCTTCTTTATTACTTCTACTGTTTGTTCCACCAATTCGGGTCCCAGAATTTTCTTTTCACCAACTTCGTCCCAGCATATTGGTGATCGACACTTCCTTCCGTAGAGGGCCTCATAAGGTGCCATACCAATGGTTGATTGATAGCTATTGTTGTAGGCGAACTCTACTAAACACAGATGATCTTCCCAGTTTCCGGGAAAATCTAGAACACAGGCCCGCAACATATCCTCTAAGATCTGTATGGTTCTTTCTGATTGTCCGTCGGTTTGTGGGTGAAAAGCTGTACTGAAAGACAGCTTGGTTCCTAACTCCTTCTGCAGACTCTGCCAGAATCGGGAAGTGAACCGTGGATCCCTGTCAGATGTGATAGAAACCGGTACACCGTGTAGTCGGACTATCTCTTCCAGGTATATCCGTGCCAATCTGTCTAGTCCAAAAGTCATCTTGATCGGCAAGAAATGGGTGGATTTCGTCAATCTGTCCACGATCACCCACACGGCGTGGTTTCCCCGTCTGGTTGTCGGTAGACCAACCACAAAGTCCATGGTTATATGTTCCCATTTCCACTCCGGTATCTCTAATGGAGTTAGCATCCCAGCCGGTCGTTGATGTTCTGCTTTCACTTGTTGACAGATGAGACACTTCTTGACGAACAATCCTATGTCTCACTTCATGTTCTTCCACCAGAAGTTCGTCCTCAAGTCTCGATACATCTTTGTACCTCCTGGGTGTGCAGCTATAGGTGTGCAATGTGCTTCTTCGAGTATTTCCTCCTTTAATTCCTCGTTGTTAGGCACGCACAGCCTTCCTCTAAAGGTTAGAGCTCCATCCGTAGCCAAAGAGAAGTCTTCAGCTTTTCCGTTGTCCATCAGAGCTTTCATCTTCTTTAGAAACCTATCTTTCTTCTGAGCCTCCACAATTCGGTCCTGCAGCGTGGGTGTTACAAATAACGCTGCCATTCTGGATTCAATACTGATCGGTGGCGAGAGTATCTCCAAATTAAGTTTCGACATCTCCTCGACTAGTTGGAGTTGATTGGTGATCATCGATGTTACTACTCCTTTCCCTTTCCTGCTAAGGGCGTCAGCCACCACGTTCGCCTTTCCGGGATGATAGTGGATTGTGATATCGTAATCTTTCACCAACTCTAGCCATCTCCTTTGTCTCATGTTGAGCTCCTTCTGTTCGAAGAAGTACTTCAGGCTTTTGTGGTCAGTGTAGATTGCACACTTCACGCCATAGAGATAATGTCTCCAGATCTTTAGGGCGTGTACCACTGCTGCTAGTTCTAGATCATGAGTCGGATAAATCTATTCGTGGACCTTCAGCTGGCGTGATGCATATGCCACCACTTTTCCTTCCTACATCAATACACACCCCAAACCTTCTTTGGACGCGTCGCTGTAGATTACGAATTCCTTGGATATATCTGGAACTACTAAGACTGGTGCTTCTGTCAGTCTTTTCTTTAGTTCCTGGAAACTTCGCTCGCACCGCTCATTCCACTGAAACCTCACATCTTTTCTTGTCAAGCGTGTCATCGGAGTGGCGATCCTCGAGAACCCTTCTATAAATCTTCGATAATATCCAGCTAGGCCGATGAAACTCCGAACTTCCTTTACATTCGTTGGAGTCTCCCAATTGCTGACAGTTGCCACTTTCTCAGGATCTACCTCGACCCCTTCCGCAGAAACGATGTGGCCCAAAAAGCCAATTTTGTCCATCCAGAATTAGCACTTCTTAAATTTAGCATAAAGCTTTTCCTTCCTTAGTACTTCCAGTGCGATTCTAAGATATTGTTCATGGTGCGCTCTGTCGCACGAATAGATGAGAATATCATCAATGAACACTATGACAAAAAGGTCAAGATAAGGATGGAAGATGCGATTCATTAAATCCATGAAGACAGCCGGAGCATTACTCAACCCGAATGGCATTACTACAAACTCGTAGTGGCCATATCTCGTTCTGAATGCTGTCTTGGATATATCAGCATCTTTGACTTTCATCTGGTGATATCCCGATCTTAAGTCAATCTTCGAGAACACACTAGCACCTCTTAATTGATCGAAGAGATCTTCAATCCGAGGTAGTGGATACTTGTTCTTTATTGTTTTCTTGTTCAGCTCTCGGTAGTCAATACACATCCGGAAGCTACCATCCTTCTTCTTTACGAACAGTACCGGTGCTCCCCAGGACGACACACTCGGTCCGATGAAGCCCTTATCCAACAGTTCCTGAAGCTGAACCTTCAATTCCTGCAACTCTTTCGGCGCCATCCGATAAGGAGCCTTTGACTCCGGCGCTGATCCGGGGATGAGATCTATCTAGAAGGTTACTTGTCGATCCGGTGGAGGACCTGGTAAGTCCTCTGGAAATACATCTGTGAATTCTTTTATCACCGGTACTTCCTTGATATCAATTGGTTTCTTCCTGGAGTTTACCATATTAACCAACCATGCTTCACATTCTCCTTTACTCAGCATCTGGGTTGCTTTCATGGCCGAGACAATCCTTAAGTGAACTTTAACTGATGTCCGTGGAAGGTAAACTCCGGCTCTCCCGGTGCTTGGAAGATTATCTCCCTTTCACGGCACTTGATTACCGCGTGGTTGGACTCTAACCAGTTCATTCCCAAAATCACATCGAAGTCTTTCATCTCCAGAGCGTGGAGATCTGCTTGAAGCGTCCTATCCTCGAAGGCAATCTTAAGACGACGGTACAAGTGTTTTGTCTTTACCGTCTTCCTCGAGGGGATACTAACTTCTAAAGTTTGAGCGACTATCCTATCGTCAACATGCTTCAACAGATCCATCGTCATATCAGCACTATAGATAAAGAAATTAAACACGAAATGCGAGGAGAGAAGAAAACGTAGATTCCATCGATTAGCAAAAGTCGAACTGGTATCTTGTACGCATGAGCAAAAGATGGGCCGCTCATACATTATACAAAAGGTTTACGGGCGCTACTCCAAGGTACGAGCTACTATCTAACTATTACATATATAAACTAAAAGTTCATCATCCTTAGTCTATCTCTTGGTAGTCTCTGAGCTAGGGAGGGCAGGCGAATGTTCGTGTCTGGCCTGCTTCTGACCTTGGCCTTTGTGTTGCAGCTGTTGAGCTTCTGAATCTCTGATAATTAGCCGTAATATGTCCCGGTTCTCCACACCAGTAGCAATTTCGTGTATCTAGCGGTGAGTTTCGAGACCTCGGACAGTTAGTTGAGATGTGTCCTGGCTTTCTGCATCTGTAGCATCTCCGAATTCCCCCTGACCTTGGTCTCAATGTCGAAGCTGATGGATTTCTAAATTTCAGACAGTCTCTCACAACATGTCCAAGTTTTCCGCACCTGAAACATGAGTTCCCTGACTTGGGTGTAGAAAGAAGCGGAGCATTATTAGCCCATGGGACCTTGTGCTGATCGAAGTCTTGACTTAGACCGGTCAATTTCCTCTTTCCTGTCACTATTTCCGCTCTCTTGGATGGAGCCATGTCTAAGTGGTGACGAGAAGCAATCTCTTTAGCTCTCTCAACCACTGCGGCATAAGGCATGTCACCCTGACTAGCCAGGACAGAGCTGATCTCCAAGTGAAGACCCTTTTCAAAGCATCTGACCCTTTTGGCATTCGTGTCTACCAGATGGGGCGCATACCTACTCAGTCGGTTAAATCTTTTCTCGTACTCTTCCACGGAAGCATTTCCCTGATGAATCCGTATAAACTCTGCTTCCTTTTGGTCACGGTATGATTGAGACAGAAAATCCTGTCTAATCATTTCTTTAAAGACTCCCCAAGACATTGCACTCCTATGTTCTGGTGCCATAGTCCTTTCGTATAACTTCCACCAGTGGCTGGCTTCTCCAGTGAGTTGTAACACAGCACAGGAGATCTTCTGCTCTTCGGTGAATGCCAAAAGTCCAAAGAGTCGATCCAACGACTTTAGCCACTCGTCCGCTTTGATTGGTTCCCCTGTTCCATCGAAGGTCGGTGGATCGAAACGTCGGAACTGTACAAGAATTGGGCTCGCATTGTTTCCTAACAACGGTGGAGGTGCAGCTTGTGTGGTTTCGAAATATCGGGTCAAGCTTCTTAGTGCGGTCACCAAGTCTCCTCTCACGGCATCCATATCGTTCTAAAGACGTCATACGAAAATTAACTCTTATAATCTATCCCTCGGAACTCGACAATACATATAACCATAGATAAATAAATAACAAGTAGCAGGACACAATTAACTTTACTCCATAAATCATTTATAATCTCAATAGATTCTCTGTCATTCGTTTATAAACACTCCATGATCTCATCATGTAGGATAGCGTATATCCAGCCTGTATACGCCATCCACGTGAATACATCATGGAACATGTCATCAACTTCCCCACATGGTCTTCATAGACCTCGAGTATTGACAGCGGTGCTACATATCGTAACCACGAACTAGGAAAACCCACTCATTGATACACCCTGTTATAAACAAGGGCCCATGGTAGATTCAACTGTCTGTCACACGACATCAACTCCTGCGAACGGCCATACGCGCACACTAGCTCACGCTGCTGCAGTCAGCGGCTTTGTGGCGGTGACTTAGTGCAGTGTGTCGAGTATAGTGACATCAAGAGGTTTTCAAAAGATCTTTTTATCGTGGAACAATATCAGTAACACCTTGTCAAACTTATACAGTTTATATCGTATAAATGAGAAATGCAAATAGATAAACACTTCATCAAACCTTAACAGTTTATATCTTGCAAACCAAAGGACCCATAACAAGTAGACGCTCTTATTCCGTAAGTCTTATGTTTAGGGAGAGTCACTTATAGAGGGAGACTAGTGCCTATCTTACACTTTTCTGAAAACCCGATCACATTTTGCAAACACACTTTCAAAATCACATTTTTCCCACTTTAAAACTCGCTCTAAAAACCTTTTCCTCATTTCCAAATCACACTTTCCAAATCACGTTTTTCTCATTTTAAAACCAGTTCGAGCAAGTTCTCATCATTAGAACCGCTCTGATACCACCTGTCACGCCCTAAAATATTTTCGTATTTTATCAGAGTTTTACCCGGGCGTGAAGATAGAAAAGCAAGGGACGCATAACACTTACAGAAAGAATTAAGCAAGGGACAACAGAAGAAAGAGATAAGGGACGATAATAAACCATCTCACAACAACCTTCGGCCTCGGCCGATGACATTCGGTCTCACACCGATAATATACATCATATGCAGCGGAAACTAAACATCAGGATCTCCCATCTTTACAAGCACCCAAAAATATATACAGATCATAAACTGTTTGAAAACGTGTTTGGAAATGTTTTAACTAAACCATTGTATCAGAAAAACCAACAGCTAGCACTAACTCCCTCCGTCTAGGGTTCACCAGCTTCCTCATCTCCTGTAGTGTGAGTACAGATTAAGGGGTGAGTGCGTTGAATACACTCAGTGGGAATAACATCCACCTCATAAGACTCCAGACATAATTTAAATACCGAAAAGCTAACTTACAAACACGTTGTCACAGCACAGATATATGCAAAGCAGATATTAGAAATGGCAAGGGACGTATAGGTGTGGGATTCCCCCGTCTTACCCTATATAACGGTATCTTACCGTTAGTGCATTTAAAGAGGCTCACGACACCTCCACTGAGTAGTAGAAAATAGCAGGGGACGAACAGAATGCATGATCGGAGGACCTCGGTCCTTTCACAGATATAATATGGCACAGCAAGTATAAACACAGCACTTAGATTCCCAATTATACTTCACATATAAGGAAAGCTGTAAACAGATCCAGAGTAAGAAATTACCCCCACCTCGTATAGTGGTTACCGCGTGAGTAGCTAGGACAGTACGTCTGACAACTCAACACCTCAAGCTTAGTCCACAGTAGCCTACAAATTTACGGTGTTTCTTAGGTCTTAAATACAATATAGTTAAAGCTGTAAAGGGTCCCGGCGGAAAAACGTTTGTTAAGGACACGGTGGATCGAAAATAAGGCATTACGTGCTCCGGGGCCCGTGGGCACCCGGCGTCGGGCGAAAACGAACCCGACGGCTCGCGCATCATCCAGCAGCTGCCGAGTTTTCCTCAGCCACCCGGTCCCCGTCGCCCGCGCACGCTGGACCCCCGTCATTCGCACCCGCGCGCACTCGGCACCCGGCGCACACCTGGCACCCGGCACCCGGCGCACACCCGGCACCCAGCGCGCACCCGGCACCCGGCGCGCACCCGGCACGCACCCGACGCGCACCCGACGCCCGACCTAACGCACATCCCGGCGCGCACCCGACGCCCGACCCGACGCACAACCCGGCGCGCACCCGTCACCCGGCACACCACCACCAGCACCACTGCTGGCCGGCGGCGGCGGCGGCGACGGCGGCGGCGGCGGCGGCGACGGCGGCGGCGGTGCTCCGGCGCGGCGGAAAATAAAAACGTAAAGGAAAAGAAAAGAAAGAGAACTTACGTGTTCGCGTCGCGAGCGTCGCTCGGGTCGTCGGCTTTGAAAACGTATAAGTTTTGAAAATTATGAGCCCCTATTTATAGATTTTGGAATTTACCTTTTCACCGTTGAAAAGTTACTATTTACCAAAAATATCTCAATTTACCTTTCATTATAATATTATTTTTATTTTTACCTTTTATCAAAATTTTACCCTTTCCTTCGTTAGTTGAACTACGGGTCTCCGATTAACCGCTAGTTTGTTTCTATTTTCTCATATTTCCCATACGAATCTCTTGGTAAAATCATATTCTAGGTTCCATGTCACGAAAAATATACCCATCTAAAACTAAAACCGGCGTTAGCCAAGTATCTGAAACGCATGTATTAAATTAAACAGTCAAAACATACGCACATAATTATTAAGTCGGGGTTCAAATACTTAATTATTCAATTATGCTCATTTTCATCCGGGGTGCTACAATGAGATCCGGTACATTTGTGCTGCTATGATTATGGGATCGGGTAGATTATTACTAGTATGATCATGATAAAAATAATATACGTGTTTAAAGAAAATTAAAAAAACTAAAAAAAAAACATATCGGATTCGGTACATTATTACTTGTATTAATATGGCATCTTGTGCATTAGTACTAGTATAATAATGTGATCCGGTAAAATAATACCGGTATAATGATGAGATCCGGTACATTTGTGCTACTATGATTATGGGATCAGGTGGATTAGTATCGGTATGATCGTGATTAAAATAATATACGTCTTTAAAGAAAATTAAAAAAATTAAAAAAAACTTATCGGATCCGGTTCATTATTACTTATATTATTACGGTATCCGGTACATTAGTACTGGTATAATAATGGGATTCAGTAAAATAATGCTGGTATGATCATGAGATTCGGTACATTTGTGTTGTTGTGATTATGGGATCAGGTGGATTAGTATCTGTATGATCGTGATTAAAATAGTATACATGTTTAAAGAAAATTAAAAAAACTCAAAAAAACTTAGCCGATCCGGTTCATTATTACTTGTATTATTATGAGATCTGATACATTAGTACTGGTATAATAATGAGATCCGGTAAAATAATATTGGTATGATCATGAGATCGGGTACATTCGTGCTATCATTCGTGCTGTTATGATTATGGGATCAGGTGGATTAGTACCGGTATGATCGTGATTAAAATAGTATACGTGTTTAAAGAAAATTAAAAAAATTAAGAAAAACTTATTGGATCCGGTTCATTATTACATGTATTATTATGGGATCCGGTACATTAGTACTGATATAATAATGGTATCCGGTTAAATAATACTGGTATGATCATGAGATCCGGTACATTTGTGTTGCTATGATTATGGGATCAGGTGTATTAGTACCGGTATGATCGTAATAAAAATAATATACGTGTTTAAAGAAAATTAAAAAAAAATTGATCGGATCCGATACATTATTACTTGTATTATTATGGGATCCTGTGAATTAGTACTGGTATAATAATGGGATTTGGTAAAATAATATTGGTATGATCATAAGTCTGGAATTGTCATAAGCCTGGACATATTGCAGACAAATGTTATAAAAAGAAAAATAAAGTTAGGGAATTAAGATATGAATTAAATAATATCTTTAATAAATTAGACTTAGATAGTGATACTAATTCAGAATCTGATATAGTTGAACTGAATCTAGATCATCTTCAGAACATAGTGATAATAATAATGGTGCTTGTCATATTAATGTAATTACAAAAGAAAAAGATATTATTTTTGATTTAATAAATGAATTACCAGATAAAGATATGAAAAAAGAATATTTTAATAAATTGAAAGATGTTCTTTTAGAAGAAAAGGAACCTTAGAAAATACAAATCAGAGAAAATTTTAGTTTAAATAAAATATTTGATAAATACCCTAGTCACAATATTATGAGAAATATTACTACAAAAGATTTACAAACAGAAATAAATAATTTAAAAAGACAAGTTAACAATCTAGAAAAAGAAATGTTTGAAGTAAAAGAAGAAAATACTGATATTAAAATGATGATATAGACATTACAAACATTGTAAGTTCTAGTAAAGATGTACCTAAATAAGAAGAAATTGATAATAACAAATTTATTAATTCAATACAAACTATAAAATTTTAGAAATGGTATATAAAAATAAATGTTGTTATAGGAAATTATCAATTAAATGTTATTGCTTTGTTTGATTTTGGAGCAGATCACAATGTAATTAGAGAAGGATTAGTATCTTCTAAATATTATGAAAAAACAAATGAACAATTGTACACTGCTAATTCAAAACCTTTAAATATAAGATACAAATTGTCTAATGCACATATATGTTGTGATGGATATTGTATAAAGAATGTTTTTACCATAGTAAAAGATATATCACAAGATGTGATATTAGGAACACCCTTCCTAACACATATTTACCCCTTTAAAGTTGATAGTAATGGAATAAGTACAAATATTCAAAAAAGGATTATTAATTTTTCTTTTATGAACCCAATAAAACAAAGAGAAATTAATAAGTTGAAAAACAATTCTATATATAGACAAATTAATTTAATAGAAAACAAAAGGAAACATATTAATTATTTAAAATTAATTAGTACCGGTATGATTGTGATTAAAATAGTATACGTGGTAAAAGAAAATAAAAAAAATTAAAAAAACTGATCGGATCCGGTTCATTATTATTTGTATTCTTATGGGATCCGTTAAAATAATACGGGTATGATCATTATATCCTGTACATTTGTGCTGCTATGATTATAAGATCGGGTGGATTAGTAAAGATATGATCGTGATTAAAATAATATACGTATTTAAAGAAAATTAAAAAAATTAAAAAAACTGACCGGATCCGATTCATTATTACTTGTATTATTATGGGATCCGGTGTATTAGTACTGGTATAATAATGGGATCTAGTAAAACAATACTGGTATGATTATGTGATCCGGTACATTTATGCTGCTATGATTATGGGATCAGGTGGATTAGTACCGGTATGATCGTGTTAAACATAATATACGTGTTTTTAAGGAAATTCAAAAAATTAAAAATAACTGATCGGTTCCGGTATATTATTACTTGTATTATTATGGGATCATATGCATTAGTGCTGGTATAAAAATGGGATCCGGTAAAATAGTACTGGTATGATCATGAGATCTGGTGCATTTGTGCTGTTATGATTATGGGATCAGGTGGATTAGTACCAGTATGATCGTGATAAAAATAATAAACAAGTTTGAAGAAAATTTAAAAAATTAAAAAAAACTAATCGGATCAGGTACATTATTACTTGTATTATTATGTGATCCAATGTATTAGTACTAGTATATTAATAGGATTCGGTAAAATAATACTGGTATAATCATGTGATCCGGTACATTTGTGCTGCTATGATGATGGGATCAGGTGGATTAGTACCGGTACGATCGTGATAAACATAATATACGAGTTTTTAAGAAAAAATTTGAAAAAATTAAAAATAACTGATCGGATCCGGTATATTATTACTAGTATTATTATGGGATCCTGTGCATTAGTACTGGTATAAAAATGGGATACGGTAAAATAATACTGGTATGATCATGAGATCAGGTACATTTGTGATGCTATGATTATGGGATCGGGTGTATTAGTACCGGTATGATCGTGATAAAAATAGTATACGTGCTTAAAGAAAATTAATAAAATTAAAAAAACTGATCAGATTCAGTACATTATTACTTGTATTATTATGGGATCCTGTGCATTAGTACTGGTATAATAATGGGATTCGGTAAAATAATATTGGTATGATCATGAGATCCGGTACATTTGTGCTGCTATGATTATGGGATCAGGTGGATTAGTACCGGTATGATCGTAATTAAAATAATATACATATTTTAAAAAAATTAAAAAAATTAAAAAAAAAACTGATCGGAGTCGGTTCATTATTACTTGTATTATTATGGGAACATGTGCATTAGTACTGGTATAATAATGGGATTCGATAAAATAATATTGGTATGATCATGAGATCCGGTACATTTTTGCTGCTATGATTATGGGATCAGGTGGATTAGTACCGGTATGATCGTAATTAAAATAATATACGTATTTTAAAAAAATTAAAAAAATTAAAAAAAAAACTGATCGAATTCGATTCATTATTACTTGAATTACTACGGGATCCGGTGTATTAGTACTGGTATAATTATGGGATCTAGTAAAACAATACTGGTATGATTATGTGATCCGGTACATTTGTGCTGCTATGATTATGGGATCAGGTGGGTTAGTAACTTGTATTATCGTGATAAAAGTAATATACGTGTTTGAAGAAAATTTAAAAAATTAAACAAAACTAATCGAATCCGGTACATTATTACTTGTATTATTATGTGATCCGGTGTATTAGTACTGGTATACTAATAGGATCCGGTAAAATAATATTGGTATGATCATATGATTCGGTACATTTGTGATGCTATTATTACGGGAACAGGTGTATTAGTATCAGTATGATCGTGATAAACATAATATACGTGTTTTTAAGAAAATTTAAAAAATTAAAACTAACTGATCGGATCCGGTATATTATTACTTGTATTATTATGGGATCCTGTGCATTAGTACTGGTATAATAATGGGATTCGGTAAAATAATATTGGTATGATCATGAGATCCGGTACATTTGTGCTGCTATGATTATGGGATCAGGTGGATTAGTACCGGTATGATCGTAATTAAAATAATATACGTATTTTAAAAAAATTAAAAAAATTAAAAAAAAAACTGATCGGATTCGATTCATTATTACTTGTACTACTACGGGATCCGGTGTATTAGTACTGGTATAGTTATGGGATCTAGTAAAACAATACTGGTATGATTATGTGATCCGGTACATTTATGCCGCTATGATTATGGGATCAGGTGGATTAGTACCGGTATGATCGTGTTAAACATAATATACGTGTTTTTAAGGAAATTCAAAAAATTAAAAATAACTGATCGGTTCCGGTATATTATTACTTGTATTATTATGGGATCATATGCATTAGTGCTGGTATAAAAATGGGATCCGGTAAAATAGTACTGGTATGATCATGAGATCTGGTGCATTTGTGCTGTTATGATTATGGGATCAGGTGGATTAGTACCAGTATGATCGTGATAAAAATAATAAACAAGTTTGAAGAAAATTTAAAAAATTAAAAAAAACTAATCGGATCAGGTACATTATTACTTGTATTATTATGTGATCCAATGTATTAGTACTAGTATATTAATAGGATTCGGTAAAATAATACTGGTATAATCATGTGATCCGGTACATTTGTGCTGCTATGATGATGGGATCAGGTGGATTAGTACCGGTACGATCGTGATAAACATAATATACGAGTTTTTAAGAAAAAATTTGAAAAAATTAAAAATAACTGATCGGATCCGGTATATTATTACTAGTATTATTATGGGATCCTGTGCATTAGTACTGGTATAAAAATGGGATACGGTAAAATAATACTGGTATGATCATGAGATCAGGTACATTTGTGATGCTATGATTATGGGATCGGGTGTATTAGTACCGGTATGATCGTGATAAAAATAGTATACGTGCTTAAAGAAAATTAATAAAATTAAAAAAACTGATCAGATTCAGTACATTATTACTTGTATTATTATGGGATCCTGTGCATTAGTACTGGTATAATAATGGGATTCGGTAAAATAATATTGGTATGATCATGAGATCCGGTACATTTGTGCTGCTATGATTATGGGATCAGGTGGATTAGTACCGGTATGATCGTAATTAAAATAATATACATATTTTAAAAAAATTAAAAAAATTAAAAAAAAAACTGATCGGAGTCGGTTCATTATTACTTGTATTATTATGGGAACATGTGCATTAGTACTGGTATAATAATGGGATTCGATAAAATAATATTGGTATGATCATGAGATCCGGTACATTTTTGCTGCTATGATTATGGGATCAGGTGGATTAGTACCGGTATGATCGTAATTAAAATAATATACGTATTTTTAAAAAATTAAAAAAATTAAAAAAAAAACTGATCGAATTCGATTCATTATTACTTGAATTACTACGGGATCCGGTGTATTAGTACTGGTATAATTATGGGATCTAGTAAAACAATACTGGTATGATTATGTGATCCGGTACATTTGTGCTGCTATGATTATGGGATCAGGTAGGTTAGTAACTTGTATTATCGTGATAAAAGTAATATACGCGTTTGAAGAAAATTTAAAAAATTAAACAAAACTAATCGAATCCGGTACATTATTACTTGTATTATTATGTGATCCGGTGTATTAGTACTGGTATACTAATAGGATCCGGTAAAATAATATTGGTATGATCATATGATTCGGTACATTTGTGATGCTATTATTACGGGAACAGGTGTATTAGTATCAGTATGATCGTGATAAACATAATATACGTGTTTTTAAGAAAATTTAAAAAATTAAAACTAACTGATCGGATCCGGTATATTATTACTTGTATTATTATGGGATCCTGTGCATTAGTACTGGTATAATAATGGGATTCGGTAAAATAATATTGGTATGATCATGAGATCCGGTACATTTGTGCTGCTATGATTATGGGATCAGGTGGATTAGTACCGGTATGATCGTAATTAAAATAATATACGTATTTTAAAAAAATTAAAAAAATTAAAAAAAAAACTGATCGGATTCGATTCATTATTACTTGTACTACTACGGGATCCGGTGTATTAGTACTGGTATAGTTATGGGATCTAGTAATGTCACGCCCCGAAACTTAACCCTATTTTATTACAAAAGATTAATAAATTTTATGAAAAACATTTTTATATTATCAGAGTGTCCCCGACAGGCGTGCAGGAAAGAAGAAAGAAAGAAAAGAGAAACGAAGATGATACATATATATGTATATAACGAACTTTGAAAGTTAACTATGTACAGCAGCGGATCTTAAAATACGTGTTTAAACCCAACAGAAACGTAAATGTACGTTGTTTCGAAACAGTTTAACAAACTATCGAAATTAACAAAAGGGAAACTTTAGCAGACAGGGCACATCTCTCCCTTCAACTTCTCCCAACAAAATCATCACCTGTAACGAACACGTAAGCGGGGTGAGTGCATAGAAATACACCCCGTGGAGGCAAGTTCATAAATTAACATAAAACTTTAAGACAGATAAGCAGTTAATCACAGCAAGTACAATGCACAGCACGTAAATGATGTGGGCGCAGGTATATCCCGCCTTACCCCACCACCTTATCCTCCTGGTGATTATTTGGTCAGGGGGACTTCACCAATCCTCCGTTTTCCTGTTAGGACTTAATCCCAACCTGTCTTCCCAAAGACCGTGCACATGAACACATATCTTAATTCCAACAAAAGATTTAACTCACAGCACGTAGTCAAAGCATATAAATACGAACATGTATAACGCTTAATAGCATACTGATATCATCAATCATCTTTCATGCTCATAAACTCAAGTCGTAAATCATATAACGTTCGTCATCAGAATATAATTTATCGAAAACCCTAACATGCGACTATGCAGGATAAACGTAAAGTTAAACATTAATTCAGAAATTACCCCCACCTCAGCCTGGGCGGTGCGATTAACACGTTCTTTTCCTTTTAATTTGGTGATGAGTTCGATGCGTTTGGGCCTACAAACACACAACATAAAATTATTAGATTATGTAATTATTTAAGCGTTTATAATTAAATGCTCGAAAGAAACTACGAATTGAAAATAGAACAGAACTCGACCCGATTAGGTCTAGAAATATAGAGGATTCAAAAAGGAAGGTTTAGAGACGAGAACGGATTAAAACGGATAAGAAACGAAGCTAAACGAAGCATTTTAGGGTTTGGAGGGTCTGAGGGGTAAAACTGTAATTACAGATAAAGTTTGGGGTCGAAACGAGGTTTCAAGAATCTGGAGGGGTCGAATTGCAATATCGGAAAGTCTTGGGGTGAAAATCCAAGCCTTGAGAAGTTTTGGGGGTGGAAATATAATTTCCAAAACTTCAAGGACCAAAAAGTAGATGTTAGAAGGTTAAGGACTAAGTTGAAAATCAACACAACTTTGAGGAATTGCAAAGAAGCCCCTAGAGATTATCTAATTCCCAAAATCAAACCCATCTTCCAAACCACCCACTGTCACCACCGCCGGCGACTCCGTGTCGCCGGTCACCGCCCGCCACCACCACCACTCGCCGGCGCTCCTCGCGCCGGCCACCATAGCACACGGCGGCGCTAAAAGCGCCGCCCAAACACCACCCAACACAGCCTTTTCGCGCATGCACATACTCCCTTCTCCGGCGGCCATTGCCGCCGGCTACACACACCCACGGCGGCGCTGTGTGCGCCGCCCCCCATCACCCAGGTCAGAGAGAGAGACGGGAAAGAGAGCGAGAGAGATCAGAAAGAGGGAGGGATAGCAGCATAGAGAGAGAGGTTCGAAGAGAGAGAAAGCAAGGGAGAGGAGAGAGAAAACATTGCATGCAGAAACTTCTGGCGGCGATTGCCGGAGATCGAGCCGTTCGATCGACGATCCAAGCCCGGAATCACGACGGGCTCGGCGAGAGCTTTCATTGCATGTATAGATCGGCTCGATCGGAGAAGGGATGAAGGAGATACGAAGAGAGAGAAAAAGGTGGGTTTCTAGAGAGAGAAAACCGTGTCTTCTCCGGCGAATTGCCGGCGAACGCGGCGGCGGATGACGATTCCGAGCCCGGGGTTGGAACGGGCTCGACGAGAGCTTCAAGATGGTATAGGTTACGATACGTTTTGAGTCGGAGGAAAATCCGGCGACGGTGGTCGCCGGCGGCGGCGACGGCGGCGCTCCGGCCAGCCGGCCGCCGGAAACTTAGAGAGAAAGAGGAGCATTTCATAACTTAGTTACCTTAGGTTAAAAATATATCATATGCTTTTACCATATGTGTATCAAATGTTTTATACCTTAGTTTAATAACTTCATTAACTATTTTATATTCTTAAACTTTATATTAAACACTCTTATGATATTAATTAATTTGGGATATCAAACGAACTCCGATTTGATCCATTCTTTTTGTGTTTTGTTCGATTTTTCGTTCTCGTTCATCTCGTCCCACTTATGAATTATTTTGTTGACTTTGTATTTTTACGAAATAAATCTCCCAAAAGTTAACTTAATTAAAGTATGTTTATAATTAAATTTTCCGAAACGCACGTAGAATAAATCAAATAATTAAGGGTTTAGATAGTTAATTATCAAATTATGCATCGGTAAAATCCTAGTCGTCACACCCCTTACCCCTTAAAAGAATTTCGTCCTCGAAATTCAAAAACATACCTATGGACGGAAGGTCTGGAAACTTTGACAAAATCTCGTCTTCATATTCCCATGTTGCTTCTTCCAATCCGTGGCGATTCCATTGGACCTTTACTAGAGCCATCTCCCGGTTTCTCAACGTACGCATCTTCCGATCTAGGATGGCCACTGGAACTTCTTCGTATGATAGATCGTCTCTAACTTCAAGGTTGTTCTGGTCGACCACATGGCTCGGATCGAAAACATACTTTCTCAACATCGATATATGAAATACGTCATGTACTCCTGCAAGATTAGGCGGCAGTGCTAAGCGATAGGCAACGTTTCCGACTCGTTCCAAAATCTCGAATGGTCCCACATATCTTGGTCTTAGCTTTCCTCTTTTCCCAAATCGATATACTCCTTTTGTAGGGGATATCTTCAGAAAAACTTTGGTTCCTACCTCGAACTGTAACTCCCTGCGTCTTTTATCTGCGTAAGCCTTCTGTCTATCTTGAGCTGCTTTGATTCGTTCACGGATTTTTCTGATTACCTCGACTGTCTGCTCAACCAAATCAGTTCCCAGCACTTTCTTCTCACCGACTTCATCCCAGCACAATGGAGATCGACATTTTCTTCCGTATAATGCTTCGTATGGTGCCATGCCGATTGTTGATTGGTAGCTATTGTTATATGCAAATTCTACTAAGCAAATATGTTCTTCCCAGCTCCCGTGTAAGTCTATGGTGCAGGCTCTCAACATATCTTCTAGAATTTGAATCGTCCTCTCTGTCTGTCCGTCTGTCTGAGGATGAAAAGCAGTGCTAAAAGCTAGTCGAGTCCCTAGTTCCTCCTGAAGTCTTTGCCAAAATCTTGATGTGAATCGTGGATCTCTGTCGGAAACGATGGATACTGGCACTCCATGTAGTCTGACAATTTCCTCGAGGTAAATCCGAGCTAACTTGTCCATTCCGTATGTCATTTTGACTGGCAAGAAATGAGCGGACTTAGTCAGTCTGTCCACAATCACCCAGACGGCGTGGTTCCCGCGTTTAGATCTTGGTAATCCGACGACGAAATCCATAGCGACATGTTCCCATTTCCATTCGGGTATCTCCAATGGGGTCAGAAGTCCCGCTGGTCGTTGATGTTCAGCCTTCACTTGCTGACATGTCAAACACTGTTTTACGAACATTCCGATGCTAGACTTCATGTTATTCCACCAGAAGTTTTTCTTCAAGTCTTTATACATCTTTGTGCCTCCAGGATGTGCTGATAGAGGCGAACAATGAGCTTCTTCTAAGATCTCTTTTCGTAATTCTTCGTCTTCTGGTACGCATAGTCTTCCTTCAAAAATTAAAGCTCCATCTGGTGATAGGGTAAATCCTTCTTCTTTTCCAGTATCCATACGAGTCTTCTTCTTCTTCAGGAACTCATCCTTTCCTTGAGCATTGATTATACGTTCGCGAAGTTTGGGTTTCAGAAACAGCGTTGAGAGTGTGGCCTGGATGCTATCTGGTGGTGTGATTATTTCCAAGTTTAGCTTCGCCATGTCTTCGATTAGTGAATCTTGAATTGTAATCATTCTTGCTATAGACCCCTTTTCTTTTCTGCTGAGTGCGTCAGCTACCACGTTTGCTTTTCCTGGATGATACTGAATCGTACAATCGTAATCCTTGACCAGTTCTAACCATCTTCTTTGCCTCATATTAAGTTCTTTTTGCTCGAAGAAGTACTTCAAGCTTTTGTGATCGGTGTAGATATCGCAGTGTCCGCCATAGAGGTAATGTCTCCATATCTTGAGTGCATGAACGACTGCGGCTAATTCCAGGTCGTGTGTCGGATAGTTCTGCTCGTGAGGTTTCAACTGTCTTGACGCGTAGGCCACCACTTTTCCTTCCTGCATTAGAACACACCCCAAGCCTTGTTTAGAAGCGTCGCTGTAGACTACGTAGTCCTTTGTTGTGTCTGGAATGGTCAGCACTGGTGCTTCCGTCAATCTTCGCTTCAATTCTTGGAAACTGTGTTCACATTGCTCTGTCCATTGGTACTTTATCCCCTTTCGAGTTAAACGAGTCATCGGATTAGCAATCTTCGAAAATCCCTCAATGAATCTGCGGTAATATCCAGCTAACCCCAAAAAACTTCGTACTTCATTAACATTTGTCGGTGTCTTCCACTTGCTGACCGTCGTTACTTTTTCTGGATCTACTTCAATTCCTTTAGCAGTTATAATATGTCCAAGGAAGGTCACCTTTTCCAACCAGAACTCACATTTCTTGAATTTGGCGTAAAGTTTCTCCTGACGCAAGGTTTCCAATACGATCCGGAGATGCTGTTCATGTTGAAGTTTGTCACAAGAATAAACCAGGATGTCATCTATAAAAACTATGACAAAACGATCAAGATAAGGGTGAAAAACACGATTCATCAAATCCATGAAGACGGCGGGTGCGTTGCTGAGTCCGAAAGGCATGACCACAAATTCATAGTGTCCGTATCTCGTTCTGAAAGCCGTCTTTGGTACATCCGTCTCCTTTACTTTGACTTGATGGTATCCCGATCTGAGGTCTATCTTTGAAAATACACTGGTACCCCTTAGTTGATCAAAAAGATCTTCAATTCTGGGCAGAGGATACTTGTTCTTGATGGTACGCTTGTTAAGCTCCCGGTAGTCAATACACATCCGAAAACTTCCGTCTTTCTTTTTCACGAATAACACTGGAGCTCCCCAAGGTGATACACTCGGACGAATGAAACCCTTATCTAACAGTTCTTGGAGTTGGACCTTTAGTTCCTGCAGTTCCTTTGGTGCCATTCTGTATGGTGCTTTTGACACTGGTGTTGAACCTGGAATGAGGTCGATCTCGAATGCAACCTGACGTTCCGGTGGAAGGCCTGGTAAGTCATCTGGAAAGACATCAACGTACTCTCTGATAACAGGTACTCTTTCAATAGGATTCATCTCCCGTTCGGAGCTCATAACGTTCACTATCCATGCCTTACAATCGTCGTTCTTGAGAATTTTGACTGCTTTCATTGCTGATATAACTCTCTGGTTGCTTTCGACTAGAGTCCCGGAAAATGTAAATTCTTCGCCATCTGAGGTTCGTAGAATAATCTCCTTGACATGACATCTAATTACCGCACGATTAGCCTTCAACCAATCCATCCCTAGAATGACATCAAAATCTCGCATATCCAGCGCATGTAGATTGGCAAGTAGGATTCTGTTTCCGAAAGCGATCTCCAGATCTCGGTATGAATGTTTCGTTTTTATCACTTTTCCAGAGGGAATGCTAACGTCTAGGGTTTCAGCGACTATCCTACCGTCCTCATGTTTTAACAGATCACAGAACTTGGTAGATATAAAGGAATGAGATGCTCCAGTGTCGAATAAAATTAAAGCAGGCACGCCACACACTGACAACATACCTGTCATTGTTTCCGGTCCTTCAGCTGCCTCTGTTCTGGTAAGAGCGAAGGCTCTTGCTGGTCCGGTTCCGGATCTGGGTCTTGGTGTAGCATTTGTTCTTCTTGGTTTTGAGCAAGAGTCCGCTTTATGACCCGGTTCTCCACAGTTGAAGCAGTTTGGGCAAGAGGCCGCAATATGGCCTGGTCTTCCGCACCTGTAACAAGCCGGAGGCGTCCTCATACAAGGCCCCACATGGATTCTTCCACAGTTTTGACAAGGGTTTCTTGAATTAGGATTCTGAAAGAGAGGAGCATTGTTGGGTGGTTGTGGTCGGTTCTGAGTAAAGCTCCGGTTGGGTCCCGTCCACTTCCGTTTCCCGAGTCGCGTCTCTATCTTCTTGGGAGGCGCGGTGTCTAACCGTAGTCTTGAGGAAATCTCCTGAGCTCGTTCTACAACCACTGAATATGACGTTATGCCTTGTCCGGCAAGAATGGAACTGATCTCGGAACGGAGGCCCCTCTCGAACCGTCGAGCTTTCTTAACTTCCGAATCTACTAGGTGAGGTGCATACCTGCTCAACTGATTAAAACTTCTTTCATATTCCCCTACCGATGAGGTCCCCTGTCGTAGATGTAAGAATTCAGTTTCCTTTCGGTCCCTGTATGACTGCGGTACGAAACCTTGCGTAACCTGTTCTTTAAAGTCTGCCCAAGTTAGCTCTTCTACTTGTTCTTGTGTCAGAGTCCTGGCGTGTGACTCCCACCAATGACCAGCTTCCTCGATCATCTGAAAGACTGCACAAGAAACTTTCTGGTTTTCGGTACACGATAAATGTCCAAACAGGCGATCCAACGCCCTCAGCCACTCCTCTGCCTCGGCCGGACCTCCCTTGCCTGAGAAGGTCGGGGGGTTGAAACGTCGAAATTGTTCCACTACTTGATTTGTATCATTCCTGCTCGATGTCGTTGAAGCCGGCTGAGTTGATTGAAAATGTTGAGCTAGGCCACGTAATACTGACACTAGGTCTTCCATGGTATTGTTTGCATTAGCCGACGATGGGTCCGCCATTGATGCTGGATTCTTCCTGGGTCTTCCTCGGGGCATAAGTATCTAATAAGAGACATGATATAATCATCACACACAAGGCTCCAAGTAGAAATCTTCGAGGATTATGATAAATCCCATACGCTCATCGTAGAAAAGAAAAGATCTGAATACGTCATAAAGAAATGAAGAAACAGAAAATACGCGAGTCGTAGAAAAGAGGTAAAGATATACATAACATCGCAAAAGATAGATAAGAGAGTAGCTCGGAACCATACAACAGAATCCAAAATAAAAAGTGTCAAGCACCAACATACATCTGAACAAAAGTAAACATAGTCTCGAGCAGAAAAGATAGAAAAGAAAGGAAGGGAAACTAGGAGCAGCTACACAACAATCGCTGCAGCTCCGGCAGCTGGGGGCGGTGGAGGTGGTCCCCTGAAACGACGGTGAGGAGGGCTGGGCACCTCCTCTGGATCTTCTTCAGGCTCTTCTTCTTCATCGCTGCCTGGAGGATCGAAGGGTCCGGGTGGAGGCATCATCGGCTGTCCCTCGCGTACCCATATGTCAAGGAGTATACCAATAAAGTGAGGAAATGAGATGATCGGCTGTCCCGTACGGATATCGTAAACGACTTCATTCTGGTGTACCCTTTGGACGACTTCGGTCCACCGTCCGGGTAGCATGTTGACCACGTGTTCGCTGGCATTTGTCTCAGAGATCGCTCCGTGGGTTCTCCTCCAGAGAGTAAGTAGACGCGTTAAGAACATACCTACTGACTCTCCCGGCTCCATTCTAGCTCCGTAGAATGCCATCCAAACTTGAGCTGGTATTACTTGTCCACCTGTGCTTTTTAGAGCCGTGAGTTTCGTCCTTGCCATCTGTGTCGTCATAACATAACTACCCGACTATACGCAACTAACTTAAAAGGAAAGCATAAAACAGAAACTACAGAAAATCCCAACTATCACATAAACATAAACATAAACATCAACATAAAATAAATAAACAATACTCAGAATATCAAACTCAGGGTGGAGAAGTCTTGCGGAGAGAGATGTGCTTGTCCCTGTTTTCAAAACATACGTTAGAATAAAATAAAAAGAAGCGAACAGGGTCCTAAAGGGCAGGACCTTGCTCTGATACCATAACTGTCACGCCCCGAAACTTAACCCTATTTTATTACAAAAGATTAATAAATTTTATGAAAAACATTTTTATATTATCAGAGTGTCCCCGACAGGCGTGCAGGAAAGAAGAAAGAAAGAAAAGAGAAACGAAGATGATACATATATATGTATATAACGAACTTTGAAAGTTAACTATGTACAGCAGCGGATCTTAAAATACGTGTTTAAACCCAACAGAAACGTAAATGTACGTTGTTTCGAAACAGTTTAACAAACTATCGAAATTAACAAAAGGGAAACTTTAGCAGACAGGGCACATCTCTCCCTTCAACTTCTCCCAACAAAATCATCACCTGTAACGAACACGTAAGCGGGGTGAGTGCATAGAAATACACCCCGTGGAGGCAAGTTCATAAATTAACATAAAACTTTAAGACAGATAAGCAGTTAATCACAGCAAGTACAATGCACAGCACGTAAATGATGTGGGCGCAGGTATATCCCGCCTTACCCCACCACCTTATCCTCCTGGTGATTATTTGGTCAGGGGGACTTCACCAATCCTCCGTTTTCCTGTTAGGACTTAATCCCAACCTGTCTTCCCAAAGACCGTGCACATGAACACATATCTTAATTCCAACAAAAGATTTAACTCACAGCACGTAGTCAAAGCATATAAATACGAACATGTATAACGCTTAATAGCATACTGATATCATCAATCATCTTTCATGCTCATAAACTCAAGTCGTAAATCATATAACGTTCGTCATCAGAATATAATTTATCGAAAACCCTAACATGCGACTATGCAGGATAAACGTAAAGTTAAACATTAATTCAGAAATTACCCCCACCTCAGCCTGGGCGGTGCGATTAACACGTTCTTTTCCTTTTAATTTGGTGATGAGTTCGATGCGTTTGGGCCTACAAACACACAACATAAAATTATTAGATTATGTAATTATTTAAGCGTTTATAATTAAATGCTCGAAAGAAACTACGAATTGAAAATAGAACAGAACTCGACCCGATTAGGTCTAGAAATATAGAGGATTCAAAAAGGAAGGTTTAGAGACGAGAACGGATTAAAACGGATAAGAAACGAAGCTAAACGAAGCATTTTAGGGTTTGGAGGGTCTGAGGGGTAAAACTGTAATTACAGATAAAGTTTGGGGTCGAAACGAGGTTTCAAGAATCTGGAGGGGTCGAATTGCAATATCGGAAAGTCTTGGGGTGAAAATCCAAGCCTTGAGAAGTTTTGGGGGTGGAAATATAATTTCCAAAACTTCAAGGACCAAAAAGTAGATGTTAGAAGGTTAAGGACTAAGTTGAAAATCAACACAACTTTGAGGAATTGCAAAGAAGCCCCTAGAGATTATCTAATTCCCAAAATCAAACCCATCTTCCAAACCACCCACTGTCACCACCGCCGGCGACTCCGTGTCGCCGGTCACCGCCCGCCACCACCACCACTCGCCGGCGCTCCTCGCGCCGGCCACCATAGCACACGGCGGCGCTAAAAGCGCCGCCCAAACACCACCCAACACAGCCTTTTCGCGCATGCACATACTCCCTTCTCCGGCGGCCATTGCCGCCGGCTACACACACCCACGGCGGCGCTGTGTGCGCCGCCCCCCATCACCCAGGTCAGAGAGAGAGACGGGAAAGAGAGCGAGAGAGATCAGAAAGAGGGAGGGATAGCAGCATAGAGAGAGAGGTTCGAAGAGAGAGAAAGCAAGGGAGAGGAGAGAGAAAACATTGCATGCAGAAACTTCTGGCGGCGATTGCCGGAGATCGAGCCGTTCGATCGACGATCCAAGCCCGGAATCACGACGGGCTCGGCGAGAGCTTTCATTGCATGTATAGATCGGCTCGATCGGAGAAGGGATGAAGGAGATACGAAGAGAGAGAAAAAGGTGGGTTTCTAGAGAGAGAAAACCGTGTCTTCTCCGGCGAATTGCCGGCGAACGCGGCGGCGGATGACGATTCCGAGCCCGGGGTTGGAACGGGCTCGACGAGAGCTTCAAGATGGTATAGGTTACGATACGTTTTGAGTCGGAGGAAAATCCGGCGACGGTGGTCGCCGGCGGCGGCGACGGCGGCGCTCCGGCCAGCCGGCCGCCGGAAACTTAGAGAGAAAGAGGAGCATTTCATAACTTAGTTACCTTAGGTTAAAAATATATCATATGCTTTTACCATATGTGTATCAAATGTTTTATACCTTAGTTTAATAACTTCATTAACTATTTTATATTCTTAAACTTTATATTAAACACTCTTATGATATTAATTAATTTGGGATATCAAACGAACTCCGATTTGATCCATTCTTTTTGTGTTTTGTTCGATTTTTCGTTCTCGTTCATCTCGTCCCACTTATGAATTATTTTGTTGACTTTGTATTTTTACGAAATAAATCTCCCAAAAGTTAACTTAATTAAAGTATGTTTATAATTAAATTTTCCGAAACGCACGTAGAATAAATCAAATAATTAAGGGTTTAGATAGTTAATTATCAAATTATGCATCGGTAAAATCCTAGTCGTCACAAGTAAAACAATACTGGTATGATTATGTGATCCGGTACATTTATGCCGCTATGATTATGGGATCAGGTGGATTAGTACCGGTATGATCGTGTTAAACATAATATACGTGTTTTTAAGGAAATTCAAAAAATTAAAAATAACTGATCGGTTCCGGTATATTATTACTTGTATTATTATGGGATCATATGCATTAGTGCTGGTATAAAAATGGGATCCGGTAAAATAGTACTGGTATGATCATGAGATCTGGTGCATTTGTGCTGTTATGATTATGGGATCAGGTGGATTAGTACCAGTATGATCGTGATAAAAATAATAAACAAGTTTGAAGAAAATTTAAAAAATTAAAAAAAACTAATCGGATCAGGTACATTATTACTTGTATTATTATGTGATCCAATGTATTAGTACTAGTATATTAATAGGATTCGGTAAAATAATACTGGTATAATCATGTGATCCGGTACATTTGTGCTGCTATGATGATGGGATCAGGTGGATTAGTACCGGTACGATCGTGATAAACATAATATACGAGTTTTTAAGAAAAAATTTGAAAAAATTAAAAATAACTGATCGGATCCGGTATATTATTACTAGTATTATTATGGGATCCTGTGCATTAGTACTGGTATAAAAATGGGATACGGTAAAATAATACTGGTATGATCATGAGATCAGGTACATTTGTGATGCTATGATTATGGGATCGGGTGTATTAGTACCGGTATGATCGTGATAAAAATAGTATACGTGCTTAAAGAAAATTAATAAAATTAAAAAAACTGATCAGATTCAGTACATTATTACTTGTATTATTATGGGATCCTGTGCATTAGTACTGGTATAATAATGGGATTCGGTAAAATAATATTGGTATGATCATGAGATCCGGTACATTTGTGCTGCTATGATTATGGGATCAAGTGGATTAGTACCGGTATGATCGTAATTAAAATAATATACATATTTTAAAAAAATTAAAAAAATTAAAAAAAAAACTGATCGGAGTCGGTTCATTATTACTTGTATTATTATGGGAACATGTGCATTAGTACTGGTATAATAATGGGATTCGATAAAATAATATTGGTATGATCATGAGATCCGGTACATTTTTGCTGCTATGATTATGGGATCAGGTGGATTAGTACCGGTATGATCGTAATTAAAATAATATACGTATTTTAAAAAAATTAAAAAAATTAAAAAAAAAACTGATCGAATTCGATTCATTATTACTTGAATTACTACGGGATCCGGTGTATTAGTACTGGTATAATTATGGGATCTAGTAAAACAATACTGGTATGATTATGTGATCCGGTACATTTGTGCTGCTATGATTATGGGATCAGGTGGGTTAGTAACTTGTATTATCGTGATAAAAGTAATATACGTGTTTGAAGAAAATTTAAAAAATTAAACAAAACTAATCGAATCCGGTACATTATTACTTGTATTATTATGTGATCCGGTGTATTAGTACTGGTATACTAATAGGATCCGGTAAAATAATATTGGTATGATCATATGATTCGGTACATTTGTGATGCTATTATTACGGGAACAGGTGTATTAGTATCAGTATGATCGTGATAAACATAATATACGTGTTTTTAAGAAAATTTAAAAAATTAAAACTAACTGATCGGATCCGGTATATTATTACTTGTATTATTATGGGATCCTGTGCATTAGTACTGGTATAATAATGGGATTCGGTAAAATAATATTGGTATGATCATGAGATCCGGTACATTTGTGCTGCTATGATTATGGGATCAGGTGGATTAGTACCGGTATGATCGTAATTAAAATAATATACGTATTTTAAAAAAATTAAAAAAATTAAAAAAAAAACTGATCGGATTCGATTCATTATTACTTGTACTACTACGGGATCCGGTGTATTAGTACTGGTATAGTTATGGGATCTAGTAAAACAATACTGGTATGATTATGTGATCCGGTACATTTATGCCGCTATGATTATGGGATCAGGTGGATTAGTACCGGTATGATCGTGTTAAACATAATATACGTGTTTTTAAGGAAATTCAAAAAATTAAAAATAACTGATCGGTTCCGGTATATTATTACTTGTATTATTATGGGATCATATGCATTAGTGCTGGTATAAAAATGGGATCCGGTAAAATAGTACTGGTATGATCATGAGATCTGGTGCATTTGTGCTGTTATGATTATGGGATCAGGTGGATTAGTACCAGTATGATCGTGATAAAAATAATAAACAAGTTTGAAGAAAATTTAAAAAATTAAAAAAAACTAATCGGATCAGGTACATTATTACTTGTATTATTATGTGATCCAATGTATTAGTACTAGTATATTAATAGGATTCGGTAAAATAATACTGGTATAATCATGTGATCCGGTACATTTGTGCTGCTATGATGATGGGATCAGGTGGATTAGTACCGGTACGATCGTGATAAACATAATATACGAGTTTTTAAGAAAAAATTTGAAAAAATTAAAAATAACTGATCGGATCCGGTATATTATTACTAGTATTATTATGGGATCCTGTGCATTAGTACTGGTATAAAAATGGGATACGGTAAAATAATACTGGTATGATCATGAGATCAGGTACATTTGTGATGCTATGATTATGGGATCGGGTGTATTAGTACCGGTATGATCGTGATAAAAATAGTATACGTGCTTAAATAAAATTAATAAAATTAAAAAAACTGATCAGATTCAGTACATTATTACTTGTATTATTATGGGATCCTGTGCATTAGTACTGGTATAATAATGGGATTCGGTAAAATAATATTGGTATGATCATGAGATCCGGTACATTTGTGCTGCTATGATTATGGGATCAGGTGGATTAGTACCGGTATGATCGTAATTAAAATAATATACATATTTTAAAAAAATTAAAAAAATTAAAAAAAAAACTGATCGGAGTCGGTTCATTATTACTTGTATTATTATGGGAACATGTGCATTAGTACTGGTATAATAATGGGATTCGATAAAATAATATTGGTATGATCATGAGATCCGGTACATTTTTGCTGCTATGATTATGGGATCAGGTGGATTAGTACCGGTATGATCGTAATTAAAATAATATACGTATTTTTAAAAAATTAAAAAAATTAAAAAAAAAACTGATCGAATTCGATTCATTATTACTTGAATTACTACGGGATCCGGTGTATTAGTACTGGTATAATTATGGGATCTAGTAAAACAATACTGGTATGATTATGTGATCCGGTACATTTGTGCTGCTATGATTATGGGATCAGGTGGGTTAGTAACTTGTATTATCGTGATAAAAGTAATATACGTGTTTGAAGAAAATTTAAAAAATTAAACAAAACTAATCGAATCCGGTACATTATTACTTGTATTATTATGTGATCCGGTGTATTAGTACTGGTATACTAATAGGATCCGGTAAAATAATATTGGTATGATCATATGATTCGGTACATTTGTGATGCTATTATTACGGGAACAGGTGTATTAGTATCAGTATGATCGTGATAAACATAATATACGTGTTTTTAAGAAAATTTAAAAAATTAAAACTAACTGATCGGATCCGGTATATTATTATTACTTGTATTATTATGGGATCCTGTGCATTAGTACTGGTATAATAATGGGATTCGGTAAAATAATATTGGTATGATCATGAGATCCGGTACATTTGTGCTGCTATGATTATGGGATCAGGTGGATTAGTACCGGTATGATCGTAATTAAAATAATATACATATTTTAAAAAAATTAAAAAAATTAAAAAAAAAACTGATCGGAGTCGGTTCATTATTACTTGTATTATTATGGGAACATGTGCATTAGTACTGGTATAATAATGGGATTCGATAAAATAATATTGGTATGATCATGAGATCCGGTACATTTTTGCTGCTATGATTATGGGATCAGGTGGATTAGTACCGGTATGATCGTAATTAAAATAATATACGTATTTTTAAAAAATTAAAAAAATTAAAAAAAAAACTGATCGAATTCGATTCATTATTACTTGAATTACTACGGGATCCGGTGTATTAGTACTGGTATAATTATGGGATCTAGTAAAACAATACTGGTATGATTATGTGATCCGGTACATTTGTGCTGCTATGATTATGGGATCAGGTGGGTTAGTAACTTGTATTATCGTGATAAAAGTAATATACGTGTTTGAAGAAAATTTAAAAAATTAAACAAAACTAATCGAATCCGGTACATTATTACTTGTATTATTATGTGATCCGGTGTATTAGTACTGGTATACTAATAGGATCCGGTAAAATAATATTGGTATGATCATATGATTCGGTACATTTGTGATGCTATTATTACGGGAACAGGTGTATTAGTATCAGTATGATCGTGATAAACATAATATACGTGTTTTTAAGAAAATTTAAAAAATTAAAACTAACTGATCGGATCCGGTATATTATTATTACTTGTATTATTATGGGATCCTGTGCATTAGTACTGGTATAATAATGGGATTCGGTAAAATAATATTGGTATGATCATGAGATCCGGTACATTTGTGCTGCTATGATTATGGGATCAGGTGGATTAGTACCGGTATGATCGTAATTAAAATAATATACATATTTTAAAAAAATTAAAAAAATTAAAAAAAAAACTGATCGGAGTCGGTTCATTATTACTTGTATTATTATGGGAACATGTGCATTAGTACTGGTATAATAATGGGATTCGATAAAATAATATTGGTATGATCATGAGATCCGGTACATTTTTGCTGCTATGATTATGGGATCAGGTGGATTAGTACCGGTATGATCGTAATTAAAATAATATACGTATTTTAAAAAAATTAAAAAAATTAAAAAAAAAACTGATCGAATTCGATTCATTATTACTTGAATTACTACGGGATCCGGTGTATTAGTACTGGTATAATTATGGGATCTAGTAAAACAATACTGGTATGATTATGTGATCCGGTACATTTGTGCTGCTATGATTATGGGATCAGGTGGGTTAGTAACGATATTATCGTGATAATAGTAATATACGTGTTTGAAGAAAATTTAAAAAATTAAACAAAACTAATCGAATCTGGTACATTAATACTTGTATTATTATGTGATCCGGTGTATTAGTACTGGTATACTAATAGGATCCGGCAAAATAATACTGGTATGATCATATGATTCGGTACATTTGTGATGCTATTATTACGGGAACAGGTGTATTAGTATCAGTATGATCGTGATAAACATAATATACGTGTTTTTAAGAAAATTTAAAAAATTAAAACTAACTGATCGGATCCGGTATATTATTACTTGTATTATTATGGGATCCTGTGCATTAGTACTAGTATAATAATGGGATCCGGTAAAATAATACTGGTATGATCATGAGATCCTGTACATTTTTGCGGCTATGATTATGGGATATGGTGGATTAGTACCGGTATGATCGTGATTAAAATAGTATACGTGTTCAAATAAAATAAAAAAAAACAAAAAAAAACTGATTGGATCCCGTTCATTATTGTTTGTATTATTATGGGATCTTGTGCATTTGTACTGGTATAAAAATTGGATCTGGTAAAATAATACTGGTATGATCATGAGATCCGGTACATTTGTGCTGCTATGATTATGGGATCGGGTGGATTAGTATCGATATGATCGTGATAAAAATACTATATGTGTTTGAAGAAAATTTAAAAAATTAAAAAAAACTAATCGGATCCGGAACATTATTACTTGTCTTGTTATGTGATCCGATGTATTAGTACTGGTATACTAATAGGATCCGGTAAAATAATACTGGTATGATCATGTGATCCGGTACATTTGTGCTGCTATGATTATGAGATCAGGTGGGTATGATCGTGATAAACATAATATACGTGTTTTTAAGAAAATTCAAAAAATAAAAAATAACTGATCGGATCCGGTATATTATTACTTGTATTATTATGGGATTCTGTGCATTAGTACTGGTATATAAATGGGAACCGGTAAAACAATACTGGTATGATCATGAGATCCGGCACATTTGTGCTGCTATGATTAGTATTGGTTTGATCGTGAAAAAAATAGTATACGTGTTTAAAGTAAATTAAAAAAATTTAAAAAGCTGATCGGAGTCGGTTCATTATTACTTGTATTATTATGGGAACATGTGCATTAGTACTGGTATAATAATGGGATTGTAGCGCCCCGGATCAAAACGAGCATAATTGATTAATTAAATATTTAAACCTATAATTTAATACTTATGTGCGTATACTTTGACTGTTTAATTAATTACGTGCGTTTTAGATATGTGATTAACATCAGTTTTAGATGGATATAATTTCTACACATGGAACCTAGATGATGTTTATACCACGCGATGCGTAATTAAAATACGAGAACATAGAAACGAACTAGAGGTCAATCGGAATTACGTAACTCAAGTAATGAAGAAAACAGCGAAAACGAAGAATACGACGTATACGAGACGTATACGAAGAGTATAAAATACGAGATATTTTCTAACCAAAAATCTGATCCGGAACAGTACCCTAGCCTATATGAACAGTAACCTACCTAGTGAATAGTGAATTTTCAGATTCTATAAATAGGGGCTCTTCCAGTTCATTTTTCACCGTTTTTCCGAACGAGCCGAACGCGCCGAAAACGAGTAAGTTCTCTCTCTTCCCTCCTCTCCCTCTCTCCTATCTTTTCTGCCTCCAGCGCGCCGCCGCCGGAGCAGCCGCCGGCGCGGCGGCGCCGCCGCTGGAGGGTTGCCGGAAAATTCCGACGTTGTCGGAATCGGACGATTTTCGCACACGACGTTCGTCTCGACGAGACGAGTCTAGGACAACTTCCGGAATTCAATTTCGACTTACGGTTCGCCGGAAAACGGCGAAAAACAGCCCCAAACCCTAACCCCTCACCCTTTCTCTCTCATCTGTTTTCTCTCTCTCCTCGCCCTCTTGCCGGAGCAGTGGCCGGATAAGCTGGTGGTGGTGTGGTGGTGATGAGGAGGAGGTGGCGCCGCCGTGGGTGGCGGCGCCGGGCCGGAACAGTAGGTATATATATGTATGTAGTGCATGTGTGTGTGTTTGTAAGTGAGATAGTGTGTGTGTTGTGTTTGCATGCTGTTGGGAGGCGGCGCAGGTGGCGCCGCCGTGAACTGCTGGTGGCCGGCGCTGGTGATGCGCCGGCGAGTGTGGTGGTCATGGCCGCCGGCCAAGGCAAGTGAATCCGATGTGTGTGTGTTTGAACGTGTGTGTGTGTGTTTCATGCGGTGAGTGTATATGGCTGTGTTGGTGTTTTGGGTTGGCCGGAATAGGTGGTCGGCGATGGGGGGTCGCCGGCCAAGACTTAGGGAAGGGTCGCCGGCGACTGGAAGTCGCCGGCCGGAGTTTTGGTTGGAGTTGGAATTTCTGGAAAATCAGTGTATCGAAGGGTTTTGCGGCGTATTTTTGGGGCACTATTCATGCCGGAATCCGGCGAGGCATGACGGGAGATGGTAGACGGCGGTGTAAGGTATCCGGCGAGGTAAGTGGCGGCGGAAGGGGGCGGCGCTTCCGCTCTCGACGGCGCCGGGAAGTGGCCTGGTCAAGCAGGCCACCGTCGGAAAGCTGGGCGACGGGCTGTATTTGCAGGTGTTTTGGCAGAGTTGGACGGCGCCGTCGTGGCCGCTGTTGGCCGGAGTTAGTAGCCTGAAGTGTGGGGAATCCGAGGGTGTGGCCGGCGACCGGTGGTTCGCCGGTTGGAGGCGGCTGGAAGGCCGTTTACGTGGCGAGTCCGCGCAGGCGAGCTGGGCGCGCTGGGCACACGGCGACGGGAGCCGCGCGCGCGCGGCAAGCGAGCGACGGGTGCACTGCGCACGTGACACCGTGTTTTCGATCCGAACCTCGTTTTCTTTCCGTCGTTCATCCGTATCAAGTCGTCGATGACGAGACGTCGTTGATCGGGGTCCGTGGGCCCGGTCAAAGTCAACCCTTTGACCAAAATTACCATTTTACCCCAAAACTTAAAATGCTCCGTTTGAGCTCGTTTCAACTCCGATCGAGCTCATTCTTTTTCCGTCGTGACCCAAATTCAATCCTCTATCATCTCAGACTTTGAAACTGATCTGTCCCTCTCGTTTCTTTGGTCCCAATCTTTAGATCGTTCGAGCCGTCGCGTCGTTAACGAACGTTCTTTCGCCAGGAACCTTTACAGCTTTAATTATACATTATTTAGGAACTAAGAAATGTTATAACTTATATAGGCTACCAGTTGGATTGAGCACTGAGACATTTGATCTCTGGTCCTTGCTACTCACGTGGTAACCACCGAACAAGGTGGGGGTAATTTCTAAACTCAGTATCTGTTTACAGTTTTCCCTATTCAAAGCATGATTAAGGAATACTAAGTGCTGTGATTATATTTGTTGTGTCATACTTTATACTGTGCATGGGCTGCGGTCCACCTCTTTCATGCATTCGTCCCTTATCCCTTTCTACTACTCTGTTGAGGTTTGGTGGTCCTCTTGAAATGCACCAGCGGTATTGAGACCGTTTTATAGGATAAGACGGGGGAATCCCGCACCTATTCGTCCCTTACCATTTCTAATATCTGCTGTGCTTTTACGTGCTGTGTTCTGTGTTAAAATTATGCGCATGCTGTATTATTATATCTATTGAGTCTCATGAGGCGGATTTTATCTCCACGAGTGTATTCAACGCACTCACCCCCTATTCTGTACTCACACTACAGGTAAGGACGAGCGGGTTGAACCTTAGAGAGAATGAAGATGGTGCCGTATCTGGATTTTATATATTTCAAGTATGTGGTCTCACTGCAATTAAACAATGATTTTTATAATCCACGTTTTGTAAATATAATCTCGTTTATGTTTCATGGATCCTGATGTTTTTTCCGCTGCATAAGGTTTCAAAATTTTAATTTATCGGTTGTATCCGATGTTTCAACTGTACCACTTCTTATCCTTTCCCTTTTCTTTCTATTTTATATCATGTACGCCTTATTCCCCTTTCTTTCTTCACGCCCAAAAAGAGAAAACTCTGATATTTTAATGAAAAGAAAACGGGGCGTGACAGGGATTCGGTAAAATAATATTGGTATGATCATGAGATCCGGTACATTTCTGCTGCTATGGATATGGGATCAGGTGGATTAGTACCGGTATGATTGTGATTAAAATAGTATACATATTTAAAGAAAATTAAAAAAAACTGGTCGGATCCGGTTCGTTATTACTTGTATTATTATGGGATCCGGTGTATTAGTACTGGTATAATAATGGGATCCAGTAAAGTAATATTGGTATGATAATGAGATCCGATACATTTGTGCTGCTATGATTATGAGATTAGGTGGATTAGTACCAGTATGATCGGGATAAAAATAATATACGTGTTTGAAGAAAATTTAAAAGATTAAAAGAAGCTAATCGGATCCGGTACATTATTATTTGAATTATTATGTGATCCGGTGTATTAGTACTGGTATACTAATAGGATCTGATAAAATAATACTGGTATGATCATGTGATTCGGTACATTTGTGCTGCTATGATTATGGGATAAGGTGGATTAGTATCGGTATGAACGTGATAAACATAATATACGTGTTTTTAAGAAAATTTAAAAAATTAAAAATAACTGATCGGATCCGGTATATTATTACTTGTATTATTATGGGATCCTGTGCATTAGTACTGGTATAATAATGGGATCCGGTAAAATAATACTGGTATGATCATGAGATCCGGTACATTTGTGCTGCTATGATCATGGGATCCGGTGTATTAGTACTGGTATAATAACGGGATCTAGTAAAACAATACTGGTATGATTATGTGATCCGGTACATTTATGCTGCTATGATTATGGGATCAGGTGGATTAGTACCGGTATGATCGTGTTAAACATAATATACGTGTTTTTAAGGAAATTCAAAAAATTAAAAATAACTGATCGGATCCGGTATATTATTACTTGTATTATTATGGGATCATATGCATTAGTACTGGTATAAAAATGGGATCCGGTAAAATAGTACTGGTATGATCATGAGATCTGGTGCATTTGTGCTGCTATGATTATGGGATCAGGTGGATTAGTACCAGTATGATCGTGATAAAAATAATAAACAAGTTTGAAGAAAATTGAAAAAATTAAAAAAAACTAATCGGATCAGGTACATTATTACTTGTATTATTATGTGATCCAATGTATTAGTACTAGTATATTAATAGGATTCGGTAAAATAATACTGGTATGATCATGTGATCCGGTACATTTGTGCTGCTATGATGATGGGATCAGGTGGATTAGTACCGGTACGGTCGTGATAAACATAACATACGAGTTTTTAAGAAAAAATTTGAAAAAATTAAAAATAACTGATCGGATCCGGTATATTATTACTAGTATTATTATGGGATCCTGTGCATTAGTACTGGTATAAAAATGGGATACGGTAAAATAATACTAGTATGATCATGAGATCAGGTACATTTGTGCTGCTATGATTATGGGATCGGGTGTATTAGTACCGGTATGATCGTGATAAAAATAGTATACGTGTTTAAAGAAAATTAATAAAATTAAAAAAACTGATCAGATTCGGTACATTATTACTTGTATTATTATGGGATCCTGTGCATTAGTACTGGTATAATAATGGGATTCGGTAAAATAATATTGGTATGATCATGAGATCCGGTACATTTGTGCTGCTATGATTATGGGATCAGGTGGATTAGTACCGGTATGATCGTAATTAAAATAATATACGTATTTTAAAAAAATTAAAAAAAAAACTGATCGGATTCGATTCATTATTACTTGTACTATTACGGGATCCGGTGTATTAGTACTGGTATAGTTATGGGATCTAGTAAAACAATACTGGTATGATTATGTGATCCGGTACATTTGTGCTGCTATGATTATGGGATCAGGTGGGTTAGTAACTTGTATTATCGTGATAAAAGTAATATACGTGTTTGAAGAAAATTTAAAAAATTAAACAAAACTAATCGAATCCGGTACATTATTACTTGTATTATTATGTGATCCGGTGTATTAGTACTGGTATACTAATAGGATCCGGTAAAATAATATTGGTATGATCATATGATTCGGTACATTTGTTATGCTATTATTACGGGAACAGGTGTATTAGTATCAGTATGATCGTGATAAACATAATATACGTGTTTTTAAGAAAATTTAAAAAATTAAAACTAACTGATCGGATCCGGTATATTATTACTTGTATTATTATGGGATCCTGTGCATTAGTACTGGTATAATAATGGGATCCGGTAAAATAATACTGGTATGATCATGAGATCCGGTACATTTGTGCTGCTATGATTATGGGATATGGTAGATTAGTACCGGTATGATCGTGATTAAAATAGTATACGTGTTCAAATAAAATAAAATAAAAACTGATTGGATCCAGTTCATTATTGTTTGTATTATTATGGGATCTTGTGCATTTGTACTGGTATAAAAATTGGATCCGGTAAAATAATACTGGTATGATCATGAGATCCGGTACATTTGTGCTGCTATGATTATGGGATCGGGTGGATTAGTATCGATATGATCGTGATAAAAATACTATACGTGTTTGAAGAAAATTTAAAAAATTAAAAAAAACTAATCGGATCCGGAACATTATTACTTGTCTTGTTATGTGATCCGGTGTATTAGTACTGGTATACTAATAGGATCCGGTAAAATAATACTGGTATGATCATGTGATCCGGTACATTTGTGCTGCTATGATTATGAGATCAGGTGGGTATGATCGTGATAAACATAATATACGTGTTTTTAAGAAAATTCAAAAAATAAAAAATAACTGATCGGATCCGGTATATTATTACTTGTATTATTATGGGATTCTGTGCATTAGTACTAGTATATAAATGGGAACCGGTAAAACAATACTGGTATGATCATGAGATCCGGCACATTTGTGCTGCTATGATTAGTATCGGTTTGATCGTGAAAAAAATAGTATACGTGTTTAAAGTAAATTAAAAAAATTTAAAAAACTGATCGGAGTCGGTTCATTATTACTTGTATTATTATGGGAACATGTGCATTAGTACTGGTATAATAATGGGATTCGGTAAAATAATATTGGTATGATCATGAGATCCGGTACATTTCTGCTGCTATGGATATGGGATCAGGTGGATTAGTACCGGTATGATTGTGATTAAAATAGTATACATATTTAAAGAAAATTAAAAAAAACTGGTCGGATCCGGTTCGTTATTACTTGTATTATTATGGGATCCGGTGTATTAGTACTGGTATAATAATGGGATCCAGTAAAGTAATATTGGTATGATAATGAGATCCGATACATTTATGCTGCTATGATTATGAGATTAGGTGGATTAGTACCAGTATGATCGGGATAAAAATAATATACGTGTTTGAAGAAAATTTAAAAGATTAAAAGAAGCTAATCGGATCCGGTACATTATTATTTGAATTATTATGTGATCCGGTGTATTAGTACTGGTATACTAATAGGATCTGATAAAATAATACTGGTATGATCATGTGATTCGGTACATTTGTGCTGCTATGATTATGGGATAAGGTGGATTAGTATCGGTATGAACGTGATAAACATAATATACGTGTTTTTAAGAAAATTTAAAAAATTAAAAATAACTGATCGGATCCGGTATATTATTACTTGTATTATTATGGGATCCTGTGCATTTGTACTGGTATAATAATGGGATCCGGTAAAATAATACTGGTATGATCATGAGATCCGGTACATTAGTGCTGCTATGATCATGGGATCCGGTGTATTAGTACTGGTATAATAATGGGATCTAGTAAAACAATACTGGTATGATTATGTGATCCGGTACATTTATGCTGCTATGATTATGGGATCAGGTGGATTAGTACCGGTATGATCGTGTTAAACATAATATACGTGTTTTTAAGGAAATTCAAAAAATTAAAAATAACTGATCGGATCCGGTATATTATTACTTGTATTATTATGGGATCATATGCATTAGTACTGGTATAAAAATGGGATCCGGTAAAATAGTACTGGTATGATCATGAGATCTGGTGCATTTGTGCTGCTATGATTATGGGATCAGGTGGATTAGTACCAGTATGATCGTGATAAAAATAATAAACAAGTTTGAAGAAAATTTAAAAAATTAAAAAAAACTAATCGGATCAGGTACATTATTACTTGTATTATTATGTGATCCAATGTATTAATACTAGTATATTAATAGGATTCGGTAAAATAATACTGGTATGATCATGTGATCCGGTACATTTGTGCTGCTATGATGATGGGATCAGGTGGATTAGTACCGGTACGGTCGTGATAAACATAATATACGAGTTTTTAAGAAAAAATTTGAAAAAACTAAAAATAACTGATCGGATCCGATATATTATTACTAGTATTATTATGGGATCCTGTGCATTAGTACTGGTATAAAAATGGGATACGGTAAAATAATACTAGTATGATCATGAGATCAGGTACATTTGTGCTGCTATGATTATGGGATCGGGTGTATTAGTACCGGTATGATCGTGATAAAAATAGTATACGTGTTTAAAGAAAATTAATAAAATTAAAAAAACTGATCAGATTCGGTACATTATTACTTGTATTATTATGGGATCCTGTGCATTAGTACTGGTATAATAATGGGATTCGGTAAAATAATATTGGTATGATCATGAGATCCGGTACATTTGTGCTGCTATGATTATGGGATCAGGTGGATTAGTACCGGTATGATCGTAATTAAAATAATATACGTATTTTAAAAAAATTAAAAAAATTAAAAAAAAAACTGATCGGATTCGATTCATTATTACTTGTATTACTACGGGATCCGGTGTATTAGTACTGGTATAGTTATGGGATCTAGTAAAACAATACTGGTATGATTATGTGATCCGGTACATTTGTGCTGCTATGATTATGGGATCAGGTGGGTTAGTAACTTGTATTATCGTGATAAAAGTAATATACGTGTTTGAAGAAAATTTAAAAAATTAAACAAAACTAATCGAATCCGGTACATTATTACTTGTATTATTATGTGATCCGGTGTATTAGTACTGGTATACTAATAGGATCCGGTAAAATAATATTGGTATGATCATATGATTCGGTACATTTGTTATGCTATTATTACGGGAACAGGTGTATTAGTATCAGTATGATCGTGATAAACATAATATACGTGTTTTTAAGAAAATTTAAAAAATTAAAACTAACTGATCGGATCCGATATATTATTACTTGTATTATTATGGGATCCTGTGCATTAGTACTAGTATAATAATGGGATCCGGTAAAATAATACTGGTATGATCATGAGATCCGGTACATTTGTGCTGCTATGATTATGGGATATGGTAGATTAGTACCGGTATGATCGTGATTAAAATAGTATACGTGTTCAAATAAAATAAAAAAAACAAAAAAAAAAACTGATTGGATCCAGTTCATTATTGTTTGTATTATTATGGGATCTTGTGCATTTGTACTGGTATAAAAATTGGATCCGGTAAAATAATACTGGTATGATCATGAGATCCGGTACATTTGTGCTGCTATGATTATGGGATCGGGTGGATTAGTATCGATATGATCGTGATAAAAATATTATACGTGTTTGAAGAAAATTTAAAAAATTAAAAAAAACTAATCGGATCCGGAACATTATTACTTGTCTTGTTATGTGATCCGGTGTATTAGTACTGGTATACTAATAGGATCCGGTAAAATAATACTGGTATGATCATGTGATCCGGTACATTTGTGCTGCTATGATTATGAGATCGGGTGGGTATGATCGTGATAAACATAATATACGTGTTTTTAAGAAAATTCAAAAAATAAAAAATAACTGATCGGATCCGGTATATTATTACTTGTATTATTATGGGATTCTGTGCATTAGTACTGGTATATAAATGGGAACCGATAAAACAATACTGGTATGATCATGAGATCCGGCACATTTGTGCTGCTATGATTAGTATCGGTTTGATCGTGAAAAAAATAGTATACGTGTTTAAAGTAAATTAAAAAAATTTAAAAAACTGATCGGAGTCGGTTCATTATTACTTGTATTATTATGGGAACATGTGCATTAGTACTGGTATAATAATGGGATTCGGTAAAATAATATTGGTATGATCATGAGATCCGGTACATTTCTGCTGCTATGGATATGGGATCAGGTGGATTAGTACCGGTATGATTGTGATTAAAATAGTATACATATTTAAAGAAAATTAAAAAAAACTGGTCGGATCCGGTTCGTTATTACTTGTATTATTATGGGATCCGGTGTATTAGTACTGGTATAATAATGGGATCCAGTAAAGTAATATTGGTATGATAATGAGATCCGATACATTTGTGCTGCTATGATTATGAGATTAGGTGGATTAGTACCAGTATGATCGGGATAAAAATAATATACGTGTTTGAAGAAAATTTAAAAGATTAAAAGAAGCTAATCGGATCCGGTACATTATTATTTGAATTATTATGTGATCCGGTGTATTAGTACTGGTATACTAATAGGATCTGATAAAATAATACTGGTATGATCATGTGATTCGGTACATTTGTGCTGCTATGATTATGGGATAAGGTGGATTAGTATCGGTATGAACGTGATAAACATAATATACGTGTTTTTAAGAAAATTTAAAAAATTAAAAATAACTGATCGGATCCGGTATATTATTACTTGTATTATTATGGGATCCTGTGCATTAGTACTGGTATAATAATGGGATCCGGTAAAATAATACTGGTATGATCATGAGATCCGGTACATTTGTGCTGCTATGATCATGGGATCCGGTGTATTAGTACTGGTATAATAATGGGATCTAGTAAAACAATACTGGTATGATTATGTGATCCGGTACATTTATGCTGCTATGATTATGGGATCAGGTGGATTAGTACCGGTATGATCGTGTTAAACATAATATACGTGTTTTTAAGGAAATTCAAAAAATTAAAAATAACTGATCGGATCCGGTATATTATTACTTGTATTATTATGGGATCATATGCATTAGTACTGGTATAAAAATGGGATCCGGTAAAATAGTACTGGTATGATCATGAGATCTGGTGCATTTGTGCTGCTATGATTATGGGATCAGGTGGATTAGTACCAGTATGATCGTGATAAAAATAATAAACAAGTTTGAAGAAAATTTAAAAAATTAAAAAAAACTAATCGGATCAGGTACATTATTACTTGTATTATTATGTGATCCAATGTATTAGTACTAGTATATTAATAGGATTCGGTAAAATAATACTGGTATGATCATGTGATCCGATACATTTGTGCTGCTATGATGATGGGATCAGGTGGATTAGTACCGGTACGGTCGTGATAAACATAATATACGAGTTTTTAAGAAAAAATTTGAAAAAATTAAAAATAACTGATCGGATCCGGTATATTATTACTAGTATTATTATGGGATCCTGTGCATTAGTACTGGTATAAAAATGGGATACGGTAAAATAATACTAGTATGATCATGAGATCAGGTACATTTGTGCTGCTATGATTATGGGATCGGATGTATTAGTACCGGTATGATCGTGATAAAAATAGTATACGTGTTTAAAGAAAATTAATAAAATTAAAAAAACTGATCAGATTCGGTACATTATTACTTGTATTATTATGGGATCCTGTGCATTAGTACTGGTATAATAATGGGATTCGGTAAAATAATATTGGTATGATCATGAGATCCGGTACATTTGTGCTGCTATGATTATGGGATCAGGTGGATTAGTACCGGTATGATCGTAATTAAAATAATATACGTATTTTAAAAAAATTAAAAAAATTAAAAAAAAAACTGATCGGATTTGATTCATTATTACTTGTATTACTACGGGATCCGGTGTATTAGTACTGGTATAGTTATGGGATCTAGTAAAACAATACTGGTATGATTATGTGATCCGGTACATTTGTGCTGCTATGATTATGGGATCAGGTGGGTTAGTAACTTGTATTATCGTGATAAAAGTAATATACGTGTTTGAAGAAAATTTAAAAAATTAAACAAAACTAATCGAATCCGGTACATTATTACTTGTATTATTATGTGATCCGGTGTATTAGTACTGGTATACTAATAGGATCCGGTAAAATAATATTGGTATGATCATATGATTCGGTACATTTGTTATGCTATTATTACGGGAACAGGTGTATTAGTATCAGTATGATCGTGATAAACATAATATACGTGTTTTTAAGAAAATTTAAAAAATTAAAACTAACTGATCGGATCCGGTATATTATTACTTGTATTATTATGGGATCCTGTGCATTAGTACTGGTATAATAATGGGATCCGGTAAAATAATACTGGTATGATCATGAGATCCGGTACATTTGTGCTGCTATGATTATGGGATATGGTAGATTAGTACCGGTATGATCGTGATTAAAATAGTATACGTGTTCAAATAAAATAAAATAAAAACTGATTGGATCCAGTTCATTATTGTTTGTATTATTATGGGATCTTGTGCATTTGTACTGGTATAAAAATTGGATCCGGTAAAATAATACTGGTATGATCATGAGATCCGGTACATTTGTGCTGCTATGATTATGGGATCGGGTGGATTAGTATCGATATGATCGTGATAAAAATACTATACGTGTTTGAAGAAAATTTAAAAAATTAAAAAAAACTAATCGGATCCGGAACATTATTACTTGTCTTGTTATGTGATCCGGTGTATTAGTACTGGTATACTAATAGGATCCGGTAAAATAATACTGGTATGATCATGTGATCCGGTACATTTGTGCTGCTATGATTATGAGATCAGGTGGGTATGATCGTGATAAACATAATATACGTGTTTTTAAGAAAATTCAAAAAATAAAAAATAACTGATCGGATCCGGTATATTATTACTTGTATTATTATGGGATTCTGTGCATTAGTACTAGTATATAAATGGGAACCGGTAAAACAATACTGGTATGATCATGAGATCCGGCACATTTGTGCTGCTATGATTAGTATCGGTTTGATCGTGAAAAAAATAGTATACGTGTTTAAAGTAAATTAAAAAAATTTAAAAAACTGATCGGAGTCGGTTCATTATTACTTGTATTATTATGGGAACATGTGCATTAGTACTGGTATAATAATGGGATTCGGTAAAATAATATTGGTATGATCATGAGATCCGGTACATTTCTGCTGCTATGGATATGGGATCAGGTGGATTAGTACCGGTATGATTGTGATTAAAATAGTATACATATTTAAAGAAAATTAAAAAAAACTGGTCGGATCCGGTTCGTTATTACTTGTATTATTATGGGATCCGGTGTATTAGTACTGGTATAATAATGGGATCCAGTAAAGTAATATTGGTATGATAATGAGATCCGATACATTTATGCTGCTATGATTATGAGATTAGGTGGATTAGTACCAGTATGATCGGGATAAAAATAATATACGTGTTTGAAGAAAATTTAAAAGATTAAAAGAAGCTAATCGGATCCGGTACATTATTATTTGAATTATTATGTGATCCGGTGTATTAGTACTGGTATACTAATAGGATCTGATAAAATAATACTGGTATGATCATGTGATTCGGTACATTTGTGCTGCTATGATTATGGGATAAGGTGGATTAGTATCGGTATGAACGTGATAAACATAATATACGTGTTTTTAAGAAAATTTAAAAAATTAAAAATAACTGATCGGATCCGGTATATTATTACTTGTATTATTATGGGATCCTGTGCATTTGTACTGGTATAATAATGGGATCCGGTAAAATAATACTGGTATGATCATGAGATCCGGTACATTAGTGCTGCTATGATCATGGGATCCGGTGTATTAGTACTGGTATAATAATGGGATCTAGTAAAACAATACTGGTATGATTATGTGATCCGGTACATTTATGCTGCTATGATTATGGGATCAGGTGGATTAGTACCGGTATGATCGTGTTAAACATAATATACGTGTTTTTAAGGAAATTCAAAAAATTAAAAATAACTGATCGGATCCGGTATATTATTACTTGTATTATTATGGGATCATATGCATTAGTACTGGTATAAAAATGGGATCCGGTAAAATAGTACTGGTATGATCATGAGATCTGGTGCATTTGTGCTGCTATGATTATGGGATCAGGTGGATTAGTACCAGTATGATCGTGATAAAAATAATAAACAAGTTTGAAGAAAATTTAAAAAATTAAAAAAAACTAATCGGATCAGGTACATTATTACTTGTATTATTATGTGATCCAATGTATTAATACTAGTATATTAATAGGATTCGGTAAAATAATACTGGTATGATCATGTGATCCGGTACATTTGTGCTGCTATGATGATGGGATCAGGTGGATTAGTACCGGTACGGTCGTGATAAACATAATATACGAGTTTTTAAGAAAAAATTTGAAAAAACTAAAAATAACTGATCGGATCCGATATATTATTACTAGTATTATTATGGGATCCTGTGCATTAGTACTGGTATAAAAATGGGATACGGTAAAATAATACTAGTATGATCATGAGATCAGGTACATTTGTGCTGCTATGATTATGGGATCGGGTGTATTAGTACCGGTATGATCGTGATAAAAATAGTATACGTGTTTAAAGAAAATTAATAAAATTAAAAAAACTGATCAGATTCGGTACATTATTACTTGTATTATTATGGGATCCTGTGCATTAGTACTGGTATAATAATGGGATTCGGTAAAATAATATTGGTATGATCATGAGATCCGGTACATTTGTGCTGCTATGATTATGGGATCAGGTGGATTAGTACCGGTATGATCGTAATTAAAATAATATACGTATTTTAAAAAAATTAAAAAAATTAAAAAAAAAACTGATCGGATTCGATTCATTATTACTTGTATTACTACGGGATCCGGTGTATTAGTACTGGTATAGTTATGGGATCTAGTAAAACAATACTGGTATGATTATGTGATCCGGTACATTTGTGCTGCTATGATTATGGGATCAGGTGGGTTAGTAACTTGTATTATCGTGATAAAAGTAATATACGTGTTTGAAGAAAATTTAAAAAATTAAACAAAACTAATCGAATCCGGTACATTATTACTTGTATTATTATGTGATCCGGTGTATTAGTACTGGTATACTAATAGGATCCGGTAAAATAATATTGGTATGATCATATGATTCGGTACATTTGTTATGCTATTATTACGGGAACAGGTGTATTAGTATCAGTATGATCGTGATAAACATAATATACGTGTTTTTAAGAAAATTTAAAAAATTAAAACTAACTGATCGGATCCGATATATTATTACTTGTATTATTATGGGATCCTGTGCATTAGTACTAGTATAATAATGGGATCCGGTAAAATAATACTGGTATGATCATGAGATCCGGTACATTTGTGCTGCTATGATTATGGGATATGGTAGATTAGTACCGGTATGATCGTGATTAAAATAGTATACGTGTTCAAATAAAATAAAAAAAACAAAAAAAAAAACTGATTGGATCCAGTTCATTATTGTTTGTATTATTATGGGATCTTGTGCATTTGTACTGGTATAAAAATTGGATCCGGTAAAATAATACTGGTATGATCATGAGATCCGGTACATTTGTGCTGCTATGATTATGGGATCGGGTGGATTAGTATCGATATGATCGTGATAAAAATATTATACGTGTTTGAAGAAAATTTAAAAAATTAAAAAAAACTAATCGGATCCGGAACATTATTACTTGTCTTGTTATGTGATCCGGTGTATTAGTACTGGTATACTAATAGGATCCGGTAAAATAATACTGGTATGATCATGTGATCCGGTACATTTGTGCTGCTATGATTATGAGATCGGGTGGGTATGATCGTGATAAACATAATATACGTGTTTTTAAGAAAATTCAAAAAATAAAAAATAACTGATCGGATCCGGTATATTATTACTTGTATTATTATGGGATTCTGTGCATTAGTACTGGTATATAAATGGGAACCGATAAAACAATACTGGTATGATCATGAGATCCGGCACATTTGTGCTGCTATGATTAGTATCGGTTTGATCGTGAAAAAAATAGTATACGTGTTTAAAGTAAATTAAAAAAATTTAAAAAACTGATCGGAGTCGGTTCATTATTACTTGTATTATTATGGGAACATGTGCATTAGTACTGGTATAATAATGGGATTCGGTAAAATAATATTGGTATGATCATGAGATCCGGTACATTTCTGCTGCTATGGATATGGGATCAGGTGGATTAGTACCGGTATGATTGTGATTAAAATAGTATACATATTTAAAGAAAATTAAAAAAAACTGGTCGGATCCGGTTCGTTATTACTTGTATTATTATGGGATCCGGTGTATTAGTACTGGTATAATAATGGGATCCAGTAAAGTAATATTGGTATGATAATGAGATCCGATACATTTGTGCTGCTATGATTATGAGATTAGGTGGATTAGTACCAGTATGATCGGGATAAAAATAATATACGTGTTTGAAGAAAATTTAAAAGATTAAAAGAAGCTAATCGGATCCGGTACATTATTATTTGAATTATTATGTGATCCGGTGTATTAGTACTGGTATACTAATAGGATCTGATAAAATAATACTGGTATGATCATGTGATTCGGTACATTTGTGCTGCTATGATTATGGGATAAGGTGGATTAGTATCGGTATGAACGTGATAAACATAATATACGTGTTTTTAAGAAAATTTAAAAAATTAAAAATAACTGATCGGATCCGGTATATTATTACTTGTATTATTATGGGATCCTGTGCATTAGTACTGGTATAATAATGGGATCCGGTAAAATAATACTGGTATGATCATGAGATCCGGTACATTTGTGCTGCTATGATCATGGGATCCGGTGTATTAGTACTGGTATAATAATGGGATCTAGTAAAACAATACTGGTATGATTATGTGATCCGGTACATTTATGCTGCTATGATTATGGGATCAGGTGGATTAGTACCGGTATGATCGTGTTAAACATAATATACGTGTTTTTAAGGAAATTCAAAAAATTAAAAATAACTGATCGGATCCGGTATATTATTACTTGTATTATTATGGGATCATATGCATTAGTACTGGTATAAAAATGGGATCCGGTAAAATAGTACTGGTATGATCATGAGATCTGGTGCATTTGTGCTGCTATGATTATGGGATCAGGTGGATTAGTACCAGTATGATCGTGATAAAAATAATAAACAAGTTTGAAGAAAATTTAAAAAATTAAAAAAAACTAATCGGATCAGGTACATTATTACTTGTATTATTATGTGATCCAATGTATTAGTACTAGTATATTAATAGGATTCGGTAAAATAATACTGGTATGATCATGTGATCCGATACATTTGTGCTGCTATGATGATGGGATCAGGTGGATTAGTACCGGTACGGTCGTGATAAACATAATATACGAGTTTTTAAGAAAAAATTTGAAAAAATTAAAAATAACTGATCGGATCCGGTATATTATTACTAGTATTATTATGGGATCCTGTGCATTAGTACTGGTATAAAAATGGGATACGGTAAAATAATACTAGTATGATCATGAGATCAGGTACATTTGTGCTGCTATGATTATGGGATCGGATGTATTAGTACCGGTATGATCGTGATAAAAATAGTATACGTGTTTAAAGAAAATTAATAAAATTAAAAAAACTGATCAGATTCGGTACATTATTACTTGTATTATTATGGGATCCTGTGCATTAGTACTGGTATAATAATGGGATTCGGTAAAATAATATTGGTATGATCATGAGATCCGGTACATTTGTGCTGCTATGATTATGGGATCAGGTGGATTAGTACCGGTATGATCGTAATTAAAATAATATACGTATTTTAAAAAAATTAAAAAAATTAAAAAAAAAACTGATCGGATTTGATTCATTATTACTTGTATTACTACGGGATCCGGTGTATTAGTACTGGTATAGTTATGGGATCTAGTAAAACAATACTGGTATGATTATGTGATCCGGTACATTTGTGCTGCTATGATTATGGGATCAGGTGGGTTAGTAACTTGTATTATCGTGATAAAAGTAATATACGTGTTTGAAGAAAATTTAAAAAATTAAACAAAACTAATCGAATCCGGTACATTATTACTTGTATTATTATGTGATCCGGTGTATTAGTACTGGTATACTAATAGGATCCGGTAAAATAATATTGGTATGATCATATGATTCGGTACATTTGTGATGCTATTATTACGGGAACAGGTGTATTAGTATCAGTATGATCGTGATAAACATAATATACGTGTTTTTAAGAAAATTTAAAAAATTAAAACTAACTGATCGGATCCGGTATATTATTATTACTTGTATTATTATGGGATCCTGTGCATTAGTACTGGTATAATAATGGGATCCGGTAAAATAATACTGGTATGATCATGAGATCCGGTACATTTGTGCTGCTATGATTATGGGATATGGTAGATTAGTACCGGTATGATCGTGATTAAAATAGTATACGTGTTCAAATAAAATAAAAAAAACAAAAAAAAAACTGATTGGATCCAAATCATTATTGTTTGTATTATTATGGGATCTTGTGCATTTGTACTGGTATAAAAATTGGATCCGGTAAAATAATACTGGTATGATCATGAGATCCGGTACATTTGTGCTGCTATGATTATGGGATCGGGTGGATTAGTATCGATATGATCGTGATAAAAATACTATACGTGTTTGAAGAAAATTTAAAAAATTAAAAAAAACTAATCGGATCCGGAACATTATTACTTGTCTTGTTATGTGATCCGGTGTATTAGTACTGGTATACTAATAGGATCCGGTAAAATAATACTGGTATGATCATGTGATCCGGTACATTTGTGCTGCTATGATTATGAGATCAGGTGGGTATGATCGTGATAAACATAATATACGTGTTTTTAAGAAAATTCAAAAAATAAAAAATAACTGATCGGATCCGGTATATTATTACTTGTATTATTATGGGATTATGTGCATTAGTACTGGTATATAAATGGGAACCGGTAAAACAATACTGGTATGATCATGAGATCCGGCACATTTGTGCTGCTATGATTAGTATCGGTTTGATCGTGAAAAAAATAGTATACGTGTTTAAAGTAAATTAAAAAAATTTAAAAAACTGATCGGAGTCGGTTCATTATTACTTGTATTATTATGGGAACATGTGCATTAGTACTGGTATAATAATGGGATTCGGTAAAATAATATTGGTATGATCATGAGATCCGGTACATTTCTGCTGCTATGGATATGGGATCAGGTGGATTAGTACCGGTATGATTGTGATTAAAATAGTATACATATTTAAAGAAAATTAAAAAAAACTGGTCGGATCCGGTTCGTTATTACTTGTATTATTATGGGATCCGGTGTATTAGTACTGGTATAATAATGGGATCCAGTAAAGTAATATTGGTATGATAATGAGATCCGATACATTTGTGCTGCTATGATTATGAGATTAGGTGGATTAGTACCAGTATGATCGGGATAAAAATAATATACGTGTTTGAAGAAAATTTAAAAGATTAAAAGAAGCTAATCGGATCCGGTACATTATTATTTGAATTATTATGTGATCCGGTGTATTAGTACTGGTATACTAATAGGATCTGATAAAATAATACTGGTATGATCATGTGATTCGGTACATTTGTGCTGCTATGATTATGGGATAAGGTGGATTAGTATCGGTATGAACGTGATAAACATAATATACGTGTTTTTAAGAAAATTTAAAAAATTAAAAATAACTGATCGGATCCGGTATATTATTACTTGTATTATTATGGGATCCTGTGCATTAGTACTGGTATAATAATGGGATCCGGTAAAATAATACTGGTATGATCATGAGATCCGGTACATTTGTGCTGCTATGATCATGGGATCCGGTGTATTAGTACTGGTATAATAATGGGATCTAGTAAAACAATACTGGTATGATTATGTGATCCGGTACATTTATGCTGCTATGATTATGGGATCAGGTGGATTAGTACCGGTATGATCGTGTTAAACATAATATACGTGTTTTTAAGGAAATTCAAAAAATTAAAAATAACTGATCGGATCCGGTATATTATTACTTGTATTATTATGGGATCATATGCATTAGTACTGGTATAAAAATGGGATCCGGTAAAATAGTACTGGTATGATCATGAGATCTGGTGCATTTGTGCTGCTATGATTATGGGATCAGGTGGATTAGTACCAGTATGATCGTGATAAAAATAATAAACAAGTTTGAAGAAAATTTAAAAAATTAAAAAAAACTAATCGGATCAGGTACATTATTACTTGTATTATTATGTGATCCAATGTATTAGTACTAGTATATTAATAGGATTCGGTAAAATAATACTGGTATGATCATGTGATCCGATACATTTGTGCTGCTATGATGATGGGATCAGGTGGATTAGTACCGGTACGGTCGTGATAAACATAATATACGAGTTTTTAAGAAAAAATTTGAAAAAATTAAAAATAACTGATCGGATCCGGTATATTATTACTAGTATTATTATGGGATCCTGTGCATTAGTACTGGTATAAAAATGGGATACGGTAAAATAATACTAGTATGATCATGAGATCAGGTACATTTGTGCTGCTATGATTATGGGATCGGATGTATTAGTACCGGTATGATCGTGATAAAAATAGTATACGTGTTTAAAGAAAATTAATAAAATTAAAAAAACTGATCAGATTCGGTACATTATTACTTGTATTATTATGGGATCCTGTGCATTAGTACTGGTATAATAATGGGATTCGGTAAAATAATATTGGTATGATCATGAGATCCGGTACATTTGTGCTGCTATGATTATGGGATCAGGTGGATTAGTACCGGTATGATCGTAATTAAAATAATATACGTATTTTAAAAAAATTAAAAAAATTAAAAAAAAAACTGATCGGATTTGATTCATTATTACTTGTATTACTACGGGATCCGGTGTATTAGTACTGGTATAGTTATGGGATCTAGTAAAACAATACTGGTATGATTATGTGATCCGGTACATTTGTGCTGCTATGATTATGGGATCAGGTGGGTTAGTAACTTGTATTATCGTGATAAAAGTAATATACGTGTTTGAAGAAAATTTAAAAAATTAAACAAAACTAATCGAATCCGGTACATTATTACTTGTATTATTATGTGATCCGGTGTATTAGTACTGGTATACTAATAGGATCCGGTAAAATAATATTGGTATGATCATATGATTCGGTACATTTGTGATGCTATTATTACGGGAACAGGTGTATTAGTATCAGTATGATCGTGATAAACATAATATACGTGTTTTTAAGAAAATTTAAAAAATTAAAACTAACTGATCGGATCCGGTATATTATTATTACTTGTATTATTATGGGATCCTGTGCATTAGTACTGGTATAATAATGGGATCCGGTAAAATAATACTGGTATGATCATGAGATCCGGTACATTTGTGCTGCTATGATTATGGGATATGGTAGATTAGTACCGGTATGATCGTGATTAAAATAGTATACGTGTTCAAATAAAATAAAAAAAACAAAAAAAAAACTGATTGGATCCAAATCATTATTGTTTGTATTATTATGGGATCTTGTGCATTTGTACTGGTATAAAAATTGGATCCGGTAAAATAATACTGGTATGATCATGAGATCCGGTACATTTGTGCTGCTATGATTATGGGATCGGGTGGATTAGTATCGATATGATCGTGAGAAAAATACTATACGTGTTTGAAGAAAATTTAAAAAATTAAAAAAAACTAATCGGATCCGGAACATTATTACTTGTCTTGTTATGTGATCCGGTGTATTAGTACTGGTATACTAATAGGATCCGGTAAAATAATACTGGTATGATCATGTGATCCGGTACATTTGTGCTGCTATGATTATGAGATCAGGTGGGTATGATCGTGATAAACATAATATACGTGTTTTTAAGAAAATTCAAAAAATAAAAAATAACTGATCGGATCCGGTATATTATTACTTGTATTATTATGGGATTATGTGCATTAGTACTGGTATATAAATGGGAACCGGTAAAACAATACTGGTATGATCATGAGATCCGGCACATTTGTGCTGCTATGATTAGTATCGGTTTGATCGTGAAAAAAATAGTATACGTGTTTAAAGTAAATTAAAAAAATTTAAAAAACTGATCGGAGTCGGTTCATTATTACTTGTATTATTATGGGAACATGTGCATTAGTACTGGTATAATAATGGGATTCGGTAAAATAATATTGGTATGATCATGAGATCCGGTACATTTCTGCTGCTATGGATATGGGATCAGGTGGATTAGTACCGGTATGATTGTGATTAAAATAGTATACATATTTAAAGAAAATTAAAAAAAACTGGTCGGATCCGGTTCGTTATTACTTGTATTATTATGGGATCCGGTGTATTAGTACTGGTATAATAATGGGATCCAGTAAAGTAATATTGGTATGATAATGAGATCCGATACATTTGTGCTGCTATGATTATGAGATTAGGTGGATTAGTACCAGTATGATCGGGATAAAAATAATATACGTGTTTGAAGAAAATTTAAAAGATTAAAAGAAGCTAATCGGATCCGGTACATTATTATTTGAATTATTATGTGATCCGGTGTATTAGTACTGGTATACTAATAGGATCTGATAAAATAATACTGGTATGATCATGTGATTCGGTACATTTGTGCTGCTATGATTATGGGATAAGGTGGATTAGTATCGGTATGAACGTGATAAACATAATATACGTGTTTTTAAGAAAATTTAAAAAATTAAAAATAACTGATCGGATCCGGTATATTATTACTTGTATTATTATGGGATCCTGTGCATTAGTACTGGTATAATAATGGGATCCGGTAAAATAATACTGGTATGATCATGAGATCCGGTACATTTGTGCTGCTATGATCATGGGATCCGGTGTATTAGTACTGGTATAATAATGGGATCTAGTAAAACAATACTGGTATGATTATGTGATCCGGTACATTTATGCTGCTATGATTATGGGATCAGGTGGATTAGTACCGGTATGATCGTGTTAAACATAATATACGTGTTTTTAAGGAAATTCAAAAAATTAAAAATAACTGATCGGATCCGGTATATTATTACTTGTATTATTATGGGATCATATGCATTAGTACTGGTATAAAAATGGGATCCGGTAAAATAGTACTGGTATGATCATGAGATCTGGTGCATTTGTGCTGCTATGATTATGGGATCAGGTGGATTAGTACCAGTATGATCGTGATAAAAATAATAAACAAGTTTGAAGAAAATTTAAAAAATTAAAAAAAACTAATCGGATCAGGTACATTATTACTTGTATTATTATGTGATCCAATGTATTAGTACTAGTATATTAATAGGATTCGGTAAAATAATACTGGTATGATCATGTGATCCGATACATTTGTGCTGCTATGATGATGGGATCAGGTGGATTAGTACCGGTACGGTCGTGATAAACATAATATACGAGTTTTTAAGAAAAAATTTGAAAAAATTAAAAATAACTGATCGGATCCGGTATATTATTACTAGTATTATTATGGGATCCTGTGCATTAGTACTGGTATAAAAATGGGATACGGTAAAATAATACTAGTATGATCATGAGATCAGGTACATTTGTGCTGCTATGATTATGGGATCGGATGTATTAGTACCGGTATGATCGTGATAAAAATAGTATACGTGTTTAAAGAAAATTAATAAAATTAAAAAAACTGATCAGATTCGGTACATTATTACTTGTATTATTATGGGATCCTGTGCATTAGTACTGGTATAATAATGGGATTCGGTAAAATAATATTGGTATGATCATGAGATCCGGTACATTTGTGCTGCTATGATTATGGGATCAGGTGGATTAGTACCGGTATGATCGTAATTAAAATAATATACGTATTTTAAAAAAATTAAAAAAATTAAAAAAAAAACTGATCGGATTTGATTCATTATTACTTGTATTACTACGGGATCCGGTGTATTAGTACTGGTATAGTTATGGGATCTAGTAAAACAATACTGGTATGATTATGTGATCCGGTACATTTGTGCTGCTATGATTATGGGATCAGGTGGGTTAGTAACTTGTATTATCGTGATAAAAGTAATATACGTGTTTGAAGAAAATTTAAAAAATTAAACAAAACTAATCGAATCCGGTACATTATTACTTGTATTATTATGTGATCCGGTGTATTAGTACTGGTATACTAATAGGATCCGGTAAAATAATATTGGTATGATCATATGATTCGGTACATTTGTGATGCTATTATTACGGGAACAGGTGTATTAGTATCAGTATGATCGTGATAAACATAATATACGTGTTTTTAAGAAAATTTAAAAAATTAAAACTAACTGATCGGATCCGGTATATTATTATTACTTGTATTATTATGGGATCCTGTGCATTAGTACTGGTATAATAATGGGATCCGGTAAAATAATACTGGTATGATCATGAGATCCGGTACATTTGTGCTGCTATGATTATGGGATATGGTAGATTAGTACCGGTATGATCGTGATTAAAATAGTATACGTGTTCAAATAAAATAAAAAAAACAAAAAAAAAACTGATTGGATCCAAATCATTATTGTTTGTATTATTATGGGATCTTGTGCATTTGTACTGGTATAAAAATTGGATCCGGTAAAATAATACTGGTATGATCATGAGATCCGGTACATTTGTGCTGCTATGATTATGGGATCGGGTGGATTAGTATCGATATGATCGTGATAAAAATACTATACGTGTTTGAAGAAAATTTAAAAAATTAAAAAAAACTAATCGGATCCGGAACATTATTACTTGTCTTGTTATGTGATCCGGTGTATTAGTACTGGTATACTAATAGGATCCGGTAAAATAATACTGGTATGATCATGTGATCCGGTACATTTGTGCTGCTATGATTATGAGATCAGGTGGGTATGATCGTGATAAACATAATATACGTGTTTTTAAGAAAATTCAAAAAATAAAAAATAACTGATCGGATCCGGTATATTATTACTTGTATTATTATGGGATTATGTGCATTAGTACTGGTATATAAATGGGAACCGGTAAAACAATACTGGTATGATCATGAGATCCGGCACATTTGTGCTGCTATGATTAGTATCGGTTTGATCGTGAAAAAAATAGTATACGTGTTTAAAGTAAATTAAAAAAATTTAAAAAACTGATCGGAGTCGGTTCATTATTACTTGTATTATTATGGGAACATGTGCATTAGTACTGGTATAATAATGGGATTCGGTAAAATAATATTGGTATGATCATGAGATCCGGTACATTTCTGCTGCTATGGATATGGGATCAGGTGGATTAGTACCGGTATGATTGTGATTAAAATAGTATACATATTTAAAGAAAATTAAAAAAAACTGGTCGGATCCGGTTCGTTATTACTTGTATTATTATGGGATCCGGTGTATTAGTACTGGTATAATAATTGGATCCAGTAAAGTAATATTGGTATGATAATGAGATCCGATACATTTGTGCTGCTATGATTATGAGATTAGGTGGATTAGTACCAGTATGATCGGGATAAAAATAATATACGTGTTTGAAGAAAATTTAAAAGATTAAAAGAAGCTAATCGGATCCGGTACATTATTATTTGAATTATTATGTGATCCGGTGTATTAGTACTGGTATACTAATAGGATCTGATAAAATAATACTGGTATGATCATGTGATTCGGTACATTTGTGCTGCTATGATTATGGGATAAGGTGGATTAGTATCGGTATGAACGTGATAAACATAATATACGTGTTTTTAAGAAAATTTAAAAAATTAAAAATAACTGATCGGATCCGGTATATTATTACTTGTATTATTATGGGATCCTGTGCATTAGTACTGGTATAATAATGGGATCCGGTAAAATAATACTGGTATGATCATGAGATCCGGTACATTTGTGCTGCTATGATCATGGGATCCGGTGTATTAGTACTGGTATAATAATGGGATCTAGTAAAACAATACTGGTATGATTATGTGATCCGGTACATTTATGCTGCTATGATTATGGGATCAGGTGGATTAGTACCGGTATGATCGTGTTAAACATAATATACGTGTTTTTAAGGAAATTCAAAAAATTAAAAATAACTGATCGGATCCGGTATATTATTACTTGTATTATTATGGGATCATATGCATTAGTACTGGTATAAAAATAGGATCCGGTAAAATAGTACTGGTATGATCATGAGATCTGGTGCATTTGTGCTGCTATGATTATGGGATCAGGTGGATTAGTACCAGTATGATCGTGATAAAAATAATAAACAAGTTTGAAGAAAATTTAAAAAATTAAAAAAAACTAATCGGATCAGGTACATTATTACTTGTATTATTATGTGATCCAATGTATTAGTACTAGTATATTAATAGGATTCGGTAAAATAATACTGGTATGATCATGTGATCCGGTACATTTGTGCTGCTATGATGATGGGATCAGGTGGATTAGTACCGGTACGGTCGTGATAAACATAATATACGAGTTTTTAAGAAAAAATTTGAAAAAATTAAAAATAACTGATCGGATCCGGTATATTATTACTAGTATTATTATGGGATCCTGTGCATTAGTACTGGTATAAAAATGGGATACGGTAAAATAATACTAGTATGATCATGAGATCAGGTACATTTGTGCTGCTATGATTATGGGATCGGGTGTATTAGTACCGGTATGATCGTGATAAAAATAGTATACGTGTTTAAAGAAAATTAATAAAATTAAAAAAACTGATCAGATTCGGTACATTATTACTTGTATTATTATGGGATCCTGTGCATTAGTACTGGTATAATAATGGGATTCGGTAAAATAATATTGGTATGATCATGAGATCCGGTACATTTGTGCTGCTATGATTATGGGATCAGGTGGATTAGTACCGGTATGATTGTAATTAAAATAATATACGTATTTTAAAAAAATTAAAAAAATTAAAAAAAAAACTGATCGGATTCGATTCATTATTACTTGTATTACTACGAGATCCGGTGTATTAGTACTGGTATAGTTATGGGATCTAGTAAAACAATACTGGTATGATTATGTGATCCGGTACATTTGTGCTGCTATGATTATGGGATCAGGTGGGTTAGTAACGATATTATCGTGATAAAAGTAATATACGTGTTTGAAGAAAATTTAAAAAATTAAACAAAACTAATCGAATCCGGTACATTATTACTTGTATTATTATGTGATCCGGTGTATTAGTACTGGTATACTAATAGGATCCGGTAAAATAATATTGGTATGATCATATGATTCGGTACATTTGTGATGCTATTATTACGGGAACAGGTGTATTAGTATCAGTATGATCGTGATAAACATAATATACGTGTTTTTAAGAAAATTTAAAAAATTAAAACTAACTGATCGGATCCGGTATATTATTACTTGTATTATTATGGGATCCTGTGCATTAGTACTGGTATAATAATGGGATCCGGTAAAATAATACTGGTATGATCATGAGATCCGGTACATTTGTGCTGCTATGATTATGGGATATGGTAGATTAGTACCGGTATGATCGTGATTAAAATAGTATACGTGTTCAAATAAAATAAAAAAAACAAAAAAAAAACTGATTGGATCCAAATCATTATTGTTTGTATTATTATGGGATCTTGTGCATTTGTACTGGTATAAAAATTGGATCCGGTAAAATAATACTGGTATGATCATGAGATCCGGTACATTTGTGCTGCTATGATTATGGGATCGGGTGGATTAGTATCGATATGATCGTGATAAAAATACTATACGTGTTTGAAGAAAATTTAAAAAATTAAAAAAAACTAATCGGATCCGGAACATTATTACTTGTCTTGTTATGTGATCCGGTGTATTAGTACTGGTATACTAATAGGATCCGGTAAAATAATACTGGTATGATCATGTGATCCGGTACATTTGTGCTGCTATGATTATGAGATCAGGTGGGTATGATCGTGATAAACATAATATACGTGTTTTTAAGAAAATTCAAAAAATAAAAAATAACTGATCGGATCCGGTATATTATTACTTGTATTATTATGGGATTATGTGCATTAGTACTGGTATATAAATGGGAACCGGTAAAACAATACTGGTATGATCATGAGATCCGGCACATTTGTGCTGCTATGATTAGTATCGGTTTGATCGTGAAAAAAATAGTATACGTGTTTAAAGTAAATTAAAAAAATTTAAAAAACTGATCGGAGTCGGTTCATTATTACTTGTATTATTATGGGAACATGTGCATTAGTACTGGTATAATAATGGGATTCGGTAAAATAATATTGGTATGATCATGAGATCCGGTACATTTCTGCTGCTATGGATATGGGATCAGGTGGATTAGTACCGGTATGATTGTGATTAAAATAGTATACATATTTAAAGAAAATTAAAAAAAACTGGTCGGATCCGGTTCGTTATTACTTGTATTATTATGGGATCCGGTGTATTAGTACTGGTATAATAATTGGATCCAGTAAAGTAATATTGGTATGATAATGAGATCCGATACATTTGTGCTGCTATGATTATGAGATTAGGTGGATTAGTACCAGTATGATCGGGATAAAAATAATATACGTGTTTGAAGAAAATTTAAAAGATTAAAAGAAGCTAATCGGATCCGGTACATTATTATTTGAATTATTATGTGATCCGGTGTATTAGTACTGGTATACTAATAGGATCTGATAAAATAATACTGGTATGATCATGTGATTCGGTACATTTGTGCTGCTATGATTATGGGATAAGGTGGATTAGTATCGGTATGAACGTGATAAACATAATATACGTGTTTTTAAGAAAATTTAAAAAATTAAAAATAACTGATCGGATCCGGTATATTATTACTTGTATTATTATGGGATCCTGTGCATTAGTACTGGTATAATAATGGGATCCGGTAAAATAATACTGGTATGATCATGAGATCCGGTACATTTGTGCTGCTATGATCATGGGATCCGGTGTATTAGTACTGGTATAATAATGGGATCTAGTAAAACAATACTGGTATGATTATGTGATCCGGTACATTTATGCTGCTATGATTATGGGATCAGGTGGATTAGTACCGGTATGATCGTGTTAAACATAATATACGTGTTTTTAAGGAAATTCAAAAAATTAAAAATAACTGATCGGATCCGGTATATTATTACTTGTATTATTATGGGATCATATGCATTAGTACTGGTATAAAAATAGGATCCGGTAAAATAGTACTGGTATGATCATGAGATCTGGTGCATTTGTGCTGCTATGATTATGGGATCAGGTGGATTAGTACCAGTATGATCGTGATAAAAATAATAAACAAGTTTGAAGAAAATTTAAAAAATTAAAAAAAACTAATCGGATCAGGTACATTATTACTTGTATTATTATGTGATCCAATGTATTAGTACTAGTATATTAATAGGATTCGGTAAAATAATACTGGTATGATCATGTGATCCGGTACATTTGTGCTGCTATGATGATGGGATCAGGTGGATTAGTACCGGTACGGTCGTGATAAACATAATATACGAGTTTTTAAGAAAAAATTTGAAAAAATTAAAAATAACTGATCGGATCCGGTATATTATTACTAGTATTATTATGGGATCCTGTGCATTAGTACTGGTATAAAAATGGGATACGGTAAAATAATACTAGTATGATCATGAGATCAGGTACATTTGTGCTGCTATGATTATGGGATCGGGTGTATTAGTACCGGTATGATCGTGATAAAAATAGTATACGTGTTTAAAGAAAATTAATAAAATTAAAAAAACTGATCAGATTCGGTACATTATTACTTGTATTATTATGGGATCCTGTGCATTAGTACTGGTATAATAATGGGATTCGGTAAAATAATATTGGTATGATCATGAGATCCGGTACATTTGTGCTGCTATGATTATGGGATCAGGTGGATTAGTACCGGTATGATTGTAATTAAAATAATATACGTATTTTAAAAAAATTAAAAAAATTAAAAAAAAAACTGATCGGATTCGATTCATTATTACTTGTATTACTACGAGATCCGGTGTATTAGTACTGGTATAGTTATGGGATCTAGTAAAACAATACTGGTATGATTATGTGATCCGGTACATTTGTGCTGCTATGATTATGGGATCAGGTGGGTTAGTAACGATATTATCGTGATAAAAGTAATATACGTGTTTGAAGAAAATTTAAAAAATTAAACAAAACTAATCGAATCCGGTACATTATTACTTGTATTATTATGTGATCCGGTGTATTAGTACTGGTATACTAATAGGATCCGGTAAAATAATATTGGTATGATCATATGATTCGGTACATTTGTGATGCTATTATTACGGGAACAGGTGTATTAGTATCAGTATGATCGTGATAAACATAATATACGTGTTTTTAAGAAAATTTAAAAAATTAAAACTAACTGATCGGATCCGGTATATTATTACTTGTATTATTATGGGATCCTGTGCATTAGTACTGGTATAATAATGGGATCCGGTAAAATAATACTGGTATGATCATGAGATCCGGTACATTTGTGCTGCTATGATTATGGGATATGGTAGATTAGTACCGGTATGATCGTGATTAAAATAGTATACGTGTTCAAATAAAATAAAAAAAACAAAAAAAAAACTGATTGGATCCAGTTCATTATTGTTTGTATTATTATGGGATCTTGTGCATTTGTACTGGTATAAAAATTGGATCCGGTAAAATAATACTGGTATGATCATGAGATCCGGTACATTTGTGCTGCTATGATTATGAGATATGGTGGATTAGTACCGGTATGATCGTGATTAAAATAGTATACGTGTTCAAATAAAAAAAAACAAACTGATTGGATCCAGTTCATTATTGTTTGTATTATTATGGGATCTTGTGCATTTGTACTGGTATAAAAATGGGATCCGGTAAAATAATACTGGTATGATCATGAGATCCGGTACATTTGTGCAGCTATGATTATGGGATCGGGTGGATTAGTATCGATATGATCGTGATAAAAATACTATACATGTTTGAATAAAATTTAAAAAATTAAAAAAAACTAATCGGATCCGGAACATTATTACTTGTCTTGTTATGTGATCCGGTGTATTAGTACTGGTATACTAATAGGATCCGGTAAAATAATACTGGTATGATCATGTGATCCGGTACATGTGTGCTGCTATGATTATGAGATCAGGTGGGTATGATCGTGATAAACATAATATACGTGTTTTTAAGAAAATTCAAAAAATAAAAAATAACTGATCGGATCCGGTATATTATTACTTGTATTATTATGGGATTCTGTGCATTAGTACTGGTATATAAATGGGAACCGGTAAAACAATACTGGTATGATCATAAGATCCGGCACATTTGTGCTGCTATGATTAGTATCGGTTTGATCGTGAAAAAAATAGTATACGTGTTTAAAGTAAATTAAAAAAATTTAAAAAACTGATCGGAGTCGGTTCATTATTACTTGTATTATTATGGGATCATGTGCATTAGTACTGGTATAATAATGGGATTCGGTAAAATAATATTGGTATGATCATGAGATCCGGTACATTTCTGCTGCTATGGATATGGAATCAGGTGGATTAGTACCGGTATGATTGTGATTAAAATAGTATACATTTTTAAAGAAAATTAAAAAAATTAAAAAAAACTGATCGGATCCGGTTCATTATTACTTGTATTATTATGGGATCCGGTGTATTAGTACTGGTATAATAATGGGATCCAGTAAAGTAATATTGGTATGATAATGAGATCAGATACATTTGTGCTGCTATGATTATAGGATTAGGTGGATTAGTACCAGTATGATCGGGATAAAAATAATATACGTGTTTGAAGAAAATTTAAAAGATTAAAAGAAGCTAATCGGATCCGGTACATTATTACTTGAATTATTATGTGATCCGGTGTATTAGTACTGGTATAATAATAGGATCTGATAAAATAATACTGGTATGATCATGTGATTCGGTACATTTGTGCTGCTATGATTATGGGATAAGGTGGATTAGTATCGGTATGAACGTGATAAACATAATATACGTGTTTTTAAGAAAATTTAAAAAATTAAAAATAACTGATCGGATCTGGTATATTATTACTTGTATTATTATGGGATCCTGTGCATTAGTACTGATATAATAATGGGATCCGGTAAAATAATACTGGTATGATCATGAGATCCGGTACATTTGTGCTGCTATGATTATGGGATCGGGTGGATTAGTACCGGTATGATCGTGATTAAAATAGTATACGTGTTTAAAGAAAATTAAAAAAAACTGATCGGATCCGGTTCATTATTGCTTGTATTATTATGGGATCCGGTACATTAGTGCTGGTATAGTAATGGGATTCGGTCAAATAACACTGGTATGATCATGACATCTGGTACATTTGTGCTGCTATGATTATGGGATCAGGTTGATTAGTACCGGTATGATTGTGATTAAAATAGTATACGTGTTTAAAGAAAATTAAAAAAGTTCAAAAAAACTTATCGAATCCGGTGTATTATTACTTGTATTATTATGGGATCCGGTACATTAGTACTTGTATAATAATGGGATCCGATAAAATAATACTGGTATGATTATGAGATCATGTACATTTGTGCTGCTATAATTATGGTATCAGGTGGATTAGTACCGGAATTAGTTTTATGTTGAGTTAGAAGATTAATCGAGTACAATTAACTCTTTAGAAGATGATTCGAGTACAATTAACTCTTCACTTGGCCAATAAGTTTACAATAATTGTTACACTTAGAGTTACGAATTAGTTCTATGTTGAGTTAGAAGATTAATCGAGTATAATTAACCATTTAGAAGATGATTCGAGTACAATTAACTCTTTACTTGGTCAACAAGTTTTCAATAATTGTTACACTTAGAGTTACGAATTAGTTCTATGTTGAGTTAGAAGATTAATCGAGTATAATTAATCATTTAGAAGATGATTCGAGTACAATTAACTCTTTACTTGGTCAACAAGTTTTCAATAATTGTTACACTTAGAGTTACGAATTAGTTTTATGTTGAGTTAGAAGATTAATCGAATATAATTAACCATTCAAAAGATGCTTCGAGTAAAATTAACTCTTTACTTGGTCGACAAGTTTTCAATCATAGTTACACTTAGAGTTACGGATTAGTTTTAAGTTGAGTTAGAAGATTCATCGAGTATAATTAACTCTTTAGAAGAGAGTTACAGATTAGTTTTATGTTAAGTTAGAAGATTAATCAAGTACCATTAATTCCTTAGAAAATGATTCGAGTACAATTAACTCTTTAGAAGATGATTCGAGTACAATTAAACCTTGTTGATCAAGTAAAGAGTTAATTGTACTCAAATCATCTTCTAAAGAGTTAATGGTACTCGATTAATCTTCTAACTCAACATATAACTAATCAGTAACTCTAAGTGTAACAATTATTGAAAACATGTTGACAGAGTAGAGAGTTAATTGTACTCGAATCATCTTCTAAAGAGTTAATGGTACTCGATTAATCTTCTAACTTAACATAAAACTAATTTGTAACTCTCTTCTAAAGAGTTAATTATACTCGATGAATCTTCTAACTCAACTTAAAACTAGTCCTTAACTCTAAGTGTAACGATTCTTGAAAACTTGTTTACCAAGTAAAGAGTTAGTTGTACTCGAATCATCTTCTAAAGAGTTAATTGTACTCGATTAATCTTCTAACTCAATATAAAACTAATCCTTTATTGAAAACTTGTTGACCAAGTAAAGAGTTAATTATACTCGAATCATCTTCTAAAGAGTTAATGGTACTCGATTAATCTTCTAACTCAACATAAAACTAATCCGTAACTCTAAGTGTCACGATTATTGAAAACGTGTAGACCAAGTAAAGAGTTAATTATACTCGAATCATGTTCTAAAGAGTTAATGGTACTCGATTAATCTTCTAACTCAACATAAAACTAATCTGTAACTCTATGTGTAACGATTATAGAAGACTTGTTGACCATGTAAAGAGTTAATTATACTCGAATCATCTTCTAAAGAGTTAATGTTATTCGATTAATCTTCTAACTCAACATAAAACTAATCTGTAACTCTATGTGTAACGATTATTGAAGACTTGTTGACCATGTAAAGAATTAATTGTACTCGAATCATCTTCTAACGACATGATTGGTATGATGGAATGAAATTATGTGGGAATGAAATGAACTCAAGAATGAAATGGTGATGGGAAATGAATAGTATAAAATATTGATTCCTGTGATTGGTATCACAAAAGAATAGGAAATGAATGAAATAATCATTATAATTATATTTTATAATTGATAACTATAAATAAAATGTATAATATTAAATCAATCTTTATTTGACCAAATTACCTTCCACTATAATTTTATTTAATATTTATATTCAATATATCACTCAAATTTAAAATATTTGGCATATTTAAATTTAAAAAGAATTTTTTTACAGAAATTAATCATTGTACTAATATTAAGATATATTATATTTATATATTTTATTTTTTAATTTTATTATTAGTTTACTATTTTTGTATTATTTACATATTCTTAAAGTAGTTAAATATTAATAATATATTTTTCATATTTTTTTATTAATTATTCTATATGATTTTATATTATTAAAATCTTAAAATATTTTAATTACAATTTATTTATATTTTTTAAATAACCTATTATGTAGCGCCCCGGATAAAAAACGAAGCATAATTGAATAATTAAATATTAAACACATGACTTAATAATTATGTGCGTATGTTTTGATTGTTTAATTAATTTCGTGCGTTTCAGATACGTGTTTAATGCACGTTTTAGATGGATAATTTTCTTTGACATGGTATATAGAATATTTTTATACCATTAGATGTGAAACGGAAAAACGAGAAGATAGACACGAACTAGAGGTCAATCGGAGACCCGTAGCTTAAGTTACGATGAAAAGGGCGAAATACGAAGTTTCAGAAAAATGAGAGGTGGAATCTTGATGAATAGTGAAACGAATATTCCGTGAACAGTAACCCTACCCTAGTGAACAGTGACCTACCCTATATGAACAGTAACTTTCCTAAATTCTATAAATAGGGGCTACTCCAATTCATTTTTCATCATTTTTCCGAACGAGCCGAAAAGCGACGAAAACACATAAGTCTCTCTCTCCTCTCTCTCTCTCTCTCCCCACTGTCTTCTGTCTTCGGCGCACCGCTACGGCGCAGTGGCGGCGCCGTAGCCGGAGTTCGTCGGAAAATTCCAACGTTCTCGGTTTCGGCCGAATTTTGCCCACAACGTAGGTCTCGTCGAGACGAGTCTAGGACAACTTCCGGAATTCAATTCCGAGTTTCCGTTCGGCGGAAAATGGCGAAATATGGTCTCCAAACCCTAAATCCTTTTGGTTCTTTTCTTTTGCTGGGGCAAGTTGGGGTGTTGGGGATGAGGTTGGGTCGGTTTTGGGGTGGTGACCGGCGTCGGAAAGTCACCGACCGGAACAAGAAAAAGAAGGGAGAAGAAGAGGTTTTCAAGGTAAATATGCTACTGTTCACCGCCGATTTTCGGCGAGGGATGGTCGAAAAAGGTTGTCGGCGATGGGTGGTCACCGGCCGGGGGTTTGGGAAGGGTCGCCTGCTACAGCTGGAAAGGATGGGGTTGGTTTTGTATACGTGAGTATCGAAGGGTATTGCGGCGAAGTTTCGGGTACTATTTATCACCGGAATACGGTGAGGGATGGCCGAAGGTGGCAGCCGACGGTGCAGGCTCGCCGGAGGACGAGGTGGCGGCGGCATAGGGAGGCGCCGCCGCAGTTGGTGGCGCCGGGAAGAGTGACAGTCGAGCAGTGTCGACGCCGGGAAGCTTGGGCGCAAGCTTGGCCGAGGCTGCCGAGAAAACTCGGCCAGCTACCGAGACGCATGCACACGCTGGCGAGAAAACTCAGCAACTGCCGAGACACGCTGCCGGAGCTATCGAGCCGCCGATGCCTGCTGCCGAGAAAACTTGGTAGCTGCCGAGAGAGGACGCCCACGCTGCTGAGAAAACTCGGCAGCTGCCGAGAGGCCGGGTGCCACGCGCGCACACAACGCCGTGTTTTCGATCCGAATCCCATTTTTTCTAACGTACGTCAACATCGAGTCGTCGCCGATGAGATGTCGTTGACCGAGGGTCGTGATGTAGCACCCCGGACTAAAATGAAGCATAATTGATTAATTAAATATTAAACCCATAATTTAAATAATTTTGTGTGTTGATTTTGAAGGTTTAATTTAATTACGCACGTGCATTTCAGATACGTGTTTAATGCCGGTTTTCGATGGATATAATTTCTAGACATGGAACCTAGAAGATTTTTATACCATTAGATGCATAACGGAAAAACGAGAAGATAGACACGAAATAGAGGTCAATCAGAGACCCGTAGCTCAAACGGCGACAAAAAGGGCAAAACTCGAAGATTCGGAAAATACCGGAAGATATTTACGTGGAAAAATCAACAAATGAACAGTAAAAAGAATATTCTAAAGAATATTCCGATGAATAGTGTTTTCCGGGATTTCTATAAATAGAGGGCTCATTCAGTTCATTTTTCACCGTTTTCCCGAGTGAGCCGAACGCGACGAAAACACGTAAGTTCTCTCTTCTTCCTCCTCTCTCTCTCCTCTCTTTTCTGCCTCCGGCGCGCTGGCACCGGCGCCGTCGGTGGCCGGAAAATTCCAATGTTGTCGGTTTTGGTCGATTTTCGCACACAACGTAGGTCTCGACGAGACGAGTCTAGGACAGCTTCCGGAATTCAATTCCGAGTTTCCGTTCGCCGGAAAACGGCGAAATACATTTTCCAAACCCTAAACCCTAGTTCTTGACCCCTTTTTTCTCTCTCCCGTCTGTATCTCGTTTCTTGATGGTTTTTCTTCTTTTCTTTTGCTGGGGTAAGTTGGGGTGTTGGGGAAGAGGTTGGGTCGGTTTTAGGGTGGTGACTGGCGCCGGAAAGTCGCCGACCGGAGCTGAAAATGGTGGGGTTTGGTTTTGCGTACGTGATGTCGAAGGGTTTTGCGGCGAAGTTTCAGGTACTATTCATCGCCGGAATGTGGCGAGGGATAGCCGGAGGTGGTAGTCGGCGGTTTAGGCTTTCCGGCGGACATGGTGGCGACGGGAAGGTGACTGATCGAGCAGGGCGACGCCGGGAGGCTGCTGGGCGCACTGGGCACACGGCACCGGGAGACGCCAGGCGCACGGGCGCACACTGTCGTGCACGGGCGTGCGCGCGCCGGGTTGAGCTACTGGACGATGGCGCACGTGTAACGCCCCGTTATTGTAAAATTACTATAGAATATCAGAGTTTAATAAATATTTCGTTTGGGCGTCCAGATACTCGATAAAACATGTATTTTCAAGGTAATTTAAAATTTTCCAATAAAGATAAGTCAATCCGAGCACCCCTGTTTTATAAAACGTGAATCATATACAGCGAAAGTGGAATATATATATTTTTTATAATCATACAGCCGAAACTGTACAGCTTTGCAAACTAAGTTCTTCTCAAAAAGGTTTCAAGAGCACTTTCTATACAATTAAATAATAAAACACCTCTTTCGTAATCTTTGAACATCGGCTACCAGCATCCACCATTTACGTACCAAGCTCGAAGATTTCCATAAACTAAAACATTTTAACATAAAAAGGGGTGAGTGTATGAAGACACTCAGTGGGGTGGGACTTGTGAGCAGTTAAAACGTAACAGGAAACATAGACATATAATTCATCAAGCACATAATTGCGGGTCTGAGCCACATTGGAAAACTTTGCGGTTCTGAGCCGCCATGAAAACATTTTTGTATTGCGGAACTTAGCCGCCAGTTTTAAATCTTGCGGAACTTGCCGCCATTTTTACACATTTAACAAATATAAACATATCACTCAATAGCACATACATGCGGTTTTGAGGCCGCCTTTGAAAATACGGTTCTTAGCCGCCGTGGAAAACATTTTGTGGTTCTTAGCCACCGTGGAGTTAGTGTGGAACTGAGCCACCATGGAGTTAGTTGTCATACACATACCAATTTCTTTCATCTTGCAAGCATTTCACACTCACTTTTGTCACGTAACAGGCACATAATGCCACGTATACAAACTAATCAAATTCAACTCACATCAGCCAACATCTTCACATTATAGCACTTGACCACATAAATGGGAAAGCAGGACTTTTCCCCATAACCTTCACCACATTTCATCACTTCTGAAGTATGAAACATGTCACTTTGCACTTCACGTTCACACTTTCACGTCATAAATAGAAGCATACAACAATTTCACGTAAGAGCGCACATTATTCACAACATGTAATATATAAGAATTTACCCCCACCTTGTTCGGTGATAACCCTCGTGAAGCTCGACTCTTTAAATCCTAAGTTTGTTCCTTCACTCCAATCAAGTGGCCTCTTGGAAAACTGTTACGTTTCAGAGAATTAACGGGGTCTTTCGTCTGCGTTTCCTACAATATATATAAACCTGTCTTAGCGGCTTAAAGAGACTATTTATATTTCTAATTAGAACCTTGGATTGAGAATATTCTTAGACAGGCTTCAAATGGCATAGATCCGTAAGAATTAAACTTGCAAGGCAAGCTAATCTTGCAAAGTAAAATAAATCAATCTTGTAAATTAAAATTTAACTTGCAAAGTAAATTGCAAATATAAAATCCCTTGCCAACTGGAAAGAAAATCGTCGTTACTTATCTTCCTCGTCCGAGCTCCGATTTATGATCCAGAAAGCCTGTAATGAAGCTCTTGGTGTGAACTTTAACTCCGTGAAATCTCAAGTCCATCCAACTTTCGATCATCTGGGAATTGCCCTTGCAAAAGGCTGAATTCACCATTGCACACTACACTGTCACTCTGTACCCCGATGCATCTTAGGCCCCTCAAACGGACTCGTCTTAAGGTGAAACTTGGTAGGATTACTCTCAACACACTAAAGAACACCCCATACAAACAATTTTAGGAAAATCTCTAGCGCCTAGGAGAAACGATGCATAATTTGACGGTTAAATAATTCAACCTTAATTATGTGATTTAATGTATGTGCGTTTCAGAATAATCGAAAGATGCATGATTTAATCTATCGAACATATGTTTTACTTTATCGAAAATGGAATTAGTTGGATGAGTTTATGTTTATATTAATCGGGGGTTTAATTTAATTGAAAACGGTATATGCATATCATGAGAATGATCGTAATCGAAAAACGAAGAGAATGAAACGAGTTTTGGGCCGATCGGGCTTACGGGGCCCAAGTTGGGCCCAAGTCAATGAAAAGTCTTTTAGGTTAAAACATCTTTTTTGGCTCCACTTTACCACTTTTGGGCAAAAGTAACTAAGGTAAATAAAAGTTACTCTCTCATCTCTCCCTGTTTTTCCGGCGACCGGTGGCCGAAGCGCCGCCGCGCCGCCGCCGTGCCGGAGGTGGCACCGCCGCTACCTCCTTCTGTTTTTACCCGTTTTCACACCAAACGTAGCTCTCGCCGAGCCCGTCACGGATTTGGGCTCGGTTCGTAAAGACGCCGCCGCATCCACCGGAAATCGGCCGGCAAAGGCGCGGCCTTTTCTCTCTCCTCTCCACCGTTTTCTCTCTCTTCGATTCCTCTTCATTTCTTCTCCGATCGAGCCGATTCCTCTTCATTTTTTCTCTCTCCTCTCCACCGTCACGATTCCGGGCTCGGATCATCAATCGGATGGCTCGATCTCCGGCAATCGCCGCCTGAAGTTTCTGCTTTTTCCATCTCTCTCTCTCTCCCTCGCTGTCTCTTCGCCGCCGACGCCGTGGGTTTGTGCTGTGTGAGTGTGGTGGTTGGGGGCGGCGCCTGATGCGCCGTTGTGCTGGTGTTGGTGTCGCCGGCGACGCGGTGGTCGCCGGCAGCGTACGTGTGTGTTGGGCGGCGCTGGACGCGCCGCCGTGTGTCGGGGATGGCCAACGCGAGGTGCGCTGGCCAGTGTGCGTGCTTTGGGTGGTGTCGGCCAGCGACGTGGAGTCGCCGGCGGTTGTTGCAGGCAGTGGCGAAGGGGGTGCAGTGGCGGGGATGGGTTTGAGGGAGGAGGGGCTTGGTTGCAAATTCGAATAGTCTAGGGACCCAATTGCAAACCCTAGAAAGCTTAGGATTCCTTCACTTTGGTCCCTCAACTTTTGATCAGTACGTTTTAGTCCTCGAACTTTTGGAAATTCGAATTCTACCCCCGTGAGTTTTCAAGACTTTGACTTTCACCCCCAAAACTTTCCAACCCTTTGATCTTCACCCCCAAGACTTCTGTAAATTGCTATTCGACCCCCCAGACTTCCAAAAATCCCACTTTGACCCCAGAACTTCTCTGTAATTACATTTTTACCCCTGGTCAAAGTCAACTCCTACCAGAAATTACGAAAATGCCCCCGAACTCTAAAATCCTCCGTTTAAGCTCGTTTCTTATCCGATTTGACTCATTCTTTCGCCTATAGATCCGTTATCAAACCCTCTTCGATATGTGATCAAGCTATAAGCCTTTTCGATCGCTTTTTTTCAAACATTTTTCGTTCGAGAGAGTTTCTTTAATTAATTATACGTAATGATTATTAAAACGAAACTAATTAGCTACGTTTGCATATGTAGGCGATCGTGATTAGGAGCATACGTGTTTACATTTAAGAGCTTGCATCAAGAAGTCAAACACCACTGATCAGGTGGGGGTAACTTCTGAACTTAACGAATTTAATGTTTACATATTCACCATGTCTTACTTATGCTGTTAATATACCGATAGCTTAGAATAGTAATGTTATAACTTGATCGCATGTTATGAATTGCTTGTATTTATGTGCCTTGGGATTACGTGCTGTGTTATTATATGATCATGCATACATGTTTCATGTTATACGCGGATAGGTGTCCGCATTCATCACGGAGGGACTCATGGTCCGTAAAAAACTTCACGGAGGGTTTGGTGGGCCGTAAATTGCACCAACGGTATTGAAACCGTTACCGGGTAAGACGGGAAATACCCGCACCGAGGAGGATGGATATATGTGTTGTGCATTACTTATTTGCTGTGGATTACTTGATATGTTGTTTATTGTTACGATATGACTGTCACTATATAATATTGAAACGGAAATTACTCCCACGAGTGTATTCAAACGCACTCACCCCAATCTGTACTTACCCTACAGGAAATAATGAATGATGAGACAAGCAGCGAGAGGGGTGCCGTATTCAGTTTCCTCTGTTTTGAATTTGGAAATGTTTTGTCAAACTGTATTTTGTAACTTCCTAAGCTTTTGTAAAACTGTTGTAGTTCCCTGACGATTCCTGTTTACTTTCCGCTGCTAGTTGCAACGTTTCCTTTCGGCGATAGGCCGATGTTTTGGATAATATTCAAAGTACACGTATGTTTTATCTGAACTTATTTGTTTCCACAACGTCTGCCGGTTATAATATTTAATGGTTTATACTGTTTAATAATAATTCTTTGAAAAATTCATTTACGCGTTTATGTCGCTTTAAAAAGAAAAAATGCGTCTCTTTATTTCCTTTCTCTGCACGCCCAATATAAACTCTGATATTTTAAAAACGAAAACGGGGCGTGACAGATATGGTATCATAGCAAGGCCCTACCCTTTGTGGGGCTCTGTTCGAAGTCGCTTCTTTTCAAACGTGTTTTATCAGGTAAACCTTTTTAAAATATGATGGATAAGCACCTCTCCCTATGCACTTCTCTCCTAATCACGAAATTTAAATAAGAATGCTGCATGTTGTATGTCTACTCTTTATTATCGTTCTATCTCATGTGTATTTAATTTTGTCTATCTTTTCCTCGTTGTTTTGTACTTGCTGTTGTATGATGTTAGTACATGGGGTAGAGTAGATAGTTACGTTCCTTGTTAGTACAAATGGCAAGAACACGTCTGACCGCACGGAAGAGCACCGGTGGGCACGTTCCGGTGAATTGGGCACGAAATTTCTTCTCGCTTCGACACGGACTTGGTGAGCTGGCCGGGGTGTACATGGCTCGACTGTTGGTGACATGGAGGAGGACGAGGGGTGATGTGACCCCTGATGAGGCATGCCAGCATACCATGCAGACGCTGCCAGGGCAATGGAGAGGCCATCGCACGTCGGGTTTATCGCGACGAGGTAGTATATTCGATTTTCGACGGACAGCCGATCATATCCTACGTACGCTACATGGGGATTCTTCTTGATGCTTCGGTACGAGAGGGACAGCCTATGTTGCCGGAGCCAGGACCCTTTGACCCCTCGAGCAGCGAGGAGGATTCTGAGGAGGAGGATCCGGAGGAGGTCCCGGAGCCATCTCGCCGCCGACACCGTGGACCATCTCCACCACGGCCACCAGCCGCCGGAGCTGCTGCCATAGTAGTTTAGATGCTTGTCGTTTGTTGTTGTATCTTCTAGGGCCTTCAGGGCCGACGAACGTGTTTTGTGATGTTGTCTTGTTTGTTTTGCGTTTTGGAGGCCTACGGGGCCAGGGACACGACATGTGATGTTTTGTCTGTTTTGTTTCGTTTTGGGTTTTGACATGGATGGTTTTGTTTGCACCCGTGACCTATATGTAGTTTGTGATCTATGCTATCACCCCTTTTTGCATTTTCTGTTTCGTGATGCGTGTTATTTCTTTTCTCCCTCTATTTCTCGTTGTACACTTTATCCTCTACGAAGCGTTGTTTTGAGATTTTTTTTAGTATCGTTATAACGAGTAGATCGTGTTTTTATCAGAACCGTATGCCTCGTGGTCGCCCACGAAAAGACCAACCACCGATGGAGAACCAACCAACAGGGGGAAACCCTCCGGAACACAACGTGGACGCCACCATGGGAGATCTGGTATCGGTCCTGAGGGGTCTGGCCCAACACTTTACGACACCACAGCCAGCACCGCCGACCTCGGCAAGGAATGACACTAACTTGGTGATTGAGCAGTTTCGGCGGTTCAATCCGCCAACCTTCAACGGGAAAGGAGAACCCTCGGAAGTAGAGGAATGGCTAAGAACTCTGGATCGACTGTTTCACCACCTGACTTGCACGGAAGAATAGAAGATTTCCTGCGCCGTCTTCCAGCTTACTGATGAGGCTAGCCATTGGTGGGAGTCGCGCGTGAGGACGATGACGCCGGAGCAAATCGGAGCGCTGAACTGGGAGGCTTTCAAAGAAGTGGTCATGCATAGCTACGTACCTCAATCGTACCGCGACAGAAAGGAGGCGGAGTTTCTGCACCTCCGTCAGGGACCATCTATTATGGGCGACTATGAGAGAAGGTTCAACCAACTAAGCCGCTACGCTCCTCACCTGGTGGACACAGACACAAAGAGGGCCCGACGCTTCGAGAGGGGCCTACGTTCGGAAATCAGCTCTATCTTAGCTTGATAGGGAGCCATGACCTATGTTGCGGTCGTAGAAAGGGCGCAGGAGATCGCTTCTCGACTGCGTTTGGACGCGACGCCGCAAAAGAAGATGGAGGTGGCAGCAAGCAAGAGGAAATGGAATGGACCCAGCCGAAACTTCCATCAGAATAAAACTCAGCGACCCAACGCTCCGTTCCTTCCAACTCCGAGACCTGGGAGTTTCTGCACTAAATGTAGGAAGACACATGTAGGGTCATGCTTACAAGGAACCCGCAACTGCTACCGCTGCGGAGAGCCGGGGCACATAGCTGTCAACTGCCCAGGACAACGAAATCCAGGAGCTGATGCCCCAAGACCAAGGCCGGGTGCAGGTCAAGCACGAGCTTTTGCCCTTACTCGCTCACAGGCTGCGGAAGGGTCAGAAACCATGACAGGTATGCTACCAATATCTGATATCCCTGCTCTCGTTCTGTTTGATACTGGGGCAACCCATTCTTTCATCTCTGTGGGACTTTGTGATATGTTGAAACCTGAGAACGGTAGGGTAGTCGCTGAAACCCTAGATGTTAGTATTCCGTCGGGAAAGTCAGTGCGAACGAAACACCTTTACCGAGGTTTGAAAGTTGTTTTCGGAGATAGAACTCTTTTAGCCGACCTGCATGCGCTAGAGATGAGAGATTTCGATGTTATTTTGGGAATGGACTGGCTCAAGGCGAACCATGCGATAATCAACTGCACTGCTAGGGAGATCACTTTTCAGATTCCTGGCGACGAAGAGTTCATGTTTTACGGGACGCGGGTCGGAATTAACCCGAGGGTCGTGTCGGCTATGAAGGCAGCCAAGATGCTCAGCAAGGGAGATTGCCAGGGTTGGTTGGTAAATATGGTGGACCTCAAGCAGGAGCCGAGCTCAATTGAGATGGTGTCAATTGTAAAGGAGTTTGCGGATGTATTTCCGAACGACCTGCCTGGACCTCCGCCAGATCGACAGATCGTCTTTGAGATTGACCTCGTCCCAGGGGCAGCACCAATATCAAAAGCACCGTACAGGATGGCGCCGAAGGAACTGCAGGAGTTGAAGGTCCAGCTACAAGAGCTTCTGGATAAAGGATTTATTCGGCCGAGTGTATCGCCCTGGGAGCTCCGGTACTCTTCGTGAAGAAAAAAGACGGAAGTTTCCGGATGTGCATCGATTACAGGGAACTGAACAAGAGGACCATAAAAAATAAGTACCCGTTACCCCGGATTGAAGATCTGTTTGATCAGTTAAAGGGAGCAAGTGTGTTCTCGAAAATCGATTTGAGATCCGGATACCATCAGGTGAAAGTTAAGGATGCATACATACCGAAAACAGCTTTCAGAACTAGGTACGGCCACTATGAGTTTGTCGTAATGCCGTTTGGACTTAGTAACGCACTAGCAGTTTTCATGGATCTGATGAACCGAATCTTCCACCCGTTCCTTGACAGTTTTATCATTGTGTTCATTGACAACATCCTAATCTACTCATGTGATAAAGCACACCATGAGCAGCATCTGTGGATCGCTTTGGAGACATTGCGGAAGGAGAAGCTCTATGCAAAGTTCAAGAAGTGTGAGTTCTGGCTGGATGAAGTAGCTTTCCTCGGACACATAGTATCAGCAAAAGGGATTGAGGTGGACCCCGCCAAAGTGGAAGCAGTCAGCAACTGGAAAACTCCGGCGAACGTCAACGAAGTACGAAGCTTCCTCGGTTTGGCCGGATATTACAGAAGATTCATAGAAGGGTTCTCGAAGATAGCCACTCCCATGACCCGTCTGACCAGGAAGGATGTGAAGTTTCAGTGGACGGAACAGTGCAATCGAAGCTTCCTGGAGCTGAAGAAGAGGCTGACAGAGGCTCCCGTCCTCACAGTGCCGGATGTGACACAAGAGTTTGTGATCTACACCGACGCGTCCAAATTAGGTTTGGGGTGCGTGCTGATGCAGCAGGGGAAGGTAATTGCCTATGCGTCAAGACAACTGAAGACTCACGAGCAGAATTACCCAACGCACGATCTGGAGTTAGCCGCAGTAGTACATGCTCTCAAGATATGGAGACACTACCTATATGGCGGGAAGTGTGAGATTTGCACCGATCACAAGAGCCTGAAGTACTTCTTCGAACAAAAAGAGCTCAACATGAGACAGAGAAGGTGGTTAGAGCTGGTGAAAGACTACGATTGTACGATCCACTACCACCCTGGGAAGGCGAACGTGGTGGCCGATGCTTTGAGCAGGAAGGGAAGAGGAGTCGCGACGTACATGATCACAGACCAGGACCAACTGATAGAGGAGATGTCGAAATTGAGTTTGGAGATAGTAGCGCCACCAAGCAGCACCAAGACGAAGATCGCAACCCTGTTCGTGGAGCCCACTCTTCGAGATCGCATTATCGAGGCACAAGGAAAAGATAAGTTTCTGATGAGGATAAAAGCCCAGATGGAAAGAAGGAAAGCGGAAGGGTTCGCCGTGTCAGCAGATGACGCCCTAGTTTTCAAAGGAAGACTGTGCGTGCCCAAGAGCGAGGAACTGAGGAGGGAAATTCTAGAAGAAGCTCACTGTTCACCTTTATCTGCACACCCTGGCGGGACGAAGATGTATAAGGACCTAAAGGAAAACTTCTGGTGGAGAAACATGAAAGGAAGCATCGGACTCTTCGTCAAAAGGTGTATGACCTGCCAACAGGTAAAGGCCGAACATCAACGACCTGTCGGGATGCTGACGCCATTAGAAATACCAGAATGGAAGTGGGAGCATGTTGCCATGGACTTCGTTGTGGGATTACCGAAGACTAAACGAGGAAATCACGCAGTATGGGTGATTGTGGACAGATTAACCAAGTCAGCTCACTTCTTACCAATCAAGATGACCTACAGTCTCGATAAGCTGGCACGGATCTACCTGGAAGAGATCGTCAGATTACACGGCGTGCCAGTTTCCATTGTATCGGACAGGGACCTGCGCTTGACCTCCAGATTTTGGCAAAGCTTACAGAGGGAGCTGGGATCCAAGCTGGCTTTCAGCACCGCTTTCCACCCCTAGACAGATGGGCAATCAGAAAGGACGATCCAGATTTTGGAAGACATGTTGAGAGCATGCGTTCTAGATCTTCATGGGAGCTGGGAAGATCATATATGTCTGGTGGAGTTTGCTTACAACAACAGCTATCAATCGACGATCGGAATGGTGCCATACAAAGCTTTGTACGGGAGAAAGTGTCGTTCGCCCCTGTATTGGGACGAAGTAGACGAGAAGAATGTTTTGGGACCGGACCTGGTCGAGCAAGCAGTAGGAGTGATCAGAAAGATTCGGGAACGAATCAAGGTGGCGCAGGACAGACAGAAATCTTATGCAGACAAGAGGCGCAGAGAGCTGGAGTTTGAGGTGGGTGACAAGGTTTTTCTGAAAGTGTCGCCCACTAGAGGAGTTCACCGTTTCGGAAAAAGGGGAAAGCTGAAACCGAGATATGTGGGGCCGTTCGAGATCCTAGACCGAGTCGGAGCCGTCGCATATCGTCTAGCTTTGCCGCCAGACTTCGCTGGGGTACACGACGTTTTCCATGTATCCATGCTGCGGAGATACATCTTTGACCCGAGCCACATCATCGACCAGAAATTTCTTAAATATACAAATACAATGTGCTTTTAAAAATGGGGTGTTACAAACCCCCCACCTTTTAAAAATTCCATCCTCAAAATTTTATAATGCAAGATATTTTCTTAAAACACATTACACAATACAAGTAGTACACTTTAAAATCGTTGTAACAGAAAAAATGTATATTTTATCAAAAACATTTCAGAAGAAACAAAGTTTATCATACTTTACATATCAAACTTCATACTATATCTTCATACTTTCATACTATACATACATACGTGCATACATGCTTATTACCATCCCTGATGGTAAATATTCATGTCTTTCAATCTTTCACATTCTTTCAAATCATAAAATTAATTTCTTTCAAATCAACATACTCATGATATAACTTTTGAACACTTAAACTAGCTATTTTAGACCTAAAACTGTAAATAAAGTCACAACAATTTTAATAATTCTTAGATAATTACTAAAATCATAAAAATATTTATATGATCACATATGATGCTCAAATCTGACATACTAAAAGTTTATAAAGTTTTGCAGCTTGTGTAAATTTTAGAAATAATTCCCTAAATTAGTTCTTTCACTTCAATTTCACCTAAAAACACTCAACAATGAAAAATTTATATAACCTTATAGGATTTATGAAAACATTTAATATTTTCACAGAAGTCAGAAAACATACTGAAGAATAACATGTACAAATTTCAACTTGAACTCATATTCACACATTTTGTTATGAGTTTTCTAAGTTGGGCAAAAAACAGGGCATAGTTTATGTTAAAACAGGCTTTCTTGAAAAGATTATCATAACTCGTACAAGCCTCCAAAATTGTATGGTAAATTTCTACATGTCCTTAAGAGTCTATACTACGATATATTGCAATATCACATGTGAACGCAAAGCCTAAAACTCAGGAGAAATATTTTACTCAAACCTAAAAACAGAGCAAATTTCTTACAAAATAAGGCATTCTTCAATAAAAATTATAGTAAACCGAATTTAAGTCCATATAATCTGAAATTTGACAGACATGTTCTTCACTTTATATAGTAGACATTAGTAAAAGGGTTTTGGCAAAACCAATTTCTACAAGCATATGAACTTCACACAGCAGACCTGCAGATATCCAAGTTATAGCACATGCACCCATTTGCATATTCAAGCAAATTAAAAACATGAAATCCTAAACCTAATGTCAAAGAACATCTTTGGACTTTCTAAACTATTCTAATATTCATAAAACATCATATTTCAAAGAAACTAAGTGAATTTAGCAAAAGAACTTCAAAACACAAGAGAGAAATAAGGTGTGTGTGTGTGTGTGTTTTCTTTTCTTTTCCTTCCAAGCACAAGTATGGCTAAAGTTTTGTAACACTCCCAACCTTTATTGATTTGAAATAATTTCTTAAGAATCACATGTATGAGAATGTTAGATTCTTGACTTAACTTCAAAACGTAGCAAGCCATTAAATAGGTCCTAAAATGTTTAAGTTTTGCAAAATAACTTCATAATAATTGAAAGGAACTTTGTCAATTGAAATATACAATCGTTTATACATAAGATCCAAAATATCTCTTTACAACAAAAGACACCTAAACGGTTTAATTGTCCAAAAGATGAGTAACTGAATATAAGCTTCAGAAGTTCATCTCGAGCATGACATATGAACAATAATGAGCAATAGGTTCAGTAAGTTGAAACTTATGCACACAATCACGTATAATGAATAATATCATGCAATATGCTTTTCCATATTCATTTATTCTGAAAATATCATTTATAGGGTACTCGGAAGGCTGGTACTCAATCAATATCAGTAGGCCGTATAAGCATTTCATTAAGATTGGTCAATCATCATATCAAGATATCTACTCTCTGTTAGTTAAGCACTATCATTAGTACTCAACCAACATCAACAGACCGTACACGTATTGTGTCTACTCTCCGATAATCAAGCACCATTCCACGTATTCTTTTTGGTACTCAACTATCATCTGTAGACTGTATAGTCATGTTGCCTACTCTGAATCAACCAAGTACCATACTTGCTCTTTCCAAACACCTTTTATATGCATCATGTATCACATGAACCTCACATGCAATTCAATCGTAGTGTAACGCCCCCTTCTAGTAGGGTAGTTATTTCTACTAAATCATGTTTAACTTTCCAACTAATAAAAATATGTCATAAGGATTCATAGAATTCTTTTTTAGAACAGCGGAAATAATTTTGTTAAGAAACATATCAGAGTTTTAAAACAGTCTAAAGCATCCAAAAAGAAATAAATTGTTTGTGTAAAACTTTACGTCAAAGAACTCAAAATTTAAGTTTACTTTGCATGCAACTTAGAAAACTCTTAAAAATCTTAAACCAATTCCGAGGCCGTCACCACCGATCACGCTTCAGCGCTACTACCTCCTTGCATCACATCTTACATTTGTCTTTATCTGCAGTATGAGGTAATACTATAAGCAAAAAGCTTAGCAAGTACATCACCTATCTCACAAAATATTTTTCTTTGAAACTTTTGAAAACACTAGAAACATCACTCATAAAAATAATAATATACTCTTATACTTGAAAATAATATACTATGGGCCCAAACATGGTACCAATGCGCGCAACTCCGAAGATGCGGGGTAGCTAGCCACCGAATCCAAACGGAGTAACTCAATACTCATAGGGCAGCCTCGGGGCCCTTAACTTCTCTAGTGGGCGTCTCAGTGCCCGGTACCAGTCTCTAAAAAATATAGAAAATAAAACCATATATATATATATATACTCTATCTCGAAATACTTTTCTCACTTTTCGTAGAACAAAGATACTTGCATCATCTTCCAAATCAAACATATGGAATCACCACACTTAACAAAACGTCTCTTCACATTCACATAAATCAAAAATAAAACTCACGAAACATTTAACTCATCAACTCATTAAAGCATACTCACATAAAACATAAATAGCACTCACGTAATTCTGCATAATCATTAAACAATCAAAACAAAACTACTCATACTGCAGATGAGAGATATACTTACCTGAATTCCGAAAATCACAATATCAAGATCCTTACACACGGTATATGCTTACGGCTTACCCAATCAAATCTAAAATATAAACAATTGATAAAATATATAACCAGAACATGTCCATTGTATATACAACTAATCTTTTTTTATATTATAGCTCATTATCGCTCAACCAATTACATTATCTGTGTTGCTAAACTTTAAAACGACAATTCATGAAATTATAATTCAACTAAAATTAAAAAGATGAATCTAATAATATCAATATAGATGAGGGTCTGTTCCTACCCTCAACAAGTGACTTAGATAACTAATCATGTAAAAAATTAAATTCCTAAACTATACTGAATATTGATTAAGTTGTGGTCAATTTCAATCCTAATAAATATTAAATCATTTCAAATTTTCAGGTAACATTCTTATTCTTAAAATTTATCTTCGTGTAATCATCATTCTTAATTCTAAATAATGATATAGTCACTAACTGAAGAAAAAATACAAAATTCTTAAAGTTTAACCTAATGAACTCTAGTAATAGCAATGGCCTCAATTTAATTCATATATAATTTATTTAATTATCACCACTTTTATCTAATGTGTATCCAAATGCCAATATAAAGAGAGAACATAAATTTACATAAAACCACTAAATTCTGTAAGCCAACAACTGACTAAGCATTAATTCTCATGTTTAAACAACAATTCTATCATTAATCTAAATGTTTATTCTTAAATCTAAAATTGTGAAAACTGGTACACAAGTATGGAAAGACTCAGATTAGCTATTTAGACAGTAAACAATTAAGCATTAATATTTACTTTATTCAATATTAAATAAACGGAAAGTCCCGAAAGCAACAAATTTAATTAACATAAAAGTCTTTGCTATAACAATCAATTTTATATTAATTTTCCGAACATAAGAATGCATGACTGAATAAATATTATTAACCTAAATCTAAAAAATTTATAAGAATGCATAATTTGATGGGATATTCAATTATTCATCATAGCATTGCAATACATGTCAAATGGTTTCCTACTGAATATACTCTACCGATTTTGTTTCTTTTAATCATAACAATTACCTTCAAATATATCATACTAATAACGAAATTAAAGACAATAAGCATTCAAAAGACTGTTTTCAGTCAATGACCAGGAATGAATGTTACAAAACTTTATGTGAAAAAAACTTACGACGTGAGAGTTGAGAGTTGCGCCGCTTGTAACCCTTAGTTCTCTATTCTTGTTTTTCCAAGAAAAAATTTATAGATTTCTAACCCACCACGTTATGTATATATATTTAGGGTTTGGATTCTCTCTTTATTTAAGAGATAAATTAAACAACTTAATAAATCATAAAAAAGTAAAACAGTGGACTCCTAATATATCTCAACAACTTAATTCTTATCTCTACAAATAACTTTAAATTTTGAAATCCTTATCCAATTTAATATAATTATAAGTCTACTAGTTATTTAAGAGTTCTGATCACACTGCATAACTAATTCACTATAATTTATTATGAGACCATGATAAATAAATAAAAAGTTTATTATTCATAAAAGAGATTTAATTAAACATTTGGGGTATTACACGTAGACATAGAACAATCATTCACGTATCATTCAAATTACATGAATATCAATTAGTTTTTGCAATGTAGCAAATAAAAGCTTCAACTTACTTTAAATCCAAAGCGAGCACAATAGTGGAAGTGTTTGGCCCTTGGGGAAGATACGATGTGTTTATAAACCTAAAAGGATCAAGCATGCATATATATATATATATGATGTTAGAACTTTACTCGTACTGTATTGATGTTAGAACTTTAACATTTCATTCTCCTTGTCTCTTTGTCTTTATAGAATGCATCACTTGGTTACTGCAACCTTTCTTTATACAGTAATACAACAAGTTGGGTCTTTGCTATATCTTTATCTTCTTATAGCATACTGTGTTGTATTCTTCTAGCGGCTTGCAGCAATTCTTCACTTGATCTTTCAGCTACTGAATCTTGATTTCCTTCATTCTTCAACCTATCTTCTAGACTCAAATGTTTGTCTAACTTCACTTAAACAATGTGAAAAATGGGGTAGTCTACTTTCCTATTACACTTGTGTTTTGTCTCATCAAAATCTAAACAATGATTTCCTAATAACTCATTATCTAATGGATATTTCCGTCTAATACCCTGTCCAAGAGTTATCAGTATTTATCAACTATATTTCTATCTAACGGAACTCTATTGGATCAAATGACATAGACATTGGTAAAAAGAAGTTTTTTCCCGGATGAAATGAAAATTGGATTCATATAACAAGAGAAAGATTTCACATTCCTTAGCCGGAAAGATACGTGGCTATGAAGGAGGGGTTCAGTGGAACAAAATTAACTAGGTGGTAGAACCGCTTCCTCTTCCATATTTTGGACCTTAGCTCCATGGAACAATATGTAACTACTGAAACAAATCTTAGAACAAAACACTATGTATGAATGGTATGAACTGCCCAAACAAAATCATGATATTCTTTTTTCCCAATATGAGGTTTTCCCACTGGATCTTCCTATAGTAGGATTATATTGAGAGCAGCCTTTGAAGGTAAGTCGGGTTGTGACTTTCTTCGATGCACTTGAGTTTTTTTTAAATAAAATCTGTATTTATTTAAAAATAATAATCTTGAAAGCAAGTTAGATGAGTACAAAACTATTTTCCTTACAATATATCGAACAATTTGAATCAGGATTCAGGAGTAATGCATATATATTAAACTTTGCAAGAAGGCATTGTCAGTTCCTATATTTGCTACCAACTCTACGTTTAGATAACACCAAATTTTCTTAATGCGATTGTGCATAGTTTCTTCGACAAATGAAAAGGGGCAAAATAAGCAAATTGTTGCTCAAGATTTCTAAAGACATCTTACCAAAACAAAAACAAAAAAAAAAACCCACAAAATCTAAATGACAATTTTCATGGATTCACCGGCAATTTCCACAATTTTGGAATTCCTTCATCACCAAAGGGCATTTCATTTTCCTCCAGATAAATCATGCATTGAATAACACAAGTAAAACTCAATCTCTCGAACATAATCAAGGACGTATCTGCATGTATCTCATCATCTTTACTTAAATAATTGAGAAAGCACAGGCCTCTCATCGTGTACCTTGTTAAAACTCTCACTCCCTGCTTTTCCATTTAATCTGTGGTCAGTTGCAATATTAGCACTAGCATCATCATCGGGTGATTTCTCACTCCTCTTGTACTCATTCTTAGGCATAGTGTGAAGCTTTTCGGGACGCACTGATTTATGTTGAATCTGATCAAAAACCTTCGACTTCTGCGATGGATTCATTGCTTGTTGTATATCATCATCTTTTTCAGCTTTTGCTACTTGTATTTCTGCTAGGCTTTCACAACGAAGCAGAGTCCTCAATATTATCTTACCTAGCACAAACCTAATCTCACCTACATTTCCTTTCGCCAGCAAAGGGTAATTTATCTCCCGACTTCTTGTATTGGCCTTCAAAGAATTGAAACCATCTGCTGAAATGTTTAAAATCTTCTGGACTCGTTTGCCTGTTCCCAGGGGTACAAAAACCTACAAAAACAAAATCACAAAAGAAACTGCTTCATTCATCATGCTTCAGAAAATTTCATATCAAGGATTTAATTTCAAATTCAAATCTAAACCACAACCGATTAAACCAATTATTTCTACTGATTTACCAACAAAGAGTTGGATCTTATTTCATCTGAAAACAAAATGTGGAACATTTAATGACAACAACAGAAGCATTTAATCAATTCTGAAAAACAGAATCTATTCAGATTATTCATAAGGAAATAATGCCATCTAAACAAGTAAAATGAAAAGAATAAGATAAGAAGCAACTCTGATGATCTACATATTTATTCTTGTTCACTTGACATCCCCAAATCATAAATCCAAAAATATGAACATTGCCTCAATCCATACTCTTTCAGATATCCGTTTGAAGGCCTACGCGTAAAAAATGTTTAGAAAACACATGAATCATATATTAGATTGGTGAATGCAACAATTTAAAGAAGAGACTTTGAATCCAAAATTCAAACCCAGAAACAATTCTAAATGGTTTTAACTGCTCAAAAATTATAAATGATATACAGTTGTAATTATATATATATATATATATATATATATATATATATATATGCCATACTACTTTCTAGACAAGATTTAGTAAATTTTGTTTTTGAAAGAATTAAATAAATAAATAAATATAAAAGTAGTGCAGCATAAACCATCCGAAAATGTCGCTATCTATTTCTTCTCCTAGGATTTAACAGAAATTAACTAGCTCAAAGCAAAATTTTAAGTTATTAAGAAACAAGAGTGTAACAGGAAAGCCTAAGACTTCATGATTTACCAAATAACAAAAAATGTATTCTTCCTGCACTAGAATTTGGATAGTGTAATCACATTGAAGCAAATTAAAAATTAAAAAAAAATATTGTAAACTTACCAAAGCAGAATGTGGAAACTCTGGGAATCTGGTCATTGATTCCAAGAGGCAGTCCTTGCTGACGAGAACATTTACAGAATTTGCTACTTGCCTAGCAAACTGGGTTACTCTTTCAACTATTTCATCATCTGATAGGTAAGCATTTAAAATTTCAGGCACATATATTCTTGTAGTTAGAACTCTCTCTCTTGCAAACTTAATACTTTCTTCCCATGTTCTATGATAAAGAAGCAAAGCAAAGGTCAAAACCACAACAGCATGTTGAGGATTACTAAATATTGCCTGGTGAAACGCCAAGATTGCAATCCTGTTCCATAAACATCATCAGTAACATAAAAAAGAAAAACATCAGGCAACCAGTCTCTCAACCAACAGAAGAAATGAAAAATACCTAACTTTTTCTTAATTATAACATTTTACTCCTAACAATGAACAATACCTAACTAATTTGAATTCAATGATTTCATTTGTGTGGAGAATTAGAAATTAGAACATTTAGATAAAATCTATACTAGTTAAGAAATGAGTCAAAACAGAACCGATTTATGTAATTCAAGGAAAACTGTCTAGAAAGTATTTTATAAATAACCGAATCAAAAGATGAACGAGAGTATGACTGCTGATATCAAGACAACCATCAACTATGCATGAATCCTTAATGACAATTGAAATTCCTTCGCACATTAAGATCTTCTTCTCCCATATCATGTTGCATACATAAATATATGATAAACAGCCAATAACAACAGGTGAACTTCATCCCTAAATATTGTGGTCCGGCAACTAATGAGATTACGAGTTCGGTTGCTACTCCCCCTTTCTCAAATGAGGGAATACTTCTCATCAAGCCGAAAACAGGATGGTGGAGGGGAGGCATGCAGAGATAGGGTGCTTCCCCCACCACCACCCCCCACCCCCTTCCCAAAAAAAAAAATTATAATAATAATAAAATTAAAATGTAGCCTGTGCAAGTGACTGGCTTTGTCAGAGAACAGAAATGATATAGAAAGAAGAGTGTGGTCACAGTGGGGAATATCCCCGCAGCCCATGGCACCCAAAATAATAGCAAAATGCATGTGAATGATCATAGAGATTGGGTGCAACCAACCTTTCACCAAGCAACTGAAAGTTACCAACCTACCCACTTATTTAAGAGGTTCAGCGGTGGGAGACAGTAAGTAATACTTTTTCTCAATCACCTTGGATGCATATGTCAAGAATAAAGATAAGACTCAAAAGTTAATTTGAGACAAAAACAGTACACTTGGCTAGCCAACTACTTCATATAGTTGCCTAGCAATCCACATGTATCTAATTAAGATGTGTGTGTGCACCACTCACAGACAAATAATATATATGTGCGTGTCTGCTTGTGTGCGTGTGTGCATACTGACATATATACATATAATATTATTATTTTCTATGAAAGACATGACAAAGATGAATTACTCACCACAAACTATCTGGACAAGGCTGGTCACAAGAAATCAACTGATCCAAATTGAAAAATAATTTCTGGAAAAAATATGATATAGACAGTGATCATATGTTGAAAGAAGACTAACAGAGAAAAGGAAAGATGAAAAAAACAACATTTGGTTACGTGGGATTAGATAACAAGCACAAAGAGGTACAAGATATGTTGTAAAACATGATGTAACATAGGTCAAGAAGCTAACCATGAACATTGAGGAACGTAAACCAAATCGATTATCTGCCTGCTCAGAAAGGTGTGCTGCCTGCATTACATGGAGGCTTAACCAGATATGTTAAGCTTAAAAATAGAGCTGACTTTTAAACAAAATAAATAAACTTACATGAAATGGTAGCAATATCTCCAGCAGTTTAAACTTTTTAAGCAAAAAAAGGGAAGGCTCAGCAGCCCCATATGAGAGCATATAGTTCATCTCCAGAATTATTCTAGACTGAAGAAGAAAAGTGCATTGATTTAAACATAAATGATATACCGCAGATCATAAAACTTCAAAAGGAGAATAGGAAGTAAATTGAAGAAGTTCCATAGGGAGAAAGAAGGAATTTAATTAGAAAATGCAATGAATAAGAATTCTGGAGAGTGGAATGTCAATAATATCGTAATTACTATGAAACAGTGAGAGCATCTATATTTGCGAAAACATTCGTTAGAAATAGTAGAATTACAGTGCCCAGGCCAGCAACCGATGAGGATAGGCTATATAACGCATCCTCAGTCTCCTTTGAAAATGATAAGTGAAGACGAGCAGCAAGTCTCAATCCACGCAAGATCCTGGCTGAACTCTAGGATATTTAGTACAGTGGTTAATTTTTAAATCAAAAAAATGGTACCACATGCAATAATGATCAAGGATACTTGCAAAAAGTAAGATTTAACGACCTTCATCCTCTTTGAATGACAATGTAGCTGGTATGATTGTCCTTAGCTGTGCCATTAAAAAACAAGTTTAATGAAAATTAAAATAGCAAGGTAATTTTTAATGTGTTAAAAGGAAATGTAGCTCACCTTTAAAGACCTCAAGTCTATCATTGCATTGGTGTAGTCAAAGATCAGATTCACAAAAGGATCATAAAATAAGCTGTTTCAAATTTAAGCAATTAGAGGGTTCTGTTAGTACAGAGCGGCTTGCAGAAATTAAAAAAATACGCATAATGCAGAACTATTTTCCACAATGAACGCACAACACTGGAATTGCATAAATTTAAAGCTTAAACCACCATGCAATAGCTCCAGGAGGAATTGAAAATATGATTCACATTAATGGCTGTCTTCCTATTGCTTCAATTGGATGACGTAAAAACACCATGTAGGTAGATAGAGCATACTCAAACCTCAAACTCCCCAATATGCATCTTCCATTAAGACTATTCCCAACCTTTGTGGGTAAAACATCTCTCCCCTAGTTATGAACAGAGTTTTATATTGATTAGCATAAGATGTTAGAACTCATGCAGTTTCTCTCACGTGAATTCGACTCTTAAAAATGTCACAATTTAAGTAACAGTATTTTGAGTGCATTATCACCATTAGAAGGATATGTTTAGAATGCACTCATATATTGGATCTGTGATAAGCACCAATGTAAATATACACGAAAAAACTAAAATTAAAATAGTAAATCACAACAGACAACAGTCTAAATTTGCATGATACGGGATTTCAGCTCTTAATTTCTACTCTTTTCTTGGTTATTCCATTAATTACAAGAAGACTTAGAAAGTATTATAGAGATGTTCTGTATAACAGAAAATTTTGAGTCAAAGCACAAAAATCTGGCGGAGTGAACTTCAATATCTGAACTGGCTTCAGCATTCAGGGTAGGCAAAACAAGAAATCAAACTGTAGCAATTTACACCCAAAACAGTAAAGGATCAGACCTATTAACTGTAAAGTCTCTGTTCATGCAATTTTCCCAGCGGGCAAAGTCCCTTGGATCACAACCTTTGGGCATTTGAGATATGCTAACTTGTTTTCTTTTGGATGCTTTAGATACAGTGTCAAAACTTGATACCTTAAAATGAAATGGAGAAAATGATTGATCCATTTGTCACCTGAAAGGTAGTGACTGGTGACTGGTCACCAGTCTAACAAATAACCCAGACCAACAGAGATGTGTGCAGAAGCTTTAAAAACATATAATTAAGTACTAACCTCCACAACAGAGTCTTTTACAGTGACCCTACATATAGGAAATTTTCGTCCAACAATTATTGCGCGCCGAAACTTCTTCTTGACCTACAAAAAATGCACCCTCATATTACAGTTCAAAGTAGGCTACTGCAGTCTCATTTTCTGATACAAGCAAACCACTAAAGACACGGAATTTACCTGTTGAAGCCTTGCTGTTGTGATCACATCAAAGTCTTTTGGCACTCTATTGAGGAGTAAGTCTCTAACACATCCACCAACTAAATAGGCCTCAAACCCTGTACATTTAAGCTTCTATAACAAGACAACCAAACCAGTGTGCAACAGGCATGCACTTGGGTACACAAAAAAAATATATAATAAAATTTATGGTCATGCTTTGACACAAGAGCATCAGGAATCTAAAGAGACCGGCATTAAAAGGCAAGATAAAACACCTTAGAGTTGATTCTATAACCGATCAATAGTATGTGTAATTGTTAAAGCATACTGGGAAAATTTTCTCAGAAAAACACTCCATTAACTACACAAATAGCTAGAAAAGGGCATGCTGAATTAAGCAGTGTCTTCCTTATTCTCTGGCTATGAACCAATTCTAAGATTTTAGCTTTACAGTTATTTTGTTTATATCTTGTTTGCATCTAGCATAAAACAATTTAAAGTGTTTCAGCTCGATGTAATCATCATACTGTGAAAGACTAACCTTGTACCATCTTTTAAGGAAATTGTCACTCTATATTCAAATTGAACTGGCTTTTAAATCAATGATTTAGTCAATCATTCATAGATCCATTCTTCCCTCCAGATAAAGAGGAAATCCAAACGACTCAATCTACATGATAAATCCACACAGAACAATATTCACATCACATGAACTACACTCAAATTCGCTGAATCCAAGGATGGCTTTTTAGCTGGGACACTAGCTTTTATAATAAATGGCAATAGTAGGTGGAAGCTGAAAGCTGAAAGCTAAAAGATCAAATTTAGTAATAATGTAAAAGAAATTCCCAACTTCCTGACCATGGCAAATAAAAAAGGCTATATAGAGCTCATACGAGAATATAACCTGCATCTCGCAAATTCTTTAGAACTGTCCAAGAAGGATGAGATATCTTCCATCTTGATATCCCCAAATTCCTTGAGTCCAGCTTTCTCCATTTTGAAACCTCAACTAGAACCAAAACATGATAAACAAATTAATAGGCAGTACACAGTGGTGAGTGATAAACCAGTATTCTTTCAGCTCAAACCAAAACAAGCATCGATTGAAACAACCCCTCAATCAAAACTTGGCAGCCATTAGTATGGAGTCCAAGGAATTGTAAGGCTTAAGTATCTCAATGCCAAACATTCCAATTTTGTTAAATAAGTCAATACCTGAGCAAGAACTTGGAGAGAGCTGAGATTGATCCCCCTCTTCGACAAAACTCCCCTTAAACCTCTGTAAAACAAGAAATTACACTAACCCATCATATCATAAAGAAGAGGAATAAATACACCGCGTAACAACATTTATATACCAGGTGTTTGAACAAATGTCTGAAAGAAGAACTGAGAAATATTTAAAACTTTAACCTCGAGGGCAAGAAATGGTTGCTGACGCGATAAAAGGGATTTGGCTTTGCGGAACTGCGACAACGCCATATCAAGGAATTTATCAGGGCATGGCAGCGGTGGCTGGTTATTGCTTGGTTGGTGAAAATTTACTTCTTGAACGAAGTGGGAAAATAATGCCCGCCTTGATAGAGGGAAAAGGTAATAACAAAAAAGGTGTGCTATACCAAGGATGAAAATATCGATATTGCAACTGATATCGCAATCTTAATTTTACAGATATATCGATGGATATATCGATATCGTAAAAAATTTGAAAAAATGATGGATATCTTATTAAATTTTTTAAATTTAATATGAAATTTTAAGGATTATTTTAACACATCATTACACATATATTCCACCCAAAATCACAATAAAATAATATATTTAAAACTAACATATAGATAATAAACTTTATAAATACTGTACTGAATAGTAAAAAACTGACAATATATTACATAATACAATACAAAATTACTAAAATTACATGATACAATACACTAGAACCAAAAGATGACCTAGGTTCAAACATAGTAGATGAAATGTCATCTTTGTCCGGACAGTACTGATACCAACTCATCACATTAGAGTACTCATGGATATAGTTATGCACATGTCATTCATAAGTTTCTTGATCTCTTTGATTTTTGAAATTTGAAATTTCAAATTACAACATTTCGATTAATGTTGGAACAAACATATATAAACATTTCTTCACATCTCAGAATTCCCTAATTATAGCCTCAATGTAAAACTTAATTGGAAGTAATTAAGCCACAATTTATAAAATTTAATTCAAAGTAAGCCCAAATTATAGTCTCTAACTAGTGTTATATTTGTGCAGTGTCTATGAGTGGTTGCAAACTACCCAAATACTGTATATTTCCAATTTTATATGACGTTGGATTATACTAAGATGTATGTTTCCTATTATAATTTAATTCAATGTTTTAAGTCTCATTATATAAAAGTCATGTTTTCAATTGTAGCTTCAATGTAAGACTTAATTGGAAGTAATTAAGCCACAATTTATAAAATTTAATTAAAATTAGTAAGCCCCAAATTGTAGTCTCTAGCTAATGTTATATTTGTGTAGCACCAAATATATATATTTTCAATTTTATAAGATGTTGGTTAAATTTATATATGCTAAGATGCATGTTTTGAATTATATTTTAATTCAATATTTTATGCCCTAATATATAAAAGTCATGTTTTCAATTATCAAACAATTTTTTTTTTCAGATTTTCAATTACCCAATGACGTGTGTTGTCAACTTTCTTATATTTCCTAAATTCAAAGATACCAAGACAAGACATATATATATATATATATATATATATATAAATTTTAATATGGTCAGGGTTGCAAAGATTTTCTTTTTATCAATATAGTTTCAAAAAAATTTGTTAACAATTATTTTAATATAAGGAAATTTTACAAAAACCTTTTTAAATTAAGGAAAATGCAAAACATTTTTCTAAAATTTTAAGTAATTTTTTTGAATAAGTACACTTATTTAAAAAGCGTCATTATGACCTTAACATAATTAATTGTAAAATTATTATTTTATAATAAACTTCTAAAAGTTAACTATTAATGCTTCACCCAAGATTATGCTTAGCCTAATCAATTTACAATATACCAATAAAATGTTATTTTTATCAACTAAAATGAAAAAAAAAAGATTGATGTGATAAGAGAATATATTCTTTCTACTATCAAACAAAATACATAATACAAAGTAAAAAAAATCACATGTTTCAATTTTTTGAATCAAAATCGTGAATTTTGATATATATGCGATAATTTGAGATATATCCGTGATATTTCCCGATTTCCATCCAAATTTGTACTACACTGAACCGATATCGATACCGATAGCGATAATTTGCGATATTTTGTGATATATCCGCGATACCCATGAAGAAATACATTAACACCCAATATCCATATCGCAATATCCGTATCCGCGATATATCCGTGATATTTCACGATATTTTCATCCTTGGGCTATACACACACCTTAAAATACGAAATGCACTCAAAAATTATGTTTTATGTTTTTTATTTTTTAAAAGATAGATATATTTAGTATATTTACTAACAAAAACTAGGCTGATGGTCTCTCTAATCAAATTATTATTTGTCAATTCGGATCATCTATATTTGAATTTCCTAAAGGAAACTCGTTTTATGATAAAATACATGAGATTGTTTTATTATAGAGTAACGAAAATTGATGTGTGTTAGTATAGTTGAGAAATTACTCAAGGAAGACAATTCTAACATGCTCATAAATACATGATTTCTTTTCGCTTTCTTCATTGTTCATCTCATAGTTTTGAATTTTCTAAATACGACAGGGGAGCCCTTAGGGGAGGCAAGTGCAATGTTTGTGAGGGGTCTCACGAGAGAATGTTGCATAGTTGAAAAGTTACTATATGTTTGGACCGGGACTTAGATGAATTTAGTGAGTATGGATTTGAGATTTAAGTGGTTGTAGAAAAACAATATATTATTCGAAATTGTAAAATACAGGCAAGTATGATAGAGTAAAAGGATTTTAAAGATCTCATAATAAACATGGATTAGGATTTGGCTCATTCCAAATCTGGATGGGCTAGTCCCAATCCAAACGAGTCTATTGTTCTAAACTTAATGTGGCTTGTGCAAATCTGAATTTGGGATTTATGAGGATTTTGTGAGTATGAATTTTGAAAATCTTGTGTTTTTTTTTAGGATTTTGTATGATAGAATTATAGTTAAGATGTCATTTATATTGGAAATTGAAGAAAAGTAGATGTTTGTTGGGATTTGAAGAAAAAGTGCAAAAGTAGATGTTTTATTAGAAGTTGTAGAAAAAATAGGAAAAATAGAGTAGGATTGTAGGATTATAGGATTTACAAATCCTAGTATAAACATGGACTGGATTGAACTCATCCAAAATTCAGATAGGCCAAGTCTAGTCCAAACATAGTCGTTTGTTTTGAGTTTACAAGAGGATTATATAATCTATCGAAATCCTACTTTATTTAAATAAAAACACAATCATTAACCATATACTATAACCAATCAAAAACACAATACGGCCTGCCATGCGCCTCCAGATCAACGCATAAACTCGTCCAAACTCGCTCTAGGTGATGTACATTTATGTTGTATTAGTCATACCTTTTAGGATTTTTAGTTATACCTCAACATTTTTTTAGACATACATTAATAGATTTCATAACTTTTAGTTATATTAGTCATATTTTTAAGTTATGTTAGTTGTGTATATATATATATATGTATATATATATTACATAAATGTATGACTATGTTGATATAAAAGTATAATTAATATCACATAAAGATATGAGTAATATCACGTAAAGGTATATATGTACAAATTGTGGCGAAATTGGTTTTTTCAAAGTTAAAGTATTAGATAAACGTATGATATTTGTTCATAAAAATATGACTAATATAACACAATTATATGACTAATATAGTATAAAAGGTAAGCGGTTTTTTTTAGTTAAAATATTGCATAAATGGTATAATATTTGTACATAAAAGTATGACTAATATAATATAAAAATATGACTAATCTATATATCTATATATATAAAAGAAAGGTTGCAACTCTCTAGGTTGCGACAAGTAGACTCTCCAAAATTTTGACATGTCGAATGTGAATTTTTAAAACCAATCTTTAATTGCCATATGCAAAATAGATTTATGAAAAATAAAATTTAAAGACATACCAACCCTCCATCCCTCCCTACTTCTTCATAAAAAATTAAAGACAACCTTCTCTCTTTCTCTGCACCTCTTCATCTTCAATCACAATAATTATTTCTCTCAATGAATGTCTAAAATTGTAGTCTATACTAAATTTCTCACTGATTGGTACTCCAATTCTGATTGTAAATTGACTCACAAGGTAATAGGTAATTTTTCTCTACTCTCTCTCATGTCTTTCTACGTTTCTTTTCAGCGATTCTTCTATCCTATGTTCCGTGCCTCAAGGTTTCTATTGCGTTTCTTCATTGTGCATCCTACTCTAATGTACTTTTTCTTATTTTATTGTAAATATTATATATTTATGTCCAACCATTATAATACCGAGATTATGTATATCTCTATTTTATATTTTCAGTTGTTTACTTGTGGGAATCTTTAATATCAAATATTTTTGGATAAAAGAAACTGCTAACTAGATGTGTGAGTTAAAGCCAACAAGAAAAGAGCTCTTTCTTCACTCGCACATTGTGAAAGACTTACACACACTCATCACCAAATGTAGAAAATCAGAGCTCTTAATTAGCCGATAATTGAAAGATTTGTATTTTTGCGTTTTCAATTATTGGCATCTACTATATTTACGTATGTGATGTATATATGAAAATGATAAAGTTATTACTATTGATCTGAATTGCATGTTGGTGTTCAATTTTTAGGTTCTTTTTTATTTTCTTCAAGAAAGGGATTCACTCTATTTTGACTCTACGACGTGATCAAAGAGAAAGAGAAGCCCCCGTAACCTCTTGATTTGATCATTTGGTCTATTGAGATATTTTAATTTCTTCTTTTTTGTTGCTCTTTATTTCATGTGTTTTGATTTTATTTTTCTTTTGGGTTTTACATTTTTTTCGACTTGTACTTTATTGTTCTAGTTATAATTTTCTTAAGTTTTTTTAGGCTTGGATTATGGTTCCTATGAACATTGTATTATGTCTATTGGATTTTTTTTATTGTTTTATAATGTCTAATCTGTTGGAGCATGTTTGTGTATTAATTGAATTTATGGGTGATGTTTGTTGTAGAAAAGAATGGAACATATGAAGAAGGTAAAGGATTGTATGCCTCTTTATTTGGAGTTAGGGCACCATTAAGGTGGTGGCTTTGTTGATTTTTAGGTCAGAAGGTGTAGCATCCCGGATCAAAACGAGAATAATTGAATAATTAAATATTTGAACCCTGACTTAATAATTATGTGCGTATATTTTGACTGTTTAATTAATTTCATGCGTTTCAGATATGTGTTTAATGCACGATTTAGATTGATAATTTTCCTAGATGTGGAACATAGGATTTTATTTTACCACGCGATGCGTATTTGAAAAACAAGAAGATAGAAACGAACTAGAGGTCAATCGGAGACCCGTAGCTCAACTGACGAAGAAAAGGGTAAAATTTTGATAAAAAGTAAAAATAAAAAGAATATTTTAATGAAAGGTAAATTAATATATTTTTGGTAAATAGTAATTTTCCAACGGTAAAAAGTAAGTTTTCAAAATCTATAAATAGGGGCTCATTCATTTCAAAACTTAACGTTTTCAAAGTCGACGACGAAAGTGACGCGAACACGTAAGTTTCTCTCTCTTTTCTCTTTCTTTACGTTTTTATTTTCCGCCGCCGCCGCCACTGGCCAGCAGTGGAGCTGGTGGTGGTGCGCTGGGCGCCGGGTGTGCGAGGGTGAGCAAGCGTCGGGTGCAAGGTTGTGCGTCGGGGACGGGATGTGCGCGTCGGGGTGTGCGTCGGGGGCCGGGTGTGTGTGTGGGGCTGGGCGCCGGGGGCCGGGTGTACGCATGTTGTGCGGGTGCCTGGAGACGGGCGCGCGCACGACGGGGATCTAGCGCGCGCAGACAATGGGGACCGGGTGGTCGAGGAAACTCGGCAACTGCCGGGTGATGCGCGAGCCGTCGGGAGCTCGCGTGCCCCGACGCACGTGACACCGTATTTTCAATCAAAACCCTGTCTTTTTCACCGTACAGCAACATCGAGTCGTTTTTGGCAAGATGTCGTTGACCGAGGGTCGTGGGCCCGGTCAAAGTCAACCCTTTGACCAAAATTACCATTTTACCCCTAAACCTAAAATACTCCGTTTGAGCTCGTTTCATTGTCTATCATCTCAGCCTTTTGGGTTGAACTTTCAGCCTTGTCTCAAAAATTCCAATCTTTAGATCGTTCGATCTATCGTATCGTTAACAAACGTTTTTCTGCCGGAACCCTTTACAGCTTTAATTATACTGTATTTAAAACCTAAGAAACACCGTAAATGTGTAGGCTACTTGTTGGACTAAGCTTTGAGGTGTTGGGTCGTCGGGCGTACTTTTCTATCTACTCACGCGGTAACCACTATACGAGTTGGGGTAATTTCTATCTCTTTATCTGTTTACAACTTTCCCTACTTAATGCATGATTGGCGGAATACTAAATGCTTTGATTATATGCTATGTTTATGTGTCATGTTATACTATGAAAGGACGTGGGTCCACATACATTCTTTAGTAGGGTCGGGTGATTCCCGTACCTGAGATAAGTAGGGTCGGGTGATTCCCATACCTGAGATATGTAGGGTCAGGTGATTCCCGTACCTGAGATAAGTAGGGTCGGGTGATTCACGTACCTGAGATATATAGGGTCGGGTGATTCCCGTACCTGAGATGAGTAGGGTCGGGTGATTCTCGTACCTGAGATATGTAGGGTGGGTGATTCCCGTACCTGAGATAAGTAGGGTCGGGAGATTCCCGTACCTGAGATTCGTAGGGGTAAGTCGGGGAATACCCACACCTGAGTTTGGGTTATGAATTATGTGTTGTGCATTTTACGTGTTGTGAGTAAATGCCGATTTGGTATATTCTATTTCATTTATCCGTCAAATGTTATAAGAGGTGGATTTCATCCCCACGAGTGTATTCCACGCACTCACCCCTATTCTGTAACTCACGTTATAAGTGATGGCGAGCAGGGTGATCCTTAGAGAGAGAGATGATGGTGCTCTATCTAGGCTGTTGTATTATAAGTTTGTTGGTTCACAACAGTTAAATAATGATTTTGTAAAACTCGTTATATAAAGTACAATCTTGTGTTGATTTTGGGATGATGGATCCTGATGTATCTTCCGCTTGTATGTTAAATGTTTTATTTCGGCTTAACGTCGGGGATTTGAATTTTGTAAAATCATCTCCTTTCTATTTTCAAATGTTTCTATTTTATTTCATGTATGTCTTTTTCCCCTTCTTTCTTCACGCCCAAAGAGAAAACTCTGATATTTTGACCGAAAGATTTTGGGGCGTGACAGATGGTATCAGAGCATAGTTCTACCCTTTGTAGGACTTTGCTCAAACTGGTTTTATAAAAAGAAAGTGTTTAAAAACGTGAAAATGTTTTCGAAAAGATATAGGTAGGCACCATCCTCTCTCTATAGGAGCCTCTCCCTGACTTTAAAACATGCGGAAAAAGTGTTTGTTTGTTATGTGATACCTTGTTAACATGGTATAAATGGTTAAGGTTTGAAAAGGTGTTGATCTGTTTTGTGCTTCTTATTTGCATGATATAAACTGTATAAGTTTGATGGGATGTTACAGATATTGTTCCACGATAAAAAGATCTTTTAAAAACCTCTTGATGTCACTACACTCGACACACTGCATTGAGTCACCGCCACAAAGCCGCCGACTGCAGCAGCGTGAGCTAGTGTGCGAGTATGACCGTTCGCAGGAGTTGATGTCGTGTGACAGATAGTTGAATCTACCATGGGCCCTTGATGATAACAAGGTGTACCAATGAGTGGGTTTTCCCAGTTCGTGGTTACGATATGTAGCACCGCTGTCAATACTCGAGGTCTATGAAGATCATGTGGGGAAGTTGATGACGTGTTCCATGATGCATTCTTGTGGATAGTGTGTACAGGCTTGATATACGCTATCCTACATGACAGAGAATCTATTGAGATTGTAAATGATTTATGGAATAAAGTTTGTCAGTGCCATGTTACCTGTTGTTTGGTTATCTGTTGTTATTGTTTATTGATATAAATAGTTGGGTTATGCGGGGAAGATTATAAGGGTTAGTTTCTTATGTCGGCTGTAGAACGATATGCCACGAGATCGACTACGAAAGGATAAGCCGACGATGGAGAATCAGTCCGAAAATGACGTGAACGCCGCGAGGAGAGACTGGGAGTCCGTATTGAGAAACTCGGCTCGACAACACGAGACTGCACAAGCTATGCTGACGCCATCATATAAAAATGATGCTAACCGAATAGTTGAACAGTTCCGACAACTCGATCCACCGACCTTCGACGGAGAAGGAGAACCAATCAAAGCTGAGGAGTGGCTAAGAACGTTGGATCAACTCTTTGGATTTTTGGCATGCATAGAAGAGCATAAGATCTCCTGTGCCATTTTACAACTCACCAATTGAGCCAACTATTGGTGGGAGAGACAAGAAAGGACTATGCCGTTGGAATTTAGGAACGTTATGTCTTGGGGAGTCTTTAAGGAGTTGGTTAAACAGGAATATCTGCCTCAGTCATACCATGACCAAAAGAAGGCAGATTTCATACGTATTCGTCAGGAGACCACATCCGTAGAAGAATACGTGAAGAGATTCAATCGACTAAGTAGGTATGCGCCCCATCTGGTGGACACTAATGCCAAGAAGGTCCGACACTTTGAGAGGGGTTTCGTTGGGAGATCAGCTCCAGTCTGGCAGGACATGGTGAAATGTCCTATGCCGCGATCGTTGAGAGAGCTCAAGAGATCAATTTTCGTCTCCGTTTAGACGTGATGCCACCCAAGAAAGTAGAGGTGGAGACAGGAAAGAGGAAATGGATTGGACCTAGTCAAGACTTCGGCCAGCATAAGTTCATGCGGGCTAATAAGGCTCCGCTTCTCCCTACTCCCAAGCCAGGGAACTCATGCTCCAGGTGTGGAGGGTCACACGTAGGACTCTGCCTCCATGGAACCCGACTCTGCTACAGGTGTGGAGAGCCGGGATACATTGCGGCTAATTGTCAAAGGTTCAGAAAACCAACAGCTGCAACTCAAAGGCCAAACACAAGCATTCATCCTCCTTAGCATCGAGACTGCCGAAAGATAGATTACAGACGGCGAACTTTTAAGTATTCTATATGTATATATGTAGGGTAGTTGATATATCGTAGATAGTGTGCATACACCTTTTGTTATGGTGTAGAGCTACCCCTACTATGTTTTTATGTATTATGAACGTATACTACTCGCTTATCTTAAGGGATATATGTTTACGCCTCTTCTCGTTTATCACATTTTTCCTTATATCTATAGTATTATTATGTGATTTCAACGACTTATATATATATATATATCGTAACAGAATTATGTCGAGAGGAAGATTCCAAAAGGAACAACCACAGCCGGTAAATCAGCCGGAGCGGGAGAAAAACACTAACGTATGGGACTTGGCTACAGTTCTAAAGGGGTTAGCACAGCACTTTGAGGAAACCCGAGCCGCCCCACAGCCGGCCAGAACCGACCCGAATCTCATCTATGAACAGTTCCGACGGTTAACCCGCCAACTTTTTATAGGAAGGGAGAGCCAACTAATGCGGAAGAGTAGCTAAGGTCACTCGACCGATTGTTTGGGCACCTAATGTGCTCCAAGAAACAGATGGTTAACTGTGCCATCTTTCAACTCACTGATGAGGCGAGTCACTGGTGGGACTCGTACGAGCGAACGCTGCTGCCCGCACAAAGACAGGGGATGTCATGGGAAAAATTCAAGGAAGTGGTTTCTCATCACTTCATCCCTCAATATTACCGGGACCAGAAGGAGACAGAGTTCCTTCACCTCCGACAGGGAAGCTCAACAGTGGGAAATTATGAGCGGCAATTCAATCACCTGAGTCGGTACGCCCCACACATGGTGGATACCGACCACAAGAAGGCCCTAAGGTTTGAGAAAGGCCTTCGTTCAGAGATTAGCTCGATTCTCGCCGGGCAGGGGAAGATGACATACGCAAGTGTCATCGAGAGAGCCTAGGAGATCGCCTCACGGATGAGTTTGGATGTTATACCTCCTCAGAAGACTGTTCTGACTCCTGGAAAAAGGAAGTGGACTGGCCCAAGTCAGGAACCTGCCCAGAACAAATTTCCCAGGACAGCCAATGCGTCACTTCTCCCCACTCCCAAACCCGAAAACACGTGTGTTAGATGTAGAAGGATACACACGGGACCGTGTCAGCCGGAGACACAAAGTTGTTATCGGTGTAGAGTACCAGGACACATCTCCGCTAATTGCCCGAGGTTTCAAAACCGATCAGCTGTAGCTCTAAGCCAACCAGAGATACGAAGTTGCTACCAGTGTGGGATACCAGGGCACATCTCCAATAACTGTCCGAGGTCTCGAAACCCACCGGCTACAATCCCAAACTCGAGGCCATTGGCAGGCGGGGCACGGGCTTTCGCTCTTACACACCCGGAAGCTGCTGAAAGAGTAAAGATGATGACAGGTACGTTACCAGTATGTGATATACCTGTTTACATCCTGATTGATACTGGAGCGAAACGCTCCTCCATATCTGACAGTATCTGTAATTGCTGAAGCATGAAGACGGTAGGATAGTTGCTCCAACCTTAGAAGCTAGTTACCTTCAGGAAAGGTGGTAAGGACAAAACACTTATACCGTCACCTTAAGATTGCTTTTGAAGGTAAGATCCTTCTAGTTGATCTTCACGCTCTGGAGATGAAGAATTTTGACATAACCTGGGAATGGACCGGCTAGAGCTCAACCACGCAGTAATCAAGTGCCGTGCAAAGAAGGTCGTCTTACAGGTATCCGGCAAACTAGAGATCACATTCCATGAAACATGAGTTAAAGCTGACATAAGTACCATCTCGACCATGGGAGCAACCGAGATGCTTAGCAAAAGAAAGTTACGAAGCTGTTGGTCAACATGGTGAACCCCGAGAGTGAACCGACTACTATCAAGAAGGGGCCGGTGATCAAGAAATAAACGGACGTGTTTCTAGAGAAGATACTTGGTCCTCCGCAGTATCGACAAACAACATTCGAGATTTACCTCGTCTGAAGATCAACACCGGTGTCAAGAGCTCCTTATCGGATGATCAATATAACGATCAGTACTATGAGCTGAAGAGGAAGAGGAACAAGAAACGAAGGTGTGATCTGGGTAGGAATGATCGAGAAGGAATTGGAAAAGCTCAAGATTGGTGACAGTTCTGAACATTGAGCTTAGCCAAATAATCAAGGAACTTGCAAGCCGAGTTATTTCCTTGATGAGAAATGGAAAGAAAGAAGCAATAAGGAAATAGGAGGACGAGAGTTTTTGACGAAGTACCTAGTTACGACGTTCTTAGTACGCGTGCAATTTCGAGGACGAAATTATTTTAAGGGGTAAGAGATGTAGCGCCCCGGATCAAAACGAGAATAATTGAATAATTAAATATTTAAACCCTGACTTAATAATTATGTGCGTATATTTTGACTGTTTAATTAATTTCGTGCGTTTCAGATATGTGTTTAATGAACGATTTAGATAGATAATTTTCCTAGATGTGGAACATAGGATTTTATTTTACCACGCGATGCGTATTTGAAAAACAAGAAGATAGAAACGAATTAGAGGTCAATCGGAGACCCGTAGCTCAACTGACGAAGGAAAGAGTAAAATTTTGATAAAAGGTAAAAATAAAAAGAATATTTTAATGAAAGGTAAATTAAGATATTTTTGGTAAATAGTAATTTTCCAACGGTAAAAAGTAAGTTTTCAAAATCTATAAATAGGGGCTCATTCATTTCAAAACTTAACGTTTTCAAAGTCGACGACGAAAGCGACGCGAACACGTAAGTTTCTCTCTCTTTTCTCTTTCTTTACGTTTTTATTTTCCGCCGCCGCCGCCGCTGGCCAGCAGTGGAGCTGGTGGTGGTGCGTCGGGCACCGGGTGTGCGAGGGTGAGCGAGCGTCGGGTGCCGGGTTGTGCATCGGGGACGGGATGTGCACGTCGGGGTGTGCGTCGGGGGCCGGGTGTGCGCATGTTGTGCGGGCGCCGGGAGACAGGCGCGCGCGCGCCGGGGATCTAGCACGCGCGGGCAACGGGGATCGGGTGGCCGAGGAAACTCGGCAGCTGCCGGGTGATGCGCGAGCCGTTGGGTTCTTTTTCACCCGACGCCGGGTGCTCGCGTGCCCCGACGCACGTGATGCCGTATTTTCAATCCGAACCCTGTCTTTTTTACCGTACAGCAACATCGAGTCGTTTTTGGCGAGATGTCATTGACCGAGGGTCGTGGGCCCGGTCAAAGTCAACCCTTTGACCAAAATTACCATTTTACCCTTAAACCTAAAATACTCCGTTTGAGCTCGTTTTAACTCTGATCGAGCTCATTCTTTTGGCGTTACAATCCTAATTTCATTGCCTATTATCTCAGCCTTTTGGGTTGAACTTTCAGCCTTGTCTCAAAAATTCCATTCTTTAGATCGTTCGATCTGTCGTATCGTTAACAAACGTTTTTCCACCGGGACCCTTTATAGCTTTAATTATACTGTATTTAAAACCTAAGAAACACCGTAAATATGTAGGCTACTTGTTGGACTAAGCTTTAGGGTGTTGGGTCGTCGGGCGTACTGTTCTATCTACTCACGCGGTAACCACTATACGAGGTGGGGGTAATTTTTATCTCTTTATCTGTTTACAGCTTTCCCTACTTAATGCATGATTGGCGGAATACTAAATGCTATGATTATATGCTATGTTTATGTGTCATGTTATACTATGAAAGGACGTGGGTCCACATACATTCTTTAGTAGGGTCGGGTGATTCCCGTACCTGAGATATGTAGGGTCGGGTGATTCCCGTACCTGAGATAAGTAGGGTCGGGTGATTCACGTACCTGAGATATATAGGGTCGGGTGATTCCCGTACCTGAGATGAGTAGGGTCAGGTGATTCCCGTACCTAAGATATGTAGGGTCGGGTGATTCCCGTACCTGAGATAAGTAGGGTCGGGAGATTCCTGTACCTGAGATTCGTAGGGGTAAGTCGGGGAATACCCGCACCTGAGTTTGGGTTATGAATTATGTGCTGTGCATTTTACGTGTTGTGACTAAATGCCGATTTAGTATATTCTATTTCATTTATCTGTCAAATGTTATAAGAGGTGGATTTCATCCCCACGAGTGTATTCCACGCACTCAACCCCTATTCTGTAACTCACGTTATAGGTGATGGCGAGCAGGGTGATCCTTAAAGAGAGGGATGATGGTGCTCTATCTAGGCTGTTGTATTATAAGTTTGTTGGTTCACAACAGTTAAATAATGATTTTGTAAAACTCGTTATATAAAGTACAATCTTGTGTTGATTTTGGGATGATGGATCCTGATGTATCTTCCGCTGGTATGTTAAATGTTTTATTTTGGCTTAACGTCGGGGATTTGTATTTTTTTAAATCGTCTCCTTTCTATTTTCAAATGTTTCTATTTTATTTCATGTACGTCTTTTTCCCCTTCTTTCTTCACGCCCAAAGAGAAAACTCTGATATTTTGACCGAAAGATTTTGGGGCGTGACAGAAGGTCTCGCTGAGGTTAGTTTTATTTAAATGTTTATTTATTTTTATCCATTTTGTTTTGTCACTTATGTCTTTGTTTTAGGTTTTAAAGGGTAATATATAAAACTATTGAACTAACTGAATTCATACTATTATAATAATGCTTTTTCATTTAAAATGAGAGACTAATGTGATTTATATTCTTTTGCTTTTGATAAACAAACACCATGTAGTTAAAATTCTCTTGCATCACCTTACTTGCCTATGAAGATTATAGTTTGAGTTGAATACAATGAAAGTTTGCTGAAAGAGTGAAACTTTTAGAATTATCACTACTTCTACTTCAAGTTTTAATTCCTTCAAGTTCTGTCAGTTGGTCATATTTATAATGTCAATTTTTAGGGGAGTCAATTACATTATAGAAACATTAAAACAACATATATTCGATGAAGATTAATAACTTATAATAAGCAAGAAACATCTAACCAGATGTCTGAGTCATAAGTAAACTTATCGTAGCAATGTTTCGGTGCACCTTTCTATTAAAACTATTGGTAAATTGGTGCTCATGTGAATGAAGAATTAAATAAACTTCTAGGCTTCTTAAGCTTCAAATGAAAAATAGTCTGCTAGGATTTTTTAGCTTCAAATGATTAAATCTTTGAGAAAAATAGATTCAAAACTTCTCTACCATGTTTTATTGGGAGGGGAGATTTGAGATTTAATTATCCATTTTATTTTATTTTTATTTTGGATGAAATAGAAATCAAGTATTATAAAGCCGACATTGCAAGAGATAACTTATATAAGATGAATGTTGAGATTTTATTGTTTAGATTTTGATGAGGCAAAACACCTTTATAATAGGTAAATAGAGTACCCTATTTTTCACAATGTTTAAGTGAAAATAGACTAGGTTTTCAATCTAGAGGTTTGGATTGAAGAATGGAAGAGATCAAGATTCAGTATCTAAAGATTTCAAGTGAAGAAATATTGCAAGCAGTAAGAAGTCAAACTCCACTAAAGTTGGAAGAAAGTTACTGAAGATAGCAAAATTCTTGCAAAACAGTAAGCTTAGTTCCTGCATGTAGCAGACTAAACCAGAGGAGCAGTAACTAGAGATACTGCCTAGAGCAGAAGTTAAGTTGCAGAAAGAAAGCCTCATCCCAATGCAGTACGAGGAAGATCAATGTTATCCGAGGAAAAGTCATTCCAAAACTAACCAGTAGAGACAAATAAAATGAAGCAGTACCAAGGCCCAGTAAATAGCGAACACGTGATCTGACACACTACGCATCTCTACAACTTAGTACAACTGTATTTAATATCCTGGAGTGCAAGACAAGAAACATTTAATATAAGCCTGAGAGACATTAAATGCGAGCTCAACAACATTTGAAGAGGATTCAAATTCAAAATAAATGTGCCTCTCTTCAACGTGCATATTCCTTCACCTATAAATAGATGAAGAATTAACTGAAACAACTACTGAAACTCTCAACACTCAAACTCTAAGCAAGAAAGCATTTAAGTTCCAAAAGTTTACAAATTCTCAAGTTTCAGTCACTCAACCTCATAGACGCAGTCAAGCCTTAGATCAAGATCAAAGATTCACAAGGCTCCTTCAAGCACCAGTTGAAGAACCCCATATACTTTTAACCTCTGTGTTATGTGCCTAGGTTGTTTTAGGTGTCCTCAGTTGACAGGATTTTGATCCTTGCTGAGTGTCTTAGCCTTAGGAGAAAATGTGACTCTATGTGAGTATTAGGACCTTGTGTGGGTCAGCCTTTAGGATTCGAGCAACCTATATGGAAGTTGAATCTTAATAGGTGTAACTTGTTAAGTTGATAGTTTGTAAGGTCGAGTCCTGTAAATCAAACTTGCTTAACGAAATTCCTCCTCAGAGAAGGAGTGGAGTGGACGTAGAAAGATCACACCATCTTTGATCAACTATAAGCCCTTGTGTGTTTATCTTTTTGTTTTAGAATTTCTGTTACTTTATATTGTTACATCTTTATTGCTTATCATACTGCATTTAAAGCCTTGCTAAAACTCATATTTGTGAAAAGGTTTTCAAAATAAAATTTATCAAAAGTTTAAGTTTCCGCTGCAAAGAACTCTGAGTTTCTACAAATAGTGTTGTATCGTAGCGCTGTAAGCTGAAATAGTAATCTATGCTGTAAGCCCTCTAGGTTACAACACAGAAAGTTTGAAAGATTTTCAAAATCGATAGAGGTTCATTCACCCCCTCTCTGAACCTCTATTCTACTTGGGACCAATAAGTGGTATTAGATCAAGTTGGGTTAAAAACCAACTTGTCTGGTCACCTATTTAGATCCACCTATTTTTGTTGTGAAAACTGTTTCCATATTTGTTTCTAAATATCTCATTTCTTTAGCATATCATGGATTTTTCACATTACAAACTTCCAATGTTTTCCATAGAAGAATATGATGAATGAAAGATCAGGATGTAGGCTCATCTTTCAGCAATAATGATGAGATGTGGCAAGTAATCACTGAAGGTCCTCCCATCATTACAAAACCAAATCCATCTGTAGGCAAAGAAGCTAGAGAAAGAGAAAGAGTTGAGCATCAAGTTGCCCATACAACAGCAACAAGAGTAGTTGATACAGCGATAGGAGCTGAATGAGTCATTGATGATGATGACATGGAAGTAATTGGTGCTATACCTCTTGCAGCACAAACCTAATTTGCACAACAAAGAGTATAAGTCCTAGATTACATGAGAGCTCCATCTCTAGAATATATAGTCAAAGCAAGACATGAGTATACTACCGATGACAGAAAAAGAGCCAATCTGGACAATATTGCTAAGAATGCTCTCTTCATCACCTTGGATAAATAAACTTTAGCTTAGCAAGATGAAGACATGCAAGACTGCTAAGGAAATTTGGGATAAGTTAGAGCAGATATACGAGTGAACTAAGCTTACAAAAGATAACAAGATATCCACTACCACGCAACTATTCGAACTCTTAAAAATGAAACATGATGTGTTGTTTGAAAAGCTGGACCAGAGATTCATATCAATTGTGAACGAGTTAGAAGCTCTGGGAAAATACTATAGTCAGAAAGAGAAAAATATGAAAGTGCTTAGAGCTTTACCTACTAAGTGAGACAGCAAGATCACAACCATAAGAGTATTCATGTATCTAAGGACAATGAGCACCTTTGATCTATTCTCAAACCTTAAGGCATTCGAGTTTGCCATCAACAAAAGAAACATAGAGACTGAAGAATCAATCACCAAGGTTACTACTCTCACTGTAATATCCAAGGATACAACAACAACTAGCACCAGCAAATAGAAAGAGATGTATGTAGAAGATGTTGATAAAGATATGGCTCTAAATCTAAAGAAGTTCAAGAAGGTCCTAAAGAACAACAAAAGAGGAAAAGACTTCAAGAAGAAATCTACAACCCCATAGATATCCCCCAACTCACAATCAAATACAGTTTCCATTGACTTCTGTTACAACTGCAAGAAACCTAGCCACTTTGCAAGAAACTGTCCTTACCCTCAAGTACACAAGTATCCTGCAGAGGAAATGAAGCATATAAAAGAAAAGAGGAGAGATGAGAAACGAAAGCTTAGAGTTGTTATTAGAGAAATAAAAGCCATAAAAGCAGCTAGATCTTCCCAGGAATAAACAAATGAGCAAAGCTCATCTAAGAGTGATAGTGATACTCTACCTTTGATGAAGAAGCATATGCTTGATGGCTAAGGATTGTGAAAATGAAGATGAAGAAAAGGTAAACTCACAAACCTTTTGTAATTCTTATAGAAAAAAACTGAACATGATCCAAGCTTTTAGGCAGATCATGAGTGACTTTGAGCTAATAAACTAGCCCATGAGGAGCTTAAAGAAGAAAATCTAATACTCAAGAGTGAGTGATCTGCACTGAAAGAAACAATTTCAAGCTATGAGTATGATAATGCAAAATGCAATAATCTTAGAGCAGAGGTATCCAAGCTCAAGCTACTGGTCACTAAGCTAGAGAGTGAGAAGAAAAGTCTACAAGATACAATCAATGTATAAAAGTCGGCTAAGATGGCACAAGAATGTATCATGACCACCTAGAATATTTATGAAGAAAATGGTCTAGGATACAATATTGAAGCTTTTCACTGTACATCAAGTACATCCAAAGCTAAAAATTTTGTTCAAGCCAAAGTATCTTACTTCAAAGAGTTAAATTGAGAAAATAATGTACTGAACAAACCAAATAAAGTTGATAAGAGAAAGAAACCCTTGTTGGTGACTATAGGAAGTAAGACTCTAAGAAGCCACAGTTTACTATGGAATCAATCTATTATAAGTAAGGGCAGGATACATCAACCTCATAAGTTATAACAAAAGAACTTATAGCCCTTATATACCAAGACCTATATGTTCAAATCCAATTGAGCTCATACTCCAGGAAGGTATAAGGGAAGAGCACACCCTCAAGGTGGTGGTAACACAAGGAAAGTTCCTACACACACTATACACAAGTAGTATACAACAAAGATTGGTAACAGAAAGAAAACTAACTATACTTACAATAAATCAATTGTTGTGAAACAAGTTTGGATTCCAAAAGGAACTAACCCCAATGATACATACTTGTATGAGTACCTAAATTTGTTTGAACCATATACATGAAAAATTATCAGGAAGCAGCAGTGATGTATGGTACATTGACATTGGCTACTCAAGACAAGTGACTGACACATGAAAGCCTTAAAAGACTTTCAACCATGTAAAGGCCCTAAGGTGGTATTTGGAGATGATTCAAGAGGAAACAAAAATGAAATATGAAGCCTAGTCAAAGGCAATGCATGCATCAGTGAAGTGTCCTATGTAAAAGGATTAAAGTATAGTCTTTTGAATATCAGTAAGTTTTGTGACAAAGGATACTATGTGGAATTCAACCTCAACAAATATCTGATCAAGGATAACAAGTCAAACGGGGTGAAACTTATTGGAACCAAAAGAGGAAATATCTATCTTGTTGATTGGAGTTCAACAACACAACCAACATGCTTCATTGCTAAAAGCTCACATGAATTAAGTTGGCTATGACACAAGAGGATGAGTCATCTGAACTTCAAAACCATCAACAAGTAAGCAAAAAAAGGTCTAGTGAGAGGACTACCAGATTTAACTTTGAAGAATAAAAGTATATGCGGAGCATGTCAAAAAAAAAAAACAAGTCAGAAGCTCTTTCAAAGATAAAGTACATAGGTCATCTCATGGAATTCTAGATTTATTGTAGATGGATCTCTTTGGACTAGTTGAACCTATTAGTGTAATTGGCAAGAAGTATTCCTTAGTAGTTATGGATGACTACTCAAGATTCACCTGGACAAACTTCTTAGCCAAGAAATCAGAAACTAAGAACAAACTACCAGAATTCATGAAGAGGATATAGAAAGAGAAAAGCTTAAGCATCATGAAGATAAGATCTAACAAAGTAACAGAATTCACAAACAAATTCATAGAAAATTACTATTTTGAAAATTGAACATGTCATGAGTATTCAACAGCAAGAACATCCCAGCAGAATAGTGTTTCTTAAAGAAGGAATATAACTATTAAAGAAGCAACAAAAACAATGATTGTAGAAGCTGTTATTCCTAAAAGATTTTAGGCAGAAGGTACCAATATAGCTTGGTATACCAAAAAACAGATGTTTAATCAACAAATACTTTGATAAGACTCCCTATGAAGTTTGGTATTACTATGCACCAAACATTGCCTACCTGCACATCTTTGGATGCAGATGTTATATTCTCAATAATGGAAAGACCTTTGATGCAAAACCAGATGAAATAATATTTCTAGGATACTCATCAGTAAGTATGCGCCTTTAGAGTTTTCCACAAAAGAACCCTTATAGTTGAAGAATCAGTGCATGTGGTGTTGATGAACCACACTATGATATAATTGACCTGGAGAAGCTAAAAGAAGAGATGTTAAAGCTAAAACTAAAAGATAACACCATTCAATACATTGAAAGAGTGGCCATTCCTATCCCAACAAAAGAATCTATAGAAGAATTTACATAGAAAGATAAAACAATCCAGGTTATAACATATCAACCTAACAGAATTCTACACCAAGATAGAATACAGCAACCAGAAGCAGTACAACAAGAAGTAGAACATCAATCCATACATGTCTTTTAACCATATAGGACATGGCTCAAAAACCATCCAAGAGAGCTCATCATAGGAGACCCTAATGTTGGAGTAAGGACAAGAAGATCAAGAACTCATGAAGTCATGTTTGCTTGTTTCATATTACAAGTAGAAACCAAGAGCATTGAAGAAGCTTTAGAGGATAGTTACTGGATTCAAGCCATGCAAGAAGATCTGAATGGATTTGAAATAAATCAAGTATGGAGGCTAGTTCCATGACCTGATCATCAAGGAGTTATTGGAACAAAATGGGTATTCAAGAACAAGCTAGATGAATCTGGACTGGTTGTAAGAAAAAACCTAAGATTAGTTGTTGAGGGATATTGTTAGAAAGAAGGTATTGATTTTGATGAGACCTATGCACATGTGGTAAGACTTGAATAAATTAGAATTTTCTTAGCCTATGCTACACACAAGAATTTCAATGTTTATTAAATGGATGTTAAAAGAGCATTTCTTAATGGTCTTTTATCTGAAAAAGTTTATGTTGAACAACCCCCTGAATTTGAAGATCAATCTGAAGTTGTAGAAAACTCTATATGGTTTAAAGCAAACACCAAGAGCATGGTATGATACTCTGTTCTTATATTGGAGAATGGATTTCAAAAAAAGACAGTAGATAAGACCTTATTCAGAATCTAAGATGGAGAAAATATCATTCTTGTACAAATATATATTGATAACATCATATTTGGATCCACTAACAAAGATCTCTGTGAAAAATTCTCAAGTCTCATATAGAAAAAGTTTGAGACGAGTATGATGGGAGAACTAAGTTTTTTCCTTGGACTGGAAGTTAAACAACTTGAGAATGAGATCTTTATAAATCAAGTCAAGTGTACCAAAGAGCTAATCAAGAAGTTTGGTATGGAGAATGGATCAGCAGTAAGCATTCATATGGCTATATCAATCAGTATAGATAAAGATGAGAGTGGAAAAGATGTTGATATCACCAAATACAGAAGGTTGATTTGATCTCTTTTGTATCTTATTATAAGTAGATCAGGTATCATGTTTATAGTAGGAGTATATGCTAGATTTCAAGCTGCACCAAAGGAATCATATCTTACAGCAGTAAAGAGAATCATCAAGTATCTCAAAGGAACTCAAGATGTCAGATTGTGGTATCTAAGAGAATGAGGATTCCGTTTGAAAGTATATCAGATTCAGATTTTGAAGGATGCAAGATTAATAGAAATAACACAAGTGGAACATGTCAATTTCTTGGAAATAGGCTAGTGTCATGGTTCTACAAAAAGCAAACTTCAATAGCTACATCAATAGCTGAAGCAGAAAATGTTGTTGTAGGAAGCTAGTGTGCACAAATTCTCTGGATACAACAACTTAAGGATTATAGAATTGAAGAAAAAGAGACTCATATCATGTATGATAATATAAGTGCAATCGCTATTACACATAATCCAGTATTTCACTCCAAAACAAAGCATATTGATATAAGACATCATTTTATAAGAGATCACGTTGAGAAGAAATATATTATCTTAGAAAAGGTTTATATGGATTCACAGCCGGCAGATATATTCATGAAGCCCTTATGTGAATCCAAATTTTCTATGCTTAGAAATGAACATGGAATTATCAAGCTATGAAGAGAAGATCGAGTCTTTAACGAGTTTGTAGGACATGCATGAAGTAAGAGGGAATGTTGCATCTATGTCAACAATAGTATCCATAAACGCTAATAATTTGAGCGGTAAAATGTTTTTCTCACATTTATTGTGAAATCCGCTTTTTCAGAAGCATAACAGTCGCTGGTTTTATTTTGATCCATGAAGTTCTATATATTGCAAAAAGGTCCCTCTGTATTTTCATTATAGTCATCAGCTTTCGTTCCCTTTTCATGACCCTTTAATCTCAACTATTGATCACAAGATCACCATAATTCAAAATATAACTGATCATCATCTCTCTCCTCAATCTTTTATCTCATATTTTCAAATCTCACAAGGCAGAAACTCTCTCTCAAACTCTAACCTACTCCCAAAGCAAAAAGTTTTCTATCTCGAACCTTAATAAGGCCACATGACAAACAGTTGTTCTGGAAGGACGCCTTATCAACCCCTCATCCATTTTCTCTGAAGGTAGCACATATGATTAAGAGGAGATCAAATAAATCTGGAGTGTATGGAGGACTCCAAGATCTTTGGGTTGTTGACAACTGGATATGTAGGGTTTTCTACAGTCTCAATTGATCATTTTTACACTTATGCAAGACTCTCTGAAGATACGAAGAGCATCATCTTCAAGATGAGTGTTGATTTTGAATACCTTTAACATTTCAAGAAATGATTTAACTTCATCAGAAATCACGGAGATGTGGCAAAAATTCAAACTGAGCTCTGAATCTGATGAAGTAAAAAAGAGCGTCGTGAAGAAAATGTTCAAGCCAAAATATGTAACACCCCGTTTTCAAGAAAACCTGCATTGCATATTTAAAAAAAATACTTTTAATGTTTATTTAAGAATGAGTTAAGTGAGAGAACTTATATGATGCTAGGTTATGATTTATGATTATACGTTATGTTTAATTATTTTAAAGATTTTATGATATGATTTTCTTTCGAGATGTTAAGAGTTTTACAGGATTGCTCACGGACGAAACCAAGCTCGATCTCCACTCACTCGACACACATGAACGGAAGTAAAAGATAAGATGTTAATTAAATTAATTGAATAAAATGATTTAGGTTTATATGCTTTCTTTTTAGGAAGTTTTACTTATGATCTTATATGTATATTTATGAAATAAGACGTCTTACTTGAACGAGCATGCATTATAGGTAATTATTGAAATAACCGAAATGCTTATTATTATATTTATTATTAATTTAATTAATACTTAATTTAATGCTAAGCAAATTCCACACTTATGTGAAATATACATCACATTATGATTACTAGTCCATTTAATAAGGTATACATATACTTATATATATATGTGTAATATGAAACATGAAATATCAAGATAAATAATTAGATTAACCTTTATTTTTAATCCAAATATTCCAAGATAAGTTTGCTAACCTATGACTAAGTAACCTAGCCTAGCCACCTCACTAATCTAATAGCATCATGCAAATAACCATCACCTTGCAACATGCAATACATCTTAGCTTGAGGATATTTCTTCTCTCTCCCTCCCTCTCTCTCGATCACTCTCTCTCTCTCTCCCTCTCTTGATCACTTCATATAAAAGAGCCAAAGTCAAAGATAAGTTAATACAAGAGATAAAGGAAAGCAAAGATCATATATCCTTCAAGTTCTTCTTCTCAAACCTAAAGGTATTTTTGGCTAAACCCTTATGAATCCTTCATTAAAACTCATGATTTATGCTTAATACTTTAGGATAAGAAGTCCAAAGATGTTCTTTGGCATATTTGTTGGGATTATATGTTGTTTGTATGGAGGAATAAGTTGATTTTAGAATAGGCTTAAGGATATGCTTTGTTTTGTTACTGTTTTAGTTGTGTTCGAAACTTTTACAAATTGAATTAAGATGAATCCTTTGGCTAGATTGACATATATGAAGTCAAAAATATGCCTGTAAAATCTCATGAGGTTTGGAGTTAAATTCAATTTTATATGATTTTTCTAAGATAAACTGTTCGGAGACAGTTTTCACCCTGTTTTTGGGTCTGGTTCGTATAATTTTCTGGAATAATATACTTCGAATTTGTGGATAATCTTTTACTATGTTCAAGAAAATGTTCTTAGGTACGTGTAGGATTTTATTATGAATTTTTTCGAGTCTTGTACGATTTATGCCGATTTTTATAATAAAACCTATTTTTCACGTAGACAATGTCCTGTTTTCAGCTTCGTTCTAAAATTCATAACTAATTATTGGGATCGAATTTATAAGCCATGTTTAACTATGTTGTAGTACGTGTTCTTATGAGTATGTAGAATTTTGTTGTGTCATTTTTGGAGCCTTGTACGAATTATGGTGATTTTTACGAGAAAGCCTGTTTTCGGCATATGTTATGTTCGGTTTTCGGAAAACTTAGGAATATCCATGACTAATTAGGTGAATCTTATTTGTAGTTGACATTTTTATATGTTTTATAATTAAGTGAAAGGTATGAATATGTTTAAGATTGATGTGATCTAATATATAAATGTAAAAGTATGTGTTATACGATATAAGGAAGCTAATCAGTTAAGTGTGTCGAGTGCAGTCGAGACGATCGGTGGAACCTGAGGCAACCCTAGCACCTTTTACGTACAATGGGTAACTTCTACTCTCTACTATGTGTTGTTAATTGAATTGATAAGATATGTATGAAAATCTACGACTGAAGTCCGTAGCTATAACCAGTATGTAACTTCCATATTGGGCGACGACCTTAAGGGCGTAACTACCTGGTCTATGCAAGGTTTAGTGGGCGAGCGACTCACACATTCCTTTATGTTGACCTTAAGGACGTAACTGCCTGGTCTATGCGAGGTTTAGTGGGCGAGCGATTCCCACATTCCTCTATGAAAGTAAGGTTTAGTGGGTGAGCGATTCCCACATTCCTTTACGATTATGACATGTAATACCTGCTTAATGATTTAATTACTTCACTATATTAGACAGTAAAGTTATCCCATTGGGATCCCTCTCCGGAGGTGTCTCATGATGTTACCGTTTTATATTTTCAGGCTCGCTGGATGATGACATGGACGAGTAGAGGCTGGACTGACTTCTCTCCGTTGCATTAAATAAATATGTTAGAACTAAGTTCTTTTTCTTTAAAAACAGTATGTTGTCTTAATCATGTATATTATATGAAACGATGAGTCTAGACTTATCTTATATTATATATGTTTTGTTGTGTAAATTCATGTTGGTCTATGGTTCAAACATTTTACCTAGAAATGTGGGTAAGACACGACTAGACTTGTTTAATAGTCGATGTATAATTACATATATATGTTATATTTAAAAAGTAAAAATTTTAAAACTCTCGTGTCTTCGTTTTTAAGTCATCTGCTGTATGTTATAAAATCATTATAATTTCTTTATTTCCTAAGTATGTAAAGGGTGACGACCTATTTCCAATAAAGGGAAACGGGGCGTTACAAAATACAAGTTTCTTCATGATGCGTGTACATATTCCATTGAAGGAAGGTGCGGTAGTTTAGACAAGTACATCAAGCTCAGGTACAGGTTGACGACTACTATCATGAAGAAAGAAAAGATGAATTGGAGTAGGTTCACCCTCAAAAGGATATGAGAGGAGGCAGAGAAATGCACCCACAGAAGGAGCTTTGGAATTATCATCTCTTTCATTCTATCCAAGATGGGGATAGAACTGGTGAATGTGTTGCCCATTCCTGTAAGAAAGTGTATAAAAGAGAAGAAGAATGGCAAAACTGTGAATAGAAAGGCCGAGATGAAGACTGTAAATGATGCAACAACCAAGTCCAAGAAAAAACTTACTACACCCTTGACCAGGAGTCAAAAAATTATGCCCCCGTAGTAAGCAACAAGTCTGATGACTCTGACCACACCCAGAATACTGCAACCCAACGGAAGAGAAGGAGCAGATCCTCCAGGACTGCAACAAAGAGAAAAAGACCCTCACTTGCCAAATAATCTAAGAGCTCTAGTTCGGAGGAGGAAGAAGCTCATTTGGCAAGGAAACCTAAGAAGGTTATTGAATCTGGTCTTACCCCACCAGTATAAATGAAGGAAGAAATAGTGAATCCTGAGTCTGCCCTAGTCTGGACAAGATATATCAGGGAAGAAATGATTCTTTCAGGAAAGAAATTGTGACGACTAGGACTTATCGCTGCATAATTTGACGACTAAATATTTAAACCTCTAATTATTTGATTACCTTATGTGTGTTTCAGAGAATTAATTATATGTATGCTTTAATCTAGATTTAATATTTTGGATATTTCGTAAAGAAAGAGAAGTCGATAAAATAATTCTAAGTTGGGACGAGTTTAAAGAGAACGGAAAATGGTACGAAATGCCGCAAGAATGAACTAAATCGGAGTTCGAATGATACCTCAAATTAATTAATATCATAAGGATGTTTAATATAAAGTTTAAGATTATAATATAAGTTAATTATAAGATTAATAAACATATGAGTAACATTTCCTAAAGTGGAAAGAATCATAATGTAAATTTTATAACCTAAGGTAATTTCTTCTTTTATTTCTCTCCTGATTTCCGGCGGCTGGCCGGCCGGAGCGGCGCCGCCGCCGCCGCCGGATTGTTCATCCGACGGAAACCTATCGAAACTTATACCATCTTGAAGCCCTCGCCGAGCCCGTTCCAATTCCGGGCTCGGAATCGCCATCCTCCGCCGCGTTCGCCGGCAATCGGCCGGCGAAGTTACGGTTTTCTCTCTCTAGAAACCCCCATTTTCTCTCTCTTCGTTTCTCGGCCATCCGGCCACCGATCGGGGCGATTCTTGAGCCTAAGTTGAAGTTCTTGCCAAGCCCGTCATGATTCCGGGCTCGGATCGTTGATCGGACCGGCCGATCTCCGGTGGCGGCCGGTCAAAGTTTCTGAAATTAAGGGTTTTCTCTCTCCTCTCCTCTCTTTCTCTCTCTTCGATCTCTCTCTTTCGTCTCTCCCTCGCCGCTGTGTTGTCGTCGCTGGGTTAAGGGTGTGAGTGTGGGTTGGTGGCGGCGCCTTGAGCGCCGCTGTGTGATAGAGTCGTCGCGGCCGGCGGTGCGCCGCCGAGGCAGTACAGTGAGAGAGATGGGTGTGTTGGGATGTGTGGCTGTGTTTGGAGAGGGGTGGGCGGCGCATCCAGCGCCGCCGTGTGTTGCGGTGGCCGGCGCGAGGAGCGCCGACGAGTGGTGGTGGCGAGGTGTGCTGGCCGGCGACGTGGTGTCGCCGGCGGAGTGAGCAGCGGTGGCGGGGAAGGGGGACAGCGACGGGGTGGATTGGTTTGGGGGGGCAGGGGCTGTTTTGTGAATTTGACAAACTCCAGGGACCAGATTGCAAAGCCCTAGGTTTTAGGTTTATTCTCTTTTGGTCCCTCAACTTTTGAGTTCTTCATTTTGACCCCCAGAATTTCCAGAAACCTCATTTTGACCCCAAAAACTTTCTGAGTTTACAGTTTTGCCCCAAAACCCTAAAACACTCCATTCGACTTCGTTTCTCACCCGTTTTAACCCGTTCTCGTTTCTAAAGCTTCCTTTTCGAATCCTCTACCTTTCCTAACCTCGTTGGGTTATTTTCTGCTTTCATTTCGTTGTTTCTTTCCGAGAGTTTAGATATGAACATTTAATTAATCTAATAACCTACGTTGTATGTTGTAGGCTCGAACGCTTCAAACTCATCTCAAAGCTAAAAAGTTAAGAACGTGAAAGTCGCACCGCCTAGGCTTAGGCGGGGGTAACTTTTGAATTAACATTTAATCTTATATGTTTTGCTGAGTAGTCGCATGCTAAGATTTATATAATTTATGTTATGCATTATGATGATATGTGAGCAGCAGTATGATATATGTGTTATATAGGATGATATGAGAGTATAAGCATGAGATGTGAATTGAAGATATCAGCATGCTAGTAAATATTATACATGTCTGTGTTTATGTGCCTTGATTACGTGCTGTGATATAATGTGCTGTTGAGGAAATGATGAGGAAATGTGTTCATATGCATGGCTTGGAGAAAGTAGGTTGGGATTTAGTCCTAACAGATATATGGAGGATTGGTGAAGTCCCCTTGACCAAATAATCACTCGGTGGATAAGGGGGTGGGGTAAGGTGGGATATACCTGCGCCCACGTCATTTAGGTGCTATGCATTGTACTTGCTGTGCTTAATTGTTTATGTGATCTAAGATTTTATGTTAATTTATGAACTTATCTCCACGGGGTCTATTTTATATGCACCCACCCCGCGTGTTTTTACGCTACAGGAAGTAATGGAAACAGAGAAGCAAACGAGAGGGGTGTCATATCAACTGTGATCTTTTTCCCTTATCTTTGTGGTTTTGCCTTTTTAAAAAAAAGTCGATCGTTTGTAAAAGTAAAGTTGTTCTTTTATGTTATGAATCCTGATGTTTTTCCGTTGTTTCGTATATTCAAAAGTTTCCAAGTTTCTGTTTCAAACGTTGTTTAAAATCTTTAGTTATCTTTTAAACCTGTATCTTTAAAATATCTTTTTATCTTCTCTTTCTGTTCTCTTTCTCTCTCTCTCTCCACTTCTTCTTCTTCTTCTTCTCCTGCACGCCCGGGTTGAAACTCTGATAATTTAAAATGTTTTCCACAATTTTTATTAAACTTATATAAAATTTTACGGTTATGATTTTAGGGGCGTGACAGAAATAGTTTCTATCAAGGAAGAAACAATCCCTATCAGGGAAGAAACAATTCATTCTAAACTAATTGGAAAGGAACTTGAGGAAGTCAAACTAGTCACGATGCAACCTGAACCAAGAACAAAAGCTGAAGCAGTTAAATGAACAGTGATAGAAGAAATACATGATCATGTTAGAGAATGTGAAGAGGAAAAAATTGTAGAGGAACTAGTGGATGCATCTATTCCAGTGTATTCATCTGAGCAGAAATATTACTAAAAGCCTCTGGCTATCAAGGAAGCTGGTGAGAAGAAAGTTGTTAATGAAGGACAGAACACTGAGGGATCGAAAGAGCCAGAAGTTCCTTTGGAAGGGCACCAAGGGTTGTTTGCCACCCTTATTGGTTTAAGTGTAAACTTTGAGCAGCTTCCTGATGAAGACATTCCTTACAAGTTTCTTAATCGCCTTGCGGTAGAACTCTTTGATGAGATAGAGTAATAATACCAAATTTGACGATCAATGAGGCTATCCTTAGGAGAAGAATTTCTGGAATGGAAGGAATTCATCCAAGTGGAGCAGGAGGTGCGCCACTAGGCTAAATCTATGAACATCTGGTTAATGTTGAATCCTGGATTCCGTAACTCCATTAAAGTAGCAAGGATAACAGAGATTAGAGAATATTAAACTCTCTAGAGACAAATCACAGAGAAAAAGAACCTTGGAAAATCTGCTAATAAGGTCAATGAAGAACCATCAAGATCAAATAAACATCTATTTTCGTGGAAGGATACTGAAGTGTTACAACTTGAATCTGAGATAAGGACAACTAGACAACAAATGGGACACATGGAGATGGAAGAAGCCAATGAGGCCATGCTGTAAATGGGACTGCAAACTAGCAGAGTAGAAAGCTTGCAAGCTCCAAGGACCTTGCTACCTGGAGAAGACACATCTGGTGTCAAGAACTAAGAATCCTCTGCATTCGATGCAATGTTGGTTGATCTCTCGCCCATCTGTAACGTTGATTCCATGGAGAATGATGATAAACTTTTGGACTATGGCGATTTCCCAGTATACAAAAATGATTCATCTGAGGGGGAATAGTCTACAAAAATCTAAGGACTCTTTACAAGTCTCAACTAAGAAATAACCGAGGATGCAACCACGGAAGAATTTTCTAAGGCAAGACTCTATGTACTGGCTTAGTTAGTAGTACACAAAACTGCTGAAATTGAAGATGCATCAGATGCATAAATAGAGGAAGATGACAGATTTCTGGAAGAATATCAAAAAATCATTATTGTTACGTATATTAATTCCAAAAATCTAGAAATACATGAAGCTGCTACCAGAATTCTTCAGCAATAGGAGAATACAACAATGCATATGGAAGATCCGATGCAATAAGAGAATGCTGCTGAGAATACTGTTGAGATAATATCTCATCTGAAGACCTCAAGCAAAGCTACTATTGAGACAGTGCTTGTGGAGGATATAGAAGGGTCAAAATGATTGAAATGAGGAACAACACAGCTAGAGGCATCTCTTAAGGAGATTGATGTTACTCAGTTGCTGCACTTGAACAGGATCCTGAGAATGGCGAAGATGATTCTTCCGATTACAATGATGATGATGCTAACAACGACAGTCCACCTATCCAAGGTGTCTCATATTTCCGAAAGCTACCTGCTAAGGATAATATCATATGAAAGATCATGGAAGCTAAACAAAAGTTGATTGAAGAACAGTTTACAAAGGCTGCAAGAAAGCAACCCCTTGAACCAAATCAGTCCTTAATTAATTCCCTATTCCCAGTTGTCGGAGGAGAATCTCAGAAAGAGAAGCCATGAGTCTATGTCTCTCTCTATTCTAGAGCAGTCCTTTCAAAACGTTATCTCTGCTGTTTAGGGCATAGTTCGAGTTTTGCAAGATCACAAAGTTAACAATGGCAAACAATATATATTTAAGTGATAAATCTCATGCCTCATCTATTGAAGCCCTAAGGAAAGAGTTAGCAGAACTTCCAACAAGAATGCAAATGAAGCTAAATTCTGAATGGAACACTCAAGCCCTCCATTGAAGGGAGACATACTTTTTTAAATTTGAATCTTATTCAAAGTTGTTGAGCTCACATTATTTTACCCTGAAGGGTTGTATTAAATTTTCCTTGTCTTGAACTCCAGGTTATTTAATACGGCTGTACAAGGTTGCAGTCTAGTCGCAGTCTATCAGGCCACGTGTCGACTGGTTACTAGCTCTTGGTATTGTATTGATCAGTTTGTCTCTACTGGCTAGTTGAGACTTGATTGATCCTCGGACTATAGTTGATCTTCCACGTACTGCATTGATGTGTGTGTTTGTCAATTCATTCTTTCTGTCTTTATTTGATTTAAAATATAGTACTTGCTTTCTGCAACCTTTGCAACTTTATGTTAATTTGTTGTATTCATTCTACTAGCTGCATTGCTGCATTCTTTTGGTTATAGTATCCAAATAGTGTATTCTTCTGCTATATTTAGTAGTAGTTTTCTTTGCAGCTTGCAACATCAATCGGCTTCTAAATTGCAAATTCATTCATTCTTCAAAATCTAAGTTTCACTTAAACAGTGTGAAAAATGGGGTACTTTATTTTTATATTATAAAGTTTTTTTATCTTATCAAAATCTAATCCAAAATTTACTAACAATTTCCCCATTTTTATGATGCCAAAACCTTTACATTATGCAGTTCATTGTGAATTTTCAAAGTGTTATTATAGTATTTTTCCTTTTTATACATTTCATATAGATGATTGCAGAGTATAATTAGTATACAATGAAATTCTCCATAATCTAATCATGCTAGCAACCTATCTTAGATACTATTAGCATATAACACAAACTTAAAGTATTATTTCTAGCATGCTTTCTTACAACTTAAAGTAAAACACATAAAGTTCACAAGTTGTGAACCTGTTTCTTCTAGCAGTAACTTGATTATATCATAAAGTTACGAATACGAGTTCAGATATTTAGAAAATAAATACAGCTTACAAATATAGTTTACAAAAAGAATGCAGTAAGCAATTGACTTTGTTTCTTCAACGTTGATGTTGTTTTCTCACTGAGTCATCTTCAGGTACTCTTCTTCTTCTTCTGAATATGACTCCCTTCCACTAATTGATGATGAATCTTGATATGTTTGCTCCAACAACATCTTTATCTTCGGTATCTGAATCCACATTAGCCAATAGTCTTCATAGAAGAGTATCTCCTTTCAAATTTTCACATCCTCGATCAAATACTTCTGCACTTCAAGCTCTCCTCCTCTGGCCAACTCTTCATACTTCACCAGAGTATCTCAGCAAGTTTTGTAACTTGCAAAGCAGTTCTTCTCACATAGATATCTAAAGTATCTCAAGTATTTTAATTTCTTGAACAAGTTGATCTCTTCATATGTAGGATTCCTGTTCTCTGGCAGTCGCATCTTATCAAATAGCTTTAGCTCCTAAGCAATGCTATCTTTTAGGGGTCTTTTGATCCATTAACACTGATGCTTCTGCTAAAAGATTATCTGGATCAAAACATGGAAAATCTTAAGGTGGGTGTTGTATCTTTCCTCGTTATACCACTTCTTTCAGTTTTGGATACACCGCTACCTGCTACTTTGGATACAGCAGTGCCAACACCACCTTTATCATCATCATTTTTCTTTTTGGCTGGAGGGCTTTGGCTAGTATCAGATGTTGTAAGTCCCAAGTGGTCAGAGGTTCAAAGGGTGGTGAATGAACCTCTATCGATTTTTGAACTTTTGAAAACTTTTCTATGAACAGGTTCTGTTTCTACAGAGAAGACAGTAACCTGACTTGCTTCAGAAACCTGGCAGAATGCTGATTCAGGTTTTTGACTCGATATCACAGTATGCATCAGAAATAAACAAAGATAGAGTTTCTTTATGAAAACCAGTTTTCTTTTTCAAAGATGATTTTAACACAATCTTTTGACCTATATGCTTATGACAAATGCAACAAGATAGATATGCAACAAAACAATGTAGATAGACAAAAAATAAGTAAACACTTATGGCTTATAGTGGTTCGAAGGTGGTGTAATCCTTCTACGTCCACTCTACTCCTTCATTGAGGAGAAACTTTGTTAGGTCAGTTCGATTTACAAGTTTCAACTTTACAAAACTCTTCCTGACAAGTTATCACCTACAAGAGTTGCACAACTCCTAGGCCAAATCCCACACAGGGTATAACTCTCACACAGAGTAAATAGCCTACACAAGACTACAAAAACTTAGCAAGGATAAAATCCTATCAACTAAGTACACCAAACTTAAAACAACCTAGCACACAGAAAATGGTTAAAAGTATATTGGCTTCTTCAACTGTGTTGTTGAAGTCAGTCTTGAACTTTGATAGCTCGAACACTTGATTAGTAGACTGGCTTCGAAGGTTGAGTGACTGAATGAGAAGACATGATAACTTGAGTAAGATAGCTTTAAAGAGATGAGAGAGCTCAGTTGTTTAGTCGTTCAGTAGTCTTCAAGGTCAGTCCAACCTTCTATTTATAGATGTGGAATAATGGCCGTTGAAGAGAACACATAGTCCTGTTGCAATTCAAATAGATCTTCAAATCTTCATAATTAATGCGTCGTCGGAGATCAGAGTTTGGGGTCATGGTCTACTCTGATTCACATTAATGGCTCCATACTTTGAGCTACAGTACTTTGCAGAGCAGCTTTCTAGGTGGCAACACCTCATTAGCTCGTCATCAACTTTTATCTACTGGTAATATCATTAGGAGCCAATCCTCATATTTTAACCAGTATCTTCCTCGTACTGCATTGAATAGTCTTGAGAGACTTACTTCTTGCTTCTTTGAAAGTAGCAGCCTCTTTCTGTTTTTGCGCCAGGATTATGTTTCAGAACAGCTTCCTATTCCTGAAACCTGTAGTCAGCTTCCTGACCTGCGTCTCATTTCTGTTTTGTTTTAGCTTACTGATACTGATCAGCTTCATGTTCTTCGCTTGCTAATCTAGCTTTCTGATTCTGACTTCAACTTTAGCTTACTGACTTTTTACTAAGAAAGTCAGTCTTCGGGTCTTCAAGTCCAGAATCCTGCTATTATCAATATTCTCCATCTTTCTGCTATGTGTTACATCTTAGAAAAATCTCATAGAAAGATAAGATAAGTAAACTAAACTCCACTTATAAAATATGGAATATGGGTAGTCTAAAAGATCATCTATTATTACATTGTCTTATCAAAACCTAGTTAGAAATATCCCAACAATTTCCCCATTTTTTATGATGACAAAACCCATATAAAGCAGTAAAAGCAGATGTACTTTTATACATGTAATAAGTACAAGTATAGTACAATGTAAGCTATTACAACACATGAATAAGCAAGCTTACATACAAAAAAAATGAAAGAGCAAGAAAGAATACATAACATTCTTTACAAGAAATGCTTACTCAAAATGTCTGATAGTAAGCTAATCTTCATTAGATTCCTTGTCACCAAACAGCTTCCTCTTCACTTCGTCATGTCCTGAAGGTGTTTGCTTTCCATACTCAGTTCTCTTCCACCAATTTATGATAGAATCCTGATAAGATTTCTTCATTTGCACAACAATCTCAGGAGTCTGTATCCATCTTAGCCAAAAATCCTGGCAGTGAGAAACCTCTTCTCCTTTCTTGACTTTCTCGATCAAAAACTTCCGGCGTTCCAATCTTCATTCTCTCGCCAATTCTTTATACTTCTTCAGAGCTTTCTCACTAGAAGGAAAATTCCTAATATATCCATTTTTAAGAAGTTTTCAAAAATACCTCCAGTATGCTGATCGTTTAAACTTTGTGAGTTCTTCAAATATTGGATTTCTATTTTTGGGCAAGCGAACTTGATCGAAGATACTTAAAAATCCCAGTAATGATTGATATTCTCAGGTATTTGATCCAATAAAACTAATACCTCAGCTAGAGCATCTTCTTTATTAAAGTCAGGGGCTTCTTGATGTAGCGCCCCGGATCAAAACGAGCATAATTGATTAATTAAATATTTAAACCTATAATTTAATACTTATGTGCGTATGCTTTAACTGTTTAATTAATTAAGAGCGTTTCAGATAAGTGTTTACTGCATGTTTTAGATCGATAATTTTTCTAGACGAGGAACATAGGATATTAATTTACCACGCGATGCGTACTTTAAAAACGAGAAGATAGAAATGAATTAGAGGTCAATCGGAAACTCGTAGCTCAAGTAATGAAGAAAACAGTGAAAACGAAGAATACGATGTATACGAGACGTATACAAAGAGTAGAAAATACGAGATATTCTTGATGAACAGTGAAATGGGATATTTTGGATGAATAGTGATCCGGATATTTTCGGTGAATAGTGATTTCTGGAATTCTATAAATAGAGGCTTATTCGCTTCGAAAATTCACCGTTTCCCTCCTCTCCCTCTCTCCTCTCTTTTCTGCCTCCGGCGTGCCACCGTCGGAGCAGCTGCCGGCACAGCGGCGCCGCCGCCGGAGGGTCGCCGGAAAATTCCGACGTTGTCGGAATCGGACGATTTTCGCACACGACGTTCGTCTCGACGAGATGAGTCTAGGACAACTTCCGGAATTCAATTCCGACTTACGGTTCGCCGGAAAATGGTGAAAAACAGCCTTGAAACCCTAACCTTGCCACCTTCTCTCTCTCCTCTGTTTTTTCTCTCTCCTCCTCTTCTCGCCGGAGCAGTCACCGGAGACATGGCTGGTGGTGTGGTGGAGATGCCGGAGGGCCGGCGCCGCCGTGGGTGGCGGCACCGGAGTTGTACAGTGCGTGTATATATGGATTGTGCATGTGTGTGTGTTGTGTGGTGCGATAGTGTGTGTGTGCTTGTTGCTTGCTGTTGGGGCGGCGCATGGTGGCGCCGCCGTGTGTGATCGGTGGGCCGGCGACGGGAGGTCGTCGGCGAGGGCTTAGGTGGGGGTGGCCGCCGACGAGGCAGTGGGTGTGTGTGTATATTCGTGTGTTTGTGTGTGTATAGGATTGGGAGTATATGTATGGTTAAGGGTGTTGGGCTGGCCGGGAAAGGTTGTCGGCAACGAGGGGTCACCGGTGGAGGTGCTGGGAGTGGTCGCCGGCGACTGGAAGTCGCCGGCCGGAGTTTTGGTTGGAGTTGGAATTTCTGGAAAAATCAGTGTATCGAAGGGTTTTGCGGCGTATTTTTGAGGCACTATTCATGTTGGAATCCGGCGAGGGATGGCCGGAGGTGGTATACGGCGGTGCAAGGTATCCGGCGAGGTAAGTGGCGGCGGAAGGGGGCGGCGCTGCCGCTCTGGGTGGCGCCGGGAAGTGGCCTGGTCAAGCAGGCCACCGTCGGAAAGTTGGGCGACGGGCTGTATTTACAGGTGTGTTGGCAGAGTTAGACGGCGCCGTCGTGGCCGCCGTTGGCCGGAGTTAGTAGCCTGAAGTGTGGGGAATCCGAGGGTGTGGCCGGCAACCGGTGGTTCGCCGGCCGGCGGTGGCTGGAAGGCCGTTTAGGCGGCGAGTCTGCGCAGGCGATCTGGGCGCTGGGCGCGCTGGGCGCACTGGGCTTGCGGCGCCGGGAGACGGGTAGCGCGCGCGCGCGCTGGGCGGGCGACGGGAGCCGCGCGCGCGCGGCGAGCGAGCGACGGGTGCACTGCACACGTGACGCCGTGTTTCGGATACGAATCCCGTATTTTTCCATTGTTCATCCGAATCGAGTTGTCGCTGACGAGACATCGTTGACCTGGGTCCGTGGGCCCGGTCAAAGTCAACCCTTTGACCACAATTACCATTTTACCCCTAAACGTAAAATGCTCCGTTCGAGCTCGTTTCAACTCCGATCGAGCTCATTCCTTTTCCTATGTGATTCAAATTCAATCCTCTATCATCTCAGACTTTGAAACTGATCTGTTCCTCTCGTTTCTTCGGCCCCAATCTTGAGATCTCTCGATTCATCGTGTAGTTAACGATCGTACTTTCGCCGGAAACGTTTATAGCTTTAATTACACATATTAAGGATCTAAGATATATCGTAAACATGTGTAGGCTACTTGTTGGACTAAGCTTTGAGGTGTTGGGTTAGCAGACTTTCGGTTCTAGCTACTCACGTGGTAACCACCGAACAAGGTGGGGGTAATCTCTAACTCTTAATGTGTTTACAGTTTTCCCTATTACGAAGCATGAATGAGGAATACTAAATGCTGTGTATATACGTGCTGTGCCATACTATATATTGTGAAAGAACTTCGGTTCACATTGCATGTTCGGAGAGTCCACTGGATTGTAAAAAGCCGTCTCCCTCCCTTCTACTACTCTATTGAGGTTTGGTGGTCCTCATGAAATGCACCAGCAGTATTGAGACCGTTTTATAGGGTAAGACGGGCTGATCCCGCACCTATCCTTCTTACCATTTCTAATATCTGCTATGCATTTTACATGCTGTGATGGAATGTTACTTTCCTGTACAATATAACTGTAGCATGTTATAAGATGCGGACTTTATCCCCACGAGTGTATTCAACGCACTCACCCCCTTATTCTGTACTCACACTACAGGATCTGATGAGCATGTTGAACCCTAGATGGAGAGAGGTGGTGCTGTTTCTGAACTTTTGTTTTTAAGATGTTGTCGCACAAACAGTTTCAAAACAATGTTTTATTTAAATCACGTTTTGTAATAATATTTGATATATGTTTCGGATGTGAGATCCTGAAGGTTTATTCCGTTGCTTTGTTATGTTGTATATATATCGGTATTGAGACCGAATATTGTCGGTAGTGAGACCGACTGTTGATATGTGAATGATCCATATCATCCCTTACCTTTTTCTTCTGGCGTCTCCTGCTATTTCTTTCTATATGTGTTATGCACCCCTTGCTTTTCTATCTTCACGCCCGAGTAAAACTCTAATAAAATACGAAAAGATTTTGGGCCGTGACACTTGATCTGGGAATGAATGTAAAGCTACATCAATCTTCTCAGCAACCTTTATTCTGTGTCTAACAATTCCCAATCTTGAAATCCAATCCGCATGCTTTCTCCTCCTTTCTTCATCAGCAGCCTTCAGCTGACTCCATCTTTCCTCACTTAGAAGAGGTCCTGAGGGAAAAGACATAAGGTTTGGCATTAAGATTAGCTTTCTGCTCAGCTTGCCGTCTACCTCCTCTTCTGCCTCGACCAGGTTGCTGCTTGTAAGTTCTTGGCTTTGTGGGCGCAGCAGTAACCTGTCCACCTTGCTGTAATGCTGTGCTGCTTACTATTTGAGAAGCAGTACCCCTAGCACCTGCATTATCATCATTATCCTTTTTCCTCCTTTTAGGCTCACCACCTTGACCATCTTCAGAGACATCTAATTTCTTACGCTTAATCTTGGTCAAGGGAAGTTCATCATCATCATCAATCTCTTTTGTGGTGGCCTCTACCATCTCAGCATCTGGTTCAGCTAGTTGCTTTCTTTCCCCCATTTTGACATCATCAACCTTAGAAGCCCTGGGGTTAGCAACTGCAGCAGCTTCACATGGGTAAGCTCTTTCCATGATGGCTCTCATCTTATCTACCAACAACTCAATATTATGAATTCTGTCATCGGCGCTGTGAGCTTTGACATTCACATCCTCCAATATCAGATTATGTGTTGTCTGATTGCTCCTGACTTCATCAACTGATGATTTCAGATCTTTCAGAACATTGTCTTGAACATCAGAGACAACTTTCTGTTCGCGCTCAAATCTGCTTCTGGAAGTATGTTGGGAGTTAAATTCTTCATTCATCCTGGTCTGAATTTTTCTAGGAAGAGCATCCAGTTCCTTCTTCAATTCTCTCAAGGTTTTTGAGTGTGCTCTTTCTCGCATGCTAGAGCTTGTGGCCAGATTCATCTGATGTGTTTCCATGGCCCTCTTCAGTCCTTGAATAGCATACATCAGACCTTGAAGAGAGATTTCTTGCTCGTCGGTGAGGGTCTCAACCCTATCTACTGATCTTGAACTGTCTTGAGTATACAGGACCAGTTCCTGACCAGCTTTCTCTTTCGTTTCTTTCTCAGCTTGTTGTTTCTCCCTTACCTCATTTTCAGCCTCGTATCTCACTCCCTCCTTCATTGTCATCTTGATCTTTCCAGGTTCTTTGTAAGGAGATGAGTCTACTAGCTCATCATCACTAGAATTTGATGAATCATCACCATTATTTAGAGCTGGAGCAACAACAACTCTCCTTTATTTGCTTAAGTCTATCCGGATTCTTTTATCTATTGCTGCTCATATGAATTATGAAGTTTGGCAAATGGATGTCAAGACAGCTTTCCTTAACAGTTGTCTTGAAGAAAACATCTATATGAAGCAACTAGAAGGATTTATTGCAAAGGGCAAAGAGCATCTTGTGTGTAAGCTTAATCGGTCCATTTATGGACTGAAACAAGCTTCGAGATCTTGGAACATCCGTTTTGATAAGGTAATCCAGTCTTATGGATTCATTCAATATTCGGATGAGTCTTGTGTATACAAGAAGTGTAACGGAAACGTGGTGGTATTTCTTATACTATACGTAGATGACATCTTGCTCATTGACAACAATATCAAGGTGTTGTCAGACGTTAAGGTATGGCTGTCCAAGCAGTTTGATATGAAGGACTTGAGAGAAGTTGGACATATTCTGGGGATCAAAGTTATAAGGGATCGCAAGAAAATGATGTTATGCTTATCTCAAGCTTCATACATTGATACTATCCTAGCTCGTTTTAGCATGCAAAACTCCAAGAAAGGTTTTTTACCTTTTCAATATGGAGTACCTTTATCTAAGGAGATGTGTCCTAAGACACCAAAGGAGATAGAGGACATGAAGGCAGTTCCTTATGCTTCGGCCGTAGGAAGCCTAATGTATGCAATGCTATGTACGAGGCCAGATATCTGCTTTGCTGTGGGCATGGTTAGCAGATATCAAAGTAACCCAGGATAAGGACATTGGACTGCGGTAAAGCATATTTTAAAGTACCTGAAAAGGATTAGAAATTATATGCTGGTTTACCGAGTAGATGATTTGCTTCCTGTGGGTTACACGGATTCTGATTTCCAGTCGGATAGGGATAATAGTAAATCTACCTCGGGTTATGTGTTTACCTTGGGAGGTGGAGCCATAGTATGGAGGAGTGTTAAGCAGAAATGCGTTTCGGACTCAACCATGGAAGCTGTGTATGTGGCAGCCTCTAAGGCAGCCAAAGAAGCTGTATGGCTCAGAAACTTTATGATGGACTTAGAAGTGATTCCTGGTTTGCCTAAAGCTATCACAATTTATTGTGATAACAGTGGTGTAGTAGCAAACTCAAAGGAACCATGAGCCCATAAAGCAAGCAAACACATTGAGCGCAAGTACCACCTGATACGAGACATCGTAAAACGAGGAGAAGTTGTTGTCGCCAAAATTGCATCAGCGGATAACTTAGCAGATCCTTTCACAAAGGCTCTTCCAGCGAAAGCTTTTGATGGGCATGTTGAAGGGATGGGAATCAGATGTATGGCAGCACTTATGGCAGCATAGTCCTTTAGTATAAGTGGGAGATTGTTAGGATGTATACTATAAGCCTAGCTTTTGTATGAACATCTTTATGATATGAGATTCATTATGGTTAAATGTTTACATTTTATATTTGTTATATATGTTATTGCAATTGTCCAATTAATTTATATTGTAGGTAACATGGTGTGTGGTGCCACACATAAGATCATGTTATCAGTTCCTTATAAATTATAAATAGTGGCTTACAACCGAGATGAATTTGGACAAATCATCGGAATGGTTGTAGTGTAATTTGGTATTAGTCTATCTTGACTATAAAATTACACTAGTACACTTTGTGTATATTAAGCAGGACCAATTGAGGTTGTTCGATTTATAATGACTATAAATAGAACAAGACCTCTGTTATTATGGATGTGTGTCCTCTTAATCATTATATGATAATGGGTATGTGTACTCAATATATGTTTCTTTAATTTACAAATGGGTGAGATTTATTTATTAAATCAATAAGCTCGGTAAATTGGGATACAATATTGTTTATATGGTGTGCTGTTGATTATATAATGAAACTGTGTCCTAATTATTTATGATGATGATGTCTCCTTGAGGAGCTCATAAAGATTATCATGTAAACCCTGCAGGTGGATTTATTCCGGCATGATAATAAAGTTGAGTGGTACTACTCTTGGAATTAGATGTTAATTAATTGAATTGTCAGCAATTCATTTAGTTAATGGACATTCGATATCTTAAACACGGGGAGATAAACGTGCACATAATAAATAAAAGCCCATATTTAAATATGGATTTGGGATGGTAGTTCAATAATATCTCATTAGTGGATAGAGTTATTATTGATAGGATTAAGAAGTGTGTTCAGGACGAACTAGGACTCTTAATCCTATCAGGAGACCGATTTCTAATCCTCCTCAAGGTCCTTGTTGTAGCCTATAAATAAGCCTTAAGTCAGCCGCTTCTAAACACACTAAAAAATTCTCATAAAACGATTTTAGTAGAAGGCGGCTGGTACTCTCAAAGGATCGTTGCCCACACAACGTTCAAGAAAAAGGACGAGGAATACAGTAGAAGATCGTGGGGTTCAAGCTCTATCGATTGTTCGGCAGTTCTGACCTTAGAACTGGTTCGTCTTCACCTATTACGGTGAAAGATATGATTCGTTTTCTGCTGCGTGTTAATCATATCTTGTCTGGATCCCGAATTAGATAATTGCATAGAGTCGGTGATCCGTTGGTTCTAACATTCTTGCTGCAGAATACTCATGATTGATCCCATTTTCTGAGCAGTATTTTTCTATGAACTTGTTTGTGAACTAAGTTCCTCTATCAGATCTTATCTTTACAATGCTTAGATTCTTCTCATTCTGCATTCTCTTCGTGAATTCTGGAAGCCTGTTTTGAGTTTCTGATTTCTTGGCCAGAAACATGGTCCAAGTAAATCTAGAATAATCATCCACAATTACTAGGGAATACTTATTCCCACTTACACTAACAGGTTCCACTAGTCCAAATAGGTCCATATGCAGGAGATCCAATATCCTATTTGAGGATCTCTGAACCTTATCATTGAATGAGCTTCTTACTTGTTTACCCTTCTGACAGGTTCCACAAACATTCTCCTTTTTATAAGCAACATCTGGTAGACCTCTCACCAGGTTCTTTCTTGCCAGCTTGTTGATTGTTTTGAAGTTCAAGTGGCTCATCCTTTTGTGCCATAGCCAACTCAGCTTAGGTGAGCTTTTTGCAATAAAGCATGTTGGCTACATTGTTGAACTCCAATCAGCAAGATAGATGTTGCCTCTCTTGATGCTAGTAAGCTTAACCTCATTTATTTTGTTGTCTCTGATCAGACACCTGTTGAGGTTGAACTCCACTGAACATCCTTTGTCACAAAACTAACTGATACTCAGGAGGTTATATTTTAGTCTTTTGACATATGATACATCACTGATACTTGCATTGCCTCTGATCAAGCTTCATGTGCCTTTGGTGCTTCCTTTGAAGTCATCTTCGAAGACAAACTTAGGTCCTTTACATGGTTGGAAGTCTCTTAATCTAGCTTTGTTGCCAGTCATATGTTTAGAGCAGCCACTATCTATATACCATACATCACAACTGCTTTCTGCCAACTGTATCTGCAAGTAAATCAGGCAGACTTAGGTACCCATACAAGTACGGATCCTAGAGGATTAGTCTTCTTTGGGACCCACATCTACTTAATAATAATTGATTTACCATAAGCATTGGTGGTTCTCTTCCTGTTAGTACCCTTAGCAGGATACTGTTCGTGATGTGTGTGTACTTCCTGTTTCTAGGTTTTGTACTTCATGTTCGAGGAAGATACTCCCTTATACTTATCCTGAGCATAAACTCTTTGGAATATAGACATGTAGGCCTTGGTATATGAGGGATAGAGTTTTTACTGTTTTCTGGAAGTTTGCTGCTTTCTTCTTTTATTAGCAGTATACTGATTATGCTACTGAATGTTTGAGCAGTCTTACTGTTATCTTCCTGCAGCAAGGGTTTCTTACCTTTATCCAGAGTACTAGTTTTGTTCAATCTTCTATTGATTGGAAGGAGTACCATTTCCTGTGTAGGCATTTTGGGTCTCTTAGATACATTTCTGTGTTTTACTCGCTGACTTGCTATACACATCGACTATGTTTTGCAATCCAGCTTTCTCAGCCTCTAGCTTAGTGACTAGCAGTTTGAACTTAGAGACCTCAGCTCTAAGATTGTTGCACTCTGTGCTGTAGTACTCCAGGTCAGTAATATGTTCCTTCAGCACAGTTTGTTCACTTTTGAGCTGATGGTTTTCCTCTTTCAGTTCTTCATGAGCTAAATTTATCTGCTCAAAGTCACTCATGATCTATCTAAAAGACTGGATCATGTTAAGCTTTTCAGAACTTGAAATCTCAAAGGATTGTGATGTTACCTCGTCATCTTCATAATCTTCACAATCTTTGGCCATTAGACATAGAAGGGCTTCCTCATCAGAGGTAGAGCTATCAGAATCGCTCTCAGATGAATAATTATCCTTGGCTTCTTCTTTGGAGCTGTTTGCTGCCTTTAGGGCTTCAGCTTCACCAAGAAGAGCTCTGAGTCTTTGTTTATTATCTCTCATTCTTTCCATTCTCTACACTCTTTCATCCTCTGGATACCTGTGTACTTGAGGGTGGGGGCAGATTCTGGTGAAGTGACCAAGTTTCCTGCAGTTATAGCACAAGTCAGAAGAACCTGAGTTTGCTTGCTGTTGTAGTCTTACCTGGGGACTTCTTTCTGATGTCTGAGCTTTTTTCCTGAAGTCATTTTCTTTGTGGTTGGTCTTCAGGAACCTCTTAAACTTCTTCTATATAAGTGTCATCTCTTCCTCAGCATCTTCAGCAAGCATTTCTTTTTGCTTGCTCTTCAGCTTACTGCTGCTTGAGGTGACAGGATCCTGTAACCTAGCAGTAAGTGCTGCCACTTTGGAGTTTGATCCTTCAGCCCCATTTTTCCTTCTTTCAATGTAAGCTTTGAGGTCTGAAAACAGATTAAAGGTTCTCATCGCATTGAGATCCAGTGAGACTCTCATTGCGGTTTCCTTGCTATGCCACTCCAAAGATAGAGCTCTCAAGACCTTCAGGTTTTTCTCATTTTGTTTGTAGGTTTTTCCTAGTGATTCCAGCTCACTGATAATAGCTGTGAATCTTAGGTTGAGCTCTTCTAGGGTTTCTCTAGGTTTCATGGTAAACTGCTTGTACAGTTGTGTAGCGTTTGAAGTCCTGTTATCTTTAGCAAGCTCATTGCCTTCACAGATTAACCCTAGCTTTTCCCATATTTCTTTAGTCGTTATGCAACTTTTAACTTTGCTGAAAGTGCCTCTATCCATCGTAAGAAATAGAGCATTCTTAGCCACATTGTCAAGGTTGACTCTTTTCCTTTCTTCAGGAATATATTCAAATCTTTCCTTGACAATGTATTCCTGTGGTGGGGGAGCTCTTCTGTAGCCTGGTGCAGCTTGTTGTGGGCCGAATCTTGGAGGTGTTTCGGCATCATCGTCAATGATTGTTGCGCCTTCTACTTCTCCACCTACTATTGCTGCAGCTTCTTTAGCTCGCCTTTGTTCGTGAAGCTACGCTATATAAGTAGGATTTACTTTGTAAATCACTGGTGGTCCTTCAGTTATGACGTGCCACATCTCATCATGCATGGCCGACAGATGGGCTTCCATACGTATCCTCTAGTCATCGTATTCATCTATGGAAAATATAGGTAGTTTGTGATGAAAGAAATCCATGATTATGCTAAAACTATGTGTTTTGGTCTATAAAAAGAAAATCAATTCATCCAACAGAAACGAGTGGATATGGGTAGGTTACCAGAAAAGTTGACGATTAACCCAACTCGCTCTGATACTACTTGTAGGTACCAAGTGGTCAAAGGTTCAAAGGGGGGGTGAATGAACATCTATCGATTTTTGAACTTTTGAAAACTTTTCTATAAACAGGTTCCTATTTCTACAAAGAAGACAGTAACCTGACTCGCTTCAGAAACCTGGCAGAATGCTGATTCATGTTTCTGACTCGATATCACAGTATGCAGCGGAAATAAACAAAGATAGAGTTTCTTTATGAAAACCAGTTTTCTTTTTCAAAGATGATTTTAACACAATCTTTTGACCTGTATGCTTATGAAAAATGCAACAAGATAGATATACAACAAAATAATGCAGATAGACAAAAAACAAGAAAACACTTATGGCTTATAGTGGTTCGAAGGTGGTGTAATCCTTCTACATCCACTCTACTCCTTCACTGAGGAGGAACTTCGTTAGGTCAGTTCGATTTACAAGTCTCAACTTTACTAACCTCTTCCTAACAAGTTATCACCTACAAGAGTTACACAACTCCTTGATTATATCCCACATAGGGTACAACTCCCACACAGGGTAAATAGCCTACATAAGACTACAAAAACATAGCAATGATAAAATCCTATCAACTAAGTACACCAAACTTAAAACAACCTAGCACACAACAAATGGTTAAAAGTATATTGGCTTCTTCAACTGTGTTGTTGAAGTCAGTCTTGAACTTTGATTGCTTGAACACTTGATTAGTAGACTGGCTTTGAAAGTTGAAAGACTGAACGAGAAGGCTTGATAACTTGAGTAAGATAGCTTTAGAGAGATGAGAAAGCTCAGTTGTTTAGTCGTTCAGTAGTCTTCAAGGTCAGTCCAACCTTCTATTTATAGATGTGGAATAATGGTCGTTGAAGAGGAGGCATAGTCCCGTTGCAATTCAAATAGATATTCAAATCTTCGTAATTAATGCGTTGTCGAAGATCAGAGTTTAGGGGCATGGTCTACTCTGATTCGCATTAATGGTGCCATACTTTTCGCTACAGTACTTTGCAGAGCCGCTTTCCAGGTGGCAACACCTCATTGGCTCGTCATCAACTTTTATCTACTGGTAATATCATCAGGAGCTAATCCTCGTATTTTAACCAGTATCTTCCTCATACTGCATTGAATAGTCTTGAGAGACTTACTTCTTACTTCTTTGAAAGTAGCAGCCTCCTTCTGTTTTTGCGCCAGGATTCTGTTTCAGAACAGCTTCCTGTTCCTGAAACCTGCAGTCAGCTTCCTGACCTGCGTCTCCTTTTTGTTCTATTTTAGCTTACTAATACTGATCAGCTTCCTGTTCTTCACTTGCTGATCTAGCTTCCTGATTCTGACTTCAACTCTAGCTTACTGACTTTTTACTAAGAAAGTCAATCTTCAGGTCTTCAAGTCCAGAATCCTGCTATTATCAATATTCTCTATCTTTCTGCTATGTGTTACATCTTAGAAAAATCTCATAGAAAGATAAGATAAGTAAACTAAACTGCACTTATAAAATGTGGAATATGGGTAGTTTAAAAGATCATCTATTATTACATTGTCTCATCAAAACCTAGTCAGAAATATCCCAACAGATGTTGATCTCTTGTGCTTCTTACTGACCAGCTCCTTCTCATCCTCATCATCATCCAATGGCTACATCACTTTATCGATTGCAGCTTAAAGTTGTAAATCTCTTTTTTCCTTTCTGTGTTCTTCCCCATTTTTTACATAATCAAGAAGGGTTTGTTAGAGGGAGAGCTGTAGCTTTGTCTCCAGCTACAAATTGAGGAAATTCCTTAAGAAAGCATCCCCCATTTCACCAACAATTAGTTTCAGGTTGGCTAGATGTTCATTAGTACTCTAAGCTTTGCAATCTTGATTAATAACATGGTCCTGCAGATTGTTAAAAAGAATGTGCTATCAGAGTATTGTTGGTGGTTTGCTGTGTAGTAGCTTGAGTTGTAGCAGTTACTTCAGTTTTTCTTGCAGTATTGAAGTGATAAATATGTTATTTATTCCATTCTCCTTGCTATATTCAGTAAGCTTATTTGGAATGTTAGCAATTACTCTATGTAGCTTAGTCATCTCGTCAGCATAAGACTTATCATTGGTGGCAAAGTTGAACACATGATGTTGGAAAGCTCTTCCCAAAGCTTGAACTGTTGCTGCAATATTCTACAGGGATTGTTCGTGAGTAAGGGCAGAAAGTTCTTAAATATCTCTTCTTTAAGGAATACCAATCTTCTCTGCATTTGTATCATCATCAGGACCATCTGATGACTCATCTTCATCGCCATCAAGTGCAGCTAGTATTGCTTTCTTCGATCTCGGGACAACAGAACTTGAGAGTTCTGCTGTATCAAGATCATGTATCAGATGCACCAAGAATTTCTTTCTGTGATTCATGTGTCTACATAGCTTCTTCATTCTTTTTTTCTTTCCCTTCAAAATCCTCCACAAGTACTATCTCAACAACGAGTTTGCCCGAGGTCTTTGGAAAGGATACTGTCTCAACAATAATCCTTGATCTATCAACATCTTCAATCCTTGCAGTCAGGGCTGCAGACTCTAGAATCTCAAATTTCCTAGCAGCAGTGCATGTAGAGATAATATCTTGTTTGATAACTGCATAAATTGCTACATCGGATTCTGTTGTATCTTGACTGATCATAGCATGCAGTACTGCTAATTGAGCCAGTACAGGGAGTCCGTCTCATCAACTTCCTCCGTGGTTGCATCATCGATGATATCTTTTTGTAAGCTAGAGTGGACTTCTTGAATCTTTTCTGATTCTGATGGTTCCTCTTCTGATTGATCTTTGTTGAGAACAAGGGAATCACCGTAATTCAGTAACTGATCATCCTTCTACATCGAATCAAGGTTGTATATAGATGAGAGATCAGCTAGCATTGCATCAAATGTTGTGGATTCTGAATACTTGACACTAGAACTACTTCTTTAGGTAGCAGATTTCTTTAAGTTTATAGATTCTCTGCTCTGCTAGCTTGAAGTCCCATTTGCAGTATAACATCATTGGCTTTTTCTGTGTCCATATGCCCCAATTGCTGCTCAGCCATTCTCAACTCTTCAGTATTCCATGGAAACACATGTTTGTGCGATCTTGCTGATTCTCTACTGGCCATGTCAGCACGATTCTAAAAACCTTATTTCTTTTTAACGATCTGCCTCTAAAGAGTCGGGTATTCTTGGATTTCAGCAATTCTTGTTGTTTTGATAGAGTCTAGGAAATCTGGATCTAAAATCAGTCAGATGTTTGAAGATTTAGCCCATAATCGGACATTCTCTTCCATGTCAACAAACTCCTTCCATTGTAGCAACTTTTCTACCAAGAACTATCTCATTGCCCTCTAGATGTGGTATTCTAGCATGCTTTCTTTTTTGACTTGATTGTTGCATCCCTGGCTATTTTATTCTCACCTTGCTTCTTTACTGCATTACCCTTCTTCTTTTCTCCAAGAAACTTCCCAATAGAAATAGGAACCACATTGATTAATGGAATCTCTATCTTGGATATGATTGAAGAGATGGTGATTCAAAAGCTTCTTCACTTTGTCTCCCTCTTAGCTTCTTCCAAAATCCTTCGTAAAATGAACCGATCTAGTTCACTTTTTCTTTCTTCATTATTGCTGTCATCGAAATGAATTTCCACTTGGTGCACTTATCGAAGCTTCCACATCTACCTCTGACTAAATAAGCACAGATGTCATGCGGGAATTCATATTCTGGTTTGTAAAGCTTCTTCGAAATGTTTTTCTGCATAAAACCAGTTGTCTCCTACAACTTGAACAACTGCCACATTTCTTCTGCATATTCATCACCATACTTTTCTAACTAAGAGAGCTTGAGACCTTTTCTGGAGATGTCGAAGGTCTTAGAAATGATCTGAGATGTCAAAGTGTGTTCTTCATCATTTTTGTCCATTTTGAAGACAGTGCTCTTTGTATCATCAGATAATCTAGTAAAATCGTAAAAATTCTGCACTAATGCTTCAAAGAATCCAGTATACCTGGTCGTTAGAAGACCTAAAAAACTCGTGTCTTGAACGCAAGACTAGACTTTTTGAATCTCTTCCTGGCCAAATGCACTCAAATTGGAGATGATGAATGATGGATTCAAGAGACGGCCTTCATGAACTATTGTTTGTCTTGGTGCCATGTTTAAAGGTTTGAGACCAAGAACAGTTTACTGTTAGAGAGATTAGGGTTTGAGAAAGTTTCTACTTTGGGGATATTTGAAATGAGAGAGGTGGTTGATTGGGAGGTACGATGAACAATTTACATTCAAATATGAACTATCCAATGATCAACGGTTGTGATTAAAAGATCATTCAAATGTTGTGAAATATGATGGTTGTGATAAGAAGACAGAGGGGCCTTTCTGTAAAATCTAAGACTTCAGAGGTTTAAAGAAAAATGCGACTATAGCATTTTTGAAAAAGAGGATTTTGTATTAAATGTGATAAATCATTTTACCGCTCAAATGATTAGCATTTAAGGTTACTATGTTAATACGAGATTGTGGAGTAATAAATATTCTTGTCATAAATGAGGTATCAAGTTGTTGTAACTTGATGCTATAACCTTGCTTACTGCAGTATCCAAGACTTCCTACAGTTTTCTAGCTTTCAATTTACCATCTTGCTGTATCTTGGCATAGATACATCATTCATCCTCAATTCCAAATAATTGAACTTTCTTATCTTCTTTATAGCTTAATAATCCCAAGTTCATTTATAAGCATAGAAAATCTTGATTCACATAAGGATTTCGTGAATATATCTGCTAGTTGCAGATGTGTATGAACTTTCTCCAAGACAATATATTTCTTCTCAACATGGTCTCTTATAAAATGATATCTCACATCAATATGCTTTGTTCAAGAGTGGAATACTGGATTGCGTGTGATTACTATAACAACTGTATTGTCACACAAAATAAAGGTTTCTCTCTCAATTATTCCATAATCCTTAAGTTGCTGCTGAATCTAAAGAATTTGCGGACAATAGCTTCCTACAGCAATATACTTGGCTTATGTTGTGGATGTAGCTACAAATGTTTACTTCTTACAGAACCATGCCACTAACCATTCACCAAGAAATTGACAAATATCATTTGTACTTTTTCGATTAATTTTACATCCGGTAAAATTTGAATTTGAATACCCTTCAAACTGAATCCTCATTCCTTAGGATACCATAACCTAATATCTTGAGATGTGGTACCTTATCACTGAAGAATATAACAACTAGAAGATCAGAATAGAAGTACATCTCTCTGTTATACATGATGAGATGTGGTACGTTATCACTGAAGGACCACTAATCATCACTAAGTTGAATCCAACTCTTGGAAGAGAACATAGAGAAAGAGAAAAAATCGAAGCTAAAGAAGTTGCAGCATATGCAGCAGCAACAACACTTGCTAAAGTAGAAGCATCAATAGAAGAAGCATTAATTGATGAGCAGTAACCGAGCAGGCCCTAGACCTCATCCTGCATAACCACTATCTGCAGCAGCTAGAGTTGATATACCTGATTATATAAGAGCACCGCCACTTGCTGAGTACTTGATAAAGCTAAGATATGAATACACTGTTGAAGATAGAAAAAGGGCCAACCTAGACAATGTTGCCAAAAATAAATTGTTTCTCACATTGGACAAATGAAGTTTTAGTAAAGTAAAGACATGCAAAACCGCTAAGGAAATTTGGGACAAGTTGGAACAGATTTGTGAAGGAACTGAATTGGTAAATGATAACAAGATATCCAATGCAACTCAATTGAAGTTGTTTAAAATGAAGCCCGAAGAATCTCTGGAAGAATTGGACTTAAGATTCACATCTATTGTGAATGAGCTAAAGTCTTTGGGAGAATACTACAGCCAGAAGGAGAAAAACCTCAAAGTACTTAGGGCATTACTTGTTGAGTGGGACAACAAAACAACAACCATGAGACTATCTATGGATTTGAAGACAATGAGTACATTTGATCTATTCTCAAACCTCAAAGCATTCGAGTTCGACATCAACAAAAGAAAGATAAAGGCTGAAGAATCAAACACTAAAATCATTATACTTGGAGCAAGATCAAAAGATACAATAGTTGGAAGCATCAGCAAGCAAAATGAACTGTATACAGAAGATGTAGAAAAATAGATGACACTTCTATTGAGAAAATTCAAGAAGTTCTTGAAAACCAACACAAGAGGAAAAAAAGTTCAAGAAGAAACCCCCTACCCCACAGGTAAATCAAGGATAAAAATCTAATGCAGTTTATTCGGACCTATGTTATAATTGTATGAAACCAGGATATTATGCAAGAAATTATCCTTATCCTCAAGTGCACAAATATCCTGAAGAAGAAAGAAAACAAATGAAAGAAAATAAGAAATATGAGAAACAAAAAACTGAGATAACTTCTTGGTGAAGCTGAAGTGATGAAAACAGCAAGCTCAACCAAAGAAGAACTAAAAGAACAAAGCTCATCTGAGAGCGACAGTGATAGCTCCACCTTTGATGAAGAAGCATTGTTATGCCTAATGGCGAAAGATTGTGACGATGAAGTTGATGAGATAACCTCCTAATCCTTTGCTGATTCTGGTAGAGAAAAACTGAACATGATCCAGTCTTTTAGACAGATCATGAGTGACTTTGAACAGATAAACTCAGCTCATGAGGAACTAAAAGTGAGCAAACTGCACTTAAAGAGAAACTCTCAGATCTTGAGTACTACAGTGCGGAATGCAATAATCTCAAAGTAGAAGTCTCTAAGTTCAAACTGCTAGTCTCTAAGTTCGAATATGAGAAAATGAGTCTACAAAATATAATTGATGTATACAGCAAATCAGCTAGGATGGCACAAGATTGTATCATTGAGACTCACAATGCCTATAAATGAAATGGTCTAGGATACAGGATTGAAAGCTCTCAGAATATAACAAGCACAATTGAGACAGAGAAGTTTTTTCAAGCAAGAGTAGCCTTCTCTGAAGAGCTCTCTCAATCCAAGGAAACCTTGAACAAACTAAGCTCAGCTGATAAGGGAAAGAAACCCTTGCTGGAAACTATAAAAAATAAGACTGCACAAACTCACAAGATGCAGTAAAGTCAAAATGTTGTAACCAAAATAAGAATACAACAATCTCACAAGTTACAACAAAAGACCTTCTATCCATCTTATATCAAAACTTATATGTTTAAATCTAAAGAAGCTTATGCTCCAGGAAGGTATAAGAGAAGACCCACTCTGGAAGTGAAGGTAACATAAGGAAAGTTCCTACACACACTGTTCACAAACAACATTCTGTAAAGAATTCTTACAGAAAGAGAATCACCAAAGTTGATGACAAATTAATTATCTTCAAGCATGTGTGGATTCCAAAGAAAACTAACCCCAAAGGACCCGTACTTGTATGGGTACCTAAATCTACCTGATTTACATGTAGGAACAGTTGCCAGGAAGCAACAGTGATGTATGGTATATTGATAATGGCTGCTTAAGACACATGCCTGGCAACAGAGAAGCCTTGAAAGACTTCCAACCATATAAAGGCTCTAAAGTAGTATTTGGAGATGATTCAAAAAGAAGCACCAATGGTATAAGAAGCTTGATCAAAGGAAACACATGCATCAATAATGTGTCATATGTGAAAGGTCTGAAGTATAATCTTCTAAGCATCAGCCAGTTTTGTGAAAAAAAGGATGCTTTGTTGAATTTAACCTCAACAAGTGTCTGATCAGAGATAACAAGTCTAATTAGGTGAAACTTACTGGAACCAGAAAGGGAAATATTTATCTTGCCGATTGGAGTTCAATAGTGTAGCCAACTTGCTTTATTACAAAGAGTACACCAGAATTATATAGTTTAATAATAATTAAGAAGCCAATAATTGCTGAAAATTTGTTTTTAGTTAAATTAAAAAGACAGCTTTATTTCTGGATCAGTTTTGCTAATCTAGAAGAACTACTTTGTTCTCTAATACATGCATTATCAAATTTAAAATAACCTTAGGTATACAAATTATGAGAGATAAATATGCATATTTTTGCTCTTGATATTAATACAATTCCCATTCAATTTGATGCAAATAAGCAGTATAATACATCAAACACAGCTACGAGTGAAGTGGCTCACCTAAGATAAACAATGACGAAACAACAAAATATGTATAGTTGTTACACAGTTTCACAGTCCTCATGTCTTACTTCATACAACTGCAACTCAAAACCAAACAAAATTTAGTAAAAAAATCTTACTCATATACATGTTAGGATGTATACTATAAGCCTAGCTTTTGTATGAACATCTTTTATGGAATGAGAATCACTTTGGTCATATGTTTGCATTTTATATTTGTTATATATGTTTATGCAATGTCCAATTAATTTATATTATAGATAACTTGGTGTGTGGTGCCACACAGAAGATCATGTTATCAGTTTCTTATAAATTATAAATAGTAGCTCACAACCAAGATGGATTTGAACAAATCATCGGAATGGTTGTAGTGTAGTTTGGTATTAGTCCGTCTTGACTATAAAACTACACTAGTACACTTTGTGTGTATTGAGCAGGACCTTTTGAGGTTGTTCGTTTTATACTGACTATATAATAGAACAAGACCTATGTTATTATGGATGTGCGTTCTCTTAATCCCTATATAATAACAGCCACGTATACACAATATTTGTTTCTTTAATTTGCCAATGAGTGAGATTTATTTATTAAATCAATAAACTCGGTGAATTGGGAAACAATATTGTCTATATGGTGTACTGTTGATTATAGAAGGAATCTGTGTCCTAATTATTTAGGATGATGATGTCCCCTTGAGGAGCTCATAAGGATTATCATGTAAATCCTGCAGGTGGATTTAATCCGACATGATAATAAAGTTTAGTGGTACTACTCTTGGAATTAGATGTTAATTAATTAAGTTTTCAGTAACTTATTTAATTAACGGACATTCGATATCTTAAACACAGGGAGATAAATGTGCACATAATAAGAAGGAGCCCATATTAATATGGGATTGGGACGGTAGTTCAATAATAATTCTTTAGTGGACTGAATTATTATTGATGGGTTTAAGTTATGTGTTCGGGCCGAACACAGGATACTTAAGCCCATCATGAGGCCAAACCCAATTCCTCCTCTAAGTCCCTGGTATAGCCTATATATAGCCCTTTTCCATCAGCGCCTCAAACACATAGATCACAGAAAACATGTGATAGTGAGAGAGAGAGAGCAGAACTGAGATTTCTCGAAGGATCGTTGGCCATGCAACGTTCGAGAAAGGCTGTAGGAATACATCAGAAGATCAAAGAGGTCTAGGGTTACGAAAGATCAATTTTGGCACGTTTTCTTTTAGATTGATCAAAAGGTATAACTCTTTTATTCCGCTGCGTTTGTTATATCTAGCATGGAACTCGATTAATTAATTGCATAGAGCCGGCGATCCGTCGGTTCCAACAATACATATAGTTTTTGTTTATTTACATTTACATACAGATGGAGGAAAATATGGTTGCTCCCAAACCTTTGTGTGTATTATAAATAAGGCAATCTTCTTTACACAAGCAAGAAGTGAAAAATAAGCAAGAAATTTACCTAGTTTTGAGCTGACGATGCTTTCTTTATTAAAGTTACCAAAGTACATAAAGCAGTTGTCACAATCAAGAAGAATAATAGCCAAAGTTCTATGATTATTTGGTAATCCAAGAATTTTATAACTGAGGATTCTGAATAATAACATTAAAACAAGTTTTTAACCTCCATAAGTAGAAGAGATTTGGAAGAAAATGGTTTTCATAAAACCTAATTCACTCCGAAAACAAAAATGATACCACATTAGAATTAAAAGATAGACAGTTAAACAAAAAAAATAAGAGATATTATGTCGAGAATATTAAGAACAATGAATCATCGGTTAGTTTTCTTAGTGTGAGCTATTTGAGAGCTTTCTCATATTAATTGTCAACCCTTTTTACAATAAATGCACCTTTGTTTATAGTTGCATATGTTTGGAAAGTTTTAGGGTCATAATCCCTTGATTTAAAAGGGGTAACCATGCTTGCATTTAATGTGATTGCTATTTCGATTTGATTGATTTCATGCTTAGGTATGGTGGTTGGTGGGAGTGGGTGAGAAGGTCTGCTCTCCACCATGTTGTTATCAGAAGAGGACAGGTGATTGACCGATATTTTCCTCTAATGGTCGGCTTCCCACCATTATGTTCCATCATAAACTCGCCCATAGGTGGTTGGTATTGGATGTTGCTCATAGGTGGTTTGATATTGACCGGCCACAATAAATGGTCGGTTTGTTTCATGGCCTCCATGAGGCCGGTTTGTTCTTTTGAATGGAGATCTTAATCCCTTATTTACCTTATTGCTAGGATAGGGTATAACAATATGTATATAAAATTGAAGACCACGAGATTTAATTATTTTCGAAGTAACCAAGCAAATTTACGAGCACAACTACATCAAGGAATAATAGATAGTGTGTTCAAAGGAGAAATAAAATAAAGTGAAGTTGGTAAAAGATATATTCTTTCTGCAACATTTATTTGTTGTCCAAGAGATATGGGACACATATATCTTGATGCATTGACATTAGTACAAAGATTTGGAAGCCTGACCTCTTTATCATAATGGCTTGTAATCCTAAGTGGAATGAAGTACATGAAAGATTGTACGATAGGCAAAGAGCTCAAGATCTTCCTAATTGGACTTCAAGAGTTTTCCGTGGGAAATTTCATGATTGGAAGGATCAAATATTGAAGAAGGAAATTTTCCGAGGTGTTATTGCATGTGTTCGTGTAATTGAATTATGAGACCTAAGCTTGACGTTACTCTTTGACTAAAATAGTTCATGCATCTTTGCATTTTATGAATTGCATGTTGTTTATTATGTGATACTTGAGTTTACATTGATATATCGTTTTAATTATTTATTTATCTAAACTTGTCAAATCTTGGGTTTGTTTGTAATTAGTAATTGAAAACCCCATGGCTAAAGAATATTTTATAAATGAGAAATTATATGTTAATATTTTTTATATTCAATATTGGTTGATTGGAAAATAAAACTTTGAAGGTAAAAGTATATATTTATGGATATATGAATTCATACATACATATTTATATATATATATATTTGTGTGAGTGTATAATGTGTATATATTAATTTATGTAACTAAAATAAGAAAACAATGTACCATACTAATAAAGAAAATAAAGTACATTAATAATGTGATAAGTTATAAAAGGATGAGTCATGTTTAGAGTAAAAGACAATAGGACATGTGTCATTTCCTCAATAATGACTCATAGTACATGTATTAAAATGGAACAAAGGAGGTAACAAGAAAAAGAAAAAAAAAGGAAAATGAAAGAAGAAAGCGGAAATATCTTTTCGAGAAAATGATGCGAGAACCCGCGGTGAAGAAATAAGGATATCTTTCTATATCGAAATATTAGTTGAGAAATTCATAGGAAAATTTCTGGACCGCCCGGTTAGAATGTAGAGAAGAACTAAAAACTATGAAGGAATGTCGCCTACTACCAAAATCCAAGTTTTTGCAACAGTTACGTTCTTCTATGCAAGAAGAAAACACAAAGAAGTTTGGATCAAAAAAAGTATGCTTAGGCAGTTATTTCGATGAGCACAACATAACGAATAGGACAATAATAGGTAACTTCTTCTTCCATAGTATTATTCATTAAATTAGATTAATTTCAACAGCTTCTTGTTTTTTATGGATAGTTTTAAATTATTTTATTGAATTAAGAGGGTACAACAGTGGAGTATGAAATAATTAGTGGATTTTATAGTTCTGATAATTTAATATTGGTCATAGAGGCTTTACAAATTTCATATTCTATACAGTTATGCATACATTGTAATTATAATATTAGAATTTTAATTTGTAGTGGACATAATTAATCCGAGAATTTAGTTCATTAATATATATATATATATAATATAGTTTGCTAATGAATATGACTAATCAGAATGATAAAAACATGCTGAGTTGATATATATATATATATATATATATATATATATATATATATTACGAGTAACACTTCTGTGCACCAGTTGCACCGTGCAATCCATACATTTATGTTATAAATGTAGTACCTTTATGTTATAAATGTAATACATTTATGCATGTTCATTTTAAAAGGTAAGGATATTTGTACATAAATGCATTACATTTATAACATAAAGGTATGGATTGCACGAATTTCACTTTTGTGCAATTGGTGCACAGAAGTTTTTGTGATATATTATTGAATTAGACTAATTAGTTGTTGTATGAGATGATGAATGGATTAAGAGTTATTAAATTTAATAATAATAATAATTAAAAGTTATTTATTAATTTTTATCCTTGTTTACAAGTGTTAATCATGTAGATAAATAAAAGATGGGGTTTATGATTATTATATTCTTAGTTTTTGCATGTTACATACACATTTTCATTTCATATATTAATGAAATTCAAATTGTACTTAAAGATTAGGTTTATTTATAAGTTTCATTACAAACCAATAATCAATGAATATTTCTTATTCTAATTAATAAAAGTTAAATTACATGATAATTATTAAAGATGTGTACTATTATAATTCAAGAATTTAATCTTTATTTATTTACAAAGCCTAATGATATTATGACTTGACAAATTCAATTTAATTAGTTTAGATTCACTATGTTGGATGAAAATGGTTTGATTAGTTATGCCTTGAATTAATTTATTATTAATAAAGCAACTTCATTTGCTAAAATTAATTAATATTCTAATATATCTATTTTGAATATATATTCATTTTGCATTTATTCATGAGGTTAATATACTTGTGTTGGATGAAAATGGTTTGATTAGTTATGCCTTGAATTAATTTATTATTAATAAAGCAACTTCATTTGATAAAATTAATTAATATTCTAATATATCTTTGTTATTTAGAATATCTATTCGTTTTGCATTTATTCATGAGGTTAATATACTTGTTTTGGTAATTCTGTTCAGTAATCTAAATTAATTGGACATTTATGAATTATTGTAATATATATTAGATGACATGAGTTGCGAAGAAAGAAAAAAAAAGAATTATTACATACTCGATTATCTTTATATATTTAAAAGTAAAACCACATGTCAATCCTACATTATTATCATATTAATTTCCTTTTTTAACAAATTAAATTTATAGTAAATAGTGTTTTAAAGCTAATTAATATGACTATTTAATGACATCAAATTGAATTTTGACAATAAACATTGGCAAATAATATTGAAATTTTACTAAATTTGTTAAAATAACACATACCAAATTTCAACTATGGAAATCATTTATAAATTTGAAATTTATTTAATTGAAAACTTTTAAAGAAAAATATAAATAAATAAAAAATGAAAAAATAAAATAAAGATGAGTTGATTAAAAAGGATTATTCAAACTTTTTAAACTTATTAATTATTGAAATTTAATAGTTTTTGGATATATATTTTATAATAATCTATAAATTTATGTGAGAAAATTATTTCACAAACCAATAAATATTTTTTTTCTTATATAATTAATATTTAAAAATTTCTAATTTTAGTTTATCTTGTGTGTTACATGGGCCATATATTAGTTTGTTGATAAATAAAATGCCAACATAATGTCGAATATTTGGCGGATTGGTTAAGTATATGAAAATCATACGAGAAAATGTAAAAAATCAATCAAAACCCGACTTGCTTCGTTCGGCTCTGGTTGGCCGAAAGAAGCTAGTAGGGGTTTTATTTTAATTTCCTAAAGGGTAAAATTGATATTTTTTTTATTGAAAATATTTATCTTTATATATATATATATATATATATATATATATATATTAAAGTAAGACCAAAAGTGTCATATGACATTTATATAATGCTTGCATATTAAATTCTCTCATTAAGTGTTATTTGTTACATTTTTCATAGATAAATTTTATTTTGATTTCACAAATTAAATCTATAATAACTAGAATTTTAAAGTTAATTGATGTGGCTATTTAATGATATTGATTTAATTATGTTGGTAATAGACATTATAGTAAATAATATATAAATTTTAATTAAATTTCTTAAAATAACACATGGTGGATTCAAATATAGAAATCATTTATAAATATCAAAATTGTTTAATTTAATTTTTTAGAGGAAAATATAAAAAATGAAAAATTAAAATAAAGGTGAGGGCCGTGAGGCTGATTAAGAATTATTATTCACTTATTATAAATGAAATTAAATATTTTTTGTTTATATGTGTTTTAATTATATTTTTTGATCTTATATAAATAATATTTCCATTGTTCTAATTTTATTAAGTTTAATTTAGATTTTTTACTCCCTTGTATTACACGAGCCCTATACTAATATATACATATATGTATGTACACTTGTTTCATATAATAATTATTTTTATAAGTATATTAATTATCTTGAATGAATTGTCTAATTTTAAAATGCGAAGTTCTTAGATTCTTCTAAAGTTACTTAATCAGAATATTACTGTAACTAATCTAGTAATAATATTTTATTTATAATTTTAAATTAGTTATGTTGGCACAAGCGATAACGAGGTTTTAGTTTATGAGACAATGTAAGTAGAAATTTATTTGCAACTATAATGTATGAACACAATACTTCATCTTATATATTGATTGAGTGATATTATGTGATTTTACTTTTCCTTGAGAATTGACGTGTTTGTGTGATGCTATAGGAAAATATATGAGTTGCATTAAAAATATCATGCACGAACATCCGCACGTACATATGTAAATGATGAAAGTAATTACATTCTACATGCAATGCATGATTTTAAGCAGAAAAGTATTTTATTGACCACTACTAGTGCATCGAGACATGTAAATCATGCTTACGATATGTTATATGTGTAGCCGGTGGCATGTGAGACATGTATATGTTACCAATACTTTATGTTGTTACATCTTTTAGCTTTCTTATTCATTTTCTGACAGTTTGTTGTTTCCATACTTTTCCACCAGGAGAGTACTTTCTCTCCCTCTATCATCTCTGATCCGTGTGAAGCGTCTTCTTTCAAAACAGACAGCTTGCTGCATCTTCTTAGTTGATCAGCTTGCTGCATCAGCAATGATAGGTGCTTCCTGAATGCCATAGTGCCATCTTCTATTTCCCCCTTTCTATAAGGCTTCAACAATGACTCTTGACTTAAAACTCTTCCCCCTTTTTATCATCATCATCCAGCTCGATGTTCAAGGGTGGAGTTACAACGCCAAATATGGCAATCTAGGTTCCTCATGTCTGACAATTGCTGCTCAAAACCAAAACAGCAACCTGTCTATTTCGAGGTTCCTCTTTCTTATTCCTACCCAAGGGAATAAGACCTTGAGAGAGAGAGGTGTCAGGAGGTCAGGTACCTGATCGGTGGATGATCAGTTACCTATGCAGCTTCGTCAATGTCTAGGGCACATTCTCCTTGGATCTTTGATCTGCTGGTCTGGCGTCGCCTTCACCACAGCTTTAGTGTCGGTGAGGATTCATCTCTTTGCCCAGTGACCAGCTCGAAGCTGCTGACACAGTATCCGTGGACAATCAGTCAGCTTGCTGATAGCCTTCGAGAGACACCTGCTGTTTTTTTGTTTTATCTCCATGAATGGCATCAGGTGTCTTCTCTGTCCAAAGATTGGTCCTTAATGAATAACTTCCACATCATCCTTTGATGTGGAAGGCTTCTTCATGGGTTTCAGTCCCATATCTTCTCGGAGTTGAGGAAGTCGGACTTGTGTCAGATAAACGAGGGTATATGCACGCCCCTTATTTATCGTCCTCTCCTCTTCTTTATCTTCAATCATCTTGAAGAGGAGATTGCGAGGGATCTCCGGCATCTCGAACATCCTTCTGATAGCATCCATTTCATAGAGGATGTCCTTCATTCGTATGAGAGTCGCGGGGTTGATGGGATAAGTTTCAACACCCGTGATGACCTCTTCATCACCCTTTGAAAGCTTCATTCTCTTCCTGGTCATCAAAGATTTCTCGTCTTTTTTTTCTTCGCCTCCATCTTCATTATCTTCTCCTCCTCTTTCTGGAATCTTCATCACCATATAACTTGATATAACTTTACTTTTTCTGTAGAGTATATGGGTGCTCATGCTGTAATGAGAAACGTTTTAGGAAGAGTGATGAATGCCTCTGGTATAAATAGGTAAATGTGAACGGTTTCTTCAATCGACAGTTAGAAGATAAAACGCATGATCTGACGGTTGATTCAAAAAGGTGGAGGGGCCTTTTTGTAAAAAGCTGGTGTTCCGAGATAGACTTGATTGACCGTATTTCTATCTTCTGAAAAGTTAGATTTTGCTATGTTGTGATTTGATTGACAACCGCTTTTATAGATCTTTTGCACATGGCTATATCTCTTGGATCGATGTCATAGAATCCTGAAACCGCTTGATGGTTGCACTCGTTGATAGTTGATACAATTTGTTGCTCTTAAGATAAATGATATAACATCCTGTATCAGTATGTTGTAGGTTCAGGTTCCTGGTGTAACGCCCCGTTCCCATTTCAAATGGAAATTGGTCGTCACCCTTTACTTATTTAGAAATTAAAGGAATTATAATCATTTTTTTTATTTTAAAATTCAGAGTATAGCGGAAGACTTAAAAGTGAAGACACGAGAGTTATATATAAAAATAAAACGTAACATATATACATATACGTATATCTATAAACCAAGATTAGTCGTGTCTTACCCACATTTCTAGGAAAAATGTTCGAAACAAAGACTTACATGAATTTACACAATAAAACTTATATATATATATATATAATAGAATACGAGTCTAGGCCCATGATTTATTAGATTATACATATTTAAACAACCTATTGTTCTCAATGGAAATATTATTCTAGTACATCAACTTTATAAAGATAGTGAGAAGTCAGCCCAGCCTGCACACGTCCACATCATCATCTGCCGAGCCTGAAAATTATAAAAATGTAGCATCATGAGACACCTCCGGAGAGGGATCCAAGTGGGATAACTTTAATGTCTAATACATTGAAGTAATTAAATCGTTAAGCAAGTACTACATGTCATCATAAAGGAATGTGTGAGTCGCTCGCCCACTAAACCTTGCTTTCATAGACCAGGCATTTTTTTGCCCTTATGGTCGTCGCCGAGTATGGAAGTTACATACTGGTTATAGCTACGGACTTCAGTCGTTGATTTTCATACATAACTTATCAATTCAATTAACAACACATAGTAGAGAGTAGAAGTTACCCACTTGTACGTTGATAGTGCAAGGATTGCTTATGGCCGATTCACCGATCGTCTCGACTGCGCTCGACACACCTAACTGATTAGCCTCTTATGTCGTATAACATAATCTTTTGTATTTTATATTAGGTTACTTTAACCTAAAGCGTAATCATACTTATAACTTAATGATTAAGCATTTAAACTAGAAATTTGAAGGATAAAATGACACATAATTTTGCAACAATTTTAATAACTCATAGGTAATTCCTAAAATCACAACATTATTCGCATGATGACATATTAGTATTAATTATCATATTTTGAAAATTCACAATTTTTCACAGTGTATATAAATAAATAAAAATAGAATCCTAAACAAGACTTTCACTTGAATTTCAGCTCAAAATCAGTCTATATTGCAAACCCTATCAAATCTTATAGGATTAAGGAAATGCTCTCATATTTTTACAGAAGTCAGAAAAAATATCCAAGTATAACATATAAAAATATCAACATAAAATAACATTTGCATAATTAGTTATGAATTTTCTAAGTTGGCTGAAAACAGGGCATAGCACATGATGAAAATAGACTTTCTTATAAAAATCATCATAAATCACACAAGGTTCTAAAAATTACATGGTAAATTTCTACATACTTATAAGAACCTGTACTACAACATAGTCAAATATGGCTTATAAATATGATCTCAATAAATAGTTATGAATTTTAGAACAAGACCAAAAACAGGGCATCATCTACGCAGAAAACAGGTTATGTTGTATAATTCGGCATAAATCGTACAAAACTCATAAAAATGCATAATAAATTCCTACACGTACCTAAGAAATGGTTCTAAAACATAGTAGAAGAGAATACATAAATTCGAAGTACACTGTTCCAGAAAATTATATGATTCAGACCTAAAAACAAGGCAAAAACTGTCTCTGAACAGCTTATCTTAGAAAAATCATAGAAAATCGAGTTTAACTTCAAATCTTCTAAAATTTAACAAAAATGTTCTTCACCTAGTATATTCCAAAACAGAAGTAAAACAAAGCACATCCTTAAGTATATGCTAGAAACACCTTATTTCTCCATTCAAGCAACATAAAATTCCCAACCAATTTCCAAAGAACATCTTTGGACTTTCTAACCTAAGATATTAATCATAAATCATGAGATTTAATGAAGGTATTATGAGAGTTTAGCCAAAACTTACAAAGAGAGAGAGAGAGAGATGTGAGAAAAAGACCGTGAGGGTTTGAGAGTATGTGTGTGTTTCCTTCTCTTTCTTTGCTTGCTATGTTCAACTACTTAGGCTTATTTTGGTTCCCTTCATATAGCTTGGACAAGAGAGAGAGGGTATATATATACAAGTAATGGGTGTGATGCATATCATGAAGTCAAGTAGGATGATGAGGTGGCTAGTCTAGTGTCTAGGCTTTTAGGTTGTTTAGTCATAACTTAGCAAGTAAGTTTTTGATAATAAAAGTTAATTTTAACTAACATCTTATCTTTTTACTTCCATTCATATGTGTCGAGTGAGTGGAGATCGAGCTCGGTTTCCTCCATAAGTTATCCTGCAAAAATCCTTAAAATCTCGAAAGAAATATTAGATCATAAAAATTTTAAATCATCGACCATAATATGATTCGTAAATCATAACTTTAAATAATATAAGAATTTGCACTTAAATCATTTATATTTGAACGATAAAAGAAATTTTATAAAATATGCAATGCAGGGTATTTTCTTGAAATGTGGTGTTACACCTGGGCTATTTGAATCCTGGATGCGTATCCTGTAGGAGTCAGTTGGTGTGTACTTTTCTGGATTCTTCCGAAGACGCTTGCCTTAGCACTCTGTCTTGTCTCTTGTTGATACCACTTGTTGGTCCCTCAGACTTCCCTCAGCAACCTGCTTAGTTGCTTCCTTAGTGACTTCAGCTACTATAAAAGGTGTAGCTTTAGTTACTTCAGCAACCTCCTTAGTTGCTTTCTTAGTGACTTCAGCTACTATAAAAGGTGTAGCTTTAGTTACTTCAGCAACTTGACCATCATGACTATTTGTTGATGGAATGCCTGCTTGAAATCTTGAGTGTGTATACTGTCTGAGTCAGTGGGATCTTCTTCACTGTTTCAAGCTTTGTGGTAGACAATATTTCCCCCTTATTTCATGCATTCTTCTTTTTGATGAGATTCCAAAAAAGTTTTCAAGGAAGTCATTAGGCTTCCTTCTGTTGAGGTGTCGTCTCTCCTTTCTAGCATCCTCAACCACAACTTGTTGATTCTGATCAGTTTCCTATTTGAGAGTCCTTTTCACAAGTTAGAACAACTTCCTACAAATCTTAGAATAGATATGTTAGATGATTTTGGATAACCAGAGATATGAAGTGTGTTTATGCCGTGCTAAAGAAAGAGTTTTGGTCTTAAAAAGAAAAGGTTTTTCCAAATTAGAAATGGGTGGATCTGAGTAGGTTACCAGTCAAGCTAGCGTTTAACCCAACTTGCTCTGATACCACTTGTTGCTCCTAAGTGGTCTCAGAGGTTCAAAGGGGGGGTGAATGATCCTCTATCGATTTTAAAATCTTTTCTATTTAATAGGTTCCTGATTCACTGAGGAATGCAGTAACCTGTTTGGAATCAGTAACCTGGCCAAAGGCTGATTCAGGTTCCTAACCGGTATCAGATTGCAGCGGAATAAACTTAGATAGAGTTTCTGTTTTGCAAACCAGTTTCCTTTTACAAATATGACTTTAACAAAGACTTTACACAAGATGCTTGTGATATGCAGTAAGCAAGATAAGAACAATGCAATAAGTAAATCAAAGCAATAAATATTTATGGTTTATAGTGGTTCGAAGGTGGTGTAAGTCTTCTACGTCCACTCTACTCCTTCCTAGAGGAGGAACTTCGTTAGGTTAGTTCGAATTAAAAGTCCAGCTTTACAAACATCTTCCTAACAAGCTATATATATAGAATCCCAGATTCTTAGGTCTCAAACCCACGCAAGATACACAATCCCACATAGGACAAGTAGCCTATTTCTAGACTACACACTTAGGAAGGATCCAATCCTATCAACTAAGTTACACCATAAAACAACCTAGCGCACACAACACAATGGTTAAAAGAAAAGAAAGGTTTTCTTTAACTGGTGCGAAACAGTCTTAATCTTTGAAAGCTTCAATGCTATGGTAGACTGCTCCTGGAAGGTTGAGTGGCTGAACATGTATAAGCTTGAGAAGCTTTGGAATATATCTACACCTTCTATTTATAGATCTTGAGAATATATCTGTTGGGGAAGTATTCGTTGAAGGGGAACACTTCACCATCGTGAATTGAAGCTTTGATCTCTAAGATCTTCTTTGTGACCACATTAAATGCTTCTGAGTTGATCTTGACATGTGTATTTAATGCGCCCACAATCTTTGACTTGTCATGCAACGGATAGCTACTCTAGTTGATAGATAGCTTTGCTCTTCTTCACCCTGCATGATCTTTCTGATGCTGCTTCTTGTTGTCTTTGGCCTGTTGCTTCCTTCAGCTAGTTGCTTCCATCAGCTTGCTGCTTCTTGTAATCTGCTGGCAGCTTTCTGTTTTCTTCGTGCAGCTTTCAGCATGTTGTTTTCTACAGCTTGTTATCTTCTTTTTACAGCATCTTATCTGCTCCAAATGTAGATACTCTCTCCAGCTTGTTGTTCCTTATAGCTTTCCTGACTCTCTCTAAGGTTGGTTTCCTTTCCTACTAGGAAAACCTTTACATGATCTCTTAACTTAGAGTCATGTAGATAATATGGAAACCAGGTACTGACATCCCTAAGCAAACTATTTTTGTCTCGTCAATATAACTACTAAAATATCCCAACACTTTTATAGATTGGATATCTATATTTACCTTGTATTGTTATTTCACTATATTATTAGAACAATGACATTTATACTTTGTACTACTATAAATTGGACATTCAGAATACAAAGCAATCAAGTATTTTATTGTTAGAACTTAGAAAGTTGCTTCAACAATATGTTGTTGATATCTACACAAAATTGGAGACCTTCAAATTTTATTATTTTCGAAGTAACCAAACAAATTTACTAAAGAGAACTATATCAAGATATTATAGATAGTGTCTTCAAAGAAAAAAAAAATATATATATAATTAAAGACCACCAAATTTGATTATTTACCAAGTAACCAAAAAAATTTAGGAGCGAAACTATATCAAGATATTATAAAATGATCAGTTTGAAATATATAAGAGCAAGTGAGGATGGTAAAAGATTGTTTGGAAATTAATATTTAATCTTAGTTTGCAATAGAGTCAATGATGAAGATAGATGCTTGTGTTATTTAAAAAATAAGAAACAAACTCTGAGAATTATCTATATATTACATATTACAAAATATTGTAATTGTATAGATTTTACGTATTACACACTATAATAATTGTGTAACATATAAAATATGTATATAATTACTTAGTTTTATCACACTACCAATAAAATCAAGTCACATATCAATATAAAAATTGTATAAAATTTACATATTATATAGTGATTATGTAACATATACAAATACATATATGAATAGTTTTGTCGCACCATCTTTACATTAATATTTTGTGTATTATGAATATATATTACACAATATAGCAAATCGATATGAAAATAAAGGTATTTTACCCCTTTCTGCATTGAATTCATTTAATCCCTGTCAGACTTGTGTTGATTAGGTTGTTAATGGAGTTGATCAATTCCGAAAAGGTTTTGAATTTTGGTGTTAAATGAGGTTGTAGATCTAGTCTCACTATTAACTACTTGTAATTGAATGTAGCTAATGAAGAGTTCTTCGCTTGGGACAATGTTCTCTTGATAAGGTGGCTGAGATGTGGTTTTCTCCAGCTGGTGTGGCATATAACGGGTGTAGACTTCACGGTGTCAACAGTTCATCATGTTGTCGTTGGTTTAATCCACACATTATGTGGTATTTCAGTTAGATTTCCTGAATTCATCCAATCAGTATCAAATAGAAAGCTTGAAAATATAGCTGATATGTTTATTTTGCCGAGCATATTCTAACTGAAATGTCCAAAATTAGAAAAATTCGGAGAGTCAATTGTTAGGAATTAACGTGGAATTTGGTGATACAAGGTGGGAATTCTGAGAGAAAATATGGAAATTTGGATAAATGAAGAGAATATAATTGAAATTAGGACATCTTTAAAAGAGGAAATGAATATGGGGATTTTGGTGAAAATAGTGTCAATTTTTCCACCAAAAAACTAAGGTCCATATTTTCCATCAATTGTCGAAGGAAAGTTAACGGAAGGTATCTAATTTGTTAATTTTTGAAATATAGGATATCAACCTTGTAAGTTGTAACAGAGATACCATAATTGAAATAGGGGTATAGTTTCGGTAATAAATTATAATTTACCCTTTATTAGTGAAAACATGTTTACCCGAAGACATTAATATATATGAGTTTCTTGAATAAATTTTTTATTGCTTCATCAAAAAAAACAAGAAATATTAATTCAATTAATCAAGAGTGATAACAAATATTAGTCTTGGATACATTTAGATATGAATATGTTTTGAATATATAAATCATCTCAAATTGCAATTAATTTTTTTCCATGGTATGTTTTAAACTCATTGCGATCCTATGTACTTGGTTTAAAAGTATTCTAGAGAGAAACAAAAATGTTATGCAAAAACATAATGAGTCAAAAACACAAAAGATGAAAAGATTCTTACAACTTCAATGAATATCTCTGTTGTAGATCAGTATGACGCTACCTTCACCATTAATTGTCCATTAATTGCTCTTCAACTTGTAAATATATTGAGTATGGATGCAAAGTATCCTGCAATCCATTTGGGCCTTTCATATCGGAGACTGAAATATCCCATAGTCACACCAAATACAAATCACATCCATACCCCAAAACAACAGCTTGCCAACTAAATCCATTTAGAACCGCCGCCGCCGCCGGAGCGCCGCCGCCGTCGCCGGAAAAGTCGTCGGTGCCGCCGTCGCCGTCGCCGGAAAAGTCGCCGGAGCCGCCGCCGCCGGTGGTGGAGGCTGGTGCTGCTGGGCGTCCCGGGTGTGCGCGCCGGGTGCGCATGCCGGACGCCGGGTGTGCACGCCGGGAGGCGCCGGGCAACGGCCGACGGGGGTTGCAAGCGCGCGACGGGCGCGCGGGCGCGGGCGCCGGGGATGCAGCGCGCACGGGCGACGGGAGCAGCAAGCGCGCGACGGGCGCACGGGCGCGGGCGACGGGGAATCAGTGCACGCGCGGGCGCGAGCGACGGGGATCCTGTGCGCGCGCCGGGTGCCGTCGTGCATGCCGAGCGCGCACCGTCGAGTATTTTCACACGTTGAACCGAGTCTTTGTGTACATCGGGTCGACCGGGAGTCGGGGCCTGGTCAAAGTCAACCATTTGACCGAAATTACCAAAATACCCTTCGATATTAAAACGCTCCGTTCGAGCTCGTTTCAACTCCGATCGAGCTCATTCTTTTTCCGTAGCGACCCTAATACTTTCCTCTATCATATCAGTTGCTGAACTGATCTTTTCTCCCTTGTCTCATCGACCTCAACCTCTTGATCTATCGATCCGTCTCGTCTCTATCGAACGATTCTTCTCTACGGCTATCTTTATACATTTTAAATATAAGTTTTAAGCATATTAATGATGTAAGAAATATTGTAAATTTTTGTAGGCCATCCATTGGGTTGGTATCAGTTGGAGTGGGAATCAAGATACCAAGTCTTTGATACTAGCGACTCACGTGGTAACCACCGAACAAGGTGGGGGTAACTTCTAAACCCTAATAACTCTATGAAATGTGAACTCATATGTTTTGAGATAAATGTGAAAATTATATGATGTGTGTGGGGGTAAACTCTAAATCCAAATCTTTATATTTCAATTGACGTATGCATGTAAACTGGATATTATTAGAATGCTATTGATCGTTATGAATTGGTTGAAGCTTATGTGCCTTGGGTTTTGTGCTGTGTTTGTATTCTGTGTTTATTTTACGATAGTGTGGTAGGGTTGGGCTCAGTGTCCAGTGGGCTCAGTGTCCATTGGGCTGCGTGTCCATTAGTGAGTCGTCGGGGTGTCCTTTGGGCTTCGTGTCCATTGGGCTGCGTGTCTAGTTTTGAGTCGACAGAGTGTCCTTTGGGCTTCGTGTCCATTGGGCTGCGAGTCTTTTTTGTGAGTCATGGGTTGTGTGTCCGTTTATAGATCGAGTTATGTGTTTTGTATAATATGTGATGTGTTTAATTGTTGATTGTTATATCTGTTTGATACGTGATCGGCTTAATAAATATTAAAACATGGAAAATATCCCCACGAGTGTATTCAACGCACTCACCCCCCACCTGTACTCACACTACAGGAGAAGAAGAGAATCTTGACGCGTAGAGAGAGGGATGCCCTATCAGCTGAGTCCATCTTCCGGTTTTACCATTTTTAAAGATATGTTGCTCGGTTGTAAAAGAAAATTGTATTTCTCCATCTTTGTAAAAGATCCTGATGTTTTTCCGCTGCTATGTAAAATGGTTTTATTTCGGCTAGACGCCGAGGATTTGTATACATAAAATCGTATGTTCTCTTTCCCAAAGATTTCTATTTTATTTCATGCACGTCTTTTTTTCCCCTTCTTTCTTCACGCCCGCAAGTAAAACTCTGATATTTTTGACTAAAAGATTTTGGGGCGTGACATAAGACATGTCAATGGTTGTGAAGGTCTTCAAGATTCTCTCCACTGGTTGCTCTAGACCTTTGAAAACAAATGTCATTGACTCCTCGTATTTTGTGAACCGGCTACTTTCTGACATATTTTCCTTGGCATTTATCATGGCTTTGAAATTATTCAAGTATCTATTAGGCATGGAGCCATTAAATTCATTTTGGGCTATGTCAAAAACTTGCAAGTTGGGAAAGGTAACATTGGTCTCTAGCGAGGATAATATGGTCCCACTAAATCTATTAGACCTCAAGACAAGAACTCGAAGCTCGAGAAGAGTCTCCATCCAAAAGGGAAACATATCCACTATTTCATTGTTTCCAATATCAAGAACCTGAAGTTGTAAGAGATGGTGGCAATGTTCCTTTGAAATGACTGTTGTTAAGGTTAAGAGACTCAAGAGCACAACCCTCCATAAATGATGATGGAATGAGGCTATGAAGGTAATTTCCCTTGAAATGCAAAACCTCCAAAGATTTGCTAAAGTTTCCTAAACACTCTGGCATTATCCCTTCTATGCTGTTGTTTGATAAATGGAGAAATTTAAGAGATTTCAAATTGCAAAACTCTGATGGGATCTGTCCACTGAAATTGTTGGAATGAAATATTATAGTATCCAATTGTGAGAGATTCCCAATGGCTGAAGGTATTACTCCTGAAAGATGGTTATTTGCAAGATTTAGGTGCGACAATTTTTGCGATCTTTGAATATGTCGTGGTATGGAACCTTCAAAGAAGTTACTAGAAAGTTCAATAGATCCGATGTTGTCTGTGAACAACTCCCAAGGAATGTTTCCTGAAATATATAAAAATTAGAATAGTCAGTTGAGTAATCAAAGTGGCAAAGGTAGTAATTTTTAATTAATTAATTACCCACTTAACTTGTTATATATGTAGAAGGAACTGGGAATAAACTTGGTATTAATTAAATGCACCCAATAACTATTATATATATAGTGCATTTCAATAACAAAAAGTGATGCATGAATTTCCTCTTTTGATCCAATCTAGCAATTAGATTTCATTACTCTTAAAACAATATTCCAACAAAGGAAAGCTTGATCAAAAGAGAAATGAGCACATGGAAAAGGCTATATCATATCAAAACCAATGCCATGATGATGACATAGAGAACTATAAAATTAAAGAGGCAAGACAAGAATCGTACCGTTCAAAGCGTTGTCGGCCAGGTATAATGTTTGAAGTGATTTGAGATTCCCAATTTCTATTGGTAACACTCCACTTAACATGTTATCTGATAATATCATAGTTCTCAAGGAGGATATATTAAAAATGGTCAAAGGCAAAGGCCCCGTCAACTTATTAACCATTATTTGCAAGTCCTCTAATTGTTTAAGATTACCAATCTCTTCTGGGATAACACCTACAACATTGTAAGATCATTAAAAGTCGATTAGTCATCAAATATAATGATATGCTACTAATGAACTTGGGATAATAAAATATTCACAAAAAGTCAGTTATCAAAAAGAGAGATTATTATACCACTTAAATTATTGTTCCAAAGATATAAGACGTAAAGGTTTGTAGCGTTCCCAATTTCTCTTGGCAATGATTCACTAAGTTGATTTCCGCCCATGTCCAATCCCTCTAAATTATAAAGGTGACCAATCTCTTTCGGAATATTACCTGAGAAATTGTAAAGTCACGAAAGCTCAACTTACTGATCAAGAATAAAGATATGCTACTAATTGTACTTTGGATTAGAAATAATTAATATTGTCACGCCCCAAAATCTTTCGATAAAAATATCAGAGTTTTTCCTCTTTGGGCGTGAAGAAAGAAGGGGAAAAGGACGTGCATGAAATAAAATAGAAATCTTTGGGAAAAAGAATATACGATTTTATGTATACAAATCCTCGGCGTCTAGCCGAAATAAAACCATTTTACATAACAGCGGAAAAACATCAGGATCCTTTACAAAGAAGAAGAAATATAGTTTTCTTTTACAAACGAACAACATATCCTTAAAAAGGTAAAACCGGAAGATGGACTCGGCTGATAGGGCACCCCTCTCTCTACGCGTCAAGATTCTCTTCTTCTCCTGTAGTGTGAGTACAGGTGGGGGGGTGAGTGCGTTGAATACACTCGTGGAATTAATCACCAAGTTGTTAACATTATTAAGCAGATACACAGATCCAACATATATAATAGTTCAGCAATGAGACACAGCACAGATAATGCATTGCACATAATACGGACACATAACTCTAAGAGTACTCATCTAACATATGGTGCTTTTATGGGCCACCAGTCCATTGGTGCTTTTTACGGGCCACCAGTCCATCCAGAACGAGATCATAGACCTCCATTCCGTTGGTGCTTTTTACGGGCCACCAGTCCATCCCAGAACCAGATCATGGACCTCCGTTCTGCTAGTGCTTTTTACGGGCCACCAGTCCATCCCTAACGTATGGTGCTTTTATGGGCCACCAGTCCATCTTAACATGACTTTGGACTTCCGTCCACATATATCATATTCATAATGTATGCACGTACATAGTAATCATAGCAAATAATCACAGCACGTAGAGTTCAACAGTTCATATATCAAATATGGAAAACATTAAACAAATAGAGTTATTAGGGTTCAGAAGTTACCCCCACCTTGTTCGGTGGGTACCACGTGAGTAGCTAGAACCGAAAGTCTGATAACCCGACACCTCAAAGCTCAGTCCGAAAAGTAGCCTACATAAGTTATATCGTTTCTTAGATCCTTAATACATTAAAACTTATATTTAAAAATGTATAAAGATAGCCGTGGAGAAGAATCGTTCGATAGAGACGAGACGGATCGATAGATCGAGAGATTGAGGTTGATGAGACAAGGGAGAAACGATCAGTTCAGCAACTGATATGATAGAGGAAAGGATTAGGGTCGCTACGGAAAAAGAATGAGCTCGATCGGAGTTGAAACGAGCTCGAACGGAGCGTTTTAATATCGAAGGGTATTTTGGTAATTTTGGTCAGGAGTTGACTTTGACCGGGCCCCGACTCACGGTCGACCCGACGTACACAAAGACTCGGTTCGACGTGTAAAAATACTCGACGGTGCGCGCTCGGCGTGCACGACGGCACCCGGCGCGCGCACAGGATCCCCGTCGCCCGCGCGCGCGGCTCCCGTCGTCCGTGCCCAGCGCGCGCTGGATCCCCGGCGCCCGCGCCCAGCGCGCCCAGCCGCCTGGGAATCAGCTGCTCGATCAGCCCACTTCCCGGCGCCACCCGCCGCGGCAACGCCTCCCTTTGCCGGCGGTACCTTGTCCGCCGGCAAGCCCGCACCTCTGGTCACCATCTCTGGCCAAGTTTTCCGGAATCCGGCCATGAACAGTAACCATTTTCTCAGCCCAAACGTACCCAAACGATCACAAAATCTTTGCCACCACAACTAAAAACCACTCCGGCCGGCGACTTTCCAGCGCCGGTCATCACCCCCAAACCATTCCAAATTCTTGTCCAACACCTCAAATTACCCTAGAAACAGAAACGACCCAAAATCGTCTAGACACGAGAGAGAAACGGGAGAGAGAACATGGTTGAAAAACAAGGGTTTAGGGTTTTGGAGGAGGTTTTTCGCCGTTTCCCGGCGAACGAGACATCGGATTGGAATTCCGGAAGCTGTCCTAGACTCGTCTCATCGAGGGCTACAATCAGAGCCTAGGTTATATTTTCCGGCGACGGCGGCGCCGGCGACGGAACGGCGGCTCCGGTATGGCGGCGGCGGTCCGGCGGTGGTCCGGCGGCGGTCCGGTGGCGGCGCTCCGGCGACGGCAGAAATTAAAAACGTAAAAGAAAAGAAAAGAAAGAGAACTTACGTGTTTGCGTCGCGAGCGTCGCTCGGGTCGTCGGCTTTGAAAACGTATAAGTTTTGAAAATTATGAGCCTCTATTTATAAATTTTGGAATTTACCTTTTTACTGTTGGAAAATTACTATTTACCAAAAATATCTTAATTTACCTTTCATTAAAATATTATTTTTATTTTTACCTTTTATTGTAATTTTACCCTTTCCTTCGTCAGTTGAGCTACGGGTCTCCGATTGACCCCTAGTTTGTTTCTATTTTCTCTTATTTCTGATACGAATCTCTTGGTAAAATCGTATTCTAGGTTCCATGTCACGAAAAAAATACCCATCTAAAACTAAAACCGGCGTTAACCAAGTATCTGAAACGCACATACTAAATTAAACAGTCAAAACATACGCACATAATTATTAAGTCGGGGTTCAAATGTTTAATTATTCAATTATGCTCATTTTGACCCGGGGTGCTACAAATATACATAAAGTATAAGTAGACCAAAAATAATAGTGTAATCCATGATTGTAAGAAGGCGCCGTATGTAATGAAAGACATCAGTATATTCGATGGAAAATAGCACGATCGTTGTTTTTTTTTTTTTTTTCCAAGTTTGTTTCTATAATATGCTGGGAAAAGGTTCAATGGTTCATGGTGATGTTTGGGTGAACAACTAAAATATTCATAAAAGTTCATCAAAATGCTCAGAAGTATGATTTATTGTTGCTTAAGATTTAATTCGAATTTCATAACTTTATGCTGTGTTACAGAAGTATGACCTGACTGTAAAGTCTTCAACAATATTGTGTTGATAATATTGCATGTAATAATTGATACTTTTGTATATAACAAGTGATCATATTTTAAAACATAAAAGTGATATTATTATTACTCAACATAACATCATAGAACAAAAAAAACACAATTAACAAGCGATACTTTAACAGTTAATAAGTAATACTTTAAAAAATAATAAGTGATGGATTATAAAATATAAGAAATATTTCAACCAATACTATGAAAACTGATACTTTAACAAATAACTAGTAATTTTTTGTAAAAACAAGAAATACTTTACAAGCTTTACGTTCACTAATTTCTTTAGCTACTACCGCAAGTGTACGGTGTAGGGTGTAGAAGTGGTGAGCAAGGTCAATCCCACAGAGACTGTATATCTAGGCACTAACTAACTACTCAAATTCAGTTCTCAATTTTATCTAGGAAAATCAAATCTCATCAATTGCATATTAATTCAATAGAAAAGTAATTGCGCAAGTAAATTCACTCAAGGATAACAGATATCTAAGACAGGTTATAGGACATGCTTTCATCTAATTCTCATCAAAACATCACTTTAACCAATTCAAGTTCATTAATCAATCATCCTATATGAGCAATCACACATGTCGAATTAACAGCTCTCCCGAGTCAGTTAACCGGTTGATTATTATGCCACCAGAGGTATCCCTACTCAATCTGATTGAAACATAACAACTCCCAAAAGTACCTAAGATTGATTTCCCATCACATAAATTCCTTAATCTCCCAATCTAAGTCTTTTTATGTGTCATGTGTTTATTCTTCCATAATTAAATCTCATCTTCCAAATTTTGATTTAATTACCAAAACATGTTCAATTACTGGCCACATAACCAAACAAGAAATCAACTCATAAACACACAAATATGATAAATGATCATGAACTTTGAATTGAAATTAAAGATCCACCAAGATTCGAATCAGGTCACTAAAAAGCCCTAGAAACCCTAGAAAATTAGCTAGACATGATTATAAATAAACTCATAGACAAGATTGAAAATATAATATCTACTAATATTCAACAAGGGAAGAAAATATTAAAAACTTTATTTACGACGATCTCACGATCCTTCGATCTCTTGAATTCTTCTTCAAATCCTCTCGATGCTTCTTAGACTCTCGTGTTTTCTCATATGAAACTCTCTTCTCTCTCTCTTCTACTTCTCTTCATGTTGAGTATTTATATTGTTTTGGGAGTCTTCCAAGTGAAGTAACCGATGAAGATTATCCAAGAAAACCAACTTTCTACGAGTTCTTGTTCACCAGGGCACGGTCGTGTTGTACGACATGGTCGACCGTGCCCTGCTTAGGGTCACTGGCGATTGCACGGCGTTGACCGTGCTGTGGGGCATGGTCATGCCCCGTCATCCAGACTCACTACATACTGGCGCACGGTCGTGCTATATGGCACGACCACACCGTGCGCCACCAACTCTTCCACGCGATCTCGTATTTCAACTCCTATTCTTTATCGTTTTTCCACGATTCCTTCCTTGATTATCAATTACACTTGAAACTTGCACTTTTCTCATCAAAATCATGTAACTAAGCACAAACCCGTCAAATGCAACTTATATAATATAATATCAGAAATCACCATAAAAATGTATCTAAACATATTCAAATGAATATATAAACATACATAAAAATACGTGAAAAACGATACTTATCAAATCCCCCAAACTTGAACTGTTGCTCGTCCTCGAGTAACATCAACTACTCAACTGACATTCATAAAGAGAATTAAGCAAGCAACTAGAGAAACACGAACCAAGAATTTAAGCAAATCAAACTATAGATCATATACACCTAATTGATATAAAAAATCCATCCAAACTTCTAATGAATACTTTAAACAATTCATAACCATGTACTTTCAAGGATATTGAACCTCACAAGGTAACAGTGTATCACTCACGCTCAAAAGTGTTTAAAGATAGGACGTGTATACGCTCAAATCGATAAATCAAGTAAAACCTACCATAAGCTTGCAAATCGTCTCACTTCTCCACCACGTTTGTACATGTGAATATTAAGAATAAAAAAAGACTTTATTTGGACATAATGAAGCTCTTTGGACATGGTAGGAAAAATTTGGATAAAAGTGACTACTCAAATAAATATTTGAAGCTCCTCCACAAATTTCAACTCAAATCATGAAATTTTCTATCTTCATGAGGTCTCTTCAAATGACCACTTCTCCCAAAACATGAGTTCCAGCGATATGTCAAAAATAATCATTCAATTGAGTTCCAAAAAAGACACAACTCAATTAAAAATCTAAAACATATCGAAATTAGGCACAACTCATGCAAAAAATTTCTTCCTACAATCACCTCTTCAACCCAAGTATATATTTTCTTTTTTTCTTTTTCACACTTGGTCTCTCTCTTTTTTCTCTTTTTTCTCTTTTTTCTTTTCTTTCATTCATCATTTTTCCTTGTATCCTCCACCAAATTCTTTCTCCGACTCCACATATACTTCCCAATTGAGCTTCAAAATCATAGGTAGGCTCAAAATAAAAGCTGGTAATTTATCCAATTATTTGGCTACAAAAAAATAAGGCTCAAAGGCTCAACAAGGCTAACTAAGGAAATATATCGAATTTGGTGAGATATTTGACTAAGCGACTAATCAGAGCAAAGATGGCCTTATATCATCATCAAAAATTCACACGTACTTGTAGTCTCCAATGAGATACCAAAACAAGTTCTAGAGGTATATACAAGACAATCAATAACCACACAATCAAGAAAATAAGACTTGGTGTAATATAAAGTCAAGGCTCAAATCTCACAAGCTTATTTTCATACTCCTCAAAACTACACAATCATTGCATGCTCAAATATATTCACCAAAAAAAATTCAAAAGAAACTTTCAACTACAATCAAGAAATATATCTCTACGTTCATTTTACTCAATTCATGTTTCTTGCCCCTCAAGAATTCAATTATATCTCCTAATCACAAGATCATCTATCATCCTAAAAAAAACATGCTAAATCAATAAACCTACAATGCAACTACTCATGTGATGCAAACCATCCCCCAAACTTAAAGTTGATAATTCTAAAGAAACCGTCTTTCTTGATGGAATACTAACTTCTAAGGTTTCAGCGACTACCCTACCGCTCTCATGCTTCCACAAATCCGGTGTCATAACAACACTATAGGTATAGAAAATAAACACGAATCGTGAGGAGATAAGTAAATGTGGATTCCGTCGAAAAGCAAAAGACAAACTAGTATCATATATGTATAAGCAAAAGATGGGCAGCTCATACATTATACAAAACGATCATGTACACTATTACAAGGTAAGAGCCACTACATATCTATCTACATATATAATACTAAAAGTTCATCATCCGTAACCTATCTCTTAACAGCCTCCAAGCGAGTGAGAGCATATGCCCGAGCCCTACATGTCCCTGGCATTGTCCTTGGCGTTGTTGCTGCTGAGTTTCCGGACTTCCGACAGTTAATCGCAATGTGTCCCGATTCTCCACACCTATAGCAGTTTCAGGTTCCATGGAGATGGGGTCCTACATGTGACTTTCCACACTTGAAACATGAGTTCCCTAGCCTCGGCCTCGGTGTTATAGTTGTTGGGTGTCTAAACTTCTAACAGCTACTTGCGGTATGTCCAGGATCTCCACATCTGAAACAGTTCCGAGTATTGCTTGTTGGTGACCTCGGCTTCTTCTCCGTTGTTGTGTCTCTGAACTTCTGACAGTTGATTACAACGTGTCCTAGTTCTCTACATCTAAAGCAAACCTTGGTCCCTAGAAGACATGGTCCTGTATAGGCCTTTCCACATTTGACACTCATGTTTCCCTACTTAGGGATAGGGAGGAGCGGAGCACTATTGGTCTTTGGACACTTGTTCTGATTGAAGTCCTGACTCGGACCAATTCATTTCCTTTTTCCTGGTCTCAATATTACCTTCTCGAGCTGTGCAACATCTAAGCGTAGATGAGAAGCAACTTCTTGACTGATCTCTGAACAACTTCATCATATATCATGGTTCCTTGACTAGCCAAATTGGAACTGATCTCTAGGCGAATGCCTCTTTTAAAACGTCGGTCCTTCTCAAAATCGGTGTCTATCAACTGAGGCACATATCTACTCAACTGATTGAATCTCTTCCCATACTCTCCTACGGAAGTGGTTCCTTGATGAATATGTATGAAATCTGCTTCTTTTTTGTCACGGTATGACTGAGGCAGGAATTCCTGTCTAACCACCTCTTTGAAGACTCCCCAAGACATAACACTCTTATGTTCTGGTGACATAGTCCTTTCGTATGACTCTCACCAGTAGCTGGCTCCTTCATTGAGTTGTAATACGGCACAAGAGATCTTCTACTCTTCTATGCATGTCAAAAGTCCAAAGAGTCGATCCAACGACCTTATCCACTCTTCAGCTTCAATCGGTTCTCCTGTTCCATTGAAGGTCGATGGATCGAAACGTCGGAACTGTTCAATGATTGAGTTCGCATCGTTACTCGATGATGATTGCGGCACAGTTTGTGTGGTCTCATAATGTCGAACCAAGCCTCTCAGTACGGACACCAAGTCTCCCCTTATGGCATCCATATCGTGTTCAAACAGATTCTCCATTGTCGGTTGGTCTCTACACGGTCGACCTTGTGGCATATCGTTCTGAAGACAACATACAAAAATTAACCCTTATAATCTACCCTATGTAACCCAACACTATAAATAACAACAGATAAACAAACAGCAGGTACATGGTACAGATCAACATTCATTTTATTAAATTTTGTGATCTTGGAGAGAAGCACATCGAGAGAGGTGCTTATCCGTCACATAGGATAATCTATACCCACGAAAAGAGAAAACACCCATTAGCACACCCTATAGTAAACAAGGGTCCATGGTAGACTCAACTCTCTGTAACACGGCATCAACTCCTATGAACGGCCATTCTCGTACACGAGCTCACACTGCTGCAGTCAGCGGCTTTGTGGTGGTGGCTCAGAGCAATGTGTCATTGTAGTGATATGAAGAGGATTTTGAAAGATCTTTACTCGATAAAACACGTTTGAAAAGAAAAATAAGCTTGATCAGAGCCTTACAAAGGGTAGGAATTTTACTCTGATACCATACTGTCACGCCTCATTTTCACACTTAAAAATATCAGAGTTTTCTTTGTGGGCGTGTAAGAAGAAAGGGAAAGAGACGTATATGACATAAAACAGAACCCTTTGAAATAGTTTAAAGATATGATTTTATATGTTTAAAACCTTCGGCACATAGCCGGGATAATTAAAGATTTACATATACAAACCTTGACATCTAGCCGAAATAAAACATTTAATCATAACAACGGAAAATACATCAGGATCCATAATATAAAAGAAATATAGTTTTTTCTTTACAAATATGCAACATCGTTAAAAAAGATAGATCCAGAAAAAGACAACAGGGAAAAAGATTAGAGCTGACATAGCACCCCTCTCTCTACACTTCTCCTCTTTTATAATTTCCTGTAGCGTGAATACACGTGGGGGTGAGTGCATTGAATACACTCGTGGGGATATTTTCCATGTTTTTAACAGTTATTATGTAGTTATAACAATTCAAACATGTGTAAGTTCGGCAATTAGACACATCACGTAAAATGCATAGCACATAATTTGTAACCCAACCTCAGGTGCGGGTATTTCCCATCTTACCCTACAAAACGGTCTGAATACCGTTGGTGCATTTCCAGGACCACTAAATCTATGATAGTAGAACATAAAGAGATGTTTTTAACGGACCCTAAGTCCCTTCAAGAATGAATATAGACCTTAGTCCTTTTACAGTATAAATATGACACATCATTCACATCATATAATCATGACATATAAGATTCAACAGTTCATATATCAAATAGGGAAACCAATAAATACATCGAGATTTAAAAATTACCCCCACCTTGTTAGGTGATAACCACGTGTAATGTCAAAATAACAAGTTTTAAGAGTGTTGATCCGATTGTAAGCCTACACATGTAATGAGGTTTCTTAGATCCATAATATGTTAATTACGTATATATAAATATATAAAAATCTCTCAAAGAAGAAACGATAGAAAAAACTAGACGAAACGAAAGATCTAAATATCAAGGAGGAAGAAACGAGTGTGGAAGGGTAAACAAGTGATCTTAAGATGAAGAAGGAAAGATTAGGGTTTGAACGGAAGAAGAACGGGATTAATCGGAGTTAAAACAAGTTCAAACGGAGCGTTTTAAGGTATATAAGCATTTTCACAATTTTCGGAAAAGAGTTTACTTTGATCGGGACTCCCGATTCCCGAATGACGACATCCCATCGCCGGTGACACAATGCACACACATGATGCAGATTGACGTACATAAATGCTCACCGGCGCGCACATGGCGCACATAGCAGCCCATGGCGCGCGCACCTCCGCGTGCGCTATCACATAACTCACGCACACCTTCTCACGTGCGCTACGCGTACCCCGACGCACATCTCCGCGCGTGCTGCCCAGCAGCCTCGTCACTCACACAGCAGCAACAACCAAGTAAACCCAGCCTCGACCGGCCACCACCCGTCGCCGACCACCACCCGACCTCCGACTCGTCGGCGCAACATGTCGTGTCGGCCACCAGTGAGCACAGCAGCACTGCACAACGCCACCCTCAACACAACCAAACACACACGCATAAAAACTCACGTACATCCTCGGCCGGTGACACTCCCCAACACCGATGCCACTTCCCCGACCATCTTCCCGACACGGCGCCATCCTCCACGATGGTGCCAAACTCTCACTATACACACACACAGCAGCACACACGCTGCACCACACACACACACACAAAGACCCGTTGCCGGCACATCTTGCGCCGACCACCCTCCAACGTACGGTGGCACATCCAGCGCTACCCCAGACACACACACCACACTATAGCCACGACAAGGAGGGGTAGAGAAGAGAGAGAGAGAGCGGTGAAGAGGAAGAAACTAGGGTTTTCAGAGGTTTGACCGGTCTTTTCCTGGCGAAGGAGGCGTCGTAATAGAAAACCGAGCCCGAATCTGGAATGGGCTCGTCGAAAACTATAAGAGGGGTGAAAAATCGGCTGAAGCCGAGAAGAAAAATATTCCGGCACCGGCGGCGGTGGCCGGAAAACCAGAAAAGAGAGGAGAGAGACGAGATATCTTAATTATTATTTTTAGGATTAGATTCGTATTATTTATATCCTTTTTCGAAAAATCGTACTATTCATCGAGAATATCTTACTCTTACTATTCATAAAAAATATCTTACTATTCATGAAAATATCTTAATTTTCTCGACGGAGCCGGTGTTGGTTGGACGATCCGAGCCCAGATTTAGAACGGGCTCGACGAGGGCTTTGTATCCACATAAAAATTGAAAAAAATGGAGAAATGAGAGGTGTTGCCGCCTGCCGAAAAAGGCAGAGAAGAGAGAAAAATCAGAAAATAAAATCTTACCTTTTCGGTTGTAACGAATTATTACATTTACGATTCATTTCGTATTATTTATACTCTTTTTCGAAATATCATACTATTCATCGAAAGTATCATACTATTCATGAAAATATCTTACTTTTTACTATTCATCGAAAATATCTCGTTTCCGATTCTTCGTGATTTGAGCTACGGTTTTCCGATTGACCTCAAATTTGTTTCTATCTTCTCGTTTTTTGATTACGAACCTTATGATAAAATTATTATCTATGCTTTTCGATTAAATTATACCACCGATTAATTAAACATGCATTTTATCATTTTTCTGTAACGCACGTAATTAAATCGAACAATTAAGGGTTTAATTATTATATTAATCAATTATGCATCATTTTTATCCTATGCGCTACATCACTTCCCCCTTAAAAGAATTTTTTCCTCGAAATTTAGAAGCGTCACTATAAACGGCAAAACTGGATACTTAAAAAAATCTCGTCCTCTTATTCCCACGTTGTTTATTTCTTTCCATTTCTCGTCAAGGAACTTGCTGGCCTCGATTATTTGGCTAAGCTCAATGTTCAGAACTTTTGTCAGTCTTGAGCTACTCCGATTCATTAAACCCGTCTAGAGCCGACCCTAAGTATACCATGCACCTTATATACATGACCTTCAAGATAATATATAGAACAGGCCCAAACCAACCATACAATATTATACCCATTACCATCAGAACAAGGACATGGGCCCTAAATCCATGGCTACTCATTTGCTTTACATCCTCGTTTTCGTATTCATCATTTTACTTGTGGAGTAGAGTGAGAAGTAGTTGGGGTTGGAGAGTTGTATTTCTCAGTCAAACAAGCAAGTACATTTTCGACAATGACAAAGCAGAATGAGAGAGAGAGAGAGAGTTGAAGAGACGGGGGAATAGGTGTTGCATCAAACAGGAGGAATCAGCTGCATGCGTAACTCCTGTCTTCCAGGTATTTGAAAGATGATCTCTCTTGCGTGGCATTTGATCATCGCGTGATTTGTCTCAAGTCCTTCATCTCCAGCATGTGTAGATCGGTTAAAAGTATTTTATTTCCAAATGCAATTCTTAGATTTTCTGGCGATGTCTGAGAAAAACAAATGGGATGGTTACATGTAACAACAAATTAGCTGGAAACTTTTGGTTTCTTGTTTACTTCATCATATCTTGTTCAGTAATGAGCAGAATTAATACCCGAACCTACAACCCTTGTCCGGTGGTGTAAACTCCCTTATTCATTCTTCTAAGATTAACTCCACAAGTCAAGGATCATCCAAGGTGCGTTCTTAACTTCTCCATTTCCGTTGAAGATCGGTGGATTGAAATGTTAGAACTGCTCAATGATTAAGTTCGCATCGTTCCTCAACGACGGTGGAGGCACAGCTATACTCAACACCAAAACACTTTGTTCAAACTCTCGAGTAAAGAGAGGGTTATTCTTTGTAGGATATGCATGGTGTCACTAGTCTCAATTCCCTCTTCATTGGAGCGGTATGAAAAAGAATGGTAAGACGTGTTTGATTTCCAAGACTAGAGTGAAACAGTATATACAAAGAGTTCCAATCCGTTCATAAAAAATAAGCTCATGCTTCAATGAGCTGCAGGGCTTTCATCATCGTCATCTTCCATCAGGTGAGGAGTAGTGGTAGTGGAGTCGATATCAGATTCACGAAGGCCTAAATCAAGATTACGAAAGAGTAAATCTATATACTTTTCCCATTCCGATTTCTGATAAGAAGGCAGAATCTCATCCTTCCCGATGGGATACAAATTATAGAGTTTCAGCAACTACCCTACCGTTCTCATGCTTAACAGGTCATATAACTCGACAGAGATAAAATAATGGGTTACATCTATATCTAATAAAATTAGAGCAGGAATATCGCGTAGTGTTAACATACCTCTCGTGATCTTCGATCCTTCAGCAACATCTGTGTGATTGAGAGTGAAAGTTCGAGCCTTGCCTGCCCCTGACCCCGACTTCTGCACCGTTACTATGTTACTGAACTTCAGACATTTGATGGCGACGTGTCCTGGTTCTCTGTATCTAAAGCAAATCTGGGTCCCTAGAAGGCATGATCCTGCATGAGCCTTTCCACACTTGGCACACGAGTTTACTGGCTTAGGAGCAGGGAGAAGCAGAGCATTGTTAGTCCTTGGAAATTTTTTTTGTTCGAAGCTTTGACTCTGATCGGTCCACTTCCTCTTTCCGAGTATCTCATCAATCTTCTTGGGCGGTAATACGTCCAAGCGTAGCCGAGAAGAAATCTCTTGAGCTCTCTCACGACATTAGCATAGGTCAGTTCCCTGACCTGCTAGGATTGAACTGATCTCTAGACGAAGACCCCTCTTGAAATGTCGGGCCTTCTTGGTGTCGGTATCTACCAGGTGGATCACATATCTATTTAGCTGATTAAATCTCCGCTCATATTCTCCCACCGATGCAATTCCTTGACGGAGATGTAAGAACTCTGTTTCCTTTCGGTCACGGTACGATTGAGGTATGAAATGTTGTGCAATCACCTCCTTAAAAGTCTCTCATATCATAGCCTCCCTCTGGTCCGACCACAAGGTTCTCTCATATGACTCCCACCAGTGACTGGCCTCTTCTATAAGTTGAAAAACCACGCATGATCAGGTGCCAAAATAAACTATCAAGTGACCTCATCTACTCCTCAGCCTTGATCGGGTCCCCTCTTCCACTGAAAGTCGGTGGATTGAAGCGCCGAAATTGTTCAAAGATTAGGTTTGCATCATTCTTCACTGGTGGTGGTGCAACTTGGGTGACCTCAAAGTGTCGAGCCAAGCCTCTAAAGACGGACACTAAATCTCTCATTGTGGCATCCATATTTTGTTCTTGTGGATTTACCGTTGGCGGCTGATCCCTTCATGGTCGGTCTTGAGGCATAATTCTAAAGGCGACATACGAATACTAACCCTTATCATCTACCCCACGAAACCCAACAATATAAATAACAACAGATGAATAAAGATGTAATATGACACCGATAAACAGTATTCCATGTATCAATTAATAACTTCAATCGATTTCTCTGTCATTCGTTTATCATCATAACATAGCATTATCATGTAGGATAACGTATATCCAACTTGTATATACTAATCATAAAAGTACATCATAATCAAAAACATCATGGAACATATCACCAACATTCATACATGGTCCTTTGGACCTCAAGCATTAGTTGCAACTTTACGTATCATACCCACGAACTAGAAAAACACACCAACTAGCTCACCTTATTATAAACAAGGGCCAATGGTAGACTCAACTCTCTATCACACAACATCTACTCTTGCAAACGGCCATTTACGCACATGAGCTCATGTTGATGTAGTCAGCGACCCTGTAGCGGCGGCCAATCGTATTGTGTTGATTGTAGTGACATCAAGAGGTTTTAAGATCATCATCCAATTTATTAAATTCTTTGATTAGGGAGATAAGCGCATAGGGAGTGGTGCGTATCCATTCATTTTCAAAAGATTTTCTCGTTAAAACACATGGGAAAAGAAAAATGAGCTTGAGCAGAACCTTACAAAGGGTAGAATCTTGCTCTGATACCATACTGTCACACCCTATTTTCATACATTAAAATATCAGAGTTTTCTTTGTAGATGTGCAAGAAGAAAGAGAAAAGACGTACATTTTAAAACAGAAATCTTGGAAACCGATAACATACGATTTTATATATACAAAACATTTAAATATAGCAGCGAAATATCATACATGATCTATAACATAGAAGTAGTACAATTTATCTTTTACAAATATGAAATATTAAGATATCGTTTCAACATCAAGTTTTAGAAGCAAAAAGAGAAATCTTGATTTAGCACCACCATCTCTACACATCTTGATTCTTATCACTTCCTGTAATGTGAATACATGTGGGGGTTAGTGCATTGAATATACTCGTGGGAGAAATTTCCATATTCTAACGTCCATTAAGCAGTTAAGTCTTTTGTACATGTACAAATACAACAGTTAAACACAATGCATAAAATACATAACACATAACATAAAGACACGTAGCTATAGATAGGTGCGGGAGCAGCCCGTCTTACCCTATAAATGGTTTTTATCCCATTAGCATATTTCATTACGGACCATTGGTCACTCCGTAGCATATTCTTGGACCGTAGTCCTTTCGTAACCTAGTATTGGACTGTAGTCCCTTTGTAGTATAGTATTGGACCGTAGTCCCTTCATAGCATAGTATTGGATAGTAGTCCCTTCGTAGCATAGTATTGGACCGTAGTCCCTTCGTAGCATAGTTATGACATGCAAGTATGTTCATATAATCCATAGCACATAAGTACGAACATAAAATTCAACCGGTCATCACATTAAAAAATCATTTCTTAAATCTTAGATTCACATAGTAGAACGATTAAGGTTTGTTTCATAAGCACAAGTTCACATAACATATAACAGTCATACAAGCATTTATTACTGGAAAAATAAGGGTTAGAGTTTAGAAGTTACCCCCACCTTGTTCGGTGGTAACCACGTGTAAATCAAAGTATCAAGTGCTAAGGTGTTCATTCCGATTAAGAGTCTACACATGCAAACGAGGGTTTCTTAGATCCATATTACGTTAATTACGTATATATATAAATTATAAAAAATCTCTCGAAAAAGAAGTGATAGGAAAAATGAGATAGAACGAAAGATCTAAAGATCAAGAATGAAGAAACGAGTGTGGAAGGTTTAACATGTGATCTCAAGATGAAGAGGGAGCGATAAGGGTTCGATAGGTGCAAGACCGAGCTAAAACAAACGAGAAACAAGCTTAAACGGAGTGTTTTAAGATGCAGGGGCAGTTTCGTAAATTCTGGTAAAGTGTTGACTTTGACTAGGGGTATAATTGTAAATATAGAATAGTTTTTGGGGTTTCTTTGATATATCCAAAAACTGTAGGGGTGAAAATATAAATCTCATAAGCTTTATGGGTCCAAAAAGAGATATAAAAGGACTTAGGGACTAAAATGAAAATAAACTAAAATAGGGGCTTTGCAAAAACATCCCTGGACATATCAAATTTACAACCAAAACCCCTCCCCTCAAACCATCGCCCATGTTTTGCCCCGACACCACTACCGATGACACTGCGTCGCCGGCGACGCACAGCTCATGCTGGACAGCCATGACAACGCCACCTAGTGCCACCCCCACCTTCACACATGCACACAACAAAGAGATATAAACACACACAGAGGATATATATACACACACAGCCACAGCTGCTTGCGGCGGCTCCCGCGATGCGCCGGCTGAGATGTTGTCCCCACCCCTGCATCGTGTTGTCTATGCGAACAACCACCAAACAGCACCGTCGCCTAGCAGCAGCGCACAACCCGTTGCTGTGACACCTACACGCCCGACGACAACAACGGCAGCGGTACCCAGCGCCGTCCCCGACACCTAAACACACCCTCACAAAACCAGCGACGAGAGATGGTGGATGAGCAGAGGCGAGGAAGAGAGAACAGAGAGAGAAAGAACGAGAGAGAGACGGAGATCGAGAGAGAGAGTAACATAAGAGAGAGAAAGGAAGAGAGAAGAGAGAGAAAGAGTTTATCGGATCTTTGACCGGCCATAGCCGGTGGAGGAGGTAGCCAATCAGAATTCCAAGCCCGGATTCGTGACGGGCTCGATGAGAGCTTTGATTTCGTGTATAAATTGAGTAAAAACGGGGAAGAATTGAGGAAGATAGGAAGAGGGAGAAAAGAAGAGAGGGAGATGAGAGAAAGGGTTTGGCCAGATATTCTCCAGCTAATTCCTGGTAGAGCCGGTGTCGGTTAGATGATCTCAGCCCATATTTGGAATGGGCTCGGCAAGGGCTTCATTTCGACATAAAAATCGAATGAAACAGAAAAAGGAGAGGCGTCGCCAGCTTCGACGGCGCGGCAGCCGGAAAAGGCAGAGAAGAGAGAAGAGAGAGATAAATCAGAAAATAAAATCTTACCTTTTCGGTTTTGACGAATTATTACATTTATGATTCGTTTCGTATTATTTATACTCTTTTTCGAAATATCATAATATTCATCGAAAATATCTTACTATTCATGAAAATATCTTACTTTTTAATATTCATCGAAAATATCTCGTTTCTGATTCTTCGTATTCATCATATTCTTCGTGATTTGAGCTACAGTTCTCTGGTTGACCTCAAATTTGTTTCTATCTTCTTGTTTTTTGATTATGAACCTTATGGTAAAATTATAATCTATGATTTTCGATTAAATTATACCACTGATTAATTAAACATGCATTTTATCGATTTTCTGTAACACACGTAATTAAATCGAACAATTAAGGGTTTAATTATTTAATTAATCAATTATGCGTCATTTTTGTCCTAGGTGCTACAATAAGAGCCTTGCTCAGGGGTGGTAGGAAGGCCCTGACGGCCTCACAAGTCTAGCAAGTGTGTGGCTACTCTCCCAAAATCCACAATGGGGGTGCCATTAACTATGTCATAAATAATTTCATCCGTAAAGACTAGACGTGCCCTTCTCATCCACTCTTCAGGCATCGTATTGATTAAGCTCGTACAAACCTCCATATTTCCAATGCCACCTTCTGCCTCTCTCCAGCAGTTATACATTTATGCCACGTGTTCTCCCACCGAGACATCCCTCATCACTCGACTACTAAAGAATAGTCGTCTAAGCCTTGCAATCAACGGCTCCAGTTCGTGTACTATTTTCCTAGCAGTGTGCCTACATCTAGCCATTTGTCATACATTATCTTATATAAGATTCATAATGAAATCATTCCTAACACATCTAGCCATTTGTCATTCCTACATCTAGCCATTTGTCATACATTATCTTATAATATTTTTATATGTTATACTTGGATATGTTTTTTGACTTTTGTAAAAATATGAAAGCATTTCATTAATCCTATAAGATTTGGTAGGGTTTGCAATATAGACTGATTTTGAGCTGAAATTCAAGTGAAAGTCTTGTTTAGGATTCTATTTTTTTTATATACACTATGAAAAATTGTGAATTTTCAGAATATGATAATTGATACTAATATGTGATCATGCAAATAATTTTGTGATTTTAGGAATTACCTATGAGTTATTAAAATTGTTGCAAAATTATGTGTCATTTTATCCTTCAAATTGCTAGTTTAAGTACTTAACAATTATATAATAAGTATGATGATGCATTCTATATTCTAAATCTCACTTAAATGATTTGTGTATGATATGATCATGCTTAGAATTTCATAGAAGGATCAAGCATGTATTGAATGAAGTATGACGAATAATATACCAGAGAAATGATTGTAAAATCTTATTAATATATGTCTTTAGAGTGATTTATTGGAATAAGGTTCTAAATGGCTATACCTAGATTAATATAACCCAGAGATAAGATATATGAGTATGTTATATGATATAATAGACTAAACAGTTACTTGTGTCGAGCGCAATTTGAGACAGTCGGTGAATCCAAAAACAATCCTCACACAATCAACGTACAAGTGGGTAACTTGTACTCTCTACTATGTGTTGATAATTGAATTGATAAGTTATGTATGAAAATCTACGGCTGAAGCCCATAGCTATAACTAGTATGTTACTTACATACTAGGCGACGACCATAAGGGCGAGAGTGTCTGGTCTATGAAAGCAAGGTTTAATGGGCGGGCGACTCCCACATTCCTTTATGTTATAGTATGGTCCAGGATGAGCATACCCGAAGGACATGTATTACTTGTTTAATGATTTAATTACTTCAATGTATTAGACAGTAAGGTTATCCCACTGGGATCCCTCTCCGGAGGTGTCTAATGATGTTACTTTTTATATTTTTCAGGCTCGGTAGACGATGATGTGGACGTGTAGCAGGCCGGGCTGACTTCTCACTGTTACCATAAAGTTGTCTTACTAGAATAATGTTTCCTTTTGAGAACAATTTACTGTTAAATATGTATAGTATGATAAACTAAGGGCCTAGACTTGTATCCTGTCATGTATATATGTTTTGTTATGTAAACTCAGATAGACTTTTGGTTTGAACATTTTTCCTAGAAATGTGGGTGAGACACGAACTAGATTTAGATATATATGTATATATGTTATGTCTTTTAAAAAGAAAATAGTTCTCGTGTCTACATTTTAAGTCTTCCACTGTATATTAGAAAGTAATTATAATTTCTTTAGTTCCTATATAAGTAAGGGGTGATGATCTATTTCCAATTAAAAGGAGAACGGGGCGTCACAAGGTTTGTGAGCATTTAAAACATAAAATGAAATATAGACATGTAGTTCACTCAGCACATAATTGCGGATCTAAGCCGCCGTATAATATCATGTGGTTCTTTAGCCACTTGAAAACATTATGTGGTTCTTTTGCCATTTTGGTGCGGTTCATTAGCCGCTTTAATGTGGTTTCTTAGCCACCTGCAAACATGTGGTTCATTAGCCACTTTGGTAACTTATGGTTCGTTAGCCACTTGTAAACATTTCATCCATATAAACACGTTCATTCACTTCGCAAATAACGTACCTTCATTTGCACTTTGTGGTAAAGCATAAAATGCATTCTTCATAGAATAATCATATACATTCCATGTAAACATATACTTTCTTTTCAATAACCACGTATGTCTCACGTAAGCACATAACTTTACTTTAATAACTACATATGTATCATTTAGGCACATAATTTCACGTCAAACTCACATGGAAACTTAAATGTGAAAATTCAGAAATTACCCCCATCTTAGATAAGTGGTGTCTCTAGCAACTGCTATGGTTCAAGAAATTAACGGGATTCCTCGCTTGCATTTCCTACAAAAAAAACATATATAAACTCATCTTAGCAGCTTAAAGAGATTACTTATAACTTGAATTAGAACGTGAATTAAAAATATTCTTAAATAGGGTCGATGACATGGGTCTACAGATAAGGGCTTTTGAATATAAAAGAAGATGACTCGTGCTATTTGGAAAAATGAGCATTTGTGCGAGTAAAGACTCATAAAGGGAAACATTAAATTTGCAAGGGAAGACTTTAACTTGCAAGTAGTAATTTTAATCTTGCTAAAAAAATTAATCTTGCAAAGTAAATCAATCTTGCAAAATTAAATCAACTTTGCAAAAATAAATCAATCTTGCAAAGTAAGTCAATCTTGCAAAATTAAATCAACTTTGCAAAAATAAATCAATCTTGCAAAGTAAATCAATCTTGCAAAAATAAATCAATCTTGCAAAGTTAAATCAATTTTACAAAATAAATCAATCTTGCAAAATTAAATCAACTTTGCAAAATAAATTAATCTTGCAAAGTAAAAATTCAATTTGCAATATAGAAATTCAATTCGCAAAGTACTTCTGTTCTTTTTTTTTTCTTACGTTATGCTTTTCTTTCTTTTCTTTCCTGTTTATTTGCCTTTCTTTTCCCAATTTCACACCTAACTAGTTTAAGGCATTGGTTTCATATGTTTGGTGAAGGAGAGAAATGAGGTGGCATATATGTGGTGAGCCACCCTTAGCCTATTTCTTAATTTTATTAATTTCTTGCTTAATTAAAATTATTACTTAATTAATTAGTTCTTAATCTTACTTTATTAATCCTTTTTTCCTAGTTAATTAATAAGAAAATTACAGATACACATATATATCATTATACCTTAATTAATTAATTAATTAATTAGAGTGTTATACAAGTGGTATCAGAGTAGGTTGGATTAAAAGTCAACTTGTCTGGTCACCTACCTAGATTCACCCGTTTCTATTGTAAAAATTATTTTCATTCTTTTTCAAAATCTCATATTTTTGCACATTATGGATCTATCACATCACAAGCAACTCATGTTTTCCATAAAAGAACATGACGACTAGAAGATGATGTAGATAGAACGAAGGACCCATTAGATATATAGATCTAAGAACCCTAAGTATAAGGATAAATAGTGGATTGTCCCAAAATGAATCAGGTTTGATCTTACTTAGAGCAAAAGAACCTCGACCCGTTGGCTATATAATCTGTTGGGAAAATTCCATGATAGTTGTGATGAGACAAATGTAATATTTGATAGAAAATAAGAGTACCCATTCTCCACGTTTTATAAGTGGAAACTTAGACCTATAGATAGATGATCATGAATTTATAAATAGGTCTTAGGAAAAATAAAGATAAAGGCTTGAAGTGTTCAAAGGAGAATCAAGCAAACAAAAGATCAGGAAGAAACAAAAAGGGCCAAACAAACGACTAAACCAAGGAAATTACATGAAGAACAGGATGCTGACAAATAGAAGTCATCAGGAAGCTGACCTACATTAGGAAGCTGACATCCGAGATACAAGTACTGGAGAACAGACCAACAAGCTCATTTATCACAGTACAAGGAATGTATAATGAATGCAGTACGAGGAAGGTTACTGACAAAGAGTCGTTGGACAGAAGTTTGAGCCAAACAAATGAGAAGATGTCACCTGGAACTGTGGCTCTGCAAAAGGTCTGCAACTAGGGTGTGGCGCCATTAATGCGGATAAGAGTAGGACATGCCCTATTCTCTCAAGTTGTCAATCACATTAATTACAAAGATATGGAGGATCATATTTGAACTGCGATAGCAACAATGCCTCTCTTCAACGGGCATATTCCAAAGATCTATAAATAAAAGGATGGAGTGACCATGAAGACTACTGAAGCTTTGAAACACATTGAAAAATCTCTCAAGTCTTTCGTACACAAGATATTACCAAGCTCAGTCACTCAACCTTCGAGAAGCAGTCGACCATTCAAGCTCCCAAGCTATCAAGTTCAAGATTGGCTTCATCACCACAGTTGGAGAAAACCTTTTTTCTTTTAACCATTGTGTTGTGTGCGCTAGGTTGTTTTATGGTGTACCTTAGTTGAGAGGATAATATCCTTGCTAAGTGTGTAGTCTAGAAATAGATTACGTGCCCTTTGTGGGATTGTACCATTTGTGGGTTGTGGCCTTTGACTAGAGTCTGGAATTCTAGTAGGCATAGTTTGTTGAGAAAATATTTGTAAAACGAGGCTTGTAATTCAAACTGACCTAACAAAGATCCTTTTTGTGTTAAGGAGTAGAGTGGACGTAAAAGTCTTACACCACCTTCGAACCACTATAAACCTTGTGTATTTATATGTTTTGATTTACTTACTGCTTTGCAACTTATATCATATATCTTGTAGTATACATCATAAGCATCGTGCATTAACGTATTGGCAAAGAGCATACTTGTAAAAGAAAACTGGTTTCCAAAAGAACTCTATCAAGTTTATTCCATTGCGTTACATTCTGATACCGGGTGAGTAACCTGATTGAGCTTAGAGCTAGGTTGCTGATTCGAGATAGGTTTGCCTTTAGGTCAGAAACCTGTTAGATAGAAAAAAATTTCAACAGAGTTTGTAAAATCGATAGAGGTTTATTCACCCCCTCTGAACCTCTGATCACTTGGGACTCACGGGACTAACAAGTGGTATTAGAGCAAGTTGGGTTAAAAGCTAACTTGATTGGTAACCAATCCAGATCCACCCTTTCTGCATTTGGATAAACCATTTTCTATTTCACGAGACCAAAACTCATCTCTTAGCATAAGCATGGATTCTTCACATCACCAGCTACCTATATTTTCCATAGATGAATATGACGACTGGAGGATACACATGTAAGCTCATCTATTAGCTATGCACGACAAAATGTTGTTTGTCATCACTTAAGGACCACCAGTGATCTACAAAGCAAAGGCTACATATATAGAGCAACTTCGTGAGTATATACGTGTTGAAGCAACAACTGAGGCTACAAGCGGCGAAGTGGAAGGCGCAACCAGTGTTGATAATGATATTCTACCAGGTGTCAGACCATAGGAAGCTGCACCAAGAATTAGAAGAACACAACCACCACAGGAGTATATTGTCAAGGAAAGACAGGAGTAGACCCCTGAAGACAGGAAGAGAGCAAACCTCGACAACGTAGCAAAAAATGCCTTATTTCTCACACTGGACAAAGGAACGTTCAGTAAGGTTAAAAGCTGCTCCACAGCCAAAGAAATATGGGTAATGCTAGGGATGATATGTGAAGGCAATGAACTTGCCTGAGACAACAGGATCTCCAAAGCCATCCAACTGTTTAAGCAGTTCAACATAAAGACTGGAGAAACCCTTGAATAACTCAATTAGAGATTCACAGTCATTGTGAGTGAGCTTGAATCTTTGGGTAGAACATACACCCAGAAGGAGAAAAACATGAAGGTGCTACGAGCCCTATCTTATGAATGGCATAACAAGGAGACCGTGATGAGAGTGTCGCTGAACCTCAACGTGATGAGTACTTTCGATCTCTTCTACGATCTAAAATCCTTTGAATATGATATTGAAATAAGGAGAAAAGAGATGGAAAGAACGAATGCAAATATTGCAATACTCATTGCAAATACTATTAGTGTATATAGCAAATCAGCAAAGAAAGCACAGGAATGCATTCAAAGAACCCAGATCACCAATTCTGGATTAGGTCTAGGATACTGTGCTAGTACTTCTCAAAATGAAGTCAGCTCATCCAATGCTGGAAAGTTTGTTCAAGCTCAAGTTCCTTTTGCTCAAGAACTCACCTTACTGAATGAAAGCTTGAACAAAATAAGTATTCTGGATAAAGGGAATGAATCTCTTCAGCAGTAGGAAAACATCAAGCCTGCATGGAACCTCAGAAAACATAATTAGTATGTTGTCAAGAAAAGAAGAAAGCAGTAGTTTTCTAAGTTAGATCAAGAGCTTCATTCACTGAGAACCAAGGAATTCATGTCAAAATTCCATCAGGTTTATACTCAAGAAAGGTATAAAGGAAGGAATACCTTTCACAAACAGAAAGCATATGACCTGGAAATAGCAAGCTCATAAACAAAACCCTACCCAGAACATTTACAAGATAAGAACCAACATAGCCTCTGGTAAACTAATTGCCATAAGGTAGGTGTGGGTTCCAAAAGACACTAACCCCCCCAGGACCCGTACTTGTATGGGTACCTAAAACCGTCTGATCAACTTGCAGGTATAATTGCCAGGAAGCAGCAGTGATGAATGGTACATTGATAGTGGCTGCTCCAAACATATGACTGGCAACAAAGCCAGATTGAGGGACTTCCAACCATACAAAGGCCCTAAAGTAGTGTTTGGCGATAACTCCAAAGGACGCACAAAGGGAACAGGAAGCTTGATCAAAGGCAACACAAGTATCAGTGATGTTTCATATGTCAAAGGACTAAAATATAACCTTCTGAGTATCTGTCAATTTTGTGACAAAGGATATTCAGTGGAGTTCAATCTCAACAAATGTCTGATCAGAGACATCAAAACAAAAGAGGTTAAACTTACTGGAACTAGGAGAGACAACATCTATCTTGCTGATTAGGACTCAACATTACAACCAACCTGCTTCATTGCAAAAAACACCCCAAAACTAAGTTGGTTATGTCACAAGAGGATGAGTCACCTGAACTTCAAGACAATCAATAAGCTAGCAAGGAATAACCTATTCAGAGGACTGCCAGATGTTGCTTACAAGAAAGAAAGTGTTTGTGGACCTTGTCAGAAAGGAAAACAAGTACGTAGCTCATTCAAGGATAAAGTTCAAAGTTCCTCGAATAGGATACTAAACCTTCTACATATGGATTTATTTGGATTAGTAGAGCCTGTCAGTGTGAGTGGGAAGAAGTATTCCATTGTAATTGTGGATGACTACTCAAGATTTACTTGGACCATCTTCCTGGCCAAGAAATCTGAAACTCAAACCAGGGTTCCAGAATTCATGAAGAGAGTGCAGAATGAGAAAAACTTGAGCATTGTGAAGATAAGATCTGACAGAGGAACTGAATTCACAAACAAATTCATTGAGAAATACTGTTCAGAGAATGGAATTTGTCATGAATACTCTGCAGCAAGAACTCCACAACAAAATGGTGTTGCAGAAAAAAGAAACAGAACTCTAAAGGAAGCTGCCAGAACAATGATTGCTGATGCTAGAATACCTAAGAGATTTTAACAAGGATCATAATCAACAAGCTACTCAGAACAGATGTCTAATCAACAAGGATCATAACAAGACTCCATACGATGTATGGTATGGGAAGACACCTAATATCTCACACTTCCACATCTTTGGATGTTGGTGCTATATTCTGAACAATGGAAAAGAATACCTAAAGACCTTTGATGAGAAATCTGATGAAGGAATATTCTTGGGATACTCCTCAGCAAGCAAGGCCTTCAGGATCTTCAACAAAAGAAGTTTGGTTGTGGAAGAATCAATTCACATTGTATTTGATGAACCATACTGTAATACTACTGAACTGGATAAACTTATAGAAGATGTATCCAAAATGAAGATCAAGGATCATACAGTAAGATACGTCGATGGAGTTCCAGTATCCGCTGAAGAAGTTACAACAAACAGCTCACAACCCACTATAGCAAGAAATGAAGTGACAATGGAAGTTGATCAGCAAGCTAACAGGAATCAGCAGACAAACAACAATCAAGGACAGGATGCTGCTGAACAACAGAATACTAATCAGCAACCTACATTCACATTTGAACCTAACAGAACATGGCTCAGGAATCATGCAAGAGAACTTGTGAATGGAGACATCAATGAAAGAGTGAGAACGATGAGATCGAGACCTCAAGAATCATTATTCACATGCTTTATTTCACAAACCGAACCTAAAAATGTTGAAGAAGCACTTAAGGACGGTAACTAGATTCAGGCCATGCAAGAAGAACTGAGTGGTTTTAAGAGAAATCAAGTATGAAACCTAGTTCAAAGGCCTGATCATCAAGGAGTCATAGGAACTAAGTGGGTATTCAAAAACAAGCTAGATGAATCTAGTACTATAGTCAGAAACAAAGCAAGATTAGTTGCAAAAGGATACTGCCAGCAGGAAGGAATAGATTTTGATGAGACATTTGCTCCTGTAACAAGACTTGAAGCAATAAGAATTTTTCTGGCTTATGCTGCTCACAATAACTTCAAAGTATACCAGATGGACGTTAAGAGTGCATTTCTGAATAGACTCCTATCAGAGGAATTTTATGTGGAACAGCCACCCGGTTTTGAAGAAGAAGGAACAAACAGAGTACTCAGATTGAAGAAAGCACTATATGGACTGAAACAAGCATCTAGAGCTTGGTATCATACACTGTCTTTATATCTCTTAGAAAATGGATTTCAGAAAGTAACAGTGGATAAAACTCTTTTCAAGATACTGGATGGGAACATCATATTGCTCGTACAGATCTATGTCGATGATATCATTTTTGGATCAACAAACACAGAACTCTGTTCCAAGTTCTCTTCACTCATGAAAAGGAAATTTGAAATGAGCATGAGGGGGGAACTCAGTTTCTTCCTCGATTTACAAGTCAAACAATTTCAGGACGGAACTTTTATCAATCAAGCCAAGTACACCAAAGAATTGATAAAGAAGTTTGGCATGGAGAATGGATCATCAGTAAGTATACTCATGGCCACATCTATCAGCATGGATAAAGATGAAGATGGAAAAGATGTTGAAATCACCAGGTACAGAAGACTTATTGGATCCCTACTATATCTCATAGCAAGCAGACCAGATATAGTATTTGCAGTCGAAGTATGTGTAAGATTTCAAACAGCTCCTAAAGAATTACATCTTGCAGCAGTAAAGAGGATTATTAAATATCTAAAAGGCACTCAAGATGTAGGTTTATGGTATCCTAAGGAAGAAGGATACACCCTCAAAGGATATTCAGACTCTAACTTCACAGGTTGCAAAATAGACAGAAAAAACACAAGTGGTACCTATCAATTTCTTGGACACAGGCTTGTCTCTTGGTTCTGTAAGAAGCAAACATCTATTGCAACATCAACAGCTGAAGCTGAGAATGTAGCTACAGGAAGCTGTTGTGCACAAATTCTATGGATACAACAACAATTGAAGGACTATGGGATCACAGAAAAGGAAACTCTCATCCTATGTGACAACATCAGTGCAATTGACATTACTCACAATCCTGTCTTCCATTCAAGAACAAAGCATATCGATGTGAGACATCACTTCATCAAAGATCATGTGGAAAAAAAAGATATCACACTGGAAAAAGTACATACTGACCTTGAACTTACTGATATATTCATAAAACCCCTTTGTGAATCAAGGTTTTCAATACTAAGATCTGAATTAGGAGTCATCAAGCTCTGAAGTGTAAGGAAAGCAAAGAATGCTTAAAGTAAGGGGGAACTTACTGACATCAAGAGTGCACTTCAACCTGTTTTGATCTTCAGCATACTGTGACAGGATACTTGTAACACCCCGTTTTCAAGAAAACCTGCATTTCATATTTTAAAAATACTTTTAATGTTTATTTAAGAATGAGTTAAGTGAGAGAACTTATATGATGCTAAGTTATGATTTATGATTATACGTTATGTTTAATTATTTTAAAGATTTTATGATATGATTTTTCTTTCGAGATTTTAAGGGTTTTTGCAGGATGACTTACGGAGGAAACCGAGCTCGATCTCCACTCACTCGACACATATGAATGGAAGTAAAAGATAAGATGTTAATTAAATTAATTGAATAAAATGATTTAGGTTTATATGCTTTCTTTTTATGAAATATTACTTATGATCTTTATATGTGATTTTATGAAATTAGACGTTTTACTCGAACGAGCATGCATTATGGTAAATATTAAAATAACTGCAATGCTTGTTAATTTAATTACATATGAAGATTTTTAATACTTAATTTTATGCTAGGTAATGTTACACTTATATGATTTATACATTACATTATTATTGTTAGTCCTTTCAATAAGGTGTACACATACTTATATATATGTGTGTAATATGAAACATGAAATATCAAGATAAATAATCAGATTAACCTTTATTTTTAATCCAAATCTTCCAAGATAAGTTTGCTAAGGATAACTAAGAAGTCTAGCCTAGCCTAGCCACCTCACCACCCTAATTCCCATATGCAAATTATCCATCAACTTGCAACATGCAACTCATCCTTTACTTGATGCTATATATACCCCCTCTCTCTCCCTCTCTCTCGATCACTCACTCTCTCTCTCTCCCTCCCTTGATCACTTCTTATAAAAGAACCAAGGTCAAATATAAGTTAATACAAGAGATAAAGGAAAGCAAGGATCATATATCCTTCAAGTTCTTCTCAAACCTAAAGGTATTTTTGGCTAAACCCTTATGAATACTTTATTAAAACTCATGATTTATACTTAATACTTTAGTATAAGAAGTCCAAAGATGTTCTTTGGCATATTTGTTGGGATTATGTGTTGTTTGCATGGAGGAATAAGTTGATTCTAGAATAGGCTTAAAGATATGCTTGGTTTTGTTTCTGTTTTGAATCTGTTCGAAAATCTTAGAAATTGTTTTAAACTAAATCATTTTTCAAGATTGAAATATATGAAGTCAAGAATATGCCTGTAATATTTCATGAGGTTTGGAGTTAAATTCAATTTTATATGATTTTTCTAAGATAAACTGTTCGGAGACAGTTTTCACCCTGTTTTTGGGTCTGGTTCGTATAATTTTCTGGAATAATATACTTCGAATCTGTGCATAATATTTTAATATGTTCAAGAACCTGTTCTTAGGTACATGTAGGATTTTAGTGTGTATTTTTTCGAGTCTTGTACGATTTATGCCAATTTTTACAATAAAACCTGTTTTTCACGTAGACAGTGTCCTGTTTTCAGCTTCGTTCTAAAATCCATAACTAATTATTGGGATCGAATTTATAAGCCATGTTTCACTATGTTGTAGTACGTGTTCTTATGAGTATGTATAATTTTTCTACGTCATTTTTAGAACCTTGTGCAATTTGTGGTGATTTTTACAATAAAGTCTGTTTTCAGCATACACTATGTCCAGTTTTCAGCCAACTCCGAAAATTCATAACTAATTGTGTGAATGTTATTTTCAATTGATATTTTTATATGTTATACTTGGATATGTTTTCTGACTTCTGTAAAAAAATGAGAGTATTTCCTTAATCCTATAATATTTGATAAGGTTTGCTATATAGACTGATTTTTGAGCTGAAATTCAAGTGAAAGTCTTGTTTAGGATTCTATTTTTATTTATTTATATACACTGCGAAAAATTATGAATTTTCAGAATATGATAATTGAAACTAATATGTGATTATATGAATAATTATGTGATTTTAGGAATTATGTGGGAATTATTAAAATTGTTACACCTTTATATGTCCTTTAGGTCTAAAATTACTAGTTTAAAAGCTTAACAATTAAGTCATAAGTATGAATGTGTTTTAGGTTAATGTAACCTAATATAAATGCAAAAGATTATGTTATACTACATAAGAGGCTAATCAGTTAAGTGTGTCGAGCGCAGTCGAGACGATCGGAGAATCCGGAAGCCATCTTTGCATAATCAACGTACAAGTGGGTAACTTCTACTCTCTACTATATGATGTTAATTGAATTGAGAAGTTATGTATGAAAGTCTACGATTGAAGTCCGTAGCTATAACCGGTATGTAACTTCCATACCCGGCGACGACCTTAAGGGCTTAAATGCCTGGTCTATGAAAGCGACCCTGCTTAAATGCCTGGTCTATGCAAGGTTTAGTGGGCGAGCGATTCCCACATTCCTTTATGATGTAGTACTTGCTTAACGGTTTAATTGCTTCACTATATGTGTTGTTAATTGAGTCAATAAGTTATATATGAAAGTCTACGATTGAAGTCCGTAGCTATAACCGGTATGTAACTTCCATACCAGGGCGACGACCATAAGGGCGCAAAGTGCCTGGTCTATGAAAGCGACCATAAGGGCGTAAAGTGCCTGGTCTATGATGTAGTACTTGCTTAATAATTTAATTACTTCAATGTATTAGACTGTAAGGTTATCCCACTGGGATCCCTCTCCGGAGGTGTCTCATGATGCTACTTTTTATATTTTCAGGCTCAGCAGATGATGATGAGGACGTGTAGCAGGCTGGGCTGATTTCTCACTATCACTTTAAAGTAGATATGCTAGAACCATGTTTCCTTTTGAAAACAAAATGTTGTTTAAATGTGTATTATATGAAAAAACGATGGGCCTAGACTTATCTTATATTATATGTACGTTTTGTTGTGTAAATTCATGTAAGTCTTTATTTCAAACATTTTACCTAGAAATGTGGGTAAGACACGACTAGACTTGTTTAATAGTCGATGTATAATTACATATATATATGTTATATTTAAAAAGTAAAAATTTTAAAACTCTCGTGTCTTCGCTTTTAAGTCTTCCGATGTATGTTATAAAATCATTATAATTTCTTTATTTCCTAAGTATGTAAAGGGTGACGACCTATTTTCAATTAAATTGGGAACGGGGCGTTACAATACTGACCCTCACAAGCAAAGAATCCTACAAACTTTATCCAGTCTCAGGAACCTACCACATAGGAAGCTACAAAACACAGGTTACTGACTCATGTTGTTGAGAAGAGGTTGCTGAGAACAACATTCAATGATCAACGTTTATATATGGCTTACAACCTCATATCATCAACAGTAACCTTATACAATGATTAAGTGTGACAAATTGGCAACAATATTAAATGCAAAAGTCATCTTTTTTCAGGAAAGAAAGAGAAAGACGTAGTTTTCCTTCTAACGCAATCTCAAAATTACAGATCTGACACTCTATAATTCAAAATCTCAACTGTTGATAAAAACCGCCCCTTGAAATTCTCAATCTTATCTGTTGATCAAGTTCAAAACAAGAAAAGTTCTTAAACCACCAAAAACAATTGAGTCTCTCTACATTCACAATCACTCTCTCTCTCTCACTCAAACCCTCAAATCTTCTCTGTAAACAACTCTTCGAAACTCAATCTCTACCCTATTCAAAGTTCATCAAAGATCTACCATGGCAACAACAAGAGAAACCAAAGTGGTCGAAAGAAGGCTGGTGAATGTTGTCGCATTACTAGGAGACGAGTCTCCCTATGAAGAAAAAGCCCTCTTCAACGAAATTTGGGATCACATTATCGACATCAGACTTGATGGATTGCTAACCACAACATACACTGGATACTCTACTTTGTCCATTGAAAAATTCTATGTGTTTGCCTCACTGTCAAAGGATGGAGAGACAATCACCTTCAAGATAGATGAAGATGATGAAGAAGTCCAAACCCTAACCGCATAAGACATTACCAGAACTTTTGGCATCTCCGACTCTGGGTTGACATATTCTAATCTTGCTACATATGGGACAGAATAATTTGAGAAAAGTTGGAATCAGTTCAAGTTGGATTCTATGAACGAAACCTCCATGGGAAACTTTGGAAAGAAAGCCTGCATATGAACTTCTACATGATATTCTGGTTCATACCGTTGAGGGGAGATGTGGAAGTTTTGACAAGTGCACAGCAATGAGATTCAGACTGATGATTGATGTGATCAATGAAGAAGAAGTCGATTGGGCAGAAATTGTGTTTCAAAAAATTTGGGAAGAAACTATAAACAGGCAGAGGGTTTGGGATTGTCATTTCTTCAATCCTATGTTTCAAAAACATCCCTCTGGAAAAGAGTGTTGCCTACGCACTAGGATGGTATTTTGGTGTAAAGAAAGCTGGAGCGAAGAAAGAAGTTATTCCACCCAAAAAGCAAAAACAGAAGGAGGATGCTTCTTCGAAGAAGAGGAAAACAAAGAAAGCCGCCATCATTCCCAATAAGAAGAGACCTACCTTCAGACTGCAGGATTCTGATCTTGAAGAAGAACATCCTATTTCAACTAACATAGTTCACGACAGAACAGTTGAGGAAATCATTCTTGAGGAGGCTGCAATACTTGATCAAGATCCTCCGACAGCAAGCACTAAGCAAGCTGGAAACCATAGAGAACTAAACATCGACCCTGTAATGGAACCCCATGGTGAAGAGGATAACGCAGCAAATGAACCTACTATCTCTTCTGGTGTAAGAATGGTCAAATGTAAGGAGATTGATGTTGGGTCCCAAGTGGTGGTCAGAGGTTCAGATAGGGGGTAATGAACCTCTATCGATTTTCACAAAATCTTTTCAAAACTCTTTTTAACAAACAGATTCCTGATTCCAAAGGGAAATAGCAACCCGACTCGAGTCAGTAACCTGGCACAATACTGATCAGGTTCCTGTCTCGAATCACAGTACGCAGCAGATTAAACTAAGATAGAGTTTCCTGTTTTGCAAACACGTTTTCTTTTCGCAATATGATTTTAGCAAAGTATTTTTACGAATATGCTTATGACAACAAGAGAGATATACAATAAACAAAACACAGCATGCAGTCAAAGCAAATAAACATTTATGGCTTATAATGGTTCGAAGGTGGTGTAATCCTTCTACGTCCACTCTACTCCTTCACTGAGGAGGAACTTCGTTGGGTCAGTTTGATTTACAAGTCTCGACTCTACAAACCTCTTCCTAACAAGCTATACCTACAGAATCCCAGATTCTTAGGTTAAAACCCACACAGGGTACAAATCCCACACAGGGCAAATAGCCTACACAAGACTATTACTTAGCAAGAATATAATCCTATCAACTAAGTTACACCAAACACAACCTAGCGCACACAGCACAAATGGTTAAAAGTATATAGATTTCTTCAACTGTGTTGTTGAAGTCAGTCCTGAACGTGTTAGCTCGAATGCTTGCTTGGTAGACTGGCTTCGAAGGTTGAGTGACTGAACAAGAAGGCTTGATAGCTTGAGTGTGATAGCTTTTAGAAAGAATGTGATCTCAATTGTTTGGTAATCTTCAAATTCAGTTCAACCTTTTATTTATATATGTGGAAATATACCCGTTGAAGAGAAGACATAGTTCTGTTGCAATTCAAATAGATCTTCAGATCTTCGTAATTAATGTATCGCCGGAGATCAAAGTTTAGGGGCATGGTCTACCCGGATTCACATTAATGGCGACATGCTCTTTATTGCAGTATTTTGCAGAGCCACTTTCCAAGTGACAGCATCTCATTGGCTCATCACGTACTTCTCTCTACTGGTAATTTCGATAGGAACCAACCTCGTATTTTAACCAGTGTGAACCTCGTACTGCATTGAATTGGTTAGAGAGACTCGTTTCTTACCTTTAATGAAGTTAGTTGTCTCTTCTTGTTTTGCGCCAACATTCTGTTTTAGAACAGCTTCCTGTTTCTGAAACCTGTAGTTAGCTTCCTGACCTGTCTCTTTTCTGTTCTGCTTTAACTTACTGTTCCTGATCAGCTTCCTGTTTGTTACTTGCTGATCAAGCTTCTTGATTCTAACTTCAACTCTGGCTTACTGACTTTTTACTAAGAAGGTCAATTTTCAAATTTTCTAGTTCAGAATCCTGTTTTAATCAGAATTTCCTATTTTTCTACTATGTCTTATATCTTAGAAATATCTCATGAAAAGCCAAGATAGACAAGCTACAATCCACTTATAAAACGTGGAATATGAGTAGTCTAAAAGATCATCTATTATTACATTTGTCTCATCAAAACCCATTCAGAAATATCCCAACAATTGATACTCTCAACAAAGTTAAGGATTTCATTGAGTCAATCAGTGCTAATGATGCAGTAGAGATATTATAGATGAGCACTAACTCAATCTTCCGAGGATTCATCCACATTTACGAGGAATTGAGGGAAATGAGACTGAGCCCAGCAAGAAAGCTCACAGGTTGGAATGACTGGTTTCAAGTGGAAGATATAATTCTGCCTTGGATTAAACATGTTGCAAAACATGAAGATGAGAGTCAGGGACTTCTCCCATTTCTCAGACTACGATTTATGATTCATCATGCTGATAATTTCATCGAACTCATAAATGAGAGAAAAAGATAGCTTTCCATTCACTGGTCAGATAAAGGGTTGGAGTTAATGAGAGAACAGTCAATGACAACAAAGCTAGACAATGCACTAAGCCTCAGCACTAAGACTATTAGGATCTCATCTGATGAAGTTGAGCTGGCAAGAGCTCAGTTAGCCACTTGTACGGTTGAAAAAGCTAACAAGAGAATGCTACAACAAGGAATTGACGCAAACAGAAACCAACAATTCCTACCACCAAGAGAACTGCAGTAGGGAGAATCCAGCTCCAGAAATGTTGAACGTACTGCATCCCCAACATTCACGGGCATCACAGATATTCTTAATCTTGATGTTGGGGATTCTGATGAACAGCTACTAGATTACTCTACAACACCACCCATCATTGACGGCCCGGATCAACTTATTCAAGCAGTCTGTCAATCTATTCAGACTGACAATGCCGATGAAACAACCCTGGAGGAAGTTGTAGAGGCGGGACTCACTGTGCTAGCAGAAGCAGCAGCACAGATAGCTGATGAAGAACCTTAGGTAATTATGGAAAGAAATGCAGAAACTGAGGGGGAAACAGCTCAAAGAAATGATGGAAATGAAGAAGTTGCTGAAGGAGAAGCAATTAATGAAGAAGTTGTTAGAGGAGAAGCAATTAATGAAGCACCAGTTGTTGAAGCAATCACTAACACAAAACACAGCGATGGAATTGGTCAGATTGCTAATGATACAACTGAGGATGTTGCTGAGGCGATTACAATTGCACCATCTCAACCAGTTGAAGTCGCTGAGGAAGCAACGGTTGGAGATGAGATGCAAGAAATAGTCGTTTCCTAGGAAGCAACTGTTATCGTTGAGTAGGTTGCTGAGGAAAGTCAGGCTCCAGATCAACAGGTTACTGATCCCGAAGTCACTGTCGAGACAGCAACTCAAACATAGATTCCTAGCATGGATGCTGTAGAGATAGCCCCTGTTGTAGATCCATAACAAACAGCTGAGAAGGATGTTGATCTGCCTTCAAGAGGCAATGAACCTGTTTTAGCGTCAGCTCTACCACCAAGCAACGATGGTAATGATTCATCAAGCGACTCTGACGATGAATCAAAATCTCCCCCGCTTAAAGAGCCTGGAAAGATTCTTCTTACTAAAAAAGAGATGATGAAATATCTTACTGCCAAACAAGCACAGACAAAACAGCAAGATGAAGATGAAACCAGAAGATATGCAAGTCAAGCCCTGGTCGTAATTACTCCTCAAGATCCTCAACCAGAGACTGAAACACTCGCTGACTCTCAAGAACTGACACTTAGGAGTGTGATTAGTTCAGTTCAGGAACTTGCAAGGATTCTTAACAGACATCTGATAAGTCAAGTAGCTACTGAAGATAGTCAGTTTACTCGCTATCTGGCTGATTTAATGAAGACAATTGAAGAACTTCCTGGAAAAATAAAAGATAAGCTAAACAACGAATTCACTAGTCAAACCTTGTCTAAAGCTTCGTTTGAAGGAAGACAAAAGACTGCCACCGCTGAACTAAAGTCTAGTATGAAATAAGTGAAGGACACACAGGCTGCCCATGGACTCGTCTTGAATGATCTCAAGGAGAGCACCTCCTCGCAGAGCAAAGACATTGCTAAGCTCAAAGATGGGTACAAGACCCTTGGAATGCTAGTAGGAGAGATACAGTATATTCTCGGTAAAGTCCATCCTGCTGAAGCTGCTAAAGCCACCACCCACCAGAATGTTGATTTTGATGATGCCAAAAAGGGGGAAGGGAAGCGGAGAAGGCAAGAAAAAGGGAAAAGAAAGCAGTAGGAGTCTGATATGGCAGAGCCTGATATAGCAGTTGTTGAGTTAACGCAAGAGAGATTGCTGAAGAAGAAGAGGATGAAGAAGATGATCATACTCCATCATCCGGAAAAAAGAAGCGAAAGAGATCTAACTCTAGACTTGATTAGGATGCTGGCTCGAAAAAGAGTAGAAAGGATGATGACGATGAGAATGCAGGCACTGGAAATGCTGATCATCAAACAGCAAGCAGAACTGCAACAACTCAAGTTACTTCCCACACGACAAGGCAAAGAACACAAAGATAGCAAACTGAAGGAGATAGAGGAAAAGGACAGGGAAAACAGCAACAGGTTGTTGTGTCTAGACCCCCTGCTGATTAAACAGAACTGGAGTCTAACTAGATTTCAAGGCTAGGAGTAATTGATAATGGAATTTACAACACTGAGAGACACTCCTATCCAGATCAAAAGGCTCCAAATTTTACTGGAGATAATGTTCCACCTCTGATCTTGGTTTTACTTGATCAGAAACCAGAAAACATCATTGATCCCATTTTCTGGAACATGGAGATTTTTGAATCGATAACTCTACCCCAGGATAGGAATCCTAAGTTCGAAGACATTTGAAACTTCAAAAGATCAACGTACATGAGATATTTCAAAGATCTGTGCAAAAATGGCTACTTCAAAAGATATCTCTCATGCAAAAAAGCACTGAAGGAATATCAGTATCTGGTAAGAGAAGAGAGGTTACCATGGCAAGTAACGCTGATAGAAAGGGTTAAGAATGGAAGGCAACTCTTCTACTGTGAAGACTTTTGGCTGAGATGGATTCAGATTCCCAGAATAGCCAAGCAGTTTGAAAAGTCTTATCAGGATTCTATCTCAAACTGGTAGAGATGAACAAAATATGAGAAAACAGTAAAACAACATCAACGAATAAGCTCAGAAGATGATCAGATTCAAAGGAAGTTGTTTTAAAGATGAAGAATAAAATGTGTTCAGATTTTTCCAATATTTCTTGTATTTTTTACCTTAATATACTTTTAAATCTTCATACCGTAAAAATCAAATTCTTTCTCTCATATAAAAAGATACCTGATCTTATCACCTTAGTTTCTTTATTTTTGTATGGGTTTTGTCATCATCAAAAAGGGGAAATTGTTAGGAAAATTCCATGATAGTTTTGATGAGACAAATGTAATATTTGATAGAAAACAAGAGTACCCATTCTCCACGTTTTATAAGTGGAAACTTAGATCTATAGACAGATGATCATGAATTTATAAATAGGTCTTAGGAAAAATAAAGATAAAGGCTTGAAGTGTTCAAAGGAGAATCAAGCAAACAAAATATCAGGAAGAAACAAAAAGGGCCAAACAAACGACTAAACCAAGGAAATTACATGAAGAACAGGATGCTGGCAAAAAGAAGTCATCAGGAAGCTGATCTACATTAGAAAGCTGACCTACATCAGGAAGCTAACATCCGGGATACAAGTACTGGAAAACAGAACAGCAAGCTGATGATCTCCACTCAGCTCATTTATCACAGTACAATGAATGTATAATGAATGCAGTACGAGGAAGGTTACTGACAAAGAGTCGTTGGATAGAAGTTTGAGCCAAACCAATGAGAAGATGCCACCTTGAACTACGACTCTACAAAAGGTCTGCAACCAGGGTGTGGCGTCATTAATACGGATAAGAGTAGGACATGCCATGTTCTCTCAAGTTGTCAATCAGATTAATTGCAAGGATATGAAGGATCATATTTGAACTGCGACAGGAACAATGCCTCTCTTCAACGGGCATATTCCAAAGATCTATAAATAGAAGGATGAAGTGACCATGAAGACTACTGAAGCTTTGAAACACATTGAAAAATCTCTCAAGTCTTCCGTACACAAGATATTACCAAGTTCAGTCAGTCAACCTTCGAGAAATAGTCCACCATTCAAGCTCCCAAGCTATCAAGTTCAAGACTGGCTTCATCACCATAGTTGAAGAAAACCTTTTTTCTTTTAACTATTGTGTTCTGTGCGCTAGGTTGTTTTATGGTGTACCTTTGTTGAGAGCATAGTATCCTTGCTAAGTGTGTAGTCTAGAAATAGATTATGTGTCCTTTGTGGGATTGTACCCTTTGTGGGTTGTGGCCTTCGACTAGAGTTTGAGATTCTAGTAGGTGTAGTTTGTTAGAAAGAAGTTTGTAAAGCGAGGCTTGTAATTCGAACTGACCTAACAAAGATCCTTCTTGTGTTAAGGAGTAGAGTGGACGTAGAAGTCTTACACCACCTTCGAACCACTATAAACCTTGTGTGTTTATATGCTTTGATTTACTTATTGCTCTGTATCTTACATCATCATATATCTTGCAGTATACATCATAAGTATCGTGCATTAACATATTGGCAAAAAGCATACTTATAAAAGAAAACTGGTTTCCAAAAGAACTCTATCAAGTTTATTCCGCTGCGTTACATTCTGATATCGGGTCAGTAACCTGATTGAGCTTAGAGCCAGGTTGCTGATTCAAGACAGATTACTATCTTTAGGTCAAGAACCTGTTAGACAGAAAAAGTTTTCAAAAGAGTTTGCAAAATCGATAGAGGTTCATTCACCTCCTTCTGAACCTCTGATCACTTGGGACTCACGGGACTAACATAATCAGTCAAGAATCTTGGTATGATGAACGCCACAAGATCTTACTTGATGATCGTGGTAAGTTCTTGAATAATCAAAGACCTCACAAAGAGAGAATTCAACAAATAAGCTAAAAGCTTAAAATTTTATATTCAACAAAGGATGTCATCAAAGTACATAACCACAAACTTCCCAATAAAGTCACGCAAAAATATGATTCATTAATCTCATGAAAGTACTTGGTGCATTTGTTAAACCAATAGACATATCTAACCACTCATACAAACCATATTTTGTTTTGAAAGTAGTTTTCCACTCATCACCTTCTCTTATTTTAATTTGATGATACACACTCTTCAAAATCAATCTTAGAGAAAATGATAGAACTATGCAATTCATCAAGCATATCATCTAGCCTAGGGATAGGATAACAATAATTTACCATGATTTTGTTGATGGCATGATAATCAGTACACATTCTCCATGATCCATCTTTCTTTGATATAACAATGGCTGGTACCGCACAAGGACTCATGCTTTCTCGAACCTTACCCTTAGCCTTCATCTCCTCCACTTGTCTTTGGATCTCTTTTGTTTACTCCAGATTCACTCTATAAGCTTGTCTATTAGGAAGTGTCACACTCGGAATGATATCAATTTGATGTTCGATGCCTCTCAAAGGTGGTAAACTATTTTGTTCTTCCTTTGGAAAGACATCTTCATACTCCTGCAAAAGAGTCATAAAAGAACTAGGCAAAGAAGAAGTTAGTTTGTTAGTGTTCAAATAACATTCCTTGTGTATCAATTCCAACACATTCTTTTTCTCAACTAAAGCTCTATTTACTTCACTACCTCTTGCATAGAAGTTCACTCTTTTTGTATACTCACATCACCCTATTGTTTTTATGTCCACTCTTTTTTTCTCTCAGTTTTTGTCTCTCATTCTCATCTTTTTTTCTCTTAACCTCACTATCTCTCCTTGCTTGAGATAATTTGAGTGGATCTTCATGAACCTGTTGTGGAGTTAAAGGTACAAGCATGATGGTTTTGTTTCGATGTTTCAGCATATATCAATTAAGATAACCATCATAGTTCACTTTTCGATCAAATTATCATGGTCTACCCAAAAGTATATGGCTAGCATGCATCGGCACTACATCACACATGATTTCATCCGTATAGCTTCCTATAGAGAATGCAACCAAAACTTTCTTAGTTACCCGAATTTCCCCACATTCATTAAGCCATTGCAGCTTGTAAGGATGGGGATGTTTTGAAGTAACCAAGTTAAGTTTCTTCACCATTTCAGCACTTACCATATTAGCACAACTCCCATCATCAATGATTAACATGCATACCTTACCATTAACCAAACATCTTGTATGGAAGATGTTCTCTCTTTGTTGTTCAGCTTTATCAACATTTTCTTACATGTTTAGAGCTCTCCTCACCACCAAAAGTTCCCATATTTTAGGTTTAGTCTCCTCAAGTTGCTCATCATCACTTGATTCTTTCTCACTTTCAGATTCAATCTCACCATTGTCTCTCAAAACCATCACCTTTTTGTTTGGACAATCAGATGTAATATGTCCACGACCTTGACAATGAAAACACTTAATATCTCTAGTTCATGAAGAAGTTGAGATATTACCTTTCCCTTTTTAAGCCTCAATGAATCTGGTCTTGGGCATCTCATGTTGAGACTTTGAAGTTGCCCATCGTTTGCTTTGGACGCACCTTCTTTGGCTTTGCTTGAAAACCGAAAATTGGGTGTAGAACTCCTTTGGAAAGAACCATTCTTCTTGAGTTACTTCTCCACCTTCATGGCTATATGTATCATGTCCTCAAGCTCCACGTAGTGTTGAAGCTCCATAATATTGGCAACCTCCCTATTCAGCTCATTCAAGAAAAGTGCCATGGTAGCCTCCCGATCTTCCTCTACGTTTGCTCTAAAATCATGGCAATCCCCATCTCCTCGTAGTACTCATCAACATATTTGTTGCCTTGAGTTATAGATTGAAGCTTTTGATATAACTCAAAAAAATAATTAGAGGGTACGAACCTCTTACGCATGATGGATTTCATTTCAACCCAAGTAGAAATAGGTCTCTCTTCATATCTCATTGGATTTGTAATGAATTGATCTCACAAAACTATAGCATAATCGGTGAACTCAATTGCAGCAAGCCTCACCTTCTTCTCCTAGAAGTAATTATGACAATCAAAAATCAAATCTACCTTCTTTTCCCACTCCAAGTAAGCTTTTGGATCACTTCTCCTATAGAAAGTAGGTATGTTCATCTTGATGTTTCCCAAGTCACGATCAACTTCATCATTTTGTCTTTTTTTTCCTTTCATCTATGTACTTGGTGAACAGCTCCTACATCTTCTTCTTCTTCCTCCGATTCCCACTCTTCATGTTGCCTCATTTGAATTAGATTATTATTCCCATACTCTCGAGTAGTTGGTTGCTCCAATCTGTCGAAACGTTCAGCCATGCTCTCAAGGACATTTTCCATCCTAGCAAATTGTTGTTGCATAGCTTGAAGGTTGAAAGGATCTCTTAAATTCGTAGATGTGTCATCATGGTGTCTCACAATACACTCTTATATCGCTCAAAGATATACCTCACAATTCACTCGTGTTTCACTCATAGGCGTTTACCTCCTCTCTAAAGAACTCGTCACTCTAGTCTTTTACTACTTAAATTCAAGAATAAATCAAGTTGAACAATTTCCAGCAACGTTCAACAATCTCTTAGCCCTAAAGATAAAGGAAACAGTGAACAATTGTGTCTGAAATTTAGAAGATGTGCAAACTGAATTTCATATTTTTCTTTATTTATTTTTGACAATTACTTCATTGCTATAAGGCGGCAACGAAATAATAAGAAGATTCAAAAGTCCAAGTGATCACTCGTTAGCATTTGCTGGTGGTTGAAACTCCATCTTTTGATGCCCTTGGAACTTCGAAACCAGTCAAGATAGCTCAGAAGGAACACTAGCTATATGTTTAACAAGATCAGCGTAAAACAATGACTCAATGGAAGAAATAAAGAAAGGCTGCGTTGATTAAAGAACTCTAAGATTCTCACCCAAAGATGAGAAGAATGTCGATTTGCCGCCTAATATTCTACGAATTCATTGTCTTTGGTAAATCAACAAGCAGTGTGAGGATTTCTTACTTCTACTAATCGATCACCTCCCTTATTCTATTTTTGGGTGTCCTCCAATCTTGGATGTGACAGTGGCTTTGTTATGTTTCAGCCCATATGGTGATAACGAACTTGGAGTTTTTTTTTGACTTTTTTTTATATGTAAAGAATAAATGAAAGATAAAGCAAATCAGATCAATACCAGATTGCTCTGATACTAAAACTGATGTGGATAGAATAAAGGACCCATTAGATATAAAGATCTCAGAACCCAATATACAAGGATAAGCAGTGGATCTTCCCAAAATGAATCTGGTTTGATCTTACTTAGAGCGAAATAACCTCGACTTATTGGCTATAAAATTAGTCAAGAACCTCGGTATGATGAACGCCCAAGATCTTTCTTGATGATCTAGATAAGTTCTTGAACAATCAAAGACCTCACAAAGAAAGAATTCAATAAAACAAGCTAAAAGCTTCAAAATTCATACTCAACAAAGGATGTGTTTTTACAAGTGATCCATATAACTATTTGTTGGCTATAAAATGACTCTTAACTACTACATTAATGTCTATCACTTATGGAGTATAAAGCCTCTTGTAACCTATCACTTATAGAGTCATAAAGCCTTTTTGTAACTTAAAACAACATTGAATCACCAAACTAAATGATCAATCCATGGATAAGATAAAACCCATGAATTTGATGGCCCATGGTCTTTAAAATATGTCTTCAAGTCCATATTAGCCTTAGTATACCTTATTAAGTGATCTCCAACCCAATAACATTCACCATTGAGCCTTCCTTGGACACTTCATGTATAATTTCTTTAATTTTAGCAACAAGGATCATCAAGGCCTATTTTAGCTTCTTAGCCCTTGTTCTTGTAATTGGGCCTTCTTGCAAGACCAAAGGATCCCTCTTGTGTGCATGGTTTTGCATGACTGGTTCTCCATCAGAAGATTAGAATGTAGACACATCTCTCTACATTGCATGATGAGATGTGGTATATCATCACTGAAGGACTGCCAGCTATCACAAGGTTAATCCTGCACTTGGAATATAGCAGAGAAAAATAAAAAGAGCTTAAGCTATAGCACATGTAGCAACAATAATAATTACTGAGGTGGAAGTAACAATGGAATGAGCAGTAATCAATGAGGGAGCTGATGGAGCTTGTCCAAGACCTCCTATTGCACAAGCACCACCTACAGCAGCAAGAGTCGGAGTACCTAATTACAAGAGAGCACCACCTCCTGCAAAATACTTGGTAAAACCAAGACATGAGTATACTATTGAAGACAGGAAAAGAAACAACTTAGATAATGTTGCTAAGAACAGATTGTTCATCACGTTAGAGAAAAGAACATTCATCGAGGGGAAGACATGCAAAACCGCCAGAGATTTGGGAGAAGTTGAAGCAGATCTGTGAAAGAACTTAACTGAGAAAAGATAACAAGATATCTACTATAAAATAGTTGTTTGAGCTATTCAAAATGAAGCCTGAAGAATCCCTAGATGAACTGAACTTGAGGTTGACATCTATTGTAAACAAGCAAGAATCACTGGGGAAATTCTACAGTCAGAATGAGAAAAACATTAAAGTGCTTAGAGCACTACTTATTGAGTGGGACAACAAGACCATATCCATGAGAGTATCCATGGATCTAAAGACAATGCGCATATTTGACTTATTCTTAGACCGTAAAGCATTTGAGTTTGATATCAATAAAAAGAGAATGGAGGCTGAAAAATCAAATATTATGGTCACTACACTTACTGCAAGATCCAAAGATACAATAGCCACAAGTAGAAAGAGTTGCATGCAAAAGATGCTGAAGAAATGACACTATTCTTGAATAAATTCAAGAAGTTTCTGAAGATCAACAAAAGAAAAAAAGATTTCAAGAAGAAACCTCCTGCCCCGCAGGTAAATCAAAGTCCACAATCAAATACAGTTTCCTCTTATCTATGTTACAACTATAGAAAACTAGGCCATTATGCAAGAAACTACCTCTATCTGGTACACAAGTACCCTGAGGTGGAAATGAAGCAAATAAGAGAAAAGATGAGAGATGAGAAACAAAAGTTGAGAGCACTTCTTAGAGAAGCTGAAGCCCTGAAAGCAGCAAGCTCATCCAAGGAAGAAGTAAGAGAACAAAGATCATCTGAGAGTGAAAATGATAGCTCTACCTCAGATGAAGAAGCATTGTATGTTTGATGGCCAAGAACTGTGAAGGTGAATATGATGATGAGGTATCCTTTTTCCTTTATTGATTTTGATAAAGAAAAGTTGAACATGATCCAGTCTTTTAGACAGATCATGAGTGACTTTAAGCAGATAAACTCAGCTCATAAGGAGCTCAAAGAGGAGAATCTGATGCTCAAGAGTGAGCACACTGCACTGAAAGACAAACTCTTAGACTATGAGTATTACAGTGTAGAATGATACAACCTCGGAGCAGAAGTCTCTAAGCTCAAGTTGTTGATCACTAAGCTAGAAACTGAGAAAGTGTTTGTAAGATACAATCGATATATATAACAGATCAACACGAAAGGCATATGAGTGTATCATAAAGACCCAAAATGCCTACAGGGGAAATAGTCTGGGATACAATGTTGAAACTTCTCAGGTTACAACAAATACATCCAAAGATGAGAAGTTTGTTCAAGCAAAAGTCCCATTTCATGAAGAAATTGATCAATCAAAAGAAGTCTTGAACAAACTAAGCATAGTTGGTAAGAGAAATAAACTCTTGCTAGAAACTACAGGAAGTAAAACTGCATAGACTCACAGGATACATCAAAGTCATTCTGCAGTAACCAAAGTCAGGATGCAGCAACTTCACGAGTTACAGCAAAATAATATTTTTTCCTTTTATACCAAGACTTACATGTTTAAACTTAAATGAGCATATACTCTAATGAGGTATAAGAAAAGACCACACTCTAGTAGTGGAGGTAACATAAGGAAAGTCCCTTCACACATTGTTCACGAGTAGCATCCTGCAAGGACTGCTTATAGAAAGAAAATCACCAAGGCTGATGGCAAACTAATTATTGTAAGGTGAATGTGGTTCAAAAAGAAACTAACCCCAAAGGATCCATACTTGTATGGGTACCTAAATATGTCTGAACTGTATACAGAACAGTTGCTAGAAAGCAGCAATGATCTATGGTACATTGGCAGTGGTTGCTCAAGATACATGACTAGCAACAAATAAGCCTTAAAAGACTTCCAACCATGTAAAGGCCCTAAGGTGGTATTTAGAGATGACCCAAAATGAAGCACTAATGGTACAAGAAGCTTAATCAAAGGCAATGCATGCATCAATGATGTGTCCTATGTGAAAAGACTAAAGTATAACCTTTTGAGCATTAGTCAGTTTTGTGATAAAGATTGCTTTGTGGAATTCAACCTCAACAAAGAACTCATCATTTGAGATCCTAATGTTGGAGTTAGGACTAGAAGGTCAAGACCGCATGAAGCTATGTTTGTTTACTTCATATCATAAGTGGAATCCAAAACCATTGAAGAAGTTATTAAAGATAGTAATTGGATTCAAGCTATGCAGGAAGAGTTGAATGGATTTGAAACAAATCAAGTATGAAAGCTGGTTCCTAGACTAGAACATCAAGGTGTTATTGGAACAAATGGGTATTTAAGAACAAGCTGGATGAATCTGGAGTTGTTGTAAAAAATAAAACAAGATTAGTTGCCAAGGGATATTTTTAGGAAAAATGAATTAATTTTGATGAGACCTTTGCTCTTGTAGTAAGGCTTGAAGCAATCAGAATTTTCTTAGCATATTCTGCATAAAAGAATTTTAGTGTATATCAAATGGATGTTAAAAGTACATTTCTAAATGGTCTCTTATCTGAAGAAGTTTATATGGAACAATCTCCTGAATTTTAAGATCAATTTGAAAAGAAAGTATTCAAGTTAAAGAAAGCTCTATATGGGTTTAAGCAAACATCAAGAGATTGGTATGATATACTATCCTTATATCTATTGGAGAATGGATTTCAGAAAGTAACAGTAGACAAGACTCTTTTCAAAATACATGATAGAGATAGTATTCTCCTATTACAAATCTATGTGAATGATATCATTTTTGGATCCACAAACAAAACTCTCTGTGAGAAATTCTTAACACTCATGCAGAAGAAGTTAGAGATGCACATGATCGGAAAATTAAGTTTCTTTCGAGCACTGCAAGTTAAACAACTTGATAATGGTATCTTCATCAATCAACTCAAATATACTAAGGAGTTGGTCAAGAAGTTTGGAATGGAGAATAGATCAACAGTAAGAATTCCTATGATGACATCAATCAGCCTTGACAAGGATGAGAATGTAAATGATGTGGAAATTACAAAATACAGGAGATTGATTGGATCTCTACTATACCTTACTGCAAGCAGACCTAATATTATGTTTGCAGTAGGTGTGTGTGCAAGATTTCAAACAGGCCTCAAGGAATCATTTCTTGCAGTAGTAAAAAGAATTATCAAATATCTGAAATGAACTCAAGATGTATTCAAATTCAGATTTTGCTAGATGTAAAATTGACCGAAAAAGTACAAGTGGTACATGTAAATTTCTTGGAAAAAGGTTAGTGTCATGGTTCTGCAAGAAGCAGACATCTATAACAACATCAATAGTAGAAGCAGAGTATGTTGTTGCAGGAAGCTGTTGTGCACAGATCCTATAGATACAACAACAACTTAAAGGTTATGGAATTATTGAGAAATAAATCCCTATTTTATGTGACAACACAAGTGTCATTGCTATCGTACACAATCCAGTATTTCACTCCAGAACAAAGCATCTTGATGTATGACATCATTTTATCAGAGATCATATGGAGAAGAAAGATATAGTGCTAGAAAAAGTTCATACAAATTTGCAGCTAGCAGAAATTCACAAAACCCTTGTACGAATCAAGGTTCTCTATGCTGAGAAATGAACTCTGAATTATTAAGCTATGAGAGAGAAATCAGCATTCAACATATCTGGAAACTATGCTTAAAGTAAAGGGGAATGCAGTTTGAAAGAGTGTTATCAGCAATGCAGTTTGTAGGAGAAACTACTACATTACAACTTACTGCATGAATAGAATATAGCACATTCTAAGACACAACACTACTCGAATACAACATTTATTGCTACTATATTTAAAGCCCTACAATCTTGTATCAGGAACAGTAACCTTAAATGCTAATATTTTAGCGGCAAAATCATATCTCGCATTAAATGTAAAATTCGCCTTTTCAAAATAGTAACAATCATGTACTTTGTTTTGACCTTAGAAATCTTACATATGGCAAAAAAGCCCCTCCATCTTTTTATCTAAGCCGTCAGATTTTGCATCTCTCGTACGATCTTTGAATCTTGATCTTTGATCATAAATCCTCTCAGATTTGAATTGAAATTGTTCACCATCTTCCTCATTCGATCTCTATCTAAATTCTCAAACAAAATACATCTTACCCGATATAACCAACCCTAAAAACCATTCTCAGAAACTCTTCACTGTTCATCCATGGCTACCGCAAGAGAAACCAAAGTTGTTGAAGGACGTCTTGTCAACCCAAAGATTTTAATGGTTGATGGAAGCATCTATGAGAGAGATGCTATCTCAACAGTGTGGGAATCCATAAACAAAATCAAGCTTGTTGTTCTTCTGACCACAAGATACAAAGGAATGTCTGTATCCACCGTTCAAAGATTCTACGCCTTCACAAGGCTATCTAACGATGATAAAAGTATCATTTTCAATTGCATTTGTATCATAGTAGATTATTCATATTAATAGATTTTTTTAAATATTATATCTAAGAATATGCACTAAAAGTTCATGAATTTTTTGTCTTATAGTGAAAGTTTGAATTATACATATTGTAAAGCTTCAAGCATTGGGTTTGGGAAGGATTGACTCTCTTTGGTGAGATAACGTAAGGTGCCATCTTGATAGGGGCAGTATTAGAAAGGATGTGAATGAAGAAATCAAGGAAGTCTAAACTAACCAACTACTAACTATTCAATTCAATTCAAAACCTGGTGGTATATGGATAAAAATCCTTCAAAAGAAAAATGATCATAATACAAATGGTGAGGTATTTATAGATGAATGAAAGATGTTTTTCTACATGCCAGATTAATAGGTTGTTGTTGAGTAGCAATCAAGAAAAATCTCTCTTGATTTCTTCTTTTTATGTAGTCGTGGGCAAAAGGTTGTTTTTAGACCATAATAGAGTTCCTACTTTGTCTACAAGAATGTTAAATTATTTTCTGAAAACTGTATATTTTTTTGGTTGGTGAAAATTAACTTACCATGGTAAACCTATTTAAAATGGCTAAATATTGTGCAAAGTATTTTATTTTAGTATTTGATTTATGTTAAAGTAGAAGTTTAACAACGACATGTTTTCCAAGATGCATTAAAAGATCATGTTGGAAAAGACCACTCAATTGTCTTCTGCAAATTTGAATCCTTACTTTTATGAATGGAAAAAACAAATCAGCAAGCCAATTCAAGCATTCTGTACTAATATTTTTTTAGTGTTGAAAATATAACATTATAGTTTAGGCGGGAAAATGGTGATTTGTAAATTTTTCCAACTGTTCTACTTTTATATATGTATAGATAAACCACACTTATTTAATACTCCTACACTTTTTTTAATGTCATGCATTTTACAAATACACCACACTAGGTTTTAGTTATATCCCCTTAGTAAAAATAAGATGGCTCAATCCTTATTTTCCTAAAATATTTGTTCTTTAGTTTTTATTTTTATAAAACATCTACAAATGAATAACATGCACTCTCTTTAAACAAGATATAGAAATGTGTCATCTAATTCAATATGCTTGGGAGATTGAATAGATATATTAGGTTTTAAACTTGATGAGGTAACATTATTAATGGTTAAAAACATGAAATAAATAATAACCATGTTTTACATTTCACCGCTATTAATCGAACTTGTTTAAAAGTATTCAGTTTAAATTAGTTAAATATAGTGATTGGTAATTAGTTTGTCGAATACTTGTACACAAATTTGACTAGTGCTAACGAACATGTTAACAAGTGTTAAACAAGTACTTAATGAATACAATCAAATTTTCATATCAAATCAGGGTTCGGTCTATTACATTAAGAATGCTTGATTTTTACATTAAAAATGATGTATTAAATGTGAAGTTCTGGAAAATTCTTGCACTTTTTATTGTTGTTGCATTTTTGTTATATATGGTTGGCTTTACCAATATCTTCTTCTATTTTATATGATATTTGTAAGTGAGAAAATTATGCTTATGGAAGAGGTGAGATAAAAATTAAAAGAGTGAATTTGGCATAGTAGACAAAAAGGATGAGAGAAAATTGAATTTGTTTTTTCAACTATTTTAGTAAATTCATAAGTGTTCATATTAATGAAAGCCGAAAAATAAAAAAAAAGGTTTTTTTATACAATGCATCTAATAAAACAACAAAACTTTTGAGCACCTGATGTAGGATCTTAATTGGATCTCAAACCTAATCCGGTGACCACCTTTGACGTTCCAAAGTGTTATACCTTTTATAAGTTGAGTGCAGACACCCAGTTGCACGGATCTAGATATAACTGGGTTAATCCGACCTAGGAGTGTATTTCACGCACCCAAATCCTAGTTTCACGGTTACATTCATCTAACCTTTTAGTTTGGCAAACCTAACATTTTAGTTATGTTTACATAACTTTATGTTATGTTTGCATAACTTTTATACTTCTGTTAGTTTGACCTTTTAAGGTGTATTTCAAACCTGTAATACCTTTTAAACCTTTATGTTGTAATAATATAACCTTTATGCATAATAATTAAACATTTTCGTTATAATTATATAATCTTTATGTTATTTCTTAAGTACAAAAAGGTTATGATATTTGTACATAAATGTCATACTAATATAACATAAAGATTAAATCATTATAGCATAAAGGTTTTCAACTATACTACATGATTTTTATACTGAAAAAAGTTTAAGTTATTCACTTAAAGGTTATGATATATGTACATAAAGGTTAGACTAATATAACATAAAGGTTATACTATTACAACATAAAGGTTATGACATCAATGAAAAAAAAACAAGCGTGGATTCGAGTTGGACCCGAATAAATGTCATACTAATATATCATAAAAGTCACACTAATATAACATAAAAGGTCAACACCTGAATAAAAATAAAGGGCGTGGATCCGGTCCGGACCCAAACCGACCTGAGTGCATCATGCACCAGGTGTATAGAAGACATACTCTTATAAAAAAACAGTAGGGCAATAGACACCGCACTCATCACTAAACATATCCCAATTACTAAACACATCTAGGAATGTAAATGGGTAAGGTAGGGTAGCGTACAAGTACATCAGATAGTGTCCTGTCCAAATACAAATAGAAATTCAACCATGCGGGTAAAACTAACATCCCTAAACACACTTATTTTAGAATGATTTAGTACTTTCAAATTTCTACACACATCCCACAACATTATCATTCTACCATTTTAGTAATATTGCATAAAACTAAATAATAAATGACCATAGTTATTTAATTTTATTTTTTTTTTGAAGAAAAAATATACAAATACCCCTTATTTTTTGTGAAAAAAAAAACATAAACATCTTTATTATTTAGTTTTGTTTTTAAAAGCAACTAAATATAAAAGTTTTTATGTATTAATATATATTTACTTTTAATTTATTTTAAAAGGATGTGTTTAGTAATTGATTAGTTAGCCCATCTAATAAAAATTATTTTGTGAATAGTGGCAGCTTAAAATCAAAAGTTAAAAACTATATGATTAGTGCAGAGCATATTTTGGAAATCGGCCATGGGAGAGAGCAGCAAGCTATTTATCCGGTGTTTCAGTTAATTCCGTTTTCATTGTGTCCGCGCAAACAAATACACTCCACCATTTTCAACTTCTCTAACACCCTCAAATGCTCTCTCCCCCTCATTTGACCTATTCCACTTCAAGATTCTCAATTGTTGGATTGATTACAGGCACTTTAAATCAATAATTTTATCGGGTTTTCCTCCAATTTTCAATTCCATTGCATTTCTGCCACTATCTGTAAGACTGCATGAATGATCTTTGAGTTATTGCTTCGCCGCTGCGGATCGGATCGGATCCAACTGAGTTCATTTTAACTTTCGTTTTGTTGTTTTAGCCGTAATCGCGACCATGACGAACACGGCAGATCCTGCCCAGAAGCTGTTCAGCAAAATGCGGATGTGGGAATTCCCCGATCAGTATGTGGTGGAGCCCACTGATGGCTCCTACTCTTCGTTTCTGGCGATCAGTCGCCTCGATGGCTCCATGAAACTTATCGGTAGTTACATTCATCTTTATTTTTTCCAATTATTATTTGTTTATTTATTATTATTGCTGTTTTCAGATTGTCTTGTTTATTCATGGATGTCTGTGGTGGAACGCTTGTTACTTGCTTGCTAATTTTTTTTTTTTTTATTGTTGTATAGATGAAATACCCCAATGCACCTCACTTCGTGTTCCTAAAATTCAGATGATCTATGGTGTGATAGGCTTGCTCAAACTCTTGGCAGGCAAGTTCTATGTTTTCATTAATTCTTGAAGATAGTTAATGACTGGTGGCTGTTGGATAGCTGGTGGTTCATTGTATATTTGCACATTGTATTAATGTATTCCCTTGAGATTCTAAAGCTTTCTGTATGTAGATCCATCAATATATGCAGTGCTCAGATATAAAGATTACTCATTTTTGATAAGTATTGGTGATGATTCCTGTTTGAGTATGTCTATTACATGGATTTGATGCTTAGTTGAGTAAACTGATTATAAAACAAAATCCATCAGGCACTAGCCCGTTTAAGGTATTAGCTTGAGGGACGAGTTTCCATTTATATTTATTTCTCTACGTGTGAATTTAGAAAGTTCTAATCATGTGTTACTTGACAAGTGAATCTTGTATGGCGTCTGGATCTTTAAGCATTTATTTCAACAATGTGCTTATTTTTTTCAGTATAAACCAGGGTGAGCCACTTATCACCATAGAAAATTTCCTTCATAGAGAATTCCATTGCCACTGCCACTGCCACCTTTACTGCTAGAGCACCATTGTCTAACTGATGTGAACTTGAGGAAAAATAGGTGGTCAAGGTTGGTATGCATTTCCAGGCCATTTCTGGATGGGTTGGAAGTGGTGGTGAGTTCTTGGGTAGCTGACTTCAACTACCTTAAATTCTCCTAGAAGATCCCGTAGAACTTTGTCATAGTCGTAAATTGATCAATTTCTATTTCATTTCGTACTTTTCACCTTACAAATTATTTGAAACACTACTGTAAGAAGATGGGACATCTTGAATGTTCTGATTTACTTGGCTTTCATCCAATCATGCCACAGATTCATTGTTGGGAACAGTTATCTATTGCTTTTGTACGATTCTTGGGGTTGGGGGGGGGGGGGGGAGGGTTGGGGGTTTGGTGAGTCGGAAGAGGAGTATGGTTGCACTGCATATCCAAACAGAGGCTGAGGGTAGGAATTAGTGGGAGTTTCCAGAAGTAACCTGCCCCTTGGTTTCCCAGGTTGTCTGGTTCTCGTTTGTTCCTCATCAGCTGCCATCATGGTCTTATTCATCCATACAACTCTCCAAAGTCCAATCAATGATTCATACTGCTTTACTAAAGCCCATGTGAAGAATCTACATAATCTTCTCTCTGCAGCTAGACATAGTTCTAACTCCACCCTTATCATATTTTGTTACAACCTATGGCACTTGTCTTTATATATCTTATTACATAAACTCCTTGGGGCTTATTAGATTTGATCATACACAAGTTTTGACATACTTCTCAAAATAAATGGTGTATGATGTAATATACATTGAAAGGCTTCTTTAGTTGTTGCTTAAACGGACGGCTAATTCTTGCTGGAGCATTGATCCTCCCTGCCTCCAGCCCCCCCCCCCCCCAAAAAAAAAACTATGGGGAGATTGATCAGCTAATTATAGTCAGCGAGATATTTTCTCTTCTGAACTTTCAGAGGGAGGTGAATGCATTTTCCTCCAGGCTACAGAATCTAGCAGTTAATCTAGAGGCAAGTGCTATTATGTTAATAATTCAAGGCTGTCAAAATTGTTTACGGGATAGATACCTATTTTTAATCTATACTAATTATGTGTTGAGATACGTCATGATAATGGGATAGATTGCATGCATATTACCTGTTATATGGTTGGTTGGTAAAAAATACGGCTTGTCATTCATCAATTACTTTTCTCTAAAGTGTTCACATATAATCAGGAGGTTTTACAAGTGCAAAATGCATTTCATTCTGGTTCGGTTTTTACTTTCGTTTTACCATGAGAATGGGGTTTACTATTACGGTTCAGTTTATGATAACTAGTGTTCTCAGTTTGTTATTAAAGTTCTTTAGGAAGACCATTGAGCAGTTAGACACGTGACTGATCAAAATGTTAAAAGAAAAAAAAAAGAAACTCTATTTCAAATTGATAATGGTGAGAAAAATCTCAAATCTCGCACAAAATGGAGGGAAATCAGATGGAATATAGGACAGGATTAAATGATGAAGATTCATTGTGATTTGACCAAATAACCCATATTTAAAAGGTTGACTTGAATATAAAAAAACTCTGTTGAAAGAAAATTCATGCAATTTATCTAAATGCTTCTATGTACTCACCACTAACAATGGAAAAAAGAGCACTGTATACTTTGAGATGTTCAATGGCCAAAAAGAGGACTTTTTGAGAAGATTGATGAGTGCAGCTTGTAGAGCATTCTAAGGCACAGTTAGGCTGCTCAAGCGTTCCTGTTAGTTAATTTTTCAGTTTATCACTTTATTCTATTGAAGAAAATGTTGTTGTATGTGTAACAACATGCAGTCCTTTCTCCTTCAGTTCCATTAAGGTTTAGCACTTTAGCTTGGATCTTCTTCATGATATTGATAATCTTTTACATTTAGGGTCATATTTATTTGTGATAACTGAACGGGAATGCGTGGGATCATATCTGGGTTTCCCCGTCTTCAAAATTATGTCATTGAAGGTTCTTCCTTGTGATCATTCTCTTAAAAGTTCTCCAGAAGAGCAGGTATTTGTTAGGTTTTCCATCTCACATTTGGAGTACTTTGTTGTTTCCAATGCTCTGTAATGCTGCATAACTCTTTTGAACAGAAAAAGATGGAGAGTGAGTTTTCTCGCTTGCTAAATGTTGCAGAGAGGACTCTGGGTCTGTATTTTTCCTATGATGTGAATATAACGCTGAGGTGAAGTTTTTCTCTACTTACTGAATGCTTATCTATATGGATGATGGTTGTTATGTTATTGTAAGTATGTTGCCTACAAGGTTTGTTTGTAGTAATTCACTATTATCTGAAGACATACGTCTGAAAATATCGATTTACAGCTAAACTCTTTAATTTACATTATTTTAGAGTTCTTTATAATAAAGCAAGGTATAACCTGTTTAGTTACCACTGAAACTATAGAAGACTCAACATATATCACATGGACCTGAAAAAACTCATTAAATTAAAATGTTTTAGCCAAGTTAAATTTTGATTTCTATACTAGATGGAGATGTAGATATGTTAGAGAACTTACTGTATTTTTAAGTGTGTGATATGGACAAAGAATAAACATGAAAGATAATCTCTATGGGAAGTAAATAAGGAACTAAGATTTCTAGAAATCCATAGTTTAGACCTGAATTCTGCCTCAAAAAATGTTACAGGGGATTCCCCATGTATTAGTGGCGAGTTGATAGTTTTTTTCAAGGATTTACCTATCCAACATCTGTGTCAAGGATCAGCCTGTGTTGAATTTAGTAATTTAGTTATTGGGGGGGGGGGGGGGGGTTTATAAATCTATAAATTCAGTAGAACTTATATTTTGTACTAACTGTGCAATCTAAAGGCCCTCTACTGCTTTTACATATCCTGAGGAGCTTATGTTATTTATTATTTTATTTCCCATATTTCCTTTTTGGTTTTTCCCTAATTTTTCGTGTGCTTTGATTCTTGCATGTGATCCGTAGTTTTTTCTAATTACTTTTTCCCACGTAATTGTAAACTTATTTGACTTTGAAAAAGGTATTCTTGTGCTTCTTTTTTGTAGAAATCGTCAAAGTTCTGTTCCTTCTTCTCCATGCATTGGCACGATGCTCATGCATTTTGGTGGTTTAATGTCTTCCATCTTTTCGATTTGTTCTATAAAGTTGTCAAGTTGATGTTTACAGAAGAGTTAACTAGAAATCAACAATTGCTGTGTGTGGTGAAAACAAATTACAGATAAAGTGTACTCTTTTGATTAGTTACGCTTTTATAGAGTACAGTTTTTAAGCACATATGTATGTAATTAACTATGAAGTCTTGTATGTCCTCTGGAGATTATACACATCAGCACTGTTTTAAAGGCTGAAGGCAGTATTTATCAAGAAGTAGATGTTATTGAAAAACTCCATCCTTAGCTACCTTTGAGAGTTTGATCATCACATTCTCAGAAATTAGGAGAGACAGACCCATCCCCTGTTTATCCTCAAATGGTGTAGCTTATGTGGGATAACATCAATCGATATATTAAAAACCAAATATTTTCCAAGTCCATGTGAGAGTGATTTGAGCACTCTGATAAACTTTATAGCTTAGCAGTTAAGAGCTCTCTCTATTACTTATTTGCTCATTCATATTAATTTTGAACTGTTAATGGTAATATATGTTCCTACGATTTCAATTGTGTTCAAGTGTTTCTTTGCTTCATATTTTAGGGTCTCAAAGATTGAGATGTTGTTTTTTGACTGTTCAGAAACATGTTTTGGTACTTTTAGCAATCATTGTAAATCCAAAACTTTTGGTTTCTGCAGCGCTCAACGGTTGCACGATTTGGGGGATGAGTCAAAGTTGCTTCCTCTTTGGAGACAAGTGAGTTCTTTTTTATTATTAATGCCTTAACGGTTGTATTCCATAGACTAGATCTCAAACTGCTGCTTCTATCCTAGTGTAATTTTCCTTTCCTGCTGGCAACGTTATGTGATTCTGTTTCACTATACCTACTTTTGTAACATGCAGTCTTTTCTCTGTATAATTCTTTCTATAGGCAGACCCTCGATTTCTTTGGAACAACTATATGTTGGAAGTGCTTATAGATAACAAGGTCAGCTTTCAGCATCAATCATACTGATTCATATACTCTTGACAAAGTTCAAAATTCCCCTCTTATTTCTAATTACTGAATAAAACTCATCCTTGTGCAGCTTGATCCCTACCTACTTCCTGTCATGCAAGGCAGTATCCTTTTAATTTTTTGAGGATCTCATTCCAAAGTATGGATTAAGGTCAGCATATCTATGTTTTACATTAGGTGAAGCCTTAACTGGTCATCAGGTTTTCAGAACTTTCAAGCTGCCATTGGGAAAGATATACTTGATGTTGCACTGATTGCACGGAGATGCTCAAGAAGAAGTGGTAAACAGAAAACTGCAGTTTTCAAAACCTTAATTCCCTTTGTTTCCCTCACCTCTCTCCATTTTCCATTGTTTTCTGCCTCCCTCGTACCATCATCCCAGGTTAATGCTACTAAACAATAACAAGGTGAAGACATGGTGGGTAATAGTTGACCCTCTAACTTCCCATATGTTTGTGTCTCACCATAGCTGGCATGTGAGCTGAAATCCTATTAACTTTCTTGGCTGAAAGTTGAAAGGTTTTTGGAAATGTTTTGGGGAACATTCACTTCAATCTATGAGCTTTTGTGTTAGTTACATAAAATGAATATTTCCTATATTACATAAACCGCCATTATTTTCCTGATATACTTTGTTTGAAGTACTCATCATAATCTGTATATGCCATTCTTTCTACGAAATAGGATTCTCTTAAAATCATTGTTGAGATCCTTGTGCGAAGTATTTTACTATTTGGACATCTAAACTTTTAGTTGCTTCTAGGGTCTGGTGATTTTTGTTTCTGGCCCGTAGCACTTTTTTATGAGTGATGAGAGGACTTAGTGCACATAGCTTACATGTGAGAGATCTAAAGATGGTCTGCCAGTTCTTTGGGATATCCTCTGTCAAGATTTGTTGTTCTCTTTAAATGATCCAGCAATCCTCCTTGAATACGTTCTGTTTGAATTTCTTCCTGGCTACCAGATTTCCAAATGCCTGGGAATTGAAAATGGATTATTTAAAACTTTGAAGCAGTTATGTCCCTTTTGGAAATTCAATTTGAAAAAGGTGGATATTATTTGAGAGCGGAGAATGCTGTATACTCTCTCATTCTAACTGTATCAAATTTATTGCTCTTATTTCTTCAGTAATATTTCAATATAAGGCAATATTTCCAAAAAGGGAATATCTTTTTTTCCAAAAATCACCCTCAATAAGTACTGACAGGACACCACTAACTTTCAAACAGTAATTTTGAGAGAACTAGTTCAAAGGACACAGAACTTTCACATTTTTGTCATTAATATAAACTCTGTGCAGAAGAATTCCATTTGGTTCTTATTTTGCAATTTTCTTTAGGGACACGAATGTGGAGAAGAGGGGCTGATTCTGATGGTTTTGTTGCAAATTTTGTCGAGACTGAACAGATCATACAGTTGAATGGGCACACTGCATCTTTTGTTCAGGTAAACTCTTTATACCGATTTTTTTTATTATTTGTGGTAATACTGTCCCCGGTTATGAAATATTTAAAGGTCCTTCACTCACAATCTCAGATGGATAGCTTGATTACAGGTGTAATTTGCTTGCATTTTTTCTGCAGAATGATCAGTGATTTTATTTTTAATTTATAAGGAAAAGTCTAATATACATGATATCTTTAATGTGGAGAATTGCTAGAATAATTTACTAAGCAACCATATGCTATCTCTACTTATGTTTAGCTTGTTCTTTTGTGAACTAAATTCAAAATTCCTCGCCCCATACTTGTTTCGTCTCAGCCACAAAGATCCTGTATCTTGCACACTGGACACTTGTAGATATTAATACATGACTGCATATTAGGGAAGTGGATATCAGTTTGTGTACATGATACTGTGCTTGCACTATTTCTCAGTTTTAACTCCTGATAAACTAATTTCCTTTTTCTCTAGGTCCGAGGATCAATACCATTACTCTGGGATCAGATTGTTGATTTGACATATAAGCCAAAGTTTGAAATCGTGAGACCTGAGGAAGCAGTGAGTAGTTCTGATCTCCACATTATGTTCTGACTTAACTTGTTAAATCCTGTTTGCTGACTTCTTCCTTTACTCAATATTTATGCAGCCTCGGGTGGCTGAAAGACACTTTTTGGATTTAAGAAAGAAATATGGAAATGTTCTTGCAATTGATCTAGTTAACAAGGTAACATGAAAACCATTGTGTTAAAACTTTGCACATTACCATCTTAGGAATACTAGTTGCATGTATCCTAACATTCAATTCAGGCAGTATTTTTACCTTATTTAGAACCTATAACTATGATAAATTTTCATTTCATTGATGAAGCTTGTCTAGTTTTTAGAGACTTAGTTATCATGGTTGTGAACATTTGTAACTATTGGAATTCTACCAGGAAGATACTAACTGGTTTTAAAAGTTGAAAAGGGGTCTAATCTGAAGACGGCAAAATGGAAATTAAAATCCTTACCTGTTAAAGTAGACAATAGTGCATAGAGAGCATCAGTTTTCCTCTTCTTTTTTCAGTTCTTCATAATTTCTTTCTGTTTATAAATTATTCAATTCTAAGCAAGTAGCAGGAATGGGCTATTATTATGATGATGATATCAAATATTATTTCAAAATTGCCTCTCTTTGTGGGAATGAAAAAGTAGCCTAATCTCTATGTTATATACCATGTAAGAATGCCAAAGGATTGCAAGAGCTGAAATTCAAGTGATCTCATGTTGAGAATTCACTGAATGAACAACAATGAGTTATTTCAGTTTTTTTACTTCTGTTGGGGAAAAAATTGACATTGTTGAAGCCATCGAATAAGTTTGTCATAGATCAATTACTCTTTCTATAAATTGACCACTTCTAACAATAGACAGGGTGCATTACTTTTTACTTGATAGGAGATAAGAAGAAAAAGGAATATGGAAGAGAGATATGAGATATTTGTGTTGTATATTCTAGCAATAATTAATAAAGAATTGCTAGATTATTTAGATTTATGTTTACATCAGTAATGATGAGTTTTTTATTGATTGTCAAATCAAATGGCAAGTACCAAGATAACAATACAACTGATACGACAAAACTAAGAATTAAATTAAGTACAGTACATATTCAAACACAGTAATCTAAAATAAGTAGGAATTTTTATGCATGTTTGTTAACTTCAACATGAACTCCATAAAACTTTTTAGAACTTAAAGATAATAAGAAATTAGAAATCCAATTAGTTTGTTTTCCTTAAAATTCTGAATAAAAAAAGCATTAATCTAGATCAAATCGGTTTACCAGTTTTGACCTGTTTTTAGCAAGTGGCTTTAGGTTTTTGGCTACTTGACTACAAAATAAGCAGGCTGGCACCATTTCTGGTTCCTGGCCAAACCTCGAGGACAAAGGCAGTCTTAAAAATAACTACTTATCAAGTTCACTGGTTAACTGTCCTTGTTAATTAGCAATTTTTGGTTTGAACCAAATATTTCTGAAATTCAGCTAAGACATGCAGACATGTCCTGAAACAAGTGAAAGACAGCCATTCTAATATCATCCAGTAAAGTATACCTCATGCTGAACACTGTTAAATACCAGACTCTTAATGTCCTTCATGAAAGACTTCTCTTATAATCTTTCAGCCCCTGTCACATATTTTTGTTTTCCTCAAATAATGTTCACTGATAATCTTATTTATTTGGCTCACTGAAGTAATTCAACATATTCTCAGGTTACAATTGAAAACAGCATTCTACTCTTATACCATCCACCATGTTATGAAAGTGTGATAATGTTGGTGGATTCTTGAGTTGATATCCAATGTCAAGTTATCAACTTTAGTGCTCTGTTCATAACTGAATTTGTTGTAAATATATATATATATATATATATATATATATATATATATATATATATATATATATAGAGAGAGAGAGAGAGAGAGAGATGATCTGTGGTTTGTTGATTAGATACTAATTTAGAGTGCATGTTCTCTTTCATTTTGGGGAATAAGAAGCCATAGGATAGCACATATGATATCAAAAATCCAGTCGACAGTTTGTAGATTATTTTAAGTAAATGACTTGTTCGATTTTTCCTAGGATCCTTTTGTTCTTTCATGTTCCTACATGTTTTTTCATTTTCCTCTTGGTATTCATATCTTATTTTTCTGAACTTCCAACAGCATGGAGGTGAGGGACGCTTGTGTGAAAAATTTGGCCAGGCAATGGAACCTATTGCTAGTGATGATGTGAGGTACATTGTGTTTCAATCTGATTATTTTGCTACTATTCATGGATCACATGGATGCAATGTGGCTATGTCCTTACTTTACATCATTTTGCAGATACCTACACTTTGATTTTCATAAGATATGTGGTCATGTTCATTTTGAGCGCCTTTCCATTCTTTATGAGCAAGTTGAGGATTTTCTCATCAAAAGCAGGTATTTTACTTCTTAGAGGAGCATCTGTCTATATTTACTTTTGAACGCATTGATTCTTAAATTTGGAATTTGAATATTTGATAAAAACTGTATTTTTGTCCAATCATTATTTGATTGCATCAAATCAATAATCTGGGTATGTTCGGAGTTTTTATTGTTTTGTTGGTATAATAGGTACCTTTTGTTAAATGAAAAGGGGGAAAAAGTTGAAGCCCAAATTGGAGTTGTGAGGACCAATTGCATTGACTGCTTGGACCGTACAAATGTCACTCAGGTATATATATTAATAGAGGCTTGCATGATATCTTGTTTCATTCACTCTGTTTAAGTTCTATCTGATTAGTTTGCTTCTGAAACATTTTGTGTATCTAGATAGAACAACAGCTTATTTTTTTCCTGAACTTTCTTGCAGTAGCTTGTGTGATCTTATCTGTGTTATCTGTTCATGTTTCTTAGGAAACTTAAAAGAAGGTCCTTATATTGGTTTGTAAATGTAAAGATAAATATACAGTATATTTACAACATGTTTCAGATTGGAACTGGGATGCCTTCTTTTGTCTTTGTAAGCCCAGAAACATGTGATGACTGAGGGGTATGTGGATCATGTGAAAGCATACTTGTTTAGGTTTTATGGTGTTGTAATCTACTAGACTTAGAGGTACTACTTGAACCAGCTGATTTTAGAGCCTTGTTAGCTCTTCTTGAAAAATAGGATGGATTTATGGGCAACCATGCAATACGACGATGACCAAAGATGAACACTTAAATTGATGCAACAAAATGCATTAGTTAGGGTCCTAATTACATTCCTACTTCTTTAGATGTACAAAGAGTTTTCTTGGGGGCTTGAAACAATTTCAGCTAATAATAAACTATGCAGTGAAACTTTCACAAAACTTACAATCATAAGTTGTCTTTTTACCCTTTCCTGCTTAGACAACCAGATGCAGCATATCCTGCTTGTATATAAAAGCATGTGTTCATTGGTGCCACATTTTTCTCCAGACACACTTAGGTTGGATACATCATACAGTACATGAAATGACAAAATAAAACCCCCGAGTAATCAACAAGCTGCTGTTTAACTAAGTCAAGTGGAATAAAAATTTAATTTAAGTGTACATATTTTTAGTTATTGAATCAAAAGCATATTTATACTATGACACGGATAATGCCAGGAATGTGACTGTAAAAAAAAGAGAGAAGATAGTATCAATATGTTCAGGATCAGCATTTCTCATCTATGTTAATGTTTTCCTCCTGTTCAGAGCATGATTGCTCGTAAAATGCTGGAATTTCAACTTCGGAGGCTTGGTGTTTTTGATGCTGAGGAAACTATCAGTACACATCCCAATTTTGATGATAGCTTTAAAATTTGTAAGTATCATTGTATAATCAACTATATGAAGTACTCAAATTGCCATGGCCCATTATTCTTCTCATAGCTTTCCTTATCTTCAATTTCATTCAGTGTGGGCTAACCATGGAGATGATGTAAGCATCCAATATTCTGGTACTCCTGCTTTAAAGGGAGATTTTGTCAGGTACCCTGAATGAGTCATTTTCTATGAACAGTATTTAATTTATGAATTGCTATTTTGAGAAAATAATAGCAGGGAAATAAAAGTTCCATTAAAGAAAATTATAGATAAATTATTCTTTAGCTTCAGAGGTTTTTTTTCAGTTTCAGTTTATAACTTTTAGTTGCATAATTTTCCTTTGGATTCTGTAAAAGCACTTGGAGCCTTTTCTAGCAGTGCACCTTTTTGTATCAGGACTAGCAAATTTTTATGTGCAATCTGCATGAATATTCAGAAGATGTTTGGATTTGAAGAGTTCCTGGGTAATCAAAATGACATACTCACTTTGGATTTCTGTTGCAATGAGAGGACTCAAATGGTCGATCAGAGAAGTGCTTTAGGGCTATTTTCTATGACACCTCAAGTACCTTAGATTGAGTTGCTTCTTGAAGATGAAATACATTGGTCATGAGCAAATGAAATGTCATCCCTGCTTGGCATTGAATTTTCTTAAGCACCAACTATTTCCTCTAGCAACCACTGGAATTATCTGAAATTCTTCAAGTGTTCTTGTGTTTCCAAAAATGTCTTTTTTTGATTATCAAGTCGCAATAATAATCTTCCCGATCTCTTCTTCTTCTTCTTGTCTCAAATACCCACCTTCAGTAGGACTCTTACTTGAGAATGAAACCTAAGACCTATAAAAGATTCTCCATTGCCAAAACAAAATCCATAAGGCTAAGCCAAAGTGTGATAAAGCTCGGGATACTTATCTTGGAGCTCAACAGACTAGTGGCCATACACGTTTAGGCTTCTTGCAGTTATTCATTGGCCTGAAAACCCCATTCCAAATCATAGAAACTATTTCAAAGGTACCAATTACCTTGCCTTCTATCTAGCCATTATAAATATAAATTAGCTGCATTCACTTGAAATCAGCATATTAGGTGAACTATTTAATATTATAAAAGAGAACAATTGCTCAGAAAAATGAAATGAAATTATTGAATTCATTCAGAGTATCTCTCATACTAAAAGTCGTTTTTGTATGTCTGGATGAATCACAATATGCTAATAATTCAGAGAGACATTATAATTCTATTTCTCCTTGTCTGAATCTCTTAAATAACAGATTTGGCCAGAGGACAATCCAGGGGGTTCTCAAAGATGGCTGGAATGCCCTCATGCGGTACTACTTAAACAACTTCTGTGATGGTACAAAGCAGGTTTGCATGCTTCCCTCTTCATAGTTTGCAAATTCATTGAAGTTACACCTAAATTCGTTGGTTAGTTTCTGCTGGTCTAATGTTGACTACTCATCCAGCTTCATCATAGTTCTAATGGGTGTCTTTTTTTTTTTTTCTCTCTTGCTTTATTGTGTATGAACGTACACAAGTTATTTTATGGTTGGTTATCAATAGTATTAAGCGGGATTTTCAACGTTTTATTCTGCAATTTTTCAGTACCTTAATTATTCAATATGAATCTTTAGTTGATTTATGCTTATATTCGTTTCTGTAAACAGATTGGTTCACATTCTTTTCAATTAGTCTCATTGATATGCTAAATTATTGTGTAATCCATATTTCATACTTATCTATTTAACCATTCAGCTGAAATCCTGATAATTTTCACTTTGATTCCTTTTTGAAGGATGCCATTGATTTATTACAAGGACATTATATTGTTTCTGTTTCTCGAAGCATGACTCCTACAGCACCGAAAGGTGGCATTGAGGCTATAGCAGTGAGTACTTCAATAGTTACCACCTTTCTCCCCTTTTGAATACATCTACATGCATTTTTCAAGTTCATTTAGGTGGGGTGTCACTAGTCTAAGTTTGAATAACAACAATCCTGTTATTTCAAGCTAGTAACTATGAAAAGAAATCAAGTGCCACACCCCACTTAATCAACTATTTTAGGTATGTGCTATGGGCAACAGATTGGAAATGAGTGTGCTCAGATATGACTTAGGGGTTAATGTTTGTCTTGTACTTACAGTGGTTTTGGAGACCAATTCCAGTTTTATTTATGTGATCTGACAATGCATCAGCCCTTCCTATGTGGTTTGGTGTTTGCTAAATGATATTGGTCAGTGTGGAATAGTTATTAATACTCTTATCTGGACACCAAATGCAACTACAGGAGTTATATATCTCATACATTCTATACCATCATACTTGTTTAGAGTCAACTGGTATTACATTTCTTTCATTGCTATAGATCTTGCTTTGATTATCTACCAATATAAATCTTTATATTGTTGGTCATCAGATTTTATGAGAAGGTGAAGACATGACCTATAGCTACTTATATTACCAGGAAAATGTGGAAACAAAACCTGAATACAAGTCTGTGATTAAATTGGTTTGGTTACTATTAGATCCCACTTTAGAAGTTAATTTATCTCTGGTTAAATAATGATGTAGAATATCTCCAAGTTTGTGGTTATCTCAGGGTGCAGCCATTTTCACTAGTCTGCAAGTCACTCCTAACATATTTATAAATTTGAGGGCTCAGGAGTCTTGTCTCCATATTATCTTGAGAAGACATTTCTTTGTATTAGCTGGGAATTTTCTTTTGAAGCATTTCAAATCCTAGTCTGTGCCTTTTGCAAAAGCCATATTGGCAGATGTTAATTCTTTTAGTGAGAAATTAGACAAACTCTCTTAAGATGATTTGGATATGTGCTTAGGAGATGATACACAGTTCGACGGTAGAAAGCAGAGAATCTTTTAACTCAAATCAAAAGGGGAAGGGGTAGACCTATAAAGATTTAGAAAGAAACTATTAAAAAGGACGTGTTACAAATATTAAGGAGAGGATATGTCTCAAGCGAGCATGATGGCAAGATATGATCCATACAGCAAACCCACATGGCAGAATAATGCTTAGTTTGTTGTGGTTTTCTTTTTACCCCAATCAATTCTTTTATAAAAATTGAAATATTTTTTAGCTGCCATGGAGCTTTAATTGTTTTCTCCTTTAGTTTACAACTGTTAATTATGTAGCGGACTTATATTGTACTTTTCCACTTTCGCAGTCTTTTCCATTGGCTTTCGCACTGATAATGACCGGGTTCTTGTTCGCAACAATGTCCCTAAGACGAGGTCAGAATGCACCTACTGTAACAGCTTTTACTGGTAGCTTTATTGCAATTCTTCCACTTGTTTGATTGGTCTTGTTTTCCCTTGGTTTTATAATTACCTTCTCACATTCCATTTTAAAATGAATGATCTTGAAGAACAATATAATCATGTCCGACAGGACTCTTCTAACTGAAATACACAATGTGTTCATCCCTGAAGTTGATTCAGTTACTTCGACACACACATTTATTATTCGATTCTGAATGAATCGTTCCTGTTGGTAGATATAATTTACCCCTTTAGCAGAGGAGACTAATTAGCATGTTACTTGTTTTTTGTTTGTAGTTCGACATGATTGGTGGAATTTATTATTTTCCTTCATGTGGGCAAGCATGAGTTTAGCTATAGCAGCTTTTGTGAGGGCCAATGGACGCATGTTCTGTAACCGTCCTCGTCTGCACCAACCAAGGCATTGATACGTGCGTCAAAGTTTGGGCAGTTGCAACCAACATTCTGCAACTCCTCTGCTCAGAAATCTCTGTTGATTTTTGTAGTACATGTATTTTTTCCTCGTGAAACTCTCATCTATAGTATTTTGTGTTACCCTCCCTCCTATATATAGCTACTTTCTTCTGTGTCCCACATATATTTATTTGGTTGTGATATTGAATGGCCATTACGTTGAATCATATTGTGATTGCTGGTTTTTTCATTTCAATGCATCTCAATTCTGTATAATCTGTTTCATGGATCTTCATTTCCTATTTTTACTTGTCCCTTTTGAACCAGCTAATTCTTATCATACAACATAGTACAAAATGTTCTAAAAGACAGCTATGACTAATCCTAGGTAGCCATGGCTGATTTTGCAAAGAAAATAACCTGAGCAGGCAGGAACTTAAGAACACTGAAATTTTTAGTAACACTGACATTTAAAACGAGTACATGATAGCTTACAAGGCATGGTATATTGATAACACAATGGTTAAGAGTCCTCAAACAAAATATATTAATCCATAACAAGAGCTTGATAACACAAAGAGAATAGAAGCATGAAGAAAATCATATCTGCTTCCTTCTTTTCTCCAAGTAAGGATAGATTCTCTGGAAGTTCAAGACGGCCCACACCAAATGGCGTAACCCTATCTCTGGCCACAATGCTCTTGGAGAATAGAGTAGGCTATTGGAAGTCTGCCAAAGGAGGAAATTGCTCAAACGCGTCTCACCTGAGGTTCTTACCAATATATCTGGATCTGGCACGATTCCCATGTACATATGCTTCTCAACGTCTCCTAGCTTTATGACCCCCCCGTCTCCATCTTTCTTCTTCTTCTTCTTCTCGTCATTGATCTCACCATTCTCAAAGGTGTTTCCATTTAAGGTCACTAAAGGTTCACTTCCATTGATCAAAGATTGGATGTCAACTAACTTATCTTCACAAGATAGTTGAGCAGCATGAGCAATCTCATCAGTTGAAGTGTAAGCAACACAAACTAGGAGAATGCTCCTCGTGTTATTAGACGTAGCTTTCATTGCCTTCTCAGCAGCAACTCTGACAGGCTCAGTGAGAAGCTTCAAATTGCCTATGAAATACACTCTCACACCATATTGGTTCACAATGCTCTCTTCTTTTAACAGCCCTTCGATCTTCTCCAACATCAAATCCATCACATACTGGACTTGCTCTGGCTTTCTTTTGAAGTTGTCGATACTGAAAGCGTATAGAGTCACGTATTTGACCCCCAACTCGTAGCAATACTTGAGCAGAGTCATAAGAGACAAGAATCCAGCTCTGTGTCCCATCCCTTCTCCCAGTTTCCATTTTCGAGCATATCTTCGATTTCCATCTAAAATGAAGGCCAAGTGGTTTGGGATTGGACCAACAGATAGCACACTAAATAGACATCTTCTCATGTAGGTAACTGAGCTCCCAAACAACTTCACTGAAAGTGCACTATTCTGTTTCTCCATTTGCTGTCAATTCAATACAAAAAAAGCAGTAAGATAATACTTAACAAGAAATTAAATCTTGAAGTGGTCGTGCTAAACTATACATCTCTATGACATAATGCTGGTATATTGAATGAACTTGATGAGCTTTCCATTATTGCAATGTCAACTTATATTAATGCCAAAATAGCCTTATATATATCTATTAGACTAAATTAACATTAAATGAGAACAACTCATTAACAAATTAACATTATGGCATCATGCAATCACTCCTTGAATCATGTGAAGAACCTGAAAAGGGTCCCAAGATTTCAGAAGAAGAAGAATATTGAGTGGAGAGAAGAAGCAGTTACCTTTCTTCAAATCAAAGGCAAAATCAAGAACTAATGGAAATAACAAAACCTGCAGCCTTATAACCAAAGTGGTTGGTTAGTCAACAAGATTCAACAAAACCCATTTCAGCAATAAAATTATAAGTAGTAGCAAAATCACATAAAAAGAAAGTGACAAAAATCAGAAGAAAAATTAGTGAAATACTTTTGGAACAATTTTACTATTCGTATATTAGTTTTGCATGTTGATGAGAGGCCCCCCACGCTCTTGGTGTGGCCGATTATTAGGTCTAAATATGTGCAGTAATTTTGATTTTAGTTTACCAAAATGAATCACAGTTTTTGTGTGCTCTCTTTCACTCAATGCAAAACCAACATATTCCAATATATATATATATATATATATATATATATATATATATATATATATATATATATATATATATATATATTTCTTTTTCTTTTACTTGATCATTTTTTATTTTAATTTCATTTTGAGTGTTGAAGTGACATCCAATTTTCTTGATCTCACATTCATATACGTTGATAATAGATAACCCACTTAAGATCAAGAATGGGTACAAGTGTCAATCACCAACAATTTCTAAGTTTTTTTTTTCTTTTTTTTCTGATAAGTTAAGGAGAAAGCTGATGGATCACTAACGTAGTAATCAACTTGAGGCTAGTTATATATGGTGGTGGGAATTTTTCTTTTTCTGTGTGGTTATTTGAATTTTTTAAAACGTTACGTACGTGTAAATTGTAATGAAAATTATTCAATGCAGCAACCAATATCTACAAGCACACCAACATACACGATGTGTAAGTGTATAGCATAATTATAGTAATATTTAAACTTATTTATAAGTTTTTCTTATTGATTTCAATTTTAAAAGATAAAATTCACACGGAAAGGAAAACGCTAAACAAAAGTCACATTTATCGAAACGTACTAGCCAAACTTTGAAAAAGCATTGTTTAATGAAAATAGAAAAAAAAATATTTCCACAAACATGTGTTTCAAATATACTATAGAATTTATGTAAGAAATTCTAACTTGCATAAAGAGAAAATTAAATCAACTAGTAGCCAACATATGAATATCACAATTGTTCATATTCATGCACTCGGGTAGATCCAATTCGAGACACGTTATGTCTCACTTTAACGTACTCCACGCACCTTGGTTTCCACACCCAACCGTGCCCGTGTATATATATCTTTAAGTTGTATTAGTTATACATTTTATTTATGTTAATCATATATTTTAATTATTTTAGTTGTACCTTTATATTATTTTTACACAAACAATACATTTATACCTTTTAGTTATGTTAGTCATACTTTTAGTTATATTAGTTGTACATTTATATATTACATAAAAATATGACTATGTTGATATGAATGTATAAGGAACAGATATAAATGTATATATGTACAAATTGTGCCGAAATTAATTTATTTTTTAAAGTTAAAGTATTACATAAGGTTTTGATATTTGTACATAAAGATCAGACTAAAATAACACAAAGATCAACGCGCGCATGAAAAAAAAAACGTGGATTCAGATCGACCCAGTTGCATGGTGCACCAGTTTCACACAAACAATACTCTATGAATATTATGTTCCACCACAAATTTAGCAGATATTTCAACCATTAAATACTCAAATTATATTATCTTTGATTATTAATAATAGGAAATAGCAACTATAAATATATTTTTTCCAATACAAACAATTTTTAAAAATTTAATTTTCTAAGTTCATATATAATTTTCTTTTTAAATCAATATTATATATATATATATATATATATATATATATATATATATATATGTGTGTGTGTGTGTGTGTGGATACATGCTTGTGAGACCATCTCTTTTAAATTAGATATTGACCGGTAAAAATGAGTTCTATCTCAAATAGTGGATAATAAAACTTGGTTTCATGAAATTATATGTGTGAAACAATCTCATATATGTTTATATATACAATAAATATTGTATATGATATAATATGATATATATATATATATTTGATTCAATTAATAAATATATAGCATCTATTAAAAAAGGATTACATAATGTGTAGGCATTTCTTGTTAAATAAATGGTTGCGAATGCGGAAAGTGAAATCTAAGAAAATTCCAAACTGAAGATGTATTAATCAATACGGGAAGTAAATGTCGTTTTTTCCCACTGGAAGCAACTAGAAAGCCAATAATGTAATCATTTAAAATGATTTCTCGAAACTATATTGGCTGAATATATCAACCTCTATTTACATACATATAATTTCAAATATGTTAAAGTATATGCGAGTAAATTTATGATAAATAAAATATTTTTGGTAATTCATATAACATTTATAAGAGATTTTATTATAGTTATACGCATGGACCAAATAATGTAATATTGAGCTGGCCTGAAATGTTTTTGGAGTAGTTTAATTAAAGTTTGAACTGATTAGCTTAACCATATCCCATGATTTTAAGTAATCAATTATCACAAAGAATTTTGTGCACATGGTGCATGGATCTAAGGTCCGTGCACTCAGATCGACCCGACCCACCACGCGCAGCCATGAGTCCGCATGCGCCATTAAATGGTGCATTAATTCATCCAAATATGCTCCCAAGTGTCATACCTTTATATTATGTCAGTCGTGTCTTTTAGTAGTATCAGTTATATATTTTAGTTATGTTAGTCATATCTTTAATAATATTAGTTGTACCTTAAAAAAAATTTTTAGACATATATATATATATATATATATATATATATATTAACCTTTCATACCTTTTAGTTATGTTAAATATACTTTTTTAATTATGTTAGTTGTACATTTAAATATTATATAAAAGTATGACTATGTTGATATAAAGGTATAAGTATTATCACATAAATATATATGAATAATATTACATAAAGAAAAACATGTACAAATTGTGGCGAAATTAAGGTTTTTTTAGAGTTAAAAGTATTTAATAAATGTATGATATCTAAACATGACTAATATAATATAAATGCCAGGAGAAAAAAAAAAAAAAAAAAGGAAAAGTGTGCAGATACGGATTGAACATAACCCGACCCACGTTTATATGTGTATCATATGCATATGAGTGCAACTCATCAATTATTGGATTACGTTGAAAAATAAATCAATATTTGGATTAAGAACACCAAAAATTTCAAGCCCTTGCGACCATTGATGGTTGAAAGTACCCTTGCCACAATTTCAATTAAAGAATATCAACGAATCTTATGCTCCTTATGTTTGATATAACTTTAAATTAACATCACTAAATTTTAATTCTAGATAATAGAAATATTCAGAAATATGCATTGCTTTTTGGACTATGATATTCAGAAAATTTTAAACTTCATTTGAATAGAATGATTTGAGATTTCGAATTTCAAATCAATGAATTTCAAATCCATTCAAGTTGGGGTGGATTTGAAATCCACCAAAATGATTTTAAAATTAGTTCAAAATGAAAGTGATGAATTTCGAATTTACATATATCCAAACACCACTGATAGATTTGCTAACATGAATTTCAAATCTCTACTCAAATTTACCTAGCCAAATGCAGTCTTAAGTTATTTTGAATTATATTGTTAGGACAACTTTCTTATACAATTTTTCTTTTATGAGCTAGGGGAGTGGAAGGGAGAGATCTGAAGATTAGGAAACTTGCGTGATTTATGTGTTGGTTAATATATGGTTAGGTGTATTGAAATACTCGAGACTTTCTTAATAATGACTATTGAAAAGAATGCTAACGATTTCTATGTCATTTTCTGAATGAAATTCTGAGGTGCTAACGATTTCTATGTCATTTTCTGAATGAAATTCTGAGGGGCCTCCTATTTATAGGAGTAAGGAGATGTGTCTCACAATGGATACAACCCTTGGACCCAAGAGGTATGTTCACATCTCTTCACAAGGGTCAAACCATTTGGACCAAAGGTCACACCACTTGGTCACACCCTTTCACACCCAAGGGTCACACCACTTCACCTAACTTGGTCCAAACCCGATCCGACCCATCCCAGTCCCGACCCAACCCACAACTCGACCTGAATTGGTTCGAATCCGACCCGGTCCGGACCCAACCCGAGTGCAACGATGCCACGTGCGGTTCGGATGGTGCGTGTGTGCTTAGCCAACTAAGTCCAAAAAATGGCACTAGATTCCACCATAAGGGATCACATATGATTATCTCTTATACATGTGCTCCTATTAATAAAGTGAACCTTTTTCCACTAATTTTCCAATGTGGGACAACATTCATCTTTCTCCCATTTTCCTTCACAAGAAGGATCCAAATTGTCAACTTTGTATATTAATTTTTCATTCACCCGAAATTGGAAATTCAAAAGTAAATACACTACATTCATCTACACAGAACGTAGATTCCGATTTAGCAACTTATTTCCATTTATTTAAAATGGAATCAACATTAAAAATTGGTCAAAGATTGGTCAAAACTAACATTCTCTTCCAATTTCCAACATTATGTTCAAATTTTGATCTTTACAATTTACATTTTTATAAAGGTAGGGTACCAGTAGAGCTGAAAATCAAATAGACTATTTGATACTCGATTCAAGATGTTTATTACAAGCTTTGTTTGAGCTCAATTCGATAGATATATCAAACACGCTTGAACATATTTTTGCACTTGATTGATAAAATTTAAAGTTCGGTTCGAAGTTAAGCTTTATTACTATGAAGAGATAAAACAAGTGTTAAAATATCAAACTACTCGAGCTTGACTTGTATTTGGCTAGACGAAAGCTTGTTCAAGCTCAACTCAATAAATTATCAAACAAGTTCAAACATAACTTTTGAAGCTTGATAATATTTCAAACAAGTTTGAACAATTGTTCGTTCGATTCAAATTGTATCATTTGTAACCGCTAAGTACCGGACTCGTGGTATTCTTGTGCTCTGTTTGGAAAAAAAAAAAAAAAAAAAACCTTTCCATGTGAAGTATTCAATTACTAATTCGAAAATACAAAATTCAAACGTCATAAAACTTAATTTGAGAATATATTGGTATTACTCTTGGGTGATGGATTGACATGGTCAAATCAAAACAACGTCACAGAAATATAAATATGGCGTATTTTGATATATTATTTGTGCTTGTAATTCTCTTAGACCATTCCAAATTATAAATTTGTATATTTTTATTTTAAATAAATTTGGGGAGTGGAAGGGAGGGGAACAATAAAAACTAAAAAACTTACATGACCTGAATTCGAACTCGAGTCATCACAATAAGGTGAGATATATTTTGTATATGTTATTACATTATTTAGTCTATATTATATATTGAAGAATTAAAGGTATATGTTTTATAATTTTGAGACAAAGCCATTTTAATGGAGTAAAATGGTGGTCAATCTAAACTCAAGCCCAATCCCATATTTTTTTTCTCTACCTGAAAAATATTATTTTTGATTTTAAAAGTATTATCTTTACTTTTAAATGACTTTTAACTTGGAAAAAAAAAACCATTTTTGAAAGTAAAAAAATTCAAATTTTACTTTATTTCGAAAAGTATTATTTTTTATTTTAAAATATTACTTATTATTTCTTTTAAGATTTTATTATATTTTTATATCTACTTAAATAATATTTTAAATTTTACTTATTAATTTCTAATTTTCAAGTATAATCTCCTAAATAGTTATTATTATTACTAGTATTTTCTCCCGTGTGTTGCACGGTTTGTCATATGACATCAAATAATTTTAGTTTTTTTTTTAAATAGATAAGAACTTATATACCCTGAGTGTATACTATATCCCAAAAAATATTAATTTGGTATTAGTTGTATACTCATAAAATATTATTGTGTACTCCTGAAGGTATTAATTGTATACTCATACGGTATTAGTTGCATTCATTAGGTATCACTTGTATAACTGAAATATATGTTTACATTTTACTGTTCAGTGAAAGGTATTAGTTGTATATTTATTAATTGTTTACTCATAAGGTATTATTTATATAACTGAAATACATATTTTAGTGAAAATATTAGTTGTATATTCATAAGGTATTAGTTGTTTACTCTTAAGATATTATTTGTTATATGTAAAAATATTAATCATATTATTTCAAGGTATTAGAGTTGGGATTGGGGGCATATTGTACCCCATGGGCACACCAACCCTTCTCTTTTAATAATATAATGTAATAGTACATTCATGAAATATATATTAGTGATTTTAATATTTATATTAATATAAACATAGCTCTTGTTTGCATGGTGGATTTGAAATTAAGGTGAGACTAAAGACACCGCACACTTTATTTAGCACACCCTAACTAAAAAGCATTTCCGTTAAAAAAATTGAAAATACCAAATTTAACCTTTAAGAAAAAAAAACATTTGAAACCGGGCCCGACTATCCGCACCCCATATATTCTAAACACACCCCATTTTTTATTTTTTTTATTTAAAAAATTCAAGAAATAATAAAAAGACAATTTTACCCTTATGTGTTCAACCATTGTTCGAACACATTATAACGTGTTCGACTCCTGGTCGAACACACTATAGAGTGTTCGACTCCTGGTGATCGAACACACTATAGTGTGTTCGACCAATGGTCGAACACACCTCTTTGTGTTCGACAAATCAGGGTCGAACGGGTCCTCAGATTTGTTGTTAGTTTTTCATTTTTTTACACGATTTCACACGATTATTATATATTTTTTAACTCATAAAATGATATTTTTAAGGGGATTCAAGGTTTGAGGAATGAAAAGGAAAAAAAATAAAAAAGGAGAAAAAAAAGAGAGGCATGAGACGGGAATCCTATGTATTCAATAATTTTTTTTTAATTAAGAGGGGTAAATTTGTCATTTTGCCTTTTTTTGAATTTTTTAAATAAAAATTGGGGTGTGTTTAGAATATATGGGGTGCGGATAGCCGGCCCCTTTGAAACCGTAGCCTCTCTTTCTCCATTTCTCTATTTTTCATTTTGTTTGCTTCTTTATTGTTATATCTTTTAATTTCTTAAGGAATGTAATGCCAACATAATGATAACATTTCACGAATTAGTTAAATATATGAAAATCGTGTGAAAATGGTATGAAAAACGTAAAAAATTAATCAAAATCTGACAAGCTCCACTTAGTCCTAGTTGGCCAAACACGTAAAAGTGTGTTTGAACACAATGACTGAACACATATAAGCACATCTAGCCACCATGACCGAACACGTAGAAGTACGTTCGGCCATGATGAACGAATGGAACTAGTAAAGTTTGACTTAAAGGATAAAATTTGTATTTTTATGTTTTTTTTATTTTTTTAATTAAAAAATGTATATATTGGGGTGTGCTATGTAATTGATGGAGTGTCTTGGTCCCATCCTTGAAATTAGTAGTAGTAAATTCATTTATGGAATTTGGATATATGTGAATTTGAAATCATCTCTTACGATTTGAACTAAATTTTGAGCAATACTTGTAAATTTTGAATTCTCCCTTACTTAAATAGATTTGAAATTCATTCATTTCAAATCTTATATTTCACATCTCTCTATCCAAACACAAACAACCTTAGATATTTTAACATTCAATTCATGTCATTCTATATATTGGACGGAGATATAATTTGCTATAAATTTGGAAAACAGACAATGGCATACAAATCTATAGATAACTAAAATAGAAAATAAGAAAGTCTATATTCGAAATAAAAAATTTGTTAAAATTAAAGTTTGAATTCATAATAGTTTTGACAATAGATTTTTTATACGCATATTATACTTTTGGAGGTTAGAATTTTTTTCAAATTTAAGTTACAATGTAATATTATGATAGAAATAAGCATTTTTTTTCGCACTAAATTTAGTATAATTCTTATAAATCTATTTGTTTAATAAAATTAGAGTTATTTCATATTTTAGTTTATATTTAAAAATTTATAGCAAATTACATTTATTTTGATATTATTTTAAATAATTATCAATTTTTAAAATAAAATTTAAACAAACTTTGAATTTCTCAAACAATTTTCTATTGCATCCATACAAAAAAAAGGTATTATCATGCGGCTCGTGTAGGTGGGTCGTGCAAATTTTGCTTGGTTGCACTGTAGACCTTCTTTTCCTTAAGGGTAGAAGAGTAATTTTGCCTAAAAAATCTATTTCTTATAGTTTTGCTAGTTTTAATTTTTTGCTATGTTATTTGACTAATATTCAATATGTCCCAGATTAAATACACTATTGTAACTGTTTTACTGAGTGTTAATAAACACATCCATCAAAGTATCAAATATAGAGCGATAAAATCTGTTGACGGTAAAAAACGGTAAAACGCCTTTTGAGCCAAACAATCAATATTAGTCATTTGAAGACTAAATAAATAGAGTTTATGGAGGTTGATCAAAAATAATATTGATATAAACTCGAGATAAATGGTTGTTCTGGTCATAAAAGACCCATTTTTCTTATTTCAATCAAGTTCGAAAGACCAGCATAGCCTTGTCTTTCCTAACTCGGACAATTCTTTTTTCTTGTTTCTTAATGAATATTGATGATTTAAACTACCCCTTTGCAATAAATGACTGTCTATTTATAGATGTGAGACAAATGATGTTTTTTATGCTATAATCCCTGGATTTGTGGAGAAGCTTCATACTTGTATTTAGTCGATTTAACCCATCCCATGTTTAAGTATGGCTTTGACCAATAGTAGGTAGATAACCTTCTGACATCATTAAATGCTCGTTTGTCATGGTAGTTGGTCATTTTTAGGAGGTCGGGATCCCTAGACTACTCACCTTTCTGAGCTCCAATTTGGAGAATGTCTTGTCACGATCTTTTAACCCGACTGTAGGTTACGACCTCAGGAGGTCGGTTGGTCTCATTGCATTGAGGGACTATTTCATCCGATGTTGACCTTTTTTCGTACTTACCTAATACTGTGCTAATTCATGGTATACGATTAGCCCCCAGGTATGTCGGCTAGATTATCATAGCCGGGATGCCTGGCTTTTTATATGAATCGGCTTCTTGATTTTAACTTTACTTATTTATTTTATTTTTCACACAGTTATCTAAGGCGGGAGTTTCAAAATCTATTTGTGTCATGGTGATAACTTCCATAGCCCACATGTTAGCTATTGTTTGGTAAGACATGACTGATTGGCGAAACAGGTCACTTCGTGGGTTCGGCATTTGAGTGGTCATAGCGCTATGACGTGGGTTCGGAAGTTGAAATGGTGATTTGTTCCGTCTATAAATAGTGGGTTCCTCTTCACTTTTCTTTGCATTGTAAATCACCCAAACTAGGTTTGAGGTGCTATTTTTTTTAGCAGGAGGTTCTTTTTGGGTTGTTTGCCGATCCAAGCATCATTGTTTCTGGTAAGTTCCGATTTGTGTCTTTTTCTTTTCTCTTTCGTCTGTTATGTTGATTTTTTCCGATAACAATCCTAAGGTTCGGGATTGTGTGTTTAGGGTTGAGCCCGATGATTCGTCGTTATCGTAGACCTATTCATCAGATAAGCTAGACTTATCTTCGTCGGGAGAGCTGGCTCCCATGAGTGTTAATTATCCGACTGGTCATGGTCCGGCGGGGGAGGTCGATACATCCGGGAGCAGGATAGGAGCATTGGTTAAGATGCCAACGACCAGGACTCATTTCTGTCCTTTGGGTCTTAGTGCAGATATGGAGGGTCTGATGAAATTCTTTTTGTTCTCGTTAGGTGAGAGCGATATGAAGGTTCTAAGAAAAAAACTGAATATCTAGAGGTTGGTGATTTTACAGGCGACAATCGGTGGTGAGAGGATGGACTCACCTCCTTCGGGATACGTGGCCTTCAATGCTCACTTGCGGGAGTCCGAACTTACATTGCTTATCTCCCGAGCCATCACAGACTGCTTAGTTTATTGGGGGCTGGCCTCACTACAGTTGTATCCCAATAGTTATATCATCTTGTTTGGTACGTGTTGGGTCCCAAGTGGTGGTTAGAGGTTCAGAGGGGGGTGAATGAACCTCTATCGATTTTCACAAAATCTTTTCAAAACTCTTTTTTAACGAACAGGTTCCTGATTCCAAAGGGAAACAGCAACCCGACTCGAGTCAGTAACCTGGTACAATGCTGATCAGGTTCCTGTCTTGAATCATAGTACGCAACGGATTAAACTAAGATAGAGTTTCCTGTTTTGCAAACACGTTTTCTTTTCGCAATATGATTTTAGCAAAGTATTTTTGACGAATATGCTTATGACAACAAGATAGATATGCAATAAACAAAATACAGCATGCAGTCAAAGTAAATAAATACTTATGGCTTATAGTGGTTCGAAGGTGGTGTAATCCTTCTACGTCCACTCTACTCTTTCACTGAGGAGAAACTTCGTAAGGTCAGTTTGATTTACAAGTCTTGATTCTTCAAACCTCTTCCTAACAAGTTATACCTACAGAATCCCAGATTCTTAGGTTACAACCCACATAGGGTACAAACCCCACACAAGGCAAATAGCCTACACAAGACTATTACTTAGTAAGGATATAATCCTATCAACTAAGTTACACCAAACACAACCTAGCGCACACAACACAAATGGTTAAAAGAAATAAAAAGGTTCTTCAACTGGTGTGGAGCAATCTTGATCTATGAAGTCCTATGACTATTGTATGTTGCTCCTTGAAGGTTATGTGGCTTGAACAGACATGAGCTTTTGAGGAGCTCTGGAGTATTTATGATTTTCCTCTCAACACTGTTCAGCACATTTGTTAGTTCAACCACACCTTCAATTTATAGATCTTGAGAATATGTCCGTTGGAAATGTATCTGTTGAAGATGAACACTTTCCCGTTCTGAATTGCAGCTATTGATCTCCAAGATCTTCTTTGTGTTCGCATTAAATGTTTCTGAGATGTTCCTGACATGTGCATTTAATGCGCCCACAATCTTTGACTTTTATGCAACGCCTAGCTAGTCTGGTTGCCAGATAGCTTTTTTCCCGTTTGAGTTGCATGGTTAATAAGTGTCATTTTTCACATATTTTTGTGTATGTTTATGTATTCATTTGAATATGTTTAGATACATTTTTATGGTGATTTCTTATAATATTATATTATATAAGTTGCATTTGACGGGTTTGTGCTTAATTTCATGATTTTGATGAGAAAAGTACAAGTTTCAAGTGTAATTGATGATCAAAGAAGGAATCATAGAAAAACGAGGAAGAATAGAAGTTGAAATACGAGATCACAGAGAGTGCAGGCCATGACCATGCTGTGTAGCACTACCGTGCACCAGTATACAGTGGTAGGGCACGGTCGACCGTGCCGTGTAGCACGACCATGCCCGGGTGAACAACGATTTGAAGAGTTTTGGTTTTCTTGGCGTATTTTGATCCTTTACTTCACTTGGAAGACTCCTAAAGCCATATAAATACTTAACAACGAAGAGAGAGAAGAGGGGGAGAACGAGAAAAAGAGAGAGAAATTCATATAGAGAAAAATACGAGAGTCTGAGAGACATCGAGAGGAGTAGAAGAAGAATTCAAGAGATCGAGGGATCGCGAGATCGTCGTCAATAGAGTTTTTATTCTTTTCTTCCCTTGTTGAATATTAGTCGATATGATAATTCCAATCTTGTCTATGAGTTTGTTTATAATCATGTCTAGCTAATTTTCTAGGGTTTCTAGGGCTTGTTAGTAATTTGATTCGAATCTTGATGGATCTTTAATTTCAATTCAATGTTCATGATCGTTTATCCTATTTGTGTGTTTATGAGTTGATTGATTGTTTGATTATCTGGCCAGTAATTGAACATGTTTTAGTAATTAGATCAAAATTTGGGAGATGAGATTTAATTATGGAAGAATAAACACATGACACATAAAAAGACTTAAATCGGGAGATTAATGAATTTATGTGATGGGAAATCAATCCTAGGTACTTTTTGGAGTTGTTATGTTTCAATCAGATTGAGTAGAGATACCTCTAGTGGCATAATAATCAACCGGTTAACTGACTCGGGAGAGCTGTTAATTCGACATATGTGATTGCTCATATAGGATGATTGATTAATGAACTTGAATTGATTAAAGTGATGTTTTGATGAGAATTAGATGAAAGCATGTCCTAGAACCTATCTTAGTTATCTGTTATTCTTGACTGAATTTATCTGCTTATTTACATTTCTATTGAATTAATCTGAAATTGATAAGATTTGATTTTCCTAGATAAAATTGAGAACTGAATTTGAGTAGTTAGTTAGTACCTAGATAGACAGTCTCTGTGGGATCGACCTTGCTCACCGCTTCTACATCCTACACCGTACACTTGCGGGAGTAGCTAAAAGAAATTAGTGAACAATGGTCTTCTTCATACTGCATGGATAGGAGTAGCACTTGTCTTTCTGTAAGAGATTCGTTGGCTACTTCCTACTTCCTCTATAGATTGTTGTAGCTCGCTCTTCCTTGCTTGCTTCTTTTAGGATGTTGTTTTATTCCGTTTTCTGTTTGCTGCCAGGATTCTGTTTCCTTCTCTTCAGCTTTCTGTTTCAGCATCCTGTTTCTGTTTCATCTATCTTTTCTGCTACAGCATCTTGCTGTTTCTTCCATGCTTGCTGCTCGTAGAAGATAACTTCTTGTTTCTTCTAAGATTGGTTTTCCTTATAATTTGGAAAACCATTACATGATCTCAACTATTTATTCGATCATGTAATTCGTGGAAACTTATTCTAGCAAACTATATTTTCTTATTAGCAACTTGTTCTGTCATATTAAGATAACCTCAGAAATATCCCAACAATTTTCCCCTTTATCTTGATCATGACAGAACATAATAAGAACAAGAGTCATTAAGAGAAAATGCTCTTTTATAAGAAACTAAATAATTGTACAAGTACAATATCTTTTGAGTACAAAAACAAGTAAGTTATTCCTGCTCCATCTAGCTATACTTCTTTTTTTAGTTTCTTCAGTTTGCTGCTTCCACATTTTTCCACCAGGGAGATCTTCTTCTCCCTCTCTACCATATCCGATCTCATATCTTTTTCAGCATGTTTTTATCAGCAAGCTGCATCTTTTAATCAAATCTTCTTGGATGATCAGCTTGATGTCCGTTATTGCTTCAGATGGTAGGTGACTCCTAATCGCCATTATTAACTGCTTCCCCCTTACAATAAGGCTTCAGCAGTGGGTCATCAGTGACTCTTGACTTGTAACTCTCTTCTCTATTTTTGTCATCATCCTCCAACTTGCTACTCAGGGGTGGAGTTACAATGCCAAGATTAGCCATCGGGTTCCTTCTGTCTGACATTGCTGCTTCTAAGCCAAGACAACTACATGTCTCTTCTCAAAGTTCCTCCTTCTTATTCCTACCCAAGGGAATAAGGCCTCGAGAGAGAGAGAAAGATGCCAGTAGGTCAAGTACCTGATCGGTGGATGATTAGTTACCTGGGCAGTTTCGTCAATGTCCAGACACGTTCACTTTGGATCCTTGACTGCTGGTCTGGTTTGTAATTTTATCTTTTACTTTGCCCAGAACCCAGCTTCGAAGCTGCTGACATAGTATCCTCGGACATGTAGCTTTCACCCTTTAGCTTGTCTGGGTTTCGGCTCCATGAATGGCAGCAGATGCTGTCAAAGTCCGAAGAGGGGCCTTATGAAATAATAACTTCCATTTCGTATTATGAGAGTGGAAGCTCTCTCATGATCCTCAGTACCTCATCTCTCATATTGAGATGAAGTCGGTCCTGTGTCAATGTTGAATGGAGGATGGACGTCTGCTCCTTTCTGATAACGTCCATTCTGTAGAGGCCCGTCTTCATTTCTGAAGACCTTCTCTGCTTCTTGGCAAGCAGAGCCTCTACACTCCATTTTTCTGAAGACCTTCTCTGCTTCTAGGTCAACAGAGAATTGTCTTCATCATCGTCTTCATCTCCATCTCCTTCTTCGTCTTCTTGGGTCTCCATCTTCTTCTTTATGATAGTCAATGCGACTCACATGGGAATTTGTTACTAGTTGAGAATTTTTGTGAATAGTGAATGTGTAGAAGAATGGTGAAGAATCGGTTATTTATAGGCAGTAGAATACGAGCGGTTTCTTTAGATCGAATGTTGGGAGACGAAATGCACGATCTAACGGTTGATTCTAAAAAGGTGGAGAGACCTTTTTATAATTTGATGAAACCACTTGACGGTTTCTCTTGGATAGACTTTCATAACCGACTTTTTGCCCTTTTGAAAAGGTTGATCTCACTTTTTGTTGATTTGATGGGCAGCCGCCTATCTAGATCTTCCGCGCATATCAAGATCATAGATACCCATCACTTCTTCTATAGAGAGCATGCTGATTCTTCTTGAATCAATATCATTTGTTGGGAGCATGCTGATATCATGTTAAGCTCTCTCTCCTGTGATAGAACTTCCCTTCTATATCCTTCGCAGGAGTTGTCTTGACAATATCCTTACTCGAGATCTTAGCTTGATATACCTCTTGTTGATGTTGATACCACTTGTTGGTGACATACCACTTGATGATCTCTGTTAGTTGGTCAGAAATCTGTACTGCTGTGATACTGCTTGGACATCTTCTTTCATGCAGTATCCTTCTTCTAGATTTCTTGGTTTCTGACACCATTTGATGATATCACTTTTCTTTGTAAAAGCTCAATGGTCCAGGTTCCTGGATTGTTTGAATCCTGAATATATATCCGGTTCGGATCAGTATGTATTCTTCTGGATTCTTTTGAATATGCTTATCTTGGAATTCTGTCTTGTCTCTTCAGGTAGATACCATACCACTTGTTGGTTATCCTTGCTCCTTATCTTAACAACTTGTTTTGTTAGTTGCGTCCTCAGTAACTTAAGCTACTATAAAAGGTGTAGTTTTGGTTACTTCAGCAACCTGTACAAACTCTGTAGCTCTTTCTTTTGATCTTTTCAGCAACCATCATTACTAGATGCTTAGATAGTAACTATAACTACTATAAAAGGTGTAGCTGTAATCTTCTTTAACAACCTTCTTAGTTGCTTCCTTAGTAATTTCAGCTACTGTAAAAGGTATATCTTTCAATTACTTCAGCAATCTCTTTTGTTTTCTTTGTTGCTAGATGGTTTGAGACAGTTTGCTGTCCTGCTTAAGTTCTAAGCACTTCTTGACTCTTTCAAAAGATGATATTCCCCCTCAACTTATGCGTTCTTCTCAACCACTTCTTGGTTGTTATCATCCTGTTGTTGATCTAGGCTAGGGATTCCTAAACATCTGTTTGGAAATATGAGTTCATCGTTTTTCCTTGCAAGAACATATACTTTGGATTAATATGAGATGTTTTCTATAAAAGAGATGAATGCAAGTGCTAAAATTATGATTTTAGTCTCAAGAAAAAAAAACGGTTTATCCAAATACAAAACGGGTGAATCTGGGTAGGTAGCCAGAAAAGTTAGTTGTTAACCCAACTTGCTCTGATACCACTTGTTGGATCCTAAGTGGTGATCAGAGGTTCAGAGGCGGGGTGAATGAACCTCTATCGATTTTCACAAAATCTTTTCAAAACTCTTTTTAACGAACAGGTTCCTGATTCCAAAGGGAAACAACAACTCGACTCGAGTCAGTAACCTGGCACAATGCTGATCAGGTTCCTGTCTCGAATCACAGTACACAACGGATTAAACTAAGATAGAGTTTCCAGTTTTGCAAACATGTTTTCTTTTCGCAATATGATTTTAGCAAAGTATTTTTGACGAATATGCTTATGACAACAAGATAGATATACAATAAACAAAACACAGTATGCAGTCAAAGCAAATAAACACTTATGGCTTATAGTGGTTCGAAGGTGGTGTAATCCTTCTATGTCCACTCTACTCTTTCACTGATGAGGAATTTCGTTAGGTCAGTTTGATTTACAAGTCTCGACTCTACAAATCTCTTCCTAACAAGCTATACCTACAGAATCCCAGATTCTTAGGTTACAACCCACACAGGGTACAAATCCCACACAGGGCAAATAGCCTACACAAGACTATTACTTAGTAAAGATATAATCCTATCAACTAAGTTACACCAAACACAACCTAGCGCACACAACATAAATGGTTAAAAGAAATAAAAAGGTTCTTCAACTGGTGTGGAACAATCTTGATCTATGAAGTCCTATGATGGTTGTATGTTGCTCCTTGAAGGTTGTGTGGCTTGAACAGGCATAAGCTTTTGAGGAGCTCTGGAGTATTTCTGATTTTCCTCTCAACATTGTTCAGCACCTTTATTAGTTCAACCACACCTTCAATTTATAGATCTTGAGAATATGTCCGTTGGAAATGTATCCGTTGAAGATGAACACTTTCCCTTTCTGAATTATAGTTGTTGATCTCCAAGATCTTCTTTGTGTTCGCATTAAATGCTTCTAAGATGTTTCTGACATGTGCATTTAATGTGCCCACAATCTTTGACTTTTATGCAATGCCTAGCTAGTCGGTTGCCAGATAGCTTTCTTCCCCTTTGAGTTGCATGGTCTTCTTCGTACTGCATGGATAGGAGTAGCACTTATCTTTCTGCAAGTGATCCGTTAGCTACTTCCTACTTCCTCTGTAGATTGTTGTAGCTCGCTCTTCCTTGCTTGTTTCTTTCAGGATGCTGTTTTATTCCGCTTTCTGTTTGCTGCCAGGATTCTGTTTCCTTCTCTTCAACTTTCTGTCCTGCGTCAGCTTTCTGTTTCAGCATCATGTTTCTGTTTCATCCATCTTTTCTGCTACAACATCTTGTTGTTTCTTCCATGTTTGCTGCTCTTAGAAGACAACTTCATGTTTCTTCTAAGATTGGTTTTTCTTATAATTTGGAAAACTATTGCATGATCTCAACTATTTATTCGATCATGTAATTCGTGGAAACTTATTCTAGCAAACTATATTTTCTTATTAGCAACCTGTTCTGTCATATTAAGATAACCTCAGAAATATCCCAACAGTACGTTCGTCTTATTTCATATATATAATTTGGGATTACCGACCCCGAAAGAACTGTCATAGCTTTAAAAGTTAAAGACGACTCCTAAGTCGTAGTCGGAGTCAAATGAGTATTTTTCTACCTCTCGATATGATCCGGTCACCCCAAGCTGGTGGATAAACTTCTGGAGTGTGTGAAGAATTTGAGGGATATGTGGTTTTGGGCCGAGGGAAATAAGATGAGTCTGGGTACCGTTAATGAGCGAGAGGACTTTGTCGCATGTCCGTCACTTTTTGGGAGACCTATTGGTAGTGACCTCTTTCTATTTTATATCTTAGCTACTTCTTCTGAATTTAATTTCGTTTCATTTTTTTAGATCTTGAAAGGAGTGATCTGCAAGTTAGTGAGATTTTTTCACGAAAGGTCTATTATCTTCAGGAGCAGGTTCTCATTAGCGATAGATCTGGCCAACTTTTAGCGATGTCGGATCGGATTGCCTCTGCTATCTTTTTCAGCCTGCTGTGATCAGATTTGAAGGTATTTTTTTCAGCTAGCAACCTGTTAGGACTATCAAGCGCTTACCGCTACACCAAAAGGATATCCTGTGGGCATAGGGCGCAACTTTAATGCCTTATACTTATGTAGCTTTGCGCTCACGGTTTCGAATCTGGAAGAGCCACACCTAGTGCTAATTTAAGCTCCGACCCAAGGCAGGATGCTGGGAAAATTCCCAACAATCCCCCCAAGTACCTGCCAGCCTCTCCACTCCAGTAACCTTGAACTCAGCAACTTACTCCTCAGCAACCTGGCTTACTCCTCAGCAACCTGCTTCAGCAACCTCAGGTCAGCTTACTTAGTAGCAACCTAGGTCAACTTACTTGCCTAGTAGCAACCACAGGTCAGCTTACTCAGTACCAACCTAGCTTACTGCCCGATATCTTCATAACTCGGCACCGTCATGCCTTCTCGCCACACCTTGATATCACCATGACTCGGCGTTATGCCTCACGTCACCACCATGACTCGGCGCCACCACGCCATCCTCTGTGCTACTCTAGCATCTTCAGTTCCAAGGTCCGATCACTTTTCTCATGTCCCGGCCACCTTAACAACCTAGTTCCAGGTCCATTCACCTTTCTCAAGTCCCAGCCACCCAGCAACCTGACCTGCGCGTTAGCATCCTCTGTTCTAAGGCTCTGGCAGCTCCCACTGCAAAGTGCTCCCAAAGGGATTCGAACCTGTGACCTACTCTGATACCAAGTGTTAGGACCATCAAGCGTTTATCGCTACACCAAAAGGATATCCTGTGGGCATAGGGCGTAACTTTAATGCCTTATACTTATGTAGCTTTGCACTCACGGTTTCAAATCTGGAAGAACCGCGCGTGTAGCGCCAATTTAAGCTCCGACCCAAGGTAGGATGCTGGGAAAATTCCCAACACAACCTCCTACCAACGATTATAATAGCTTTGTTTTTAGTCTTTTTTTCAGCTGTTCTCCTAGCTCAGGGCTTGAGACTTAAAAGGATGATGATCCTAATGAAAGAGTTGCTACTGCACTTATCCAGAAGCAATCAGAAAAGTTGAAAGAAAAAGCGAAAAAGAGATGCCCGAAACCTGCTTCTAGAGTCTTCAAGACAAAATCGGTTCTTGTGACTGATTAGTGTCTATCTCGGGTTTCGAAGAAGAGTCGGTTTGGGAACAACTCTAAGATCGAGGTGATGGATGATGATTTTTCTCAGTAGGTGGAACCTGAAGCTGGCCATTTGAGCCGCCAACGAAGGCCAGACATGATTTGGGAGAACCTTGATCCCCGAGCTGGCTTAATTCCCTATTCTGGTTGGGATCCGACAGCGATAGAGGAGACAAAATGTCAGGTGGTAAAGTGTCTTCCTTTTTTGGTGTTTTTTGCTCGGGTTGTCATTCTGAATTCTAAGGCTTTCAAGGAATTCCCCAGCCATGTGCTCCATGCAGCGATGGCGGTGCCCATAACCTACTCACCGGGCATGGACAAGGTCGTTCAATCCTTGTCTTCTGCAGATCTCTTTGTTTGCTCTGGCCTTATGAGCTAAGGCGGTGGTTTATGCCTGGAAAGCCAAAAAGAGGGCTCGAGAGAAAGAAAAGATGATTCGTGACCTGAAAGAGGAAAGCCATTCATTGAGGGAGGCCTTAGCGACTAAGAGTCGCTTAAACTCGGAGCTAAAACGGTTGGTAACAGACTGAACTACACAGGTGGGTGACCTCAGATTAGAGCTTACTGATTGGTCCCATGAGCTAAATCATGAGAAGGTCGCCAGGAAAAAAATTAAGGAGTTGAAGAAAGTTGATAAGAAGGTCGTGGTACGGGAGTACAAGGCTTCTGATGAGTTCAAGGCTGGCAATTGTATAGTCTATGTTTATGTCATGATTGATGCCATTGCCTGCCTTATAATTGTTTGACCTGGTGAGGACGTGAATGGGCTGAAATAGATGCTGGCCAAGTATCTTGTTATCTGTTTTCTACCCCATTCTCGTTTGGAGTTGGTTTTGAATTTGAGATCTTTCCTGCTTAAGGGGCTCGATTTATCTTTCACCCCACCTCTCAAGATGGGTTTTTAGAAGTCTCAGACCGAAGCCGACCAGGATGAGGTCGATGAAGTTGGCGGTGAGGAGGTCATCCGCGAGTCGTAGGGCAAACAGGAAATTTAAGATCCAACTACTCATATAGAAAGCTCGGTCAGGCCCGTTGCCGACAACCCTGAAACCCCTAGCTCTGTTTGACAGGCACTTGTTCTTTCGTATTTTTAATGAACGTAGTGTATTCTTGGTCTTCTTTGATCATTGAGATCTAGTGGTACCCGGAGTACGCATCCATAAAGCCCATCATCTCGTGACCGGCTATTGTGTACACGAGTTGGTCAATGTTGGGTAAGCGAAAACAATCTTTTGGGCAGGCCTTATTGAGGTTTGTAAAGTCTATACATATCCTCCACGTTGTTTGCCTTTTTTACCAGGACTGGGTTGGCTACCCAAGTTGTTTATCTTGACTCCTTTATGAATTTGTTTTCGATGAGCGTTTGGACTTCCAATTCCAAAGCTACGTACTGGTTCGGGTTGAGTTTCCTTCTTTTTTGAATTATCGACTTTGCAGATAGGCTTATGTTCAACTTATAGCAAGCATTTTCCATCTTCATGTCTTTCATATCCTCATGACACCATGCAAACACATCGAGGTTTCCTTTTATGAAGGTTATGAGTTTGGTCTTTTGAGTTTTCGTCAATTCCCGACTTACTTTTAATATGACATTATGATTTTTCTTATCCATTTGGACAGTGTCCAAGTCTTCCATTGGGATGGGTCTTTTGTGGGGGTTGTCTTTTCAGGAATCTAGGGTTTCACATTCGTTGATTGGGGCCAGACCTTCCTCATGTAGTTTGGTGGAGTTTATTCATCCTCCAGGCTCGGGTTTCAAGTGTCTGAAGAACTAATGGGGAAACTTTACCAACCTTATCGTCCATGTTTTAAAGGTCGGGTCCTCTATTGGGGTTAAGAACATTGTAGTTCCCAGCTAAACCAATATTTTCTCATACCAGATTGAGTACCTTGTGGAGCAGTATGTTCAAATTTCCGACCTTTGCATTTTCAGGGAGGTTCACAATTTTCTTTATTCTCTGTCCTCTCTTCCACCGGGGTTTGGATAACAACACTTTTTGTTGGGATTCTTATATTCCCCACAGTTTGTTTGCTCATATAGTTGAATTTATCGGGAGAGCAACCATGGGAAGGTTTTTTGGATCTAGGTCCAAGACTGTCGAGGCATCTAAATGGTTGTTCGTCTATCACTTGTTCAGGGCCTCCTAAAGTATTCGTCATCCTTTCACTTGAGCCCTCTAAGCGGCCTCCATCGTTGATCTACTCTTCCTCAGCGAATTCTATTGTACTCAGCTCCTTCAGGGCTAAAATAGAGTCACACTCACGGGCGGTCAATTGGTTATCTCGAACAATGACAACCCCTCAGGGTGTTGGGAATTTTAGATACAGATGGTATATTTAGAGTATATGGCTTTTAGCATGGTTAAGAGAGGTCATCCCCATATGGCATTGTAAGTGGATGGTATGTTCACCACTTTGAATGTTGATATGGTATGGAATGCTTCGTCATCTTCCCTGAACTGTAGCATAATAAGCATTCCCGAAGGCATTGAGTTTTTTGGCCTCTGAAGCCAACAATGGTGTCGGTTTTGGGAAAAGGGGATGAGCTGGTCTTGGGAAAAGCCCATTCTGGTGAAGATGTTCTAATAGAGGATGTTGGCATAGCTTTATGTGTCTACAAGGATCTGGTGAACAAGAACATTGGAAATGTTGAGGCTCACGATTAGTGGGTCATTACCCCGACTGCATCTTGCTTGGTGAACGTGACCGGAAGGTAGTCTGTTTGAGCAGGGGAGACAAATCTGGTAGTTGTTCTAAGCCGATCTAATTTCCTCTTTTCGGATTTTTTAGATCGTCGTGAGCCGTCGGTGTTATTGTTTATAAAAGTGTGAATTTCCCGATTGGGCCCTCCTGGTGGTGGATCAGGCATGATTGCTTGCCTGTTATTCTAGGGTCGGTCGCTCTATTTGACGAATTGGGCCAAGTATCCCCTATCTATCAATTTCATCAACTCGACCAGTAGCGACCAACACTCGTTAGTATTGTGTCATGCCGACTGGTGGTAGTGAATATACTTGTTAAGGTTGAGTTTTTCGGCTCCTACTTTCATCGATTGAGGTTCTGGAAGGATATGGTTATCCTTAATGGCTGCGAAAACTTGTCCGGGTCTAATTTTGAGGAGCTGACGGATATTGTTGGCCTCTTGGTTTTGGAATGTCTTAAATTTACTAGTCGCTTTGAACCTCCAAGTTGGCTTCATATTATCTTGATTGGCTTTCTCATTCTTTTCCTCCTTATTTTTGCTCTGCTCCACTTCGTAAGCAGCTTTTTCCACTCTTATGTATTGTCTGCTCTTTGTAGGAATGTTGTAAACTAGTTGGTTCATCCTCGTGAACAAACCACCAGAATCGGGTTCTGGGCGAAGTCCACCATCAAAGCCATCAGCCGAGCATCCTTTGACATTGGCTCGGTTTCCATTACTACTTTGTTAAATCAGTTAAGGTAAGTTTTCAGTGAGTTATCTTTGCCTTGCTCTAAACTAGTAATCTTTCTTTCAAGACTATCCTTAACTTTGACCCCATGAAATGTGCTTGGAAGAGTGCCGCAAGCTCGCTCCAACTACCGATGGAGTGATCGGGTTGGGAACGGAACCAGCTGAGCTCTTTCTCCTAAAGTCAAAGGAAAGTCTTGCACATTAATGATTCTTTTGCTCCTTGGAGATCCATCCAAGACAAGTATCTATCAAGATGATTATTGGGATCTGTCTCCTCGTTATACATGCCGATCTGTGGTATCTTAAATTTTGTGGGAGTGAGCTCTTGGGCAATATGTGCTTTGAACGAGGACGATTGGATCCACGTCCTTTCCACCACAGGTCGGTTTCTTCCGGCTTTGATCCTAGTTATTCGCATTCTCAGGTCATGTTCTTCCTCGTCGTATCCTTGGTTGGTGAGGTGTTCCCTGGTTCTGTTCGCAACAGATTGCTCGTTCCTCTTTGAGACGTTTTCCCCTTCAAAGTCCAAAGCCCTTTTAACTCCCTGGGCTGCTCTTGCCAAGCCAGCTTCTAGCCTGTAGAAGATGTTTTTGGAACGTTCCTCAAGATGTATGGGTTCATGGGCAGTGTGTTTTTGTCGACAAGGACCTAGTGACCAACTTTCTCCAGTGTGCCTTAGCTCCTAGGGTGAGAAATTAGTGGTCTATTTTCCTTTCCTATCATCCATTCTCCCATGGTCCTCGCTCATCGCTCTCTTCGTTTTAAGCTAGATGTCAAGATGGTCGGCATATTCAATCTCTAAACATTTGATGATATGTCAAAGTTGTTCAGGGGTCTTGTGGGGCCCTTCCATGTTCAAGCCTAGTCGAAAGGTCATGGGTGGCCTACTAGTGCCCGCGCACTCAAGGTCATTTCCTTGTGCACTCATGTTTGTGAGTGATCAGTTTTTTGGGGTGTGTTGGGCTGCTGAATTGGTTGCTTCTCCTATTTTGCCATTTTGGGCCTATTTTAAGGAAAATTTTCCCCTCATTCTAACACTAAATTGTTGACGGTAAAAAAATGGCAAAATACATTTTGAGCCAAAAAATCAATATTAGTCATTTAAAGACTAAATACATAGATTTTATGGAGGTTGATCAAAAATAATTTTGATATAAACTCGAGATAAAATGGTTGTTTTTGTCATAAAAGACCTTATTTTTCTTATTTCAATCAAGTCGGAAAGACCAATATTGTCTTGCCTTTCCTAGCTTGGACAATTATTTCTCTTGTTTCTTAATGAATATTGATGATTTCAACTACCCATTTGCAATAAATGACTGTCTATCTATAGATATATGAGACAAATGATGTTTTTTATACTTGTTAGTCTCAAGTGGTTCAAATGTTCAGAGGGGGGTGAATGAACCTCTATCGATTTTTCTTTTTGAACTTTGTTTGAACTTTCGGTGTTGTATTCTAACACAAAATACAACACTAAATGTTGTATAATAAGCTGGGTGGGAATGTTGTTCAGCTTACTGTATCGGAGTTCTGTATGCAGCGGAAATAAACTTGATAGATTTTCTTTTGAAAACGTTTTCTCAAATATGTTTTTTGCTAAGCTTTGAATGAAAAATGATAAGATATAAAATGCAACACAGATATGGTAAAGAATAGAAAATAAAACACACAAGGCTTATAGTGGTTCGAAGATTCTGTAATCCTTTTGCGTCCACTCTACTCCTACTTCGAGGAGGAACTTCGTTAAGAAAGATTGAGTTATAGGACATGACCTAACAATCTATCAACCAAACAAGTTTTCACCTACAAGGATTCACCTTCCACACATGTTGCTCAAATCCACGGGGTGAACCACATAGGATCCTACTAACTCACACAGAGTTATTACCTTAACAACTTAAGACAAATACACTCAGCAAGGATCTAAATTGTATCAACTAAGGACACCACCAAAATAACCTAAGCACACAGCACAGAGGTTAAAAGTATATAAGTTTTTCTTCAGCTGGTGCTTGAAGCAGCATTGATAACTCTTGAGCTTGATGACTCAAAGGCTTGACTACTTTATTAGGAGGTTAAGTGACTGAAAATTTAGAGAGTAGAAGGTTTGAGTACTTGTTCTTGCAAGAGTGAGTTTTGAATATCAGTTTTACAATCGTTTCTTCAGTCAACTCTTCCTCTATTTATAGATGTAAGAAAATGTGTCTGTTGAAAAGAGATACACTCCATTTGAATTTGAATTCTCTTTGATCATCCTTGATCTTGCATTCAATGTATCTGAAATTTTAGGAATGAATTTTTTATCTTATTCTGCAGCTCATTTAATGCAACTGTTTTGCGCTTCAGGGTTGTTGCAGTCTGTCGGTCCACGTGTCAGCAAGACACTAGTTCTTCATACAGTTCGATCACTTGTTTCTACGGGCTATATTTGACAAGATGTATTCTATGATAGCAGTGATTTTCCTCGTACAACAACCGTCTCTTCCTACTTTAAGTCTTCTTTCAATTCTGGAATGTTGTGCCAGCTTACTACAACCTGAAATTGCAGTGAGACTTTCTATTCGTCTTACTGTATTCTTGTTTGCTGCTTGTTGTATCTGCTGCTTACTGTATGCAGTATCCGATATGATTTCTATATTGTATCCGACTACTACCAGAAATCTTCTTCTTACTGATTTCCGAATTTCTCCATTCTTAAACTTAGACTTTTAAGACTCAAAAACTAATCTAAGTTTCCACTTAAACAATATGGAAAAATGGGGTACTCTAATTTTCTATTACAATATTGTTTTGTCTCATCAAAATCTAAATATAAATTTCCTAACAATGTTATAATCCCTAGATTTGCGGAGAAGCTCCATACTTGCATTTAATGCCGATTTGACTCATCCCATGGTTAAGTATGACTTTGACCAATAGTAGGTAAACAACCTTCTGACACCATTAAATGCTCCTTTGTCATGGTGGTCGGTCATTTTTTGAAGGTCGGGATCCCTAGACTGCTCGACTTTCCGAGCTCCAGCTCGGAGGATGTCTTGTCCCGTGGTCATTTAGCCCGGTTGTAGGTTACGACCTCAGAAGGTTGGTTGGTCGTCTGATCCTTGCATTGAGGGATTGTTTCATCCGGTGTTGACCCTTTTTTCCACATACCTAATACCGTGATAATTCATGGTATAACAATATCAATTAACCTCACAAATTTCTTCATAAAAGAATCAAGTTAGAACTCATAAAATCACAAATTTTGACTAGAGAAACAGAGTAAGCGGTATTAAATTACCTATTATAATATGTAATCTTCAAGCTTTGACGTAATTACTCAGAAAACGGGGAGAAAGTCGTGATCTTGGAGATTGCTTGTTACGAAGAATTGTTGATGGACGATTCTTTAGGTTTTCCATAGCTTCCAAACCTCTGCACTTTCTTTCATAAGTTGAGGTTCCAATACAAGCATTAAAGAGTGAGCTAAGCCGCCTGAAGTGGCGCATTGGATGAGTATTGGCCTTCAATTCGAGCATCAAATTGTACTGCATACTCTGCCGCTTTGTATCAACTGCACTCAACCCCGTCAGTATGTATAGATGGCCTAATGATGATAAAGATAGTAACATGATTAACTATTTGAAGAAAATGTGCTCTAAATTGGAGTAACGTATGGTGAAACTCAAATGGAAGTGGAGTTTAATATTTCAAGCTCATAAGAAAAACTCACTCAAGTTGCTTGGAAATAGAATATGGTGAATCTCAAATGGAAGTGGAGTTTAATATTTCAAGCTCATAAGAAAAACTCACTCAAGTTGCTTGGAAATCTCTATTCTATGTTGCAAATCTTTAACTCTCTTTTTTAATGATTTGGTGAATTTGAGTCTATTTACATTGGAGTCTATTTGAAATTAGTAGTAGTAATTTTATTTTTAGTGTTTTGATAGATATGAATTTGAAATTTCGTCACTTTCGATTTGAATTAAATTTTGATCAATACTAGTGGATTTTGAATCCTTCCTTATATGAATGTATTTGAAATTCATTCATTTCAAATCTCTACATCCAAACATAATCTTAGATATTTTAACGTTTAATTCATGTCATTCTAAATATTATGAGAGATAATTCTAAATATTATGAATTCGAACCTGCAGTCTTCAGGTCATTCTAAATATTATGAGAGATAATTTTCTATAAATTTTGAAATTAGAAATAACATACAAATACATAAATAACTAAAATAGATAATGAGGACGTTTATATTTGAAATAAAAAATAGTTTAAATTAGTGATTTAATTTATAAAAGTTTTGGTATTCTTTTATACTCACAATATACTTTTGGAGATTAAATTTTTGAGTAAGTGTGGTGTGCACCAGGTGCACATGCAATTTGGGTTGATCTGGATCTGCGTGTTTTTAGATTTTCCTTTTTTCTTTTTGGTGATTCATATGTTATCTTTATATTATATTAGTGTGACCTTTATGTACACATATTCTTATATTTATGTACTGTAACTTAGAAAAAAAAGAAGAATTTCAGCACAATTTGTACATATATACCTTTATGAGATATTTATGTTCTATTCATGTCATATTTATGTACAAATATCATTACCTTTATGTAATATACAAACATGCAACTAATATAACTAAAAGGTATAAGTAATATCAGGTATGTTGATCCAAAAAAAAACGCTGAAATTCTTCCTTTTTTTTTGAATTCCAGTACATAAATATGATGATATTTGTACATAAAAGTCATAATAATGTAATATAAATGTCATACAAATATAACATAAAGATAACATAAAAAATCAAAAAATATAAAAAATCCAAAAAACTCGAATTTGTATCGGATCGACCCGAATTTCATGGATCTATGATCCATGCACCTAGTGCATTGAAGTTTTTGCATAAAGTTTTTTATTTTCAAATTTAAGATACAATGTACTAATATGAAACAAATAAGGTTTATTATTAAATTTAGTTTAGTTCTTTTAAATCTATTTGTTTAATAAATGATAGTCATTCCATATCTTTTTCTATATTTACAAATTTATAGCAAATTCAATTTATTTTCATATTTTTTAAATAAATTTAAATATTTAAAATTATATTTAAACAAAATTCGAATTTCTTAAACAATTTTCTATTACATCCAAACAAAAAAAAAATATTATCGTGCGGCTTGTATACGTGGCTAATGCAAATTTTTTTAATTTTTTTTACTTGCTTGCTTGGTTGAGCCGTAGACGTTGTTTTTATAAATGTAGAAGAGTCAATTTTAGCTTAAAAAAAACATATGTCTTATGATTTTGCTAGTTTTAATTTTTAATTATATTATTTGACTAGGTTTCAATTTGTCATAAATTAAATACACCATTGTAACTGTAACTGTTTTACAAGTGTTAATAAACACATACATAAAAATATCAAACACAGAAAGGCAGTATCAATCAACCTCGCAAATTTCATCATAAAAGATGCAACTTAGAAATTTATATTTATTTCGAAAATCATATTTTAAATGTTAATGTTCATGTATCTTTAAATGTGTATGTTAACTAAAATCAATTCTTAGATGATATTTAAATGCTTGGATTTATTAAAATTGCAGTGTCAAAATTTAATTAGGATAATCTAGAAATATGTTTGATAGTTTAATAATATTTATTGTCAATATTTGTGAAAAGATAAGAAGCATAAAAGAAATATTTAATATGAAAGGAATAAAGATAAAAAACATATGGATTATTTGATGTATAATGATACCGACTTTAATATTCTTATAATTTTTATGGAGTCAGTTTCATGACTTCGGTTTGCATAAATTCGGAAAATAACAATTTATCCGTATCTTATGTTCATATCATGTCCGATAATTAAATTAGAATATTTATTTTAAATAATCACAATATTAGTTCGAATATTTAAAATTTAAAAAAGAAAAAAAAGTGAAAAATGAAATTCACCTCTCACCTCCTTCATACTCATCCCCTATGCTTGAACCCCATGGCAATGGGGAGGTCTTCTAATGGCTTGACACTTTTGAGACGAGCATGCTTCTTCTATATGAGATGCCACGTCAACCTTCATCTTCTCCACAACACCTATTAACTGCTGAGAATCCTTCTATCCGCTATATTTGGTAGTATTTGCACAAGATAGGTTTCTCAAAGTATGATGCTTCCAAGATTTCTAGTTTATAATAGAAATATTACTGATCATGAAATTGCTATCAAGAATTGCTGCATCATAATGGTAGTAACTTAATTTCTTTTATATGATTAAGCATAATTTCTGCAAATATAATATATAAGATTGCTAGAAAAAGGCTGTAAAAATGAAGATGGGTTTTTCGTTTCGCTCACAAACAATTAGATACACCATTGTAACTGTTTTGCAAGTGTTAATAAACACATACATCAAACATAGAGAGGCAATATCAATCAACCTCACAAATTTCTTCAGAAAAGAATCAAGTTAGAACTCATAAAATCACAAATTTTGACTTGACAAACAGAGTAAGCCGTGTTAAATCACCTGTTATAATCTGTCATCTTCCAGCTCCGACGTGATTGCTCGGAAAACGGGGAGAATGTTGTGATCTTGGAGATTGCTTGTTAAGATGATGAGACGAAGAACGCGTTGATCTACTACTCTTAGATTCTTTAGGTTTTTCCATAGCTGCAATCTGTTCCAAAACCTCTGCAACTTCTTTCATTGGCGGGCGTCTTTTAGGTTCAGGTTCCAAGCATCGAAGAGTTAGATGAGCCGCCTGAAGTGCCGCCTTGGATGAGTATTGACCTTCAATTCGAGTATCCATTATGCTTTTCAGTTTCCTTTTTCGAGATAGAAGGGGTTTCACCCAATCCACCAAATTGTGCTGGTTACTAGGCCGTTTTGTATCAAGTGCTCTCAACCCCGTCAGTATCTCTAGCATCACCACCCCGAACCCATACACATCACTCTTTACGTATAGATGGCCTGATGATGATGATAAAGATGTAATATGATTAACTATTTGAAGGAAATGTGCTCTGAGAATTGGAGTAAGGTATGATGAAACCGAAATGGAATTGGAGTTATATATTTCAAATTCATAAGAAAAACTCATTGAAGTTGCTTGGAAAGCTCTATTCTATATTGCAAAAAATCTTGTTATTTTGAACTCTCTTTTTCAATGATTTGGTGAATTTGAGTCTATTAACAAGAAATCATTCAAGATCCTTCCACTGAATCATCCTCTTGAATCTAAAGGTAAACTAGGTGAAAATATTAGTACTCTATCTAGTTTAAATTTCCTTGGAATGACTAGAACAGAAATTTATTTGCAATCCACCATTCCAAGGATAATCTTAATGCCCCATTTCTTCGAATCTAATGCATCCAAGATAATTGCCAAATTCCAAAGCTAAGAAACCGTGTTTTGGGTTCGATTCAAGATGCAATCAAGAAAGTGATTCATTTACTATATCATTCAACAGTAGGGTTGTAAAAGAATCGAATCTTTTTGATTCGATTCGTTTACAACCCTATTCAACAGTTCTTAGGATGAAACCTTTAGATTCAAGTTAGCAGTGGGAATAAATTATAATGTAAAAATACGGACTCAATACATCAGATAGTAATGAGAAGTAACATCTACATAATTTAAAAGATGGTGTTGATTAGGTGCTGACCTGTCGCAACGTATTCGGGAGCAGCATAGCCATATGTTCCCATAACTCGGGTTGTTACATGAGAATCCCCCCCTGAAGGCCCCAGTTTTGCTAGCCCAAAATCCGATATTTTGGCATTGTAACTCTACAAATCCAAGAGAAATGGCATAAGTGAATGAGAATCCCCGCACTCACTAACATCATAGTACAAAGCATATATATTAAGCTTAATTACCCCATCAAGAAGAATATTGGAGGCCTTAAAGTCTCTGTAGATAACTTCCTTCTCTGAAGTGTGCAAAAAAGCCAGACCCTTTGCTGCTCCTATAGCTATTTTGAGTCTCGTATCCCATGACAACGGATCGAGGGCAGAACTTCCTGCGTGTTCAAACAACACAGATTAGGTATATGCAACTCTCTCTCTCTCTCTCTGGTTTCAAGAAAAAAGTTCTTACTTCTAAATAGATGGTTTTCCAGGCTTCCCTTCTGCATAAACTCATAAACAAGTAAGAGCTCTTTATCTTCCAAACAGTATCCCAAGAGCTTTACCAAGTTAGGATGTGACAGTCTTCCCAAAAAGTTCACTTCTGACTGCATATTCAAAGGATAATCAAGCATTGAATTAAAGATAAATGAATATGTAACTTTCATTATGACCCATTACAATTAAATTGAAGGAAAGTCAACTAAATGATGTTATAATGAACAAATAAAATAAACAAATCACTAACATAGGTATGTAGAGCATATATACAATACTAATGTAAATCAACACAAACACAGCAGCATAAAATAGGTGATTATTACAAGTAAATGAACAAATAAAACTAGGTCCACCAAAACTTTATTACAAACAGATTTTTTTTTTTTCATGATCCAGCTATCTAGAATTGTTGTCAATCAAGGAAAACAATGCCCTTATATCCAGCTCAACATGCTTCGATTCAATCCACAACTCAACAACCATGGCTTACAAATTTGGCGTGGATCATGCAGGTTGTGCGCGTGGATCATTCGGGTTGTGTGCGTGGATCATGCAGATCGTGTGCTTATAAATTTCATCAGACATATGCAAAGAACTTCATAAGAATTTAATGAACTTGTTACTCAACTATGTTCCTTAAAGAATCAAAGAAATAAAAGAAATCTACAGTATTGCTTAGACCATGCATCATGTGGGTTTTCATCCGACCTTCCATCTGATTACACAACCAAAGGAGAGAAAAATGAGCCTAATAGTTAAGTTAATTAATACTGGATCTACAAAGCAGTAAAGTAATTGTCACATGATTGGAAGGTCATCCATTAGAAAACACAATCTCTCAACCACCCCAATACTACAATACAGTATGATCTTCACAGCATAGTACTCTCGAAAATGATCTGACATGAACTTCCAATGCTACAAGTGGAAATAGCCTTGAACCATCATTCTGAATCAATGAGAGAGAACCTAATTTAATCCTTTCAACATTCGTATTTACAAAGTCAACTCCTAAACATCATTGCCAACACAATTGTTTCTTACTAGAGGATTGATTCTACAGTCCCTATCCTTATCCTCCATCAATGCCAAGGTTGACACAGTTAGATCAATGCTAAGCAAGGAAAAATGAGCAAGAAATTCAAGTCAAACACTTTGAGCAATATTACCTGCCATTCTTGAAAACCCTGCATGCTCTCAGGGTTCAACTTCTTGATGGCAACCATCATTCCAGTGCCGATTTTAGAAGGGCCGAGAGTCTTCTCATCAACCCAGCCCTTATACACTGTCCCAAAACCTCCCTGCCCCAACACCATATCAGATTTGAAATTCCTAGTTGCATTCTTCAAATCAGAAAAGGTATAAATCTTCAAATTTGGAGTTGGCAATATATCCCCATTCAAACATCCATCATCACTTAAAGCAGCCGAAAACCGGCTCAGCCCCGCGCTGCTGCTCGTTGCAGAAAGACCCCCTCCATTGCTGTAATCTCTTGATGTTCCTAAATTACATATACCATAGGGAACTTTAATTCAAGCATTTCATTCCATGTTCTCAATAAACAATCACATAAATCACGCAATTGAACAAACATAATACAATCCAATCACAAAACCGAAAAAGGGAACTTTCTAAAACAGAACGACAAAAAAACAAAGAATACCTAATCATAGATAGGCAAGGAAATGGAAAACAATTAAAGCAAAAGGATAAAATAACAGAATTTCCTTTTATCTCCTCCATTTATGGCTGAAATTCAAGAAACCCGTGAAATATCATCAAAAGTAATAGAATATGCATTTAATGCTAAAAGTTAGGTCAGAAAAAGCACCTGGAGTTGAGGGTCTAGTTGAATTACGAGCATTAGAGGAGCTAGGCTTAGCATCAACAGCACCAAGAAAACCAAAACAATTCCCCATCAACAAACTACTCTCTTCAGCTTAAATATAATCCCTTTGACAATCAAAAGACTACCATACTTTGATATCAAGAATTCTTGAAGAAATGTGGTGAGAAGAGGAGAAAAATACTTAGATCTCTCTATCTATTCTATGTATATAAAATATATGCAATTCTCTGGGAAAGTAATATGTCAGTAGGTGTCTTTGATGTAATTACATGGAAATGTCTATGGTGCTTCTATAGTTTGTGGTGTCTGCCGCTTTTTATTCTGTCTCACGCGCCATTGACATTCTCCATAAGGCATTTGAGGAAATGCCTGTGTGGTGTGGCCCCCCCACATTAGCTTTCGCTTATTTCATTTTAAGGTTTTACTCTCGAGAGCAACATTACATTTTCATGCAGATTTACAGTTTTTCATGACGGAAATAAAATAGAGTCAATTCTTGAATTTAATCAAGTTTTCCTTTTTAAGTTTTTCAATTCTTGACCTTATGAATCATTGAGTCAACTAATCATTGGGAAGGTATGGGATTGTTGTTACATAACTAAATTGCGGTAACTAATGATAATTTGTAGAGTGTAGACATATATATTGTTGTGTGCAAGTGTTTTTAAGTAGATGTTTTTAAAACACTTCTACATTGATTAACAGCCATTTTGTTTTAATTAATTACAAGGTTTTTTAAGTAGATGTTTTAGTGTAAAATACTGTGTTTTACTGGGAAAAAAAACATAATTCTTGTCCTCTTTTAATTTTCTAATAAAAATTTTGAAGGTTGTGCATGAAGATCACTCGCCAATCGCACGGGCGTGAGCAGCACATGCACCACCGAGGCGAGTGGTGTGGCCGCCAGCTGGTCCCGTGCTGATTTATTACTTTTTTTCTTTTTTTTTTTTGGCCTTTTCCTATTTATTTGTATTTATACCCATAATACATTTGACTTTTAATTGATTACAACATGATTTTTTTTTTTGCAAATTTCAAATTGGTTTAATTGTTTTTTTCAATTTCAAATATTTATGCTTTTTCTTTAAGATATTATTTTCAATGTTGGAATTTTCAAATTTATTTTGATTATTTTATAAGAAAAATTTTAACAAGCAAATTCTAATTTAAAATGTTTTTACATTTTAATATTTTTTATTTAATTTTATATAATATGGGTGTATATCATTTAAATTATGTTATGGTCATATTATATAATATAAATAATATTATATTTCTAAAAAGCCCTTATAAAAAGAAATTGTAAATTATTTTTTTGAAACGTAAATCTAAATTGTTATATCATCAAAATAGTTCATTTAATTGAAACATCAAAATAAATATTTAATTTACATTATTTGCATGTCAATCGTATTTTAATATCAATTGAAAATTATTTATCAATTGAAAGTTAATTAATGTCGTAATTGTTAATGAAATTATTTCAACACAAATTATTGAGGTATTATTTCAACACAAATTTTTTACACCGAACATATTATGTTTTACATGACATGATCTATAAGCATATTGCACAATAGAAAAAAAATCATGTAATCCTTATATGAATCATATCATGTAATTTTATGAAAAAAAACACGAGGTTTACATGATATGATCCATAAAGAGTTACATGATGTGAAAAATATCATATCGTGTAAGTTTATATGAATAATGTTGTGTAACCCATGGAAAATACATAGAGATTTACATGTTAAGATTTATAAGGGATTACACAATATGAAAAAAAAAAACCATATCTTACTTATAACTACTATATGGATCATATTGTGAACCCTGTTAAAAACATAAAAAGTTATATGAGGCGGTCTCACAAATAGTTACTGTGAGATGAATCTTTATTACCCACAAAACCCATTTTCACAAAATTTCCTATATAAATTATGAAGTTTGGGTTATTGATTAATTTGTCTCGCGTAAGTATATCTGTGTGACGATCTCATATAAGACTCATTTCTAAAAAAAAATATGAAGGTTATCCATAAGGAGTTACACAATGTGATCATATTGTTTAACCATATGACAAAAAACATGACCGTTTATACAATTTGTTCACGTCACTTCCTACCATCATTCCTACCCAAAGTAGAGTCTTTTTTTTTTTTTTTTCCAAAATTGTGCTAAAAAAAGTAGATTCAATATATATTCAACACAAAAACTCCTGTGCACCAGGTGCATGGATTTAAGATCCATGCAATCCGGGTCGATCCGACACGCATCCACGAATTTCAAATTTTTTTCTAAATTTTTGTCTTGACTTTTATGTTATAAATGTGTGACCTTTATGTACAAACATTCGTACCTTTATGTCTGTAACTTAGAAAAAAAAATGAATATTTTCAACACAATTTTTATTGTATACCTTTATGTGATATCAATGTGACATTTATGTTATATTATGTCACTTTATTTACAAATATTCTGACCTTTATGTAATATATAAAAGTGTATAAATGTCAGAATATTTGTACATAAAAGTGACATGATATAATATAAAGATCACATTGATATCATATAAAGGTATACAGTTCAAATTATGTTGAAAATCTTCATTTTTTTCTAAGTTATAGTACATAAAAGTTATGATAGTTGTACATAAAGGTCACACATTTATAACATAAAGGTCACACTAATACAACATAAAGGTAACAACCTGAAGCAAAAAAATAAAAACTAAATTCAAAAACACATGGATCCGGGTCAAAACTAGGTCGACCCGGATTGCATGTACACCAAGTGCACATAAGACCAACTCTATATTCAATATATGTTGTAATAAAAAAAGTGAAATTTATATAGATTTATGGCTTATAAGGGTATTTTCCTAAATATTATCTGTTTATAAAACATTGATCATAAACAAAGTGTAACCATCTGAGATAACTTTTATAAAACCGGCCTTGAGTTAATTATATAACACGGCACTGAATCATATGGGAGCATACGTCTCCCGCTAAGATTATTAAATGTTATATTAAGTTTTGTAATTATAATTCTTTATTCGTCCCAACTCCCATAATAAGATTCTTATTTTCGTCAGATTTCTTTGAGCCAATACTATTTCCTCAAACTTGTAGTTAAAATGATGTGTTCTCTTCTAAATATCAATGGAGTGATGAAAAATTTTGATCCATTTTTGGTGTGGTATTGTTATCCTCACCAAAAATGGTGTTAAATTTGATGTAATTTCACTTCAATGCAACTTCAACTATCACATTATTTTTGGTATTACAAATAGTGTTGCACCAAAGTACAATGTGTTTCCAAATTCCACACACACATACATATATATATATATATATATATATATATATATATTATTGTGTCTTTAATAATAATTATAATTTTTGACAAGTCTCAAAATAAATGTTATAGGATTTGGAACATAAATTAAGAAGTTTGATAAAGAGGCTGATTTACTCATATTTAAGCAAATTCATCATATGTAGATTTTTAATAATTGCTTTTATGTATCAATTATTGTAGAGTAGTAAATGACAACTATAGTAGAATATGAGAAATGTTTCTTAAAATTCTATAATAATATTTTTTTTAGTACAATTGTTTGATTAAAATGATTTTTTTTTTATAATTTGTATGGAATAAAGTAATAAAAGAAGTATTAGAGTTCTAATCATTATCATAGTGGTGATTGAGAGGGATTTTGGAAGTACCCTAATATACAAGACAAAGTCTTGGGTGAGACCGTCTCACGGATCTCATTCCGTGAGACGGGTCGGGTCGGGTTGAATATAAAAATTATGTAATACTTTTATATATATGAGGTAATACTTTTATGTGTATTATGTAATACTTTTTCAAAATATCACCACGTAATACTTTTATGTGTATCATGTAATACTTTTTGAAAGTATCACATTATATACATAAAAGTATTATATTATGAAGTATCACATGATATACATAATTACATTTTTGAAAGTATCACATTATATACATAAAAGTATTACATTATGAAGTATCACATGATATACATAAAAGTATTACATGATACACTTAAAAGTATTACATTACGAAGTATCACATGATATATATAAAAGTATTACATGGTACACTTAAAAGTATTACATTATGAAGTATCACATGATACACATAAAAGTATTACATTATGAAGTATCACATGATATACATAAAAGTATTACATGGTACACTTAAAGTATTACATTATGAAGTATCACAATATACATAAAAGTATTACATGATACACTTAAAAGTATTACATTACGAAGTATCACATGATATACATAAAAGTATTACATGGTACACTTAAAAGTATTACATTATGAAGTATCACATGATACATATAAAAGTATTACATTATGAAGTATCACATGATATACATAAAAGTATTACATGATACACTTAAAAGTATTACATTATGAGAATAAAATATGATGTGGTACTTTTATGTATATCATGTAATACTTTTTGAAAATATCACTATGTAATACTTTTATGTATATCATGTAATACTTTTCTATATATCATGTAATACTTTTATGTATATCATATAATACTTTTTGAAAATATCACTTAATAACTATAAAAGTATCATATAATACTTTCATGTATATGATGTAATATTTTTATATGTATCATGTAATACTTTTAAGTCAACGGTGTTGACCGACCATTGACCGACGTTGACCGTTGACCATTGACCGTTGACTTTTGACTTTTTTGACTTTGACCGTTGGCTGTTGACTTTTTGACTTTGACCGTTGGCTTTTTGACTTTAACTTTTGACCGGGTCGGGTTGACCCGTCTCACGGAATGGGATCCGTGAGACGGTCTCACACAAGACCTACTCAATATACAAAAGTATGAGAGAGAATGTGGGTTGGTATAGACCATATCAAAGTTTAGTTTAGTGGAGTTCAATTTTAAGTGCTGACGAAAATGATTGATGCCAATTAAATAACCATGAATTGCCGATACATTAAGCTCACTATCATTGGATGGTGATAACTTAATTATCTTGAAGGAATACAAATGAGAATTCATAGTTTATAAATGATTGAATCTTCATTCAATTGGTTGAATATTAACTGTTATATTATGAAGAAACGAGACTATTTTTGAAATGGAATTAATTTATTTTTATTCTCAATCATTTTTTGAACAGTCAATTTTTTTTTCAATATTACAATTTATGGTCATTTATAGGCATGAATATACGGATATATTACAATTTTTTTTTCAATATTACAATTAGTTTAATATGAATATACGGATCCCAATTACCCCGTAATCTTTATGGAACCCAATTACCCCGTAATATAACAGTACGGACACCAGTTACCCCGTAATGTGAAAGTAGACATTTGTCTCTTCACATGAATGACTTTCGTCCTTTCACAATATCATCATAAACCATGCATGAACACATTAATCATAACATATAATCACAGCACATAACGTTCAACAATTCATTTAATATCAAGTTCATAAGCATGCGTTCATTTATCATCTTGTGCGTTAAATACAGAAATGTGTAATTATTAAGGATTAGAAGTTACCCCCACCTTGTTCGATGGTTACCACGTGAGTTGTCGAGTAACAAGTATCAAGTATCACAATGTACGATCCGACTGATAGCCTACACAAGTTACAATATTTCATAGCTCCTTAATACGTTTAAATAAAGGTATAGACGATTTTAGAGAAGAAACGATCGGTAAAAACGAGACGGAACGGAAGATCTAAAGATTGAGGATGAAGAAATAAGGGTGGAAGTTCAGTTCAGCAAACTGGTAAGAAAGAGGAAAAGATTTGGGTCGCAACGGAAAAAGAATGAGCTCAATCGGAGTTGAAACGAGCTCAAACGGAGTGTTTTAAGATTGAGGGGTGTTTTGGTAATTTTGATAAAAGTTGACTTTGATCGGGACCCCTGACTCCCGACCGACGACATCTCGTCGCCGACGACTCGACGAACACACACGACACGGACCGACACACGAGAACGCTCACTGGCACGCATACGGTGCGCCCAGCAGCTCCCGACACGCGCACCCCTCCTAACTCGCCGGCGCCCACCACGAGAACGCTTGCGCATGCACACACACCTGTACACGCACACACACTACTGCCACCCGTCGTCGGCGACCCCTCACAACCACACACAAACACATACAACAACAACCACAATACAGAGGGGAGAGAGAGAGGAAAGAGAAAGTGGGTTTTGTCGGCTGTTTCCCGACGAACGAGCCGTGGAAATGCAAAACTGAGCCCGGATCTGGAATGGGCTCGGCAAAAGCTATAAACAGTGTGAAAATCAGCCGAAATGGAGAAAACTTTTCCAGCAGCGCTGGCAACGGCACGGCGGCCGCCGGCCAAAAAGTAAATGAGAGAGAAAAAGCTGGAAAATATCTTACCTTCTCGGTTTTGACGAATTATTACATTTACGATTCATTTTCAACGTATTTATATAACTTTCGATTTTCCGTATTCTTCATAATTTGGTCCGCGGGTCTCCGATTGGCCTCATTTTCATTTTTATCTTTTTGATTTTTCGACTATGATATTTATTAATAAATTTTAACCTATGTTTTTTGATTAAACTATATATTCGATAATTTAATCATGCATTATATCGTTTTTTTGAAACGCACATAATTAAATCAAACAATTAAGGGTTTAAATATTTAATTAGCCAATTATGCATCGTTTTGTCCTAGGCGTTACATCCCTTCCCCCTTAGAAAAATTTCGTCCTCGAAATTTAGAAGTGTAACTAAAAACGATAAAACTGGATACTTTGCTAGGATCTCATCTTCTCGTTTCCATGTTGCTTCTTCCATTCCATAGCGGCTCCACTGAACTTTCACTAAGGCCTTTTCTCGATTCCTTAACTTGCGAGTCTTTCTATCCAAGATGGTCACTGGATCTTCTTTATGGGTCAAATGTTTTTCGATCCCTATGCTTTCTTAGTTGATCACATGACTTGGATCGAAAACATACTTCTGCAGCATGGATACATGGAAAACATTGTGTATGTCGGCAAAGTCCGAGGCAAGACTAGATGGTATGCGACTTCTCTAAACCGCTCCAAGATCTCAAAAGGTTCCACATACCTTGGTCTCAACTTTCCTCCTTTTTCCGAAACGATAACTCCTTTGTGGACGACACCTTTAGACAAACTTTGTTTCCCATGTCGAACTTCAACTCTCTGCGTCTCTTATCTGCATATGACTTCTGTCTATCCCGAGTCACTCTGATTCATTAAACCCGTCTAGAGTCGACCTCGAGTGCACCATGAACCTTGTGCACATGACCTACAAGATAGTATATGGAACAGGCCCAGCCCAACCATACAATATTAGGCCCATTACCATCAGAATAAGGACACAGGCCCTAAATCCATGGCTACTCACATTGATTTGACTTCTCCTATGAATTTTGTTTGAAGGGAGACGAAAAGAAAATGACGAGATGTCGTCCCAACCAGACTGTTCCTGTTCGTAGAGACTACGTCGAGTTCTTCAAAGTCTATTTATCTCAACTCAGTTCTCACCAACTCCTGTTACCACTAATTCGGGTCCCAAAATTTTATTTTTGCCCACCTCGTCCCAACATAGAGGAGAACGACACTTTCTTCCATAGAGAGCTTCGTACGGTGTCATTCCAATTTCTGATAAGAAGGCGAAATCTCGTCCTTCCCGATGGAATACTAATTTGTAGGGTTTCAGCGACTACCCTACCGTTATCATGCTTTAACAAATCACATAGCTCGACAAAGACGAAAGAATGGGTTGCCCCTCAGTACGGACACCAAGTCTCCCATTGTGGCGTCACATCGTGTTCAGGTGGATTCTCCATTGACGGTTGGTCTCTATGCGGTCAACCTCATGGTATATCGTTCTAAAGGTAATATACGAAACTAACCCTTATCATCTACCCCACGTAACCCAACAATATAAATAACAACCGATAAACAAACAACTGGTAACATGGCACTGGTAAACATTATTCCATAAATCAATTAATAGCCTCAAAAGATTTCTCTGTCATTCATTTATCAACATAGCATAATATTGTCATGTAGGATAGCGTATACTCAAAAAAATACATCATAAGCAAAACATCCTGAAACATATTATAAAATCCACACATGGTCCTCATAAACCTCAAGAATTAGTTGCACTTTACGTTTCACACCTACGATCTGGGAAAACACACCCACTAGTTCACCCTATTGTAAACAAGGCCCCCACCCATTAGCTCACCTTGTTGTAAACAAGGGCCACACACCCATTAGCTCACCCTGTTGTAAATAAGGGCCCATGGGGAAAACACACCCATTAGCTCACCCTATTGTAAACAAGGGCCCATGGTAGTCTCAACCTTCTGTAACACGACATTAACTCTTGCGAACGACCATTTACACGCACGAGCTCACGTTGCTGCAGTCAGCGGCCCTGTGGCGGTGGCCAAAAGCAATGTACCGATTGTAGTAACATCATCCATCATTTTATTAAATTTTGTGATTATGGAGAGAAGTGTATAGGGAGTGGTGCTTATCCGTTCATTTTTGAAAAGATGTCCTCGTTAAAACACGTTTAAAAAGAAAAATGAACTTGAGCAGAGCCCTATAAAGGGTAGAACTTTGCTCTGATACCATACTGTCACGCCCCATTTTCATTCTTAAAATATCAGAGTTTTCTTTGTGGGCGTGCAAGAAGAAAGGGAAAGAGACATACATTTTAAAAGATATAGATCTAACAGACGAGAAAGGATTTTTAACAACATTAAATCAGAAACTTCGGAAGCAGTTATAGATACGATTTTACATATACATAACCTCGGCGTCTAGCCGAAACAAAATATTTAAACATAGCAGCGGAACATCATACAAGATCCATACCATAGAAGAACAGTTTATCTTTTACAAACGATCAACATTATTTACAGGCAAAACTAGAAGGACAAAAAGGAAAAAGGACACAGTTGATATGGCACCCTCTCTCTATGCTTCTCTGTGTTCATTGTTACATGTAGCGTGAATACACATAGGGCTGAGTGCGTTGAATACACTCGTGGGGATAATTTTCATGTTTTAACAGTTATTAAGCAGTTAAACAAATCAAACAGATATAAGTTCGGCAATTAGACACAACACATAGAATGCATAGCACGTAATTGCAAATAGGTGTGGGTATTTCCCGTCTTATCCCATATAATGGATTTTATACCAATAGTGATTTTTACAGACAACCAGTCCCTCCGAGGATGATAGAAGATGGTGATTTTTATGGACAACCAGTCCCTCCGAGGGTGATAAAAGATGCTGATTTTTACAGACAACCAGACCCTCCGAAGCATATAATGCGGTACTGTTGATGCTTTTTACCGACCACCAGTCCCTTCGAAGCATATAATACAGTTTTTATACCGTTGATGCTTTTTACGGACCATTAGTCCCTCCGAAGCATGAATGTGGACCTTAGTCCTTTCACAGTATGATAGTATGAACACAATATTTACAACATATAGGGTTCAACAATTCATATACCAAATACGGAAAACATAAATATATAGAGATTAAAAGTTACCCCACCTTATTCAGTGGTATCCGCGTGTAAAATCAAGGTCTAAAGTTATCAAGTGTTTGATCCGATTGAGAGTCTACACATGTAAAGAGGTTTCATAAATTCATTTTACGTTAATTAAGTAAATTAAATAAATAAACTCTCACAAGAGGAGACGGTAGAGAAAAGGGATTGAAAGAAGCTTTGGAGGTTATGAGGTTGAAAAGGGATCGATGAGGGTTAGATAGGAGAAAGAACGAGCTAAAACCGATGAGAAACAAGCTTAAACGGAGTATTTAAAGGTGTAGGGGTGTTTTCATAATTTAACAGAAAATGGTTGAATTTGACCGAGACTCCCCGACTCTCGGTCGATAACTTCACGTCGCGGCGACACCACAAACACACGACATGGACTGACGCACATACATGAACGTCGGCACGCACACCACGGCCCCCGACCTGAGCACTGCACGACGCCTACGCGCGTATGCCCATTCAGCAAACCCGGCCCAGCCAAGCCCCTCCATCCCCCATCGTCTTTCACCTGCAGCCTCAGCTGGCGACACAACGTCGCCGACGACCACCCCCACCAACCCAGCACCGTCGGCGCACCCTGCTCCGGCCGCCCACACTCCCGATGAGCACGGCGGCGCCCACAACACACACACACCTCGCACACACACACACACCTGTACACGCACACACTGCCACCCATCGCTGGCGATCTCCCATCGTCGGCGACCTCTCACAACCACACACAAACACACACAACAGCAACCACAACACAGATGGAAGAGAGAGATGAGAAAGAAAGAGGGTTTGGTCGGGTTTGACCGGTTGTTTCCCATCAAACGAGTCGTCGAAAGGCAAAACCGAGCCCGGATCTGGAATGGGCTCGACGAAAGCTATAAACGGTGCAAAAATCAGTCGAAACGGAGAAAACTTTTCCGGCGCTGGCAACGGCGCGGCGGCTGCCGGCCGGAAAGCAGAGGATAGAGAAGAGAGAGAGAAAGTTGGAAAAGTATCTTACCTTCTCAGTTTTGACAAATTATTACATTTACGATTTGTTTTCAACTTATTTATATAACTTTCGATTTTCCGTATTGTTCGTAATTTGGTCCACGGGTCTCCGATTGGCCTCATTTTCGTTTCTATCTTTTCAATTTTTCGACTACGATATTTATTAATAAATTTTAACCTATGTTTTTTGATTAAACTATATATTCGATAATTTAATCATGCATTATATCATTTTTTAAACGCACGTAATTAAATCAAACAATTAGGGGTTTAAATATTTAATTAGCCAATTATGCATCATTTTTTCCTAGGCGTTACAATTGATAAGGAATGTTTACTTTCCCTTGAAAAAGTCAAAAGACTAATCCAGAGAAACTTCAATGAGGATTCTTTGGCTTGGTGGAACAGGAACAAGATTGAAGCAATTCTGAAAGTAAAGGAACAATTCCGATACAAGTTGGTTCGATACAAGCCAATATAGATGAACATGACAAATAAGAAAGATATGCAAAAAATTATCAAAGAGCATATTGATCTTAAATTGATTGAAGCTGGAGTCTCACAGTAGCTCAAGTTTTCTGGTAAGAAACCACGGTGAAATAAAAAGAGGCAAAGCGAGGTTAGTAATTAACTATCAAGGTATTAATAAGATACTTGATTTTGATGGTTATTACATCCTAAGTAGGGAACATTTAATTGACTGCATTAAAGGGTCAAAAGTGTTTTCTAAATTTGATTGTAACATATGTACATTTTGTCTTTCCAAACATAAAAAAATAAAATATTGGTGGTTTGGCCCACCGAACTCGTGACCCACTAGTGGATTGCGTTGGGTTGAGAATTTGACAGTGCACCACAATTATGACCCACTCCACCCTATGGGTTATGGTGGGTTATTGTTAAATAATGAAGAGTGCATTGTTAAAGAAGAGAGAAGAGTAAGATCAGAAAAGAAAGTATAAATTGTGTATTGAATTAATGAATGATTTACAAGTTACATCCAATATATATGTAAAAGAGTTGGAAGATGGTAGAAGATATGTAACTAACTTTAATAGATTCCTAACTAATTACATTAACTAATCTTCTTAACAACAAACTAACTGGAAGCTAACTAGCTGTCTAGCTATATGTTATAATACTCTCTTTTTTATGTTTGAAAAGACAATGTATATATGTAATATATATATATATATATATATATATATATATAATCTTCGAACTATATATGCTAAGATATATATGTGTTCAAATACATATAATCTCCTAAAATAATTTAAAAAAGAATAATTCTTTCATTAAAATTTCTTCATTTCTATAAATAAATGACATATTAATATTTAAAAAAACATTATTTTCCCTAGGCAATTTTTATCATTATTATTCATTTTTCATCTATATTTTCAAAGAAAAAAAATGAGGTTGATAAATCCACTAGCTCATGGGCCAACTTGCCATAAGCCCAACCCACTGCGGGCAAACCGCTTAGAACTACCTTCTTACAAACCTCTAATTACTTGATTCAACCTAATTGTCTTAAATGGGACGCTGCCCTACCCATTGTCATCAATAAATAGAGGGAATTTGGTGTATGAGTATGATTATTATATGTACAAACAACTTAAAATTCAAATGATTATTGTTTTCCTTTATAACACCTTCACTCACGTAACATCTAGTTGGCATGGGATAATTGTGTCGATATAAGTCTCGTGAAAATGTTTTAAAAGTAAATTTTGTGTAATATTGTTTTACGAATCTAATTTTATAAGACATATCAACCAACGGCACATAAACCAACAAAATGTGGATTGATTATAAAAATGTATTCATGTTGTTGGTAATCAAGCTACATCTCACATATTTATATTTATAAGATCGTAGTCTAATACTAGTTTTGTGTTGTTTAATATGACATCATGATTATTTTGCATTTCAATTGCACTTTTTAATCATATTTTCGGATAGATATACACATATAAGTAAATATGGGTAGCAACTTCTTATTAGGATAATACTGATTATTAAATCAAATGTTTGAGCTACTTGTGATCTTTGTATATTGGCACGACAATCGTGTTTTCATGCTAGTTTTTTTTGTTTGGATTGTTATTTCGTTTCCTTCCTCTCTTTTTTTTTGGTGCTTTTGTACACTCTTTGGATTTGTTTGCTAGTATTAATGATTGATCCTTACATTTATAAAAAAAAAAATCATTATATCAATTAATCGCTTCAACTATATGTTTTTTTTTTTTTTTTTGAGAATGTTAATTAACCTAATAAACTAGTTAAATGAGTTCCATATTGATTAAAACCCGATGAGAATATAAATCACTTTAGCAAGAAATATTGTTGTTCAAGTTTTTATTACAGTTCTAATTTAAATTGTAAAAAAAAAATCCACTACCCTTGTGATTTATAATTCAATTAATTAAATATTTAAAACCTATTCTTTAAAGAATTCGAAAACATATGGATCACAGTTCAGCTCTATAGTGATAAACCTAAACTAAAGTCTTTGTTAAACAGGCTTGTTTGCTTTTCCAAAAAGATTAAGAATGTTATTGAAAATAACTAAGATGAGCTTATAAACTTCTTAAAATATCTTATAAATAAACAGGCTTGTTTGCTTTTTCAAAAAGATTAAGAATGTTATTGAAACAACTAAGAAGGAGATTAGATGAGCTTATAAACTTCTTAAAATATCTTATATATTTATGCATAAATTAATGAAAAACTCATATTTTACTCCAGCTAATAATAATATATATAAACATTTAAATTGTACAAAAACTTATTGAATCAAATTATGTACAAAACCAAGACCTTTACTTTAGTTGCAAATGTAATTAATTTATTGGAAATTGATAATAATAATAATAATAATAATAATAATAATAATAATAATAATAATAATAATAATAATAATAATAATAATAATAATAATAATAATAATAATAAAATAAGTCACTTAGTCCAGAACGCATGATAGTTTGACTGATAATTTAAATTATCCATATACATATTTATAATTTCAACTAATTATCGATTGAATTTTAAAGAGAATTATTGTTATTGATGAAACTTATACCTTGAACAATAGTATTTCAATATATATAAGTATTAAATTATTCTAGTAAATAAATTTATGCTAAGACAAATATCTCACATCGTGTTGCCTACTAGTTTTTATAAAAACCTTTAAATTTTAATATTGAAATTACACTATTTTCATTACTAACATTTTATAAGTTTCACTATCTTATTTATCCAAATACTCTGACAAGTTATTTTTATAATAAGATAAAACAAAAAAAAATTCTTATAAGTTTTAAAAACATCATCTTTTATATAATCTTAGCCAAACCACTACTAGAAAACAACCAAATTCCAACAGAAAATTCCTACAAGACAATAGCCATTGGAACTTTTAAAATTTCAAACGAATTTTCTACAGTTATGAACAAGCAGATGAACCATTGGAATATCCATTGAAACTTTAAATTCCAATAGTAAAGCTGTAAATCAAAAGGCGGAAAGACGAAATATAGCAAAGCTCAATTTATAGTATGCTTTATAGTATGGGTCTATAAACTTCCACATAGTTGAGATTCCAATTCATCTGGATGTAGGGAGCTATTCAGGGGCCAAGGGTCCCCACTCAAATCTCATTTTTTAAGGGTAAAAATAATATTTTGTATATATTACCTAAAAACACATAATTATATCAATAGCAATCGTATATCGAATCCATTCATAATCCCATTCATCAGCCACTTCCTTCTTACATTCTTTAACAAGTTTGTTTAACTTCTTACACATGAAATAAATATATCATTTACTACAAGAAATTTGGGATACAACAACCCCCAAAAGACAACCCTTTTTATGAATTTGTGTTGTCTTTTCTAAATTTACAACCCTTTTTCCGAAAAGCGTTGTCTTTGTTCAAAAAATTCGCTCAACAACAACGCAGATAATGGAAACGACAACGCTTTTTTCGTAGGTTGTTCAATGTCGTTTTTTTAAAAAGACAACGCTTTTGTGCAACGCTTTTTTCAAAGGGTTGTTAAATGACGTTTTTTTTAAAAGACAACCCTTTTATGCAACGCTCTTTATGCGTTGTCTTTTAGTGATGTGTTTTTATAAAAAGACAACCCATTGTGCAACGCTTTTTTTATGTGTTGTGTTAATATTAATTGTTTTTTAATTAAATTAAATTTGAAAATTTTAATTATTTTATGATGTTATCTTATATTATTTGCATTTATATTATCTTATATGAACAAATTCATAATTTTATAAAAATAGTATTTTTATAAAATATATTAAAAATATGCACTAGTATATTTTAAAATTGTCTTAAAATGAAATTAGATTAAACATTTCTAAACATATTAATTAGTCATTAATCTTCCAATTATATATATATATATATATATATATATATATATATATATATATATTGTTAACCTTTTAAAATATATTAAAAATAAAAATAATAAAAATTAAAATGAAAATATGTAATAATATTACTTGTTTTTTAATTAAATTAAATTAAATTTGAAAAGTTTAATTATTTTATGATTTTATCTTATATTATCTTATGTTAATTAGTCATTAATCTTTCAATTATATATATATATATATATATATATATATTGTTAACCTTTTAAAATATATTAAAAATACAAATAATAAAAATTAAAATGAAAATATGTAATAATATTAATTGTTTTTTAATTAAATTAAATTTGAAAAGTTTAATTATTTTATGATGTTATCTTATATTATCTTATGTTAATTAGTCATTAATCTTTCAATTATATATATATATATATATATATATATATATTGTTAACCTTTTAAAATATATTAAAAACACAAATAATAAAAATTAAAATGAAAATATGTAATAATATTAATTATTTTTTAATTAAATTAAATTTGAAAAGTTTAATTATTTTATGATGTTATCTTATATTATCTTATGTTAATTAGTCATTAATCTTTCAATTATATACATATTATTAACCTTTTAAAATATATTAAAAATACAAATAATAAAAATTAAAATGAAAATATGTAATAATATTAATTGTTTTTTAATTAAATTAAATTTGAAAAGTTTAATTATTTTATGATGTTATCTTATATTATCTTATGTTAATTAGTCATTAATCTTCCATATATATATATATATATATATATTGTTAACCTTTTAAAATATATTAAAAATACAATAATAAAAATTAACAAAAAATATATGATAATAGAAAATTGAAAAATATCATAAATGTATTTAAAAGAAATGCAAGTTGAAAATTATAAAATAATGCACTAGTAGTCTAGTAGTTTGAGGACCACTTGGGCACCCCGGTTTGATTCCCATTCGACGCACAATATTGACTTTAATGACATCATCATTGATGTCACTCAGGTATGATGACGTGTCATGCTGACGTGTCATCATCTTACGATGATGTGTTCTGATGACATTAGCACTATGATGATGTGTCAAGCTGACGTGTCATTACCCTATGATGACGTGTCATGCTGACTTCAGCTTATGCTGACGTGTTAATGCTTCGACGAAGTCAGCGTCCTATTTAATAATTAATTTAAAAAACGACAACACTTTTTTACAACGCACCAAAAAACGTTGTCGTATTTAGATAAGACAACACTTTCTTACAACGCACCAAAAAGCGTTGTCGTATCTAGATAAGACAACGCTTTTTGGTGCGTTGTAAAATGGCGAATTTTTTTTTGCAACCCTGGATACGACAACGCTTAAAAATTGGCTACGACAACGGGTTTTACCCGTTGTAAAAACCCAAATTTCTTGTAGTGATTTATAGATTTAAGGAAACATCCTTTTTTAATTAAATTTTATAATTTATATTTTTATTTTAGGTTTGAGTTAAAGATTTTAATTATCAGTATTTATAATATATAAATAAGGGCTACATGTAAAAATCAACCTAAAGTATGATTGTTTTTCAATTTGCTATCTTTTTTTTTTTTAAATTCGATTGCAATTTGAAGTGAAATTCAAGAGTTTCTTAAAGTGCAACCTAAACTTTTTTCCGAAAATTTTTCAGGCAAATACACATCACTTAATTTGCACTTGACTTTCAAAAGGATAAAAACAACCTGAAGTATGATCGATTATAAATTGACAACCTAAAGTAAGATTTTTTTTTTTTTTTCAATTTGAAACATAAACTTTATTAAAATAACAAATTTATCCTTATGAAAATCATATTTTGTGCATTTCACCGGAAAAGTGGTTGGAAAAAAAGTATAGGTTGCTCTTTGAAAAACTTTTAAACATCGGGTTGCAATCGGATAAAAAAAAATTATATTAGATTGCAAATTGAAAAATTCATTATTTAGGTTGATTTTTGCATTTAACCCAATAAATAATTATGGGAATAACTTTGTTTTTGATGTGTTCATTGATTTTTTTGATATTCTTTAATTTGTTGAATGCTCAGGCCTCCTCAAACACATCTATTTATAATATTCAATAGGTTTTATCAATGCATCTTCTAACTACCACTTCACATCTCAATAGATTCAGAAACCACTCTATAAATTTTTGAAGTATGTCTAACCTTTTCCAAGGTACATCTATCCTAGAAAATGGTCGAAATATAAATGTGTTTCCCCAATTGTATAGGAATAGTTCAATAGTGGACCTCTTCAATGAAATTTTTGGCTTCATCACTGCCTGGATGTATGAGGTAATCAGTAGTTTTGTGGTTTTCTTGTTCTATTATGTCAAAGCCTTAGCAAGAGGGCTGCTCAGTCTCCTTACTGGGTAGTGGTTTTTAATGTCAGCTGAAGTCTTTTTTTTTTTTTTTTTTTTTTAAATGTCAGCTCAAGAGGGATGTTTTAGAACACATAGGTAGTTTGCATTGTCTTAGAAATTAGTTGAAACTTTCTATTGAATGACATGAGTGATTGATATTATGTGTTTCAGAATAAGGAACATAACTATTCATTATGTGACATAGATGAGCATTAGAATGAAAGCTGGAATAGATATTTAATATGCTCTCAAAACCAAGATAACAACAAGCAACAACTGAAGTTAATGTTATATATTCAATTATTTCTTCAATAATTGGAAACGTTCTCAAATTATTCCTAACAATTGCAATTTTATATAAGTAGTCGATAACTTGGAATGGCCATAAGACACTCAGCTCTTGCAACGGCCGTACCAAAGTGCTCAGACATGTCCAAATCAGTTGGTTGCATACCGTTTGGAAGCTCCTAATCAAAACAGTGTACCAATTGTGCAACCGTCAATCTAACCATCGTAAGACCTAATTGTAATCTAGGACAACCCCTTCTCCCAGAACCGAACGGTAAAAGACGGAAATCCTGACCCATAAGATCAACATCACTATTGATAAACCTCTCGGGCATAAAGACTTCAGGGTCAGACCAACTATTAGGATCCCTACCAATAGCCCATACGTTCACCATAACTCGTGTTTTCTTAGGTATGTAGAAACCGTCAACTATGCAATCTTCCGTGGATTCATGAGGGATCAACAGAGGCACGACAGGATGGAGACGAAACGTTTCCTTCACCACAAAGTCCAAGTACTCAAGTTTGTCGAGATGTGACTCATCCACCATATGTCCCAATCCCACCACCGATTCCAATTCTTTCTGAAGCTTCTTCATTACTGGTGGGTTCTTGATTAGTTCCGATAACGCCCATTCCACTGCCGTTGCTGATGGATCCATTCCTGCAATGAGCATATCCTACACAAAGAATACATTCAGTTAATTTCTTGTGATTTAATCATACATAAAAAAGAATTATGCAACTTATAGAAAGACATATTCAATGGAGTTTTTACCAGTAGCACAGCCTTAACATGGCGACGATCAATCTCGAATCCAGCTTTTCCAGACTCCATAATACCCATCATCGTATCAACAAAGTCATCATTCTGATTATCGTCTTTCTTGTTCTTATCATGATCATCGATGATTTTTTCCAGAAATGTGTCGAAAATCTTGCTCAACTTCCTCATCCTGATTATGGTTGTGACAAGAAAAAGCTTCCCAATGTACGGAAAACTGTCTGCATGATTGAATCTCCCAGTAAGCTGCAACGCTTCAGTAATCACATCTTTAAAATCTACAATATTAGAATACTTTCTCCCGAACACCATCAAGCAATTCATATCCCCACTCAGTGCAGAAATCATGGCGCTGAGATCCACTGCCTTCCTCATCTCAGCAGCCTGTTTGAGCGAAGCGACCAGCAGCCCAATTTCGGCACTTCTCATGCCCTGAAATTCCTTGATCCTGCGGTTACACAGCAGCTCCGAAATGCAGAGTTTTCGCATGTTGCGCCAATACGGGCCGTATGGTGCAAAAACCAAGTTTCTCTGATCATAGGCAAAATATTTCACAGCCTCGTTCGAAGGCCGACTGGCAAAAACCTGATCATTGGCAGATGACATGATGACAAATATTTCGACACATTTCTGGAAAAAATCACGATGACATGATCACTGGCAGCTGGCATGATGACAGCTGGCACGAATCCGAAGCGCAGGCCCATGATCGGGCCGTGCTTTTGGGCTAGATGGTATAGATTATGGTGGGGATTCCTCCCAAGGAGATGGGAATGGCCTAAAATGGGAAGCCCTCTCGGCCCGGGAGGCAGTGTTTTCTTTTTTTTTTGGGGCCAAGAAGTTGTTTATATAAGGAAGTAAACAAACAGGAACACTGATAATAGAGCCCAAATCCAGGCCATTTTTCAGTGCTCTTTTTTTTTTGCTTCCAGAATGATGAATCTATACATGGGCGTCGGGCTTTTGGATGTAAACTAAAGTCAGTGGCGCAATCACATAGTCTCATCATGGTAAAAAATGTATTGGTGGAAATCATTTTCTTTTTCATTGATTCAAAAGTATACACGTGAGGCCTATCTATAGATGTTACAGTGCTAATTATGGTAAATATTACACATTAGTTACAGGAATATTTTTCTCCTTGATTGTAGCTGATTTATGGTCTAGAATATTCTAACACATAGGTCCCACACCAGCTGTCGGTTGACGTATAACTACTGCGTACGAGAGTTTTCAAATTATTGACATATTCATCTCAACTTCCGAATGTTTATGATTTGGGTGCGGTTTGAACTTTTGTCATATTATTATGCACCATTCAAACCTAACTTCCCAGTTTGCTCCAAATCTATTGGCTTCCTAGCTACCATTCCAACTTCCCACTTTGCTCCAAATCTATTGCCATCATAGCTACCATTCCAAAATTAATGTGGGGTGGAAAATTAAAGGATAATTCTAATAAATTCCAATGATTTTTTATTCGTTGCAATTTTTTTTATTAAAATTTTTATGTTTTCTAGTAGTGATATACATATAAATTTTATTGCAAAATTATTTTGGAATAAAGATCATATAAAATAATTGTGGGTAACTTATGAATACGAGTTACACTTGTATGGATCAGTTGCAAGGTTCAATTGGGCGCGACCCTGATCCAATCTGGATCTACTGGATTTTATTTTGACTTTTTTTAATTCATGCGATGCACCTTTATGTAACATTTATGTAATATTCTCAATTCAAAAAAAAAAACAATTTCAGCTCAATTTGTATCGGTATACATTTATGTGATATTAGGTTTGAACCTGTGTGATGCACGGGATTCATTTAACACTTATCTAATTTTTATTTTATAAGTAATATTATTTCATACGTATTTGTTGATTTATTTTTATATATGATTTATTTTTAAATAATCTTTCTCATTGTTTTTTTTGTTTTTTTTTTCATTTGATCTTTAGCACAACATGGTTAATTGCTAGTTTTTATAGGTGTTTTAACTATTGTATTAGGTATTTTCATATCTTTCTTTAAAAAGTATAGAATAAATCTCATTTTTATCGCTCAAAGACACCTGTTTTCTTCCTATTTTGCCTTTAAATGCTCTTTTTATCATGTTTACATAATGATTTCATTTGTAATTGTTTTGTTTTTGTGTTCTTTTTATTAATCTTAACCAATTGTTACATCTGTTGTAATATTTTATTACAATTTCCCCATGGTCTAAGGGGTGCTTGGACTGGATGTGTCCATCTGGATTTTGAATGGATAATATTCTAATCATGTTATTTATTAATATGGTTATCAACATAATGACCATTACATTCATAACCTCATCATCTCCATCTCTCCCATTCCTCGGTATTTACAAAAATCTGTCAAATATATACAAAAGCAAAGTTCTAAAAAACTGATTCCAATTCCATCTGATGTAGAAACTAAATTACATAATAAAAACACGAAAACCGCATTAGTTAATAAGGAATGCAATTTGCCATCTTCTCAATTCATCAAGAAAAATCAAGTAAACTCAATCAATGATACATCTTAAAATTGGATTGCAAGCTAGCCAAGATAATCATTTTAATTGCGTTTTTGCAATCTATATGATTCACTCAGGTAATGCATGTGCAGCCTGTTTGAATCCCTATGTTATTGAATATTTAAATTTTGAAACTCAAAACACTATGCTATGTTGATAGTCACATAGTCAAAATAGCATAGTTTTCTATATACATGAGTAATTAGTTTAGTCATAAATCAAGAAATAAAAAGGAAAGTCTCTCACCATCTTGCATCCGCAATAGACTTGGTGTATCTGCAACCTATAGACAAAATAGTGTAATATTAAAGAAAATTGCCAGAGTTCAGCATAAGATAAATTACTCTAAAGTGTGGACCTGAAAATTATAACAACTCAAGATAATATGACTCATATAAAAGGGAAATTGTAACAAATCAACTTGTCTCAAACATCATGCCAGCTACTTAAGATTGCAATGCATGCACAAAGTAGGAAACATAAATCTGCTTGAATTTGTAAAGTTAAAGAACGTTTATTCTTCAGCACAATGAAATACAAATGCAAATAAAGTACCCTCAGCATTAGCAACTGTGTTTCCCATGTCACCCACATCACAGACTTCATCTTCAGTAGACAAAATTTTGATAACAATGTCAATGACAAAGGAGAAGACTGAACATGCAGTCAAAAAGGACAACAAAATGGGAAACATCATTGTCTAACACACTTGAACATGGATAAAACTTATGCAATAATTTATACAGCTGACCTCATATTTCTAAGATAATAATTTTGCAGAGTTAGGATATTATTAAGTTATTTTCAGTATTGTGGCATGAAAACCAACTTTGTAAATACTCTCCAACCATCTCTCCACATGAAATTCATTTTCTTTTTTGAATCTTCTTGACAAGCTTCTCAGCTAATAGCTTCTTATTGCTAGATAATGCAGGCCCTGCAATCGCATCAAACATCCTACTTACATTATCCAAAACTGTTCTTTCTCTTACTCAAACAAAAACTATGAAAATTCGGTTCTTGTAAAATTCAGCTTACCAATATATCATCACCACCACCACTCTTCTTGATAATCTTCTTAAATGCCAACCTAAAACCCTTAATTCCCTTCAAATTTTTGTGAACAAATTGAAGGGCAAGTGTGAGAGACCCATCTGGCAGCACTGCAAATCTTATATAGCCTCTTTCACACTTTAGTATTGTCTCTCCAAGAATCATTATTCTTCACGCTCTTCCATTTCTACTCTCTAGGAAACTCACACATAAGTAGCTACACATAAACGGGGGCAAAAAAATCTGCAAAAGGACATCAACTATCAGGTAACAAAAAATGAAGGATAACTATATTGAGATGCTAACAATAGAACCAGCAAACCAAAATAATAACACAATAACAAAAAGACTAAGATGATAGTGGAAACTGGAAACAAATATGATCAAGGAAAACAAACCTTCATCAATAGAAACCTGAAGAATTTCTGAATGAGATGCCACCATCCTTATGTCTAAGATTTTGTGATCAAAAGGAGATATCGATTTAATCCATAATGCCTTTGTTACCCTTTCCCACTGATCTTGGGGGCACATCCCTATTCCAAGAGATGAATTCCTGGGTAGTACACTATAGCTGTTAATATAACTTATAAACTCATGAAAACTAAAATCTTTGCATTCAGTATATTTCTTTCAATAGTTGTACTTATAATGTTACTGGCAAAGTATTAGAAGAAGCATTAGAAAGTTATGTCATTGAGGCAGTTGATCAAATACCTGGTACGTAAAAAGTGAAACCTTGCGGTGACAGTTGATTCATCAATTGAAAGGGCTAAGGTTCATTCATCAAGTAAACTGCGAAAATGATTAAAAGTTGAGAGAGAGCTTAGCAGATTAGAAATGATAGATAGTCTGGTGGAGTAAGAATTGAGTGAAGAAATGAATAACTTCAAAACGTGAAAACTTGTAATCAAATTAATATGTGCATCAATATTAAGGAACTAATCATCACCCCGAACACTCCAAACATTCATGCCATCGACTTCTTTGTTGAGGTTGCATTTCCATCACCCCACAAATAAAAGACACGACATAAAATCCTTACATTGTTAGCAAATGTTGTACTTGAATTAACTAATGGTATACTGAAATTACCTTTCGAGCGTCGACTGTTATGAGGCCATTCATCAGATCAACACTGAAATAAAACTCACCAGCCTGCAAAATAAAAATCCCATAGAATCTCGATTGCGATTGCAAGTGCATGACTGTGTTTGCTTTCACGGCCTCTGAAACTTTTCTTTCTCGATAGTGATTGCCAGTAAGAGCCGCCACTACGTTTGCTTATGGTTCCTCTTTAAGCCATTTTCAATTGACTATGAGATGGAAGAGGAAGAGACAAGTTACAAAATAAAGTGTGTAACGGTTGTGGGTTAAAGAATGAGGGAGAGGAGAGGAGGACACATGGCTGCTGGAGAGGAGAGACACTTAGCGGATGCAAACTTCTCCAAAATCGTGAGGTGGCAAGTTTTGGGAGAGCTAAAGCCTTCTTTTATATATATAGATTACTCATACATGTATGTGATATTACTTATATCTTTATATCAACATGATCATGCATTTATGTAATATTACTTATACATTTCTATCAACATAAAGATAATATTATTATGACATAAAGTTTCATAATATAATGAATAGTCAAAGTATAACATGTTTGTGTAATATAATGTAAATGTATGAATGTCATAACAAAAATGTATGAATATGTGAGTGCATACAATTGGGCGCGTGGGGTGCGTGAAAGCACGTGATGACGCGTGGAAGGTGGTTCCGGATCGGGTCGACTCACATTGCATAGATCTAGAATCCATGTACTAGTTTCACAGATTTATTTGTGTATGAATAACCAATTATCAAAATTTATGGAATCAATTATATTATTTTGTATTAGATATCCACACTTGAAGGAAACAAAAAGGTTTCCCTAATTTATTTAAAATAAATGAATTGTTTGTATCACTTCATTTCATAATTTAATAAAAAAAATTCATATTTAAGATGAGTTTGAGGATGAGGCTTTTGGGTGGAAAATATTTCTTTCTGTTTTTAGCAATGTTCTTGTTTATTACGTGCGTTTCAGAAAAAAAAACAATATAATACATAATTAGTTAGTCGGTTGTATAATTAAAGTGAGAAATATATGCTATAACTTAATAACGATATCGTAAAACGAAACCCAATCGTAGTCAAAAACCGAAAGTTAAAATGTTGAAGGACGGCTCGTTAAGGGTTTGTGGCCCAAATCACAAAGAATACGAAAAATAGAAAACCCCACCAGGCCTCTATGCCAGAATGTGAAAGAGACCCGGCCATTACAGGCCTTGCATTATGCCAAGGTCTATAATATGAACCCTATCTTCTCTCTCAAAGGCTTCTTGAATGGCTTGATTGGCTGTGAAATGGGAGAACTTCACGAAGGGGCTGATCCCATTGAATACTTGAAAAGCCGATGCTATTTTCTGGCTGTGTGGGACAATTGGCAACGTTGCGTATATCCCTAAACAAGAGCTCACTACTCTAGCGGGCATGGCTTCTGCATATTGCAAGAGTAAAGTCAAGAGGTGCAGACCTTCTTCATCTTTTTGCTTCTGGGTTGGATGAGAATTGAATTTGTTTGTTAAGACGTTTCTGATCTTGAATACAAAATGTGAGGATGTTGAGTTGGAGCGGAAGGTGTTCGATGAAATGATTCATTCAAAAAAAACCAAACAGTTTGTTCACATTGGCTATGGGATAAGTTTTTTTGGTTCTTTGTCCAGATTTCTTTTTTTATTTTTCAGTATAATTTTTTTTTATTTTAATACAATTAAATGATGTGGCAATTATTTGGCAATTTTAGATGGTAAAATAATACAAAAAATAATTCCACATAGGAAAAAAAATAGCTACATAAGCGTAAGGTGACTGAAAACAATGAATTGGAGGCAAGTATGGCCCACTCTCCGAAAATTGGTTGGGAAATTGAGATTCCGGTGAAAAATAACTGAAATTGGACATATTTAAATTCCACATTGTAAGCCATTGATTTTTGACGGGTTGCTTAAAGAATAACTATCTAAGCTCAGAAAGTGTTGGGTTTGTTCAACAAAGTTCTCCATTAAAGAAACTTGAAGAGATAAATTAAGGAGATTACAGGAGATCGATAAACACATATTTCTTAATTATACGTATTCGCAAGGGGCAACACAAAGCTTTGAATTGCTCAAGCACAATATTACAGGAGAATAAACACATATTTTTAGCTTACTCAAAGAAAAAGATTGCATCAATTAAACATCACAAAACTGTTGTTGTCTATATCAATATCATGAGTTAGAACATTTATCTTCCCCCTTCAGTTTTCCTTCCCCATCTTCCTTAACTCCCTTCTCCAAAATACACTCACTATTCGAATCAGCATTTTCATTGGCTCCTACAGAAATTGCAGCCTCTACATTCTTTGCACTAAGTAATGAGTGGGATGTGTATAGTCTCACCCTTTTAATTTAGGTCTTCCAAAAAATGAGACCCGATAATGTCTTTACAACACTTACGAATGATCGTTGTCCTTTGATTGTCAAACTCCAAAAAAAAAAATTAAAATTAAATTAAATTATAAATTTTGTTTACAACGGTCGTCAAACTTATGTGCCAACCGTTGTAAATGATTTTATTTGCGTTAAACAACGATGATAAAAACTGTTGTGCAAACCATTGTCATAGAGTGAAAAACACACTCAAAAGACAACGGTACGTAACAACGGTTGTTCTAATCGTTATTGTTGAGCGAAATTTTGCGCTCAAAGACAACATTATTCTATTTTTAATATTAACATAATTTTTAGATTTAAGAATTTTTTAAAAATTTATTTGAGTATTTTTCTATAAGTTTTATTGGTTAATTTGTAGATTTTCAAAACAATTTTTAGATTTAATAATAAATTTATATTTATTTAAATATCTTTTTAAATAATCATTGGTTAATTTGTAGAATCGAAGTATATTTTCCAAATTAATAATATTATATCTTTTTCAATAATTTTTTATTTTATTCATTACTTTGTAGACATATAAAATAATTCTGAGATTGATAGTTTTTTTCGTTTATTTAAATTATTTTAATTTGTAGATTTTAAAGAATTTTCATGTCTAGTATAATTTTTTACTATCTAAGAAAATCTTTATAACCAAAAAAAAGGTAATGATGATTGTTAGCAATTTAACACTTTTTAAGATAAAGAATCTATACTAATATAAAAAAAGGACAATTGAGAAAATTTATGTACAAAAATGTCATTTTTCCGCCCAAACTGTCATGCATATTATTTTATGAACACTAATAGTTCACCCGCTCGATGCACAATTTATCAATTATTGTTGTGGTTTATACAATTTGTAATAATATAATGAAGTCGTATAAATAAAAAAAATATTCATATCATCTTTCATTATTTCAAAACATGACAATATACAAATGTAGTTTTCATATTCTATTTTTTAAAAGTTATATTTCATCATTTTAGAAAATCATTGTATAAAATAGAATTTTCACTGAAAAAAGTAGAGTTTTAATTGAATTAAGTTTTATAATACATATAAGAGTTTGGGTATGCAGGGTAGATCATGATAACTTATTAAGTAAGATTAATTTTTTAAAAATTGTTTTAGAGTATAGAATAGCTTATTTAGTAGGCTTATATATATATATATATATATATATATATATATATATTACATATATATTTCATACATCTTATACACTTGTATTTTATGATATTTACATAACCACATATTAGTTTCAACTATCATATTCTAAAAATATACATGTTTTACAGTATATATATATATATATATAATTAAAATGAAATACTAAACATGTTTTTCACTTGAATTCTAGCTCAAAATCAGTCTATATTGCAAACTCTACCAAACCTTATAGGATTAATAAAATACTTTCATATTTTTACAAAAGTCAAAAAACATATTCAAGTATAACATATGAAAATATCAACTGAAAATAAGATTCACATAATTAGTTATGAATTTTCTAAGTTTGCAAAAAACAGGACATAATGTATGCTGAAAACACACTTTCTTATAAAAATCATCATAAATCGTACAAGACTCCAAAAATTACATGGTAAATTTATGATAAGTTTTGAAATCGAAGTACAAAATTCTAAAGAAGGGTTTTAATCAGACCTAAGAACATGGTAAATATGTCACAAAATAGGGCCATGTTTGAAAAATCATAGTAAATTGAATTTAAGTCCAAATCTTCTGAAATTTAACATACATATTTTTTTAAAAGAAGAAATTAGAAGGTTTAAGCTAAAATACCTTCAAGGTTGCAAGGGAGAAAAGTATGCTTTCTTAGTAGTTGTTTTTTTCTTCTTCTAAGCTTGCTAAACGTTTTTCATCATTTTTTTTTATAATTTGATGCATCAATAGCTAGCATAAATTGTTGTAGGAGGTGTATGAGTTGAAGTAGGAGGTGGCAATGCTTATACTTAACCATTGTTTAAATATAATGTTTGTACTTATGTTATATTACTCCCTTTTCTTTACTTTCATTTTCTCTTTTTCTTCTTATTTGATCTTACATTGTATGTAAATTTTATACATACATATATATGTGTGTTTATGATTACAAAAGAGAATAAAATTTATACTACATAACATAGTTTATACAAAGTATATTTACTTGATGAATTACATTACCAAGAAGACAAATTATCATATGATTTTACTTGTGTAATGAGATTATATTTTGATACACATAATGAATTATTTTGATACACATAATGAATTAGGAATGCATGTTTAAGTAAAATATTTTATCACATAAAGTCACATATAAAAATCATACGTAAAAATACATTCAACAAGAGCATTCATAACACAACAGATATGTCTAGCATCTAAACCTAATACCATTTTAATCCATTTAAACTTATCTTTTTACTTTCATTTATATGCATCGAGTGAGTTGGGAGCGAGCTCGGTTTTCTCTGTGAGCAATCCTGCAAAGGCCCTTAAAATCTCGAAGAAAATATCTATCATTAAATCTTTAAAATCATCAAGCACAACGTAATTCATAAATCATAACTTTAAGTAATATATATAAGAACTCACACTTAAATCATTTATACTTGAACGATAAAAGAAATTTTATAAAATATGCAATGCAGGTTTTCTTGAAAACAGGGTGTTACAGGTTTCAATCAGAAAGATTAAAATGTTTAAGCAAAGTTTTAAGTCAAAAGTTATCAGAAGAAAATATCAAACTAGCATACTAATAAGAGTTGGTCTCCTGTAAAACCGTCTCACGAATCCCCTTTTGTGAGACGGATCTATTTGATCCACTACATGGTCCAACCCAACTCACCACAATACTAGCCCACAACATAAAACCCAAACTCAAATCCACACAGTTTTGAGCTCAATCCAAGAAAATTCACCATAGCACAAAAAAAGAGACCTCGCACCTAAAAAAGAGCACCGTTGCACAAGGAAGACAAGGAAGCCGCCATTTCTTGAAAACTTCAATTAATTGTGATTTTTCATGGATAGTGTTGTGTTTGCACTTGACTCTTTTGTGACTATTACTAATGAGTCAGAATGCAATTATTAATTTGATGATATTCATTAGTCAAAATTATAGTATTATAGCTATTATTTCAAAAGACCTGATGCAATAATAAAATATGATAAAATATAAGATAGATCCCAATTTGTTTTTACTTAAACCTTAAAATTCATTTTAATTAGTAAATTAATTTACTATAACAACATAATTATTAATAGAGTTTATTACTTTTTTCGCCCATTATGTTTGTCGTGTGGCAATTTCGCCCTTTTTGATTTGAAAACTTCAATTAATTGTGATTTTTCATGGATAGTGTTGTGTTTGCACTTGACTCTTTTGTGACTATTACTAATGAGTCAGAATGCAATTATTAATTTGATGATATTCATTAGTCAAAATTATAGTATTATAGCTATTATTTCAAAAGACCTGATGCAATAATAAAATATGATAAAATATAAGATAGATCCCAATTTGTTTTTACTTAAACCTTAAAATTCATTTTAATTAGTAAATTAATTTACTATAACAACATAATTATTAATAGAGTTTATTACTTTTTTCGCCCATTATGTTTGTCGTGTGGCAATTTCGCCCTTTTTGATTTCGGGCTTGCAATTTAGGACTTTCTGTTTTGCGGGCTGACAATTTAGAACTTTATTTTTTATCAATGGCAATGTAGGATTTTATGTTTTCAAAATTAGCAATTATTGCCCAATTTCAGCCCGAATTGTTTATTTGGGCTGAAATTGTACGTTTTTCGAGCTTAATTTGATGAGGTGGCGAGTGATTATTTGACGTGGAATTTTACAATTAATTAACAGGCGACATGTGTATTTTAAGTGGGCCCCACAACACCTAATTCAAAATTAATTAAAAAAACCCTTTCTTCTCCACCCTCGAAGATTCTCTTGAAACCTGTAGAAGAATCCAGCTTCTCCACCATTCTTGTAATTAATTTCCACCGACCCAAAACATATCGTATCCTATGCCATTTTGAAGCCCTCGATGAGCCCGTTCTGAATCCGGGCTTGGATCAGCCATCCGACGCCACCTCCACCGGCAATCGGCCGGAGAAGTCATAGTCGTTTCTCTCTCTAAAACCTGTTTTTCTCTCTCTTCAAATTCAGGCTATACGGCCACCGATCAGAGTGATTCTTGTGTCTATCTTGAAGTTCTCGCCAAGCCCATTCCGAATCAGGGCTCGGATCAGCCATCCGACGCTGCCTCCGCCGGCAATCGATCTGAGAAGTCACGGGCGTTTCTCTCTCTAAAACCTGTTTTTCTCTCTCTTCAAATTCAGGCCATCTGGCCAACCGATCGGAGCGATTCTTGTGCCTATCTTGAAGTTCTCGCCGAGCCCGTCATGAATCCGAGCTCGGATCGTCAATCGGACATCATCTCTACCGGCAACGACCGGTCAAACTCTCGGTCTTTCCCTCTCTCTCCTCCCTCTCTCTCTTCGATCCCTCTCTCCCTTTCTCTCGGTTTTTCTCTCGCCGGCGGGCTGATGTGGTTGTGGAGGGCGGATGTTGAGCGTAGGCGCCGCTATGAGAGGGGAGGGCAAGGGTTTTGGTTTTTTTTAATTTGATTAATTAATTTTGAATGACGTGTCCAGGTGGGTCACACTAAATAATACATATGTCAGTAAAAAAAATAAAAAAGAAAATCCACGTCAATAAATGATCAGCCACCTAAGCAATTTCAGCCCGAATTAAGGTGTCACGTGCAAAAAACGTGCAATTTCAGCCCAAATAAGCAATTCGGGCTGAAATTGGGCAATAATTGCTAAATTTTAAAACAGAAAGTCCTAAATTGCAAGCCCGAAATCAAAAAGGGCAAAATTGCCACACGGCAAACATAATGGGCGAAAAAAATAATAAACTCATTATTAATAATAAATACATACTTATAGTTGGAAAACACACACTTATATAAACATGAGGTAATACTTATGATTGCAAAATACATACGCATATGACCATGATAGTTGTCAAATGCATACTTATAGCTGTAAAACACTTACTTGTATAGCAATATAACTATTAAGAATAAAACAAATACTTATAACTGTAAAAACACATACTTATAGCTACAAAACATATACTTACATAAAATACTTACTTATATACATAACTATTAAGAATAAAACATATACTTATATCTATCAAACTCATACTTATATAACAATATAACTATTAAGAATAAAATGTATACTTATAGTTGTAAAACACATACTTGTAGTTGTAAAACATATACTTATTTAAAACGCTTACTATTAAGAATAAAACGCATACTTATACTTATAGCTACAAAATGCATACTTATAGCTGTAAAACATATACTTATATAAAACAAGGGAAATTGCAAATTTAGGACAGTAACTTTACCCCATTCACCATATAGGGACAATATCTTTTCGGGCTTTGAAATTGAGACTGTATGTTTCAATTTTGGGTGAATTTAGGACAATTCAGCCCGAATTAACCAATTTCGGGCTAATTTGCACATGACAGTCATGTGAACTGGAGGAAGCGGGCTTCTCGCTGAGCTGGCTGCAAGTTCATCAATAAATTTAAATAAAAAAACCACATCACTAATTATTTTTGCCACATCAGTCAACTAAACTAAATAACACATAATATAAGTAAAAAAAGATAAAATTAAAATCCTAAATTCAATACTAAGTAACCAAATCACTATCTCCAAATTTCAGACAGGGCATTCTCACACCCACGCACACAACTCTCTTGAACCGTAATTTTTCATTCTTAAAATTTGGGATTTTGCAAACTACGGGGAAAGTCTACAGTTTAAGTGAATCAAAGATGGTGATTGAGCGGTTAAAGAGGGATTACAATCATCCTCCACCCATGTATCGTAAGTTTCTCTAATTTTTGTAATGGTTGAATTGTAAGATGGCATTATATATGAAGAGTGTCAGATTTTGGCATTATTTGAGTTAAAGTATGTGGGCCTTGTGGAACATTGCATTTTTCTTGAAAAGTATTAGGGTTTCATGAGATATTCGTTTGATACCTTTTTGAAAAGTGTTTTTTTATTATATGTTAAATATATGTTAGATATTGCTCTTTACAGTTTTGGGGAATGTTGTAGTTAAATAACCACCAGTAGTGTGAAATACATGTGGGTAAATGTTGTAGTCGATTTTGCAGACATGTAGGGTAGGGTTTATGTTTATTTAATGTTTTGTCTTTATGTTTTTTGTCTTGTTTCTTTAATGTTGATATTTAATTTTTCTTTTTTTGGGTTTGGGGTATCAACAGGACCACCAAGAACTTATTTGACTGTCATTTTCCATTATGGGGGTGAGTTCAAAGTAAATCCTTATGCACACTATGATGGAGGGAAGAGACTGATTCTTGACTATGTAGTTGCTAGTGAATTAAACCTGAATTATCTATTTACTCTGTCTAAAAATGTGTTGGGTGAACTGAATAGGAGATTTCATATTTTGATTAATAATTCCTTCAAACTGCTCTATAATGATGAAGAGGTTAAGAAATCTTCATCAATGTATATGTTGTCTAGGAGATGGCATGTGTATGTTGAGGAAGTTGAGGAACAAGAATTGGGTGGAGATGATAATAGGGATGAAGAGTTGGAGTTAGAAGAGGGAAATGATAACCTTGATAAGACAGTTAGAGGGGGTTAGAGACTGAAGATAATAGGGATGGGGACAAGACCGAGGGAGAGAGAGGTGTGTTAGAGGCTGAAGAAGGTGATGATAACAGAGATGGAAGTTAGAGTCCGATGATAATAGAGATGGTGAAAAGGCTGAGGGAGAGATGAGTGTTAGAGGCTGAAGATGGTGATGATAGCAGAGATGCGGGGTTAGATGATTTCTGTGATAGTGACTATAATATGGAGGGTGAAACTGATGATGATGATGAGTTGTTTGATACACATCACAAGAAATGTTGAAATTGAATCTAGTCAATCTAGTGATAACAGTGAACAAGATTTGGTTTTCAGTGAGGACATGTTTAATAACAATAGAGATAGTGATTTAGAAGATGAAGAGGGTGATTTCCCTGTTTTTAATCCTGAAACCATATTTGATCCAACATTTGAAATGGGGATGGTGTTTAGTAGTAGAGAAGAGTTTAAAAAAACAGTTAACTCTTATGTTGTTAAGATAAAAAGAACCCTAAAGTTTATTAGAACTGGTCCTAAGAGAGTGTATGTGGCATGTGGTACAGCTGACTGTAAGTTCAAGATTCATTTGCACAAATTGGCTGATCAGGAGAGTTGGCAAATTAGGCTATATTATGGTAGACATAGATGTGCCAGAACTCACAAGGTAAAAAATGTTAATGCAAGGTGGTTAAGTGAAAAGTTTCTAAAGAAGTTTGCTACAGATCCTAAGAGGGGGTGAAAGGGTTTAGAAATGAAGTGATTCAGGAAATTGGATGTAGTGTGAGCAGGTATCAGAGTTATAGAGCAAAGAAGATGGCTCTTTCAAAACTTGATGGAGATCCTGATCAACAGTTCAAGAAGTTGTAGAGTTATGTAGATGAGTTGAAAAGAAGCAATCCTGGGAGCACTGTGATCTTAGGAACTGAGGAAGATAATGGAGAACATAGGTTTAGTAGGTTTTATGTGTGCTTTGATGCAGTGAAAAAAGGGTTTAAAGAAGGTTGTAGGCCAATCATAGGTGTAGATGGCTGCCATTTGAAAGGGCCACACAAGGGTTTGTTATTGTCAGCTGTAACTGTTGATGCTAATAGTAGTTTATATCCTATTGCATGGGTTGTTGTGGGTGTAGAGTCAAAGGAGACATGGGAATGGTTTTTGCTGATTCTGAAGAATGATTTGGACATTATGAATCCTGAACAATTCACATTCATCTCAGACAAGCAGAAGGTCTACTTTTAGCTTTTACAGAAGTATTTCCATGTGCACACTTAAGATTTTGTGTGAGGCATTTACATGGAAATTTTAAGAAGGTTGGGTTTGTTGGTTTAGCTTACAAAAGTCATCTGTGGAAGGCTGCACTAGCTAATACAGTGGGTGAGTTTATGATGAGGATGGATGGACTGAAAATTTTCAATGAAGAAGCTTGGAAATGGTTGAATGATAGACCACCCCAACAATGGAGCAAATCTCACTTTAATGAGATTCCAAAATGTGATATGTTGCTGAATAATGCTTTTGAAGGATTCAATTCTAGTATTTTAGAAGCAAGGGAACTGCCAATATTATCAATGCTTGAATGGATAAGGGAATGGTTGATGGCTAGGTTGCAAACTAATAGGGATAAGGCTGCATTGAGATAGAAGAGGAGAATTTGTCCTAGAATCAAGAAGATACTTGACAAGAATACTGAAAAGGTTTCAGATTATATTCCAATCAAGTGTGATAGGTGGAACTACCAGATTTCATGCTCTGATGGATCACAAGTTTGTGTTGATTTGGAAGCCATGACTTGTAGTTGCAGATTTTGGGGCTTAAGTGGCATACCATGTAAGCATGTCATCTGTGCAATCTTCAACGAAAACCAAGATCCAGAGAACTATGTGCATGAAAGTTACACTGTCAACACTTATAACAAGATATATGCTTCTTCAATCAAAGGCATTAATGGAGAAGAGTTATGGGCTACTTCTGAATTTATTCCACCATTGCCTCCAAATGTGATTAGAGGTGTTGGCAGGCTGCACAAGCAAGAAGAAGGGACCTTGATGACCCTCAACCCAAACAAAAGAAGCAAAGGGGAATAATAAAGATGAAAAGACAACAAAGTTCTTTGAAGTGTCACAATTGTGGCATTGTGGGCCATAACAAAAGGACATGTCCCCTGCCACCAACAACTGAGAATAATGAAGAGGCTGTTGCAACCACACAAAAAAGGGTATTAAATTTCATGCTTTGCACTGTGATAAACAAAGTTTTCTTTTACTTTATATTTTATATCAACCTAAGTGTGTATTTGATCTCGGTAGGGAAAGAAGAAATCACAAGTACCTACATGTAATGAAAATGTTGCTGCAAGATCACATAAAAGGGTAATTAATTTCATGTTTAGGGTTTAGGGTAAACAAAGTTTTCTTTTACTTTGTACTTCATATCAACCTAAGTGTGTATTTGATCATGGTAGGGAAGGAAGAAATCACAAGTACCTGCATGCAATGAAGAGGCTGTTGCAACCACTGTAAGTTCAATTTTAAAGTCAACTTGTTGGTTTACAATCTAATATTTTCAATGTTTTTATCCATTCATTTTCATTTCAGCAACATACACAAGGTGAGCCACAAACTGATAAAGTTGTGAATGAAGAACCATCAGAGATTATGCCACCTTCACAACACTTTGAAGAAATTGAAATTCCAAACTATGAAGGACTTACTCAAGGATCTCAGTTGGAGAGTCAACCCTCCCAGAAATTGAATGTACCTAGTCCTTCAATGTACAAACAACTCCAGGACTCCATGAAGTGAAAAAAATGTCAATTAGTGGATTTAGAATGATTAGTGGTGAACAATGCTTGTTAGGCCTAGTTTTGATGAAGAAGTCATTTCATCTTTTGTATGGGTTACTTTTGCCATCATTTGTTTGTCCTAGTTCTGATGAAGTGGTTTGTTTTGCAGATCTTTGAATTAATATATGTAGAATGATTAGTAGTGAACAATGCTTGTTAGGCCTAGTTATGATGAAGAAGCCATTTCATCTTTTGTTTGGATTACTTTTGCCATCTTTTGTCTACCCTAGTTCTGATGAAGTGGCTTCTTTTATTTTGCAGTAATGTGAATTAATGGATTTACTTTGATTAGTTGTGAACAATGCTTGTTAGGCCTAGTTCTAATGAAGTGGATTGTTTATTGTATGTTTTCATATGATTCATCATATGAAAAATTATCCATTAAATTATGCATAACAGATATATCAGCTTCATGGTAACAGTTTATAAGGAGGTACAATGCAGAACATTAAAGTTAATCAAAACATACCCATGCCATCGTTCTTTCTCCAAATGAATTTTTTTGTGAAGCCCTAAAAATATTATAAAAGTTATAATACATCACTCATTAAGAATGTAACTACTTCACTCATCAAGAAAAACACATCAAGTTCAATATCAGAAAATAACTAAATGTACGGTGACATACTACATAAAAGTAATTCCAATAGTGATACAAACTACCAATTATGAATTATCAATTGGAATGAACAATCACATTCCTCCACAACAACAACCTAAACACTAAACTGATAGTCCCTTCAATTCTTTACATTTCTCCACAGCAACAAACAACAAACTATCACAATTAGTGACATGATTTTTAGCTGCCTTTTTTCTGATCTTCTTAGATTATGAACCTCCTCTTCAGTTACTCTTATCCTCCTTAACAAGCCTGGTATAATCACCCTTGCCCTTTGACACATTGGGGGATCCTCCCAAGCAAAAAACACACATCCATCTCTCTGCACACACACAAATTGTAAGAAGTTTTTTTTTTTTAACCTTAAAACATGACAAGAAGAACTTACATTGGAGTTTATGCACGAATTGAACCTCATTCCAGGGTTTTCATTTGCCCAAGATGTTCTAATTACAGCCCTTCTTCCACAATAACAATCGATGATTCCAAATATAAAAGTCATTCTCAATTTAGGACATAAAGACAAAATTTTCAAAGAATAAAAAGCACTAAAGAAGAGAGAAGTGAGGAAGATCGAAGTTGTCTAGGGTTTTATTTTGGGGAAGAAGAAGGTGTTCCTCATTTAGGAGAGAAAGAACTAATGTTTTCCCTCCTCAAATTCGCAATTATATTATTTAGTTGATTGATGTGGCAAAAATAATTAGTGATGTGGTTTTTTTATTTAAATTTATTGATGAACTTGCAGCCAGCTCAGCGAAAAGCCCGCTTCCTCCGTTTCACGTGACTGTCATGTGCAAATTAGCCCAAAATTGGTTAATTCAGGCTGAATTGTCCTAAATTCGCCCAAAATTGAAACATACAGTCTCAATTTCAAAGCCCGAAAAGATATTGTCCCTATATGGTGAATGGGGTAAAGTTACTGTCCTAAATTTGCAATTTCCCCTATAAAACACTTGCTTATATAGTAATATAATAATTAAGAATAAAACACATACTTATAGTTGTAAAATGCATACTTATAGCCGTAAAACACATTCTTAAACCGTTTATTTATATAACAATATAACTATTAAGATTAAAATACATACTTATATATGTATTACTAATACTTTTATGAACTTGCAAATAAATATCATCTCAATATTTTGCAATAATACTTTAAAAGATAAAATAAATACTTTAACGGATAAAAGTAATACTTTTATACATTAATTAAAAAAATCAAATATATTTATTTCATTGTATTGTTTTATCTCTTATACATTACTAACGTCATATTGTTTCTTACATCCAATGAGACAATTTTACAAAAATATCTCTTTATATTTTTGTTAGAAAATAAAATACTAATACTAATAAATTGATAGCTATGGATATGTGGACAAGTCAGCCAAGTTAAGTATAATATCCATTTTTCAAATGTAATTTGAAATTATAGCAACAAAATGCATAGTACTTATATAAATGAATAAATATTTATCTAAATATATATTAAGTAGTAATTATAGAGAATTTATTTTGAATATTCTAAATGCTTACTAGAATGCATGCATGATAGGGCAATGAAGACACACAAGGAGAAAACTAAATAAAAATTCAACCAAACAATGATACACGTGAAGGCTTCACCAAAAAAAGAGTTGAAAGAACAATAAATCCAAAACAAAAAACTATAAGTAGAATATACTTATCTTGTGCAACGGTGCAACAGATTATGTTTGGTATGGAGTGCAACAAGAATTCTTGTGCAACGGTGCGGCAGAATTATTTGGTGTACTACAAAATAGTGGATTTGGGTTGCAAAGTGTAATTGGGGTCATAGGTTGGCCAGTTAGTGGGTCACATAGATCCGTCTCATGCAAAAAGATTTGTGAGACGGTCTCACATAAGATTTTTCTTACTAATAATTATATCATTCGAAATAAGCTACTTAGCATGAAGATTTAGATAATTCTAAAACTATTTCTAAGGTTTTATTGTCACCATCAATCGCACGTCAATATTGTTACGTCTAGCAACACACCATACATTTGCCTTTATTTGTAGTGTCAAAACAAATATATACATCATACTATCTCTCACAAAATAATTTTCTTTGTAGCTATTAAATAATACTAGAAAAATCAACTAATAAACAAATACTCTTGCACTTGAAAATAAGGATTTGTTAACCATGTCGTGAAAGATAGGTCAACTATCAATATAGAATTTGAAAGATGAAACTAAACAGTTTAGGGTTTGAAAGATTTGAAACTATCAAATTAAGATTTTCAAATCTAAAGGTGTTAGCATTCGCTATAAATTTAAGAATTATCTCTCACTTACATATATTGATATCGAATATCCGTGATATTTCCTATTTTTTGTCTAATTTTGCACTGAAATCCAATCGAATATTTTACGAACTGTATAACAACAAATTATGTATTCAATTGGACATTTTATGAATTGCATAGTTATCCTAATTGTAATTAAAGTGGAGAAATATGAAAAAAAAAAATCATTCAACTAAATAACAATAAATTATGCATTTAATGAGACATTTTATCAAACAACATAGCTACACGATAACTAATTTAGTAAACTTTTCATTACATCATCTAAAAAGAATTGTTACACAAAAACTTACGTGAGACGGTCTCACGGATACTTTTCGTGAGATGGTCCTTATTATCCACAACCCAAACCAATGTAAACAAATTTACATGCGAATTGTGAAATATGGGTTGTGGATTGACCGTAAAAAGATTCGTGAGACGGTCTCACATAAGACTCACTCCAATTGTTAAGGAACTAACAATACACGATAAACCAACAAGAAGACATTGAAAGAAGTTATGAGAGATGATGATAAAAGTGAATTCAAAATCCATTCAGTTTATTCAAAATTTAGTTGAAAATGAAAGTGATAGATTTCAAATCCACAATCCAAATACAACCAATGAATTTTTCAAATCCTGAGTTATGTCATAGTGGCAAATCCATTGGTGGTGTTTGGATTGTTATATATTTGAAATACATCACTTTTATTTTGAACTAATTTCTTTTAATAATACAGATTGATTTTGAATCCACTCTGAGTTGATTAAATTTGAAATTCATTCATTTTAAATCTTATATTTCAAATTCTTCCATCTATACACAACCTTTTAGAGTATTTCATGTGTAATTTTTAACAGCAGAGCCACTTTGAATATAGTTGTGTAATTGAGTTGATTGGAAGATTGATTCGAAAAAGCGAACTTGTCTCAAAATTAAATGAGTTGAGATCAAGCTATTCAAGTAAAAATCTGAGCTCAAGTCCAACAAACCTAATATATATATATATATATATACACACACTAGTAAAAACCCATGCGTTGCACATGGAGATATAAAATTTTTAGATTTTTTTTGTTGATTACGTAGTTGTTTTTTCCTTCATTTATTGATCTTTAATATTTAATTGAAGTGTATTTAAATTATTTAAAATTTGATTATTTTACATTTTAAAAAAAAATATTAGAGGAATCCTAACACAATAATATATTAAGAAAAATATCAATAAATTATGAAAACTATAAATAGTTAGGTATAAGTGTAATATATTGTGAAATCCAAATATAACAAAAATGTGGGTTTGTGAGTCGTTAAGAAAATGGAACAAATATTATAGGTGTACAAAAATTCTAGTTCCTCTAATCCTAAAAAATTAAAATCTAGAAATAAAAAAACTCAAAATAATAATATGTATCGAAATTCTAAAATAAAAGATTATAATTTCTAATTGGGCTCATAACTATATCTTTTCTTGCTTGATCTTCTTCTCTGACTTAATCTTCTATCTTCGTGGTTTGCGTAATAATTCTTTGATTGTATTGTCCTCCTCATCGTTGGAGATGTGGATGTATTTCTTGTTTTTTTTTCTTTGTAATTCTTCTTGTTTTCTTCAGTTCATCATCTGGTGTGTTGGCCATTGTTATTGTTGTGGTTGCATTGTTAATTTATTTTCTCGTCTCTTATCTCCATAGGTTCCATCTTTTCTTTGGCTTCAGCTACTGCACTCAATCTTCCACCATCCACTTTCCTATTATAGTTTAGAACGATTAGAAAACGGATCTCATTTGTTCCTTGTAAGATCAACTGTTTGTGGTATTCAAATGTGTTTTGGCCCTGCATAAGTTTTTTTGTTACATTTGTTTTTTTTTTTTTTTGAAATCATTTTAAGTAAAGAATTTTTGATACCTTCTCAATGGATTTTAAGTAGTTTTCTATTGAGCATTCGACATATATTGATGTCGTGTCACCAAACATTGTCATTGTTGCTTGAAGATACCTTGTATCACTCTTACTTTAACTATGTATCTACAATCAATGAATTTATATATGTTAAGTTGCATGTCATTGCTTGTTTTATTTTGTGATTTATTAATTTCTAAACCTAATTCAAAATAATTAAAAAAAAACAATCTTTGTGCGATTTAGGTAGTAGTAGTTCCACTATTTTAAAATAATTGACATTATAAAAATAGAATTTGTATCAATGTATTTGTTGTCTTTAAATTCCAAGAAATGTTATTTCATACACATAATTATACCTATTAAATATTTTATTAAGCTATGTGAACCAATTTTAAACCAATATTAGTAATGGGCAAGTATTAATAAAAATTAGTAAAAAATACTAATTAGTAATTATTTGAAAATCCAAAAGTATTAGTAAAAATTAAAAAAACAGTTTTTTAATAGCTAGTTGTGTTAGTTAATGCTTGAGAACCTTCTTATTAAGTAAAAGTCATGTTTCTCTATTTAATGAATAAGATATCCTTGAATACAGAGTATGACCATTGTTGTTCTTAATATAAATGAATATATTCTAATATTTTGTCTTGTCAATTTTAAATATGAACAAGTTTTAAAATTCTTTTTGAAGTTTTCAAATTACAAGATGATCTTTTTCCCACAACCTAAATGATGCAAGATGGTCGTTTACCCACAACCTAAATGATGAATTAGTTACACATACACACGCAAAGATAGACATATATGCTTACATATTTTTAGGAAGTACATACCTTCTTGTTCTTGCGAGATAATTTCCTCTGCAGTAAATCTTGATGTAGGTCTAGAAGCATTCAGCACGTCTGGAATATTTGTTGCAATTGTATGTATTTAAAAATCCAATAAAATTAAATTTGAAAAAATTAATTATATCTTAAAATATATATGTTCTCGAAATATTATAACATAAATATGTACCTTGCTCTTTTTCATGAACATGTTCTTGTATGTGAACTTTATTAATGTTTTGGTGTCATCCTGTTTCACCTTTTGGGAATAGAAGAGGATATTTTAAACGGTCATAATAGCTGAATGAGCACTAACAATAATATTTTGTTCAAACCCGACATTATCATTATTATCCTCAATTCAAACAGTTGCAACTTGATCTGCTGTTGAAGCATTATAAACTCGCTAATCCAATCTTACATCTTTTGTGATACAAAATTGTACATCATCTAGAGACGAATGTTCTGTTAGTCTTCTAAAGATTTTGGCATACAGATTCTCTTCTAATATTTCAGTGAGCTTCCGTACAATTTCTTCTAATACATGTGAATTAAGACACATTCTATTCTCAATTTCATTTTTAGTATCAAAAAAAAATATAATTGAAAATAAGCTGGCATGTTTTCATTAAGACTCAAACTTGGGAGATTGTGAAATCATTCTTGTACTCAAAAAGTGAAAACTCCTCATCGTGACGAAGCGAGCTCTCTATCCAATTTAACTCCAAATGAAGTGAATGAGAATATGGAATTGTATGAACGCATATCTTTTCAAAAATCAACAGACTCTTCCGATTGAGAAGTGTATAGTTCGTACATTTTGTCTGTAACTTCTGAAGGTGCAAGTTTAACTTTCCCATTTTCACAACAAAATGTGGGAGGCTCATACTCAAATCTTGTTGCACCCCAATGAATGTAACTCAACATTCTTTTTTAGCTTATGTTCTTCTGATATTAAAATTCATAATTAGATCAATATATTAAAATACAATTTTCAATTTTAAATGAAAGAATAACTTTAATAGAAAGTTAAAAGACTATTAAAAAATAATATATTACCTTTAGAATTAATTAGATTCGCTTGAACTTTTAAATTACATGTTGCTTGTCTCTTTTCACAATTCTGCAAAACATGTTCTACATAGTTTTTTTCTTAGCAACATTAAAATTTGCATTTTTTTTTTTGGTGTCGATTGTTCAAAACACAACAATTCAAAAAAGAATTAAATATAAAATGAAACGCAACCAACTAAAAGTAACCAAAACATGCGTGATCTACAATTATAATCGAAGAAAGTTAAACAATAATAAATGAAGAAAAAATAAAAAATTAAACAAATTCAATATAAACAAAGAATGAAAATAGGGCTTAAGTTAGTCACCAATTTCAAGATCGATATCAATTTCACTCGTCTTAACAATTGACATCGTCACTTTTCTTTGACTATATGTTAAAATAAAAGTTAATAAAAAAATTTGTAAATAATTTACAATTAATATAAAACATGTGTAAACATACATTCCTATAGTAAGATTAATATATTTTGGTGAATTATACTAATTAAAAAAATCAACTGAACCTACACCTTCTTGAGTATTCCCCAAGTCCAAGCTTGTAAATTCAGTGGGGAATCAAACAAACTCTTTTTAACTCTTGTAGGAAGAATTAATTTCTCACTTTTATTGCTCTAAAAAATCAGCACTCTTGTATATGCACATCAACCCCTATTTATAGGCATAGTGGCCGAAGATTTGAGCCTTGGAGGAGAAGAAATATCAAGATTTGATCTCCTCGTATCTTGTCAATATATCGAAAGATTTGATCACCTCATATCTTGCATCAATATATTGAAAGATTTGATCTCCTCATATCTAGCAACAATAATTAATTCTTATCTTTAACCACCTTAGTTAAATGAGCTTTTATTGGGCTACTCAAGGGGCCTTTAGGAGAATTAAGATTGGATCTCCCAATGGGCCTAGAAACCAATATTGAGCCACAATATTATTCTAGCTCATTAATATTAATTCATTACATTATAGAATTAATATTGCACTATCCATCCTAACCCATATTATGAAATATAGCTCCCGGTTATTATTTCCCGTGTTTAAGATCCAATGTCCATTAATTAATTTAAGCTACTCAATGCTTTAATTAATTAATATCTTTTATTCCTTGGGAAAAGACAATTCAACTTTATTATCATACCGGAAATTAATCCACTGGTCAGATTTGATATGATAAACATTTTGAGCCCACCAAGGGGACATTATCAACTTGACGTATCAAGACATGATTTTCTGTATTAATTTAGCAATATGTCATATAATTAATAATATTGCCCAAAATACAAAGTATTGAATCCTATTGATCCTTTACCCATAATAAATCAAAGCAACATTAATTAATTATATACAATCCTAATTAAGTGACAGAAATTAAGAAATCAATAACTATTGAGATTTAATTCTTCTTTACAAGTCAGTCTAGAAGAATTATCTCACTGTAGGTCCTATTCAGCACATCAAATGCACTAATGTAATCTCTTGGTCAAGACAAACCAATTTGAGCCTTACATCTCAACTTCTACCAATGGATTGTTCAATTCCATCTAAGTTGTGAATTTTACTATACTTATTACAAAGAATTGACAAGGTGACCTTCTGTGATCTTCTACACACCACATTGTCTACAATATAAAGTATATTGAACATTTTTGTAATAAATAAATAACATTCATAATATTTAATGCAAACAGTGATAAAAGATTTATTCTCATAAAATGCAAGAATCAGTTTATATACAAAGTAGCACTAAAAGCATACTTTTCAGTATATCCCTAACACATACTTGCCATAATTTATTTCCTTCTTTTTTTTTACTTATTTAATTAGGAATTATATTATTTACAATTGTGAGTTGGATGGACTCTATTAAATTAAATAAGATTTTGAAAAAAAAAACATAATTTTTTATAATAACATACTTTAATAAAAATATTAAATTTATAATATAATTTTTTTATATATGCTTATAATATATCATTGAAAAGCTCTTTAAATATATATTAATATAAGACTAATTTTAGTGTAAGATTCAAAATGTTCTAGATTATAAAACCAAAATAATCAAAATATGTAATTTTTCAAGAAGAGTTGAAATGTAAATGACTCTTACCTTTTATAATCAAACAAAAAAATAAAATAAATATTGAATTACATTACTATTCATGATAAAGAGATTTCTTTAATTAGGACTCTAATTTAATTTGATTTTATTTGATTTAATTATGTAGGAGGGTTAAAATTAAGATTTTGAAAAGAAAAAAAATGTAAGAACATAATTTCTAATAATAATTTTTTTATATATGCTTATAATATATCATGGAAAAGCTCTTTAAATATATATTAATATAAGACTAAGTTTAGTCTAATATTCAAAATGTTCTAGATTATAAAACAAAAATAATCAAAACATGTAAATTTTTCAAGAAGAGTTTGAAATGTAAAGGACTCTTACCTTTTATAATCAAAAAAATAAAATAAAATATATATTGAATTATAAAGAGTTTTCTTTAATTAGGACTCTAATTTAATTTGATTTGATTTAATTATGTAGGAGGGTTAAGATTGGCATTATGAAAATTAGACGAAACATCCATACTTGTCATAATTTATTTCCTTTTTTTTTACATATTAAATTAGTAATTATGTTATTTACAATTGTGATTTGGATGGACTCTACTAAATTGAATAAGATTTTGAAAAAAAAAATACATAAGAACATAATTTCTAATAATAACGTACTTTCATAAAAATATTAAATTTATAATATAAATTTTTTTATATATGTTTATATATATATATATATATATATATATATATATATATATATATCATTGAAAAGCTCTTTAAATATATATTAATATAAACTAATTTTAGTTTAAGATTCAAAGTGTTCTAGATTATAAAAGCAAAATAATCAAAACATGTAATTTTTTCAAGAAGAGTTTGAAATGTAAAAGACTCTTGCTTTCTATAATTAAATAAAAAAAAATATTGAATTACGTTACTATCCTTAATAAAGAGTTTTCATTAATTAGGACTCTAATTTAATTTGATTTAATTATGTAGAAGGGTTAAAATTGGCATTATGAAAAATGGACGAAACATTCATACTTATATAGTAAAAATAAAATTATATATATATATATATATTTATATATAGCAATCCATTTAGCTTGAATGGTTAATCAAACTAAAGCCTGACAATATATCAACCTGATTCAACATAACTTTGAAAGTAGATGATGATTACCCATTGCTTTTTAGCTCATTTTTCAGAAGGAAAATGTGGGTCCATGTTTAAATCTATCTTCCAAGGATAGTCAACTGCAATTGTCACATGAATCCATTTCTTATCTATGTTTTCCTAATTACACAACTTTACTGGCAAAAACATGGTCATAAAATACAACCAAAATCTCCTCGTTGCTTGTCTAAACATCAACATTGACTGCACATCATCACCATTATATATAAATACAGATTCTCCAAGGACTAGTGATCCAACACTGCATATCTAAATTATGATACCTCTTCGAATGAAGCAGCCCGACCACCAAACTAATCTCCTTCACAAGATTATGGTGCCGAGTGAGAGTAGTTTAGTTAGAACAACAGGCACAGTAACTTACCTCGAGCCCAAATGTAAAGTGTGTAAGAGCATTCTTCACTAGCAAGCTGTGTATGATCCAGGGCTCCAAGTGAGGACTGTATTGAAAGTTGTCGAGCAGTGGAAGGAATATTTCTCTATGGATCTAGCTCAGAACCACCATCATCTGGATTTGTTGCGAAAAATTCTTCATTTGGGTATATTTCTTGAAATAGCTGCAAATGAAACAGCCATAGGCCATTGGCTAGTCAATGAGTAACGAGCGCATAACAGAGAGAAATGTAAGGCCAACAAAACCTATGTTTACTATTCAATCCTGGGTACAGTGAGATGTAGCATGACATGAATTACTAAATTAGGCAGCCATAGTTACCCTTTGTGTTGCATCTAGGAGATTGTTATAGTGCAGGTGCTCATCTGGCATTGGTGTGAAGCTGATGGAGTCAAAAGCACGATGAAACTGCGAATAATGAAACAAACACTCACAAACACTACTTTGTAATTGTTTCACTTCATGGAAGAGGTTCTTTTCCAAACAATAGTCATGAAAATTTTCTGGATGTGCCTCATATTTTTTGTAATAAGAAACAGATATAATTTTATTAATTACAGATACAAAGGGAAGTGGTTTGAAATTATCATTATTTTTTTACTTGACATTACTTTTTATCGATACCACATTTTTTAGCTAAAATGACCACGACCACACATACTACATAGGTTGCTCATTTCTTTGATCTTAAAAAGACAGACATGTATTCAAACTTTCATGAAAGTTCTATCATCGCTTAAAATTGCAAGTTTAACGGAGTAAACCTATTGGAGTGACAGAGGACAACTTACAACAGTTCTGGTGGCACTCCCTAGAAAGGTAAATCACTATTGCTCACAAGAATAAAGGTAAGAAATCTGCTAACAGAAGAGCTTCACATAAAAAAGGATATATGTGGTGGATTATATAAAAAAAAAAAGTTATGGCATAACATTCTATTGTTGGGAGAAAGTCTTCGAATCAGATCAGGCATCAAATTTGTCTAATGCCCAGGTTCAGGTGAAGATAAATAGATCAAGAACTGCTTTTGTTGTACTCCAAAATGAAAATGTTAAGGAAAGCCAAATAGAAAGTTGTACTTCCATCTGATGCACTACATGGCATGTCCTATATATTGATTGCAACAAAAATAACAGCCTAATCAAAGGTGACTTCCCAGCGAATGCATTACATGGCACGCCTACATGATCATTGAATAGGGAAGTGTTTATATGCCAAATACTTAAGTCAAACCATGTTCTGCTTGTAAGTTTGAAAGTGCTGCATGGAAAACTTGAAAACTGTATCATAGATGAGTAGATGCATGCAGAAACTCAAGTCAATGAATTAAACTGCAGGAGAGATTATGAAGAACAAGAGGCAAACCGTAGTCAGCTCTTGAATATACAAGGTACTCCAAAGCAAACAGGGTTTTTCTTCTGTATGCTTATGTAAATCATCTATCCCATTGTTATCAGTCTCTCCAGTTACAGGCGTAGAGAACAGAGCATTTATAGCAGCATGAAGTAATTTTTTTCCTTCTACAGCATTATCACAAACTGCTGACAGGTAAGTCACAAACCTGAAATAAAGTGGATAATGTAACATGTCAGATGCTACTGTCACATATTCATTTGATCTCGTAAATGCAACAATAGAAAACATTATCCCAAAATATGACCACAAAGGGATGTTTGCATTATTAAATACGACAAAGTAACTCTCAGCAGTCAAAACAACCTTAGGTGATGATGATTATTAAATGTAAAGTTATATTCTTCTAAAGATACAAGATGGCAGGGTATAACATGAAACTTACATCTCAGAGGGGCAAACAGCCACATTGCCACTCAGCTGGAGGACACGGACAGACGTTGTCTGTTCTGGATACAGAGCTGCACAGAAAGAACAACTAGCAAATCAAAGACTATTTTTGACAATTGTCGGCATAGTTACATTTGATATGCTCACATCGTGGAGGGAAGAACACCAGGCAATTAGCAACTTCTGGATTCACGGACTTCTTGGCAATGCATATTCCCCGAGCAACCTTCTCCTTGGTGTCTGAGAGGCTTACATCATGAGAACTTGCCACCTGTACAGCAGGAGGCAAAGTTGATGGAATCGTGAAAGAGGGAGCAAGAATGAGCTGAGGGCTTAATAACTCCTGACCAGAAACTAACTTGACACCCTTATAGTTACCACCAGCCTGTGAAAATTGCAGATAAGAATAAGAGAAGTTATATTAATGTCATCATAACATCAGATAGAGGAAAATGGTCCATGTGTCGACAATTATAAAACTGATGATGACATGCCATAAGTAAATTGATCAAACACTCATGTGATGGCTGCTTGCACAGAGTCCTCACAGCCAAAACTCGCTTATAGAAGACAACATATGAATCTCACTCATACCTTTTCCATGAGCACAGCTATTACAGGCATTCGCAACACCTGTGTAATAAATCAAACGATGAAGCAGAATATTAGGGAGAATCTAAAGAGAACAAAAATAAATAAAATGGCAAACATCAATCATTGACTATTAAATCATAATGGTAGACTGAACAGGAAAAAAGACATTGCCCATGAATGCCAAAAAAATAAAAAATAAAAAATCCGCATCAATCAGAATAATCAAGAGAATTAGGACTTTGGAAATAAAAAACGAGGAAAAACTTTGTTTCCCAAGATTAAGAACTGTTTGGATTTAGGAAAAGAAAGAAAGAACAAGTGTATACAAGTGTTTTTATACAATTTTAGTTGATAAGGCCTGAGTCCTCAGGTCAAACAGAATCATTAAAAATTAAACAACCCTTTCAATTACTTGGAAAGGAGTGGTGTCACTCATCCAGCCACCTCAATCAAATTTTCTAAAGGGCAAGTTTTTCCTGGAACTGCCAATTTTCCTTAATATCATTTTAGCAGCCTTTGCGAACAAAATGGATACACTGAAATGTCACAAAAACAGCTTAATTTCAAGTCATTCTTTGTGGCATTTTTGCACATTGGCCATTGATTAATACACTTTTATTTTCTAAACCATGACATGAGCAGACAAAAGTAGTTTCCAAGATCCAATGTTGTATTAATCAATGGATAGTGCACAAAAGATAACCAAATGAAGGAAGGAGAGAGAGAGAGAGTAACACAGTAAATATCTTAACAGCAAGGGCTAAGGAAAGCAAAGTTTAAACATGTATCAATGTCCATAATCATCCAATAATCTAAATACTTACATAAATGCACCCCTTGACAGCAGCACGACGACAAAAAGCTTGAGGAAGTTCCCCTTGACCGTAAATGGGGTATATTATGGCGCCATTTGCATTAGGAAACCTAAAAAGTTTGAAGAAAAAATGTCTAGTTAAGGCCCTTGTCTTTGATTCCTTCAGCATATGATAGTTTAAATTCTTTCATTTCGCTTTAAAAAGTACCTGATATTTAGTTAGTTCCAATTGTTAAAACACATCTCAGCACACTTTATAGGTAAGTTTACAGAGTGGCTACACATATCAATTAGCTTCAGTTTTTAAAACTAATCAGATAGTTCTTATATGTTAATGAGAACGAGATTGATAGTGAAGAAAATGCCAGTACAAAACTTTCCGAGCATGCTTAGTACCACCTTCGATCCATGGCATTTCCTATTTAGCACCAACACCCCCCCCCCCAATCCCAAATATGTGTGTGTGTGTGTGTGTGTGTGAAAAATGACCAGTGTACACGGTTACACAAATAGGAGGTCGCAAATGTAAACGTCCAGTCCATCTTATATGTAAGTATAATACTGACCGGTTCAAACAACTAATTGACAGATGTTCAATCTTCCTAACAGTGTTTGATAGCTTGCACAAAAAATGCTTCACAACTAATATGGTCAAGAAAAGGTAGTTACAATTTCCACAAGAGGCAAAAACTTAATTCTGTAGTTTTGAAGTTTTGCCTCATGAAAAATGAAAAGATCATTCACATCCATAGTCAATACTATCTAATATGGTATGTTTGCCTATTATCTCTGAAACTATAGATCCTATTTTCTCTACAATCGTATGGATAAAGTTCTGGAAGCGTCACTGATGAGAAATAGATCCACAGAAGTAAAATCACAATAAATTGGATTCCACCATTAACCAATGATTCTTTTTCACACTCCAACTCAACTTGTATATGCACCTTACATACATAAAATAACTGAAAATGGAAGCTTTAAGTCAAAGTCCAAGTCATGTGCACTCATATTCTTCAGATACATTGTATTCGCCCAAAATGGTAAAATCTACCTAAAGATTTTGATGGACTTAGAAAGGACGCCAAAGTCTATAAGAACCTTTTTAACAAATATACAAAATCATTCGAACCCAAAAGATTAAGATCTCAGACCTAGTTTGAATATCACTATTACATCAAGCAGTAATTACTCATAGATGTTTTGTTTCCAGAAATCACATTATGCAAGTTTCAGCTCACCAACTTTCCGAGTTCAATATGTATACACACAACTAACTATCTCTTTTGAACCATAATATAATTAGCCACTATTTGAATAATATTTATATTTCACAAGCCTTTATTCTTTTTCTTTTTTAAATTAAGAGAATGGAGTCTGCTTGAGTGTTAAGGGTAAAATTTGGCACCATTAATCAAGTCATGGCTTTAAAAGTTTATCAATAACTCCAGGTATAAGTTGTCAGCCTTACAAAAAAGGCATTATCCTCCATGTAAATCTCCAGAATTTAAGCAAAGGTTATGAAACTACCAAATAGCTGACACCTAATCCTCCAACTTTACAATGAACCAAGATGTGCTTATCAACGGACCTCCTAGAGGAAGTCCCTTGATAACTTTTATCTGTGCAGTAAATAGCTACATCAAACAAACATAGAACCAGATAGAGCAGGACAAACTAACTATATATCGAGCGCAACCAAAATATAAGTGTTCCATTAAAAGGAAATATACTCAACTTATACATATGGTTTGAAAAAAACCCAGGTTAGGAACCATATAGCAGTAGTCTTAAGTGTAATACACAACCCCAAATTCAGAAGTATCAACCACCAATCAGCTAGTTTTATCACATGCACACGTTAGATTTATAGGAACATCAATAGTTCTTATATATTATAGCTCTTTAAAATGCGAATGCAAGAACTAACCTTCCAATGGATGAGTGGTAAAGTGCCAGACGATCTATCCCACTTTTAGTATTGATAACATCTTTACACACTTCCAAGTTTTCCTGATCATAACCTGCCAGCACTATTGTATACAAAATAATCCTGGAGATATTGAGGACATCAATTAGGCAAATCAGAAAAGATTACCAACCCAATAACCAACAAGGAAAACTGTCGACTATTAAGAAATGCAAACATGAATCTGAACAAATAACTAAACAAGTCAATAATTTGTCAAGGAAAAAAACAAAAAAAAAAAACTAAACGTCACAATATTTTTTATTAATACTGATAAGAGATTACAGTGTAAACAATCCAATCTGTTTGATGGCCATACTTTTAAAAGAAAACATGACAGTAATCAAAATCCTAAAAACTTTCGCAGAAGCAGTCACCAAGTTTATTCTTGTTTTGAATTGTTGAAAGTAATAACAAAATGTTTCAAACCCTAAATAATTAAACCCAAGCAAAAGTTATTCATGATATAATGTAGATCACAGTCTGCTTAGCAGAATTTACGCACAAATAAGTTAAGTAACATATACTAAGCATACTCCTAAACATTACAATCTGTACAATAAAAAATATAACATACTAGATGACTATCAAATTACAAGCAAACTCAAGACATTGAATCTAGGGGCAATGCCACCAAAGTATCTGAAGCAGCGTAAATCTAGAAGGCAAGCGATACTACATTAGAGATAAGATTGTCAAGTCAGCCAGAAAAGAAATACACAAAGCACATAAAAAATTTTAAAAAGAAAACAAGCATATAATTTAAAAGAAGCAGCAATCCAGACTAGGAAACTTCAGCAACCAAACAAGAGAATAACAAGTAAGAACTGCCACTGAAAGAGAAAACGTGAAAATAAGTAAAGAACCGATCAGTACGATTTAAGTTTCTGCGACAAACCCATTTTGGTCAAGAACTCCACAAATGGACTCTCCAAATCCTGATCAGAAATCCTATCCTCCTCACTGTCATTCCCCAAATGCCCCTGCACGAGCTTGAAGAATTTCATTAACTGATTCTTCTCAGTCAAGGACAAATTGCGATTCTTGAAAATAGCACTCCGGGAGTCAGGCACATTCTTCAATTTACCCTCGGCGTCGCTAACGAAGTTGGCATCCACATTTTTGAACTCCATGTACTGATTGATTCCCGTTTTGAGGATCAAATTGATCATTGAATCGGCACAGAGGAACACGCGAGGACTCACCAAATCAAGGTTAAATTTTCTGGAATTGTCAAGTGGTTCAGAGGAGTATGAGTTGATTTCGAGTGCGGAGTACATGGGTCGAGTTACGAGAGGGACAGAAGTATAGTCATCGGAGGTTTGAAGCGATGGTTGAGAATGAGATTCGGATTGAGATTGGAGAAAGGATATAAAGTCGCTGAGGGGGAAGGAGGAGGAGTGGGAACCATAGAATGGATTGGGATCAAGGTGAAGGACGGTTTTTCCGGCGGCGGAGGCGGCGGAGGTAATGATGGACTCCGGCAGGCCGGTGCCAACAACGATGAGGTCAAAAATAGAGGGCTCGATGGGTGGGTACAGTAAAGTTTCATCCATCGGCTAGATGATAACAGATGAAGATGTGTTTTCAGAAACCCAAATTCGACCCTCTCTCTCCCAAAAACTTGAGCTTTTTCAGAATCTTCTTCACAAACTCTGCTTGCTACAGTTCACTAAATCCTATTAACTAAATGAAAATTGGTGCAAGTATGAATTGCCTATTGCGAGTTGTCGATACAAACTTGCTCGCAAATCCCAATTGAGCTTAAGGTGGACTGCGTGAAAGGGATTGGACTGTGAATTACAGATTCGTAGTCTTCTTTTTTTCCTATCAAAGGAATGCGTTTTTGTTGAACTTAGAAACGTTTTAGTCGGGGATGAACTATCGACACCCCAACCATTTCACCTCATTATTTTCCAAGTTCCAAGAATACCCCTTAACAAAACTCCAAATCAATCATCATTAATTTTGTCTTTTTTCCCAATTCCAAATATTTTAATCTTTCAATTTAAATTCATTCTTCCACTTCAAATAGTGATTATATCCGGCTAAAATGAAAACTGATCAAAATCAGGTCCAACATGCTTCCGTAAAATTAATTAATCTCTTAAAATTCATACCTTTTTTTGACCGCAACAACACCGGGTGAGATGGTTTGCAAAGCCACCAGTTGGAAAATCACTGCCACCATTTTACGAACAGCTCCTCACTGTTCAACTTCAACCCTCAGGGAAAATGATCTGCAAGTTATCCAACTCCTTCAGCAACTGTACAACACAACTTTGGTTCGTTTCCTACACCAGGTGTATAAAGTACTCCTTCTAAGGGATGAACCAACAATACTAAGAACACATATTGAAAGCAAAAGCCTTTCTTTTATTAAAAACTTGAAAGAAATATTTAATACATATGTAATCTCCTGTTGGGAGGAGAATACTTGTTTAACCTCTCATTCGAGATGAGGCCTTCACTCATACACACATAAACTAAAAACACTTAAAATATTACAAAGATTTTATTGTAAGAAAACTAAGGGGAATGGTCGATGTCTTCAGCTTCCTTCAACTCTTGATATATATAGGCATGAATCCGGACTTGAAATGCGGATTCCAAATCTTGTTTAACACCAGCTGGCCTACTCCCTTAGTACTCCCATGTGAAGTTTGTTGGGGAGTCCCTTTCAGCCAGTTAGTGCTCTTTCTCTTTATTCCCCGTGACTCGGTCCATGTGATGGTTGTCGGGGAATCTTCTTTCCTTTCTTGTGACTCACCCTATGTTAGTTTGTCGGGGCATCTTTCTCTTAAAAATTAGGTCTGCGTGGTCCCCGTGGATAACGTTTCTTTTATGCTGGATCTCTATCTCTTTCAAACCCTTGTTCCTGCCGGTCGGGTTTGGGTTGGAATATTTTCCCAAACTCGGGCTCTTTCTGATCAAGGCATGCTTGACAGATCTGATCGATCCATCGGCCGACATGCGTCATATTACAGAATTTCTGGTATGTTTCTTTGCTTACAGGAATCTTGTTTTCCCAGAGGTTTCTTCTCTTTGTTTCAAAGAGTTACTCTGCAAAGCCTGTTGTTGATCCTGTCATGGAATTCAGGAAGAATGATCCACTTGCTGAATTCTGAAAGAATTTGAATGGATATTTGACTTTGTCCATTTCTGTTAGACAAACACAAAGTCCCTGTGCTCATCTTGTAGAAGCTTTATCTTCTGAAATTACTCTTACCAGTAAAGGAATTTCTTCCGGTGAAGCTGTCTTTATATTTTTTAAGGTATTTCCATCCGGTCTCCTTAGCTTGATGAAATGAAAAGTTTCATTGAAGCCCTTCTTCGTCGGTTCTAGAGCTGCGCTCATGAAGTATAGCTCCAAGATAACGCCTCTAGAAAAATGTGGATTATTTGTCCATGTCTCGTGCACCGGTTCCCCAATCCATTTCGGTAGCTTCGAAATTTCTGGGAATTCGGGTGAAATTGTATGAATTGAAGCTAACGCTCCAAAATTATACCATTTTTGAACTTCGTTTGGATGACTTCCTGGTTTCATCCAAACTCTTGGGTATTTTTCTGAGATATCAACCACTGTTTTTTCTGGGTTAATTCTCTTCCTTATTACCAACTTCTCTCATTGTCGTTGATAAACCTACATAGGAGAAACTTTAATCTCATTAGTTTGAATCTTAGATTTGCCTGTCTGTGGCCTAAGATTCAACTCTCCCTCTTTAACCCTAGAGGTGCTGGGTTGACTTGAAGACTCAGATTGTGACACCGGAGCTTCAACATTCGTTACAGTTTGTACATTCTCAAGGAATGCATCACCTGTAACACTTGTGATTATGGTATTTGAATCTATAATGTCACGCCCCAAAATCTTTCGTTAAAAATATCAGAGTTTTACCCGGGCGTGAAGATAGAAAAGCAAGGGACGCATAACACATACAGAAAGAGTTAAGCAAGGGACAACAGAAGAAAGAGATAAGGGGCGATAATAAACCATCTCACAACAACCTTCGGCCTCGGCCGATATCATTCGGTCTCTCACCGATAATATACATCATATTCAGCGGAAGCTAAACATCAGGATCTCCCATCCTCACCAGAACCCAAAGATATATACAGATCATAAACTGTTTGAAAACGTGTTCGGAAATGTTTAAACTATGACATTTTAACAGAAATACCAACAGCTAGCACTATCTCCCTCCGTCTAGGGTTCACCAGCTTCCTCATCTCCTGTAGTGTGAGTACAGATTAAGGGGTGAGTGCGTTGAATACACTCAGTGGGGATAACATCCACCTCATAAGACTCTTGACAGAATTTAAATACCGAAAAGCTAACTTACAGTCACGTTGTCACAGCACAGATATATGCAAAGCAGATATTAGAAATTGCAAGGGACGTATAGGTGCGGGATTCCCCCGTCTTACCCTATATAACGGTATCTCACCGTTAGTGCATTTAAAGAGGCTCACGACACCTCCACTGAGTAGTAGAAAATAGCAGGGGACGAACAGAATGCATGATCGGAGGACCTCGGCCCTTTCACAGATATAATATGGCACAGCAAGTATAAACACAGCACTTAGATTCCCAATCATATATCACAAATAGGGAAAGCTGTAAACAGATCCAGAGTTAGAAATTACCCCCACCTCGTATAGTGGTTACCGCGTGAGTAGCTAGGACAGAATGTCTGACAACTCAACACCTCAAGCTTAGTCCACAAAAGCCTACAAATTTACGGTGTTTCTTAGGTCCTAAATACAATATAATTAAAGCTGTAAAAGGTTCCGGCGGAAGAACGCTCGTTAAAGACACGACGGATCGAAAGTACGGCGTTACGTGTTCCGGGGCTCGCGGGTACCCGGCGTCGGGCGAAAGCCAACCCGACAGCTCGCGCATCACCCGGCAGCTGCCGAGTTTCCTCAGCCACCCGGTCCCCGTCGCCCGCGCACGCTGGATCCCCGGCGCTCACACCCGCGCGCACTCGGCACCCGGCGCACTCGGCACCCGGCGCACACCCGGCACCCGGCGCACACCTGGCACCCGGCGCACGGCGCACACCCGGCACCCGGCGCGCACCCGACGCGCACCCGACGCACATCCCGGCGCGCACCCGACGCCCGACCCGACGCACCACCCGGCGCGCACCCGACGCCCGACCCGGCGCGCACCCGACGCCCGACCCGACGCACATCCCGGCGCACACCCGACACCCGACCCGACGCACAACCCGGCGCGCACCCGACGCCCGACCCGACGCACGACCCGACGCGCACCCGACGCACATCCCGGCGCGCACCCGACGCACAACCCGGCGCGCACCCGTCACCCGACACACCACCACCAGCACCACTGCTGGCCGGCGGCGGCGGCGGCGGCGGCGACGGCGGCGGCGGCGGCGGCGACGGCGGCGGCGGCGGCGGCGGCGGCGGCGGCGGCGGCGACGGCGCTCCGGCGGCACTCCGGCGTCGGCGGAAAATAAAAACGTAAAGGAAAAGAAAAGAAAGAGAACTTACGTGTTCGCGTCGCGAGCGTCGCTCGGGTCGTCGGCTTTGAAAACGTATAAGTTTTGAAAGTTATGAGCCCCTATTTATAGATTTTGGAATTTACCTTTTTACCGTTGAAAAGTTACTATTTACCAAAAATATCTCAATTTACCTTTCATTATAATATTATTTTTATTTTTACCTTTTATCAAAATTTTACCCTTTCCTTCGCTAGTTGAACTACGGTTCTCCGATTAACCGCTAGTTTGTTTCTGTTTTCTCGTATTTCCGATACGAATCTCTTGTTAAAATCATATTCTAGGTTCCATGTCACGAAAAATATATCCATCTAAATCTAAAACTGGCGTTAGCCAAGTATCTGAAACGCATGTACTAAATTAAACAGTCAAAACATACGCACATAATTATTAAGTCGGGGTTCAAATACTTAATTATTCAATTATGCTCATTTTGATCCGGGGTGCTACATCCCTTACCCCTTAAAATAATTTCGTCCTCGAAATTGAGCACACACTTAGAAAGACAAACAAACGTATACCTAGGATCGGTATGTCGGGGTACTTCCTCAAAATCTCGTCCTCCAACTCCCAGGTTGCCTCTTCCCTTCCGTGGCGGCTCCACTGGACCCTCACTATAGCCATTTCTCGATTCCTAAGTTGTCGTTTCTTTCTGTCCAAGATGGCTATCGGGACTTCCTCATATGTCAGATCTTTCTCCAGTTCGATGCCTTCTCGATTGATTATATGATTTGGATCAAAAATATATTTCCATAGCATAGACACATGGAAGACATTGTGCACCCCAGCAAAGTCCGGTGGTAGAGCTAGTCGGTACGCGACCTCCCCAACTTGATCCAAGATTTCGAACGGTCCCACGTACCTTGGTTTCAGTTTTCCCTTCTTTCCAAAACGGTGAACTCCTTTAGTGGGAGACACTTTGAGGAAAACTTTGTCCCCAACTTCAAACCTCAGTTCTCTTCGTCTCTTATCTGCATACGATTTTTGTCGATCTTGGGCCACTCGTATCCGGTCCCGAATCTTCTTTATTACTTCTACTGTTTGCTCCACCAGAAATTCGCCCTCAAGTCTCGGTACATCTTTGTACCTCCTGGGTGTGCAGCTATAGGTGTACAATGCGCTTCTTTGAGTATTTCCTCTTTTAATTCCTTGTTCTTAGGCACGCACAACCTTCCTCTGAAGATTAGAGCTCCATCCATAGCCAAAGAAAAGTCTTCAGCAATTCCCTTATCCATCAGAGCTTTCATCTTCTTTAGAAACTTATCCTTCTTCTGAGCCTCCACAATTCGGTCCCGCAGCGTGGGTGTTACAAATAACGCTGCCATTCAGGATTTAATATTGATCGGTGGCGAGAGTATCTCCAAATTAAGTTTCGACATCTCCTCGACTAGTTGGTGTTGATTGGTGATCATCGATGTTACTACTCCTTTCCCTTTCCTGCTAAGGGCGTCAGCCACCACATTCGCCTTTCCGAGATGATGGTGGATTGTGATATCGTAATCTTTCACCAACTCTAGCCATCTCCTTTGTCTCATGTTGAGCTCCTTCTGTTCGAAGAAGTACTTCAGGCTTTTGTGGTCAGTGTAGATTGCACACTTCACGCCATAGAGATAATGTCTCCAGATCTTTAGGGCGTGTACCACTGCTGCTAGTTCTAGATCATGAGTTGGATAAATCCGTTCGTGGACCTTCAGCTGGCGTGATGCATATGCCACCACTTTTCCTTCCTGCATCAATACACACCCCAAACCTTCTTTGGACGCGTCGCTGTAGATTACGAATTCCTTGGACATATCTGGAACTACTAAGACTGGTGCTTCTGTCAGTCTTTTCTTTAGTTCCTGGAAACTTCGCTCGCACCGCTCATTCCACTGAAACCTCACATCTTTTCTGGTCAAGCGTGTCATCGGAGTGGCGATCCTCGAGAACCCTTCTATAAATCTTCGATAATATCCAGCTAGGCCGATGAAACTCCGAACTTCCTTTACATTCGTTGGAGTCTCCCAATTGCTAACAGTTGCCACTTTTTCAGGATCTACCTCGACCCCTTCCGCAGAAACGATGTGGCCCAGAAAGCCAATTTTGTCCATCCAGAATTCGCACTTCTTAAATTTGGCATAAAGCTTTTCCTTCCTTAGTACTTCCAGTGCGATTCTAAGATGTTGTTCATGGTGCGCTCTGTCGCATGAATAGATGAGAATATCATCAATGAACACTATGACAAAAAGGTCAAGATAAGGATGGAAGATGCGATTCATTAAATCCATGAAGACAGCCGGAGCATTACTCAACCCGAATGGCATTACTACAAACTCGTAGTGGCCATATCTCGTTCTGAATGCTGTCTTGGATATATCAGCATCTTTGACTTTCATCTGGTGATATCCCGATCTTAAGTCAATTTTCGAGAACACACTAGCACCTCTTAATTGATCGAAGAGATCTTCAATCCGAGGCAGTGGATACTTGTTCTTTATTGTTTTCTTATTCAGCTCTTGGTAGTCAATACACATCCGGAGGCTACCATCCTTCTTCTTCACGAACAGTACCGGTGCTCCCCAGGGCGACACACTCGGTCCGATGAAGCCCTTATCTAACAGTTCCTGAAGCTGAACCTTCAATTCCTGCAATTCTTTCGGCGCCATCCGATAAGGAGCCTTTGACACTGGCGCTGATCCAGGGATGAGATCTATCTCGAAGGTTACTTCCTTTTCACGGCACTTGATTACCACGTGGTTGGACTCTAGCCAGTCCATTCCCAAAATCACATCGAAATCTTTCATCTCCAGAGCGTGGAGATCTTCTTGAAGCGTCCTATCCTCGAAGGCAATCTTAAGACGACGGTACAAGTGTTTTGTCTTTACCGTCTTCCTCGAGGGGATACTAACTTCTAAAGTTTCAGTGACTATCCTACCGTCAACATGCTTCAACAGATCCATCGTCATATCAGCACTATAGATAAAGAAATTAAACACGATATGCGAAGAGAGAAGAAAACGTAGATTCCATCGATTAGCAAAAGTCGAACTGGTATCTTGTATGCATGAGCAAAAGATGGGCCGCTCGTACATTATACAAAAGGTTTACGGGCGCTACTCCAAAGTACGAGCTACTATCTAACTATTACATATATAAACTAAAAGTCCATCATCCTTAGTCTATCTCTTGGTAGTTTCTGAGCTAGGGAGGGCGGGCGAAAGTTCGTGCCTGGCCTGCTTCTGACCTTGGCCTTTGTGTTGCAGCTGTTGAGCTTTTGAACCTCTGACAATTAGCCATAATATGTCCCGGTTCTCCACACCGGTAGCAATTTCGTGTATCTAGCGGTGAGTTTTGAGACCTCGGACAGTTAGTTGAGATGTGTCCTGGCTCTCTGCATCTGTAGCATCTCCGAATTCTCCCTGACCTTGGTCTCAATGTTGAAGCTGATGGATTTCTAAATTTCAGACAGTCTTTCACTACATGTCCAGGTTTTTCGCACCTGAAACATGAGTTCCCTAACTTGGGTGTAGGAAGAAGCGGAGCATTACTAGTCCGTGGGACCTTGTGCTGATCGAAGTCTTGACTTAGACCGGTCAATTTCCTCTTTCCTATCACTATTTCCGCTTTCTTGGATGGAGCCATGTCTAAGTGGTGACGAGAAGCAATCTCTTTAGCTCTCTCAACCACTGCGGCATAAGGCATGTCACCCTGACTAGCCAGGACAGAGCTGATCTCCAAGTGAAGACCCTTTTTAAAGCATCTGACCCTTTTGGCATTCGTGTCTACCAGATGGGGCGCATACCTACTCAGTCGGTTAAATCTTTTCTCGTACTCTTCCACGGAAGCATTTCCCTGATGAATCTGTATAAACTCTGCTTCCTTTTGGTCACGGTATGACTGAGGTAGAAAATCTTGTCTAATCACTTCTTTAAAGACTCCCCAAGACATTGCACTCCTATGTTCGGGTGCCATAGTCCTTTCGTATAACTTCCACCAGTGGCTGGCTTCTCCAGTGAGTTGTAACACAGCACAGGAGATCTTCTGCTCTTCGGTGAATGCCAAAAGTCCAAAGAGTCGATCCAACGACTTTAGCCACTCGTCCGCTTTGATTGGTTTCCCTGTTCCATCGAAGGTCGGGGGATCGAAACGTCGGAACTGTACAAGAATTGGGCTCGCATCGTTTCCTAACCACGATGGAGATGCAGCTTGTATGGTTTCGAAATATCGGGTCAAGCTTCTTAGTGCGGTCACCAAGTCTCCTCTCACGGCATCCATATCGTTCTAAAGACGTCATACGAAAATTAACTCTTATAATCTACCCCTCGCAACTCAACAATGTATATAACAACAGACAATAACAAAAGATAACCAAGCAACAGGTAACATAGCACCGACAACTTTATTCCATAGATCTTTTATAATCTCAATAAATTCTCCGTCATTCGTTTATAAACACTCCATGATATCATTATGTAGGATAGCGTATATCCAGCCTGTATACGTCATTCACATGAATACATCATGAAACACGTCATCAACTTCTCCACATGGTCTTCATAGACCTCGAGTATTGACAGCGGTGCTACATATCGTAACCACGAACTGAGAAAACCCACTCATTGGTACACCCTGTTATAAACAAGGGCCCATGGTAGATTCAACTGTCTGTCACACGACATCAACTCCTGCGAACGGCCATACTCGCACACTAGCTCACGCTGCTGCAGTCAGCGGCATTGTGGCGGTGACTCAGTGCAGTGTGTCGAGTATAGTGACATCAAGAGGTTTTCAAAAGATCTTTTTATCGTGGAACAATATCAGTAACACCCTGTCAAACTTATACAGTTTATATCGTATAAATGAGAAATGCAAATAGATAAACACTTCATCAAACCTTAACAGCTTATATCTTGCAAACCAAAGGACACATAACAAGTAGACACTCTTATTCCGTAAGTCTTATGTTTAGGGAGAGTCACCTATAGAGGGAGACTAGTGCCTATCTTACACTTTTCTGAAAACCCGATCACATTTTGCAAACACACTTTCAAAATCACATTTTTCCCACTTTAAAACTCGCTCTAAAAACCTTTTCCTCATTTCCAAATCACACTTTCCAAATCACGTTTTTCACATTTTAAAACCAGTTCGAGCAAGTTCTCATCATTAGAACTGCTCTGATACCACCTGTCACGCCCCAAAATCTTTCGTTAAAAATATCAGAGTTTTACCCGGGCGTGAAGATAGAAAAGCAAGGGACGCATAACACATACAGAAAGAGTTAAGCAAGGGACAACAGAAGAAAGAGATAAGGGGCGATAATAAACCATCTCACAACAACCTTCGGCCTCGGCCGATATCATTCGGTCTCTCACCGATAATATACATCATATTCAGCGGAAGCTAAACATCAGGATCTCCCATCCTCACCAGAACCCAAAGATATATACAGATCATAAACTGTTTGAAAACGTGTTCGGAAATGTTTAAACTATGACATTTTAACAGAAATACCAACAGCTAGCACTATCTCCCTCCGTCTAGGGTTCACCAGCTTCCTCATCTCCTGTAGTGTGAGTACAGATTAAGGGGTGAGTGCGTTGAATACACTCAGTGGGGATAACATCCACCTCATAAGACTCTTGACAGAATTTAAATACCGAAAAGCTAACTTACAGTCACGTTGTCACAGCACAGATATATGCAAAGCAGATATTAGAAATTGCAAGGGACGTATAGGTGCGGGATTCCCCCGTCTTACCCTATATAACGGTATCTCACCGTTAGTGCATTTAAAGAGGCTCACGACACCTCCACTGAGTAGTAAAAAATAGCAGGGGACGAACAGAATGCATGATCGGAGGACCTCGGCCCTTTCACAGATATAATATGGCACAGCAAGTATAAACACAGCACTTAGATTCCCAATCATATATCACAAATAGGGAAAGCTGTAAACAGATCCAGAGTTAGAAATTACCCCCACCTCGTATAGTGGTTACCGCGTGAGTAGCTAGGACAGAATGTCTGACAACTCAACACCTCAAGCTTAGTCCACAAAAGCCTACAAATTTACGGTGTTTCTTAGGTCCTAAATACAATATAATTAAAGCTGTAAAAGGTTCCGGCGGAAGAACGCTCGTTAAAGACACGACGGATCGAAAGTACGGCGTTACGTGTTCCGGGGCTCGCGGGTACCCGGCGTCGGGCGAAAGCCAACCCGACAGCTCGCGCATCACCCGGCAGCTGCCGAGTTTCCTCAGCCACCCGGTCCCCGTCGCCCGCGCACGCTGGATCCCCGGCGCTCACACCCGCGCGCACTCGGCACCCGGCGCACTCGGCACCCGGCGCACACCCGGCACCCGGCGCACACCTGGCACCCGGCGCACGGCGCACACCCGGCACCCGGCGCGCACCCGACGCGCACCCGACGCACATCCCGGCGCGCACCCGACGCCCGACCCGACGCACCACCCGGCGCGCACCCGACGCCCGACCCGGCGCGCACCCGACGCCCGACCCGACGCACATCCCGGCGCACACCCGACGCCCGACCCGACGCACAACCCGGCGCGCACCCGACGCCCGACCCGACGCACGACCCGACGCGCACCCGACGCACATCCCGGCGCGCACCCGACGCCCGACCCGACGCACAACCCGGCGCGCACCCGTCACCCGACACACCACCACCAGCACCACTGCTGGCCGGCGGCGGCGGCGGCGACGGCGGCGACGGCGGCGGCGGCGACGGCGACGGCGGCGGCGGCGGCGGCGGCGGCGGCGGCGGCGGCGGCGGCGCTCCGGCGGCACTCCGGCGGCGGTGCTCCGGCGGCACTCCGGCGTCGGCGGAAAATAAAAACGTAAAGGAAAAGAAAAGAAAGAGAACTTACGTGTTCGCGTCGCGAGCGTCGCTCGGGTCGTCGGCTTTGAAAACGTATAAGTTTTGAAAGTTATGAGCCCCTATTTATAGATTTTGGAATTTACCTTTTTACCGTTGAAAAGTTACTATTTACCAAAAATATCTCAATTTACCTTTCATTATAATATTATTTTTATTTTTACCTTTTATCAAAATTTTACCCTTTCCTTCGCTAGTTGAACTACGGGTCTCCGATTAACCGCTAGTTTGTTTCTGTTTTCTCGTATTTCCGATACGAATCTCTTGTTAAAATCATATTCTAGGTTCCATGTCACGAAAAATATATCCATCTAAATCTAAAACTGGCGTTAGCCAAGTATCTGAAACGCATGTACTAAATTAAACAGTCAAAACATACGCACATAATTATTAAGTCGGGGTTCAAATACTTAATTATTCAATTATGCTCATTTTGATCCGGGGTGCTACATATAACCTCCGGGTTCAAGTCCCGTTCTTGAATCGCTCATTTTTTCACCGTGGGAGATGCAGCCTGGAGGAGAGACTTGTGCAACGCTTGGAACAATTATCTCTGAGTGTGATTACATGCTCGTATTAAACCAGAAACAGATTCCCGATCAACTCGTTAAAGTCGTCCATCAACTTCGGCATTGAGACATAACATCCCAAATTCTTGTTCAAGACTCTCTAGGTTTTTCCTGAGATGTCTAACTCGTTTAAGGACCTCGTCAGCAACGTGTCCTTCCATCTCGTGTTAGAATATCTGCAAGAACATTCTCATGAGATTTTACAATGACAATATCATAATCATAGTATTGACATTCAGCTTGCTATCTAAGTAATATAGTCTTTTCTGGTTTTGATTCAATTTTATTTTTCAGAAAAGCCTTGACACTTGAATTGTCAATTTTTAAAGTAAACTTCTTAGTCAGAAGAAATAAAGGCCATTTTTTAAAAGCCTTTCTAACTGCGAAGAATTCCTTCTCGTTGATATGCCATCAATTTGCTTTTCCATCTGTAAACAGACAATTGCAATATCTACAAGGCACTTTTCTGTTTGGTGTGGCTTTCATAAGAACTGCTGCCCACCAATAATCACCAGCATCTGTATACAGAACCAGTTCATCCTTGTCTTGAGGTATAACAAGTTTCGAAAGCTTGCTACAGACTTCCTTAAGCTGTTTTATCCCTTCTCGATGTTCATCTTCCCATTTAAAAATCACGTCTTTTTTAAGTAATGGGTTGAACACCTTCTTGTGATGAGCCAGATTGTTAATGAACATTCCATTGAAATTGACAACTCCAAGAAAACTTTGAAGTTGCTTCTTATCTTTGAGATCATTTGGAAATCCTTGTATCTTCTCTACAATATGGCTTTATAGGATATTCCAGATTAAACGATTTCAATTCTGAGGAATTCAATCTGTCTCATAGCAATTACTGTCTTCTTTTTTGAAAGTACTAATCCTTCTTTATGGCAAACATCTGAAAATATCTCCAAATGTTCCTTCACGTTCTTTGATGCGATGAGAATATCATCGATATACACGAACATGAAGTTGAAATAATCTTTGAACAAATTATCCATCTTCTTTTGATATATCTGGGGTGCATTTGCCAATCCCATATGCATAACATTCCAGACATAGTGTTCTTGTGGTGTGGAGAAAGCTGTAAACTTCTTACTTTCTTCCTCTATCTTGATCTGGTAGAATCCAGACTTGCAATCGAACTTTGAGAATATCTTGGCACCTTTGATGCAGTTAACCAAGTGTTCTCTACTCGGGATATAATATCAATCGAACTCTAGAATGTTATTAATCCTTTTATAATTAATAACAAGTCAAGGTTTACCTCTTTTGATTTCTCCATGATTCTTGACTAAGAAGCCTGGGCTGCTATATGGAGAACCTCCTAGTGAAATCAACTTAAGGTCCAGATGTTCCTTAAGTATTTTCTGCATATCCTTACGATTAATCTGATTCATAAGGATTGGTTTGAGTCTTACAAACTCATGTTCCTTTCCTGGTTTAACCTTCAAGGATGCCTTGAACTCGTTCTTGTCCCACCATGCCAAAGGATTTTCATTGTAATTCCTCTGGATCTTTTTCTTGAAGTCTTCGAGTGATATTTGTTCTTCAATTGTAACATCACTATATGTATTCTTTAATATGGCATTTCGTAATTCTGTAATAGTCTCTAGAAGAACTCGTTCTTCTCCTTGTATTCTGAATGAACATAAATTATTATCCCATCTCTTGGTATCTTTCTGTTTCGACCCAAATTATCGAAATGATAATAATGCATCACCAAAGCTTCTTTTATCTGCCATATTTGGATATCGACGTTTGGCTTCATCAACACACTTGCTGCAAAAATTAATTGGCATTTTTCTGTAAAATGCTTCCCGCAGTCTTTGGAAAATAACTTTATGATCACATAATGTTGTGAAAATAAGCCTTCTTATCTCATTCTCTTGTATAAATTGCTTAAATGTTTGTAGGAAATTGTTTCCTAGCAAAACATCTGCTCATGTATCATGGAAATAGATTGATGGCGTCTTTACTTTGTACCATGGGGTACCGTCCACGCCTCCGATCATAATTTCTGCTTGTTTGATTCCTCGATTAAGGATAAGAATCCTTTTGGAGAAATCTCATCCTGCAATGGCTGGTAGATCTTCGTCAAATTCTTTAGGAAAGACCCCTTGTTTTACAATACAAATCCCTGCTCCTGAGTCAACATAGGCTGCGAAATACTCAGCCTTGTACTCACCATATATCATTCCGACAGAAATGTATATGGAGAATGGAATAGTGGTCATCTGATTCTGTATCGTTTATCAATCACTGTAAATTCCATTCTATCTTGTAATCTTTCCCAAGGCTTATGATCCTCAAGAAAGTCTATACCCAGTACTAATTGTTCTGGGATTCTTCCTGTAACTCCTATGATAGTCAGTTCAATTTCACCCATATTTAGGCTTCCTTGAAATCTTCCGACTATCGGTTGTTGGAGATAATACAAAACATCACAAGGAAAATGGTATCCTTTTGGGTGATGTCGAATATTATTTCAACTTCTCTCCATCCTTCTGGACATTTCAGCTCTCCTTGTATTTTGAACACATTTGAAATTCGTAGAATTGTACTAAGCCTTCTTTCTTCCCAACGACTGCTACTCAGCATTCTGTCTTGTTAGAAAGATATTCTCTTTGTCTCCATTCTGAGGTTTTGACTCTTGTTGAAGACAGGTTGATCTTGAATTTTCATATCGATCTCCTTTATAGTTGGAGACTCAATATGTTCCGAAAGAACCACCCAGACGAAGTCCTCAAAGATTCTTGGAACTTCAATAAATTGCTTTCTCAAGAATACATCTGAATGTTGTGTAATCGAGAGAGCATAGGAAATCTTGTAGGTGATCGAGTAAGGTCTATTCCTCTCTTTCATCAAATCATCTCTTTTGAAATCTTGATGAAGGGTTAAGACTTTGTTGAAGTCTCGATCTCTCAAATTGTATGTAATTCTTGGATAGACATTAAATGCCAATTTTCCTGCATACAAATTACCTGTGACCGCTCCAAGACACGAATCCTTGAGATTCGAGATTCGTTTATCGAATATCGCAAGATTGAGTGGCGAATCAATTCCTTCCTTAAATGTTGCTTTGAATTCATGAGAGTGTATTTGCAATTTCTCATTTGGCTTTGCTTTTGATCTCCTAAACTTCTCGGTAAGGGATCAACTACATCTCGATTAAGTTACTAGTGAATTCTATTGGGATGTCAAATTCTCCAGTAACTCTATGGATAATTTGGTACTTTCTATTACGAAGTCCAAACTTATCCAAGGCTTTTTCCATAGCTCCGATGGTAAAACCATCATATATTTGAAGCTTTGGATCCTCTTTCATAATCCTCATGAGAGTTTTATGAGAGACCGTTGTGTAAGAGAGGAATCCTGACATATCCTTTCTTGTTGTTTGAAGAATTTCTTCTTCACTCCGATTTTGAAGTGGATTCACTTCCATCCTCAGAATAGATCTCTTCTTCATAGATATTTTCATCTGAGGGTAAATCCTCAAATTGATACACCTGTATAAGGTCTTGATAATAGACAGCTTCTTCGAATTCTGGTGTTGATTCGAATTGCCTTAGGCCTTTCTTTTGGTTTTCCGGGCAGTCTGTTGAGATATGTCATCTCGCTCCGTATGTCCAGCGATTATAGTCTTTAAAACTTTCATTAGCTCTGGTGTGAGCTCGCCTGAAAGTTCTTCATGTGGTTCTGCTGGTACCTCATTGGTTTGAGCCTGATGAAGAGGCTCTACTCCTGCTTGGAGTTGGTCTTTGCCCTGATTTATAACTTCAGGCCTTTTACTTTGACCAAACTCTTCTAGGTCTCCATGAAGACCCTCGACTACTTCTATTGTTGCTGCTTCCACGGCGGTATGGATGGCTTCTTTGTTTTCTCTTTTTATGCCTCTGTGGTTAACCTCCGACAACTGTTGGGATGTCATTGTCTTCGCAACATAGGGGAACCATTTTATTGATTCCTCGTAGTCTCATGTAATTCTTAAAGAGTGCTGCTTATTGACACCATTCAGATAGCTTGGCTTTTAGAAAAGACATTCTTCTGGCTACTATATCTAAATCGGCTGCACTCTTGTACTCTTTGAGAAACATTTCTCTCAAAGGACTTGGTATCTTTGCAAAGAAAAGTTGCAAAGCATCTTTATCATCCACATTGGACTTCCATCGTTATTTGGTGAATAACTTGATATATTCGTTAATATGACAAATATCATATAACTCGAGGCAGTAGAGGGCTTGTTTGTATCTTTTTATTTTTTTCCTCTTCCAATCCCTCGAAGTAGCCTATGCCGATAAAATGGATTTTGAATAATTTAGCCATATTATCGAAAATTCCTTTTAATGACTCACTAGCTGTAACGTTGTTTCTCATCTTTGGTGTCGTCATATCCCACGCGATCTTTATAGATCCTTCAAGACTCATTTCTAGGAGTAAAATGAATCCTTCTTTGGTAAGATCGAGTGTGCATGCTGGAATCCTCATCGTCGATGCCCAATCATCGATAAGGACTTCTCAATTTTTAAAATCTGGAATATCCAGATTCAGCATCAATCCATACGGATATATCGGATCGAGCTGTGACTTTCCATAAGATGTATTAAAGAGATTTGGCCTTCTAGAACGTTGTCGAGTTCCTGAAACAATAGTATCTCCTCTTGTAGTAAAATCTCCAGTGTACGACGTTGGTTCATCTATATGATATGAACCTAAACTTTCTGCAACGTTGGGATCCACTGGTGGTTGTGGAGGTGGTCTTTGGTGTTGGTCACGAGTAACCAAAGCTGAACCATCTCCTGTGTTCATCTTTAGATCTACAATTCCTAATCCTGCGAATGATTCAGCAAGTTCATGTAGATCTTCAAGATTCATCTTCTCCATATCCATCACCTTTTAGTTTGTGATGGATTTTCCTTTGATGATAGCCATGAGCTTTTCATCTATGGTCATTTGTCGTATGACTTCAGTTGGTTTCCCCTTTTGATGTAAATAGGGAACTGTTTCGAAATCTATACGTCTTTTTCCTCCGGAAAGACTTGGTTTGTCCTCCAGATTCTTGACTCTTTTTTTAATATCATGAAAGATCTCAAGAGTCTTCTTCTGATATTTTACCATCATCTCCATTTGATTCTGGATCTGATGAACTTGTGTTGGTAGATGATTATGGTGGTTGTCATAATTTTACACCGTCTTTTGGATTTCTCTAATATCCTGAGAGAGCTAAGATGTGTGTGGAAGTATCTCGTTCCAATCAGGTTCTCCATCAGACACCATGGTTCTGATGGGCTGCTTCCTGATGGTTCATCAGATCAGTATATAGCATCTGGTTGATCGCAAGGAAATCCATATGATATGCTGTTTGTCGGTCACATTACCTTAAGGTCTCTCTATTGGCTCCTGTGTTTTCTCGTTCAACATATTGGTTATTCCAATATGTTACCTTGTCTTGATGCTCTTGAGCATACATCGTCAAAATTTGACGATATGTCCTGTAAGGCATACATCTTGGACACTCGTCCAGATCCATGTTTTCGTGAGAATATTCTCCTCACCAAAGGTTAATTACATAAAATAACAAATATAACTTAAAAGTTCTTAATAAACCTAGGCTATGATACCATTTTCGGGGCGATCAGTTTTAATTCTTTTTTATTCAATTTTCTGAAGGAATTTTGTACATGGCATTGTTGCTCATTCCAGACCACTATTTTTTAGACAGTATTAGCACGAGGAAAGTATTCCAGTCAATATACTTATTCCGGAAAAAAATCATTTTTTTAAAGATTCGGATCCAATCAATATTTGGAGTGAAAAAATGTGAAAAGGAACATGGATTGGAATTAGCAAAAAAGGCTTGGAAGTTTGGAAGTAGTCAAAATAATTGAAAAATATGTCTAAGGGCATAATTGGAAAAGAAAAGGAAATTGAAATATATTGGGGTGTGGTTTGAAATTTATGGGGTATGGATAGTTCATCCCTTTTAGTTATGGGTTCGTCTATACACGTGTCACTATCTTCTAAACACATCTCAATTTCTAAACACACCAACAATTAAATCAATCTTACTTAAAATCTTCTAAATACACCACATCACTTTATTAAAATACCCTTTATATAAAAACATTAAAATAAAATACAAAACTAAATAAATTCTAACCACACTTCATCATCCTCACACCCCAATTATCATTTTCACCCCCAATTTGAAGAAAAAAAGAAGAAAGAAGAACTCTAACTCTAACCCACAAACCCTAACCTAAATTTAAGGAAATCAATTCTATTGCAGTGTTCGACCTTAATCTGAACAAGTTCTGAGGAGTTTGATTTCACATTTCAGAGTCTACAATGGATCCTTACCTAGAAAATGAAGTTCCAAGTAAGTAAAGTTCATATTTTGTTTTTTTAGATAGATTATGAACTTCTTATGTTAAATTTATTAATTGTTGTTTGAAATAGAATCTAAATTGTTTAGGAATCATGTTTAGGAGGTTTTTTTTTAAATGGAAGACATGTTATATGTTTATGAAAATTTGAAAAAAAAAAGATGAATCGCGTTTACAATTTTGAATCTGGACAGGTTCTGTTTGGTCCTGGTCGGCCGAACGGATTGTAGATGTTCGACCAATGGCCGAATAAAATGTAAAGTGTTCGACCAATGGCCGAATCAAAATGATTGTGCTCGACTACTAGTCGAACAAAATGAAAATTGTTCAACCAATGGCCGAATACATATGTATGTGTTCGGCCTCCAGCCGAACATGTAGAACTTTGTTCGACTTATGTTCGAATAGTAGCTGTTTTGTTTGAATATTGGCCGAATATTTGTGACTGTGTTCAACCGATATTGGCCGAACAGTGGTTGTTTCCATGTTATATCATATGTAAACTATTGATCACATCATTTACTTTATTTTAATAAATTGCTAGAAAAGATGTTGTTTACTCGAGGAGAACAAGATCTATTGCTTTGGCTAGAAGACGTCAGGCCGAAGAGAATACGACCAAATAACCATTGGCTTCTACTTCTCTTCCCATAATTGAGTACGTAGGGGAGGATACAACACAAGGAGAGGAAGAACCATTTGACGAATAAGTGGCACAAGAAGAGGACGATGATGATGAAGATGATGTTTTTATGGGTCGTTGTCCAGGTGGACCCATTGATCCCCACTTGATTCCAACCTTTAAAACGCATATTGCATATGCTATTTGGAATGGAGTGGAAAGAAACATACTCAAGTGTGTGTGCCATACCGCCAAGATTGAGACTTAGATGTTCGATAATCTAAATTTGGAGTTCAAGAGGATACTTGAACGTTCAACGATTCCAGACTTAAGGTGGGTTTCTTAAAAGACACCAAACAAGAATCTTATTTGTGCATTCGTTGAATGTTGGCAACCAGAGACCAACATTTTTCATATGTTATTTGGTGAGATGACTATGACGTATTTTGTCTCACCGGACTTCCTGTTAGTGAATACTTGGTCATGTTACCTGAGGTTAAGAGCAGACCTAAAGCAGCAACACAATTGATTTGTAGGTTGTTGGGAGTGTTTGAGACAGTGGCAATTGAAGCTCTTTCTGGGCTTTAAGGAAGCTCCGTCGGATTGGAATGACTTCGGTCTCAATTTGAAGGAGATACATCATCTCAGGATCGACAGAAACTACAATGTATTGCTCGTGCATATCTATGGTTTATCTTAGGATGTAGTTTATTTGCAGATAAGACTAGAACAAGGATTGACACCAAGATTTCAGAATGTTAGAGCATTTAGGTTGTGTCCATGATTATGCTTGAGGAGTAGCTGTTTTAGCATTCTTGTATCGACAACTCGGATTGGCCTCTCAACTCATCTCGTCAAACATCTTACCAAGGACAACTCTATACTTTTATCGAGCATTGTAAATTGTCTTTAATGTCAACTCATTCTCGGGAAAAGAAATATTCACCTTGCTCAATATGTCTTTTGATTTGGTATTGTTCATGGACAAGTCGCGCACAAGTTGATCTTCAACAAAAGTTAGTCGACCTACAAATGAGTATCCGACCAAATTCAACCCCATTTGGTGATTATGCGATCCACATACAACCAATAAGTATCATTGTCCAATCTCTTTCATCTGCACTCCTTTCAACATAAAAGGACACTCACACTTTATGTTGGGTCCCTAGTGGTGGTCAGAGGTTCAGGGGGGTGAATGAACCTCTATCGATTTTCACAAAATCTTTTTAAAACTCTTTATAACAGATAGGTTCATGATTCCAAAAGGAAACAGCAATCCGACTCGAGTCAGTAACCTGGCACAATGCTGATCAGGTTTTTATCTCGAATCATAGTACGCAGCGGATTAAACTAAGATAGAGTTTCCTGTTTTGCAAACAGTTTTCTTTTCGCAATATGATTTTAGCAAAGTATTTTTTACGAATATGCTTATGACAACAAGATAGATATGCAACAAACAAAACACAGCATGCAGTCAAAGCAAATAAACACTTATGGCTTATAGTGGTTCGAAGGTGGTATAATCCTTCTACATCCACTCTACTCCTTCACTGAGGAGGAACTTCGTTAGGTCAGTTTGATTTACAAATCTCGACTCTACAAACCTCTTCCTAACAAGCTATACCTACAGAATCCCAGATTCTTAGGTTACAACCCACACAGGGCAAATAGCCTACACAAGACTATTACTTAGCAAGGATATAATCCTATCAACTAAGTTACACCAAACACAACTTAGCGCACACAACACAAATGATTAAAAGAAATAAAAAGGTTCTTCAACTGGTGTGGAGCAATCTTGATCTATGAAGTCCTATGACTGTTGTATGTTGCTCCTTGAAGGTTGTGTGACTTGAACATGCATGAGCATTTGAGGAGCTCTGGAGTATTTCTGATTTTCCTCTCAACATTGTTCAGCAGCTTTGTTAGTTCAACCACACCTTCAATTTATAGATCTTGAGAATATGTCCGTTGGAAATGTATCCGTTGAAGATGAACACTTTCCCGTTCTGAATTGCAGCTTTTGATCTCCAAGATCTTCTTTGTGTTCGCATTAAATGCTTCTAAGATGTTCCTGACATGTGCATTTAATGCGCTCACAATCTTTGACTTTTATGCAACGCCTAGCTAGTCTGGTTGCCAGATAGCTTTCTTCCCGTTTGAGTTGCATGGTCTTCTTTGTTCTACATGGATAGGAGTAGCACTTGTCTTTCTGCAAGAGATCTGTTGGCTACTTCCTACTTCCTCTGTAGATTGTTGTAGTTCGCTCTTCCTTGTTTGCTTTTCCAGGATGCTATTTTATTCCGCTTTCTGTTTGCTGCCAGGATTTTGTTTCCTTCTCTTCAGCTTTCTGTCCTGCGTCAGCTTTCTGTTTCAGCATCCTGTCTCTGTTTCATCCATTTATTTTTTTACTACAACATCTTGTTGTTTATTCCATGCTAGCTGCTCTTAGAAGATAACTTCATGTTTCTTTTAAAATTGGTTTTCCTTATAATTTGGAAAACCATTACACGATCTCAACTATTTATTTGATCATGTAATTCGTGGAAACTTATTCTAGCAAACTATATTTTCTTATTAGCAACCTGTTCTGTCATATTAAGATAATCTCAGAAATATCCCAACACTTCATAATGCTAGTAAGCCGTCCTTTTAGAGTCTTCTTTTCGATATCAATAGAACTGTCTACAACAACTTTTTTTTAGATAGACGATACTTACCACCACGTTCACAACCCAAAAATACCCGAGCTTGCTTACCACTATCTCCACTATCCAATCGTCTAACCAACACAACCATGTTAAGACGAATTCCAACCCTAGCTGCCCAATTGAACAACGCTTTACGATTATCAAATACTTCATTCGTTCTAAATTCTTCTGAAAAATCTATTTGCTCATACATCGGATTGATAACATTCAATTCATCTGTTACGTTGATAATGTTTATTTGAGTTTTATTTGAATCGTTTTCCTATAATATATGAGATGTACAAGTAAATACATTGATAAAAAACAAAACACTTTATAAAAATGGTTAAATGCAAAAAACAACCCCAACTATCGACTTTTTTCAATTTGCAACCTAATCTTTTTTTTTTCCGATTGCAACCTAATCTATTGTTTTTTTTCCGATTGCAACTTCCATCCATTTTTTGAGCATTTTTCCGGTGAAAATATCATCACGTGACTTGTACACTCACAACTTAAGGTATAACATTCATTTAAGGGTGATTTTATCATTTAAGGAAAGTGAAGAGAGATAAATGCCCTAATTTTTTATTTAGGGCAAAATCATTTTTATAGTTTATTTTGTTAAATACATAATGTAAAAAGATGATTTTACCCTTTAAATGATAAGTGTGCTAGTCACGTGATGATATTTTCATCGGAAAAATGCTAAAAAGGTGAAGGGAGGTTGCAACTGGATAAATTACAGAAGATTAGGTTGCAATCGAAAAAAAAAATAGATTAGGTTGCAATCGGAAAAAAAAAAAGATTAGATTGCAAATTGAAAAAAGTCGATAGTTGGGGTTGTTTTTTGCTTTTAACCCTTATAAAAAACCCATGTTCGACCAATATTAACCGAACATTTGCAATAAAGTTCGATCATCACCGACCGAATACATACTACACTGTTTGACCAACAATGGCCGAACATACTCAAATTTGTTCGGCCAATGCAATCCGAACCTATCACCTTGTGTTCGGCTGATGCAGGCCGAACGTAGTTTCTTTTGTTCACTTATATTGGCTGATCACGATTTTCACAGAATTTTTTCTTTACATGATACAAAAAATAAATCGATAGAACAAAACTTAAGAACTTGCATTGCCCATCTCATGTGTTCTTTCTTACTCCATGATATTTTGTTACTAACTAAAGGAATGAGATTAGGGTTTTAGGTTTGTTTTTTTGAGTGTTAATGGAGTTTGAAGAAGAAGATAAGGAGGAGGAGGAAGAAGAAGAAGAAGAAGAAGAAGAAGAAGAAGGTGTGTAATGTATATGGGTATGTCAAATGGGGTGTGTTTAGAATTTATATTAAATATTGTTTGTTGTTTTTTAAATTATTAGTAAGGGTATAATTGTAATTGTCTTTGTCTAAATAATTTCATTCATATTTAATTTTTTAAGGTGTGTTTAGAAGATGGTGGGGGTGTATAGTTGGGCCCTTTACTTATATATAGTCTACTTACCATATTAATTTGTGTTAAATATCTTGTATATTTATTAATTTCATTTTTTATAATTTCAGAGGATATGATAATTACTCATCATCAATGTGCATATTAAAAATTGTTTATGGGGAACATTTTAATATTTTTTGTTACTTATATAAATCTTTTCTTTTCTCCTTAGGTTAATTAGTATTTTCTCTAGTGCATTGCATGGTCTGTCATATAATATCAATTAATTTTAGTTTTTAATAAAATAATGTAATGGTATATTCATGATTTTTTTTGCACTAAATTTAGTTTATTCTTTTAAATCCATTTGTGTAATAGAATTATAGTTATTTCATATTTGGACTAATATTTAAAATTTATATTTATTTTCATATTTTTAAATAAATTTCAAATTTGAAAATAATATTTAAACAAATTTAGAATGTCTTAAACAACTTCGCATCCAAACAAAAAAAAATTATTAAATTAAATATATATTCTATTTATTCCAAAAAAATTGAAAAAAAAAAGGTGGGACTAAAGGCACCCCACCATTTTCTAAGCACGCCCCAATTAAAAAAAAATTAACTAAAAAAATATGAAAAATATCAATTTTACCCTTTAAGCAAAAAAAGAAAAACAAAAAAAATGAAATCCTAGTCTCCCTCTTCTTCTTCCATTTCTCTATTTTTCATCTTTATTACTTCCTTAGTTTAATTTCTTGAAAAATATAATGCGAACATATTGACGACATTCCATGAATTTGTTAAATGTATGAAAATTATATGAAAAAATACAAAATATCGATCAAACCTGAGCTGTTTCATTCGGTCTTGGTTGGCCGAACATGTAAAAGCACGTTCGGCCATCATAGTCGAACACTTAGGAAGTATATTCGGCCTAACTGAACAGAGCTAGTAGAGTTTGACCTGAAGGGTAAAATTGGTATTATTTATTTTTTAATTTTTTTTAATTGAAAAATATATGAATTGTGATGTGCTTAGAAAATGATTGGGTGCCTTTAGTCCCATCCAAAAAAAATGCTCATTAGTAGTAGTATTATTATTAAACACTTTTGAAGACTTAAGGAAGGTTCAAGCCGGAAGCTACCTATCCTGATTCAATAGCAATTCGCCGGAACTTCCTAAAGTGTCTATATTCGCATATGCATTAACTTACATTCATATGGGGATTGTTGGAAATTGGTTTGGATTAATCGATTTTTGACCAATTTTTTCATGGTGTTTTGTTTGTTAAAAACGAAAGCAATTTGTAAATTTGAAATCTACGTTTTGGTAGATAAATTTAGAGTATTTGTTTTCTCAAATTCAATTTCGGATGAATGAGAACTTAATGTTTGAAGTTGACAATTTAAACTGAAAATATATGAAGGTGTGAATATGTGTGAAGTTGTGAAAAGATGTGAGTTTGAATTAATGCAATCCAAATTAAAGGAATGCAACTAATCTGAAACATTGTGAGACACAATATTCATACCAAAAGGTGTCTAATAATGTAAAAACTTCAATTTAAACCAAAAGGTGTCTAATTATGAGAAAACATCATTTCAAATTAAAAGTTGTCTATTATGGAAAGACATTACACCTCTTCAACTTCTATAAATAGACCTCACATTCAATCATTTCATTCACTCCACTACAACTTGCATTATTAGCATTCTAGTGACTATTGTCTTCTCATCTTCTTGTCTTAGAAAATTCCAAATATCATTTTCGTTCGCTGGAAAACTCTTGTAAGTTGTTGTATCTTGAGGACGTTTGTCGTAAACCATAAAATAGTGAATATAGGGAAATTTCATCTTATGTAGAAAGAGTCGAACTCTTACATCGACTTTCCTATTTGAGTCATTTTCAAATACACCATATATTAATTTGCAACAATAGATACACGTAGTTTCACAACAAATAAAATATTATATCCAACACCCGCAAGTTTTAAGAAAAGATAAAAACTTTTGTGCACCTGGTGCACGGACCCTAAATCCGTACACTCGGGTCGATCCGACTCGTACGCGCCTGCACGTGCCAGCACGCGCCTCTAGGTTGCGGACAAAATCCGCCCAAACATGCTCCCAGGTGTCTGACCTTTATGTTATGTTAACTATATCGTTTAGTAGTGTTAGTCATACCTTTTAGTTATGTTAGACATACCTTTTGTAAGGCTAGCTGTACCTTAGCATTTTTTTAAACAGACATATTAATCTTTCATTCATTTTAGTTATAACAGTCATACATTTTAGTTATGTTGGATATATATTTTAATTATGTTAGTTGTACCTTTATATATTATATAAAGGTATGACTATGTTGATACCTTTATGTAGTATTAGACATATCTCTTTATATAGTGTTAAGCATACCTTTATTTTATGTCAGTCATACATTTTAGATTTTTACATGTACCTTAACATATTATCAAACAACTATTAATACCTTTCATACGTTTTAGTTATATTAGTCATACTTTTAGTTATATTAGTCATACATTTTAATTATGTTGGTTGTACCTTTATATATATATTACATAAATGTATGTTTATGTTGATATAAATGTATAAATAATATCACATAAATGTAAATATCTACAATTTGTGCCGAAATTAGGGTTTATTGTACCGAAATTAGGGTTTAGGGTTAAAGTATTACATAAAGGTATGATATTTGTATATAAAAGTATGACTAATATAACATAAAGGTACTAACATAGTATGAAGACCAGCAAAAAAAATTTGTAAAGTTAAAGTATTGCACTAAGGGTATGAAATCTGGACATAAGGGTATCACTAATATAACATAAATGTATGACTAATATAATATAAAAGTATGACTAACATAACATAAAGATCAGGGCAAAAAAAAAAAAGGAAAAAGTATGGATCCGGATCGGATTCGGCCCGACCCGACCCGAGTGCATGGATCTAAAATCCATGCACCAGTTGCACAAGAGACTGACTCTTAAGAAAATTACAGATAACATGAATAATTTCAGTATGGCACAATAATTAAGATAATAAAATAAATGGCAATACTATTAAATCCAAGCTCAAATTTAATTTAATCCACGTTTAATTAGATAAACTGATGAAATAGTGAAAAATGAATATAGATGGAATTCAGTTGTTTCAAGGAAACATAGTTTGGTTGGAAATGTAGAATGTAAAGGAAATAGGAATTTAAAATGAACTTCGAGAGGCAAGAAAAATAGTTAGCTTTTAAAAGATATTTCTCCAATAATACAACAATATAGCAAATGGGGTTAGTCTGAAAAATCTCTCTCAATGTGCAAAGAAAGTGTTACAATTGTGACAAATTAATCGAATCAAGAACACACTCAAAATTGGATGTTTTTATAAATAAATAATGATACTAATAATAATAAAACTAAAAAAACCATCCGGAATTAAAATCATTTTTCATCTAATAATTGTAGTGTCTTTCAATTTATATTTCATAATTATCATAATTTTTAATTTAATTCCACAATTTAAGAATTTGTCCAATTTTAAAATGTTTCACTTCTCATATTCTTACAAATTTAAACAATTGTGGAAGGTCACACTAAATCACTTCTCTTCTCATCTTCTTTCAAATTTAAACAATTGTGGAAGGTCACGCTTCCACAACAAATTGTGAATATTCTTCACCTGTTTGTCAAAAACAAGTCAAAACTGCTCGTCTCGTGGAATCATGAATTTCAGATTTTTCATTTTCAAAAGATTTTTTTTAATGATGTGGTATTTTTTCATAAATACTTTTAATGATTTGGATTTAATATTATGATGTGTAAATTAGTTTTTTTTTTTAATTTTTTATTACGATTGACCAATAAAAAAATTTCATGTTCACTGACATCACACTGAAGTCATCAAAATCCCAAACTAAAGATCACATGCATCCCACGTGACATTTTCCAATGAAATTAGAATTTCCAAGCAAAAGTTGACTCAAATCGGACAAATTTTTAAAATTGAGGGACTACAAAAGAAATCATATCTATTATATGATATCAAAATTGGAAAACACTAGTTGATAGAGAAAATAATTTAGCCCATCTTTCTGACAATATCCTTCATAAATAAAATACATATTTAAAAGCAGTTGGGTTGTGTTTAGATTAAGTGATTTGAAATCATTATATTTCAATTCTCTAAATATTCAAAATCTACTCAAATGCTCAAAAATCAGTTCAAAATGAAAATAATTGATTTCAAATCCATATAAATCCAAACTTAATTAACTATCCTTTATCAAATCCTTCAATCCAAATTCCAAACACAACTTTAGAGTTGAAAATCCCTTTTCGCGCAGTTGGTTCCAGTCACTAGGTAAAATCTTTCAGCAAACTATCTTAATACACCCAACTTGATAATTCAAACAAATAAACCTTTTTCTTAACAAAATAACAGAAAGCATTTCAGGCTTCAGGATCAATGATAAAGAAAAAAAAAAAAAAACCTATTGCATTCAAGTAGTATTTATTGGTCATCCAAACATCAAAACACTAACCATGTTCATTACCTGATTCATTTTGAGATCAATATTTTGCAATGAGGAAACCACAAGGTTCAAAAAACATCTCATTAGAGAACATCATATTCATAGGCATGTTTCGACAAACTAGCTCCACTACGAACCAAGAAGTTCTGAGTTTATGATTTTCAAGAACCCAATAATACTCTCCTAGCATCGGAACAGAGAGAAAAAACACAACATACAGATTTCTTTTTCGAAAAGCTCAGCTAACATCACACATAATAGAAAGAAAATGAGAAGATTCATATTCTTGATTAGAAAAGGTAGAACTCACCCTCATCCTAATGTCGTGATCTTGATGCAGCTTGTCTGGCTTCATCTGGTGTTGAAGGAAAGAGTTCCACATACCTTGATCCAATCAGCATCTTGTCCTTGCACATGGCTTTTCTAGCCTCATCAGCTGAAGCAAATTCCGCATACGCCTCTCCAGTAGCTTTCCCATCAGGCCGGCACGCAATCTGAATCTTGTCCTCTGTCACATCAAAGTCTCCAAAGAATTTCACAATTTCTGACTTTTTTACCGAGTATGGGAGGCCACGAAGCTTCAAGATCTCGGTGTACTCCATGTTATCTTTGTCTGGAGACCTTTTACGTCGCGTGACAGGTGAGGACCCACGAGTGTCAATGCTGCCATAAGCTCCTTCACGCACCTCAGCAGCTATAGCGTTGTAATACTCCTGCTTCTTGCACCTAAATACCTCAACGTATCGCCTTCCCATGTTCTGTCGATCCCTCTGAAGTGCAAGCTCGGCCTGCATATGACCTGCAAAGACTACAAACGCTTCTCCAGAGAACCTCCCGTCCTTGTTCACCAAGAAGACATCGACAATGTCCAGCCCATCAAAGAACTTGAAAATGTCAACATCTGTGCAGTTGAAGGGAAGGCCCCTTAAACGAACCACAGGAAAGGCAGATGGCTGGTACCTCCTGCCATAGCCATACTGTTGATAACTGCTCGAACTGCTGCTCACTGCGAAGTAGGGATTTGATTCCATCAATCTTGGTCTCTTTGAGCCGATCTCGTACCCGTCCGAAACCCCCCCGCTCCCAAACAATGACCTTCATTATTCACACCCAAGGAAGGAAAAATCCCCCACTCAACCTTGTTAATAAAGCCAATCCCAGCCCATTTATTTCTCCTATATTCTAGTTTTTTTTATTGTACTTAAAGGCACTTTATTCATATATCATAAACCCAGTTGGAGATAGATTCTTATTGAAAAAACAATGCAAATCAAAAACAACAAAAACCAGGAGTGAAGTGATCCATTCAAAAGATTACCTAATTAGATAAAGATAACAACCCCCGAAAAAATATATATGTATATATCATTGAAAGTTGAACATCATTATGTATTCAAATTCTACAGTGTAATCAGCATAATCACAGAAATATGCTATTCCAGAAGTAGCTCCGAAATCACAGAAATAACTATAAACATTTAATCTCTAGAATGGCTAGCAAGATGAAGTGTCAATTTCATGGAAATCAGATTTTCATCTCACAAATAGCACTCATGTCCAAGACCTTTTTCTTTTTTTTCAATACTTCCTTTCAAACTCTAACCTGCTAGTCTAACCCAGTGGCAAGGGAGATTTAAAAGAGAAAAACAGAAGATAACAAAAATTGTGTTTCATAATCATCAAACAAATAATCCTCATCTCAAGAACACACATTTCACAGCCAAATGGCAATTAAAATACATCAGAATAGATTGTACTTGCTGACGTAGAACAAAAATTTGCAAGAAACAATTTCTTCCCAAAAAAAAAAATATATATATATATATATATATATGATAGCACAATGACTGCCCTAGATTATAAGCAAATGTGTAAAAGGCACAATTTTTTTCATTTTTCACGGAAGCATCAAATATATGAATCGATGCTGAAGTGTTAAGTCGACCTAATTAAACCGACAAACATATTTAATCTCAACACACGCATAAGATAATTACACCCAAACAGGTCGAAGAAACCAAATTCAATTGTCCAAGATGAATCAAATACAATAAACCAGGAAATACTGAGAGAAAGAAAAAGAAGAAAAACAAGATCGTTCAACTCACCCTCTATGGCCGTACATGGCGGCGGCCTGAACTTTTCCGTAGATCAAAACCGAAACCAAATGCGAACGAACGACGCTTTGCGGAGATGGAAAAATGAAGCAAATTGAACCCTAGATAAAAACTAAGCTGCCATATTAGTATCGTGTTTAGACTTGCAGAAACGACATCGTTTACAGTCTCAATACCAAATAATTAAATAAACAAGTTTTATCAAAGTTTTTTTTTTTTTCCCAATATCATAATTAAACAAGCTTTTTTACCCACTTTAAAAGAAACAAGTTTGTTTTGCCAAATTTAATACACATAATTAAACAGGTTTTGGTTTTACCCAGCTTATAAAAGAAACAAGTTTTTCATCTAATTTTTTTTTCTAAATATTGTAAATACTTTTTAGTTATCTCACTCAATGAGTCGATATCTCTATTATCTCTTTTTGAAATTTGTAGAAAACAAATTTCTCTCCTATGTTCATCCTCTCACATCTCGATTCTCTCTGGCATCTATCTCATTTACATCTCGATTATTTCTATCTTCTCTTTCAGTCCATTTTCTATATAATTTTTAACTTTTGTGTTTTAGTAGTGTGTTTCGAAATTCTTTTATGTCTAAGATTTCAAAAAATGGTACCATCATGATTTACAATCTCAATGGTGATGAGCAGTGGCAGATCAAGGGGGGCAAGAGGGGGCTGTTGTCCCCCCAAGAATTTTGAAAAAAAATTTTAGTAGTGCATTTTAAAATAATTTCATACAATTGTCCCCCTAAAATTCAAATGATATATTATATTTTTACCTTATTTCTTTCCACATCAATATATATATATATATATATATATATATATTGTGTTATAGAATAATCAAAAATATAGTATATTTTAAATTAGCTATACAATCATAGAAAATATATATGTAAAATTTCAATATATTTAGACTTTTTATGAATGTGTTCATTCCTCCCGAAGTCCTGCCCCCGCAAACACTAAATTCTGGATCCGCCACTGGTGATGAGTGTGTTCGAGATTTAAGGTTTTCTCATAAAAAAATTGAAATAGATAATCTTGAAGTTAAGTACCATCAAGATCTACCTTGCCGAAGGTAATTTAATTAGTTTGAGATCTTAGATCTCCATGCTATATCATCGAGATCTATTTTGCTTTTAATTTTTTAAAAATTTAAATTCTCTATTTTAAGGTTATTTATTTCAATTTACATCTGATTTGGGTAAAAAAAAAAAAAACGTCCTTTATCAAGTAAATATTTTTTATTTTTTCTTATGTAAAACTGGTAGAAACAATATGATAACCGTAGTATTTTGCATATTTTAGCATAGTGTTTTAGTATTTTCCAATATACTATAAGTGCATTTTAAAGTGGTTTTGATTACTTTCTCGTATGAGTTCTCCCTTGAGGGCATTTTATAGGCAATGGTTTTGTTGTAATCTTCATTTGTTGTACTCTAGTTCTTCGTACAACAAGTCTTCAGTGATTGCTTCCAGCAGCTGCTACTTGCAGTATGCAGCAACGTCTTAACATGCCTTCTTCTCTTCTTTTTCCTAAAATATTAAGGACTCAAAACTAATCTAGCTAGTTTCAATTAAACAATGTGAAAAATTGGGTACTCTAAAGTCCTATTACAAATATGGTTTGTTTCATCAAAATCTAAACATTGATATCCAAACAGTTAATTTTGGATCTGCATTAACTCAACATTAATCGATATTGTCTGACTGTTTAACTAAATCAACTTGGTTCAACCCGTCTAACGAAATGAGATCCATATGACGATCTTATGAAAGACTTACTCAATTAAATTCAAGAACTAAAAAACCTTCAATAACATATCATATATATATATATATATATATATATATATATATATATATATATATATATATATATATGAACCTAATGATACATATAGCCTATAAAATATATTAATAATTTTGTAATTGATCACCAAATTATATTAAAGCCTACAGACGGTTCAATACTAATTTAACATAAATAAAAAGGTTAATATCAAAGAAGCCATCTGAATTATATATGTTTCTTTTCAATCTTCAATCGAACTCTTTTTATTTTCTTTTTTCTTTTTGATTGCACAATAATATTTATGATTATTTTTTTCAAATTGCAATGTAAGGTGATTTATTAATCACATGTTTGATAAAATTGAATTTAATTTCCCAATTTCTTTTAGACTATATATATGGAAATATACGCCAAAACACTCCTCATTTTCAAATCAAACACAATTAAAGCCAAACAAAATCCTCAAATCAACTTTATGATTTATATTTGATTCACTCAATTTGAGCAAAAATCAATGATAATTTCAAAGTTGGCTAGAAAATGGCCTGAAAGTGGCCTAAGTTGTAATTTGAAAAATCAATAACTTTACGATGCAACGAAAAAAGAAAAAATTTTAGGTTCCAAATTGAAAATAAAATATCATATCTTAGGTTACATTTTTTACACATTTATTATCAATTTGCTACATGAAATTATTGCATTTTTTTTCTAGTGAGTGTCTAAACTTAAAAAATATTTGATCAGTAGTCATACTTGACGAATATTTCCGTTTGCACCCAAACTCATTTTTGACACATTTTTCCGATCAAAAATAGCCACCATAGAACATGAAAGCGTAATCTATCTTCAAACATCAACCAAAATGCATAAGTCGTACATCAAAATGACCCTCTTTCGAAGCCAAATTATAACTTTAAATCAATTTCACACTTTCTCTTTGATTTGAATTTGAATCGAACAAAAATTGTTCAAATTCCTAAGGCTCTATTTGGTTTGAGTTATTGATGTATTTATTAATATTTTTAATTATGGTGGAATTGTACTGTTCACCAAAAATGAGTTTGATAGTATAATTTAAATGATTATGGTGATGTAGCTCCGATCCAAAGCTCCGGTTCTTCAACCCAAAAACTCGAAATCTTGGACCTTGATGTTGCTCCGATTCGATTCTCCAACTTCCCGATCCAAAAACTGATGATCTTAAACACGAAGACCTGCAAAATAAACATCGGGAGGGGTTCCCGGCGATGGGACTCCGACGCTCAAGTCAGAAAAAGGAAGAGGATATTTTTTTGCAAGTGTACGTGTGTGTATTTTGAATTTAAGTGTGCATAAGGAAAAATAAAGAATGAACACAAGAGGTATATATAGACTCCCTGGAATATGAGTTGGTTGAGATTCATCCCTTAAAGTATGGGATACGGACTAACAGTTCCGCTGAAATAGCGGTTAGTTAGGTTCAAAGTCTGTTCGTCATATCTCACGTTAATCAGTTCCTCTTTCGTTAGTTCGTTCATAGGGCTGTAACTCAGTTCGTTTAGCTTCGCCACATACCAGTTTTTCCTCATCTAATTTAGTTCGTCATTGTACTTCCCGACTGCACTGGCTCGCACTTTCTTAGTTCGATCAGGAGATGGCCGAACAACTTGTTTCTCCATACCTCAAGTGCTTTGACTTTGGCCTTAGTTCGGTTTCTAAGAGAAGGACTCGGTTTGACTTTGTTCGACTAAGTTCGGTTTATAAGAGGACTTGGTTCGACTTAGTCCGACCATATCAAGTACTCCCCCCCTTCGAAGTGCGTGTTTACACGCACAAACATAGTCCGCTAGCAAATTAGTCGAACACTTAATGCGTCTTTCCAAGGCAAAACGTCTCTTCAGCCGCTTCTTGTCACATCCAATCGACACGTGGCCAGATAGGATTCCCGCCCAATGCCTTTTTGTCTTCCACCGTTGGATTTCGTCGGATCTAACGGCTGGGAGTTCGCGACTCTTCACATTTTCCCCCCAAAAACCGATGAAATCTCTATAAATATGCCCTTCATTAAGTTGAAAAACCTTTACGCCACAAATCACTGTAGCTTATCTTCTTCAAGTTTTCTCTCTTCCATCAAGGGTTTTCTTCTTCGATCTCTAGGTTTCTTCGATTGTTACAGGTACCCATCTTCTCCTCTTCCCTTGTCATTATTTTTCAAATGGCCACCTCTAGTTCAGTGGTTGATGTTCCTAAAAATTCTAGACGAAAAACCGTAGATACAGTATTTTCTTCCACAAAAACCACCCAGACCCATCTAACCTTACTAAGCTCACTCTTGGTGGGTGGTTATTCTGTGGCAATTCCTAACCCCGAAGACCGACCCCATCGAGCTCCAATCGGTCATCAGACGTGGTTCCTTAAACATGTCACCCTGGGCTTAGTTCCCCCTGTTCATCCCTTCTTTTTAGAAATCGGTTCGGGTTTTGGCGTATGTCCGAATCAATTGCATCCCAATTCTATAAGTTATATTGTATCGTTTTATATGGTATGTAAATGGATGAGGGTCGACCCTACTTTCGACCGATTTCGGTCTTGCTTTGTTTTGAAAAACGCAAATCCTTTCCGTTTTCACTTGAGCCCTCGCAGGGGGGAAAGGCGAGCTACTTTTTTGTCTCCTGGGGACGAAAAGGTCAGTTCCTGGGAGAGGTACTATTTTTTCATTCGCGAACCAGCGAACCAACCCTTCAATTCTCTTCCCTGGGTCCAAACTTCTACCCAATCCGATCCTCCTCCATCTCCCGATTATCAAATCTCTGTTTTGAATAAAATTTTTGACAAGGGGTGGTTCGACGTGGTCCAACTAAGTTCTTGTGAATCGTTGCTGGCATTCTGGGGGTTCTACCCGAACAGCCACGTTCCTTCTCGATTTAATCTAGGTCAATCTTTTAATTCCTGTCATTTATCATGCTAATACGAACTGCTTGGGTGTATATTGGCTTACCCACGCCTTCTTTTTGCAGATAGGAAAATGAACCGATTTTTCAGCTTCGCCGATGAGGTCCCTGAGGAGGAGAGGACTCCCTATTCGCCTTCTCAGAGTTGTGTGAACACTGACTTGGCTGCGTCCTTCAAACAGACAGAAGAAAACCACCTCGCAGAGCTAGCCCAAAGGACTCCAGGCTCAACTGATCATGTAATGCAAAAGGAGGGTATTCTCCCCGAGAGATCAGAATCTGCTTTGCTGATCACACTGCCCAATGCTGAAGCCCCCTTCTGTTCGACTTCGCCCACTGTTCGCTCATCTGATCATGTCGATCTGACCGAGGAGATCACAGGAGAGGCGACGGAGGCTACGCCTTCTCTACAAAGGAAGAAAAGGGGGCCTACTAGCTCGCGGAAGTCCGCAGACAAGAAACAGAAAACAGCTGAGGGGCCCTCAGTTAGTTAGGAGGTCTCGAAGGATGTGGCCGTTCAGAAGGGGAAAGCGGCAGAGGTTGAGGAGGATGCTGAGGCAAGAGACATAAGGTTAAATCTTGCTCGTCTGGCAAACGCGAGGAAGTTTTTTGAAGGCTTAAGCAAGAGAGCTCTTCGCCGACGGGACAAGGCTTTGGAATACCGTCATGTAGCGGAAGAGAAAGAAGAAGAGAAAAAGGCCTTGGAGAGCGACCTAGCGATCCATTCTGACCAGACGAACAAGCTGTCCGCTGAATTGGAGCAGTGCCAGGTTGAGCTTGCCTTGGCTCGATCAGAGGTGTCCAAGAGGGATGAATGACTTTTGGAGAAGGAAAAGTTCGCTACTGAAAAACAAAAAGAGCTCCTTACAGTCGAAGTGGAGATTCGAAAACTAAGGGAGGATTTAGAGCGGGAGCAGAGTGTGCGGATTCAGTTCGCGGAGAATTCGAGGATGGAGGGATTCCGAGCTGGAATTACAGAGGGCTTTCATCGATTCGCTCAAAGCTCGGAGATGGAGCTAATAGCTGAAGAGTTTCGCGAGAGACTCTTTAGTCGCATGTGGAATTCCGTTCTTTTCCTCTCCAAGGCTACTCCCATGGCCGAAGCCTATTTCAAGGAAGGTGTTCGACTATGCCAAGAAGAGGTGAAGGAAGCTCAACCCGAATCCCAGCTCCGATTCCGTCTTTCTTCACTTGGTAAAAAATTGCAACAATCCTTCCCGATTCCTCCCGGTTGGCAAGGGGATCCGAACGAAGACGTTGATGCCAAATGGTGGGAAGGATTTCTTCAGCAAGCTATTTCAGAAGTTCTTCCAAGTGCCAGTTCGACTATTCAACTTGAGGAAGATACTTCGAATCTAATGGTGGATCTTCCTGATGAGATGTTCGATCCTTCTGCACCGCCGACCTCCGCTGCCGATCTATCAGTTCTTCCCTCTTCTTCTAAAAAACCATCTGATGATGTTTTGTAAAATTTTTCATATTTTTTGTCTAGAACTATTATGTATCTTCTATGAACAATCTATCGAATTTCCTTTTATAACTTTTCGCACACATATATTTATCTTTCATTTGCTTGTTTGCAAGTACGAGGCACTTACACCATCAAAATTTTATTAATAATCAAATGAACTTTATTAATATTTCAGTCCGCTTAGTCAGAACACTCTGAGGGAGTGTTTACATTCCGAGGGAATGTTGCAGTTCGCTTAATCAGGACACTCCGATGGAGTGTTTACATTCCGAGGGAATGTTGCAGTTCGCTTAATCAGGACACTCCGAGGGAGTGTTTACATTCCGAGGGAATGTTGCAATTCGCTTAATCATCAATTATAATTGTAATATGAAATAAAGCAGAAAAAGAGTGACACAACGATGTAACGTGGTTCGGTCAAATTGACCTACGTCCACGGAGAATAAATGTTTCTCATTTTATCAAGCAACAAAAATTAAAAAAGTAACAAATAACCTACGAGAAGGTGATGCTTCAAGCATAAAATTTCTTCAAATGACTCACATGCCATGGCCTTGGCAACCTTTTTCCATCTTCATCTGCCAGTTCGTAAGATCCTCCCGAAAGAATCTTGGAAACGATATATGGCCCTTCCTAAGTAGCATCCAACTTTCCAATTTCAACCAGGGCGTCAGCTTGCCTTAGCACCATATCTCCTACTTGGAATTCCCTTCTTCGAACTCTTTTGTGAAACGCAGCTTGAATGCGTCTTTTATAGAGCTCGTGTCGAACTCGGGCTTCATCCCTCAATTCGTCCAGAAACATTAGATCAGTTCTAATCAACTCCTCGTTTTCTTGTGGCTCAAAATTGGTGATCCGCAAAGCTTCTCCTTGAATTTCTGTTGGAACTACTGCTTCCATCCCAAATGCCAAACTGAAAGGACTCTCTCCCGTCGTCGTCCTAGCCGTTGTTCGATAAGCCCACAATACTGATGGTAGTTCATCCACCCAGTTCGACTTCTCAGATTCGAGCCGCTTTTTGAGTCCATCCACTATGATTCGGTTTACTACTTCGACTTGGACATTTGCTTGTGGATGTGCAACTGCAGTAAACACTTGCACAATTTTCATCTCTTCGCACCATCCCGTGATTTTCTTTCCTCGAAACTGAGCTCCGTTGTCTGACACCAAAACTCTTGGCAAACCAAATCTGCAACAAATATTCTTCCAAACAAAGTGTATCATGTCAGCTTCTGTAATTTTGACTAGAGGTTCGGCTTCGACCCATTTAGTGAAGTAATCTACTGCTACTACCAAAAATTGTTTGCTTCCCCTGGTCTTCACAAACGGACCAACTATGTCGATTCCCCATCTAGCGAAGGGACAAGGCGAACAAGTAGTTAGCATATCTGCGGCTGGCGTGTGGATCCGTCATCCATGTTTCTGACAAGATTCACACTTTCTAACAAGCTCCTCAGCATCATTCTTCAACGTGGGCCAGTAAAACCCAGCTCGTACCACCTTCCGAGCTAAAGCTCTTGCTCCAGAATGTTCGGCACATCCTCCTTCATGAGCTTCTTTTAACACCTTAATCCCTTCTTCTTGAGATAAGCATCTTGCATCTGTTGGTAAAAAGGTTTTCCTGTATAATAATCCGTCAATAACATAGTAGAAACGAACTTGCCTTTCTAACCTCTCTAACTCCTTCATTGTTCCTTCCCTTTTGCCCTCCAAAAAATGTAAAAAAGGAGTTCTCCAATCGGTCTCTGCCTCGTCAATATTCATAACTTCACTTTCTCTCCCAACGCCCATCACAGTAATACTTCTCTGCGAACAGTCTTGCAACGAACTGCCTATCTTTGATAGAAAATCCACCTTTTCATTTTCACTTCTGGGGATCTGTTCAATTTGAAGCTTTTCAAATCTGTTCTCCATATCTTTGATTTTGTCCACGTAGGAAATCATCCTATCTTCTTTGACTTCACACTCATTTCGGAGTTGTTGTGTTACCAACTGCGAATCTGATTTCACTGTTAAGTGGCGCGCTCCAGCCTGTTCGGCTATCTTCAAACCCTGCAAAAAGGCTTCATATTCTGCTTCATTGTTAGATGCTTTGAACAAGAATTTTATGGCAAACTGTAATTCATCCTTTTCTGAACTAATCAGCAATATTCCAGCTCTGGCTCCTCGATGAGATGAGGATCCATCTACAAACAACTCTCACTCCTTCTTTTCTTGTGCTTTGGTTGTTTCTTAGATGAAGTCCGCCAAGGCCTGACCTTTGATAGCTGTTCGAGGTTCGTACTTGATGTCAAATTGACCCAGTTCGATGGCCCATTTGACTAATCTCCCTGATGCCTCAGGCTTTCCCAGAATGGTGCTCAACGGATGATCTGTTCGCACTGTTATCGCATAACTCAAAAAGTATGGTCGTAATCTCCTGGCAGCAGTAACCAAAGCATAGGCCACCTTTTCGATCTCAATATATCGCACTTCGGCGCCTTGAAGAACTTTACTGACGAAGTAGACAGGGAACTGGTCCTTTCCTTCTTCTCGCATAAGAACCGAACTAACAGATTCTTCACCAATCGCCAAGTATACCTGCAGCGCTCCTCCTTGAATCGGCTGCTTCAACAACGGAAGTGAAAAAAGGAACACTTTTAAATCGTCAAAAGCCTTCTGACATTGTTCGTTCCATCCGAACTGACTACTCTTTCTAAGGACTTTGAAGAAAGGCAATCCCTTATCCGCCAACCTTGATATAAACCTGCTTAGAGCAACAACTCGACCAGTTAGAACCTGTACCTCTTTTATGGTTTGCGGATGAGCCATATCTTGGATAGCTCGAATCTTGCTTGGATTAACTTCGATTCCCCTCTCAGTAACCACATATCCCAGAAATTTCCCTGCTTTTACTCCGAACGAGCATTTTGATGGATTCAACCGCATCTCATATCTTCGAATAGTTGTCATTGTTTCTCTCAAGTCTGCTGCATGAGTGTTCGCCTGAATACTTTTCACCAACATGTCATCCACGTAAGCTTCCATATTACGACCTAACTGGTGCTTGAACATCTTATCCACCATCCTCTGGTAAGTAGCTCCCACATTCTTTAATCCAAACGGCATCACAGTGTAACAATAGGTACCTGACGAAGTGATGAAAGAAACTTTGGGCTTATCTTTCGGATGTAACAGGATCTGATGATACCCTTGTGCAACATCCATCATGCTGAGCAGTTCGCAACCGGCAGTTGAGTCCACCAATTTATCGATTCGGGGGAGTGGGTAATGATCCTTTGGAGAAGCTTTGTTCAGATCTCGAAAATCAATACACATTCGCCATTTGTCTCCAGGTTTAGGCACCAACACCACATTAGCCAGCCACTGAGGGTATTGGATCTTCTCAATATGCCCTATCTCCAACAACTTCTGAACTTTCCTTTCTATTATCTCGTTTTACTCATCACCAAAGTGCCTCAACTTCTGCTTGATTGGTCGAACCTCGGGCTTAGTATCCAACTGATGAACTGCTATATCCGGGTTTATACCCTTCATATCTTCCGGCTTCCATGCGAACAAATCCACATTCTCTTTCAATACTTGCACAATCTCACTAAGGTTTGGTTCGGCCAAATGACTGCCAATGCGAACTACAAGTCCCGGTTGTTCTGAAATCAACTCAATGCTCATCAATTCTCCTTCTTCAAACTCCGCTGTGTTCGCCTCTCGTCCTTTCTTTCGACTCTGATCTCTTTCTCTATCAATCTCAATTTTCTGTTCGGTCTTCCATTTTTGGGATTCAGACTGGCGAACAGCAGCAACGTAACAGCGCCGAGATGTCTGCTGATTGCTGTGGACTACTCCCACTCCCACAGTTCGTCCTTCCTCATTTTCCACTGGGAATTTCATCATCAAATGAGCAGGTGAGATAACAGCTGCATAAGTACTCAACGAAGGACGCCCTAAAATCACGTTGTACTGCGAGGATGCGTCCACCAATAGGAAAGTTATTATCTTATTTTGTCTCCATTCCCTTTCTCCCAAAACCTTGGGTAACTGGACCTTGCCAAACACTGTCACGGCTTCTCCAGAAAACCCATAAAGAGAAGTCTCCACCGACTTCACTTCGACTGTCGATCTCATCTTTCGAAAACAGTCCATAAACATGATGTCCACCGAACTTCCAGTATCAACGAATATCCTTTCGACGTTAAAACCCCCAATCTCAGCCGCAATCACCATAGCATCGAACTGCGAACTCTAGAGAGCTACTTTATCTTGAGCCCCAAACTGCACTACTACTTCGTCGAAGATTGTTTGAACCTCATCGCCTTTCTGTCGAACTGAATTCAATCTCACCTTGCGAGCTCTGTTTGAATCTCCATCTGTTGGTCCTCCTATGATCATGTGTATAGTGGGCCTTTCCTCCCTCTCAGGCCTGTTTCGCGGCGGAAGCGGCGGAGGAGGAGGTAGTTCAAGTCGTTGTTGTCTCATTTCCCTTCTAGGTTCCTCTCGATCATTCCTCGGTTCTCTGTTATCTTGTCGGCGAGGGCGAACATACCGAGCAAGCCTGTTCTCCCGAACTAATCTCTCCAGTTCGTCCCTGAGGTGCAAGCACTCATCAGTACTGTGTCCATACTCATTATGAAACCGACAAAGCTTGTCATTCCCGAAGGTGGATGGTTTCTTGGGAGTCGGGCTCCAGGTTGCCGGCCATTTCAATTGGGGCAGATTCCAGATCTCCATCAATACTTGTCCGGGAGAAATATTCAGGGGGGTATATTGGTCATACCTCCTACCAACTTTGCTATCTCGCAACGGCGGGGGCGCGAACCTCGCTCGAGATTCCCCCGTCTCCTTCCTCCTTGTAGACTCCTGTTCCTGTGACTTATTAGCTCGGCTAAAGCCCTCACCCTTCTTAATCCGCACGGCCTCTTCCAGGTTGATGTACTTGGTGGATCTCTGCAATAGATCATCAAAATTCCTCGGCATCTTCTTAACCAGAGAAGTATGAAGATCACCCTCTTTCAAGCCCTGTATAAAGGCATTGACTATTAAGTCATCTGAAGCCCCAGGAGCTTCCCGGGCTGCATCTGTAAACCTTCCAACGTACTCTCTCAACATCTCATCCCCTTTCTGTTTTACACCGAACAGAGTTTGAATAGATCGCCGCTGTCTTCTGGCACTGACGAACTGGTGTAGGAATAACTCTGATAATTGTTCGAAGTCATGAATAGTTCCATCAGTCAATTGACTGAACCAGGTCTGAGCAGCCTTGGTGAGGGTAGTGGCAAACACCCTACACTTGATGCCATCTGAATACCGGTGTAAGAGAGCGGTATTTTCAAATCGACACAAGTGATCCCACGGATCAGCAGTACCATCGTAATCAAAATTCACCGGTCGAAAAGATGCCGGTAATTCGTCTTCCATCACTTCCTCCGAAAAGGGATTCTCCTTTGAACCCTTTGGGACTCGTCGAATATTACGCTGAACTTCTTTCATCTCTCTTTTCAGTTCATCAACCCTATCCGATAACTCATCGCGGTCTCATTTCTGTCCCCGAGAGCAATTAAACTGGCTTTCCCTCTCATCCGTTTGTGACCTATAATCACTGGCTTCTTTCTCCCGATGAGTATCCACATTATCCTGATGTGACTCAGCTCTTTGTTTCCCCATAGCCTTCTGGACAGCTGCTTCCATCAAGTCTGCCAATTCCTCTGTCGTTAAGGTAATGGTACGAGGGGGATCCACCGGGGTAGGACTCCGGTCACCCTCTCGATTTTCAGGCCTCCTGGATGAATCACCGACTTCCATCATTCTCCTTGATCCTCTGGTATTCACCATGCTTGTTATCTCAATGCCTTAAAACTCAGATTGTTTTCCCACAGACGGCGCCAATTGATGTAGCTCCGATCCAAAGCTCCGGTTCTTCAACCCAAAAACTCGAAATCTTGGACCTTGATGTTGCTCCGATTCGATTCTCCAACTTCCCGATCCAAAACTGATGATCTTAAACACGAAGACCAGCAAAATAAACACCGGGAGGGGTTCCCGGCGATGGGACTCCGACGCTCAAGTCAGAAAAAGGAAGAGGATATTTTTTTGCAAGTGTACGTGTGTGTATTTTGAATTTAAGTGTGCATAAGGAAAAATAAAGAATGAACACAAGAGGTATATATAGACTCCATGGAATATGAGTTGGTTGAGATTCATCCCTTAAAGTATGGGATACGGACTAACAGTTCCGCTAAAATAGCGGTTAGTTAGGTTCAAAGTCTGTTCGTCATATCTCACGTTAATCAGTTCCTCTTTCGTTAGTTCGTTCATAGGGCTGTAACTCAGTTCGTTTAGCTTCGCCACATACCAGTTTTTCCTCATCTAATTTAGTTCGTCATTGTACTTCCCGACTGCACTGGCTCGCGCTTCCTTAGTTCGATCAGGAGATGGCCGAACAACTTGTTTCTCCATACCTCAAGTGCTTTGACTTTGGCCTTAGTTCGGTTTCTAAGAGAATGACTCGGTTTGACTTTGTTCGACTAAGTTCGGTTTATAAGAGGACTTGGTTCGACTTAGTCCGACCATATCATATGGGTTTACCAAAAATGTGTTTGAGTGATAAACTTTAAATTGATGAAAGTACAATTGATAATTATATCCTCCCACTTACAAAACATATTTGATTGTCATCATCCAAACTATTCGGAGATAAAATTAAAACATTTTGAAGTCATCACAGCCACCATTCAGCACGCATGGGAGCTTCTTCCAACAGGTACATCATCCAGTTAGGAACAATTTCACAAAATGAAGATGAAATTGTTTTTTCACAAAAAAATGTCATTTTGGACTTCATCATGGTTTTATTAACCCATCATATTTGATGGATTTATAAACACACAAATAATGGATGATAAACCAACTTAGCAAAATCGGACCTAAATTATAATTGAATTTAAAACATATGAACCAAACATGGGTTTTGGTAAGGTAAAATCTCTAAACCAGCCCAAACACATGAAACAAAGAGGCCTAAATTGATTTTTACACAATTCAGACTATAATTGAATGGAAATGATGAAATCTACTTGGGGTTATAATTTGACTTCCAATGCAAATCATTTGGCATGACTAAGAATTTTTTTTTATTGATATCTGGAGGAGGATTGCATTTTCGATTTTTCTGGCAAATGTTTTGGTTAGAAAATGTCAAAATTTGAGTTTGGGAAGCAACATGAAAAATTCATAAAACATGACTAGTTAATCATACATATTTTTGAATTTAGACACCTACTATAAAAGTGCATTAATTTAGATATCAAGTTATTAACCACTTTTCATATTAATCCTAAATAATAACTGAGCTATAAATATTTATGCACTTAAATTATATTAATATTGAGAAAAAAGTGATGAAGATTAAAGAAAGACTAATATAACTAGGTCTCACCCCAATTTGAAACCATCTTTATTGATCAATTTGATGTTAAGAAGTAGTTCCACACCAAAACCACTTAAACAAAGAAAAACACTAGAGTTCACACACAACATTTTAGATGTAAATAAAAATTAATTATTTGAAGAAAGAAAGACAAACTCTAAGACAATGAAAAACAAGGGAAAGCCATAATAGATATATATTTAACAACTAAAGGTGGGATATGAGTCAAAAGGTTACCCCACGCAACCAATGTCCAAAACCTTGGAATATGTACCATATTCGCATATGCTTCATACACTCAACCATTATCACATCACAAAGTCTTGTATAACAAAAGGTAAATTTTTTTGACACTTGTTATCCACAAATCAAAATTAAAATTCATTTTTAATGAAGTAATCTTTTATTTTCTGATTTATTTTCTGATTTATGAGACATGGATTGACCTTAATTAATTAGTAACGGTCTCACAACAGTTTCTCTAATCAAAATCATCAATATTAAAATTCCAACATTAATATTAATTAGTAACGGTCTCACTACTGCATTTTCTTTATTAATGCTAATTAAAATTCCATCATATTTAAAGTTGCTTAGATAAGAAAATGTCCATTGATTGTGCATTATATGAAAAAGGAAGAAATGATATCCATTTTCCCTTTTTTATTTTTTAGAAAAAATATATTTCATATAATGTAGAAGTTAAAGTTGTATTTAAATTAAAACAATATTCCTAATATCATAATAAAATTATTATTTCAAATAAACCTAGTTTAATAGTTTTAGTCTTCAAAAATAAAAAAAGGTAACTAATAATATTCACATATATAATATAAGCCATTATATATATATATATATGTGTGTGTGTGTGTGTGTGTTTTCATGAAATTGTTTTTTTGTTTTAAATATGAGGGAAAAAAAAAATTCAAGTGTTTAAATATTTTGGTGTATTATATTATAAGTAAATCATAAATGGATTATTTATACTTAGAAGTAGTACTGTCAAATGGGTAGGCGAGCCAATCCACACAACCCACATTTACCCACTCTTTTGTAGGATGGACTTTATATATGACGAGCCTCAAAATCCCAACTCAAGACGAGTCAATCCACAACCCACATTTACCCACTCTTTTGTAGGATGGACTTTATATATAACGAGCCTCAAAATCCCAACTCAACCCAACCCACAAACGACCAACCCACTTGAATTTTTAATTTTTTTTTTCTTTTCTAAAAGAAAAAAGATAATATTTATAACATTTTTTACCATTTACTCAACCATATATGCATTGATTATACGTAAAATACAAAAAAAAAAAAAAAATTTATAAAAAGCAAAAATTTCTTTAAAATTCTTTTATTAATATAAATAAATGACCAAATTTAATATATTAAACAACACATTAGATAGTAATTTATATCATTATTATATATATTTAATACATATATAAAATAAATAATTTAAGACGGGCCAACCACTTGACCATGAACAAAGCCGCCAAAAACCCACCCCACCAAGGCCCGGCCTGCCTTTCCTAGATGCTTGGCCAAACCCTTCCCTTTAGCAATGCAGAACAAGCTGGCCCAACCCATTTTTTGACGGCTCTACTTAGAAGTACACATTAGGAAATAATACTTAAATGGAACATATCATCAGTGGTGTTTTTGAACGTCCCTTCCATAAAAAAAAGAAATTAATGACCACATAAAATAATCAAAACACAAACTAATAAATGTTTAAATTTCTAATAAATTTTATAGTTAGATATTTCCTTGGGAATCCATATTTTTTCTTTAATGGATGATCGACACGAAATAAAAGCGTATTAAAAGAAAAGAGAAGATCAAGAGAAGACTTGACAAAATAAATAAAAGCGACAACTCATAATTGTGTAGCTAATAGGATGGTTATCATTACTGCAAGAAAATATCGTAAAAGGGGTACATCAACCAAACTGGTAAAACAGTTCCATCTGATCAGAGCTATTTTAATTTCTTTTTTTCTTCCTACTCCAGAAAAATAAAATAAAAAAGAAGAAAATATACGAAATTAAAAGCAAAAGAAGAAACTATTTATCAGAGGGTAAACTAGTTCAGATGAAACTGTTGTACGATAATTTCTAGAAAATGCTTCGTGATTCCGACAACCCCCTTTTCTTTACTCATCATCATCCTCATCGTCCTGCATTTAAAACCATTTATTAATTGTCGATTTTATTCTAATATAGAAAATTAAACATGGATTGATGTAAGAGAGAAATTATGTGATTACATCTGCGCTGCCATCTTCATCGTCATCTTCGTCGTCGTTAACCTCAGACCTTGACTTGTCGGATTCTTCCTCTGCTCCAGCTCCGTCGCTCTGTTGTCAAAGTTTCAGAGAATTATTAATTATTAAAACAAACAATAGTGCTTGTTGTAAGATGAAAATGAAATTAAATTGAAGGAATTACAATTTTCTTGTTGTAGGCTTGAAGGGTCTTCTCGTATTCAACCTTCCTTTTCTCTGCCTTGGCTACGAAGGGAGCTTTTTCCTGAATCCAATTTCGGAAAATTAATACTAAAAAAAATTAATTAAATTTATGCTAACAAAATCGTTTTGGAGAGAAGGCTGCTTACATCATCCGACAAGGATTTCCACTTCTCACCGCCAGCCTTTCCGACCTTGAAATTTTTCCAAAACGAAAATAAAAAAGTCAAAATTAGAAAATAATCACTCGAAATTTTGCATATATTATTATGGATCTAATGAATTTATAGCTACTCACAGCGGAAACCGATTTGTTGTTAGGGTGTTTCTCTTTGTACTGCTTCCTAAAATCCTCCCTAAATTCAACAGACGAAAATTCAGAAGAATAAAAAACGAAAACAGAGTCGCTTTCTTCACCTAATAAACAGAAAATATCAACGAAAAATCAATCCATACATGAAGACGAAAAAGGCACTTGCAGGCCTCTTCGGCTTGTTCGGATCCTTCACCGGCTTCCCCTTCTTCACCGGCTTTTTACCAGCCGCGGCACCTTTCTTCACCGATAGCCTATTCCATGTCACAAAACATAAAAAAACAATCAATCACAAAAACGCACAAAACAAACCTAGATCACAGATCTAAACCGAAAAAATCAAAAAACTCACTTAGCATCAGCTTTCTTCGACTCGGACTTAGATCTTCCTCCTTTCATGGCAGACCTGCAAAAAACGAGCAAAAACTCGGTCAAAATCGTCGAGAATCGGGTTGACTCGGATGGGAGAAGGCAGCGAACTCACCGAATAATGAAATTGTGTAGAGAGAGAGAGTGGGAGAGAGAGAGATAAGGGAAGAGATATGTTATGCGTTGGAAGTGTGAGAGTGGTATATGTGAAAGGGAGGGATAAGGGGTCTGAAAGGAAAGAGGCTCAAAATTCTTCCAAAATTCACTCACTAACCAAATTGAAGTCCGGGTTTGGGCGGGATTTCAAATTCCCAATGCCACGTCATCGATCTGCGTGTTTCCCATCCCAAGCTTCTCATTGGTTGAAACGATGATATGCTTCCCCTTCTCTTGGCTCTGTGTTTTCTCTGTGTTAGTTTGGGAGCCTCTTTCCACCGTTGGATGGGGTGCTGGCGGTACAGTAGGCCCACGTGTCCTCATCTTAACGGTTTGGGGGATTTAGTGGTGCTCGGGTATATTGACGAAATTGGGCCTCTGTGTTATGACGGTTAAGCCCCTGAGAGGGGTCGTTGTGGCCCTTTATTAAACAAATATCCATAAACTTGATATGATTGAGATACGCTGTGTGAGCTGTAGGGTTCTTTTGGTAATTCTATTCCTTGTTCCCATTTAGATGTTCGATTTTATTTATTTTTTGATAATTTCGAATCATAAATTTTATTTGGAATTATTATTTTTATTAGATATTTTTTTTAATGGGAATGTTTTTAAAACTAATTAGCTACATAAATAATTTAGATCTTGGAAATATAGAGTAATAAATGACTATATAATAGTACTTAATTAATATATTAAATAATAAATGTATTTTGATCATTTGAATTTTCAATTAGTTTACTTAATTTTGGGCTCTTCTTCATCATATTTAAATACATCCATTCTTTCAAATACAGAAGAAAAAAGAAAGTTAGAGATACTTTTTAGTACAAGTTATCTGTTTTAAACAAACCAATTTAAATTCACTTAATTAATTTTCAACACAAATAATCAGAATATTTTTGTTTTAACCTTTTCCTGTTTGTATTCATTTTACTTTCTTAAACTCAATGTTCTCAAAAGAAAATTATTTCATTTAAAAAACCTAATTACTTTTTTAAATATAATTAAATTAATTACTTTTTCTGAAACCAGAATTTTAATTACTTGTATGCCTAAATGCAAAGTTAATCAATACTACTTGTGAGGGTTAACTTAATCAAAATTATTCAAAAAAATTATTAGAATTTATAAAACATTAAAGCGCATTTAATATGCTTTACTGAATTATTCTAAAATAATACTGTGGGTTTGCCTTCTGCTGTGTAGAAATAAGTACTTTGGGCCAATAATCATGTGAAAGGCCCAGATTTGCTAATTTAATATGCTTTACTCAATTATTCCAAAATAATACTATGCTTTCGCCTTTCTGCATGACTGTGTAGAAATAATGTATTTGGGTCAATAACTTAGGCCCATATTTGTTGGCCTAAATGGGCTTATTAATTGAGCCCAATGGTATCTCGGTTTTATCATTACATTAAACAACTCTACCTACCCACCATGGGCACGTTACAATATATCCACGACTGGTGTGTAAAAAATCTAAAATACCTATTAATTTCAATTTTCATATAATAAGAGGATATAATCATTATACGTTATCGGTGAGCATATTAAAAGTTGCCCAATACGGACATTTTATCATTTTCTTTACACTAAATACCATTAAAACCAAATGGGACAGTTAATACCGTTGAGTTAGGTGAGGAAATCAATTATTAGCCCAATTTTTTAGAGAGACTCTTCCTAAGACTGTTTTATGGATATTAATCTATGAGGTAAAATTGCATTTAAATGTGTTGCTTCTAAGTGGTAAAAGAAACTTTTCTTCGAACTGTAGAAATTATTTTTGTATGTTGTAGGTTAAAGGAATATACAGTTTCAGTTTACAATACCAATTTACAGTGCTACTTACAGTTTTGTTGTAGGAAGTTACTGATTGATAATCTTGAGAGTTTATGCAGCGAAATATATTCTATGGAGAGTTTTTTTGTTAAAACATTTTGTACATATGATTGTTAGAACTAAATAAATATTAAGTATGAAATTTGTATCACTCTTTAATCATGCTTAAACAACGCAATGGAAATAAGACCAAGATAAATAACTCCAGCCTTTGTCATAGATTCAAGGATGATTACGATATTGATTCACTGTTGAACGATGAGTAAACTTAGGGACCTAATTCAACGTAAAATTCTTTCTTATATAACTTCTGCCCATCACAGAAATTAGGTATGTCCATGATTGTGGGTGATTTAAAATCTTTAATTGGTATAATTGTGGTTTTACCGGCCTTAATTTATTCCTCAAAGATTGGAAACATATTGTAACACCCTTTAAAAAAAAAAAACTTGCATAGCATATTTTTTATATAAAATTTGCATTCTTTATAAAATAATTTATAGCGTATGATCTTTTCGAGTTTAAGACGAATTTTACTTTTGATCAAGAATGTGTGAGCTAATGTTTTTTTAAGTCTAAAAGTCTTGCAGGATAACTACCTGAGGAGACTGAGTTTGATCGTAATGCACGAGTAATGGAACGAACAAAAAAAAAGAGGAGATAAGTTACACATAAAATAATTTTAATAAATAATATAAGAAATGTGACTTATGTGTTTAATTATAGTTAGGTAGATTTTTATTATATAGTTTATGTGCAATGAAGTATGTGACTATTATGATGTGTTAAATTAAATATATTATCAAACATACTTATGTGACTTATGTGATGTGCTAATTTGGACATAATTTCATGCATAATTGTCATGATTAAAATTACTTATGCATGTCACATTAGATAGAGCTACACTCAATCCTTCATGCCCCCATCAAATCCACCACAAGTCTCAATGTTACTAATCATCACATATCAAGTTGATATACACTACAAGTTATGATCTATATACATGTATCATTATGTATTATATTAGGAGTGTGTTACATCATTTTTTTTTTTGGCTCCTCACATTATAAATGCAACACTACATACCTCTCCCCCCTCTATTTGAAGCTCTCTCTCTCTCTCTCTCTCTCCACCTTCAACAAGCTGGAAAATCAAGATTGAAGAAAGGAGAAGGAATCATTCAAGACAAGAAGCTAAGTAGAGCTCAAGAACTCTTTTGTGTGCAACCATAAAGGTATTTTGGCTATTCCTCACCCATGATTAAGTTCTAATTTTGAGTTGCATGTAAGATCTAAGTGATATTTCCTACAAATGTGATAAAATTGTTGGATACCTTGTTCTAAGTAGTGGATCTTCAAAAATATGTCATTTTAAGTGTTGATTGAGCAAATGCATGTTGGATTAAGCTTTGCATGTTTGATTTCTTCACCTAAACACATTACATGTATGATCCAAGAGTGATTTTCTACTAATGTGAAGAAATTTTTTCAAAGTCTTGTTTTGTATGGTTGATCTTTAAAATGTCACTTTTGGGAGTTGATTGTTCAATTGCATGTTGATTTAGTCCTTGCATGTTTGATTATCTTGTCTAAGCTCATTGCATGTGTGATAAATTGAGTCAAGATGGTTTATTTGAGGTTGATAGAGTTATAAAAGTCGAATCTATATTTTAATTATGAAAATATGTGGGTTTAATCAAGTTGTGAAAATTTTTAGAAATGGCAATCTACTTTGTCGATTTCTATAAAAACGTATACTTGGATTTTTTCAAAACGGTTTCGGTATGTTATATTACATGAAGTGTTGAGTCTATGGTTAAAATTTGGTAATGTTTGGAGTATTCTATGAATTATGATTATTTTTCAAAAATAGTCCAGTTCGAGTTGGAATTATGCAGTTTCAGACCTTAGAAAATTAATTATATAAAATCGGTCCATTATACGTTTTCAAAAATGTTTTACTACATTTAAGTACATGATGTTAGAAGTCTAAATTATTAATTTCAGAAGATTTCAGTAAATATACAATTTACGGTGAATTTTATAACACAACCTGATTTTAGAGCATTTTCGAATAATCTTTTATTATAGTAAATAATTTATTAAAGCTTTTGTGATTTGAATTTATCTCTAATATTTTAGCATGGATAACTAAGGGCTGTTATGTAAATGTATGCTTACTTTCATGAATTTCGGATAATTTTTTAAATTATGAAAATTGTTGTGGTAAAGAGTGTCTTTTCTTCCTACATATTACTAACTTCGAGATCAAAATTTTATCTATGATTTAAGAATACAATTTGACCATATTTTGAAACTAATATCATATGATTAAATGTGTGCTAATGTGTGAAGTGTTAAATAATTTAAGTCTTTAGCATATGAATTATAATTTTATAAGTTAAGATGTAAAATACGTTTTTTATTTTATTTTATTTCCTTCAAGGTACAATTGATGCTTGTTTGAAAGTATACTTTAAAATTTCTCCTAAATCAATAATTATGTTTTTTTGATATACATATGTGATATGTACGATAAGAATGATAGTTTAGATAGGTATGATACAATTGAAATGCAACTTAAAAGACTAAGAATTTATGAACGTGCCGAGTGCAGTACGAGCGACCGGATACTTCAGGAGCTATCCTAGCTTTCGAATCAAGGTCAAAAGTGGGTAACATTTATTTACAATTACATTGATTAGAATAACTTGTATGTTGTGTATGATGAAATGAAATGACACCTTCGGGTGAAGTGCCAGGTTGACGAACCTTGGATGCCAGGTCTTCGGATCTTGGATGTTTATGCCAGGTCTTCGGATCTTGGATTTTTATGCCAGGTCTTCGGACCTTGGAAGATAATGTTTTAGTGTATTGGTTAATCTCTTTAACGTAATAGTTTATAAGCGTTATCCACTAAGATTTCTCAAATCTTATGTTGCTATGTTTAAACGTTTTCAAGACCCCTTACGACGAAGCGGATGTGTAGCCAGTTGTACGGACCCCTCTCTAGAAGCATATATATTATATGTTTTTAATATATGTTAATATGTATGAAGTTAACATGCTTAATGCCCCTTTTGACACTTCCGATGTTGGCTTAAGTAAACTTTTTTAAAACGTCTTAAAAATATCGAGGTTTTGATTTACAAATGTGGGTAGAACACGAGTTAGTTTCTTGCATGCTAAACTTTTCAATTTAAAATAGAAAGAAAAGAAAAAAAATACTCATGTTTAGTAAAGTTTTCCGCTGAGTTTATTTACGAAAATCATTCAAAAAGAAAAATTATTATCTCTTTAACGAAATCATTTGAGCATATAAGGTTAAGGTAGTGTTTCAATCCTACAAAGATGGGTTGGGGTGCTACACATATGTAACACATCAATAATTATCTTTAAATTGATTCTTACCATATACGAACCAAATCAATTTATTCAATTTTGGAGATAATTCTACCATTCTCCCACTTGGTCCACATGTTTCTATATCAATGGCCATCGGAAACAAAACACACAAATCATAGCAACAAGTCCATTAAAGTGAGTATTACCTTCCATGTATTACAATGTATCTTGATTCCTAAATATCAATCCACACAACTTAATGAATAAACCATATGACTAATCGAGGTCCAAACATAAATGACATTTTCTCAAAACAAAATTGTGGACAAAACTATAAGAGAAAATATTGCATAAGAGTTTTATCAAAAACAATAAATGTACTTATAAGAAATTACATAATGGAACCAAGTCTCATTCGTACTATATGATCCTTAAAATTCTTAGGTGGTATGCCATTAGTTAAGACTATCTTCATCAACAACCTCCCACAACCCAACCTTACAATAAAATATTAATTTCTCTCTCATCCACATATACAACCTACAACCCAACCCAATTCCAAATTTTTTATACTTTATCAACAACCTAATACAACCCAATTTTTTAATAAAATATTCATTTCTCTCTTATCCACATACACAACATATTTCCCAATCAAACATGATTTTTTTCTCATTATTTAATAATTGCAAATTATTTTGGAAGTCTTTTTTTTAATATATTGAAAAAATATTTGATATTTAATTCTGCAATTATAATAAAGATTTTTTTTACCGTACACTTAAAATAACATACTAACACAATAACTAAATTAAAATTGCAATAATTGGAATATGAAACCGAAAAAAATGAAATCTTTAATAAGAAATGATATAAATTATGTAAGAACATAAAGGATTTCTAATTGTGGAAAAAAAAAGAATTTGAGATTGAGAGGAAATAGAAATTTCAAATTATGCTTTCAAATATTTCGATATTAAAAAAAATACGAATTTTGATAAATTTAAATTTTTTTAATAAAAATAAAAATTAACTTTAATATCAACAATCTAAATTATTTCTACAAAAAAGAAAATTAATATCACCAATAAAAAGTGACATAGCACAAATGGATAAAATTTGGAGGATGATCTAGGTTGTCTCATGGATTGGTCAACCAACCATACACACAACCGGTCACTCAATTCTTTTTTGTTTTTCATTTTTTTCTTAGAAACATTTTTTGTCATCTTCCTACGACCTGTGGCTCAGGTCACCGATGAAGATAGCCTAAAAGATCAACAATCATAAATTTAGTACTAAAGTGTTCTATGACCATGTTTTTTGCTCTTTGACACATTCCTTTATGGCTAAATATTTAATGTCGATATACTTACTTCGACTATCACTCTTATTATCTTAGCCATAAACACAACAACTGAATTGTCACAGTACTATATTCTTAATGGCCTAAAAATTGAGTCCATGACTCTAAGCCCAAATATGAAACTCTTCAACCATACACCATGGAGATAGCTTCAAAACAAGATACGAACTCTACTTCCATAGTAAAGGTAGCTATCAATGTTTGTTTTATGCTTCTCCATGAAATAGCTCCAGTGGCTAGCATAAATATGAAACAAAATGTTGATTTTCTAGAATCAATGCAACCAGCAAAGTCAACACTAAAGTAGATAATGACCTCTAAATTACAGTTTGTTTATGTTTAAGCATGTAGTCTTTCGTTTCTTGAAGGTATTGTTGGTCTCAAGTGGTCAGAGGTTCAGAGGGGGGCGAATGAACCTCAATCGATTTTAAAAATCTTTTCTGTATAACAGGTTCCTAATTCATTGAGGAATGCAGTAACCTATCTCGAATCAATAACTTGGTCAAAGGCTGATTCAGGTTCTTGACTCGATATCAGATTGCAGCGGAATAAACTTAGATAGAGTTTCTGTTTTGTAAATCAGTTTCCTTTTCAAATATGATTTTAGCAAAGTTTTTTAACAGGATGCTTATGATGTATGCAGCAGGATAGATATACAGTAAGTAAAGTGCAACATACAAAATAAAACAGATAAACACTTATGACTTATAGTGGTTCGAAGGTGGTGTAAGTCTTCTACGTCCACTCTTCTCCTTCCCAGATGAAGAACTTCGTTAGGTCAGTTCGAATTACAAGCTTTACAAACATCTTCCTAACAAGCTGTACCTACAGAATCCCAGATTTTTAGGTCACAAACCCACACAGAGTACACAATCCCACACAGGGAAAATAACCTATATAAAGACTATACACTTAGCAAAGATCCAATCCTATCAACTAAGTTACACCAAAACCAACCTAGCGCACACATCACAATGGTTAAAAGATAAAAAGGGTTTCTTCAACTATTGCGGTGAAGTCAGTCTTGAACTTGATGAGCTCGAACACTTGAATGGTAGACTACTTCGAAGGTTGAGTGATTGGCCTTGATATGCTTTGAGAATAACAAAACTTGAGTGATGTGAAGTTAAAAGCTTTAGCTATGCGTTTTTCCAATCTCTTTTCATGATCACTCTAACCCTCTATTTATATTAGTGGAAAAATGTCCATTCAAGAAAGACACATTTTTCAATTTTGAAATGATCTTGCAAATCTTTGCAATTAATGTGCTAGGAACAGATTAGATTGAGAGTCATGTCTTCCTCTGATTTGCATTAATGGTGCCACTCCTTGGCTATAGACTATGCAGAGCCGTAGGTCCAGGTGGCATTGTAGTATTGGCTTGGCACATACTTCTATCTAACAGGTCCTTAGTAGGAGCCATCCTCGTACAATATTCAATACTCATTCCTCGTATTGTCTTAAATGAGTAAATCTGACTTACAACTTCTTGATCGGTATTTAGTACTTGCTTACTGTAAGTGCTAACTTTCTGATTCTAAGTCAGCCTTTTGATTCTAAGTCAGCTTTTTGGGTCAGAGAATCTTCCAGGCTTCAGTTGACTTTCTGCTTCATCTGTTTGCTGATCATTTTTCCTCTTTCTAAGTCCAAAGAACTGTTCCGAATAGTTTTCTCTTTCTCCCCAGAATGTATCATTACAAAACTTAGACTATTATATTACAGTTCCATTTATAAAATATGGAAAAATGGGTACTCTAACTTTCTCTCTAAAGTTACATTGTTTCATCAAAAGCTAAGTAGAAATATCACAACAATTTCCCTTTTTTTATGATTACACCCATTAATAAAACAAAGGATAAGCAGTATGAGCAAGTGTAAACTTTATACAAGTAAAGTATACAGGTATAGAAATCTGTAAGCTTTACATGGATAAATAGCTTACTGCAACATAAGATTGAATAACATGAATACAAGAATCCTTTTTCAAAAAGAGAGCTTGCTAAACAAAATGTTCTAAAGAAGACAATAAGCATCTCTCATTAGTTCATAGATCATCAAACAACAACCTCTTCTGGGTCTGATCATGTTCTGGGATCCTTGGTTGGCGCTGACTAGATACTTCATACTCCGTTCCTTTCCACTAGTTCTGGATAAAATCCTGACATGACTTTTGCAACTGCCTAGCTATCTCAGGAACTTGAATCCACCTTAGCCAAAAGTCTTGACAATAAGAAACTTGATTACCTCTCTTAACTCTTTCAATCAGTGCCTGTTGCCATTCCAATCTTTCTTCTCTTGCCAGCTCTTCATACTTCTTTAGAGCTTTCTCACATGATTGGAAGTTTCTGAAGAAGTTGAGTTTACAAAGGTCTCTGAAGTATCTAAAGTATTCTGATCTTTTGTGAGTGGTGATCTCCTCAAATGTTGGATTTCTATCTTGAGGTAGGTCGTATTTTTGAAAGATCGCCATGTTCCAGAATACAAGATCAATAATGTTGTCAGGTTTCAGATCGAGCATAACAGAAACCTCAGCTAGAACATTGTCATTCACAAAGTGTGGAGCTTTCTGATCAGGATATGAGCTTCTTGAGTTAGGTTGAGAGATTCCAGAGCCAACTACTCCTAGTCTTGATATCCATTCATGCTCCATCTTCCTTCTTTTTTCCTCATCCCCAGCTTTTAGCTGCCTCCACCTTTCTTCAGAAAGAGTATATTCTGTAGGTTTGGCTTTGAGATCCGCACCCTGCTGTTTGCTACTCTTTCTTCCACCTCTTGGTGCTTGTTGTTTAAGATAACCTTGTCTGGTGGTAACAGCAGTAACCTGTGGTGCAGTACTGTCTGCTGTTTGATTTCTAGCATCCCCAGTATCTGCTCCACTTTCTCCATCATTTCTCTTTTTGGGGTCAATGCCCTGACCATGTCCTGAGTCAGATCTCTTTTTTTTCGACTGGAAATAGGAACCTGATCCTCCTCTTCATTATCTGATTCATCGATTTCTCTGGTTGTGGCTTCAACCAAGGCTTTGTCGGGCTCTATCTACTTGTCTTCCCCATTTTTGGCATCATCAAGCTAGACAACGCGTCAGTTGGAAATTTCAACAGCTTTAGTAGGGTGAAGTTTATTAAGATGACTCTGATTTCTCCTATCAGTATCTCAAGGGTCTGAAATCCTGTCTTGAGGCTTTCATTACCCTGTGAAGATATGTTTTCTTGCATGCTTTACAACACGATCCCATGAGTAGCCTGAGTGTCCTTTAACTCTGTCAATGTATTTCTCTGTCTGACCTCAAAGCTGGCTCGTGATTTGGTCTGGTTATTGAATTCAGAATTCAACTTCACTTGGATCTTACCAGGTAGCTCAAAGAGTTTATTCCTTATTTTTGTCATATCAGAAGAGTGTTGACTGTTCTTCTCATGTTCTTGAATGGCCCGTGCGAGCCCTTAAACAACGTTCAACACACTCTAAAGAGAAGCTTCATGAGAGTCAGTCTCAACTTCATCTGCTAATCTTGTATCCTGAGGTGAGACTAAGATTAGGGCTTGACTATCTTTCGCCCTTTGCTCAGCAGTAGCTTGTTCTTTTAGTCTGGCTTCTTCTGCGACTATCTGCATCATCCTTTCCTCAATAGTCATGGTAATTTTTCCTGAAAAAGGAATTGAGGGAGTGTCTGATTCATTATCACTGTTACTGGATGATCTATCAACATTGTTATCAGATGCAGGAGTAACAATGACTAGATCTTTGCCCTTTACAGATGTATCATCCCTGGTGGATGTCCCTTCTATATCCTCCACAGGAGCTGTCTCAACAACAACCATGCCCGAGGTCTTCTCTTGAGAAGCTGTCTTAACTGCTTCCCTTGTCCGAAACATCTTCTGCATTAGCAGCTACAACAACCTGGTTACTCTTAGCAACATGTTCAGGTATAGTGATTGCTTCATTGGGAACAACATTGTCTCGTCCAGTTGTTACATCCTCAGTGACTTCAACTACCTGATAAGGTGCAACATCAGTCACTTCAATAACTTGATCCTCAATGCTTCATCAGCAACCTGAATGACTTCAGTGATGTGTGTAGTGTCAGTAGTTGCTTCAGCAACTAGATTTTCAGTGACTTCCCCCTCAGTTGCATTGAGATTGGCCTCAGCTACCTGATTGGCAGCTATTGACGAATGTGATTGTTCAAGCATCAGGTTGAGGAGTTCTGTGGCCAGCTCTTCGCGAGTTGCTCTTTTATCCTCTTTAGGAGCAACTTGTGGGGCATCTTCTATAGCAATATGTACTGATGCTTCAGCCAGTACAGGGAGTCCTGCCTTTACAACCTCTTCCATGGGTGCTTCATCGGTAAGTTCGGTCTCGACTTGTTGACAAACTTTATGAATAATGGGGGATGTACCTCGCTCATCAGAATTATCAATAAAAGCGGGTGAAGCAGAGTAATCTAGCATCTACACATCAGCATCTATTATGTCGAGCCGAGTGATGGGGGAGAAAGCTGTGATTCCTTTGTATGTTGGTGAATCATGAGGCTATGTAGTTGAAGAACTTATTTCCCTTTGTTGTAGTATCTTGGGTCGGCATATGGTTTCTCCATGACTTGTCTCCATCCCTAGTTGCAACATCCTTGCATTGGCCTTCTCAGAAGTGAGGTGAGCCAGTTGAGCTTCAGCCAATTCCAGCTCAGTAGGATTCCCAACAGTCTCAGTAATGAGGATCCTTTTAATTGAGTTGTCTCCCCCAACCTTTATTGACAGCTCGTTTGTCATTTCTTGTTCATTACATTGAGCAACCTAGTAAGCATTGAAGAGCTCTTACCTTTCTGTGATCAGGGTGATTATGGCATCAGCATGCCTTTCCATAAATTCCATCGTCAGAAATGGTAGAAGACCCTGAGTGATGTCCTCTTGATTAGCAAAGTTCTCTATCCACGAGAGAATAATATCCTCCACATCGAACCAATCTTCCCATTCAGCCAACTTTCTTGCTGATCCTAACCTCATCTCTCTCCAGTGATCATAAGAATTTATAAATTTCTTGATACTGTGGATTTCTTCAGTACCAGTTCCGCATCTTCGACACTGATTGAGTCAATGGAGACTATTGTTCTAGAAAGAATGTCAATCTCTTTTATCTCCAAGTCTCACACCCATTTATTCCTGTAAAAGTCGTCAGCAGTTTTGACGAGCCTCCTCCTTCATTTTGGTGCAGAAGTCTCTGCAGCTAAAATTTCGTCCACTTCATTCTCTGTTGTCTGTCCTTCCTGGTCAGCCTCAATTGTTAGGATGTATACTATAAGCCTAGCTTTTGTATGAACATCTTTTTGATATGAGATTCATTATGATCAAATGCTTTCATTTTATATTTGTTATATATGTTAATGCAATTGTCTAGATAAATCTATATTGTGGATAACAAGGTATTTGGTGCCATACAGAAGATCATGATATCAGTTCCTTATAAATTATAAATAGTAGCTCACAACCAAGATGGATTTGGATAAACCATTGAAATGGTTGTAGTGTAATTTGGTGTTAGTCTGTCTTGACTATAAAGTTACACTAGTTTATTTTGTGTGTATTGAGCAGGACTATTTGAGGTTGTTCGATTTGTACAGACTATATAAAAGAACAAGACCTCTGTTATTATGGATGCACGTCTTCTTAATCTGTATATAATAACAGGCACGTGTACTCAGTGTTTGTTTCTTTAATTTACCAATGGGTGAGATTTATTCATAAATCAATAACCTTAGTGAATTGGGAGATAGTACTATTTATATGGTGTGCTGTTGATTATAGAAGAAATTTGTGTCTTAATTATTTAAGATAATGATGTCCCCTTGAGGAGCTCATAAGGATTATCGTGTAAACCCTGCAGGTGGATTTAGTCCGGCATGATAATAAAGACCAGTGGTACTACTCTTGGAATTATATGTAAATTAATTAAGTTGTCAGTAGCTTATTTAATTTACGGACATTCGATATCTTAAACATGGGGAAATAAACGTGCACATAATAAGAAGGAGCCCATATTGTAATATAGGATTGGGACGGTAGTTCAATTATAACTTCTTAGTAGACCGAGTTATAATTGATGGACTTAAGCTGGGTGTTCAGGCCGAACACAGGACGCCTAAGCCCATTAGAAGGCCCAACTCCGATTCCTCCTCTAGGTCTCTGTTGTAGCCTATATATAACCCTAATATCAGCCCACCTCATTATCACTCACAATCTCATGCACACGTTAGATACAAAATCGCGAGAAAGAGAAAGAAAACGAGATTGCTGAGTCTTTGGAGGATCATCGCCCACACGACGTCCAAGAAAAAGGCTAGGAGTACAACAGAAGATCGAGAGGTCTGATCTTCGATCGGTTTGTCTTCAAAATGTATGGTTTCTTTCCACTATGCATATCTTTTTGGAACCCAATTTCGATTGTATAGGGTCGGTGATCCGTCGGTTCCAACAATAATATGCTCAATAGGTCGTGGGATAGGAATCTGCTCATCTGTCATTAAAATGTCCTTAGAAGTTGGTGCAACCTGAGGATCAGCTATTCTTGCCACAACAACTAGTGAAATGGTGTTATCGACAACCTCCTCAGAAATTCATTCCAGAGGTAACTCAATTGCAGTAGATGGAGTGATCAGAGGCTCAGATGGGATATGATCCTTTTCTTTAGAATAAGAATCCTGCAACTTATGAGTCGTTGTGGGTTCCTTTGCATGGACTTTCTTAACTCATGTCTTTTTCTTAGAAAAAGTGGCAGCTTTCTTCTTGGTGTGGGCAGCAACTTCCTTTGCCCCTGTCTTCTTCTTAGAATAAATCACTTCCTTCTATTTTGGAGGAGCAACAACTGTCTTTGCTCCTGCCTTCTTGACGTTAAGGTACCATCCTGGGGCGTATGGTACCTCTCCGATCAAGTTAATCCTTTTGAAGACTAGAATGGAGGAGAGCACGATCCCAAAACTTCTTCTCTCTATAGGTTTAATTGTCTCCTTCTAAATTCTTTGGAAAAGAATTTGTGCCCAGTTTACTACCTGTTCACGAATAATAGTAGTCATCATCCTGTAGCAAGTATTTGTACATTTATCAAAGTTTCCATACCTTCCCTCCACTGTGTGGACCAGGATGTCGAGAAATAACCCATACTCTGGTTTGAGTTTCTTCTTTCCAAAATTACCGGTGGCTCTCTCATCTTTTATAGAATCTAGTTTGAACTGATTCCAAATTTCTCCAAGATAATCTGACCCATACTCTTCTTGGTCAGAGTACTCAATCCCAGTGTTGGAAATGCCAAAAGCCTTGGTAATATCCTCAGCAGTGAGAGAGAGAGTCTCCTCATCATCTTTGTTCATCTTGAAAGTGATCATTTTTTCGTTGGTGAAAAGTTCCGCGAAAGCATAGAACTTCTCTACAGATAGAGCAGAGAACCCTCCGTAGGTGGTGGTGAACAGTCCATCTAACTTGCTATTTTGAACGTGTGTCCAGATCTCCTGGATGAGATCCTTGTTTTCAAAGGGTGAGTTGTCTCCTAGCAGAACCCTAATGTCAACGAGTCTTCCCGCCAAGACAGTGGTTGATCTTCCTTACGCCATGGGAGATGTGTTAAGGCTTGATAGAAAGGAATTGAGGATTTCAATTTGCAGAGAGAGAAGGATAGAAGAATTTAGGAAGAAAGAGTGATGTGAATGTAGAGAGACTCAAGTGTTTTTGGCGGTTTAAGGGCCTTTCCTTCCTTGAATTGAAATTGATCAACGGATAAGATTGAGAAGTTAAAGGGGCGGTTTTGATTGACGGTTGAGATTTAAACTCCAGGATGTCAGATCCGTAAATCTGAGACTGTATCAGAAGGAAAACCACGCTATTCTCTTGCTCTTATCTGAAAAGGTGATTGTTGTATTTAATGTGATTGCTAGAGTGTCGTTTTTAATCATTGTTGAAGGTTACTGTTCCTGATACGAGATTGTAAGATTTCATAAAAGTTGATCAATAAATGTTGTCTTTAGTAACCTCGTTCAGTAACTTGTTGCTCGAGATGTTCTGAAGTTTAATACTGTCAGAGGATACTATACATATGAGGGTCAGTATCCTGCGCCAGTATGTTGAAGAGTTGCAAAGAGTTGAGTGAGCAAATGATGTTAGTAAGTTCCCCCATACTGAAGGATCTCTCTTTTTTTCATCATCAGAGTTTGATGATTCCCAGTTCAGATCTTAGCATTGAGAATTTTGATTCACATAGAGGTTTGATGAAAATATCAGCTAGCTGATCATTTGTATGCACTTTCTCAAGTTTAATATCCTTCTTTTCCACATGATCTCTTATGAAGTGATGTCTCACGTCAATGCGTTTTGTCCTTGAGTGGAAAACATGATTATGGGTTATATCAATGGCACTTGTGTTGTCACACAGAATGGGAGTTTCTTTCTCTAAGATTTCATAGTCCCTGAGTTGTTGCTGTATCCACAAGATTTGTGCACAACAACTTCCTACAGCTACATATTCGGCTTCAACAGTTGATGTAGCAATAGATGTTTACTTCCTGCAAAACTAGGAAACAAGTTTGTGCCCTAAGAACTGACAGGTTCCATTAGTGCTCTTCCTGTCTATCTTGCAACCTGCAAAATCAGAGTTAGAGTATCCTTTGAGATTAAAGCCTCATTCCTTAGGATACCATAGTCCAACATCTTGAGTGCCTTTCAAATATTTGATAATCCTCTTTATTACTGCAAAATGTGACTCCTTTAGGGCTATCTGAAATCTTGCATAAACTCTTACTACAAATACTCTATCTGGTCTGCTTGCTGTAAGATATAGCAGGGATCCAATCATTCTTCTGTACTTGGTGATTTCCACATCCTTCCCATTTTCATCTTTGTCTAGACTAACAGATGTGGCCATTGGAATGTTTACTGACGATCCTTTTTCTATTCCAAATCTTTTTATTAGCTCTCTGATGTACTTGGCTTGATTGATAAAGATTCTATCCTTTAATTGTTTTACTTGTAAACCAAGAAAGAAACTTAATTCCCCCATCATGCTCATCTCAAATTTACTTTGCATGAGGGATGAGAATTTGTCACATGAATCCTTATTTGTGGATCCAAAGATGATGTCATCCACATAAATCTGAACGAGCACTATGTTGTTTTCATCTTGTATTCTGAATAGAGTCTTGTCTATTGTTCTCTTCTGAAAACCATTCTCCAAAAGGTATAAAGACAATGTATCATATCAAGCTCTAGGAGCTTGTTTTAATCTATATAGGGCTTTCTTTAATCTGAACACTTTATCTTCTGTTTGTTCTTCAAAACTTGGTGGTTGTTCCATATAAACTTCCTCAGATAACAATCCATTTAGGAATGTACTTTTTACATTCATCTGATAAACTTTGAAGTAGTTGTGAGTAGCATAGGCTAGAAATATCCTTATAGCTTCAAGTCTGGCTACTGGGGAAAAAATCTCATCAAAATCTATGTCTTCTTCCTTACAGTATCCTTTTACAACCAATCTTGCCTTGTTTCTGACCACTGTACCAGATTCATCCAATTTATTCTTGAACACCCACTTAATTTCAATAACTCCTTGATGTTTAGGCCTCGGAACCAGTCTCCATACATGGTTCCATTCAAATCCATTTAACTCTTCTTGCATGGCCTGAATCCAGTTACTGTCTCCTAGTGCTTCTTCGATCTTTTTAGGTTTCATCTATGAGATGAAGCATGCGAACAATGTTTCTTGAGTTCTTGATCTTCTAGTTCTCACACCTTCATTGATGTTTCCAATCACTAATTCTCTAGGGTGATTCCTGAGCCATGTTTTATCGAGCTCAAAGGTGTAGGTTGGTCGTTGAGCAGTAGTTTGTTAAATGTCAGCATAATAATGTTGGTTATTGTTGACTTATGATGACCTTTCTGCTTGCTGATCTGTGACCTGTGTTGCGGGATTTTCAGGTGCAGTATCTTGTGGGTCTTCTGCAGGGATTATGTCAGTAAGAACTGGAACTTTATCAATGTATCTTATCATCTGATCCTTGATCTTCAAGTTGGTCATATCTTTCTTAAGTTTTTCCAGTTCAACAGTGTCACAGTATGGTTCATCAAACACCACGTGTATGGATTCTACAACAACCAAACTCCTTTTGTTGAAAATTCTGAAGGTTTTGCTTATTGGGGAATATCCTATGAATACTCATTTATCAGACTTTTCATCGAAGGTCTTCAGATTCTCTTTTCCATTGTTCAGAATATAACACTTACATCAAAAAATATGTAGATGTGAGATATTGGGTGTTGTCCCGTACCTAACTTCGTAGGGAGTTTGTTATAGTCTTTATTGATCAGACATATGTTCTGTGTGTAGTATGTTGTGTTGGTTGTCTCTGTCCAAAATCTTTTTGGCATACTAGCATCAGCAATCGTAGTTCTTGCAGCTTCCTTCAGAGTTATGTTTCTTCTTTCTACAACTCTATTTTGTTGAGGAGTTATTGCTGCAGAGTACTCATGACAGATTCCATTTTCTGAACAATATTTCTCAATGAATTTGTTTGTGAACTTTGTTCCTCTATCAGATCTTATCTTCACAATGCTTATGTTCTTCTCATTCTGCACTCTCTTCATGAATTCTGGCAGTCGACTTTGAGTTTCTGATTTTTTGGCTAGAAATATGGTCCAGGTAAATCTGGAGTAGTCATCCAATATTACCAGTGAGTACTTTTTCCCACTTACACTAACAGACTCCACTGGTCCAAATAGGTCCATGTGTAGAAGATCCAGAATTCTGTGAGATGATCTCTGTACTTTGTCTTTGAATGAACTTCTTACTTGATTTCATTTCTGACAGGCTCCACAAACACTTTCTTTCTTGTAAGAAACATATGGTAATCCTCTTATAAGATTCTTTCTTGCGAGTTTGTTAATTGTTTTGAAGTTTAGATGAGTCATCCTTTTATGTCATAACCAGCTTAATTCTGGGGTGCTCTTTGCTATGAAGCATGTTGGCTACACTATTGAACTCCAATCAGTAAGATAGATGTTGCCTCTCCTGGTGCCAATGAGCTTAACCTCATTTGTTTCATTATCTCTGATCTGACACTTGTTGAGGTTGAACTCTACTGAACATCCTTTGTCACAAAACTGACTGATACTCAGGAGGTTATACTTCAATCTTTTGACATATGAAACGTCACTGATTCTTGCATTCCATTTGATTAAGCTTCATGTGCCCTTGGTCCTTCCTTTGGAGTTATATCCAAAGACAACTTTAGGGTCTTTACATGGTTAGAAGTCTCCTAATCCAACTTTGTTGCCAATCATATGTCTTGAGCAGCCACTGTCGATATACCATACATCATTGTTGTTTCATGGCAACTGTTCCTCTTCTTCTTCGTTGTCTTCACAATCCTTGGCCATGAGGTTGAACAGTGCTTCATCATAAGAGGTAGAGCTATCAGAATCACTCTCGGATAAGTAATTGTCCTTGTTTTCTTCTTTGGTGCTGCTTGTTGCTTTATGAGCTTCAACTTCAGTAAAAAGAGCTCTGAACCTTTGCTTGTCATCTCTCCATCGTTCTCTTCTTTGTGTCCTCTCTTCCTCAGTGTACTTCTGAACTTGAGGATAGGGGCAGCTCCTTGCAAAATGTTCAGGTTTCCTATAATTGTAACACCAGTCTGAGAGACCTATGTCAACTTGCTGTTTTGATCTCACCTGGGGACTTTTGTCAGATGGCTGAGACTTCTTTTTGAAGTCATTTCCTTTCAGATTGGTCTTCATGAACCTCCTGAACTTCTTTAGAAGAAGTGACATCTCTTCCCCAGTGTCCTCAGTATTTTTTTCTTTCTATTTGCTTTTTAGCTTACTGCCACTTGTTGACGTAGTAACTTGAGTCCTTGCTGCGAGTGCTGCTACTTTGGCATTTGTTCCTTCAACTTTTTTTCTTCTTCTCTCAATGTCGAATTCGAACACCTTAAGACCTGAGAAGAGATCGAAGGTACTTAGCTTACTAAGATTCAATAAGACTCTCATAGCAGTCTCCTTGCTATGCCACTCATAGGGTAGTGCTTTAAGCACTTTAGTATTTTTCTCCTTCTGAGTAGACATTCCCTAGAGATTCGAGCTCGCTTATGTTGGTTGTGAATCTCAAGTCAAGCTGTTCTAGGGTTTTTCCAGGTTGCATGGTGAATTGTTCATATAGTTGAGTAGCCTTGGAGACCCTGTTGTCTCTGGCAAGTTCGTTGCCTTTACAAATCATCCCAAGTTTTACCCATATTTCTTTAGCTGTGGCGTAGCTTTTTACTTTAGTGAACGTTCCTTTATCTAGTGTGAAAAATAGGGCGTTCTTGGCTACGCTGTCTAGATTTGCTCTTTTCTTATCTTCAGGGGTATACTTGTGTCTTTCCTTCACTATGAACTCCTGTGGTGGTGGTCTCCTTCTGATTCCTGGATCTCCTCTCTATGGGCCAAGTCCTGGTGGTGTATCTCCATCTTCATGGTCAGAACCAGTACCTTCCACTTCACCACCTACTGCATCAGCTGTAGCTCTTCTGTATTCACGCATTTGTTCCACGTATGCTGAGTTTACTTTGTAGATGACTAGTGGTCCTTCGGTGATAACGAACCACATTTCATCGTGCATGGTTGATAGATGAGCTTGCATGTGTATCCTCCATTCATCATATTCTTCTATGGAGAACATGGGTAGCTTGTGTGAAGAGATGTCCATGCTTATGCTAAAACAATGATTTTGGTCACGTGAAAAGAAAAATGGTTATCCCTCATACAGAAACGGGTGGATCTAGATAGGTTACCAGTCAAGTTGGCGTTTAACCCAACTTGCTCTGATACCACTTGTTGGTCCCAAGTGGTCAGAGGTTCAGAGGGGGGTGAATGAACCTCAATCGATTTTAAAAATCTTTTCTGTATAACAGGTTCCTAATTCATTGAGGAATGCAGTAACCTGTCTCGAATCAATAACTTGGTCAAAGGCTGATTCGGGTTCTTGGCTCGATATCAAATTGCAGCGGAATAAACTTAGATAGAGTTTCTGTTTTGTAAATCAGTTTCCTTTTCAAATATGATTTTAGCAAAGTTTTTTAACAGGATGCTTATGGTGTATGCAGCAGGATAGATATGCAGTAAGTAAAGTGCAACATACAAAATAAAACAGATAAACACTTATGACTTATAGTGGTTCGAAGGTGGTGTAAGTCTTCTACGTCCACTCTTCTCCTTCCCAGATGAAGAACTTCATTAGGTCAGTTCGAATTACAAGCCCAGCTTTACAAACATCTTCCTAACAAGCTATACCTACAGAATCCTAGATTCTTAGGTCACAAACCCACACAGGGTACACAATAAATGGTTTCTTCAACTGTTGCGGTGAAGTCAGTCTTGAACTTGATGAGCTCAAACACTTGAATGGTAGACTGCTTCGAAGGTTGAGTGACTAGCCTTGATATGCTTTGAGAATAACAAAACTTGAGTGATGTGAAGTTCAAAGCTTTAGCTATGCGTTTTTCCAGTCTTTTTTCATGGTCACTCTAACCCTCTATTTATATTAGTGGAAAAATACCCATTCAAGAAATGCATTGTCCTTTTTCAATTTTGAAATTATCTTGCAAATCTTTGCAATTAATGCGCTATGGACAAATTAGATTGAGAGTCATGTATTCCTTTGATTTGCATTAATGGCGCTACTCTTGGGCTATAGACTATGCAAAGCCGTAGGTCCAGGTGGCATTGTAGTATTGGTTTGGCACATACTTTTGTCTAACGGGTCCTTAGTAGGAGCCATCCTCGTACAACATTCAATAATCATTCCTCATACTGTCTTAAATGAGTAAATCAGACTTACAGCTTCCTAATCGGTATTTTGTACTTGCTTACTATAAGTGCTAGCTTTCTGATTCTAAGTCAGCTTTTTGGGTCAGAGAATCTTCCAGGCTTCAGTTGACTTTTTGCTCCATCAGCTTGCTGATCCTTCTTTCTCTTTCTATGTCCAGAGAACTGTTCTGAATAGTTTTCTCTTTCTCTCCAGAATGTATCATTACAAAACTTAGATTATTATATTATAGTTCCATATATAAAACATGGAAACATGGGTACTCTAACTTTCATTTTAAAGTTACATTGTCTCATCAAAACCTAAGTAGAAATATCTCAACAGGTATCTTAACACTTTCTTTGCAGCTCTCTAGTGGTCAAGACCTGGGTCACTATGATATATTCATAACATCCCAACAACAAATGCATTGTCAAGCCTTGTACAGGCCTCTGAGCATACATAAGGCTTCCAATAACTGAAGCATATGAAATGGTTCTTATTTGTTCCCTCTCATTTTTAGGACATTAATTCAAATTGAATTTATCACCCTTCGCAATGGGTGCTACACTTGGTAAACAATCCTTCATATGAAAAATCTCTAAAACTTTGTTGATATACTCTTCTTGAGACAATTCCAAAATGCCTTGAGATCTAACTCTATGCATCTGAATGCCAATGACATAAGATGCCTCACTCATACTCTTCATATCAAAGTTCTTCGAAATAAATTGTTTCACCTCATACAACAAACCTTTATCGTTAGTCGCAAGCAATATATCATCCACATATAGAACTAAAAAACAAATTCTTCTCCCACTGACCTTCTAGTATATGCATTGATCCATGACATTCTCTTCAAATCCAAATGAAGTAATGATTTCATGGAACTTCAAATACCACTTTCGTTTCTCATGATCTTTGGGTATGGTACTATTTTTCCTTAGTATGAGTTTTTCCCACTAGATTTTCCTATGCTAAGGTTTTAATCATGTATGCCTAATGGAGAATAGTCGGCTTGTGGCTAAATACGTGATTTGTATCTCTGTGGATTTTTTTTTCTTTTTGGTAATAAGATGAGATTTAGTTAAAACAAAAATACTTGCAAAGTAAGTGCTCACCTTTACTAGAGGAAAATCCTTCTAGCTGTTTCATGTAAACCTTTTCCACTAGATCAACATTTAGAAAGACTGTTTTCACATCTATTTGATGTAAATCAAAATCAAAATGGGCCACTAATGCCCTAATAGTTCGAAGTGAATCTTCTTTGACACAGGAGAAAGGTCTCTATGTAGTCGATTCCTTCTCTTTGAGTGAATCTATTGGCAATGAGTCTAGCCTTATATCTCTTGATGTTGACCTATGAGTCATTTTTTAAAAAACCCACTTACATTCGATGATTTTTACACTAATGGGCAACTCGATGAGATCTCAGACCTTATTGGATGCTATAGAATCCATGTTATCTTTCATGACATTATACCACAAGTTCAATTCCTTAGAACTCTCGACTTGTGAAAACATTTTAGAATCATTTTTAGCTCCAATGTTGTAGTCACATTCTTGCAGATACACAACATAGTCACTAGATATGACTGGTTTCCTTATCCTATTAGGTCTTCTTAACGTTTGAAACATTTTTCTCTGTATGTTGATCAATTGGTTGCTCAACATGTTCATCTATCTGTAGAATTTCACGATCTAAAGAGTTAATTAAGATCATTATTTTGTGGAATATCTAACACAGGTTACTCAATGTGCACTTGATATTGAGGTACATTATCTATAGCAACCAACCTAACATTTGAAGTCAAAAGTTGAGCATCTAGACAGTCTTTCTCAAGACCAACATCTTGAGTTAGACTGCTCCTACTAATCAAGTCATTGTCAAGAAATTTCACATTTCATGATTCCACAAACCTAGTGTTATGAGATGGACAATAAAACTTGTATTCCTTGGACTTTCGATATATCCAATGAAATACCCACTTATAGTCTTTGGGTCCAACTTTTTTTCTTGAGGATTATAAACTGTTACTTCAGACGGGCATCCCCAAACATGTACATGTTGGAAACTTGGTATCCAACCATGAATAACTTCAATGAAGTCTTTGGGACAGTCTTGGTTGGAACTCGGTTCAAAATAAACATTGTCGTCTTAAGACCTTCAGTCTACAAGGACTTAGGAAGTTTGGAGCTCATTAGCATACTCCTTACCATGTCTAATAATGCTTGGTTTCTACTTTCAGAGACACTATTTTGGTCTGGAGAACCAAACATGGTGTATTGGGCAACAATCTCATTCTCCTGAAGAAACCTTGCAAAAAGACTAATCGTTTGTCCATCCTCAATGTATTTACCAAAATACTCTTCATCTCTATCTAATCTCACAATCTTAATTTTTTTTCCACATTGTTTCTCCACTTCAGCCTTGAAAACCTTGAAAACATCTAGTGGTTCATTTTATTACTGAGTAAATAGAGATATATGTAACATGAGTAATCATCTATGAAGGAGATGAAATACTTATTATGGTATGCATCCATATCAGGACTACAAATATTTGTATGTATTATTTCCAATATTTCAGAACTCCTCTTGACACCTTTATTTGATATGTTAGTCTGCTTACCCTTAATGCAACCTATATAAGTCTCAAAATCAAAAAAATCAAGAGCACTAAGTACTCCATCATTAACCAATCTCTTGATTCTATTAATGAAAATGTGTCACAATCTTCTATCCCACAAGTTAGAGGATTCTTCATTCACAACACAATGCTTAATACCAACATTTTTATGAACGTACACAGTAGTATACCGATTAACATTATGTATATTAAGGTGATAAAGACCGTCAGACAAAATACCATACCCAATAACATTAGTTTATTAGATAAACTTAAATCAGTGTTTGAAAAGTTAAAGAAAAAACCAGATGATACGAGTCTAGAAACAAAAATTAATTTCCTAGTGAAACTAGGAATATAAAATGTCTTTTCCAAAAGCAACACAAAACCAGTACTTAAAACTATTTTTCACGTTCCGATTACCCCCACATGTAAGGGCATCTTATTTCTAGAATAGACGATTTTCCACCAACTTCTGCAGGTTTTGCAAGTCCTGTAAGGAATTGGTAACATGGATTGTAGAACTAGAATTAATCCACCATCTGTTATGATTAACATCAACCATATTAGATTCATTAACAAACAAATGAAAGTTGAATACCATTCTTGTCAAGCCAATTCATGTACTTAGAGTAATTTTTCTTTTTGTGCTCTCTCTTCTTATAGAAGAAGCACTTGCCCTCTTTCTTTATATCTTTCTGAGAAAGAACTTTGTCATGATTGTCCGCATGATTTGACTTTTTCTTTCTCAATGTTGTAGCTAGATCAACCATCTCACCCTCCTCCATAGCTAACCTTCTCTCTTCATGGACACATATGGCCATTAATTCATTGATAAACCATTTGTCCTTACGTGTATTGTAGGAAATCTTAAAGGGACCATACTCTGGAGGCAGAGTGCACAGAATGAAGTGAACCAGGAAATAATCAACATATCAACCTCCAATGTTTTTAGCTGAGCTGCTATATCCCTCATGTGCATGATATGCTCACGCATGCCTCTTATCCCAATAAGCTTTAAGGATGAAAAATGCATTATTAGGGTGCTAGCCAATGTTTTGCCAGATGCACAAATTGATCATCAATGACCTTTAGTAAGATACATACATTGTCACAATGCTTGACAAAACCCCTTATCCCAATAGATATTATGGTCATTATGAACATAACAGAGAGACAATTAGATCTCTCTCATTATTCATAAAGATCAACTTGATCTAGGTTGCTACCTTTAGTTATAGCAAGTGGTTCGTCTTTCCTGATAACATAATCAATGTCCATCCATCCTAATGTTAGGGATATATTGAAAAGTATGTTTTTAGTGCTACTTTGTATATAAACTGATTCTTGCATTTTATGAGAATAAATCTTTTATCATTGTTTGCATTAAATATTATGAATGTTATTTATTTATTGCATAAATGTTCAATATACTTTACATTGTAGACAATGTGGTGTGTAGAAGATCACAGAAGGTCACATTGCTAATTCTTTGTAATAAGTATAGTAAAATTCACAACTTAGATGGAATTGAACAATCCATTGGTAGAAGTTTGATGTAAGGCTCGGATTGGTTTGTCTTGACCAAGAGATTACATTAGTGCATTTGATGTGCTGAATTGGACCTACAGTGAGATAATTCTTTTAGACTGACTTGGAAAGAAGAATTAGATCTCAGTGGTTATTGATTTCTTAATTTCTGTCACTTAATTGGGACTGTATATAATTAATTGACATTGCTTTGATTTATTATGGGTAAAAGATCAATAGGATTCAATACTTTGTATTTTGGGTAATATTATTAATTATATGATAGATTGCTAAATTAATACAGAAAATCGTGTCTTGATACGTCCAGTTGATAATGTCTCCTTGGTGGACTCAAAATGTTTATCATATCAAATCTGGCCAGTGGATTAATTTACGGTATGATAATAAAGTTGAGCTATCTTTTCCCAAGGAATAAAAGATATTAATTAATTAAAGCATTTAGTAGCTTAAATTAATTAATGGACATTGGATCTTAAACACGGGAAATAATAACCGGGAGACATATTTCATAATATAGGTTAGGATGGATAGTGCAATATTAATTCTATAGTGGAATGAATTAATATTAATGGGCTAGAATAATATTGTGGCTCAATATTAGTTTCTAAGCCCATTAGGAGGTCCAATCCTAATTCTCCTAAAGGCCTCTTGAGTAGCCCAATAAAAGTCCATTTAACTAAGGTGATTAAAGATAAGAATTAATTATTGTTGCTAGATATGAGGAGATCAAATCTTTCGATATATTGATGCAAGATATGAGGAGATCAAATCTTGATATTTCTTCTCCTCCAAGGCTCAAATCTTCAGCCACTATGCCTATAAATAGAGGCTGATTTTTCAGCCCCAAAGAGAGTGCATATACAATAGTGCTGATTTTTACGAGCAACAAAAATGAGAAATTAATTCTTCCTACAAGAGTTAAAAAGAGTTTGTTTGATTCCCCATCGAATTTACGAGCTTGGACTTGGGGAATACTCAAGAAGGTGTTTGGGTTGAAACAATTAATCTTCTCAACGGTGTCTCTCCGATCAAGAGTTAGATACATATCCTTTAGTTTCGAATGTTTAGGGTTTTATGTTGGGATATTTTAGTAGTTATCTTGATAAGACAAAATACAAATAACACAATAAGAGAAGAACAGTTTGCTTAAGGTATTGATACCTAGTTTCCACATTACATGATCACAAGCTTATCGATACTGAAGGAAAGATCATGTAAAGGTTTTCCAAGATACAAGGAAAACCAACCTTAGAAGAAGTAAGAACACTTCTGAGGATCAGCATGATGTAGGGAACAACAAGCTAGAAGAAGTATCCTTAGTAAAAAGGAGATAGGATATTGAAAGAAGAAGTCAGCAGGTTGTGAAAAAGTTGTTCTGAAAGAAGAACTCAGAAAGCAAGATACTACTGCAAGAAACCAACAGGAGCTGCAAGAACCTATTCTTGCAGCAGAGACTGTTGAGGATACAGGACCAGCTGAGGAGACGGGGTCCTTACTGAAGACCTCATGAGAGGCTGTTGTTCAGACAACACTCTCTGAGGATGAGAAGACCTCTGAAGGGGCGGCTGTTGAGACAGTACCTTTAGAGGATGTTCGAAGAAAAACTGAGGTAACCCTAAGCAGCTAGAGACACCTCATGAGGAGGTTGATACTGCTGCTACTACAAGCTCAAAAGAACCTATCCAAGTTACAACAGCAGAGGTTACTGAGGAAGCTGCGGATGGCTGATCTTCGAAAGAGCGGCAAGTAGCTGCTGCAAGAAAGCAGTTGCAGAACTGCAGTAAAGTAAGAAAGAACGGCATGCAGCATCGCTGCAAGAAAAAGTTACAACATACTGTAAGAAAGAAGATACAGCAGTACTGTACGAAGATACTGCAAGAAGGTCTAAGTTACAGCAGCGCGGTAAAGAACAAACAGCTGCAAGCAGACCTAGTATACAACGCCAACGACAAACAGTCAACTGAAGAAGTATCTTGTAATCCGAGGAAGGATAAATGCAGTATGATGAAATGAAGATCCAAGCAAGGATAAATAGAGCCGTTCCAGAGAAGGTCAAAGTTGTAGACACGAAGCCAATGCCAAGACGCCATGTGGACTGACGCGCCGCAGAAAGCTACAAGCCGTAACAATCGCATTAAATGCTCCAAAGAGAAAAAGTCAAGAAGCATTTAATGTGGACACATAGGAGATCTTGAGAGATCGTAGTTCACATTCAAAATGGGGAAGTGTCTTCCTTCAATGGATACTTTTCTCCAACGAATATACTCTCAAGATCTATAAATAGAAGGTGCGGCTGATTGAAGAAATTGCTGGACAAAGTCGAGAGAAAACTCACATATCATCCAAAGCTTTAAGCTTTCACATGTTCAGCCATTCAACCTTCTAGGAGTAGTCCACAACAACAAATGAGCTACCCAAGATCAAGACTGCTTCTCACCAGTTGAAGATTTATTTTCTTTTTAACCTTGTTGTTGTGTGCGTAGGTTGTTTTAGGTGTTGAACAGTTGATAGGAGAAATCCTTGTTGTTTGTATAATTGTCTGAGTGTTAGATAGCTTCCCTGTGTGGGAGTGTGTAACCCTGTGTGGGTTTGCCTTTAGAGTTTGCAGTTGTTGTGTGATCTCTGGACTCTAGTAGGTGGTTAACTTTGTAAGTTGATAGATTGTTAGGAGTGTCCTGTAAATCAATCTTGCTTAACAAAGTTCCTGCTCGAGGTAGCAGTAGAGTGGACGTAGAAGGGTTACACCATTTTCGAACCACTATAAGCCATAAGTGTTTTATTGCTTTCTTATCTGCGTTTTACCTTTTATATCTATCTCTGTCATAAGCATAAAACGTTTTGAAAAGGATCATATTTGAGAAAACCAGTCTTGTGTCTTAAAACCTTTATTTTTCCGCTGCGCATAAAACTCCAAGTTACAGCGTGCAACACTGCATCCTAATACTGTAAGCAGTAACTGATTGGCGCTGCAAGTTCAAGTAACTTGCAGAACAATAAAGTTTTAACAGATTTTCAAAATCGACCAAGGTTTATTCAACCCCCCTCTGAACTTCGGACACCAATTGGGACCAACATTTTGTATAATTCATCGTTTATTCAAAGCATGAATTAATTTGATTTAATTGCTTTAATTCATAAGGTTAGATTTATGATAATTCTTATTTAAATTACACCTGAATAGATCCATGTAGATCCCCAACACCTAACTGAAGGAGAAGTCTTTCCTTCCAAACCTTATAGTTATCCCCATTGAGTTCGGGAACATCACATTTTATATCAAAGAAATTACCAGGTTGAATCACTACATTAATTAAACAAATATGCTCACATTATAAAAGAAGCTATTGTAAAATATAAAACATGTCATACCAATGCAAAACATGTCAAAATGAATTCAGTGACATAAAACATGCATGTGGGCTAAAGTTTTAATTTAATTAGATTCATTACATTTTTCTGATAAAACTATCAAATTACAATGTCTTTCTTAATCCTTGTGGGTAAATCAGGAAATGCAATTCAATATGTTATCCTAATTAATCATGTGAAATACAATAAAATTTCATGTGGGATAAAATTCATCACACTCCATACAATTAATGACAATCAATGTTATCTTTCCAAATGTGATTATTAATCCTTAATTATATATTTTGATCAATAAAGGATATTATGGGGGATAATTGTGCGTAATCCCCTCATGGTTTGGAAAATCGGTGTGAAAACCCTCTTTATTTTAAAAATTATATAAAACCCCTTTGTGATTTTCTAAATATGGCCCGAAATCCCCAACTCCACTATTGTTAACGAAAGTGCTATGCATGCGCTTTGCATGTATTTTTTTTTCACTATAAAATGACATACTTACCCTTTTGACTATATTAAAAGACTAATTCACTTGTGGGGGGTTTCTTGCAATTGCAAATACTTCCTTCAAAATTATTTTCTATATTAACACATATTTCTTTATTTGCTTTTGTTTTTTTTTTTTCAATTAATTTTTTATTTAGTTATTTATTTTATTGCTAATAATGCTAATGATTGGTATGTATGTTTCTTTTTTACTTTTATTTTCTTCCGTTCATTGTTTTTAATGCTAATTTTTATTTAGTTTATTGTTATTAATGACAACGATTGCTATGTATGTTTCTATATTTGCTTTTAGTTTTTTCAGTTTAATTTTTTACAATGTAAATATGTTATATAGTTATATATTTTATTGTTATTAATGTCTACAATTGATGAGGAGAATGTGGAAATATTCAATAGTATGTTATTTTCACCACAAATTAACCCCAAAGTGTAATTACGAGACCCTAAATATAATTAGACCCCAAAATTCGATGTTAATACAAAAAAAAATCCATTGAATTTCTCGAAGAAATCTAGATGATTAATGGCGTGAACAATGAGAAATTATGTTATTGAGGCATATTTTATTTTAGAATGAGAATCTGAAGCGAGTACGATGTATGTTCGAAGTTTTTCGATATATATTTTTTATTTTTTGTTTGTCTCTTACAAATTGATATGTTCCAAGTTTTCATGTATAATTTTTAATATTTTTTTATTTCTGATAAATTGGTATGTTAATTGTTTCATGGTATTATTAATTTTCTTTGTTGTACGATTGTACCTAACAATTCTTAAGTATTGCGTCTTTTTTATTTTTAATTATTTTATATTTTCCTTAATATTGAGTAAGATCTTTTTAATATATCTTCATCAATAGTTGATTTAATAACAATAAAAAATTACTAAATAAAAAATTAACATTGTAATAAAATAAATTGAAAAAATTAAAGTAAAGAAAGAAATATATGTATCAACCGTTGTCATTAATACAAATAAAATAAATAACTAAATAAAGAATTAACATGGTAACAAAATGAACTTAAAAAAATTAAAGTAAAGAAAGAAAAATCATTAATAACAATTGTAACACCCCGTCAAGAAAACCTGCATTGTATATTTTATAAAATTTCTTTTATCTTTCAAGTATAAATGATTTAAGTGTGAGTTCTTATATTATTTAAAGTTATGATTTACGAATTATGTTGTGCTTGATGATTTTAAATATTTTATGACATATATTTCTTTCGAGGTTTTAAGGGTTTTTGCAGGATTGCTCTCGGAGAAAACCAAGCTCGATCCCAACTCACTCGACAAGCATGGATGAAAATAAAAGATAAGATAATAGATAATTTTAAATGAATTAAGATTATATTAGGTTAAGACACTTAACTTACTCGTTTGTGCATATGAATGTTTTATTTAATGTAATATTATGTATGATCTATTTATATGATTTTATGTGATAAATCATTTTACTTGAACACACATGCATACATCATAATGTGTATCAATATATATATATATATATATATCTTCTAAAATAAAATCTTAAGACATAGTATGCAATTTTAAACATACATGCATGCAATGGAAATTGTATCTTCTTTTATGATGAATGCTATTTAGTAAAATGAATTATACATGTAGTATTAATTTTAGTCTCTTTTGTGATCATAAACACATATATTTGATTAAAGAAAGAGATCAAGCAAAATAATAATAATAATAATAATAATAATAATAATAATAATAATAATAATAATAATAATAATGAAGAAGAAGAAGAAAGAAAAAAAAGGGTAGAAAAAACAAGTATATATGTATAAATATCACACCTTGTGACTAAGACATGACATGACACCTCCTACTTAATTTTCTACACCTCCTACTAAATCTCCTACACCTCCTACATTCATGTTGGCTATTGATGCATCAAGTTATTACAAAAAAGAAGGGAAATATTCAGCAAGCATAGAAGAGAAGAATAACAACGAAATAAATCACACTTTTTCTCCCTTGCAACTTTAAATGTATTTTGGCTAAAACCTTTAATTTCTTCTTTAAATTCTAATCTTTTCTGACTTGTAGCATATATTAGAAGATCAAAATATGTTCTTTGTAATTTGGTTGAGATTTTTCATATAAGTTTTAATTGAATGAAAAGAAAGAGTTTGTTGTTATGCTAGGTTAAAGTTTCACGATCTGCTTCTCTATTCTGTAACTTTCTGAAATATTTAAAAATTGAATTAGGATAAATCCTTTTACCATGTAGTAATATAAAAATTGAAGAACATTTTTGTTAAATTTCATAATATTTGGACTTGAATTCGATTTTTTATGATTTTTCAAACATAATTCTATTCTGTGACAGATTTACCCTGTTTTTAGGTCTGATTAAAACCCTTATTTAGACTTTTATACTTTGATTTCAAAATTGGTCTTCTATTATGATTTATTACAGGTTCTGATAGAAACTTAGAAATTTACCATGTAAATTTTTGAACCTTTTACGATTTATGATGATTTTTACAAGAAAGTCCGTTTTCAGCATACACCATGTCCTGTTTTCTGCCAACTTAGAAAATTCATAACTAATTATGTGAATCTTATTTTCAATTGATATTTTTATACGTTATACTTGAATATGTTTTCTAACTTCTGTAAAAATATAAAAGCATTTCATTAATCCTATAAGGTTTGGTAGGGTTTTCAATATAGACTGATTTTGAGCTGAAATTCAAGTAAAAGTCTTGTTTAGGATTCTATTTTTATTTATTTATATACACTGTGAAATATTATGAATTTTCAGAATATGATACTAGACACTAATATGTGATCATGTAAATATTTTTGTGATTTTAGGATTTACCTATGAGTTATTAAAATTGTTGCGACTTTATGTGTCATTTTATCCTTAAAATTTCTAGTTTAAGTGCTTAACAATTATATAATAAGTATGATGATGTATTCTATATTCTAAATCTCACTTAAATGATTTGGGTATGATATGATCATGTTTAGAATTTAATATAAGGATCAAACATGTATTGAATGAAGTATGACGAATAATATTCTGGAGTAATGATTATAAAATCTTATTAATATATGTCTTTAGAGTGATTTATTTGAATAAGGTTATTAAATGGCTATGCTTGGGTTAAGATAATCTAGATATAAGATACACACGAGTATGTTATATGACATAATAGACTAAACAGTTAAATATGTCGAGCGTAGTTTGAGACAGTCGGTGAATCCAGAAGCAATCCTCACACAATCAATGTACAAGTAGGTAACTTCTACTCTATATTATGTGTTGATAATTGAATTAATAAGTTATGTATGAAATCTACGGCCAAAACCCCATAATTATAATCGGTAGGTAGCTTCCCTACTGGGCGACGACCATAAGGGTGAGAGTGTCTGGTCTATGGAAGCAAGGTTTAATGGGCGAGCGATTCCCACATTCCTTTATGTTATAGTATGGTCCAGGGTGAGTGTACCCGAAGGACATGTAGTACTTGCTTAATAATTTAATTGCTTCAATGTATTAGACAATAAAGTTATCCCATTGGGATCCCTCTCTGGAGGTGTCTCATGATGCTGTTTTTTATAATTCTCAAGCTCGGCAGACGATGACGTGGATGGGTAGCAAGCTGGGCTGACTTCTCATTGTCCCTTTAAAGTTGTTGTACTAGAATAATGTTTCCTTTTGAGAACAATATGTTGTTTAAATATGTATAGTATGATAAACAATGAGCCTAGACTTATATCCTATTATAATATATATGTTTTGTAGTGTTAATTCATGTAGGTCTTTGGTTCGAATATTTTACCAAGAAATGTGGGTGAGGCAAAAACTAGATTTGGATATATATGTGTATATGTTACGTTTTTAAACAAACAAAAAAAATATAGCTCTCGTGTCTTCATTTTAAGTCTTCCACTGTATATTAGAAAGTAATTATAATTTCTTTAGTTCCTAAATAAGTAAAGGGTGACGACCTATTTCCAATTAAAAGGGGAACGGGGCATCACAACAATAATATAAATAACGAAATAAAAATCAATATTGAAAATAAATTAATTGAAATAAAAAAAATTAAAAAAGAAACATATGTACCAATCGTTAGTATTAATAACAAAAAAAAATAACTAAATAAAAAATTAACATAGTAAAAAAATTAATTGAAAAAAAAAATCAAATAAAAAATATGAGTTAATATAGAAAATAAGTTTGAAAGAAGTGTTTGCAATTGCAAAAAAACCCCACAAGAGAATTAGTCTTTTAATGTAGTCAAAAAAAGGTAAATATGTCATTTTATAGCATAAAGGTGAAAAAAACATAAAAAACACATGATGAGCGCGTGCATGACACTTCTGTTAATATTAACGAAGTTGGTTATTTCGAACTATATTTAGAAAACCATAAGGAGGTTTCACGCAATTTTTAAAATACAAGGGGGTTTGTTGGTCCCAAGTGGTTTAGAGGTTCAGAGGGGGTAAATGAATCTCTGTCTAATTTTTCAAAAACTGTTCAAACTTTCTGTGTTGTATTCTATCAGAGAATACAACAATAAATGTAGTATAGTGAGCTGGATGAGAATGCTGCACATCTTACTGTATCAGAGTTCTATATGCAACGGAAATAAACTTTGACAAAGTTTCTTTTTGAAAAACATTTTCATAAATATGCTTTTGTTAAACTTTTAAAGCAGACTGATAAGATCTAAGATGCAACACAAAAATGTTAAGAACAGAAAATAAACACACAAAGCTTATAGTGGTTCGAAGGTGGTGTAATCTTTCTGTAACGCCCCGTTCCCAATTTAATTGAAAATAGGTCGTCACCCTTTACTTAGAAATTAAAGAAATTATAATTACTTTCTAATATACAACAGAAGTCTTAAAAGTGAAGACACGAGAGTTATACAATTTTTAGTTTTTAAAACGTAACAAATATACATATATATCTATCTATAAATCAAGTCTAGTCGTGTCTTACCCACATTTCTAGGAAAAATGTTTGAAACAAAGACTTACATGAATTTACACAATAAAACTTATATATATATATAATAGAATATAAGTCTAAGCCCATCGTTTTTCATATAATACATGTTTAAACAACATATTGTTCTCAACGGAAACATTATTCTAGTACATCAACTTTATAAAGACAGTGAGAAGTCAGCCCAGCCTGCTACACGTCCACGTCATCATCTGCCGAGCCTGAAAATTATAAAATGTAACATCATGAGACACCTCCGGAGAGGGATCCCAGTGGGATAACCTTACTATCTAATATATTGAAGCAATTAAATTATTAAGCAAATACTACATGCCATAATCATAAAGGAATGTGGGAATCGCTCGCCCACTAAACCTCGCATGGACCAGGCATTTAAGCAGGGTTGTTTTCATGGACCAAACATTTAAGCAGGGTCGCTTTCATAGACCAGGCATTTAAGCCCTTAAGGTCGTCGCCCAGTATGGAAGTTACATACTGGTTATAGCTACGGACTTCAGTCGTAGATTTTCATACATAACTCATCAATTCAATTATCATCATATAGTAGAGAGTAGAAGTTACTCACTTGTACGTTGATTGTGCAAGGATTGCCTCCGGATTCACCGATCGTCTCGACTACGCTCGACACACTTAACTGATTAGCATCCTTATATCGTATAACACAATATTTTGCATTTATATTAGGTTACATTAACCTAAAACACATTCATCCTTATGACTTAATTGTTAAGCTTTTAAACTAGTAATTTTGAAGGATAAAAAGACACATAAAGTCACAAAATTTTTAATAACTCATAGATAATTTCTAAAATCACATAATTATTCATATAATCACATAACCTCTTTTAGTATAACATGCTGAAATTTCATGAATTTTAACAGCTTGTACATAGAATTAAAAGTCACACATCTAACTTGTCTTTTCACTTCAATCCTAGCTCCAAAATAGCCTTCAAATGAAAAATTCACCATACCCTATAGGATTGATGAAATGCTTTCATATTTTTACAGTAATCAGACAACACATTAAAGTATAACATATAAAAATATCAAATGAAAATAAGATTCACAAAATTAGTTATGAATTTTCGAAGTTGGCTGAAAACTGGACATAGTGTATGCTGAAAACAGACTTTATTGTAAAAATCATCATAAATTTCACAAGGTTCTAGAAATTACATAGTAAATTTCTACATACTCATAAGAATGTGTAATACAACATAGTAAAACATGGTTTATAAATACTATCTCAATAAATAGTTATGGCTTTTATAACAAGACTGAAAATAGGACATCATCTACGTAGAAAACAGGTTATATTGTAAAATCTGGCATAAATCGTACAAAACTCAAAAAATGCATACTAAATTCCTAAACATACCTAAGAACAGGTTATTAAACATAGTAGAATATCATATATAAATTCGAAGTATACTGTTCCAGAAAAATACATGATTCCGACCTAAAAATAGGGCGAAACTCTCTCTGAACAGCTTATTTTAAAAATATCATATAAAATCGAGTTTAACTCCAAATCTTCTGAAATTTTACAGAAATACTCTTGACTTCATATATTTCAATCTAGAAAAAGGATTCAGCTTAAAACAATTCCTAAGATTTTCGAACACATCCAAAACAGAAGCAAAACCAAGCACATCCTTAGGTCTATTCTAGGAACAACTTATTTCTTCATTCAAACAACATATAATCCCAAAAAAATTGCCAAAGAACATCTTTGGACTTTCTAGCCTAAGGTATTTATCATAAATCATAAGATTTAATGAATGTATTAAGAGAGTTTTAGCCAAAATACCTTTAGGGTTTGAGGAAAGACTTGATGTATGCTTGATCTTTCTTTCCTTTGTTTCTTCTCTCTTTCTTTGCTTCTTATGTTAAACTATATGTGGCTGATTTTTGGGTTCTCTTTGTAAGGCTTGATCGAGAGAGAGAGAGAGAGAGATATCCTCAAGTAAAGGATGTGTTGCATGTTGCAAGTTGATGGATATTTAGCATGTTGCAATTAGGGTGGTGAGGTGGCTAGGCTAGGTTTAGATTGTTTAGTCATAACTTAGCAATGACTTATCATGGATATTTTATTTATCTTGATAATTTATTTATCTTGTTATTTTTATGTTTCATATTACACATTTTTATAAGTATATGCATACCTTATTGAAGGGAATAACAATAATAACATAATGTATAATTCACATAAATGTGAAAATTACTTAGCATAAAATTAAGTATTAAAAATCTTCATATGTACCTAAATTAATAAGTGTTGTGGTTATATTAGTATTCACTATAATGCATGCTTGTTGAAGGTAAACATCTAATTTCATCAAAAGAAAGTATTCAAAAACGGTAACGAATAAGATTAGCATAAAACCTAAAATCATTTTATTCATTTAAGTAACATCTTATCTTTTTACTTTCATTCATATGTGTCGAGTGAGTGGAGATCGAGCTCGGTTTCCTCCATAAGCTATCCTGCAAAAATCCTTAAAATCTCGAAAGAAATATTAGATCATAAAAATTTTAAATCATCGATCATAATATGATTCATAAATCATAACTTTAAGTAATATAAGAATTTGCACTTAAATCATTTATTCTTGAACAATAAAATAAATTTTATAAAATATGCAATGCAGGGTGTTTTCTTGAAATGGGGTGTTACACTTTCTATGTCCACTCTACTCTTATTTCAAGGAGGAACTTCGTTAAACAAGATTGGATTACAGGACTCGACCTTACAATCTATCAACCTAACAAGTTTTCACCTATAAGGATTCAGCTTCCACACAGGTTGCTCGAATCCACAGGCTGACCCACATATGATCCTACTAACTCATACAGAGTTACTGCCTTAACAACTTAAGATAAAAACACTTAACAAGGATCTAGATCCTATCAAGTAAGAACACCACAAAAAAAAATTAGCCCACAACAAAGAGGTTAAAAGTATATAGATTTTTCTTCAACTGGTGCTTGAAGTAGCTTGAAAACTCAAAGGTTTGACTGCTTCACTAGGAGGTTGGATGACTGAAAATTTAGAGAGTAGAAAGCTTGAGTATTTGTTCTTGCGAGAGTGAATTTTGAATATCAGTTTTTCAGTTCTCTCTTCAATCGACTCTTCATCTATTTATAGATGTAAGAAATGTGCCCGTTGAAAAGAGACACACTTCATTTGAATTTGAATTCCCTTTGATTGTCCTTGATCTTGCATTCAATGTCTCTGAATTTCTAGGGATGAATTCCATGTCTTATTCTTCAGCTCATTTAATGCAACTGTATTGAGTTGTTGCAGATTGTCGGTCCACATATCAGCAAAATACTGGTTCTAAGTACAGTTTGATCACTTGTCTCTACTGGCTATATTTGACAAATTGCATTCTAGGATAACAGTGATCTTCCTTGTACAACATTGTTGTGCATGACTGTCTCTTCCTGCTTTCAGTCTTCTTTCAGTTCTGGAGTACTGTGCCAGGTTACTGTAACATGTAATTGCAGTGAGACTTTCTGTTCACCTTACTGTATTAACTGCTTACTATATTCAGTATCCAGTAGTGATTTTTCTGTTATATCCGATTGCTACCAGAAACCTTATTTTTACTGATTCTCCGAGTTTCTCAATTCTTCATCTTCGACTTTTAAAATTCATAAACTAATCAAAGTTTCCACTTAAATAGTATGGAAAAATAGGGTACTCTAATTTCCTATTACAATACTGTTTTGTCCAATCAAAATCTAAACATAAATTTCCTAACAATTTCTCCCTTTTTGATGATGACAAAACCTTTACATTATGAAGTTCATTGCGAGAATTCAGAGTGTCATGCAGCATATCCTTTTCATACATTATATGAGAATGATTATACAGTAAAATGATTATTTATAAATTGATTTAATTGAGCTAGCATCCTATCTTATAATCTAACAACACATATGCTCAAACAGGTGTTTCTAGCATGAGATTGGTTTTACAGATAGGAGCAGTAAGATGTTGATCTCATTCATACTTTTTCAGGGTTACCGACATCCGCAAAGCTTTCTTTTTAGTGTATCATCTTCTAGTGGCTTTCTCTTTTTATATTGGCCCTTTTCCACTAGTTGAAATTGATTATTGGTATGTTTCTTCAAGCTTCTTCTTGATGTCTGGAATTTAAATCCATCTAACCAGAAGTCTTCACAAAAAGATATCTGCGCTCCTTGGTTGATCTTTTTTATTAGCTTCTTTTGATTTTCCAGCTCTCCATCTCTTGCTAGCTGTTCGTACCTTTCCAATCAACAAGACACGTAGCATATCTTACGAAACAATTTAGCTGACAAAGGTGTCTGAAGTACCTTAGATATTCTGATATTTTGTAGAGGCTTATTTCTTAGAACGTAGGATTTCTGTGCTTTGGAAGGATCACTTTGTTAAAGATTTTCAGATCCCAAGCATAACTTTCTTTGAGGGGCCTTTGATCCAGCATCATAGATACTTCAGCAGAAGTATGGTCTAGATCAAAATAGGAAACATCTTGAGGAGGGTATTAGTATAGGGCTTCATCAACCTTCTTTGCAAGTTCTGACTTCTTCTCCCCGATCACACCAAGTCTAGACATCCAGTCCTCCATGTCCCTTCTTCTTTTCTCTTCAGCTTCTTTCAGCTATCTCCATTTCTCTTCATCGAGCCTTCTGACTATAACAACACTTAAAGGTTTTCTCTTTTGAGGTGGTTGCTACTGTTGCTGTCTGCTACTCTTTCTCTGAGTCAGTGCAGCTTCTTTGTTTTCTGTTGTTTTGGATACAGTGCTGCTTACTGCTTCAGAAACAGCAACCCCAACACCTGCACCTCCTTCATCTTTAACATCCTTTCTCTTTTTGTATTGAGGGCTCTGTCCATGTCCAGAATCTGATCTCATTCGTTTCTTCCTGACTAGGGGCTCCTCGCCTTCTTCATCATCCTTCTTCAAATCCTTCATAACATCCTCTACTGCAGCATCCATTTCATTCTCTTTTGATCTTTTCTTACTTTCCCATTTTTTGTCATCATCAGCTGGGGTAAGTTTGATGGATGTTGATCCTTGCTCAGTAGGGACAAATTGAGGAAAAGTGCAATGCAAGATTGTTCTCATCTCTCCAACAAACAATTCCAGATTGCTTATCTTTTCATTCGTGCTTTGAGAGTCATGAGCCTAAGCTGATGCACTTTCTTGCAGAGTTGAGTACAAAATTTTGTACAACAAGGGTATATTTAATATCGTCAACAGACTTGTCCCTTGCTTCACTCATAGCTTTGCATTCTCTTTCAACTCTTTGACACTCGTGATGTTGTGCATTCCATTCAGCATTTAGCATTGTCTGAATCTTGGATGGAAGTTCGAGAAAGAATGAGAATTTTCACTCAGATTGATGTTGTTGGCCATATTCGCTTCATGGGTCTGTAATGCTCGGACCAACCCATGTACAACATCAATGATTCATTTAAGGGATTGCTCTTGAACATCAATAAGGGTCATAGAGTCATCTCTGGTTGTTTCTTCTGTAGCATGTTCATATGGAACCAGAGTTCTACTTGTATCCTAAGCTTGTTGCTGAACAGTTTCTACGAAGTGCTGCTTTATGTTTTTCCTGACGATATCTGCAGACTACACCTTGCGAAAAAGTGAGCTAACTCCAGGTGGAGGACTACCACCTCCAAGATCTTTATCATCGTCAGAAGAATCTCCTCCATCATCTTCAGGATCTTGTGCAGGAGCAGCTATCAGAGCTCTTTTTTCCTCCTCAAGGTGCAACATGATCCCTTTTTTGCCCTTCTAAAACCTCAGCTCGTATTGCCTCAACAGTAGCTGCGCCCGAGGTCTTCGTTGGAGATGTTATCTCAACAACAATCTTGGCAGCATTTCCTTGCTGCATCAGATCTTCCAGCTATATTGTTGTATTCTCTCTTATCTCGACAGTTCTGGTGGTAACATCGAGAATGTCCAGATTCTAAGCATCGGTGTATATGCGTTCAATGATTTGCTGGAATTCCACCAAGAATTCGTCATGTTCTTATATTTTCTAATTCAGCTTTGACAGTATGAATGACTTCTTTCTCAATTACAACATAAAAAACTGTTGTATTTGGGTCCATATCAGCATTCTGTACTACTAGCGAAGCCAGTACAGGGAGTCATGCCTCAGCAACTTCCTCCATGGTTATATCATCGACGATTTCTTCATTCAAGCTGGCCAGGATTCATTTGATCTTCTCAAAAGCTTTCTCCTCAGATATATTTTCCATGTATTCTGGGGAATCTTCATAGTCCACTAGCTCTTATTCATCGGTCTCCATTACCTGAAGACTGACAATGGACAATAGAGCAGCTGCCATGTTGTGGAAGGATAGTGAATCATGAGCTTCTACGCCACTTTCTCCTTCACTAGGTTGCAGCTTGCGAGAAGTCTACTTTGGTGGTTCAACTTTACTTGCTTGTAGGCCCAGCTGCAACATTCTGTTGTTGGCTTCTTCCACACCAAGATGTGACAGTTGTGTTTCGGCAATCTCAAATTTAGACGGGTTCCTTACAATCTCAACATTGGGGTTCATCAATGTATTATCTACCCCTGCTGTCATCGAATGTCCACCATTTGCACCATCAAAAAGGTCTTTCCCTTTTTGCAGCTCTGTGCTTTCTCAGACTCTCTTGCTTTGCAGCAATTTCTTTCAGCTTTGCTTCTCTGCAAGATTCAACAAATCCTAGTTGCAGTAGAGACAATATTTTGTTAGATTGAACCCAATCAAGGACTATTGCCTCTACTCTAAGAAAGTCCTTCATGCCAGCAACTCTTCTCCTCTGGACAGACGCATTTTCTCCAGAGCTAGTAAAGATTGAAGAAATTCTCATTGATTGACTAAATAGAGTAGGAAAGAAGAGAATGCGACATGTCTGAGTCAATGTCACTGATGGTTTTCTCATAATCGACCCAAGCTTCTATTTGGGTGATAGACTATTCGGTTGTGTCCCTTACCAACAATGTTTTTTCTTCTTCACCATCTTTTGAAGCATTCTATCTTTCAGCTCATTTCTCTTATGTTCAAGCCTCTGCTTTTTCTTCTTTCTCATCTCTTTGTAGCTAGGTAAGATGAGGTGCTTCATTTGTGGGATTGGCACAAAGGCCATACTATTATCAATTTCTTTAGGCTCAAAGTGTCATGCCTCATTTTCTTTTCATAAAATTTATCAAAGTTTTCTTTACGGGCATGAAGAAAGAAAGGAAAAAAGACGTACATGATATAAAACAGAAACCTTTAGAAGAGATAGGATACGATTTTACAAATACAAATCCTCGGCGTCTAGCCAAAATAAAACGTTTAAAACATAGCAGTGGAACATCATCAGGATCCATAAAGAAAAGGAAAAAAGTTTATCTTTTACAAACGTGAATTATTAAAACAACGTTTCAACAAACTTTGAAAGATAGATCAAAGGACAAGACTTGATATGACACCATCCTCTCTATGCATCTCGTCTCTCGTAATATCCTGTAGTGTGAGTACAAGTGGGAGGTGAGTGCGTTGAATACACTCGTGGGGATGAAATCTGCCTCTTATAACAGTCCACAGATATAAAATACAGGAAATATAACACTCAGTCACGTTGTCATAGTATAACATGAACACGTAATCATAGCATGTGATCACAACACATAAGGTTCAACAATTTATTTATTACCAAGTTCATAAGCATGCGTTCATTTATTCTCATTGTGCGTTAAATATAGAAACATAAAGTTATTAGGGTTTAGAAGTTACCCCCACCTTGTTCGGTGGTTACCACGTGAGTAGCGAGTACCAAAGATCAGATAACTCAACGCTCAATCCAACAAGTAGCCTACATAAGTTATGATGTTTCTTAGATCCTTAATAAATATAATTAAAGATATAAATGACTTCGAAAGAAGTGCGATCGTTAAAAATGCGACAGATCGAGAGATCTAAAGATTGAAGTCAAAGAAACGAGAGAGGATGATCAGTTTCAAAGGCTAAGATGATAGAGGATTGAATTTGGGTAATGACGGAAAAAGAATGAGCTCGATCGGAGTTGAAACGAGCTCGAATAGAGCATTTTAAGATTGAGGGGTATTTTGGTAATTTTAGTCAAAGGGTTGACTTTGACCGGGCCCACGACCCTCGGTCAACGACATCTCATTGGTGATGACTTGATGATGACGTATGGCTAAAAAAACGGGGTTCGGATCGAAAATACGACGTCGCGTGCACACCCGGCGTCGGGTGAAAAACCCAGCGGTCTCGGCAGCTAGGCCAGGCTCGCGCCCAGGCTCCCCGGCGTCGACCCTGGTCGACTGCCACTCTTCCTAGCGCCACCAACTGCGGCGGTGCTGCCCTATGCCGGCGCCACCTCGTCCTCCGGCGAGCCTGCACCGCCGGCCATCCCTCGCCGGATTCCAGCATGAACAGTGCTGGAAAAATCCACCGCAAAACCCTTCGTTATCACGTACGCAAAACCAAACCCCACCCCTTTTCAACTCCGGCCAGCGACTCCCAGTCACCGGCGACCCTTCCTAGACCCCCGACCGGTGACCTCCCGTCGCTGGCAACCTTTTCCGACCACCCCTCGCCAGAAACCGGTGGTGAACAGTAGCAACCCCTAAAAAAAACACACACTTCAACACCTCCAAAACAACTCCGGCCGGTGACTTTCCGGCGCTGGTCACCACCCCAAAACCATCCCAAACTCTTTCCCAACACCCCAACTTGCCCCAACAAAAGAAAAGAACCAAAACCACCAAGAAACAAGAGAGAAACGGGAGAGAGAAAAGTTGACAAAAATAAGGGTTTAGGGTTTGGAGACTGTATTTCGCCACTTTCCGGTGAACGGAAACTTGGAATTGAATTCTGGAAGTTGTCCTAAACTCGTCTCGACGAGGCCTAAGTTGTGTGTGAAAATCGGCCGAAACCAACAACGTTGAAATTTTTCGGCGAACTCCGACGGCGGCGCGCCGGAGTCAGAACTCAAATAGGAGAGAGAGAGGGGGAGGAGAGAGAGACTTACTTGTATTCAGCGCTTTCGGCTTGTTCGGAAAAATGATAAGATTTTGAATCGAATGAGCCCCTATTTATAGAATTTAGGAAACTTACTGTTCACTAGGGTAGGTTATTGTTCACTAGGGTAGGATTACTGTTCATGTGGAATATTCCTTCCACTATTCCTCAAGATTCCACCTCTCATTTTTCCGAAACTCATATTTTGCCCTTTTCGTTGTAACTAGAGCTACCGGGTCTCCGATTGACCTCTAGTTCGTGTCTATCTTCTCGTTTTTCCGTTACGCATCTAATGGTATAAAAATCTTCTAGGTTCCATGTCTAAAAATTATATCCATCTAAAATCGATGTTAAACACGTATTTAAAACGCACGTAATTAAATTAAACCTTCAAAATCAACACACAAAATTATTTAAATTATGGGTTTAATATTTAATTAATCAATTATGCTTCGTTTTGGTCTGGGGGCGCTACACAAAGTCCTCATCTTCTTGTTGCTCTTGCTCCTCCAGAGCTTCTGCAACTCTTGTATCCTGATGTACAGCTGCTGTTAGGACCACACTTACTCAACCGAGCATAGAACGAATTTTAAATATAACACAATCTGAAAACCTGCTATATATATTTTTTAAACAATATAACATTATCTCATACCCAACAATATCCTGTTCACATTCATATAAAAGAAGTTTCAACAAATCAACAACTCACGAACAATTTTCATGTTAACCCATTAGTACGCATCATACTACATAATACAGAACATGTACAAACGAGACTTAATATCTGAAAACAAAAGTAGTATAAACCACAATCATGCCCAACAGGTCGTCATCTATATACACAAGTGCTAAAAACCCTGTAGGAGTTCCAAAGCTTGCCTGGTACGTCCATAATGATACACATCATCATGGTTACCTACAAAGTATAAATTACGTGAGATAAATCTCAGTAAGCAGAAATTATGCATGATAGTATCGTTCTTTACAACTTATTCCCATGAATCCACTTCTTGAATCACATATTTCATTTCTAATTTCCCACTCAAACACTCAACTAGTTCATTTCTACAATATTTTGTACACACAACACCAACCTTGTGCACATAGCACAAATTTCATGCACACAACACCAACCTCGTGCACACAACACCAATTTCATACACATATCACCAACCTCGTGCACACAACACCAATTCTATGCATACAACACCACGTGGCCAACATAAATATGACCCAAAGTTATAGTTTCATCCTCTTGTTGTCAAAACACATTATTTGATAGGACTCACAACATCATCCCACAATAACCATTCAACTATCAAATTCATTTCATAACAACCATTGAACTTGCAAGTTTATTTATTTTACGATAGCCACTGAGCAACAAATCAAATCTCGTAAAACATGTAGTATACATGTATCATCAATTAACACAAATAATTAACAAAATACTATTTTATACTTTGTAGTTATACTAAATTTCTACTTACCTAAATTATCAAGAATTTTGACCGCTCAAACATTCTTGATATCAAATCTGATAATTCCACTTCGATTTAATACCACGAATACAAATATTTTTTTTAACTAAATGGGCACGCCGCTTGAATTTTGAAGAGTTCTCTCTCTTATCAATGAAAGAAAATAGGGTGTCCTGCTTTTTTCCGTTAAATAATAGAGGTATATCTATATGCAACCGCCTTTTACTAGCTTTTTTTATAAGCTTTTTTTTTATATACATAATTATTGTTATTATACTATTATTAATATGAGAAATGTTATGCAACTACATCCATTCACATGCACGCAAAACTATGTATATTTACATTAATATTAACCAAATTGGCTTCGTGTATACATGTCACGGCACTTTTATATTATAATATTATAATATTCATTCAACTTTTTCATACTATATAAATATACACACGCACACTCATATTTAATATATATATATATATATATATAAGATCAACTTTAGGTTTTTTTTAATGTAATTTATACTATTATTAATCAAATACTTTACATTGTATACTCAAATATTACTAAAGTCTTAACCAATTATGATAGGATTTTCTCATTACAAATCATGTAAGAGCATATAAATAATTAAATGTTTAAAAGGAAAATATAACAATGCAAGATCACAAGTAACATATAAATGACACGAGATGCATGAAATATTTTGACCAATAAGTGGGGTGAAGCTCGGGTATCACAACTCCTTTCCTTTTTATATCCTCATAAGAGGCATATCATCATCATCATTATCGTTATCAGAGGATGAGGGTTCAACAACTTCATTCTCAGCATCAATGATATAACCTGTTGATGCATCCTTCTCAGAGTCACTTGCTGCAATACTGCTTGTTGTAGTAAGTCGTCTTCTCTTAGGTTATTGTTCTTTCTCCACAACCTTCTGCTTGGAGGACCCTTCTTTACTCCTAAGTACCATCCAGGGGGATAGATACAACCTCATCTACTTCAATGCCCATCTTGTAGAGAATAAAGGTAATGGTAATGCCAAAACTTCTTCTCAGGGTCTTCTTGGCAGCTTCCTCCTAGATTCTCCTCAGAATGAATTTGCTCCAGTTGACTGGCATTCCTTTCATGATGGGAGTCATGATTCTGAAATGGAGGTAAGTGCATTTGTCGAAGCTTCCACATCTCCATTCAATGGAGTATGCACTAACGTCATGAAGAAACTCATACTCCGGCTTCACTTTATTCTTCTCACAAATCCTTTGGACGGGGTCGGTGATGGAATCCTGCTTGAACAGATTCCACATCTCTTCAATGTACTCTGTTCCATATCTTTCTAGCTTTGATGAAAGTAGTCCTTTCACAGAAATGTCGAACGTGGAAGCAATGTCCTTCGACGTCAGAGTGTATTCTTTTCTCTTTGCATCCATCTTGAAGAAGATTATTTTACTTTTATCAGAGAGCCTAGCAAATGCATAGAATTTCTGGACAATAGGGACTAGCATTCTCTTATATCTGGTGGTGAGAATACCAGAGATGTTTTTCTCCAAGAACTCCCAGATCTTTAGGATGAAATCTTCGTCAAAGATGCTTCCATCAGGTAGTGAGAAAATCGGCATGAAACGGGTGATTTGATAAGATTTTTTTGGTGGTGAGATATTGGAATATACTAAAATGGGTGAGAGGTTCTTGGTTGAGGAGGGGGTTGAGATTGAATGAGGAAGATGATGAGCAGTTCCAATTCAAATGTATGAAGGTTTATGATCAATGGTCACAATTAAAAGATCGTGAAAGAGTTGTGAAATCTAACGGTTAAGATAAAAATATGGAGAGGCTCATTTGCAATATTGATAACTTCAGGGATCGGAATGTAAGACACGACTGTTGTCATTCTAAAAAGGTGGATTTTCATTAAATGCAAGATACGTTTTTGCCGCTCAAATGATTAGCGTTTAAGGTTAATGTTCCTGATACGAGGTTGCAGGGCTTTAAATGCAGTAGCAATAAATGTTGTATCCTAGACTTGTTATATCCTAAGATGCTATATCGTTTTGATGTGTATTCCTGTTGTGAATACAATATTCCCCATTGCTTCATACTTACTCTTCCTTCTGAGAATAACTTGCTCCAAGTATCATAATTTGATGATTCCAAGTTCATTTCTGAGCATAGAAAACCTCGATTCACATAGGGATTTGTGAAAATATCTGCCAACTGTAGATCTATATGAACCTTTTCAAGCACGATGTCTTTCTTTTCTACATGATCTCTTATGAAGTCATGCCTCATATCTATGTGCTTTGTTCTAGAGTGAAAGACATGATTGTGTGTTATTGCTATTGCACTTGTATTATCATATAGAATGGGAGTTTCCTTTTCTATAATTCCATAATCTTTAAGTTGTTGTTGTATCCATAGTATTTGAGCATAAAAGCTTCATGTGGCGACATATTCTACTTCTGTTGTTGAAGTTGCTATGGATGTTTGCTTTTTGCAGAACCAGGAAACCAACATTTCTCCAAGAAATTGACAAGTATCACTAATATTTTTTCTATCAATCTTACATCCTATAAAATCAGAATCCAAGTAGCCCTTTAATCTGAAACCTCTTTCCTTGGGATACCATAGGCTAATATCTTGAGTTCCTTTCAGATACTTGATGATTATTTTTACAGCTGCAAGATGAGATTCTTTCGGTGACGTTTGGAATCTTGCGCATACACCTATTGCAAACATAATATTTGGTCTGCTTGCTATAAGATATAACATGGAGCCCATTCATCTCCTGTATTTTGTGATTTCCACATCCTTTCCATTTTCATCCTTGTCAAGACTGAAAGTAGTAGCCATAGGAATGCTCATTGTTGATCCATTTTCCATTTCAAATTTCTTGATCAACTCCTTAGTATACTTGACTTGAACTAATCCAATTGCTTGACTTGCAAACTAAGAAAGAAACTTAACTCTCCTATCATGCTCATTTCAAAATTTTTTTGCATGAGGGTTGAAATTTTTTCACAAATGTATTTTTTTATGGATCTAAAGATGATATCATCCACATAGATTTGTATGAGCAGAATGCTATCACCATCATGTGTTTTAAAAAGAGTTGTCCACAGTTTCTTTTTGAAATCTATTCTCCAACAAATATAAGGACAACATATCATACCAAGCTCTTGGCGCTTGCTTCAATCCATACAGAACTTTTTGTAGTCTGAAAACTTTCTCTTTAGGTTGATTCTCAAATCCTGGAGGTTGTTCCATATAGACTTCTTCAAATAAGAGACCATTTAAGAATGCACTTTTGACATCCATCTGATATACATTGAAGTTCTTGTGTGCAACATAGGTTAGAAAAATTCTGATTGCTTCAAGCTTGCTACAGGTGCAAAAGTCTCATCAAAATCAATTCCTTCTTCTTGACAATATCCTTTAGCAACTAATCTTGTCTTGTTTCTGACAACAACACTAGATTTATCCAACTTATTCTTGAATACCCACTTTGTTCCAATTACACCTTGATGATCAGGTCTAGGAACCAATTTCCAAACTTGATTTCTTTCAAATCCATTTAGCTCCTCTTACATAGCTTGAATCCAATTGTTGTCTTCAAGAGCTTCTTCAATGGTTTTGGGTTCCACTTGTGATATGAAGCATGCAAACATAGCTTCACGTGGTCTTGATCTTCTTGTTCTAACTCCAACATTAGGGTCTCCAATGATGAGTTCTCTAAGATGATTCTTGAGCCATGTTCTATCTGGTTCAAAGATGTATGAGGGTTGATGATCTATAGATTATTGATCAACTTCATCATGTTAAGTTTTGCCAGGTTGCTATATTTTATCGGTTTGTTGTGCTGTAATTTGTGTCGCTATATTTTTGGATGCAAGAACTTCAGTGCTGTTTTCAATGATAATTTTAGTAGGCAGTGGAACTCCATCAATATACTTAATTTGATGGTCCTTGATCTTCATCTGAGATAGATCTTCTTTCAGCTTGTCAAGCTCTACTGTATAACAATATAGTTCATTAAATACTATATGTATTGGCTCTTCTACAATGAGGGTCATTTTGTTGAAGATCCTGAAGACCTTGCTTACTGATGAGTATCCTAAAAATATTCCTTGATCTGATTTTGCATTGAAGGTCTTAAGATGTTCTTTTCTATTGTTAAGGATGTAACATCTACATCCAAAAAATATACAGATAAGAAATGTTTGGTATATAGCCATACCAAACCTCATAAGGAATTTTGTCATGATCTTTATTGATTAGGCATTGGTTTTGGGTATAACATGTTGTATTGGTAGCAAAATCTTTTAGGTATAGTAGCTCAACAATCATTATTCTTGCTGCTTCCTTCAGAGTTATATTCCTTCTTTCTTCAACTCCATTATGTTGGGGTGTTCTAGTTGCAGAGTATTCATGTCTGATCCCATTTTCTTAGCAGTATTTCTCAATGAATTTGTTTGTGAAATCTGTTCCTCTGTCAGATTTTATCTTCACAATGCTCAAATTCTTCTCATTCTAGTATCCTGTTTTGAGTTTCTGATTTCTTGGCTAGAATGATTGTCCAAGTAAATCTAGAGTAATCATCCACAACCACTAAGGAAGACTTCTTCCCACTCACACTTATAGGCTCAACTGGTCCAAATAGGTCCATGTGAAGTAGATCAAGAATCCTGTGGGATGACCTTTGTACTTTCTCTTTAAATAAACTTCTGACTTGTTTTCCTTTCTGTCATACTCCATAAATTTTCCTTTTTGAAGGCTACAACTGGTAAGCCTCTCACTAAGTTCTTCCTTGCTAGCTTGTTAATGGTTTTGAATTTTAGGTGACTCATCCTTTTATGCCACAACCAGCTTAATTCTGGTGTATTCTTTGCAATAAAGCAAGTTGGCTACACCATTGAACTCAAATCAGTAAGGTAGATATTTTCTCTTCTAGTTCAAGTAAGCTTCACCTCATTAAACTTGTTATCTCTGATCAGACACTTGTTGAGGTTGAATTCCACAGAGCTTCATTTGTCATAAAATTGACTAATGCTCAGAATGTTATACTTCAGTCCTTTTACATATGATACATTATTGATGCATGCGTTGTCTTTGATCAAGCTTCATGTACCCTTGGTGCTCTCTTTTGAGTCATATCCAAACACTACTTTATGGCCTTTACATGGTTGGAAGTCTTTCAAGGCTTCTCTATTGCTAGTTATGTGTCTTGAGTAGCCACTATCAATATACCATACATCACTGCTGCTTCTTGACAACTGTTCCTGTATGCAATTCAGGCAGATTTAGGTACTCATACAAGTACGGGTCCTTTGGGGTTAGGTTTCTTTAGAATCCACATTTTCTTAATGACAACTAATTTGCCATGAACTTTGGTGATTCTTTTTGTGTAAGCAGTCTTTACAGAATGTTGTTTGTGAACAATGTGTGTGGGAACTTTCCTTGTGTCACCTTCACTTCTAGAGTGAGGTCTTCTCTTATACCTTTCTGGAGTATAAGATCCTTTAGATTTAAAAATGTAAGTTTTGGTATAAGATGGATATAAAGTCTTTTGTTGTAACTTGTGAGATTGTTGCATTCTAACTTTGGTTGCAGGTGTTTAACTTTATTGCATCCTGTGAGTCTGTGCAGTCTTACTTTCTATAGTTTCCAGCAAGAGTTTCTTTTCCTTATCAGTTGAGCTTAGTTTGTTCAAGACTTCTTTTAATTGAAAGACCTCTTTAGAGAAGAGTACTCTTGTCTGAACAAACTTTTCAATTTCGATTGCGCTTGTTGTATTCTGAGAGCTTTCAGTATTGTATCCTAGATTATTTCCTCTATAGGCATTTTGAGTCATTTCTTCAAGAGTAGTGTCATTTCTTCTTCTGCATCTTCTGCAAGCAGCTCATTCTGCTTGCTGCTGCTTGCAGTTGCTATATCTTTGGATCTTGCTGTAAGTACAGTGACTTTGGTTTTTAATTTTTCAGCCTCTATCTTTCTTTTGTTGATGTCGAACTCAAATTCTTTGAGGTCTGAGAATAGATCAAATGTACTCATTGTCTTCAGATTTATTAATACTATCATGGTTGTGGTTTTGCTATCCCACTCAATAGGTAAGGCCCTAAGTACTTTGAGGTTTTTCTCTTTCTGGCTGTAGTATTTTCCCAAAGACTCTAGCTCATTCACAATAAATGTGAATCTTAAGTCTAATTCTTCTAGAGATTCTTCGGGCTTCATTTTGAACAAATCGAACAACTGAGTTGTAATGGATATCTTGTTATATTTTACCAATTCCGTTCCTTCACAAATCTGTTCTAACTTGTCCCAAATTTCTTTGGCAGTTTTGCATGTCTTCACTTTGCTGAAAGTTCATTTGTCCAATGTGAGAAACAATGCATTCTTGGTAACATTGTCTAGGTTGGTCATTTTTCTATCTTCAACAGTAAACTCATGTCTTAGCTTTATCAAGTACTCAGTAGGTGGTGGTGCTCTTTTGTAATCAGGTATATCAGCTCTAGCTGCTGCAGGTAGTTGTCGTGCAGGAGGAGGTCTAGGGCATGCTCCTTCAGCACTTTCATCGATTACTGCTCCTTCCATTGCTGCTTCTACTTCAACAACTATTGTTGTTGCTGCATGTGTTGCAGCTGCTTTATCTTCAGCTCATTCTCTCTCTCTCTCGGTTCTCTTCCAAGATCTGAATTCGGCTTAGTGATGATTGGTGGTCCTTTAGTGATGACGTACAACATCACATCATGCATAACAGAGATGTACCTCTATTCTGATCTTCCAATCATCATATTATTTTATGGAAAACATAGGTAGCTTGTGATGTGAGAGATCCATGCTTATGCTAAAGAATGAGTTTTAAAAAATACAAAATGAAAATAGTTTTCACAACACAAATGGGTGGATCTAGGTAGGTGACTGGATAAGTTGGTTTTTAACCCAACTTGTTTTGATTCTACTTGTTGGTCCCAAGTGGTTTAGAGGTTCAGCAGGGGTTGAATGAATCTCTGTCTAATTTTTCAAAAACTGTTCAAACTTTTTGCGTTGTATTCTATCGGAGAATACAACAATGAATGCAGTACAGTGAGCTGGGCAAGAATGTTGCTCAACTTACTATATCAGAGTTCTGTATGCAGCAGAAACAAACTTTGACATAATTTCTTTTTGAAAAACATTTTCACAAATATGTTTTCGCTAAACTTTTAAAGCAAAATGATAAGATCTAAGTTGCAGCACAGAAATGTTAAGAACATAAAATACACACACAAGGCTTATAGTGGTTCGAAGGTAGTGTAATCCTTCTACGTCCACTCTACTCCTACTTTGAGGAGCAACTTCGTTAAGCAAGATTAGATTACAAGACTCGGCCTTATAATCTATCAACCTAACAAGTTTTCACCTACAAGGATTCAGCTTCCACACAGGTTGCTCGAATCCACAGGCTGACCCACACAGGATCCTACTAACACATACAGAGTTACTGTCTTAACAACTTAAGATAAAAACACTCAACAAGGATCTAAATCCTATCAACTGAGGATACCACAAAAACAACCTAAGAACACAACATAGAGGTTAAAAGTATATATGTTTTTCTTCAACTAGTGCTTGAAGTAGCCTTGATACACTAGAGCTTGAAGATTTGAAGGATTGACTGCTTCACTAGGAGGTTGAGTGACTGAAAACTTAGAGAGTAGAAAACTTGAGTACTTGTTCTTGCGAGAGTAAATTTTGAATATCAGTTTTTCATCTCTCTCTTCAATCGACTCTTTCTCTATTTATAGATGTAAGAAATGTGCCCGTTGAAAAGAGACACACTTCATTTGAATTTGAATTCCCTTTGATCATCATTGATCTTGCATTCAATGACTCTGAATTTAAGGAGATGAGTTCTTTGTGTTATTCTTCAACTCATTTAATGAGATTGTACTGCGCTTCAGGGTTGTTGCAGATTGTTGGTCCACATGTTAGCAGAGCATTGGTTCTAAGTACAATTTGATCACTTGTCTCTACTAGCTATATTTAACAAGATGTATTCTCGGATAGCAGTGATCTTCCTCATACAACATTGTTGTGCGTGACTGTCTCTTTGTGCTTTTAGTCTTCTTTCAGTTCTGGAGTATTATGCCAGGTTACTGCAACCTAAAACTGCGGTGAGACTTTCTGTTCGCCTTACTGTATTCTGCTTGCTACTTGCTGTATTAACTGCTTATTGTATTTAGTATCCGGTAGTGATTTTTTTGTTATATCCGACTGCTATCAGAAACCTTCTTCTTACTGATTCTCCGAGTTTCTCCATTTTTCATCTTCGACTTTTAAGACTCAAAAACTAATCTAAGTTTCCACTTAAACAGTATGGAAAAATGGGGTACTCTAATTTCCTATTACAATACTGTTTTGTCTTATCAAAATCTGAACATAAATTTCCTGACAGGGTTTCATTTCGATTTTCCAAACCACATGGCGATTTTGTGCAATTATCCCAATGTTGTGGCTACTCCATAATCAATCAATAATTCACATAACTTTGAATACTTTATGGGTCATACAATTATGAACTCACATAATAATATATAGTCAAGCCAAATGGAAACCAATCTGACCAATAGGCCAAGTGGTCTGTAACTAAGCTTTAAACAATAGGTCTCATCTTCAAAACCTGGCGGCAACAACTTATTTTCCCCTTTTATCAAGGCACAACGGATAAGTGCTATAGCAAAACATATTATCCCTCTTTATCAAGACACAACAAATAAGTACAACTTATTTTCCCTTTTATCAAGGCACAACAATAAGTGTTATAGCAACACATATTATCCCCTCTTTATCAAGGCACAACAAATAAATGTTATAGCAAGACATATTATCCCTCTTTATCAGGACATAACAGATAAGTATTATAACATTTTTAATAACAGAAGTCATTCCATAACCTCTTCTTAAAAAGTTCAAAAAAAAAAAATGTCCACTGGTTTTTCAATTTTAAATTTCATACACATTTTCTTTTAAAAAATACAACTTCAATCTTACAGTTAATTTCTGTGAAAGAAATTGCTTGAAAATTGTTCTGTTGATTTCCACGATATCGGGCAACTCTCTTCTTCCCCAGCCAAAATAAAAATCCTAATTTGAGATTAAAAAAAAGGCTAGTACAAATGATCCCATCAAAAGTGTAGAAAATTCGTCAAATCCAGTAAAAATACCAACATAAATTCTTGAAGGTTTTCATATACATGTAGATTAAGTATTTCGATACTTTGTGATTTCTTGAAGTTTGTTCAATTGAGGAAAAAGTTTTGTGCGTAGGCTTGACTTCTCCTTAACCCTGATTTATCCAAGAAAGAGTTTCGAGAAAGGTGTTTTTCTCCGATCACTTAAAGATGTTTGTCTTCAACTTTACTTTTCCTCTTTTGTTGTTAAATTTCAGTTGTAGTCTTTGTGTAATTTTTTGTTGTAAGTATTGTGACAATAACTGTTGTGTATTCTGATAATTACTGAATTTTATAAATTATTGTGATCGTTTTAGATTTTGTTGCAGAATGTTTCAATTAAGTTGTTCTGGATATGCTAGATGTCGAAGATGATGAAATGAATGCTGGTTTAATTTGACTAATTTTCTGAATGATTCTATGTCAGTTTTAGTTCGATTTTTCATTTTATTTTGTAGTTTAAATAACAAATTTATTATTTTTAACTTAATTGTTATACATGTCACTACACACATCAACTTCGTCATATGCAGGCCATAAAAATCAATTCGATCAATCTATTTCATGGCTTTAATATCACAATATAAGTGCTGTGAATTTCAAATGAGTTTAGGTTTCTTGAAAAACATATGATAGTTGTCTTGTCATGATCGCTTGAAATAAAAAAACTATTGTTCCAACTAAATAACATGACGATATTATTAGTTAAAAGTTGTGACTTTCATACTTGGATTTGTAATTACTGAAGTGAGATCTTGATTTGGATTAAAAAGGTGATCTCTCTAAAATCCCATTAGTTGTGCCAATGATGAGCTCATATGTCAAGTAGTTCATGATGCAAGTAAATCTGCATTGTTTGGCTATCATACCACCATTGAAGATAGATGTAAAGAAAATAAATTATTTGCATTCTTTTGATGAATCTCTTTTCATTGAGAACAAAAGACTAGAAAATAAATTAACTTCCAATATGAAAATATGATGGATGAGAAAAATCTTAGTCCAAAACTTGCGGTTTGTTTAATGTGTAATTAGTTTAGAAATTTGATTAATGATTTGTACGTTAAAAATTGTTGGCATATTTAGGAAGATAACCACAATCCCATCAAACTAATAAAAAAGAAAAATTTGGAAAGATATATATTGGGAACAAAGTGTATGTCCAAAAGTCCAATATTTATTTAACTAATGTATATAATTTTAAATGTTTATGCTGAATTTGGAAAGAATATAGACTATTTTTTGTTACTTTGGATTAAATGTGGAAATAAAAAACTTAAAAAGGAAAGTTATAAATAAACTGCATTTAATAAAATTACAACTATAAATATTTTCAAATCTATACTTATAATAACAAAAAAGTCTGGACAATTTTGTCATTAAAAAAAATATTTGGACAATATTGTAATTAAACCAATTTTATTTTAAAAACTAATTCATGCAATTATCTCTCCCTTCTCATGTATTGTATCAGTTATTTTAATTTTCCAGTTGATATTTGCAAGCAGTTACTTTGAGGAGTTACTCCACTGTAAATATCTATCCACAATCTTAACCGACATTTTATGATATGATCTCAACATAAAAAATCGAATCCGGCCCATATATGTATACACATACATATATATATTTTTTTCTTTTTCATTTTTATTATTTTTGCCTTAACTCTTCTTCTCCACCTCTTCTTCTTTTTTTTCTCCATTATTATTGTTGTTGTTTTTTTTTTTTAAAGAAAACACCCTATGGGATGAAGGGTTTAGGCAGACCCCCAACCTATGCATAGAAACCAAACAACAAAGAGTACATGAACAAAGAAAACATAAAGAGAAACTAGCAAAAAAAGGCCGAAACAGATGGCCGAAATCAACTGCCGACAGGAGGCAGGAAAAAACAAACACTAAATAAATAAAAAAACCATATCCAGAGCAAAAAGGCCGAAATAGATTGCCGAAATCAACTGCTGACAGGAGGTAGGAAAAGCAAACACGAAACCATATCCAGAAGAAAAACGGGTGCATCAAATATAAGCATCTCCTCGATCCACTTGAAACGACGGTCATCCCATCTGATCAAATCTAGCCAACACCTGGACCCTGCAAGGAAACACATCCGGGGGAAAGGACCCAGCTAACTCAGTCTGACGCCCTAAGTTAGCCAGGAAATCTGCGACAGAATTCCCTTCCCGATGTATATGCGACACCCGGAACTCCATCAGAGCAATAATGTTTCGGATGGGTGTGAGATAGCCCTATAGACTCCAATGCCCTGCATCCGGATGTGAAATAAACTAAACCACAGAACCAGCGTCCAGCTCAATCCACACTCGATCAAACCCAAGCCGCCTGACATGAAAAATACCTCTGTAAAGCGCCTCCAACTCCGCTGCCAAGTTCCTAACTGCCGAACCTCTATCATGAAAAGCAAATATCATCTCGCTAGTATGATCCCATATGACTCCACCAATCCCTAACACCAAAGATGCCTTCATGTAGGCCCCATCAGTGTTCAGCTTCACCCAACCTAGGGCAGGTGGGCACCAAACAATCGGAGGAATAGGAGGTCGAGGGGGCCTGGAACAATAGTAAAAGCCCAGAGAAGTGGCCACATGAAGGACACCCCCAGCTCTCCAAATTGAGAAGCCTGTAGTGGTGTAGAACCCGAACCTGCCTCATCACTCGAAAGATAATCGAGTCTGCCCAAACTGGTAACCGCCGGTGCTTGCCATCATTTCTAGCAGTCCAAAGGAACCACAAGATTAGGCAAGGGATCACAGGTGTGATGTGTGTGCGATGTGAGTGCCTACCAGAGGAAAAATGCCTCCAGTAATGCAGAATATGGGGTGTGTGCACAGTGTGTGGAGGTGTCAAACCAAATAACCCATAGAAGTGCTCCCACACTCTCCTAGCAGTGCGGCTCGAGTAGAAGATATGCTCGATGGACTCGATATCAGAAAACTCAAAAGAGGACTGACTTGGAATAGAAATATCAGGACAACAAAGACACTTCGAGGCTAAGGAAATGCCACGAGACTGGAGATTATGATCAACCGGGAGACGATTCAGGACAAGCCGCCAGAGGAAGATAGAAATGGTAGGGGTAAGGCAATGGGACCAAACCATGCTAAGGGAAGGACAAGGGGGAGCTGAGGTCTGATCGACGCCCAAACCGACGCAAAAGAGAACTTCCCATCGGAAGAGCTCTTCCACCGAATAAGATCAGAAGAGAAAGCACGAATGGGGATCGAGCAAACCTGATCCACCATCGCGGATGAGACCACCCGAAGAAGCTTCTCTCTGTCCCAAGCATCATCACTCCAGAACCACTGAACCAATGTACCCACATGCCTGGAAACATCCACAGAATCAGCCAGCGGACCATCCTCCATCCACTGATCATGCCAAAAGCTGACCTCCCCAGAACCCAATCTCCAGAAAATCTGAGATTGAACAGCGAGGCGAATAGAACACATCCTCTTCCAAACCGAGCTAGCATAAGGAGACACACCAACACTACCCGGAAACTGATGCCAACACTACTTCAGTAGAAGAAAGCGAGCCCAAAGAGAGCCCTGCTCCCGGAACCTAAACCACAACTTATGTGAAAAAGACTGAACCACATCTGAAAGACGTCGCAAGCCCAACCCACCCTCAGCCGTCGTCCGACACACCGTCTCCCACGAGACCCAATGAGTATGCCTCTGATCTCCATACGAACCCCAGAAAAATCTCGCAAGACACTGCTCAATCCTCTGAATCATATACTGCGGAGGCTGAACCACCTGAACCAAATAAAGAGCCATCGAAGTCAGAGTGCTCCGAATCAGTGCCAGACGACCCCCAAAAGAAAGAGAATTTCGAGCCTAACCTGCAACCCTATCTGTGATCCGAGCCACCAAATGGTGAAACAAAGACCCCCTCATATTCCCCTTATACAAGGGGGCACCCAGATAAATAATCGGAAGCAGCTGTCTCTAAAAACCCAGAATCCTACCGATACGGCCCATAACTACCTCCGAACACCTCAAACCCACCACAAAGGTACTCTTCGATGCACTCACAATCTGACCCGAAGTATGACGGTACTCCTCTAAAAAGTCCCTCAAATGCCGGAGACCCCAAGTATAAGCAGAAGTGAAGATCATGATATCATCTACATAGGCCAGATGAGAGACTAAGAACCCTCCTTTAGTGTTGTACTGCATCGTCGGATATCTGTCAAACAAAGCATCCAACCCCCGAGACAGATAATCAGCCGCCAAAACAAACAAAGTAGGAGAAAGAGGGTCCCCTTACCGAAGACCACATGAAGATTGGAAATAGCCAAAAAGCTGCCCATTCACCAAAACAGAAAACCAACAGAAACTGACACACCTGCGAATCAGGTCAACCAAGGCCGGCGGAAACCCTCTCAGCTCTAACACCCTGAAGAGAAACCTCCACTAAACCCGATCATAAGCCTTCGCCATATCCAGCTTCAGAATCAGATTTGGATGTCTCCCCTGAGTCCTAATCTCATGAACCATCTCCTAAGCAAGCAGAATATTATCGCTGATCAACCGTCCTCTGACAAACCCACTCTGAGAAGGAGCAAGCAACTTTGGCACAAAAGAAGACAACCTACAGGTGATGATCTTCGAGATGATCTTATTCGTCACATTGCACAGACAAATTGGCCGAAACTGACTCCAAGCAGACGGCGATGCAACCTTCAGTATGAGAATAATCGTAGTAGCAATAAAAGAAGCAGGCATCTGACGACCATCAAAGAAGTCCCAAACAGCCTCACACACATCAGATCCCACAATCTCCCAACAATGTTGAAAAAATAGAGCCGAGAAACCATCCAGACCCGAAACACTATCTCTGGAAATGCTAAAAACAGCCTCCCTGATCTCCTCACGACTTGGCTTCTCAAAAGCCGGCACAAAATCCAACTGGGATAGAGGGCAAAACATCGGATCCACCTGGCTCAGCTCCAAGCCCTCATCCAAAAAGAGCTGCTGAAAAAACCCACTGGCGGAATCCCGGATCTCCTGAGGGGATGTAAGGACCGTACCATCCTGGATGATAGAATGAATACGATTAGCACACCTCCTCCTCTTGACCAGGGAGTGGAAAAAATGAGTATTCCTCTCCCCTTCAGCAGCCCAACGGCAAGCCGACTTCTATCTCAAAAAATCCTCCTCAATATGAAGCAACAGAGTTAGCTCTACGGCAGCCTTTCTGAAAGCCATCTGAGACAACTCTGTTGGAGCCTCATCATGAGCCTTCTCAGCATCCAAAACCACCTGCTCAGCCTGACTATTCTTCTTGAAAATGTCACCAAAGACATTCCAATTCTACCACTTGAGCCGCTGTTTAATCCGACGTAACTTGGTCCGAAGTCTGAGCATCCCCACCTCACGACACGGAAAATCCCAAACCTAAGCCACAGTTCGATGAAAATTAGCATAACGAACCCACATACACTAAAACTGAAATGATGACAGCACACGCTCCAACTGAGTAGAGACCGAAATCAACATAGGAGCATGGTCCGACCAAGTCCTCGAAAGGTGCAGAACCTACGTCTTAGGAAATAGGTCCAACCATCGATCAGAATACAACATCCTATCCAACCGCTCCTGCAGCTCCCCCCTCTGCCAAGTAAACTGAGAACCACTGAAACCAGCATCAGCTAACCCACAATCAACAATCATATCACCAAACTCCTCCATATCCAACCGGCGATCCGACAAACCACTAAACCTCTCATGATCATGCAGAATACAGTTGAAATCGCCCCCACAAGCCAAGGAGTATCCCCAACCGTTTCTGCAATACCTCGAAGAGCATCCCAGAGCTCTCTCCTCTCCATCCTAGAACACTTTGCATAAACAGCAGACAAAACAAAAGACCGAGGAAACAACCCAGAAGAAACCTGAACCTGAAGCAACTGATCCAAATCCTGAACTGTAGCAATCTGAAAAGCATCCGAAAAAAGAATCCAAATCTTGTTACTCCGATTCGCCAAAGCAGAAGAAAAACCCAACTGACGACAGAAAAAGAATACATCCAAATCCACCATCGGCTCTAAAATCACAAACAACTGAACCAGGTGCTGCCGATAAAGAAAACGCAAGTGTGTCTGAGTGGGTGGGTTCCCGACACCCCTTGCATTCCACACCAAAAAATGAGACATCATAGATTCGGAGGCCTACCAGACGCAGCAATCCGAGCACTCCTACGATGTCTCTGGGTCGCCGTCTCCATACGGACCTCAACAATAGCATCCAAAGGCTCACCAACCTCCTTATCAAAACCATCATCTGTCTTCACCTCCGAGAGAAAAATGGGGACAGAACTCATAGGTGTAGGGGACTGCTGGACGTAGGGGACATCCTCAGAAGTCTTAGGGTCCCGCGACATCCCATGACCACTCGGCTGAGACTCCACAGCCTCCATAGCCATCTGCACATCCAGAGGCTCCCCCTCATCAATCAAAACACTGAACCGGTTCAAACCCAAGATCGGCTCATCCAGCAGGTCATCCTCTTCGTCATTAAAACGGTCCATCCCAGCAGAAAAAACAACAAGCGAGAGCTCATCAATCTCAGAAGCATCCTCCTGACGAGCCCCGGAGGGCTCTCCAATCTCACAAACCACTCTTCTCCACTCCTTCCGAGCCCACGTATCCGGCGAAGCAGATACCTTAGGCTCCTTGGGGATGGGAGCCGGCCTCTTCCGAGACGGAGGTCGAGGAGCATTACCACTCCGAAAACACCTATCAAGGGTATACCCAACAAGGGAGCAACCCGTACAGAAATAAGGGATGCACTCATAGTGCACCTTCAACTCGTGTCTAATCTGTCCATCCTGAACAAACACACGCTGAACCCGAGGCTACAGCAGGTCAATCTCTACACATATCCGAACCTCTGTAAACTTCGACTGGCTAGCCGTCAAATTATCAAACTGTATCGGATGACCAATAGCCTGGCCTATCGAAACCAACATCTCTCTACAAACAAAGTGTGTTGGAGGAGTGGGGATGCTCATCTAAACTGGTACAATCGAGGACTTCTTGGTCAGATCAAAATCGAGGGTCCACTTGAAAACCCTCATCACATGTGCCTCGATCTGCCAGGTCGCCTTCGTCCATAGCGTAGAGAAATGAACCTCCTGCTCAAACCGAATCAGGATGTGCCGACGGTTCAGCTTATGCAGCTTGAACCCTCCAGCAAGCTTGAGATCCATGAGAAACCTAGAAACAACCTGAGCATGGGGAATCTCTCTCGAGAACTTCCCTACGAGAGTAAACTAGAAGGGAGCCACCATACGATCCACCTCCGGTATTGTTGTTCTTCTCCGTGAATCGGACGCTGCTCAATGCAAGAAGAAGGAAGCAGATTCCACCATCTCTAAACTAACACACAAGAATAAACTTTGAGGGTAATGTCAGTTTATCTCTGTTCTGGTAAGATGGCAAAAGAAAATCATTGTTCAATATACAGAATTGTAAAATTCTTGATATTTGCAGAAATCCCTTCAACTCTTAATTCTATAGAAATTGCATCTAAACATAGAATCTATTTGTCAGCTGGGTTCATGAGATTATTGCCAAAATAGGAAGAAACAAATGAAAATACATTTTTCAAATTCTAAGTCTAGGCACCAAGCTCCAGCATCAGAGTGTGATTGGTGTAATTTGATGTTGGACCATGAAACTGGAGAGGACCTGCCAAAGAAAGACGAGAAGAAATATTGTAATGTTCTTGTTGGTACGAGCTAGGTGTTTATAGGAATCGGGATTTGTCTAAAAATACCTAGCAAAATGAGAGTGATGTGTTTTGGATCCATTATTGAATGAACTTAATGTACAAACGAATTCGATGAACTATGATTGTATATTTCAAGTCCATCCACCAATTCTTTAATTAAATGCAACCTACAAGTATTTTCCTTGGGGGATATTAAGCTCATTACAAAAATAATTGTGTAATACCTGAAAGGTATTTATGTAATACATGAGAGTAACATATACAAATATCTATAAGGTATTTATGTAATACATAAAAGAAATATGTATGATACTTATAAGTTACTTTTGTAATACAAGGTATTTATATAATATATAATACCTGAAAGTAACATATACAAAAACCTATAAGGTATTTATGTAATACCTGAAAGTAATATGTGTGAAACTTAAAAGATACTCATGTAATACCTGAAAGGTATTTATGTAATACCCCTGAAAGTAACATATACAAATACCTATTAGGTAATTATGTAATACCTTAAATGATTTCATGGCAATTTAAAGAAGAATAAGAACAAGAAGATATACAAGAAGAATAAGAAGAAGAATGTACTAAACAAATAAGAAGAATAACAAGTCAATACGAAAAGAGACTAAGAAGAATGAGAAAGAAAGAAAAAAAAAGAGGAAAAAGAAGAAAATAACATTGTTTCTGTATAAATATCTTAAGGGTAGATATGTTTACTTGGAGAGTAAATTTATGATACCTGAAGAGAAAATGTGTGATACCTGAACATAATATATTTATTATGTGATACCTAAAGAATATATGAAGAATATATGTGTGATATCTGAACATAATATATTTATATAATCAGGTGTGCGTGACGCACACCAACTATGATGTGGCAGCACGTGGGGCGGCCCACGCACCAAGTCGGGTTGGGGGCATATAAGTTTTTGTCAAAATCACATTCTCTTTCCACCGTAAGTTCATTTTATGGCTTCAACGTCGTCATTCCTATTTCTCTCTTTTCCAAAACTCAACCCCTAATCCACTCACCCTCGATGATAAAATCCCCACTTACGAAGTGAACCTTTTCACACGCAATATTTCTATGTGTTTCATATTCGCTTATTTGAGTTTTAGCTTAGTTTACCATGACATATGGGACAAGAAAATTCTAGAGGAAAGCATTTAAATCGTTTTTTTTGCAATTGTAAGATTCTCTTTTTTTCTACTGACAAAATTGATAGAGGAAAGCATTTAAATTGTTCGTTTGCAAATGAATTTTTTTTATTTCTAATTCTCTATTTAAATTCTCTTTTTTTGTTAGAATATATCGAATTTCTAATTTTATTTTATAAAATTTTAAATAATTTCACTCGACATAAAAAAAATCTTAAAGGGTCTATATCATTTTCCTATTTAGCCAATAACAAAAAAAAAGGACTTGGTAAAATATAATTACATTTTACATTACCAATAATCTGAAAGGATGACAAAAAAATAACTTTTTCATTTTCCTCTTTAAATACATATGGTAGTGATTTTTTTCTTTTTTTTTAACTATTTAAATTACATTATTTTTTGTATATTAATATTAAAACCTTTGTAACTTAATTTTTCAAATGCAAAATGAAAAAAAAAAATTTAAAAGAAACTTAGGATCTATTAACATCTTATTCTAAAATGAGACATGATTTTATTTACAAGAAAATGCAAAACACTAAAAAATTCATAAGTTTTTGTCAATTCCATTGATCATCAAACAAAAGAATTTAAAAAGAGGTAAGTTATTTTCTAAAACTACTCACAATAATTAGAATTTTAGTGTATCCTTTTTTCAATATCTAAAACTTTATTAGAATGAAGTTCTAAAATAGTAACATAATTTATTCATTTAGTTTGAAGAAACTACCATTAGCTACAACAACATTAAGTGATTTGTCTGAAGCATCTGAAAGTCCTATTGCAAATGAGTTTCTAACTAGAAGGGGTGTTGTTAAGTCGTATCAATGACATTGAAAATTTAAGAGAGTCTCCAATTGCTTGGGATGGATGCAATTGACTACAAGACTAAAATTGTAGGCTTTTTAAATTTATGTAAGAGATTTTTTTTTGTTAAGTCTTCAAATCAATACATGTTATAATATTATTAAAATTAAAATTAAAATTATATCATTTTTAATTATAGGAGGTGGATCCCGAGCATCTTCTTGAAGAATTAGAGAACTTGAACGAACGCGATGTTACTTTGAAGGTTAAGTTGATTGGTAATCAATATCAAAATTATAATGATTCATTCTCAGTGGTGAATTAACGGAGTATCCTAATTTAAAAGCTAGATTTGAGGCTACAAATTGTGAAAGTCAAGTAAGTCAATATATTTCTAATAGTTTGAATTAACATATGTTTTTTTATTACTTAATTTTTAATTAAATATAAATAATTTGTAGGGATCGAGACATCATTCTTTTAATGACAATTTCAATGACAATGTATTATATTTTAACATTTTCTATAGCATATGATATATGTAGTTATTATGTAACTCTTATATGACATGTAAATTTTGTCTTCCTTATTAAGATGTGATAAAATATAAGCATGGATCATAAACGAGCGAACTAACACTAAAGAAGGAACTTGTTTTAGTTCGCTGTGCACATAGCAGTTCGCGGAGTTCGCTAGCGAAGTCAGTTCGCTGGAAGTTCGAGTTCAGACAAAGAAGAGAAGTCGCGGTTTATTTGTATAGACACGTTTAGTTCGACTAATGGTTTAACGGTTTTCTGTTGAGTCTATTTTGCAGGAACAGCTCGGTGAAGTTCGATAGGTGGACGGTTAAGCGGTCGAACTAGTCTTGGGCGGGAAAATTCCTGGCTACAGCTATCTATATATATAGATCGCATTCTTCACACACACATACACAGTTCTGAAAAAAGCTTAAGTTTTCTAGTGAGAGAAAGTTTCATTTCAGAGAGTCAGTGAGAGATTTCTAGTTGTATTATCTTGTTGTAAAATGTTGATTTCAGCAAAGTTCATAAAGGAAAGGTTGATCCGTGGATGTAGGCATTTGTTAAGCCGAACCACGTTAAATTTGGGTGTTGTTCTTCTTCTTCGTTCATGTGTTCTTCTGCTGTTTTTTTTCTTGATTGAGCATTCTTGATCCCGAATTATAACAAGTGGCACCGTCTATGGGAATTCTGAGATCGAGATATGGGTTCAATCAAGTTTGATATGGAGAAGTTCGATGGTTCTGGTGATTTTGGCATATGGAGAATCAAGATGAGGGCCGTGTTGGTTCAACATGGTGCTGCCGCTACCTTGTAGGGTATCGATGCATTTCCAGAGGGTATGAGGGCCGAGCAGAAGACTACTCTTATGGAAAAGGCACACAGTTTGATTATTCTCAGTCTAGAGAATAAGGTTCTTCGTGAGGTCTCCAAGATCGAAACAGCCCAAGGTGTTTGGGAAAAGCTTGAAAGTTTGTATATGGTTAGATCGCTGGCCAACAGGTTATTTCTAAAGAAAAGATTGTATGCTTTCAAGGTTTTGGAAGATCAATCGCTGTCTAATCAACTCGAGGAGTTCGCTAAGATCTTAGATGATCTTGAGAACGTTGATGTCAAGCTTGAAGAAGAAGATAAAGCTCTAATGCTTCTCAGTTCGCTCCCAAAGAAGTTTGAAAACTTCTATGATTTCATCCTATATGGAAGGCAACAATCCATTACATTGGAGGAAGTGCTAACTGCCTTGAAGACAAAAGAGTTAACAAATGAATTAGAGCACAAAGCTCAGGGTGGGGGTGAAAGTCTGATAGCTAAGCAACCCGGAGGAAAGAAGAAACATTTTAAGAAGGCGAACAAGAAAGCCCCAATGTCGAATCAAGATTCAAAGGAAGATATTGAGGGGAACAGATGTTTTCATTGTCATAAGCCTGGGCACTACAAGAAGGACTGCTTCAAATTAAAAGGGAACAAGAAAGGGAAGCCCGACCAACCTGGGAAGCAAGCAAATCCAACTACTGATGCGGCGAACTCCAACACTGGATACAAATCCTCCGAGGTATTAGCTATTACTTCTAATGATACTAACGAGGAATGGATTCTTGATTCAGGGTGTTCCTTCCACATGAGCCCTCATAAATAGTGGTTCAAGGATCTGATCTTGAAGGAGGAGGGAGCTGTCATGCTTGGGAACAACAAGACTTGCAAAATCAAGGGTGTTGGTGCTGTTCCGTTGAAGATGAAAGATGGATCAGTGAAAATCTTATCTAATGTAAGATTTGTTCCTGAACTGAGGAGAAATTTAATTTCTCTAGGTATGTTAGACTCCCAAGGATACAAGTTATCAGCTGGAGGTGGAGTTATGCAGGTTATGAAAGACTCCAGAATTGTGTTAGAAGGTTTGAAGAGGCACGATCTGTATTACTTGAAGGGAACTACTGTCATTGGTGGTTCGTATTCGGCAAAGGAAGTGGATAAAACGCTTATATGGCATAAGAGATTAGCTCATATAAGTCTCCAAGGTTTGCACAAACTACAGAAGCAAGATGCATTTGCGAAAGACAAAATCAGTGAGCTCGAATTCTGTGATTATTGTGTGATGGGAAAAGCCAAGAGATTGAAGTTCGGTACAGGCAAACACATAACTCAAGGAAGGCTGGACTATGTACACTCAGATTTATGGGGCCCTACAAGAGCAACCACCAAGAATAGTGGCAGGTATTTTCTATCAATTATAGATGATTTCTCAAGAAAGGTTTGGGTGTTTATACTCAAAAGTAAGGATGAAGCATTCCAGAGATTCAAGGATTGGCTGATTCAGGTGGAGAATCGAATTGATACAAAGCTCAAGTATCTCCGAACTAACAATGGCCTAGAGTTTGTCTCAAATGAGTTCAACGCATTTTGCAAAAAGAAAGGGATAACTAGACACAAGACCACTCCATACACTCCTCAGCAAAATGGTCTTGCAGAGAGGATGAATCGTACACTTTTAGAAAGGGTGAGGTGTATGCTTCTAAGTTCGGGTTTAGATAAGAGTTTCTGGGGAGAGACAGTTACCACTGTTGTATATCTAATCAATCGAACTCCATCAAGTGCTATTGGCTTCAAGACTCCAGAAGAGAAATGGAGTGGAAGATTGGCGAACTATTCCGAACTAAGGGTATTCGGATGTTTAGCCTATGTTCATGTCAAGCAAGACAAGTTAGACTCAAGAGCTCTCAAGTGTGTTTTCTTGGGATATCCAGAAGAAGTTAAGGGATACAAGCTATGGTGTCTGGAGAAAGGAAACCAGAAGTGTATTGTGTCCAAGGATGTCTTATTTGATGAATCGTGCATGCCTTTGAATAAAGAAGGCATAAAAGACCAACCAAGTACTCATGATAGTAAGAGAGCCGAGCTTGAGGTGGAGCCGAAGCATTCTGATTCAGATGATGGAGCTAGACAAGAAGAAGCGAACACTGAAGATCAAGAGGAACAAGATCCCGAGGATCGAACTCTTGCGAACTATCAGCTCGTCAGAGATAGGTCAAGGAGGTTAGTAAAACCACCTATTAGATTTGATCAATCTAACTCTACTTCTTTTACTTTCCTTGCAGCTGAAAACATAGAGCACGGTGAGCCAAGTAATTATACTGAAGCTACTACTTGCAAGGAGAAAAAGAAGTGGAAAATAGCTATATATGACGAACTAAGTTCTCTAGCCAAAAATGAGACTTGGACCATTGTTGATAAGCCGAAGAATCAGAAGCTTATTGGTTGCAAGTGGATCTTTAAGAAGAAGATTGAAGCTGCTCAAAACAACAAAGTGAGGTTTAAAGCGAGGCTTGTGGCTAGAGGGTTTACTTAGAAAGAGGGTATTGATTATACAGAGATCTTCTCTCCAGTGGTTAAACATTGTTCCATTAGAATATTGCTCACAATGGTAGCTCAGTTCGACCTAGAGCTACATCAAATGGATGTTACCACAGCCTTCTTACATGGTGAACTGAAGGAGACGATCTACATGAAGGTACCAGAAGGCTTGAAGATTCCGAACTGTGAAGAGAAAGCTTGCTTACTCAGAAAATCACTTTACGGGCTAAAACAATCTCCAAGACAGTGGTATCTCAGGTTTGATCAATTTATGAAAAGTATTCAATTTACTAAAAGCCTGTATGATAGCTGTGTGTATTTCAAATTTGACTCAAAAGCTTCGTTCATATACTTGTTATTGTATGTTGATGACATGCTTATTGCAAGTAATTTCATGGAAAGTTTGAATAATATTAAATGTTTACTTAACACTGAGTTTGAGATGAAGGATCTAGGAGAAGCTAAAAGAATCTTAGAGTTGGACATTTCAATGAAAAGATCTGAGAATGAAGTAGTGCTCGAACTCAGCAACTACTTGAAGAAGGTGTTGATTCGATATCAAATGAATCAATGTAAGAGTGTTTCTGTACCGATCGGACATCATTTAAAGTTGTCAAATGAACAGTGTCCAAAGACAAAGGAAGAAGAGAACAGGATGAGAAAGATACCATACTCCAATGCTGTTGGAAGTTTGATGTATGCTATGGTGTGTTGTCGACCAGATTTAGCATATTCCATGAGTTTAGTGAGTAGGTATATGTCTGATCCAGGTTCATCTCATTGGGAAGCAGTGAAGTATGTGCTTAGATACGTTAATGGCTCAGTGAATCTGGGATTGAAGTTTAAGAGAACTCCGAACTCAGGAACTCCTATAGTAGGTTATGTAGATGCGGACTATGCTGGGAACATGGATACTAGAAAGTCCCTTACGGGCTATGTTTTCACTTTGTTCGGCACAGCAGTGAGTTGAAAGTCAACACAGCAATCTGTAGTGGCGTTGTCTACAACTGAAGCTGAATTTATTGCGTTAACAGAGGCAATCAAGGAGGCGCTATGGTTAAAGGGAATTCTCTCAGAGTTCGGGTTTGTTTAAAAGAATGTGGATGTTTTCTGTGATAATAACAATGCTATTCACTTGTCAAAACACCAGGGTTTCCATGAGCGAACTAAACATATTGATGTCAGATTGTACTACATAAGAGATGTTGTGGAAAAAGAAGAAGTTAAAGTTTGCAAAATCGCAAGTGAAGAAAATCCGGCTGATGGATTAACAAAGGCGCTGCCAGCTACCAAGTTCGAACTATGTTGGAATCTGATCGGACTTATAGGAAGTTCGGCTACTAATGTTACTTGAGGAAGTAATGAACTGAAAGAAGTTATGATCATGCTTAAGGTGGAGATTGATAAAATATAAGAATGGATCATAAACGAGCGAACTAACACTAAAGAAGGAACTTGTTTTAGTTCGTTGTGTACATAGCAGTTCGCGGAGCTCGCTAGCGAAGTCAGTTCGCTGGAAGTTCGAGTTCGGACAAAGAAGAGAAGTCGCGGTTTATTTGTATAGGCACGTTTAGTTCGACTAACGGTTTAACGGTTTTCTGTTGAGTCTGTTTTACAGGAATAGCTCGGTGAAGTTCGGTAGGTGGATGGTTAAGCGGTCGAACTAGTCTTCGGCGGGAAAATTCCTGGCTACAGCTGTCTATATATATAGATCGCATTCTTCACACACACATACACAGTTCTGAAAAAAAGCTTAAGTTTTCTAGTGAGAGAAAGTTTCATTTCAGAGAGTCAGTGAGAGATTTCTAGTTGTATTATCTTGTTGTAAAACGCTGATTTCAGTAAAGTTCATAAAGGAAAGGTTGATCCGTGGATGTAGGCATTTGTTAAGCCGAACCACGTTAAATTTGGGTGTTGTTCTTCTTCTTCGTTCATGTGTTCTTCTGCTGTTTTTTTTCTTGATTGAGCATTCTTGATCCCGAATTATAACAAGATGTTTATTCTGATGATGAGGTGAGCACACTAAGTAAGTTGAGTGTCAATCGAATTTCAAACATTGATCTTAAAGTTGATGACCGCGCGTCGCAACGCGGTAAAATTAATTAATATCTTCCCTATCCTAACCAACTAGTAGCTAGGGCAAGTAAGAGTCGATCCCACGAGGAGTGATGATTAACTATGCCACCTATATTCAATTCAAATAAATAACAGATTATGGGGGGTTTTGAGATTAATTATTTATCACTAAATTAAATAAAGCAAACCTAGAAAGCAAATTAAATAAGAGATCAATGGATGCAAATATTCCAGTTAACAGTTCAGCTATCCCCCAATTTCAATTATGTCTTAATCAATGTAACACCCCTCTCTCAATTATCATGGAATTATCACCTCTAGTCTAACAACAAACTCTGTTAAACCGAATCATCTCTTAAGATTAGTTAAATTAGGATAAGATCACTAATTAACCCTATTTAATTGAATAACCTAGAACAAGCTCTCTAGATTTAATTCATTAAATACATTAATCACCAAGACGATATGATGAACTAGACTCCGAATACATAAGCTCGATTCGATAATCTAGGATTATGCTACCCTAGAGATGCACGACCTCTAGTTTACCACTTATGAAAATTAAATCACAACAATTAGGATTCATGATCTAAAATTCTAGCAATCAATTGTTAAATACTTAACCTAGGTGGCCAATCCAAATTAAGCATCAACAATCGAAAACATTCTGCACAGATAACATAATCAATTCCATTCAAACATCGAGAAGGGGAAATGAGATTAATTAAAACATAAAGAAAATATAGGTTCAAACATCCCTGCTAACCGGAATTAAAAGATTAGCCGAACATCTTCAAAATTGAATCCATCCAAGCAATTCTGAGATCCATCTAAATTAACCTAGAAAATAAATTGTTTCTCTCTCTAACTTTCCCTCTCTCCTAATCTATCTAATCTCCTCTCCTATGTACGTGCACAGTGTCCTTTTCTTAATATCCCCAAAAGATGGAAAGTCTTGCAGAGGAAGTCAAATATGTACGGCTGCTCTTGGACATTAGCGACGGGCCATTAGTTCCTTCTCAAGACATGGGCTTCGGCCCAATTGCTTCTCTTCACTTCAATTTGGTAAATACAAATGTTTGATTCTTGGGCCTTCTCTTCTTTAATTGTATTGGGCTTTAGAAATTAAGTTAGACCCAATTGACTTCTCCTCGTTCCATGATCATCTTCCTCGACTCCAAAATACTCCAAAACTCCTAAAATAATCAAGAAAATAATATATGAAGTATTTGAAGGTCGAAAACACATATAGGTACAAAAACGGTGCATTCAATTATTTAAAAGATTATAAAATCATAAATATATCCACAATAAAATGCACCTATTTTCTACCTATCAGTTGAAGACAAAAGATACGTTAAAAGGAAGCTAAACATTGAATTCTCTTCATCTTCCCACAGGAAGAAAATAGTTGTGAAAGTTGAAAAAGACATTTAAATTACCTTTCGTGTTTTGAGATAACATTTAATTTCTTTTTTTTGCATGTTTCTTGGAATATTGTATTGTGGATTATTTGCATTTTTTTTTGAAGTTTTTTAATAGTGTTTCAACTAATGTTGTTGGATGAATGATAATTCGTATATTTTACTTATTTTATCCCTTATTATAAGGTTTGTTATGTTTTTTTTTATTGTGACATTATTGAGTAATATAATATCAATTGAACAAATATATTTATCAATCATTATAGTATAAAATTATACAAAAATAAATATTTCAAAGATAGTATTATGATTATCTCAACAAATTGTGATCCCAGCTAATTTCCTATGGCCAAAACTCAATAGAATATACATATTCATTAGAATTAAATTCTATAAAGATTCTAAATTTATTAAAGAATTTACCTTGTGTGTTTATATCATAAAATCATAAAAAAATAAATATTTCAAAGATTATATATATATTGATAATATCAAATGAACGAATATATCTATTTAATCATTATAGTATAAAATCATCAAAAATAAATATAACACCCCAAAGTAAAATTAATTAGGATAATTAATTCCTTTATGATAACTCAAAGTTAGTACAAAAGGTAAGAGATAGAAGATAAGTCAATTTCTCATAATTTATGCATATGATACTTGGACACTCAACCTCACCACAAATCAACACCTCATGCAAATTTTCTCTTTAATACTTGGAAGATCAAGCCTCCAAAAGCCACACGTCATTACCTTATGTTGCAACAAGAAAGGGAGCAGTGTACAGTGAAGAAAGAAAGAAAAATTAAAACAAAGGATTGGAAAGAAAAGTCAACACCCACAAGCCTTCTCTCTCGCGATTTCTCTCTCTCACTTCACAAGAATTGGACACCTTGCCTAAGCTACTCTATACTTCATCCATGTGGCCAAGACACACAATTAAAGCTATCCGCACCCCATGAAATACTAAACACACCTAATTTCAAGTGTTACTGTTCACATCACACGTGAACAGTAACACTTGAAATTAGGTGTGTTTAGTACTTCATGGGGTGCGGATAGCCGGGCCCTTAAAGGAATTTGAGGAAAAGGGTATTGCCGGCCATTTTCGTCGGAGAGCTCCGCCGCCGCCACTCTATTCCGACAAGTATCCCGGTCCTCCCTGTCATTGCTGCCTATAGCTATGTGTCATTATGTTTAGTTTGCAAAGCTGTATAGTTTTAGTTGAATAATTATAAAGTAAACTACTTTTCTTCTGCTGCGTACGATTCACGTTTATAAAACAGGCATGTTCATACTGACTTACCTTTATTTACAAGTTTAAATTACCTTGAAAATACATGTTTTATCTAGTATCTTTACGCCTAAACGAAAAATTTATTAAACTCTGATATTCTACAGTAATGTAAAATGGGGTGTCACAATAAATATTTCAAAGAGAATATTATGATTATCTTAACAAATAATGTTTCATGCTAATTTTCTAGTGGCCAAACAATACAACATATCAATGACAATCATACGGGACACATGATTTTGATATGTGATAAAGGGGGTGGACTAGGGGTGCTCACGGTTCTGAACCACCAATTTGTCGAAACACCGAAGTACGAACCGGAACCGAACCGTGGGGGGTTCGGTTTTGGTTCCGGTTCAGAACTACCGGTTAAACCGGAACCGGCGGTTCAATTTCCCATTTTTTTATTTTTTTTTCTTGTTTTTTTATCATGAATTGTTTAATATTTCATAATTCTAGTCTTTAGATTTTTATATAAAGTTTTGAAGACTTTTAACAAAGTAAAATGAGTGAAAATTAATAAAATATTATCAATTAAAAAATTACAATAAAACATTAGAAATTTAGAAATACAAGTACAATATATGTTCAAAATCATATATTACAACTCAATATATTACAATCATGATTCATCGAAGTATATACTACAATATTGAAGACTTGAATTTAAAATATTACAACTTTTCATCTTTGTATAAAATAAATTGAAGAAGAGGAAAAAAAATTGAAAGAGCTTGAGTTTCATTCTAAGACTAAAAGTGTAACTTCCAAACTTAGAATGAAATTATCTACGTATCCTTGTCAAAATGAAGGAATTAAAGCTCACGTAGTTCTCTAACTCACCTAAACTTACCTTCATTCATTGGTTCTGGCGGAGGAGGATGTGTTTGAATCGTATCCATAGGTGTCATCTCCATTGGAGTCTAAGTTCGAGAAATCGAGATCTTGTTGACGGTTGCTTACTCTCACTCAATCTTCAAGAAGAGTAATGTTTTGTACATTATGTTTCGTCAACTTGGATCTTCTTGGATTCAACATGTGTCCTCCTTTGCTAAAAGCATGTTCGACCGCAACAGTTGAGGCGGGACTTGTAAAAATATCTTTAGCAATAGTGGTTAGAATAGGATAAGTGGTTGTCCTTCTTGACCACCACTTCAACAAATCCATAGGATTTTCAAATACAATTTGTTCAAATGCGGCACCTAAATAATTATCTAATTCTTGACAAGGGTTACTACCTCTAGCTCGTTTTTGTAATCTAACATCATAAAAATTGTAAAATTTACTAAGTGTCGGAGCTGCTTGAAAACTAGATGATTGTGTCAAATATTGACTACTACCTCCTACATTTTGATCACTTATATCATTACTAGAATCACCTAACATTTGTTTATATTCTTTAAACAAATCGTATAAATTTTTCTTAGTTCTACTTACAACTTCACAAGGGTTAGGAATATAATCACATAAATCATAATCATTTAATATCATATTTGGGAACAATGCATTATAATATATATTTAGCAATTCTTCTCTAATCCTAGGATCTAATAACTTAGCACATAAAAATATATCGGGTATTTCATGAAAATATTTTAACCATTTAGTTTTCATTACTAAGCATGTTGAACCTAAAATATCACATGTTGAATATTCATTTAAAATAAGAGCAATTTTAACACAATTATCTATAGTTATAGGAGAAGTAGGATAATAACAAACACTTAATTCTCTAGTGGCCTCTTCAAAAAAAATTTAAAAGTTGAATTAAATTAAGACATGCATCCCATGAATTTTTAAATAAAACAACTCTATCATGTGGATTTTCTAAATAAAATTCACAAAGCATTTGTTTATATTGATAAGAATCTTGAAGCATATAAAAAGTAGAATTCCAACGATGTTGCACATCGACTATAAATTTTTTAACTTCCAAACCATTTTTCTTACAAAATCTAGCCCATTTTTTATGATAGACCATAGAGTTAGCAATTTCATAAATTGCAATTTTAATAGATTTAATATATTTATCTAATGATTCTAATCCATCTTAAACACATAAATTTAAACAATGACACATACAATGAATATGAAAAAAGTTTCCTCCAATCGGAGGTCGACAAAAGTCAATCAAGTAAGGTAAAGTCGCCGTATTACCACTAACATTATCAAATCCTATGGAAAATATTTTTCTTAATATACCATAATCATTTAAAACATGTCGCATTTTTTGTGCAATGTGTAAAGTCGTATGTGTTTCATCAAAATCAATATATGCAATTAAACATTTTTGAATATCCCATGCATCATTTATCCAATGACAAGTAATACTCATATAATTATGCATTTTATAAGGATCATTCCAAATATCACTACATATAGAAACTTTTTGTTTTAAAATTTTAAAGTCTTCAATTAATTTAAATTTATATTCTCCTACCATTTTTTCTATATCCCTAGTAACGGTGTTTCCAGAAATTTTTCTACTTGCCGGTTGTAAATAATTACTAGTGAATTTTTCATAATCATCATCACAAGGAAAATTAAATGGAAGATGTTTTTCGGCTATGAATTCAACTATGTCTCTCCTAATATTTTTGACTAAATTTAAAAGTTATATCATTCATACCTACAACTTCAGAAGAACCGGTAACTCCCCAGAGTTGCGTCTGCCCTCGATCGAGGCCCACCTTGTCGGGATGTTTTTTCATCACATGGTTGTTGAATGTCCCGTAGCCTCCTCCATGCTTGAATTTGTACATCTTCGAACAATGGTTGCACGTCACAATGTAGTCAGTGTTGCTATTCAACACTTTCTCCTTCTTAAAATGAAAGGAGGAAATGTCACTTCGAAGGGTAGAAGGTTGTCGAGTAGTAGTAGTGTGTGTTGTGTTGCCACTCTCTTGCGTTTCTCTCGGTACCTCTTCTTCTTCGGCAAAGGCGACGGTGGTGTTAGGGCCCAACGTCGCCTCTAAATCATCTTGATTACATTGATACGAGTCAATATAATCAAGATCATCATCGTCGTGGAAAGATTGTGGTAGCGGCATTGGTATCAGACTCTTTCCCTTCCCACGAGATGAACCGGTGGATGAAGAACCTCTTCGAGACATTTTTTTTGAGAGAGTGATTGAAGAACAAATTGAAGAACAACAAAAAAATAAAGTGAGTTAGAAATTGATCAAAGATGGTGTTTGTGAGCTTGAGAGAGTAGAATTGAGAGAGAGGTTGAATCAAGATTGGTGTGCAAAATACAAATGGAATGGGGGTATTTATAGATTTCATTGAAAATTCAAAAAAAGAAAATTGGATCGGCCGGTTCGAACCGCCGGTTCCGGTTCGATGTGAACCAGTGGTTCAACCAATCTCCACCGTAGATCATCAATGGTCGTGTGATCACGATCGTTGATTTAAAAAATGATCATGAACCGGCTGTTTGAACCACCGGTTCGGTTGCAACGACTAGTTGATGATCAACGACTAGTTAATTTGAGCCGTCCACGTGTCATGCATCATTTTAAATATATATATATATATATGGAAACCGACGGTTTGGAAAATCGCAAATCGAAACTAGGTCAATGATTCCCGGAACCATTGACCGATGGTTCCGAACCGGTCGGTTCCCAGTTTTTCTAACCGATTGAGCACGACTAGGGTGGAGAAAGCAATAGAGCTATAAATGTAGTTTACAAAGAAATATTTCAAAATTTGTAAATGACAATGTGAACATTACACTCAATTTATCGTATTATGCAATTGATCAACCATTTTATTTTGATAATCCATTTATTTTATTTGATTTATCATGCCATGAATCGAACTAACTCTAAATAATAATTAATTAAACCTACTAATAATAAAATCTACATTTCTTATATTTAATCTCGTGCGTTACACGGATGCACTGCTAGTTATGCTTAAACAACACAACATAAATAAGATCAAGATACAACAAATAAGGGTTATAACAAGACAATCAGATCAAGATAATTCACTCATTAATAATGTTTAAACAACGCAACAGAAATAAGATAAAGATACAACATATCTATACTATATATATTATTAAAGTAAGAAAGTTAACCAAAATTACAGGAGTGCCACTTTCCCACCAAAAAATGTCTTGTCAATCTGCTGACTAGATAAATAATTTTTTTATTTCTTTTTTATTCTAAATTACAGGCTTAGTTCTGGCTTCTTTTCCAAACCTGAATCTGCATTCCCCTGGAAGACATCATATTATATAAGCAAAAGCATTCAACATATCTCATTTCACATCATAAAAGTTGAAAATAAGAAAACAATTCATGGAGGATAAAAATATCAGAAGAAGAATAGAGATGGGAGAAGAAAAGAAGCTTTTTCAAATATTAAAAGAAGAATCAGAGAATAGAGAAGAAAAAAGGCTTCTTCAGATTTAATAAGATATTACCAACATAAATCTGATTGCCATCAGCTCGATCCAATAGATGTAACGACTAGGATAAAACGATGCATAATTGGCTAATTAAATAATTAAACCCTTAATTGTGTGATTTAATTACGTGTGTTTCAAAAAAAATGAAATGATGCATAATTTAATTAATCAAATGTATGATTAAAATTATCGAAAGCATAACTGGATCGAAAGCATATGTTATAATTAAATAGTAGATTTCGTAGTTGAAAAACCGAAAGGAACGAAAAGATGGATCGTTAAAAGGGCAGCCTGTTTAGGCCCAAAACCCAAAACAAAGTATGAGATGAAAAGGATATACACATGGGTTGAAAGAAAATTACCACACTTTGACAAATTAACCAAGGGTAAAATTCTCTCTCTCTCTCTAGCTTTCCGGAGCACCACCGTGCCGCCACCGACGCCACCCTCTCTCTCCTATATTTTGCTCATTTTTATACCAAATCAATGCTCTCACCGAGCCCATCACAGATCCGGGCTCGGATCATCGAGACACCATCGCCTTCGTCGGAAATCGGCCGATAAAGGCGCGACAAACCCTCTTCTCTCTCATATCCCTCTCTTCTTTCTCTCTCTCTCTCTCTCTCTCCCGTCGACCCTCTCTCTATCTCTCCCTGATGTCGTCACTGCTATGTCGAGTCGGGGAGTGTGTCATTGTCGGGCGGTGCTAGGTAGTGTCGCCGTACCGGAGTCGTGGTTGTGCTCGCGTTGGGCACGTTGGACGCGTTGTGTTCATGTTGATGTTGTTGTATTAGGTGTGCTGTGTGCACACCGACAGTGGGTCAGGGGCGGCGTGGGTCGTCGTAGGCTGTGTGTTGAGGTGATGTCAGTCAGTGATGCGGTGGTCGCCAGCCACGGCTGTGTGTGTGTGCGCGCGGTGCTTCTAGCGCTGTCGTGAGTCGTAGTGGCGGGCGCGGGGTGCGACAGTGTGTGTGTGCGTGTGTTGGTATGTGGTTGCCGGCGACGTGGTGTCACCGGTGTGGGTTTTTCGACGGTGGCGGTGGCAGTGGCGGGGGAGAGGTAGGGAAGATGTAGGGGTCGATCTGCAAATTTTGGAAGTCTGGGGACTTGGGTGCAAATCCTAGGTTTTTGGTGTAATTACATTTTGGTCCCTAAACTTCCTCAAAATGTTGCTTTAACCCCAAAACTTTAAAAAATTATGTTTTTACCCCCAAAGGTTTTCAAGCTTTAGACTTTGACATCAAAAACTTTCAAAAATTACTTTTCAACCCCAAAGGTTTTAAAAAATATCAAAAAGACCTCAAAACTTATCTGATTTTACAAAATTGCCCCTGGTCAAAGTCAACTATTTCCAGAATTTATGAAAATGCCCCTACACCTTTAAAAGCTCCGTTTAAGCTCGTTTTCCTCTGTTTAAGCCTGTTTTTCCTCCGACAAAGCTCTAATCGATCCCTTTAAGCCCTATGATCTCATTTTAAGCTTCCTTGATCGATTCAATGCCTCTTGTAACCTCCAAAGCCTTCGTTTCATTTTCTTTCCTTTAACGTTCCTTCTCCGAGAGAGATTATGTATTAATTTACGCATAATTAAATACGAAATCAAAAGGAACCCTCGTTTGCATGTGTAGGCTTTCAAAGCTAAGGAAAGATCTTAGACTTAAGATTCAAGGTTTTCATGAGGGTTACCACCGAACGAGGTGGGTGTAACTTCTAACCCTAAGCGTTATGTTTCCGTTAATAAATGCATGTATTGACGACAAACCAACACATGTTATGTGAACTTACGCTTATGAAACGAACCCTAATCGTTATGTTATATGAATCTAAGTTTTAGAAAATGATCCTCTAACGCTTTGAATTGTGAACTTATGTGCCTTGAAATATGTGTTGTAATTTCTATGTCCAAGATCATGCTACGGAGGGACCAGTGGTCCGTAAAGTAAGTCGGGGAGTACCCGCACCTAGGGTTAATGGGGAATACCCACACCCTTCTGTAGATATGAGCTATGATGTCATGATATGTGTAATGCATTTTACGTGTTGTGTTTAACTGCTATATTTGTATATGTACGAACATCTTAACTATTTAACAAACTTTAAAATACGAAAATTACTCCCACGAGTGTATTCAAACACACTCACCCCCGCATGTATTCACGCTACAGGTAACAATGAAAACCGAGGAGCGTAGAGAGAGAGGTGTCATATCAGCTGCGACCTTTTTCCCCTTTCGTTTTCTCATTTTGCCCTTTCAAAACAATGTTGATCTTTTGTAAAAGTTAAATTGTTTCTTCTTTTCGTCATGGATCCTGTATGAGTTCCGCTACTTTTTTTTCAATGTCTATTTCCAGCTTGTCGCCAATGAATTTAAATATGTAAAATCGTATCTTTAACTGTTTCTGAAGTTTTTGTTTCAAATGTTGATTTAAATCTTTACTCGTTTATTATATCTGTAAGTTTTAAATTGTACGTTTCTTTCTCTCTTTTCCTGCACGCCCACAAGGAATCTCTGATATTTTAAGAATGAAAATGGGACTTGACAGTTATGGTATCAGAGCAAGGTCCTACCTTTTGTAGGACCCTGCTCAAGCTCGTTTTTTTTTTCAAACATGTTTTAACGGGAAAAATATTTTTAAAATGATGGATAAGCACCTCTCCCTATGCGTTTCTCCCCTAATCACAGAACTTAATAAGAAAGAATGTTTGTGTTATATGTTTATTTGTATCACGTTTATCTGTTTCTTGTTTATCTTGTTGCTATTTATATTGTTGGGTCGTGTGGGGTAGATACTGAGGGGTAGTTTTTCATACACTATTTTTAGAAGGATATGCCACGAGGTCGACCACATAGAGACCAACCGGCAATGGAGAATCCACCTGAACACGATGTGGACATCATGATAGGAAACTTGGTGTCCATACTAAGGGGCTTGTTTCGACATTACGAGACCGCACAAGATGCACTGCCACCGTCATCAAGTAGTGATGCGAACCTGATCCTCGAACAGTTTTGATGCTTCAATCCATCGACCTTCAATAAAAAGGGAGAATCTACCGACGCTGAATAATGGTTAAGATCATTAAACCGTCTGTTTGGACATTTGTCTTGCACAGAAGAGTAGAAGATCTCATGTGCTGTGTTCCAGCTTACCGAAGAAGCTAGCTACTGGTGGGAGTCATACGGAAGGACTATGTCACCAGAACATTAGAGTGTTATGTCTTGGGGAGTCTTCAAGGAGGTGGTTAGACAGAATTTCCTGCCTCAGTCGTACCATGACCGAAAGGAAGTAGATTTCATACATCTTCGACAAGAAACCAACTCTGTAGGAGAGTACATGAGGAAATTCAATCAGCTGAGCAGATATGCACCTCATTTAGTGGACACCGACGCCAAGAAGGCCCGACGTTTTGAAAGAGGCCTTCGTCGGGAAATCAATTCCATTTTGGCTGATCAAGTACCATGACGTATGTAGAAGTTACTGAGAGAGCTCAGGAAGTTGCTTCTCACTTACGCTTAGACATTGCACCGCCCAAGAAAATGGAAGTGACGTCAGGAAAAAGAAAATGGTCTGGTCCGAGTCAGAGTTCCAATCAGAACAATCACCCAAGAACCAACACTGTTACGCTCCTCCCTACTCCTAAGCCAGGAAACTCGTGTGCCAAGTGTGGAAAGACTAATGTGGGACCATGTCTTCTAGGGACCCAAATTTGCTTTAGATGCAGAGAACCAAGACACGTAGTCATCAGATGTCCGAAGTTCAGAAACGTAACAACGGTGCAGAAGCCAAGGTCTGGAATAAACAAAGCTTGAGTTTTCACTCTCAATCGCATAGAGGCTACTGAAGGATCGAAGACCACGAAAGGTATGTTAACGGTATATCCCTACTCTAATTTTGTTAGATATAGGGGCAACCCATTCATTTATCTCTATCGAGCTATGTGATCTGTTAAAGCATGAGAACGGTAGGGTAGTCGCTAAAACCCTAGAAGTTAGTATCTCATCGGGAGGATGATAAGAACGAAACACCTTTGTCGAGATCTGAGAGTTGCGCTTGGGAATAAAATTATTTTAGCTGATCTGCGTGCGTTAGAGATGAAGGACTTCGATGTGATTTTGAAAATGGATTAGCTTAAGGCAAATCATGCAGTGATTAAGTGTCATGCAAGAGAGATCATTTTTCAGATACCTGGAGACGAAGAGTTCACGTTTTAAAGGATGCAAGTTGGAGTCAACCCAAGGGTCGTATTGTAACACCCCCTTCTAGTAGGGTAATTACTTATACTAAATTAAGCTTAACTTTCAAACAATCGTTATGATTTTTTTTTAACAGCGGAAATAATTTTATTAAGAAACATATCAGAGTTTTAAAACGGTCTAAAACATCCAAAAAGAATTAAATTATTTATGCAAAACTTCACGTCAAAAGAACTCAAAATTAAGTTTACTTTGCACGCAAATTAGAAAGCTCTTAAACATCTTAAACCAATTCCGAGGCCGTCCCCACCAATCATGCTTCAGCGCTGCTACCTCTTCGCATCACATCTTACTTTTGCCTTTATCTGCAGTATGAGGTAATACTATAAGCAAAAATGCTTAGCAAGTACATCACCTATCTCATAAAACATATTTCTTTGCAACTTAATAAAACAAGAACATCACTAATAAAAACAATAATAAACTCTTGTACTTGAAAATAATACTATGGGCCCAGACATGGTACCAATGCGCGCAACTCCGAAGAATCAGGGGTAGCTAGCCACCGAATCCAAACGAAGCAACTCAATACTCATAGGGCAGCCTCGGGACCCTTAACTTCTCTAGTGGGCGTCTCGGTGCCCGGTACCCGTCTCTTAAAATATAGAAAATAAAACCACATATATATATATATACTCTATCTCAAAATACTTTTCTCACTTTTCGTAGAACAAAATACTTGCATCTTGTACCAGATCAAACATATGGAATCACCACACTTAACAAAACATCTCTTCATATTCACATAAATCGTAAATAAAAACTCATGAAACATTTAACTTACCAACTCATTAAAGCATACTCACATAAAACATAAATAAGCTCTCACGTAATTTTGCGTAAACATTAAACAATTAAAACAAAGCTACTCATACTGCAGGTGAGAGATGTACTTACTTGAAGTTTCCAAAACTTACGTATCTCACGATCCTCACACACTTCTATGCTTTCTCAATCAACTCTAAAACGTGGAAGAATAGATGAAAATACAATTAGCATGTATCCACCTAATGCGAAGGTTAAAACTAATCTACTTCTTATAATATTTGTAGCTTTATTTATTTATTTGTTAATTTGTTAAATACTGTTTCATTATAAAAGAAATCTTACATGCTATACAACTATTAAATTTCATGGAATCATTAATCAGATGGCAGTCTGTTTCTAAACCAAAAAGGTGGACTAATTAACTAATCAATCATACTATGAATTAATCAAATTCTCAGGTTATACACGTATATGGCTAAATGGTGGTCCAAGTCTTATAATAATTACTTTATATCATCACAGGCACATTCATTCTTTTTCCTAAACATTTATTAATATTTGTATAACCAAATTCTTAAAAGAGGATAGAAGATAAGAATAGCCAGTGCGTAGATAATTATCTAATTACTATCCCCAACTCTAACAACATTACTGTCACAACTTAATTCTTTATTCCTAAGACATGAAACTGGATATGAGTATATAAGAATAGTTTATATTAAATCAGTACAATTAATTAATATTCATCTTGAAAATAATTTCTTAAACCAACTAACCAACTGGTTTAATAAGAAAAGCCATTTTCTCCAATATTCAACTACCATGCTGCACACAGTAATCTAAATTTAAAGCTAAACCCTGTGAATCAATAATTCTCATGCAATGACTTAAATCCTCAAACCATACTGCATAATTAGTTAAGTAATAGCTCCTACTCTTAAAATTACTAAATCCAAAATTTAAGAATATTCATACACAACATAAATGCCCAGATTAACTATTTAGATCACGACCCGTCAATTTTAGTATAGCTGTTAACTTATTCAAAATAAAATACAGGAAAGCCCCAATCTAGCCTATTCAATTAACATAAAGGTATTTTACCCCAATAATTAATTACTAATTTGCGGAACATAAAAGAGTGTTATATCCCAGAATTTAAATTATGATCTATGCATGAATTAACAAAAACTCCCACTATTTGTATCAGAAGCAATATTTAATGATTTCCTACTCCGTATACTCTACCATTTTTACTTGTTTTTCTTCAACTTCAATTAATAATTAATGATTTCCAAGGACTAAATCAACCACATAAATCCCTTCTGAATGCAGACAAAATAAAGACGTATAGTACCTTATGACTATTCCAGCAGTAGAGAATATCCTTATCAAGCTGCCCCTTTTCTTCATCTCGTTTTCTTTCTTTCTCCTTCTGTTCTATTTATTTTATACGGCTTTATGTATTTAATAACTTCCAAGCTGCTTCATGTATTTAATATATCTAGGGTTTCAATCCCCCTTTCTTGTAGGAGATCCTAAGTGGTGTGACTCATAAATCTTCTCAACAACTTAATTCTTATCTCCATATCTAATTTAACATGATCTTTAATCTACTAATTATTTAAGAGTTTTAAACACCTCACATAACTAGTTCACTATATATCATTATGAGACCATGATAAAATAAAAAATAAAAATCTATTATTTATAAAAGAGATTTAATTAGAATTTGGGGTATTACAATCCCTGTATAGTTATGAAGGCGACTAAGATGCTCAGTAAAAGAGATTGTCAGGCTTGGTTGGTGAACATGGTAGACTTCGAATAAGAGACGAGTCTTGTTGAGAAGGTGTCTATCGTAAAGGAGTACATGGACGTTTTTCCAGAAGACCTGCCCGGTCCTCCGCCGGATCAGCAGATTACTTTTGAGATTGATCTCATCCCAGGATCTGCACCAGTATCGAAGACACCATATCGGATGACACTGAAGGAGCTACAGGAATTGAAGGTCCAACTACAAGAGCTCCTGGACAAGGGATTTATCCGTCCAAGTGTATCGTCTTGGGTAGCTCCAGTACTCTTTGTAAAGACAAATGACGGAAGCTTTCAGATGTGCATTGATTATCGGGAGCTGAATAAGTGAACCATCAAGAATAAATACTCTTTGCCTCGGATTGAAGATCTGTTTGATCAGTTAAGGGGAACAAGTGTGTTTTCGAAGATCGACTTGAGGTCTGGGTACCAACAGGTGAAGATCAAGGAAACCGATATACCTAAGACCGCCTTCAGGACGAGGTATGGCCACTACGAGTTCGCAGTGATGTCTTTTGGACATAGCAATGTACCAGTAATTTTCATGGATCTGATGAACCGCGTCTTCCACTCGTACCTCGATCGTTTCATCATAGTGTTCATCGACGACATCCTGGTCTACTCGTGTGATAAAGCACACCACGAACAACATCTCAGGGTCGCGTTGGAAACTCTGCGGAATGAGAGACTTTTTGTAAAGTTTAAGAAGTGTGAGTTCTTGCTCGATAAGGTAACTTTTCTCGGACACATTGTATCTTCGAAGGGGATTGAAGTGGACCCTAGAATTACCCAACACACGATCTAGAGTTGGACACAATTGTACACGCTCTCAAGATATGGAGACACTTTCTCTATGGCGGAAAGTGCAAGATCTACATCGATCACAAGAGTCTGAAGTACTTCTTCGAACAGAAGGAACTCAACATAAGACAGAGGAGATGGTTGGAATTGGTGAAGGACTATGATTGTATGATCCTCTATCACCCAGGGAAAACGAATGTGGTTGCTGACGCTTTGAGTAGAAAGGGAAAAGGGATCGCGACGTACACAATCACAGACCAGAACCAATTGATAAAAGAGATGTCTAAGTTGAATTTGGAAGTGGTAACACCCCCAAGAAGCATCGAGGCTAAGGTCACAACTTTATTTGTAAAGACCACTCTTCGTGAGCATATAATCGAGGCACAAGGAAGAGACAAGTTTCTGATGAAGATGAAGGCTCATGTGGAAAAAGGGAAAGTGGAAGGGTTCGCTTTATCAGCATATGAAGCCCTAACCTTTAGGGAAAGGTTGTGTGTACCAAAGGACAAGGAGCTGAGAAAGGAAATTCTCGAAGAAGCCCATTGCTCACTGTTATCGGCACATCCTGGTGGTACAAAGATGTACAAGGACCTGAAGGAGAATTTTTTGTGGAGGAACATGAAATGAAGCATCAGACTCTTCATCAAAAAGTGTCTGATCTGCCAACAGGTGAAAACTGAACACCAACGATCAGCTGGGATGTTAACTCTGTTGGAGATACCATAATGGAAATGGAAGCACATCGCCATGGACTTCGTTGTGGGATTGTTGAGGACCAAGCGAGGAAATCATGTCGTATGGGTGATTGTGGACAGATTGACTAAGTTTGCTCATTTCTTGCCAATCAAGATGACCTACGGTTTACATAAGTTAGCTTGAATCTATCTAGAAGAGATCGTCAGGTTACACAGCGTACCGGTTTCCATCGTGTCAGATAGAGATCCGCATTTCACATCCAGATTCTGGCAGAGCTTACAGAAGGAGTTAGGGACCAGGCTATCTTTCAGCATCGCTTTCTACCCCCAAACAGATAGGCAATCAGAAACGACGATTTAGATTCTAGAAGACATGTTGAGGGCATGCGTCCTAGACCTCCATGGAAGTTGGGAAGATCATATATACTTGGTGGAGTTCGCTTATAACAACAGTTATCAGTCGACAATCGGAATGACGTCGTATGAGGCCTTGTATGGGAGGAAGTGTCGTTCACCTCTATGCTCGGACGAGGTGGGTGAGAAGAAAATTTTGGGACCTGACTTGGTCGAGCAAACAGTACGAGTGATAATGAAGATCCGAGAGAGAATCAAAGTGGCTCAGGACAGACAGACTCTTATGCTGATAAGAGACATAGAGAGCTAAGTTTTAATGTGGGAGACAAAGTTTTTCTAAAGGTGTGTTAAGGTATTTCTTTCTGAGTTTTGATGAGACAATATAAGACTTTAGAGTACCCATCTTCTACTCTGTATATGTGGATCATAGGTTGATAAGTTCATACAACTTAGTTTTATTCGCTAAGTTACAAACATCAGGAAGATAGAGAAAGCTGATCTATGAGCAAGATTCTGGAGCATGTGAAGGCGTGAAACAGGTTTCTCCAAGAATCAGAAAGCTGGAAAAACAACGAAGATCAGCAAACAGATAAAAACAAAAAGCTGGTTGAAAAAAGCTGGAAATCTATCGGCAAGTTTCAAGAATAGAAAGTTGTTCTAAAACAGAAAGCTGACAACCACAGTTAGCACTGCATCTTAATAAGTGAACTGTGAGTTGGTATACCCTATTCAAAGCAGTACGAGGACGACATTGAATTTCATACGATGAATGGCTATTACCAATGATCCGTTAGAAAGAAGTTCGTGCCAAACCAATGAAATGATGCCACCTGGAATTGCGGCTCTGCAAAATCAATATAACCAAAGAGTAGCGCCATTAATGCGGATAAGAGTAGGACATGCCCTATTTCCCCAGACTTTCAATCACATTAATTGCAAATATTTTGAAGATATTTTTGAAGTGAACAAGGATAATGTCTCTTTTTAACGGGCATTTTTCTACTGAGATAAATAGAAGGATGGAATGACCACAAAGACTACTGACGCTTTGAACTACATAACAGATTATCGATCTCTCAAGTCTTTCTCTCAAGCTTATTAAGCTCAGTCACTCAACCTTCGAAGCCAGTCTACTCAAGCATTCGAGCTCTCAAGTTCAAGATTGCCTTCACCGCAACAGTTGAAGAACCTTTTATCCTTTAACCATCTGTGTTATGTGTACTAGGTTGTGTTGGTGTAACTTAGTTGATAGGATTGGATCCTTGCTTAGTATATAGTCTTTGTATAGGCCATTTGCCCTGTATGGGATTGTGTACCCTATGTGGATTGTGACCTAAGAATCTAGGATTCTGTAGGTATAACTTGTTAGGAAGAGGTTTGTAAAGCTGAGGCTTGTAAATCGAACTAACTTAACGAAATTCCTCCTCTGGGAAGGAGTAGAGTGGATGTAGAAGGCTTATACCACCTTCGAACCACTATAAGCCATAAGTGTTTACTTGTTTTTATCTTTGTGCTTTACTTTGTTATATTTTGTTGCATACATCATAAGCATACTGCATAAGGCTTTTGTCAAATAGCATACTTGCGAAAGAAAACTGGTTTTCCAAACAGAAACTCTATCCTATTTATTCCGCTGTGCATACTGTACTTGATCAGGAACCTGATACTGCACTCTGCCAGGTTACTGATCTGAGACAGATTGTTGCATTCACTCCTGAATCAGAAACCTGTTTTACGGAAATGTTTTAAAAAATTCAAAATCGATAGAGGTTCATTCACCTCCCTCTAAACCTCTGACCACTTGGGACCAAAAAGGTGTCGCCCACTAAAGAAGTTTATCGTTTCAGAAGAAGAGGAAAGTTAAGGCCAAGGTACGTAGGACTGTTCGAGATCTTGGATCGAGTTGGAGAGGTCGCGTACCATTTATCCTTACTGCTAGACTTCATAGGAATACACAACGTTTTCCATGTATCCATGCTACGGAGGTACATCTTCGATCCGAGCCACATAATCGACCAAGAAGACATCGAGATTGAGAAAGATTTGACCTACGAAGAAGTACCTGTAGCTATCTTGGACAGAAAGACTCACCAGCTAAGGAATCGAGAGATGGCCCTAGTACAAGTCCAATGGAGTTGCCATGGAAGAGAAGAAGCAGCATGGGAAAAAGAAGATGAGATCCTGACAAGTATCCATATTTGCCTTTTTAGGTACGCTTCCAAATTACGAGGATGAAATTTTTCTAAGGGAAAATGGATGTAACGACTAGAATAAAACGATGCATAATTAGCTAATTAAATAATTAAACCCTTAATTATGTGATTTAATTATGTGCGTTTCAAAAAAAATTAAATGATGCATAATTTAATTAATCAAATGTATGATTAAAATTATCGAAAGCATATGTTATAATTAAATAGTAGATTTCGTAGTCGAAAAACCGAAAGAAATGAAAAGATAAATCGTAAAAAGGGCAGCCCGTTTAGGCCCAAAACAAAGTATGAGATGAAAAGGATATACACATGGGTTGAAAGAAAATTACCACACTTTGACAAATTAACCAAGGGTAAAATTATCTTTCTCTTTCTAGCTTTCCAACCAACCACTGGAGCGCCGTTGTGCCGCCGGTGGCACCGCCGCTAGTGCCATCCTCTCCCTCCTCTATTTCGCTCGTTTTTACACCGAATCGAAGCTCTTGCCGAGCCCATCATGGATTCGGGCTCGGATCATCGAGCCGCCACTACCTCCACCGGAAATCGGCCGACAAAGGCACGACAAACCCTCCTCTCTCTCCTATCCCTCTCTTCTTTCTCTCTCCCTCCCATCGGCCCTCTCTCTATCTCTCCCTGCTGTCATCGCTGCTGTGTTGAGTCGAGTGTGTGTCGTTGTTGGGCGACGCTGGGTAGCGCCGCCGTGTCAGAGTCGCCGTTGTGCGCAGCTATGCTCGTGTTAGGCACGTTGGGCGTGTTATGTGCGTGCTGGCGCTGCTGTATTGGGCGCGCCGGCAGCAGGTCGGGGGCAACGCAGGCCATCATAGGCTGTGTGTTGGGGTGACGTTGGTGTCGTCAGCGACGCGGTGGTCGCAAGCCATGGCTGTATGTTTCTGTGTGTGTGTGTGCGGCGCTGGCCGGTCTGGGGTGCACCGGCGTGTGTGCATGTGTTGGCATGTGGTTGCCGGCGTCGTGGTGTCACCGGCGTGGGTTTGTCAGTAGTGGCAGTGGCAGGGTAGAGGTGGGGAAGAGACAGGGGTCGATCTGCAAATTTCGGAAGTCTAGGGACTTGAGTGCAAATCCTAGGTTTTTGGTGTAATTACGTTTTGGACCTTGAACTTCCTCAAAACATCGCTTTAACCCTAAAACTTTCAAAAATTGTGTTTTGACCCCCAAAGGTTTCCAGGCTTTAGACTTTGACCCCAAAAACTTTCAAAAATTAGTTTTCGACCCCAAAGGTTTTAAAAAATATCAAAAAGACCCTAAAATTTCTCTGATTTTACAAAATTGCCCCAGGTCAAAGTTAACTCTTTCCAGAATTTACGAAAATGCCCCTACACCTTTAAAAGCTCCGTTTAAGCTCGTTTTTCCTCCGTTTAAGCCCGTTTTTCCTCCACAAAGCTCTACTCGATCCCTTTAAGCCCTATGATCTTGTTTTAAGCTTCCTTGATCGATTCAACGCCTCTTGTAACCTCCAAAGCCTTCGTTTCATTTTCTTTCCTTTAACGTTCCTTCTCCAAGAGAGATTATGTATTAATTTACGCATAATTAACGTAATAAGAAATCTAAATGAAAGAACCCTCGTTTACATGTGTAGGCTTTCAAAGCTAAGGAAAGATCTTAGACTTAAGATTCAAGGTTTTTATGAGGGTTACCACCGAATGAGGTGGGGGTAACTTCTAACCCTGAGCTTTATGTTTCCATTAATAAATGCATGTATTGACGACAAACGAAAGCATGTTATGTGAACTTATGCTTATGAAACGAACCCTAATCATTATGCTATATGAATCTAAATTTTAGGAAACGATCCTCTAACGCTTTGAATTGTGAACCTATGTGCCTTGAAATACATGATGTGATTTCTATGTTCATACATGCATTATGAATATGTTATATGAGGACTAAGGTCCAAGATCATGCTACGGAGGGACCAGTGGTCTGTAAAGTAAGTCGGGGAGTACCCGCACCTAGGGTTAACAGGGAGTACCCGCACCCTTCTGCAGATATGAGCTATGATGTCATGATATGTGCAATGCATTTTACATGCTGTGTTTAACTGCTATATTTGTATATGTACGAACATCTTAACTGTTTAACGAACTTTAAAATAAGGAAATTATTCCCACGAGTGTATTCAAACGCACTCACCCCGCGTGTATTCATACTACAGGTAACAATGAAAGCGGAGGAGCGTAGAGAGGGGTGCTATATCAGCTGTGACCTTTTTTTCCCTTTTGTTTTCCCGTTTTTCCCTTCAAAACAATGTTGATCGTTTGTAAAAGTTAAACGGTTTCTTCTTTTTGTCATGGATCTTGTATGAGTTCCACTGCTTTGTTTTCAATGTCTATTTTCGGCTTGTCGCCGATGGATTTAAATATGTAAAATCGTATCTTTAACTGTTTTCGAAGTTTCTGTTTCAAACGTGGATTTGAATCTTTACTCGTTTATTATATCTGTAAGTTTTAAATTGTATGTTTCTTTCTCTCTTTTCCTACATGCCCACAAGAAAACTCTGATATTTTAAGAACGAAAATGGGGCGTGACAATATGTGAGAAAGAGAGAAGTGAAGGAGAAGATGGGGATGTGAGGCGCTGCCCTCAAGTCATGGCTCGACTGCTTTTCCGGCGTATTTAATGGTATTTAGAACCTTATTTCCCTTCAATGTGCATTTTCTTCAACCCTTATGTAAAAATTTAGGGCCCGGCTATCCGCACCCCAAGAACTACTAAACACACCCCAACTCAAGTGTTATTTTCATTATGGTAACTTGAACTTAGTAGAGATCTTTTCTAAGTTTCGCAGCACATCCCTCACAATCTAAGTTAGCGAGAAAAAGGAGAAGGGCTGTTGGAGAGAGGAGAAGCGGAATGAGAAGAATAGAGGAGTCGCGGCGAGATTTGGAGTTGGGGAAGAGGAGGTGAAGGCACGGGTGGCGGTTAAGATAGAGAGCAGATGAGAGGCGGTGGCGGTGAATGAAGAGGAAGCTATGGGACAACAAAGTAGAGAGAAGGAATAATGGACTAGAGTTTTGTTTGCATAATATAATATATATATATATATATATATATATATATATATTAATGGAAATTAATTAAGTTAACATAATGTAGTTGGTCCTTAATAGTAGGACATTTAAAAATTTGACATTTTTAATTGAGCCTTTAGTAATGGAATAGAATAACAATATAGGAAGGTGCGATGATAATTTCAGAATTATTGTATAAATCTATTTAAAAGTCCTATTTTATTTTTATGTTTATTTTTAACTTCAAATTTTACTATTTTGAAAGAAATATGAGTGGAAGAAAATCTACAACTTAGATTATATTATTTTCAAGTAATCTAACAAATATAATAACTTAATTTATATGACATGGAAGAAAACAAATTTATTCTAATACATGAAAGAAGTTGATATAACAATTCAAAAAATTCATATTTCATTTCGTTTAGTACATAAAAAAAAGGGCATAATTTTCATTATTTTGTCACATGAAATTATGATTTTATCACCAATGGTATATGAATATTTGTATTGAAGCTATAAGAAATTACATTATGATATATTGATAGTTTCATAGAAAAATTTATATTAATGTATTAATTTGTACTTGAAAACATAGTTGTTACATTGATTTATTAATTTGTGCAAAATAATATATAAAGTAATTATTTAAATGTTTAATTAATAGATTGCTTTAATTTTTGTTGGATTTTAGTTTGGTGATTTGGGTCTACCTAAATTGATTGATTTCTCTTTTTAAGTGACTAATCACGTATTTACATTTGTGGTGAAATTGTTATAATGTTTTCCAATTGAAAATAATTATACCATTATATCATATTCATTTATATAAGATAATCTATTATAGAAAATCATATTTTCATACCAGCATACTTATGTAATTGTAATATATATATATATATATATATATATATATATATATATATATGATTTTGTTCTGCTTTTAACTTAATATATCTTCAACTCAATTGATTGAGTTATAATTATACATTTTTTGTTTTATTTACAATTCAGTTTTTTTAAAATAAAAACATACATTAATAATGTAATATAAAACAAATATTTTAAAATGTAGTTATATAAATTCAGATTTTTCTAATTATAAAATACTTAATTTATTGTATTTTTTCATATAATTTGTTATAGTGTGTTATCACTTTTATCATATATTGTAATACAAACTGTCTTTTAATAATCTATCTTATAATTTGTATATAGGGTGATTGAGTGGTTGTTGTTGTTGTTGGACAATTATTATTATTGGTGTTGTTGTTGGACAATTTTCATTTTATAGGTAATTATATATATATATATATGTATGTATATATATATGTATAAATAAAAGCTATTTATTGAGTTTAAGTCCTTAATACATGTTACATTTATTTTGAGCTTCTATATTGACAAAAATAAATGGGCTACATCAACTCATGAGTAAGCACACGACATTATTATTTTTATATCGGGTTATTATTATTATTATTATTATTATTATTATTATTATTATTATTATTATTATTATTATTATTGTTTTCAAGATTTATTTTATTATTTTTGAAATTTATTGAAAGATAGATTATATATATGTATATAATTTTTTAAAAATAAAATTAAATCAAAGTTAAAATATTTTGAGTATAAATTCATTTTTAAATTAAGGCTACAAAATATTCATACAAGTATAAAGAATAATTTTAAAATGGGGATTAAATATTACACATAAATAAAATATCAAAATTTACCATGCGAAATAAAATATTGCACACAAATAATTAAATTAAAAAAATAGAAAACTTGGAGTGAAAAGGGGATTCTATATTATTTATTGAAAGAAATCAATGGGTAGCATCTATACATAATGTAAAGAGTATTATAGTTTATACATAGTCAAAAAGTTTGCAAAATCTAGCACAATTCGTACATGAAGTGAGTGATGTACACTCTCATTAAGTTTGACGGAATAAGTGATTCCACACAAACTTATTCATATCACATGTGTAAATATTATCATTCTTTTAATAGAAGAGGACCGACGCAACAATTCCAAATCATAAAAAAGGTCGATGCATTTTACCCGAACAATAAACTTTAGAAATTTTAGTTTAAAAAAACAGAGAGAAAACATTGAGGATTAAAGTGATATTTACAGAAAGTAGAGGGGTTGAAATTGAAATTTACTATTCGAGTCATTTTCCTTCATATTCACTTCCGTCAGTTCAAAAGTTGAACTGCCCTCTATTTTTCAGGTTGCCGGGAATGGCGGCTGCCGGAAAATGCTTCCTCATTACCGGCCCACCGGTAAAATTTTATATATATATATAAGTATGTATAGAAGATTTCTCTGTAAACATTGTGATGAATTTGTGCATTTCTACTTCGATATTTTGTACAGGGAGTGGGAAAAACTACTCTGATCATCCGTGTGCTGGAGGCTCTTAAACAGTCGAATTCCAGCTTAAAGATTCAGGGTTTCTATACGAGTAAGCCTCCCAATTCTCGTTCAATCGATTTTAATAATTAATTGATTTTTTTTTTTTTTTTTGAAGAGAATTAATTTATTTGATTATTTGTAAAGTTGGTTAACACTTTAAATTCTAGGTTATTCGCATGTTAGTTTTTCTATATTACTAGAATTCTTTTGGGGTGATATTACTATGCTGATTTTGCTAATACATTCGATAAAGGTGTTAGAGTTGATTGAATGTAAAGAGCAGTATAGCACCATGATCTTGAGTTAGGGTTGGGAGAGTTATGTATTCTTGCTTTGGTTGTATTAATAAATTATAATTTGAATTACGTAGGTGAGATAAGAGAAGGGGCTGAGAGGGTAGGGTTTGAAGTGGTTACTCTTGATGGTCGTAGGGGTCCTCTCGCATCCGTCAATATTACTAGGTACTTATGCTTTTTTTATTTGTGTGTTCATCGATGTTTCTTTGTTTTTCTCTCTTGTTTGTCCTTAATAATTTTAAGTGATAATCTTGGGTAGTGATTCATTTTTGGGAATATGACAATGGCTATGTTTTGGAAAGTATGATTCCATTTTTTGTTCAGTCTTGTTATTGTGATGTTTCTGAGTAATAACAAGTGAATTGCGTTTACTTATTGATGGTTTGAACCATTGTAGTCTGGACTTGATACTAGAGAAGGATTTAGCTTTTGTACCTCAAATATTCTTTTGGAAATGTGGATTAAGAGGATTGTAACTATTTCATCATGGTCATAGCAACTGTTCTGCCATCTCTTGCATGTAAATATTAGTTGATAGCATGGACATGTAGTTGCTTCTTATGGTTTTGTTTGCTGTAAAAACAACAAAAAACAAGAATCAAGCAGTCTTCCAATCGGCAGAGTTGCTGAAATTAGGATTAGGTACTATATATTCAAATTTTCAGTTCTGTATTTATCTCCAAACAAAGTTAAGATAACCTTCAAGTTCCCTTAGCTTTAGGCCAGCAGTGGAACTTTTTGTTGTCCATTGTTTATTTTTAAACTGTCGTTATAGACTCACAACAATTGTTCAGCTATCTCTTGCTCTTAAATGGTAGTTGATGGCATGATCGCGTACTTGCATTCTTATGATGTAAAATAACTAAAAAAAGAATCCAACAATCTTAGAATTGGCATAGTTTCTGGAATTAGGTACTCAATGTTCAGAATTTCAGTTCTGTATTTAACTCTAAACAGAGTTAAGATAACCTTCAAATACCCTTGCTTTGGGTCAGCTATAGAACTTTTTGTTGTCATTGTTTGTTTTGAAAGGGTGAAATGTAGGTGCTCCAAACAGCCTGAATAATTAGAACTGTCATAGAAATGAAATCCTTTTTAACCTAGTAATCATTAATAAACTTCTGAAGTCATAACTGACCAATATAATTGAGTATTCTGTAGATAAAATGGAGAGGATAGAGTTGCATAACAATCTTACATAGAAATTAGAATTGAACAATTTGTCTCAGGGAGAGAAGACTGAGGGATTATGATGGCATAAAGATTGGTTTAAAATTAAATCATCTGAAAGCTGCACTTACTTTGAAGGATAGGCCTGACAGCCGCATCATATCCCACTCCAGTCAAATTTTGTAATGGGATTGTTAAATTCGCACATAATATTTTATATATGCTTTAAATTAATTGGTTGCATTGATAATTTTGATGCAATAATGGTTTCATTCAGTATGGGAATCCTAGCTATAATTTTCTTTATTAGTTCTAAGTTTTTAGCTTAATATGGTTGAATATTGTAACTGAGTAAATCTCATTTTCATTGAGAAGTGCGAATGCCTCGAAAAATAGAGCTGTAAAAAGAAATGGAACTAGGGAAAGGAAACATTATGTAAAATCATTATGGTGACTTTTGCATGAACTAACAATTTTTAGCTGGACAATGTCTTTAGCTTTATATGAAACTAACAGGTGGAGATTTCTGAAATACTGAAACCTTGTGCTGCATAGTTGCGTGGTGTTTCGGTTTAATAGCTATTTGTATAATTCTTTTCCGAATTACGGCATTTACTGTAGTCCCGTGACCTTGTTGATTTTTTCACTCCCCGGAGTAAATTATCATTGTTCATGCAGCCAGGAATCTCACAGATGGCCCAATGTGGGGAGGTACAAAGTGGACGTCTCTTCATTTGAATCATTAGCATTGCCTGAATTGCAGGTGACTGAAGTCTACACAATATATTGAACAAGTTACACCTTCTACTGTATTAAGTATATAAACACTATGTGAGAACTTTGACTTGCTTTTAGTGATCTGTCTAAATTTGTGGTTCTAGGATAAAGTTTTCAAACAATTTTCTTTAAAAATAGGTGAATCTTGCTGTTTGAACTGAATGTGCCTCTGACCAGGTTAAGGAAGACACCGATCTGTTTGTTATTGATGAAGTCGGCAAAATGGAGCTCTTCAGCTCCTCATTCTTCCCTGCTGTATTAAGAATTCTCGAATCCAATATCCCTCTTTTGGCAACCGTTCCTATTCCTAAAGCTGGCAGAGATATCCCTGGAGGTACTTGATTCAACCCAAATTCCAAAATGCTTCATTTTTTGTATTTATGTTTAATATTTCATATTCATTATTAAGCGAGTTATGACTTGTGACTATTTCTCTATCTCATTAAAGCATATGTGCTCGTACTTGTTCTTTTGTTTTGGATCAAAATACTCAATTCTGATGCAAAGTTGTTATTTCAAAGAACTCCATACTCTCCTTGGATCCAGGATGCATATGTGATTCATGTGATTTGTTGTCTCGCAGTTGCAAGGTTGAAGAATCATCGAGGAGCGACCATTTATACACTGAACACAAGTAACAGAGATGCGATTAAAGAGCAAATATACTCCAACTTGGTAGAGTCGTTGCGAAATCACTAGATCCTATCAAAAACGTATGCTTTGTGTTTTGTGAAAGGAGCCATCCACTAGGTACGAGCTTCTGCAGTCTACGTTACGGGTAATTCTATTTGTCTAATAACCATCCATCCGTACTTGGGACTTTAGTTGTTGGGCTAATAATTCTTCCTACAAACAAAGACCCATCTTAATGGCTTCTGCATCTTCGTTTGAGGGTCTGATGAATCCGCTATGTTTATAAGCTTCGGCAAAAAAAATTGTGCACAAGGTTCATGGATCCAAATCTGTGCACAACAATACTATTATATTATATGAAGTAATATTGTTATATTATATGAATGATACTGTTATATTATATATAGTTTTAATAGTATTACTCATATAATATAACAATATTACTTCATATAATATAACAGTATTTATTGTGCATAGATCTGAATTTGTGCACAAGAGTGTCACTCATAAGCTTCTGAGTTATGTACTCCTCCGTTCCCAAAATTTAAAAAAAAAAATTGTTTTCAAAATATGTTATCCAAAAAAGATTCATGTTTTGTTTTAGATTAAAAAAAAGGTTGAATAGTGAAAGATTCTTTTTAGATGAAATTTCTAATGTTGCTATCATATTAAAGAAAAAAAAAACTCATATGAGACAGTTTCACGGATAGTTACCGTGAAATGAAGTCTCATCATTCACAAACAACATACGAATTGTAGCTATCATATTAAAGAAACAAAAAAACTCATGTGAGATGGTGTTATAGATAATTATCATGAGATGGGGTTCCATCACCCACAAACAATATATGAATTATATGAATTATAGTGTTTGGGTTGTGGGTGATAGGATTGTCTACTTGTCTCACGGATCTCACACAATGCAATAAATTATCTGTGAGATAATCTCACAAGAGATCCGTTCATAAATGATTGTGCATCTATTAAGTCGATTAAAAAAATATTTGAAAATCAAATATTAATTTCCATTATGAACAAAATACTAAATTATAATAATTTTCCAAAATGTAATTCTTATCTCTCTCACAAAGTTGACTTTCGATTTTCAAGAGAATTATAAAACATATTTCATGATTTAAAATCCATAATAATTGTTTTATTTGTTATTAAATTACTTAGTTTCAAAATAGAAAGGATGGTTTAAGTGGGAAAATGTCAGTTTTCTATTTTTATCATGTTTCTGTTTTTATATATATAAATTATCAAAACAAATTAAATTTGAATTCAAGTAGTCCATCATTTTTATATTTATACCTATTTTCATTTTTATTCTTTCTGTACATTCTTAAAATTAAATAATAATAGTAAAATATGATTATGACTCCAATACTACTATGTATCCCCACTGATCTTTTTTTTTTTCACGGAAAAAATTCATACACCCATGTGAGCAAATTATTGTCGATCTATAAATATTGTATTTTTTACACTGTAACGTGAAATTAATAATTATGTTAAATTTATGATACATTAGTAAATATATTTATGATGAACATATGAATGGATCCGATACTTTTATACATAAGAAAGATGGCAAAAATTCATAACCCTCGAGATATATTGTGTCCCAAAGGTTAATGTTTGGTATTCGTTGTATACTCATAAGTTATTAGTGGTGTGTCCCTAAAGGTATTAGTTATATACTTATAAGATATTTGTCGCATACTCATAAGATATTACTTGTATAACTAAAATATATGTTTACATTTTACTTATTAGTGAAATATATTAGTTATATATTCATGTGATATTAATTGTTTACTCATAAGGTAATACTTGTGTAATTGAGATATATGTTTTAGTGAGAGATATTTATTGTATATGTTTTAGTGATATATATTAAAAAAAAAAAAAAAAAAAAGATATCAATGTGTCTTTATTAATCATATTACTTAAAGGAATTAGAATGGTTTGGGGCACCTTGCTCTTCTAATATATATATATATATATATATATATATATATATATATATATATATATATATATATATATATATAGAGTTATTAAGAGGTTGTGAGGTTGGCTAGTTAAGTATTTATTAAGAGAATGGTCCCTTTTAGAGGTGGTCCAAATTAAGAGTAACATTTTTTTGTGTACCAATTGTACTATGTAATTCATACATTTATGTTATAAATGTAGTACCTTTATGCATGTTCATTTTAAAAGATACGGATATTTGTACATAAAGATATTACATTAATAACATAAAAGTATGAATTGCACGAATTTCACTTCTGTGCAACTGGTGAACAAAAGTTTTTGTGGCAAATTAATTGATGCATTCACTCATTAACTCTTTTTTTTTTTCAAAACACAAATGCTTTAAAGGTTGGTTTCATGCTCATGCACATGGCATATGTACTTCCACATCATCATGTCATTATTTTTTTCTATGAATTATTCCCTTTTCATTTCTTTCAAACTAACTTTTGTTTTCATATGTGTTTGTGATTTGATTGATACTACACTCCGGGTCCCTATATTAAATATACATGTCGTATACTCGTCATTAATTTCTATTATAGAATTCTACATCTTTATTCTTATAAATGCACGTTATGACTTCGTTCTTCCTTTCTTATTTCTCGTGTGTTTATTGATCAAAAATGTGATACATTATGATTGTGATTGAATTGAGTGATTTGAAATAAATGATCTGAAATATAAGTATTTTAAATTAATTAATTAAATTAGAATGAGTTTGAATTTCATCCAAATTTTAGAAAAATTAATTTAAAATAAAAGTAATTGAATTTCGAATTTATGTCAATCCAAACACACCAACAACACTCTAGTACTATGATTGTAAAATCCTTCCTAAAATATTCTTCAACACAAACATACATGCATATTAAATATGTATATATTTGATAGGATATGTTTCAATTTTGATCCTATAATTTGAGTCGTATTCATTTTGGTCCACGTACTAATTTTATGAGTTTAATTCCTATATTGGTCCTATAAATTTCTTTTTCTTTTATTTTTTCGACATTCGATTTCCAATAATAATTGCTGACATGAACATTAACGATGCAAATATATCCAACGCAAGCTAAGTGGAATATAGATCCTTTTTCCTCCCAGACAATCAAATTCTTCATCAATCATATTTAGATCATATCATCAACATTATTAACATTCATTTTAGCAATTCCTAATTAAAACTAGACGACTAAAATTGAAAAAAATAATTAAAATTTAAAGAAACATTATATAAACCTACAAATTAATGATCAAATTTTTGATAAAGGCCCGAATCATAGATATTGGAACTTTTCCTATTTAATATATGTCTATTTATATAAATACACATATGTGTTTAAATTTGTATAAATAAGAAACAAATGCACACCTAATAATTAACACTTTTATTATGTATTTATTACATTTTAATTTTTATGCTTTCTCTGGTATGATTGGGGTCCAATTTGAAACCTACATGTCTCCTACTTGTTGGCTATTATTGCTCTAAATATCTACACCAAAACTATATAATAAATTGATTTATAGTAAAACTAAATGGGCAAAAGTATGTTCAACACTTGTATAATCAATAGAAGTCTAGAATATAGTTTTTAAAACACAAAAAACTTGTGTGAGACGGTCTCACGGATAGTTTTCGTGAGACGAATCTTTTTTATCCACAACCCTAATCTATTTTCATTAATTTACATTTGAATTGTGTAATGTGAATTGTGGGTTAACCCGTCTCACATAACATGATCCATGAGACGGTTTCACATAATACTTACTCTTTTTAAAACGTCCTCTTTAATATCTCTGGAAAAATATGTTGAAGTCAAATTCTAATATATTTTCCTGTATTTCATACTATTTATCTATATCTTATTATCAATCCTAATATCGATAGGAGATAAACAATTCAATGCCCATAGCCGATAATCCATCAATTCAATCAGAAACTAGCTGTCTATTTCTATTAAACAATAAATAAATTAAATAAATAATCTTGACCGAACTATTTACATTATTTTGACTGATTCAAGAAGTTTAGACCTGATGATATATATTCTTATAATATAGCATATTCATTTAGTTAGATTCTTATCTTTGTTATATTCGTTTTATTGTTGATTATTTTATTTTTATTACCTTTTTTTAATTAAATTGTTACATTAGTAAAGTATAAAGTAGAACTAGTTTTAATTATATTAGTCGGACCTTTGTTGAGCCATCGACGATTAACGCGCCCAGAATCGATTTAATCATCAATTTATAATAAAATAACCAAAAAATAAAAGAAAAAGAAACGTGTGGATACACATACATGAATTTGAAGTTATAGTTTTATATTAATTTAAAATATTTTATGACAAATAATATTTTTAAAAACATCATGTTGGTCTTTAAAATTGAGTTGGGCACATCTTAATTAGAATATTGTGGTCTTCTATATCATGTCTTTTCTCATAAGAAAACGAACGAGACAACACACCTTTAGTGAAATGTAAATTTGAAATTGGATTATTTAAAAATAGTTTAAATATATATATATATATATATATATATATATATATTTCACGATATAAATAAATAAAATGTAACTGGATATTTTTATATTTTATTCAATTAAAATATGAGTACCTATGCAATTGAGTATGGTATAAAAATGGTTAATACTCGAAGAAATTCAAAACTTTTGCAATCAGGTTTGGCAGCGGGGCGGGAGACAGTTTCCCTCACTGTCCGCCCACTTGAGATTCTCTTTCTCTGCAAAGACTTTCTAATTTAATTTTTCTTTTTTCACTATTAACTCTGATATGGTCGAACTAAGTCGAACCGATTCCTCTTATAAACCGAACTTAGTCGAATCAAGTCGAATCGAGTCCTTCTCTTAGAAACCGAACTGAGGCCAAAGTCAAGGCATTTGAAGTATGGAGAAACAAGTTGTTCGGCCATCTTCTGATCGAACTAAGGAAGCGCGAGCCAGTGCAGTCGGGAAGTACAATGACGAACTAAATTAGTTATAAGATGCGAGGAAAAACTGGTATGCGGCGAAGCTAAACGAACTGAGTTACAGCCCTATGAACGAACTAACGAAAGAGGAACTGATTTAGCTCGGAGTCATAACAGCGAACTGATTAACGTGGAATGTGACGAACAGACTTTGAACCTAACTAACCGCTATTTCAGCGGAACTGTTAGTCCGTATCCCATACTTTGAGGGATGAATCTCAACCAACTCATATTCCAGGGAGTCTATATATACCTCTTGTGTTCATTCTTTATTTTTCCTTATGCACACTTAGATTCAAAGTACACACACGTACACTTACAAAAATATCCTCTTCCTTTTTCTGACTTGAGAGTCGGAGTCCCATCGCCGGGAACCCCTCCCGGTGTTTATTTTGCAGGTCTTCGTATTCAAGATCATCAGTTTTTGGATCGGGAAGTTGGAGAATTGAATCGGAGCAACATCAAGGTTCAAGATTTCAAGTTTTTGAGTTGAAGAACCGGAGCTTTGGATCGGAGCAACATCAATTGGCGCCGTCTGTGGGAAATAAATCTGATTTTTAAAGGCGTTGAGATAACAAGCATGGTGAATACCAGAGGATCAAGGAGAAGGATGGAAGTCGGTGATTCATCCAGAAGACCGGAAAATCGAGAGGGTGACGGAGCCCTACCCCGGTGGATCCCCCTCGTACTATCACTTTGACGTCGGAGGAACTGGCGGATTTGATGGAAGCAGCTGTCCAGAAGGCTATAGGGAAACAAAGAGTTGAGTCACAACAGGATAATGTGGATACTCAGCAAGAGAAGGAGGCCAGTGATTATAGGTCACGAACGGATGAGAGGGAAAGTCAGTTTCATCACTCTCGGGGGCAGAAACGAGGCCATGATGAATTATCAGAAAGGGTTGATGAGCTGAAAAGAGAATTGAAAGAAGTCCAGCGTAATATCCGACGAGTTCCGAAAGGTTCAAGGGGGAATCCCTTTTCGGAGAAAGTAATGAAAGACGAACTACCGGCATCTTTTCGACCGGTAAATTTTGATTACGATGGTACTGCTGATCCGTGGGATCACTTGTGTCGATTTGAAAATACTGCTCTCTTACACCGGTATTCAGATGGCATCAAGTGCAGGGTATTTGCCACTACCCTCACCAAGGCTGCCCAGACCTGGTTCAGCCAACTGACTGATGGAACTATTCATGACTTCGAACAATTATCAGAGTTATTCCTACACCAGTTCGTTAGTGCCAAAAGACAGCGGTGATCTACTCAAACTCTGTTCGGGGTAAAACAGAAAGAGGATGAGATGTTGAGAGAGTACGTTGGAAGGTTTACAGATGCAGCCCGGGAAGCTCCTGGGGCTTCAGATGACTTAATAGTCAATGCCTTCATACATGGTTTGAAAGAGGGTGATCTTCATACTTCTCTGGTTAAGAAGATGCCGAGGAATTTTGATGATTTATTGCAGAGATCCACTAAGTACATCAACCTGGAAGAGGCAGTGCGGATTAAGAAGGGTAAAGGCTCTAACCGAGCTAATAAGTCACAGGAACAAGAGTCTACAAGGAGGAAGGAGACGGGAGAATCTCAAGCGAGGTTTGCGCCCCCGCCATTGTGAGATAACAAAGTTGGTAGGAGGTATGACCAATATACCCCCCTGAATATTTCTCCCGGACAAGTATTGATGGAGATCTGGAATCTGCCCCAACTGAAATGGTCGGCGACCTAGAGCCCGACTCCCAAAAAGCCATCCACCTTCAGGAATGGCAAGCTTTGTCGGTTTCATAATGAATATGGACACGGTACTGATGAATGCCTGAGAGACGAACTAGAGATATTAGTTTGGGAAAACAGGCTTGCTCAGTATGTTCACCCTCGCCGACAAGATAACAAAGAGCAGAGGAATGCTCAGGAGGAGCCTAGAAGAGAAAGGGGACAACAGCGTCCTGAACTATCTCCCCCTCCGCCGCTTCCGCCGCGAAACAGGCCTGAGAGGGAGGAAAGGCCCACTATACACATGATCATAGGAGGACCAACAGATGGAGATTCAAACAGAGCTCGCAAGGCGAGATTGAATTCAGTTCGACAGAAAGGCGATGAGGTTCAAACAATTTTCGACGAAGTAGTAGTGTAGTTTGGGGCTCAAGATAAAGTAGCTCTCCAGAGTCCGCAGTTCGATGCTATGGTGATTGCGGCTGAGATTGGGGGTTTTAACGTCGAAAGGATATTCGTTGATATCGAAAGTTCGGTGGACATCATGTTTATGGACTGTTTTCGAAAGATGAGATCGACAGTCGAAGTGAAGTCGGTGGAGACTTCTCTTTATGGGTTTTCTGGAGAAGCCGTGACAGTGTTTGGCAAGGTCCAGTTACCCATGGTTTTTGGAGAAAGGGAATGGAGGCAAAATAAGACAATAACTTTCCTATTGGTGGACGCACCTTCGCAGTACAACGTGATTTTAGGGCGTCCTTCGTTGAGTACTTATGCAGCTGTTATCTCACCTGTTCATTTGATGATGAAATTCCCAGTGGAAAATGAGGAAGGACGAACTGTGGGAGTGGGAGTAGTCCATGGCAATCAGCAGACAGCTCGGCGCTGTTACGTTGCTGCTGTTCGCTAGTCCGAATCCCAAAAACGGAAGGCCGAACAGAAAATTGAGATTGATAGAGAAAGAGATCAGAGTCGAAAGAAAGGATGAGAGGTGAACACATCGGAGTTTGAAGAAGGGGAATTGATGAGCATTGAGTTGATTTCAGAACAACTGGGACATGTAGTTCGCATTTGCAGTCATTTGGCCGAACCAAACCGTAGTGAGATTGTGCAGGTATTGAAAGAGAATGTGGATTTGTTCGCATGGAAGCCGGAAGATATGAAGGGTATAAACCCGGATATAGCAGTTCATCAGTTGGATACTAAGCCCGAGGTTCGACCAATCAAGCAGAAGTTGAGGTACTTTGGTGATGAGCAAAACGAGATAATAGAAAGGGAAGTTCAGAAGTTGTTGGAGATAGGGCATATTGAGAAGATCCAATACCCTCAGTGGCTGGCTAATGTGGTGTTGGTGCCTAAACCTGGAAACAAATGGCGAATGTATATTGATTTCCGAGATTTGAACAAAGCTTCTCCAAAGGATCATTACCCACTCCCGCAAATCGATAAATTGGTGGACTCAACTGCCGGTTGTGAACTACTCAGCATGATGGATGTTGCACAAGGGTATCATCAGATCTTGTTACATCCGAAAGATAAGTCCAAAGTTTCTTTCATCACTTCGTCAGGTACCTATTGTTACACTGTGATGCCGTTTGGATTAAAGAATGCGGGAGCTACTTACCAGAGAATGGTGGATAAGATGTTCAAGCACCAGTTAGGTCGTAATATGGAAGCTTACGTGGATGACATGTTGGTGAAAAGTATTCAGGCGAACACTCATGCGGCAGACTTGAGAGAAACAATGACAACTATTCGAAGACATGGGATGCGGTTGAATCCATCAAAGTGCTCGTTCGGAGTAAAAGCAGAGAAATTTCTGGGATATATGGTTACTGAGAGGGGAATCGAAGTTAATCCAAGCAAGATTCGAGCTATCCAAGATATGGCTCCTCCGCGAACCATAAAAGAGGTACAGGTTCTAACTGGTCGAGTTGTTGCTCTAAGCAGGTTTATATCGAGATTGGCGGATAAAGGATTGCCTTTCTTCAAAGTCCTTAGAAAGAGTAGTCAGTTCGGATGGAACGAACAATGTCAAAAGGCTTTTAACGATTTAAAAGTGTTTATTTCTTCACTTCCGTTGTTGAAGCAGCCGATTCAAGGAGGAGCGCTGCTGGTATACTTGGCGATTGGCGAAGAATCTGTTAGTTCAGTTCTTGTGCGAGAAGAAGGAAATGACCAGTTCCCTGTCTACTTCGTCAGTAAAGTTCTTCAAGGCGCCGAAGTGCGATATACTGAGATCGAAAAGGTGGCCTATGCTTTGGTTACTGCTTCCAGGAGATTACGGCCATACTTTTTGAGTTATGCGATAACAGTGCGAACATATCATCCGTTGAGCACCATTCTGGGAAAGCCTGAGGCATCAGGGAGATTGGTCAAATGGGCCATCGAACTGGGTCAATTTGACATCAAGTATGAACCTCGAACAGCTATCAAAGGTCTGGCCTTGGCGGACTTCATCCAAGAAACAACCAAAGCATAAGAAAAGGAGTGGGAGTTGTTTGTAGATGGATCCTCATCTCATCGAGGGGCCGGAGCTGGAATATTGCTGATTAGTCCGGAAAAGGATGAATTACATTTTGCCATAAAATTCTTATTCAAAGCATCTAACAATGAAGCAGAATATGAAGCCTTTTTGCAGGGTTTGAAGATAGCCGAACAGGTTGGAGCGCGCCACTTAACAGTGAAATCAGATTCACAATTGGTAACACAACAACTTCGACATGAGTGTGAAGTCAAAGAAGATAGGATGATTTCCTACGTGGACAAAATCAAAGATATGGAGAACAGATTTGAAAAGCTTCAAATTGAACAGATCCCCAGAAGTGAAAATGAAAAGGCGGATTTTCTATCAAAGATAGGCAGTTCGTTGCAAGACTGTTCGCAGAGAAGTATTACTGTGATGGGCGTTGGGAGAGAAAGTGAAGTTATGAATATTGACGAGGCAGAGACCGATTGGAGAACTCCTTTTTTGCATTTTTTGGAGGGCAAAAGGGATGGAACATCGAAGGAGTTAGAAAGGTTAGAAAGGCAAGTTCGTTTCTACTATGTTATTGACGGATTATTATACAGGAAAACCTTTTTACCAACGGATGCAAGATGCTTATCTCAAGAAGAAGGGATTAAGGTGTTAAAAGAAGCTCATGAAGGAGGATGTGCCGAACATTCTGGAGCAAGAGCTTTAGCTCGGAAGGTGGTACGAGCTGGGTTTTATTGGCCCACGTTGAAGAATGATGCTGAGGAGCTTGTTAGAAAGTGTGAATCTTGTCAGAAACATGGATGGCGGATCCACACGCCAGCTGCAGATATGCTAACTACTTGTTCGTCTTGTCCGTTCGCTAGATGGGGAATCGACATAGTTGGTCCGTTTGTGAAGACCAGGGGAAGCAAACAATTTTTGGTAGTAGCAGTAGATTATTTCACTAAGTGGGTCGAAGCCGAACCTTTAGTCAAAATTACAGAAGCTGACATGATACACTTCGTTTGGAAGAATATTTGTTGCAGATTTGGTTTGCCAAGAGTTTTGGTGTCAGACAACGGAGCTCAGTTTCGATGAAAGAAAATCACGGGATGTTGCGAAGAGATGAAAATTGTGCAAGTGTTTACTGCAGTTGCACATCCACAAGCAAATGGCCAAGTCGAAGTAGTAAACCGAATCATAGTGGATGGACTCAAAAAGCGGCTCGAATCTGAGAAGTCGAACTGGGTGGATGAACTACCATCAGTATTGTGGGCTTATCGAACAACGGCTAGGTCGACGACGGGAGAGAGTCCTTTCAGTTTGGCGTTTGGGATGGAAGCAGTAGTTCTAACAGAAATTCAAGGAGAAGCTTTGCGGATCACCAATTTCAAACCACAAGAAAATGAGGAGTTGATTAGAACGGATCTAATGTTTTTGGACGAGCTGAGGAACGAAGCCCGAGTTCGACATAAACTCTATAAAAGACTCACTCAAGCAACGTTTCATAAAAGAGTTCGGAAAAGGGAATTCCAAGTAGGAGACATGGTGTTAAGACAATCAGACGCCCTGGTCGAAATCGGGAAGTTGGATGCTACTTGGGAAGGACCGTATATTGTTTCCAAGATTCTTTCAGGAGGATCTTACGAACTGACGGATGAAGATGGTAAAAGGTTGCCCAGACCCTGGCATGTGAGTCATTTGAAGAAGTTCTATGCTTGAAGTACCATCTTTATATAGGTTTTTTTTTTAATTTCTGCTACTTTATGAAATAAGAAACATTTACTCCGTGGACGTAGGTCGATTTGACCGAACCACGTTATATTGTTGTGTCGTTTTTCTGCTTTATTTCATACTACTATTATGCTTGATTAAGCGAACTTCAACATTCCCTCGGAGTGTCCTGATTAAGCGAACTGCAACATTCCTTAGAAAGTGTTGATTATTCGAACTAATGCTTGCATATCTTATGGTTCATTCGCTTATTTATAAAGTTTGGATGACGTGAATAACTTGTAATAGGAATGGAAAAAATTGTAATAGGAAATTCGATAGATCGATCGTAGAAGATACAGAATAGTCCTAGATAAAAAATAAGAAAATATCTTATGGTTCATTCGCTTATTAATAAAGTTTGGATGACGTGAATAACTTGTAATAGGAATGGAAAAAATTGTAATAGGAAATTCGATAGATCGATCATAGAAGATACATAATAGTCCTAGAAAAAAAATAAGAAAAAGTTTACAAAGGATCATCAGATGGTTTTTTGGAAGAAGGGTCGGCAGCGGAGGTTGGCGGTGCAGAAGGATCGAACATCTCATCAGGAAGATCCACCATTAGATTCGAAGTATCTTCCTCAAGTTGAATAGTCGAACTGGCACTTGGAAGAACTTCTGAAATGGCTTGCTGAAGAAATCCCTCCCACCATTTGGCATCAACGTCTTCGTTCGGATCCCCTTGCCAACCGGGAGGAATCGGGAAGGATTGTTGCAATTTTTTACCAAGTGAAGAAAGACGGAATCGGAGCTGGGATTCGGGTTGAGCTTCCTTCACCTCTTCTTGGCACAATCGAACACCTTCCTTGAAATAGGCTTCGGCCATGGGAGCAGCCTTGGAGAGGAAAAAGATGGAATTCCACAAGCGACTAAAGAGTCTCTCGCGAAACTCTTCAGCTATTAGCTCCATCTCCGAGCTTTGAGCGAATCGATTAAAGCCCTCTGTAATTCCAGCTCGGAATCCCTCCATCCTCGAATTCTCCGCGAACTGAATCCGTACACTCTGCTCCCGCTCTAAATCCTCCCTCAGTTTCCGAACCTCCGCTTCGACTGCAAGGAGCTCTTTTTGTTTTTCGGTAGCGAACTTTTCCTTCTCCAACAGCAATTCATCCCTTTTGGACACCTCTGATCGAGCCATGGCAAGCTCAACCTGGCACTGCTCCAATTCAGCGGACAGCTTGTTCGTCTGGTCAGAATGGATCGCTAGGTCGCTCTCCAAGGCCTTTTTCTCATCTTCTTTCTCTTCCGCTACATGGCGGTATTCCAAAGCCTTGTCCCGTCGGCGAAGAGCTCTCTTGTTTAAGCCTTCAAAAAACTTCCTCGCGTTCGCCAGACGAGCAAGATTTAACCTTATGTCTCTTTCCTCAGCATCCTCCTCTGCCGCTGCTGCTTTTCCCTTCTAGACGGCTACATCCCTAGATACCTCCGAACTAACTGGGGGCCCCTCAATTGTTTTCTGCTTCTTATCTGCGGACTTCCGCGAGCTAGTGGACCCCCTTTTCTTCCTCTATAGGGAAGGCGTAGCTTCCGCCACCTCCCCTGCGATCTCCTCGCTCAGATCGACAAGTTCAGACGAACGAGTGGGAGGCGGAGTAGGAACTTCGGCAGTTGGCAGCGTGATCGGCAAAACAGACTCTAACCCCTCGAGGACAACACCCTCCTCTTGTATCACATGATCAGTTGAGCCTGGAGTCCTCTGGGCTAGCTCGGCGAGGCGAGTTTCTTCCGCCTGTTTGAAGGACGCAGCCAAGTCAGTGTTCACGCAACTCTGGAAAGGCGAGTAGGGAGTCCTCTCCTCCTCAGGGACCTCATCCGCAAAGCTAAAAAATCGGTTCATTTTCCTATCTGCAAAAAGAAAGTGCGGGTAAGCCAATATGCACCCAAATAGTTCGTATTAGCACAATAAATGACAGGAATTAAAAAGATTGACCTAGATTAAATCGAGAAGGAACGTGGTTGTTCGGGTAGAACCCCCAGAATGCCAGCAACGATTCACAAGAACTTAATTAGACAACGTCGACCACCCCTTGTCGAAAATTTTATTCAAAACGGAGATTTGATAATCGGGAGATGGAGGAGGATCAGATTGGGTAGAGGTTTGGACCCAGGGAAGAGAGTTGAAAGGTTGGTTCGTTGGTCCGCGAATGAAAAAATAGTACTTCTCCCAGGAACTGACCTTTTCGTCCCCAGGAGATAGAAATGTAGCTCGCCTTTCCCCCCTGCGAGGGCTCAAGTAAAAACGGAAAGGATTCACGTTTTTCAAAACAAAGCAAGACCGAAATCGGTCGAAAGTTGGGTCGACCCCCATCCATTTACATACCATATAAAACGATACAATATAACTTATGGAATTGGGGTGCAATTGGTTCGGACATACGCCAAAGCCCGAACCGATTTCTAGAAAGAAGGGGTGAACAGAGAGAACCAAGCCCAGGGTGACATGTTTAAGAAACCATGTCTGGTGAATGGGAGCTCGATGGGGTCGGTCTTCTGGGCTAGGAATTGCCACAGAATAACCGCCCACCAAGAGTGAGCTTAGTAAGGTTAGATGCGTCTGGGTGGTTTTTGTGGAAGAAAATATTGTATCTATAGTTTTTCGTCTAAACTTTTTAGGAACATCAACCACTAAACTAGAGGTGGCCATTTGAAAAATAACGATAAGGGAAAAGGAGAATATGGGTACCTGGAACAATCGAAGAAACCTAGAGATCGGAGAAGAAAAACCCTTGATGGAAGAGAGAAAATCTGGAGAAGATAAGCTACAGTGATTTGTAGCGTAATGGTTTTTCAACCTAATAAAGGGCATATATAGAGAGAGATTTTATCGGTTTTTGGGGGAAAAGGTGAAAAGTCGCGAACTTCCAGCCGTTAGATGCGACGAAATCCAACGGTGGAGGATAAAAAGGCGCTGGGCGGGAATCCTATCTTGCCACGTGTTGATTAGATGGGACAGAAGCGGCTGAAGAGACGTTTCGCCTTGGAAAGGCGCGTTAAGTGTTCGACCAATTTGCTAGCGGACTACGTTAGTGCGTGTAAACACGCACTTCGAAGGGGAGGAGTACTTGATATGGTCGAACTAAGTCGAACCAAGTCCTCTTATAAACCGAACTTAGTCGAACCAAGTCGAACCGAGTCCTTCTCTTAGAAACCGAACTGAGGCCAAAGTCAAGGCATTTGAAGTATGGAGAAACAAGTTGTTCGGCCATCTTCTGATCAAACTAAGGAAGTGCGAGCCAGTGCGGTCGGGAAGTACGATGACGAACTAAATTAGTTATAAGATGCGAGGAAAAACTGGTATGCGGTGAAGCTAAATGAACTGAGTTACAGCCCTATGAACGAACTAACGAAAGAGGAACTGATTTAGCTCGGAGTCATAACAGCGAACTGATTAACGTGGAATGTGACGAACAGACTTTGAACCTAACTAACCGCTATTTCAGCGGAACTGTTAGTCCGTATCCCATACTTTGAGGGATGAATCTCAACCAACTCATATTCCAGGGAGTCTATATATACCTCTTGTGTTCATTCTTTATTTTTCCTTATGCACACTTAGATTCAAAGTACACACATGTACACTTACAAAAATATCCTCTTCCTTTTTCTGACTTGAGAGTCGGAGTCCCATCGCCGGGAACCCCTCCCGGTGTTTATTTTGCAGGTCTTCGTATTCAAGATCATCAGTTTTTGGATCGGGAAGTTGGAGAATTGAATCGGAGCAACATCAAGGTTCAAGATTTCGAGTTTTTGGGTTGAAGAACCGAAGCTTTGGATCGGAGCAACATCAAACTCAAATGACTTCAATATACATAATCAAATAACTAAATCAACAAAGTGCAATCAAATATAAATAATTCAATTTAATTAAAGCATAAAGATAAATATTTAATTATATTTTTAATGAATTTTCATCATTCTTCTATGAACAATTAATTTACATAAATATTTAATTAAATTATTTTAAATATTATAAAGTGTATATACATAAATTTTGAGTGGGAAGTATGATCCCCATCCCTAGCCAACGAAGGTAAATTTCAAAAATTTCTCACTCCACAGCCATACCTGTTTGCAACAATGTGCTAAAAGCCATTTATTTAAAAACGTCAATTTGAACATAACTTAGATAATAAGAGGGTTTTGTATTTGATTTTTTGTTTTTTAATAAGTGATTATTATGGATAAATTCGTTGTCAACTAAAAGTTAACATTTGAGAATAGCAATGCTTCTAATAAAAATGTAAAAATAATTACTTTTCTAGCAGTTTAACTACAAAACTTCTATTAAAACACGATTTAGATTTATATATGTTAGTTTTACTTTTTTATATTGTTTGAAGGGACAAAGTTATGTTTACATACAAGTTATTGTTACGGCATCTTCAACACTATTCTAAAAATATTTGAATTTGATGTTTTTATGTTCAAGACTTCAAGTAGTGATGTAACAAATTGTACCAATTTTTCTCAATTGTCATCTTTGCACCAGGTTAATGTAGGGTCAAAACCTATGGTAATCTCTTTTTTTTTTCTTTTCTTTTCATTTTTTTAATTCATTTTTTTCCTTTTCTTTTATTTTCATTCTTGTTTTTATTACTATAAAAAATGTAAGTCTCGAAAGAGTCAACTGGAAGTTTAGAGAAGGTGAAAGACTCAACATTATTAATTTTTTATATTTTTAGTTAAGAGCGCATGTAGCTGAGATGAGGTCAGGCAGTGGCGGATCCAGGATTTAGTGTTTGCGGGGGCGGGAGGAAGGAACACATCCATAAAAAGTCTAAATATATTGAAATTTTACATATATATTTTCTATGATTGTATAGCTTATTTAAAATATATATTTTTGACTATTCTATAACACAATATATATATATATATATATATCTCATTTGAATATATAAGATAAAAAGGTAAAAATATAATATATCATTTGAATTGGGAGGGGGCAATTGTATGAAATTATTTTAAAATGCACTACTAAAAAAAATTTTCAAAATTGTTGGGGGGCAACAGCCCCCCCTTGCCCCCCCTAGATCCGCCACTGAGGTCAGGTATTAGATAAAGATAAAGATCTCAACAATGTAAACAAGTAAAATGCTCAAGTTGATAATAGATCAACAACTCACAATCTACTTGTTAAGTTGTTAGCAGAAAATCAACTTAAGCACTTTCGTAAGATAGGGGGCCTCTCTTTTAAGAAAATAGACAACTAGATATCACATATAAAGCATGCAAAGAGATAAAGTGTGAGTGTGTTCTTGCGTAGTCAACTAGAGTATAAAAATATAAGCAAGTAGACAAGTAATTCACATAGTCAACTTATAGAGGTTCAAATGTGATGTAATCCTTCTACGTCTTCTTCTCTTCCCAAACACCTGAGGAAATCCACTAAACAAACATGTTTTTCAACACTCTACGTCCCTTTAATGGGAGAAAATCCTCTCAAACTTGGGGATTAATGACTCTTCCCAAAATTGAGGAACTATTCCTTATCAATCAAGGAGGTCCTATCCTATATTTCAAGGATAATAAAACTCAAGAACATTATTTCAACTCTTCGAGAGGACGCGTAAGGATGTGAAAAGAAGGTTTTCTCTTTAAATGAACACTCTCAAGTTGTCTATCTATCGAGATCTAAGGCTAGAGGAACCTAAGTTGAAGAGTTTATCTTGACGATCAAGTTTAGCTCTCAACTCAAGAATCTCTCAAATTTTGATTTCAAATTTGAGCTTCTAGCTTGAAGAGTATGTTCAAGGTGATAAGTTTTGATGATCAATTTTTTTTTTTCAAAGTGATAGATGGTTTTGGCTCTAAGTGATCAATTGTCTTCAAAGTTCAAAGTGAGAGATATCTTTAATTTATAAGAGAGATTCTTGATTCCAACCATTAAAGGGAGTTATAAATTTGAATTTGACTTGTCCTTAATTTTAAACTTTTGGTTATCCTTTATTGTTCAAGGTTGCAGTAAAGTCTGCTACTTTTTTAAAAATATGTCCAACACATTAAGGTCAAATTATACTTGGATGTGAGCTCTGAAGATCGGTGAGTTTACCTTATTCTATTGTGTCTATTATCACATACTTTTTGTTCATTTTTATTATATGTATTTTTAATATATTTTAAAAGGTTAAATATATATATATATATATATAATTGGAAGCTTAATGACTAATTAATATGTTTAATCTAATTTCATTTTAAGACAATTATAAAATATAATAGTGCATATTTTTAATATATTTTATGAAAATACTATTCTTTTTTAAATTATGAGTTTGTTCATATAAATAATATTAATGCAAATAATATAAGATAAAATCATAAAATTAATAATTAAACTTTTCAATTTTAATTTAATTAAATACAATTAATATTATTACATATTTTTTGTTAATTTTTATTATTTGTATTTTTAGTATATTTTAAAAGGTTAAAAAAAAAAATATATATATATATATATATAATTGGAAGATTAATGACTAATTAACATAAGATAATATAAGATATATAACATCATAAAATAATTAAACTTTTCAAATTTAATTTAATTAAAAAACAATTAATATTATTACATATGAATTATAAAACATAATTTTCGAATTATGTTTAAAAATAATATATAAATTTTGTATTATTATATAAAAGGGTGAGGGTAATATTTTAGTTGTAGTTTCTTAATTAATTCAAAATAGTATTTTATAAAAATACTATTTTTTTTAATTATGAGTTTGTTCATATAAGATAATATTAATGCAAATAATATAAGATAACATTATAAATTAATTACATTTTTTAAATTTAATTTAATTAAAAACCAATTAATTTATAATTAACACAACACATAAAAAAAGTGTTGTCTTTTAAAAAAAAACCATTTAACAACCCTTTGAAAAAAGCGTTGCACAAAAGTATTGTCTTTTTAAAAAAAACGTCATTTAACAACCCTATGAAAAAACGTTGTCTTTTCCATTATTTGCGTTGTCTTTTTAAAAAAAAAACACCATTTAACAACACTATGAAAAAAGCGTTGTCTTTTCCAAAAAAAACGTTGTCTTTGGTCGAATTTTTTGAACAAAGATAACGCTTTTCGAATAAAAGGATTGTTAATTCAAAACGACAACACAAATTCATAAAAAGGGTAGTCTTTTAGGGGTTGTCGTAGCCCAAATTTCTTGTAGTGAACTTAGCATCCTTAAAACTTCAACTCTCCCCAAATTTTGTATATGAGACAATGTTTGTAATTATATTGATCTTCAATCATAACTCGTCAATCCATGTAACATCTTTCTGATTTATAACATGTTAACTTCAACATTTGTCTTTACGATTCTTGTAGACTTATCATAAATATATCTGATGCATGTATTAAATTCTTCACTTATGAGACTTCAGCTTATTTATATCTTTAACTCATCAATTAACTGTCTTTGTTTGGGTCAGCATATAAGGGTCTTCAGCTCAAATAATCAACTGATAAAGTTTCATCATATTTCACTATCGGATCTTATTAGTGAATCTCAATTATTAATTGTCCTCCAAATCTTTAAGCTTTTATCTTGTTGAGATCACTTCTTCATTTTGTAAGTCTGACAGTTACAAGATTCCTCAGCTTGTAGAGTCTTCCATCTTCAGTTTTTCAGCTTATTGAGTCTTCAATCTTCAGATCTTCAATTTGACAGTAGATTTCGCACTGAGAATATGCTCTCAGCATAAACTCGAACTCAACTATAAAAAGACTTGGCTATTCTAAGACTCGACTAATCTAAGACTTGACTAACCTATATAGAGTTTTGTCATCATTAAAATTATAACTATTTCCCTACAAGGAATACCATCCGGACGAATTCATGATGGCTGCCGTGGAGTTCTCAAAGTATTACGTACAGAAGGACACGAGTTCATATGGTATATTTTCCTTGATGTCGGTTGAGAGTTGTTTAAGTGGTACTTGGCCTAGACCATATCTCCAGGAGGGCGTAGAAAATATTAGACGATGGATGACATTTATGTTATATAGATGGAGTACTGATCCAAACATGATTGCGCCTGATATGTTGAGAGATTAGTGTTTTATCTGAATCCCTATTTGATTTTATTATGGACAATTTCACCTGTATTTTGAACTTGTTTTTAATAATGTTGCAAATGAAACCCATTTTCTCTCACGATTTATGCCTTTATGCTTGTAAATTATGTTTGTTAATGTTTTGTTATCCAATTGGGTATTGCGAGAACTTACTCTACAAAAAATTGGAAAGTTCATACATTCTGTCGTTATTCATTCTAAGCTCAAGAGAACTACAAATACCTCTATCTATCTAAATAACATGAAATAATCGTCATACATATTAAACAAACCCCATAGAAACTGAAGATGTACTATCCGTCCACATTAGGATTGACATCATACAGAGGACATTTTTTTCTCGTATGTTCTTCCGAACGACACAAAGAGCATTTTTTTATGTTTTCTCGTCCTTACTATATTGTCTCTTGTTAGATTTTCCTCATCGAGCTCGCCTTCAAATCGATCTGGATGATGGGGGAGAATGTTTTCAGTACATCTAGCTATGTTGTGACCGGTACGGCTACAACGACTACATGTCCTTGTGGTCCTTCTTCGACTAGAGAACTCACTTGTTGAAGAAATACATTTACCTTTTGGGCGGCCAACTTGTTTTGGTTTGTCAGGCACTCGACAAAATTCTTTACGAACATCATCCGACACGATCCAATCTTGTGCTTCGGGTACATGGTTAACATCACCAGCCCACATTCTCCTCCAAGACCTCGTCGTGTATTAATCTAACACGTATGCAGTCATTGATTGGTTCGTAAAACTGTATGCAAAGGTTAGAGAGAGTGTGTTTTGGTGTAAGCGTATGTCAAATTATATAAAGTAAGAAAAGATAAGAGAGTGTTTGAGATGAAGTACAAACCTTATTGTGGCACATGCATGTGAGTATGATATCAAGTCCATCTGGAAAATGGAACAGGTGCACTGATATGAATTCACGTCAACGATAAAAATCTTAGCATGGTCCGTGACCTTGAATTTGTGGCGTCCAAGCATATCCACATGCATTTATCGGCCAAGCTTTACGAAATCGAGGACACGATCATGTGCAACTTTTGTCAGATTGTTTTGTCTATCTTCGGTAGTTGTTCTTCTCTCGTAAAACCACTTTTGTATTATCTGTCGAGCTCCCTCCAGAAACAAACACAAAGGCAGTCTCCGTACCCAAATGAGGTGAGAATTCCATGTCTCGGCAGTATTTGACGTCATGAAGTTAAATCTTCGAACGGGGCAGTTCACGTGCGACCATCTGCTCTTATTTGTTTTGTTTAAGGTATCGAGTGCACCTTGAACCTTTAATGCATTCAAACTGGTCATGTACCTGAAAAAATAAGAAGAAAGATTTTTGGAGATTTTATAATGACAACATGTGTATATATATAAAGATCAAGTGAATTATTTAAATTGAATTAGGTTATAACGTACCTCTCGAACTCATCACGATCATAATAATATGCAGCCCTCTTGAAAAGTCCTTCAACACCTGCAAGTAAGATGGAAGCATCCAAAATGATTTCTTTAGATCACCGTAAGTGAGTCTCATTGCATGACGTTTTTCCTTCAGTGCGAACTTATAACTGAGAGTCAAACCATGTCGCCGATTCATTTCTTCAATAATCCCCCTCAGCCCGAGAGTCGATTTCTCCTTCCGAAGTGTGTCCGCAAGGTACTCACCAATCAAAGTAGAAGGAAGTCAACACGGAGAACTACGGTTCAGATCAAAAGAACAATTGTGTTGCAAAACACACTTTGAGATTTTCCAAATCCTATGTTTCTCGGTTGCATTGAGTATGAAAGGACAATCTTTTTACCTATATCTCACGTACCATATGTGTTTGTCCGAATGGTCGACACGATATTCAACTTGATTCTCCAAATGGTATAACCCAATAACATTCTTCAATTTAACCTTACTACAAAAGGTGAATCCTTTTTGCAAAATGTGTGTAGCTGGCTCAACATTCTCAATTTGTGAGGAATTCGGTGGCTCGATTTCCCACATATCGGGGATAAACCATTCTGGGCGTAATATGTATGTGCACAATTCCTCATATTCTTCTCGTTGCTCAATATCCAAAACATTCTCCTCATCTTCATTTAATTCGAAGTCATCTTCTTCATTGTCCGAATCTACATACAGATAGATATAATTACAAATAATGCAACTTGAAAATCAACTATCAGAATGAAATGAAATTATTAAGAGTAGAAAATTACTACTTCTTTCATCATTTTCTTGTTCTGGTCTTCTTTCACTTGCTGCTTCTGCAAATTCTTCACGTGGTTGTACCTCTTTTCGTCCATAGCCTGTTGGAGGCATGTTTAAATCGAGTCTACCTAATCCACCGAAGTCAGCACGACTAAACTCTGATGACGAAGGTTCCCACTGCCTTCCCGAAGAAGTCCCAAAATAAGTATTTTCATTTTCAATCGGTATTGTCCATCTTGCATGAAATCCCTCGTCGTTTTGTAGTCCAAGGGGAACATATGAAAAATAAAGATTTTGTTAGGTATTACATATGAGTTCGGTTCCTCATAGGTAGATGTAAACGGTAGACTACTTTCACTACATCGTTAATTTTGCTCATCCATAGTGTTATGTTGTTCCGGATGTTCGGGATAAGAAGATCCACCTCCAGGGGGTGTATTTTAAGTCTTCAGAGACACGACAACATCGGATACTCCAATATCCATCCTCTTCAGAGAAACAAAAACAACAAGAACCTCATCGATCATTGACAATATTCGGTCCAACACTACACTGTTTTTAATTTTTATCCTCTTCACTCTTCCTTCAGTTTCAACTAGTGAGTGAATCACATATCCCCATTGCACCATGTCGGCACACACAAGTCCATGAATGGAGTACAATAAATCATAATATGTCATTTTACGAAGGTGAATGACCTCTTCAAAACCGTTAGTGTATTCTAAACCTTCCCAATAGCCTTCATACCATACAACAACTTGAAAAGTCATCTTTTTGACGATATTGTTAAAAAAACATTAAAATTTGTGAGTATTATGAAACCAATAATAAATAACAAATCAAATAAATAAAAAATAAAACAAAAAAAGGTACATTAATTATTTCCACTCATAAAACAATAAATTATTTAAATAATAAATTCAATTTCAATAATAAACTACTAAAGTCTAAAAACAATAAATCAAATTTCAATTAACCTTAATACATATTGAATAATCTTTCACTTCAGCACTACTGTGCATCACATTATTCAATTTACTAATAAAGTGGCACTCCACCAAATATTAATTCATGTTCACATAACTAATAATTTTAACTAATATTCGTTTCACTTTTAATGTTCTTATAACTAATAATTTATAACTAATTTATAAGTAATGTTCGTTTAACTTATAAACTTATGTTACTATAATTAATGTTCGTATGACTAATAATTCTCAATAACTAATATAACTACATAATAATATAGTTATATTATTATAACTAAATAAAAATTTGTCACCAAATCGTCCTGTAACATTGTAAACAACATAATTTAATGTACACATGAAGATTATAACTATTGTAACTAAATAATATCTACATAATAATTTTCCTTATTAACAAAATAAATACTAATTAATAGTGGATTTTCCTTATTAACAAAATAAATAAATAAACCCTATAATAAATAAAATTAACCCTATAACAAAATAATTTAACCCAATAAATAAATAAATAAAATTTCCTTATTAACATAATAAATAAATTATTAAAGGGGATTATTAAAATTATTAAACGGGGATTATTAAAATTATTAAACGAGGATTATTCAATGGGGATTATTCAATTATGTTCTAATTATTAAAGGGGGATTATTAAAATTATTAAACGGGGATTAAATGAAGATTATTAAATTATGTTGTTTTAATTATTAAATGTTAATTATTAAACATGGATTATTAAAATTATTAAATGGGGATTAAACGAGAATTATTAAATTATGTTGTTTTAATTATTAAACGGGAATTATAATACGGGGATTAAACGAGAATTATTAAATTATGTTGTTTTAATTATTAAACGGGGATCATTAAACAAGGATTATTAAAATTATTAAAAGGGGATTATGATATAGGGTTAAACGGGGATTATGGGCATAATCCCCGTTGAACCCTATAATTCGAAAAAAATAGGGTTAAACAGGGATTATTCCCATAATCCACGTTTAACCCTATAATTTGAAAAAAATAGGGTTAAATGAGGATTATGCCCCATAATCCCCGTTTAACCCTATCACATGCAAAATTATACCCGTTTAACCCTTCGAAACATGAATTCAAACACACCTTTTTAATTTCCACGATAATTCTTCAAACCTTCAAACTGCTAACACACAAATTTTTTTTGAAAGAATTTGTTCTTTCAAATGTTGTTTGATAATTTCTTACTATAATTATCAACCTTATATACACGTATAAAGTGAATAAACAAGAATATTACATGTGAATTCATAGTAAATAATGAGAACAACACAACAAAAAATTTGGTGTAATAGTTGCATGGCCAATAAATAATAAGAACAAAAAAACAATAAATTTGCATGGCCAAATCCCATCACACTGAAAAGTACCACATATCACTTGTCATTTCAGCCACTATTCCACATTGACTTGGACAAAAAAAGTGGTAGAAAGTGGCCTAAAACTATATTTTGTGGTATAAAGAGACCTAATGTTATATTTGATAGTAAAATTGGCAATAGATTATATTTTTCATGGTATATTGGGTACTTTCCCCTAAAAATATTACCATAGCTTTGTTAACCGGGCGTTGACTGTGTTGACGAAAGCATTGATCGTTGATCGAGGCATTGACCCGTATTGATCGGGTTAAAAATAGTTAATTATCAATTCGGTTAAAGAATAGTTAAGTATCAATTAGAGAGCTAAAAAATAAAAACTATTATTCAAGTTCTAAAAACTAAAACTATAAATTAAAAACTCACAAAATTAGCAAATACAAGAGGTGCGCTGGTTCTCGCTAATCTTTGACTGGATAAAAACCAACACGGACTATAGAGCTACTTAGACCATGTTTATCCATGGTCATGGAACGCCCTTGGTCATTGAAATAAATGCCATTTTCCTTTTTTTTTTTTTTTGACATTTAGCTATGTCCAGGTTGATGACCGAACCGATAAACATAGTCTTAAGTCTTTCAGAATTTCAAAGGACTTTTCAAATGCAAAGTTCTTCATCTCTTGGACTTCTCATATTTATTGTAAAGGCAACGTGGTTTGCTCTTTTTTTCTCTTGTATGAATTTTTCTTTTCTTTTTATATCTATTTGCCGCTTTAATAAAAAAAAAAGGTTCTGTTTAATATCTAGTGATTTCTAATTATTTCAAAATATTTTAAAATAGTAATTTCCAAATATGATGATTGAACTCATGTGCATGAAACAAAAAGAAATTGAAAAGAAAAATACATAACTAGGCTAAAATTTGAAGATGTCAAACTTATTTTTGAGAGTTTTTAAGGGATAATTCATCTTTCTAACTTTATATCTGACAGTTTTTATCTTTCAAACCCTTAATACTAATTAATACTGAAGGAAATAAAACTCCTATTAAACTATTACTTAGTAAATAAAAAAAATATGTCATATATAATACTTGTTATATATTTATTATATATATATTATGGTACATGAATAAATACAGCATGTACAAGTTGCATAGCAAGGCAAATGGAGGCGGCGTGGTGCGCATAATCAACTGTTGTTGATTTGTTTAATTTTGTCTGGTTTTGACTATTTCATTTTAAAATCATTTTATATATGTATAATATTGTCATAAATAATTATTACCACTAAATTTTACAAAATTAAAGAAAGCAACAGTTTCATTTTGTTTGGTTTGGGGGCAAATGAGTCATTTCCAAAAGACTGCGTCCCCGACTCCCCGTTGTCCACATCACCCGGACTTCTTGGTACCATAATCCTATGTTTCGCGATATCCTGCACTCACATTTTGAAAGCCTCGGGTTTATGGGAAATCGAGTTTTTTTTATCCACTCAAAATTTGTCTGATGAAAATTTTCATTATTTTTTTAATCTTTTATATTTGAAATGATGCATTTTTGGTGCACTTTATTTGATGTAGGTTTTTTTTTTTTTTTCATTTTGATAAAATACATTTATTATGTTCGAAGTTTGATCAAAATACCAAATAAATCACAAGATTTGTGAAAATTATAAATAAATGTCTATGGAAAAAATCAAGTATTGTTTCGACTGATTTCTATGAGTAATTCAATTTTATCTAAATCACACCTTAAATTTTAAGAGGGTCATATGTTAAAAAGTTTATTGTTGATTTTTGAAGAGGTCAATGTGTAATAAAATATGAATATAAAAGACATTTACCTTTTTCTAGCAGATAAATGGACCAAAAAAATTGGCCTTTTTAAAAACGATGACAAATAAAATATGAAAAAAAAAACAATATGATATTTTTTTTCTCAAATTGATATAGGTCTTTGTATATAAAACTTGAAATGAATTTTTTTAAACTTAATTGGTGTATATATATTTATTAAGAAAAATATTCAACTAAAAGTAATTGATTTGTATATAAAACTTGAAATGAATTTTTTTAAAACTTAATTGGTGTATATATATTTATTAAGAAAAATATTCAACTAAAAGTAATTGATTGTATTGGTAGTATTCTCATAAGACAGTCTTAGAAATATAATTTTTGTGAGATTAGTCAACCAAAAATCCATAATATGTAATGTTAGGGATATATGAATTTGCTTTTAGGAGTTCCAATTATTACAAATCATAAAAATCTAATGATTTTTTCGATTTAGCCTTATAAATGCTATGCTTGATTGATTTCATTTTTATTATAATAGATACTACAATATATATTAAACATAGGGAAGAAAGTTTTTTAGTTTCCTAAGTTTGTCTAATTGGAGTTTTCATCTTTTATCTTTTATATTTTGCCTTTAAGTCCTCTATATTTAAGAAATTTCATTTTTTAGTCTTTTAACCTACTATAGCAGTACATATCACTTATTGATATCTTGTGTGATTTGATAGCTTTTTAAGTTACAAATTTGTATATTTAACTGAAAAGTTAAAAACATATTCATTCTATTATTTGTATTTTATATCAAAAAATAGAGGGATTTTCATTTCCTTCATATAACATACATAAATTAACATTAACTATAATTTTTTTCATCTCAATATGTTTGTTAGAATTTTGTGGCTATGAGAAACAAAACATATTTTTACGAAAATTTGATATTGAAAATTTATTTTTCACAAATAATATTCCTAACTTACTGCGAAATGGAAAATACAAAAAAAAAAGTTTATATCTGAATTTAAATATTTATTAAAGTAAATTTTGTTGAAGATTAAGAATTGATTTGAGGAAAATAGAGCTTGAATTTTTGGGAATACTTAGTGAGGTGTCCTCCTTTATTTGATGTTTATATATATTTTTTGGTGTTGTATTAAAAAAAAAAATTTGGTGTTATATTTAAATTTATAGTTAAAAAGAAACATTTACACGCTATAACAGGTTGAAGGACTAAAAATATGATATTTTTTAAATATAAAAAACTAAAAACGAAAGATGAAAATCCAATAAAATAAATTTAGAGAACTAAAAAAACTTTTTTTCCTTGCACATATTATATACTAGTATAACATTAATACTAACCCTTGTACCATTAATATGTAATCATGTATTTTCCAAATGAATGTACATATATATGTCAGCTAATATTGACGAACATCATCATGTGAGAAACATTAAACCGAATTAGTCAATTGATGATTTCGTCAAATTAACAAACTATTCCGAATTCTTGTATTATTTGTTTTTAGACTCCTATTTAACTATTTTTTAAAAATATATTTTTGTGAAGCTCATTCGAGAATTTATTTTGACCCAATTTTTGTTAAGATAAAAACTTATGTGCATCTCGTGCACTGACCCTAAATCCATGTACTTGGGTTGACTCGGCTTGCCACGCGTCCGTACGCGCCTGCACGCGCCACCAGGTCGCGAACAAAATCCGCCCGAACATGCTTCCAAGTGCTAGACCTTTATGTTATGTTAATTATATTTTGTAGTAGTGTTAGTCATACATTTTAGTTATGTTAGTCATACCTTTTATAAGACTAACTGTACCTTAGTATTTTTTTTTAGACATACATATTAACTTTTCATTCCTTTTAGTTATAACATATATACATTTTTGTTATGTTAGATATACCTTGAAGTTATGTTAGTTGTACTTTTATATGTTACATAAATGTATGACTATGTTGATATAAATATATAAGTAATATCACATAAATGTATGAGTATTATCATATAAAAGTAAACATGTACAAATTGTGGCGAAATTAAGGTTTTTTTTTGAATTAAAAATATTAAATAAATGTATGATATCTGGACATAAGAGTATTACTAATATAACATAAATGTATGACTAACATAACATAGATGTTAGACCAAAAAAAAAAAAAAAAAAGTAAAAATGCACGGATTCGGATCAATCCATGTCTGAATCCGATCCGAGTGCATATGTGCATCAGGTATATATGAATGCTAATTTTTTTTTTAATATCTTTATCGCCCTTTCGTAAGAAAATCAAACATGTGAAATTTCATTTTCCTCAAAACATATATGTTTCAAAATAGTTTTCCCAAGTAAAATCAAACCCAGCTTAAAACAATTTTTAGTGAGCAAAATCGCACAGACCATAATATCGTGCTCCTTATAACACTAGATTCATCCCGAAGTAGTAGTAACGTCCATCTAAAATAAATAAAAAAGTTCAATAGGAAAAAAAAGGATACAAAAATAGAAGAGAGAGAGAGAGGAGAGAGAGAGAGGCTTTTGGTTTGCTGGTGGTGTGATTTCCAGCCATGGATTGTCATGCTATGACCATTACTACTTTTCTTCCCCCATTATTGATACCTTATTCTCTCTCTACCTACCTTTTTTCTTCCTCATCTTCTCCAAACTACCTTTTCAAATCCAAGTTGTGTGCAATTCCTTTCTCTCAAATTTCTTCAGTCGTCGCACTCTGGTACTTGAACTTTGACTTTTCACAACCATCTGTGAATGTGGTGAACTTACTGATCCGAATTCTCGAATGTGAGTCCTTCATTACAGCATAATTTGTGATTCAGCAATTTGGGTATTTTGCGTTTTCATATTTTCTGTAATGATCAGAGTTTTTGACTTCGTTTGTTGAAATTTTGTCAGATTTGGAATGTGTTGAGGATTGCAATTTCATCATTGTGTTTTGTTATTGATAAGGAAATAGTATGAGTTAATGATTGTGCAGTTGTATTTTCGTTTCACTATTAGTTGGTGAAGTGTGACAAGAAAAGGTTTAGTCTGTCATCAATGATTTGCGATGTGATGATGCAAATATTGAATTAGCTTCATTGATAAGGTGTTGTATGACTATTGATTGCTTGATTCTTTAATCATGTTATGAAGTAAGCTTTAAATTATCAGCTTTATCATCAGTGTGATGATACGAACTTTATTCGAACTAAATTATGTACGGTACTTTTCTGCTATCATTGTCGACAGCTTTTTGTCACTTTAGAGATGCATTAGCTATATTGACTTTGTAAAAGTATAGCATTTTTGCAGAGAAATCTCTCCTTGTATAAAGAGAAGGAGCATTGTTCATACATTACTCAACGGACGAGTTGGAATGATTGGAAGAACTTTTCTAAAGAATTTTGTCAATTATATAGAGAAATATAACTTGTAGATTTGTTGTTTCTTCAGTATGGCAATTTAGCCGATGAAACAAATGACTGAATTTTGATCATTTGGAAATCAGTTGGCCTGAATATTCTTGCATATTGCTGCAAGGACTAAGTTCTTTATCCTCTGTCCATGAAACACTATAATAAATCATTGTCTTCAGTTAGGAATGCTATCATTAGGCATTTTATTTGTTTCATTGATGCATAAACATACCATATGTGGAGCCCATATAATTCTATTCTTGATTGCAGGATTTCAATGGCTAGATGGGAGACGAGGCATTCGGTTTTTATGGATAATATGTAGATAATTTTTTGAGCACAGTGACCTTTATCAGATTATAGTTGCATAGGAAGCTTGAACTACCTCGTTGACATTAACGAGGACATCATGGCCAGGAAAGTTGGTACTCATAAGAGATCTGTTGCTGGTAAGTGTTACTAAGTCCTTGGTGGCACTCAAGGAAACTGCAAAACTACTTTGATAGTTAGATATGCTTATTTGACATGTTTCTACTCTTCCAAAGCTAATTATTCAAAGCCTACACAACGTACAAGAAGTTAGGTGATCTTTTGGTTTTGAAGTTTCTTCATCAATTAGTAATTTAACAATAGTTATGCACACACTACACGAACTGTGAGCCCTCTCTCCCTCCCCCCACCCCCCAGTCCCGTGGAACTTCAAGTGGTATGAATAGACTAACGAAGGGCACTAATTTCTTTATTCATGAATATTGAATCTATCTTCCTATTTAATAACAATGAGAGTACAATCTCACAAAACTAAGAGGTTTTACAATTTTGAATATATGATGTGATAAAGGGTTGATTCTCACATCATCATTAAATCTAAACACCATGTTCCTTGAAAGTAGATTTAATAAACATACTTTTATATATATATATATATATATATATATATATATATATATTCTTTTTTGAAAATTTGGTGTGTAACTATGTGTAAAGAGTTTGTCCACTACTTTTCAGGCCTGGAGGCTCCTCGAAATAGCTTAGAACTACCAATAGAGACATCCTACAGATTGTATGCTGCGAGAGATAATTTACTGGTATGAGCTATTCCCTTATCTAGATTCTACGGCAATCTGAACATTTTTATCATCTTATGTGTACAATTGCTACTTGCTTGTTATTATTGTGAGGTGGACTTATGTTTTAGGAATTCATCTCTAGTTCCTTAAAAAACGAAAAAACAAAAGAAAAGAAAGGAATTTGTCCTAGTCACTAGGCACATGGACTTTGCTCCCTAAGATTCATGCTCTCTGTGAAATTGGGTTCATTTTTGGTATCTCACAAGTATAGTAACAAGGATTGGACTCTTTACATCCCGTTTTATCTTGTCATAATTGCTCCCTTTTAGATATTAGGGGTTATCTGACAAACCTGATTCCCTCTCATCTCTCACCCTTTGATAATAACACATTCTTTTCTCCTTGCCTTACCTGTATGAATCATTTTGTGCCTGATCTGCTATTGATGTCTGAGCTGCTAAGTTAATTTTTAGCTCCCACATAAGTACTAATCCCTAAATTATTTGTAAGGTGCTCCCCCTTTTTTTTCTATCGGTTTTCTTTCTCTTCTTTTGGTTTCCTGTGAATAATGTTTCACCGATTTGTATTACGTATTCAGTATGCTCATCACATGACAAAGGATTCAGCTGGTGAGGACTATTATTCCAGTGAGGCTCCAATAAAGATGTTAATCAGTGAAGAGATTTCCAGAAGACCAAATACAAGATCAAATGCACCAGGTGTAGTGGCTCGGCTCATGGGAGTTGATATGTTACCTTTTGATTCGAAACCAGGACGACAACTGGTTAAAATAAAAAAGGAAAATTCAATAGACAAATTGATGCATGAGGAACGAGCAAAGAAAGGCTCAGACCGCTCAGTTGGTCATGTTCTCTCTTATCCGAATTGCTCCCAGCAGCCAGAAGTTGGTGAGATTGGCCATTATCTAGATAGATATCCTGATCAGTTTGGCTGCGGAACAAAGTTGAACAAATATAAACCTCGAGAACACCCTCAAGAAGAAGAACTGCAGAAGTTTAAGAAAGAGTTTGAAGCATGGCAAGCAGCAAGATTTAATGTATGTTCCAGTGCTGTAAAATTTAGCAGTCCTCCACCTCAGTTGATAGCACAGGATGATCTCAACAGAGAGAAGATGCATCTTTATGCTAATTCTAACAGAACCACACAGTGTGAAACACTAAGTGAACCTAATGATCTTGCAGACCTAGTAGATCCACATGAAATGCTTACCTTTGCGAGCCACGAGAAGAACAACCTCTGTTATTCAGCCGAGGGGAAGGACTCTTTATATTCAAATAGAATTTCAAGAACAGACTTTAGGGCCTCTCAACTCATGAATGCTGATCTGAAACATGATATTTTTTCTGCTCCTTCCAAGATTGTGATTTTAAGGCCTGGCCCTGACAGTATGAATATCAATGAGGATTCGTGGAACAATACTCCCAGCACATCAGGAGAGAGAGGTAATATAGAAGATTTTCTCAAAGAGGTGAAGGAAAGGCTGAAGTCTGAGCTGCAAGGTACATGTTCTAAAAGGAGCACCACTGTAAGAGGAGGAGGTATTGAGACCCCTTATCGGGAGAAGCCATCACAACCAAGAGAAATAGCTCAGTGTATAGCACAAGAGGTGAGAGACAATGTCTCAAGGGACTTTGGGATGAATTTACTTCGTTCAGAGTCTACAAGATCATATAGAAGTGAAATTCAGAATGGAACAGATTCTCCTGAGTTCATCAACAGAGATTCAAGGATATTCTTGGCAGAGAGGTTGAGAAATGTTCTGAGAGGGGAAATGCATCAAGGAGTTCCAAGGGCTGTTCGTAATAGTTCAAGATTTTCCACATCAGACTATGAGAAGGGTGGGCCTCAACAATCAAGGGGTACATGGATCAAGAATAAAATGAGCTATCCTGACAGTTTTACAAATAAATTGGACTGTAGGTCTTTCAGGGGGGAGCCTGATGAAGGTGGGATACCCCAAACTGATATGTCTCCTATGAACCTCATTAGATCTTTATCCGCTCCAGTCTCAGGAACATCATTTGGAAAGCTCCTTCTGGAGGATCGCCATGTATTAACTGGGGCACAGATCAGGAGGAAGCATGAAGTTATTGAGAAGGTTTCAATGAACATCAAAAAACAGAAAAAGGACAAATTTAACATAAGGGAAAAGGTATCAAGCTTTAGATATGGCTTGACACTCAGAGGGAGACTGTTTCGTAGGCGATTTAAATCAGTGGAGAGACCAGATCAAAATCAAAACAATCACTCGAAGGATATTACTAGTGGACCAACAGTGATGATGAGTTTATGTGAGACAAATGTGAGGACCTTGCTTAGACTCAAATTGTTTCACATCCTCAAATATATAATATCATACACTGCTTAGTTGTGATCAAGTGAGAACCATTGTTCTAAAATCTTTTTGATTTATTTTAGGAGAATTCCACTGAAGTGCCACCAAGTCCTGCATCTGTATCCAGTAGTGTTTATGACGAACTCTGGCGGCCAATTGATTACCTTAGCCCCATATCATCATCCGGTGGACTTCAACTGGAGGATGGAGAGATGTCCCATGTTTTCAGAGAAATAAACTCAAACTTAACAGGTTAGTAATGGAAGCAATCATTGTTATTATTATTGTTTTTTATCACTTAATATAGTGCGTGAGTACACTGCTAAGCTATTTCTTTGAGAGTAATTTTTCACATCTTTCTTATATACTATAATATAAAGTGGCTAAGCAGATAGATCATCATTATAGCTTCTTAGTTCAATATTTATTGTCAATGTCTACATAAATAAAGTAGCAGTGCAGCAGCTCATCTTTACTTCATATCTATTTTATGGTAGTCATACACTTCTGATCCACATGGGGTGAGTGGAAAACCTCCTAATTTGACTTGAAATTTTTAAAATTTCCCTTGAAACCCTATAATTTTATGATGATTGGAATTAGACATAATCTCATTAGTGAATTGCCTTTGGCATTAGAGTAACAAACCAAAGCAGTTCAAATATATCACAATACTATTTTTGGATTCTGTGGGCTGCAATCACCTTATTTTTTATTCTTTTTTGTCCTCAGTTAGTTGAGCCTCTTTATTTCTATTTATTTCAAAATATTCAGAGTTGCGGAGAAAACTAAATCAACTTGAAGGAGCTGTTCCGGATGAAACCGTAGACGAACATCAGACTACTGAAGTCGAAGCAGACATTGAGGATCAATCTGAAGCCTACATTAGAGATTTGCTTATTGCAGCTGGTTTGTACGATGGCTCATTTAGCCGATCTCTGTCAAAATGGGACCCACTTGGTAGGCCTATCAGCACTCAGGTATTCGAAGAAGTTGAAGAGTCTTTTAAAGAATGCACCAAGGATATAGATCAGGGAGAAAAAGTAAATCACAGGATGATACTTGATTTGTTAAATGAAGTACTTCCAGTAATGCTTAAAGACCCTGTTAACATGTCTAGATACATGGAAAAGGCTGATGGTCTTGTGCATAATAAGCCTCCGCATGGAAGGAAGTTATTGTCTCTTGTATGGAATAATATTTGTTTTTATGTACATCCTCCTGCAGATAGATCATTATATGCTCTTGATAGTATGTTGGCCCGAGATTTGAAATCCAATCCATGGTCCGGATTGATGGATGATGATTTGCATGCTCTTAGTAGAGATTTCGAATGCCAGATCATTGCAGATATGATTGAGGAAATGGTCAAGGATATGCACTCATAACTTTTGAGGACATATTCTGAAGACCATTCTTGTACATGACAGAGTATTGACTTGAAGAGAATTGATCAAAACAATGGTAGAACTCGAGTAGGATCACTCAATCAACGGATCAGATTTCATGACAAGCAAATTGATTCCTCCCTCACAAACGATGAGTATAACTAGCTCAAGTTACATTCTACCGAAAAGATTATGTTTGCAGATTGTGTGTTAATTAGAGGCTGTATAGATTGTTGATGGAAAGATCATTGTCCAATGTCCATGTGCTTGCTAATTTAGTCGTTTTTCAGACACCATTTTACCTTGTACAATTTTGTATCATAATCTTATTATGATGGTGAGGATCTGAGGAAGATTGAGTTGAGATCAGTTTTTTTTTTTTTGTAATATTCTTGATAGAAATGGAAATTTATAGAGCAATATTTTGAATTAAAGATGTTTGAATCAGTTTCTTGTTTACAATCTAAACAGTTTTGGATGATATATCGATTCCAGAGACTGAATTTACCATAAGGTCTCCACACATGATGATGATGATGATTGTTGTTGTTGTTGTTTACACATCCTGAATTAATCAAAAAATATTCATGTTTGCACACATATTATACTTATATAATATATAGTATAGTTTGTTGTTGTTGTTTACACATCCTGAATTAATCAAAAAATATTCATGTCTGCACACATATTATACTTCTATAATATATATAGATAAAACTATACGCTAATGAATATTTAAATAAATCTAAAAACTATACAAGTTTCTCTGAAAACTAAATAAAGTCATTTGCATGCCTTAAATATGAATAATATTAATAGAAAATAAACTTAGTAATAATTTTATAAAAATACTATTTGTTACTAAATAATTATCTATATATGTTGTGATAAATACAGATTATTGATGTTTAACTTATAGTTTAATATGTTTAATACTCCCTCCGTCCCGTGATAAGTGTCACATTTACTGTTCGGCCCTGTTTTTAAGAATTATTGTATTTAAATGTGAGTGGGGGGAGAGAGGTAGTAATATATATTATTATAATGTAAGTGGGAGGAGAGAGAGGTAGTGGTATATATTATTATAATGTAAGTGGGGAGAGAGAGGTAGTGGGATATATTATTATTATTATTATTATTATTATTATTATTATTATTATTATTATTATTATTATTATTATTATTATTATGTCAATTTTTAGTAAGTGTACAATGTGACATTTATTTTGGGACGTCCAAAAATGAAAAGTGTGACACTTATCGCGGGACAGAGGGAGTACATGTTAAGTGCGTATATTGGTGAAATCATCTTTATATATGTGAGTATTAATTCGAAAATATAAGAGGAAATATTTTGAAACAGAGAATGTGGTGTGCAAATGGAACTACTCTGTTGGACAAATTTGGTTATTTGGGTTTGAATATTTTAGTGTCCAAGTCATGCAGCTCTTGCCTTTTGGGAAGGAGATACAGTCATTTACTATATATCTCATGAAGCAGAGTGATTGAGACTGAATTAAATTAATTAATGATGACAAAAATGATTGACTCCAGATATTTTTTAAATATATATCTCACTGAAATTTTCATAAGTTAATTTAGAAATATTATCTTGTTTCCTACTGCCAAAATATTTGTTGTCTCTTTATAAACTTAAAATGTCTTTCAACCAAGATCTAGATTTTAGAGAGAGAGAGAGAGAGAGAGAGAGAGAGAGAGAGAGAGATGGGGGTGTTATCACTATTGGAGGTATCATCAATGCCAATGATACAAGTGCTTATAATATGTGGATTGGGAGCTTTCATGGCTACTGATTCTCTCAACCTTCTTCCACCTCATGCCAGAAAGTCTTTAAACCAAGTAATTCATTTCCTCCTCCTTTTTTCTATTTCTTCATTATTATTTAATTTCAACATTTATATATATAAATGGCAGATCGTGTTTGTGGTCTTCACTCCATCACTCATGTTTGCAAGTCTAGCAAAGGCAGTCAAATTACAAGACATAATCTCATGGTATGTAAGTTGATCATTTGTTTATTTAATTATATATCCACAAATTTATTAAGTGGTGGAAAATTAAAATATATATAGGTGGTTCATGCCAGTCAACATAGGTTTAACCTTTGTGGTTGGAGGGGCAGTTGGATGGATTGCTGTTAAAATACTTAAACCATTACCACATCTCCAAGACCTCATTATAGCTATGTGTTCAACAGGTATACACATATTTTTTTGAAACACATACGTGATTACATGTTTAATATAGCTAGTTCATCTTTTGACAATTTTGTTGGTAATTTTTTATTTAAAAAAAAAAAAAGGAAATTTGGGATATATATTATTGATAATAATCCCAGCAACGTGCGAAGAAGATGGGAATCCATTTGGAGACAAAACTGTTTGTCGCTTAGCTGCCCTCTCTTATGTTTCTTTTTCAATGGCGGTACGTTACCTGTTCTATTCGTATATCATTATCAAAACTACATAATTTTACTATTAAAACTTACAAAATTATGAAGCCAAATAAGTAATAATAATGACAATTATTTTTTATTATTCCTTGTAATATTTTACATTGGTAATATATGAGTAGAGTGCAATAAGAATATTAATTTGTTAGGACTATTGTAGCATGCTATATCATGCGTAAAAGTAATAAATTTTAGGTAAATTGAGTTACCTATAATTAGTTTAATTTGTTATAAGGTTGAATTCCCTTGCATTAAATTATCTTTGTTTTAAATTGGATCTACGTACATATTTTTATTTGGAAAACTGATCAAGTTAATATACTTTCATTTTAGTTTGAATCAGGTCCTTGTACTTATGTTTGACTAAATTTAAATCAAAATGAAACCATGAATTAGATGAAATGTAATATATGTTAAATGACATTCTATCAGTAATTGACCTATCATTCGAGTCTTAAACTGATAAAACTCAAAAATATGATTTGATTAACAGATAGGGTCTTTATATACATGGACTTATACTTATCACTTAATACAAAGTGCCAACAACAAATATAGAGCAGATGATGATGATGATGTGATGAAGTCAAAGGAAGCAAACATTATGGATTTTGATGCAAATGAGATCAAAACCCTTCTTCTTAATGGATCATTTGATGCCAAAGAGGATGATCATACAATCATACATACTGTAAGTAATTTTCTACTTTACGATTAATAATCTATTTCTTAGTTTGTTTGCATGCTATTCTTTTTCTCCTTTGTAGGTTTTCCCCTTTTGGGTTTTCCTATACAAAGATTTTAACGAGACCTGCATTTGTGGGAGACTAGTTGGTCTGTGGTTTAGCTCTTTACTTTAATAAAATAATCACTTTATTAAAAAAAAAAAAAAAAAAGCTATGTCACACTAACAATTTTCCTTTTCAAATTATTAATAACATTAGTAGGTATATTACTTAATAATTTTAATTTTATTTTGTGTTTAGAAGATTAATTGTAGGCAGAGTGCAACAGAAAGGAATCCGATATTCGCAATTTTCCATCAGATATTGGAAGAATTAATGGCACCCCCAGTGCTTGCTGCAGTGAGTTTAATATATATAATACACTAAACCTTTTAATTAAACTGTCTTTATGTTAATATATCGAAGATGATTTAATTAATTACAAGAAGTTTACAAATACGATATTTTCCAGATGATTGGGTTAGTATTTGGTGCAGTTTCATGGCTTAGAAACCTTATTATTGGTGAGAATGCTCCATTTAGAGTGATCCAAGATTCCATTCAATTACTTGGGTAACTTCTAACACCCTCCTCCTTAATTTCATATTGATTTTTATAAATTCATATTACATATAAAAATAGATAATGTGTAATTACAAATTTGCAGGGATGGAACCATTCCGTGCATCACTCTCATCCTAGGAGGCAACCTAACACAAGGTATATATATATATATATGTACATTTTTCTAAAATATATTTATAGGAAAAAAATAGATGAACACTATGATGAATGGATGGATGCAGGGCTAAGCAAGTCAAGGTTGGGATGGAAAATAGTAGTTGCAGTGATTATTGTGAGATATATAATACTTCCTGCAATTGGGATTGGTGTTGTAAAAGCAGCTTCACATTTTGGCTTTCTTCCCTCTGACCCTCTTTACCATTTTGTCCTCATGATTCAGTTTGCTATTCCACCTTCTATGAATATTGGTATGTCTATTCTTGTCACACTAATTTACAGTTTAACTTTTATATTTTTACTAAATTATAATGTCAAATTGTAGGTACCATGACACAACTCTTTGACGTGGCACAAGAAGAGTGTTCTGTGCTATTTCTTTGGACATATTTTGTTGCAGCTTTTGCTCTCACTGGATGGTCTACTCTTTTCATGTGGATCTTGTCTTAACCACTTGTTTTATTTAGGTATAGATCTACATGCATGAGAGATATTTTTTAATGAAATTAATGTCTCCGACAATTTTTGCTCAAATTCTATGTCAATGTGGCATATTGTGCAATTTTCCCTTTTTATTGCTTTTTTTTTTCTCTGAAAAAGATTCTACTCATTTTATAAATGCCCTAGCCAAATAGTTATGACTTTTATACCACAAAAAATAATTTACTTTTCTACCAATTTTTTTTTAATCAATTTTCCAAAATACTCCCGATCTCATATGTGGAATAGTGTAAAAGGGGGCAACGTTGTGATAGTGTCAAAGGGAGCAGTGATGTGATTGTGTCAGGACCAAAAGGACGAAAATATCGATTTCGAAAAATATATCGATACTTTGATTTTACGGAAATATTGGTGGATATATCGATTTCGGTGGAAATATTGGATATTTTTTAAAAAATATGAAAATTTTGTATAAAAATTGGAAAATATGTGTAGTAATATTCAAAATATTATAACTAACATTAATACATATATTGAACTTAAAATTACAAATAAAACGATATATTTACAATAAATATAGAGATACACTAATATTATATACTCCCTCCGTCCCGTGATAAGTGTCACATTTACTGTTCGGCCCTATTTTTAAGAATTATTGTATTTAAATGTAAGTGGGGGGAGAGAGGTAGTGGAAATATTATTATAATGTAAGTGGGAGGAGAGAGAGGTAGTGAGATATATTATTATAATGTAAGTGGGAGGAGAGAGAGGTAGTGAGATATATTATTATTATAATGTCCATTTTTAGTAAGTGTACAGTGTGACATTTATTTTGGGACGTCCAAAAATGGAAAGTGTGACACTTATCACGGGACGGAGGGAGTACATCATAATCCTTTTTATTAAATTTCAAAAAAATTAACTAAACTTAATTAAATTATGAGAGGAACCTAAATGCTAGAGTACTAATTTATTTTAAATAATTTAACTAAATTTATATAAAGTAATTGTTTACTCCACTCATAGACAAAAATATAGATATATAAAAAGAGAGAGATAAATAATTCAATTTTAATAGATATCCTTCAAATACACCATACAAAAATTTATAATAAAGAAGAAAAAAAAATTCACTTAAACTAAATTTATAATGAAAAAGGAAAAAAAAAAAAGAAATCAACATCATTTTAGGAAGAAAAAAAAGGGAAAAAATAAAAATAAAAAATAAAGAAAAACACATACAGCGTTCAACAGGAAGAAAAAAAGGAAAAAAAAAACAAATATTAGTGCGTGCAGCACAAGCACCAATACTCGCCGAAATATCGTGATATTTTCTTTTATGGCCTGGACTCACATGCACACGGTGTGAGTTTCGCCCTCTGTTTAATTAGACAAATTGTGTAAAATGTCCTTTATTCTCAATTTTGGTAGAAAAGGTTAGTTGAAGTGCAAGTTCAAATATTGATACAGTGTAGTGGTGCCCGGTTCGGTTAAACCGCCGGTTCCGGTTCCGGTTCCGAATCGGCGGTTCGGAAAACCGGTGGGGGTCTAACCGGAACCGAATCGGGGGATGTTCGGTTCCGGTTCCGGTTTGTAACCGGCTGTTAAACCGCCGGTTTCGGTTCGAACCGGCGGTTTTCCGGTTTTTTTTTACAAAATGTATTCACATGTTAAAAAATATACAACTTTGTATAAATATCCAAAATTTACAACTTACAAAGTATAAAACACTAAGTTTGAATTTAAAAAAATCACAACTTACAAATAACGATTAATCGGTGGTTGAATTAAAAAAAATTACAACTTACAAACAACAAACTTCTAAGTTTGAATTTAAAAAAATTACAACTTACAAACAATAAAAAAAAATTACAACTTACAAATTACAAATTGAAAGAGGAAAAAAATGAAAGAGCTTGATTTTCATTCTAAGTTTGAAAGTGAATATCAAATTTAGAATAAAATTGCCTACGTATCCCTAAATTGAATTGGAGAATCAAAGCCCACGTAGTTCTTATTTCTTACTTCTCTTAATTGTAATGAGCAAAGAATGTTGTGTGGTAGATGGTGTGTCTCAAAGAAAGGAGGACATAATAAGACGTGCATCTAAGACACATCTTATTATCTCCTCCTTTCTTTGAGGCACACCATCTACTACACAACATTCTTTGCTCATTACAAGTAAGAGAAGAAAAAAAAATGAAAGAGCTTGAGTTTCATCCTAAGTTTGAAAGCTAGAATGAAATTGCCTACGTATCCCTAAATTGCCTTAGGGAATCAAAGCTCACGTAGTTCTCTTACCTCAAACTTACCCATTAGTTCTGGTGGAGGAGGATGTGTTGGAATCGTAACCATACTCGTTGGGGCCATCGTCATCAAAGACAGATAAATCTAGATGTTGTTGACGTTTCTTTGCTCGAAGCCAATCTTCAAGTAGAGTAATGTTTTGAACATTCTCTACGGTCAATCTTGCCCTTTTTGGATTCAACATATGTCGTCCTTTGGAGAAGGCGCACTCGACGGAAACGTTGGAGGCGAGACTTGCAAAAATCTCCTTTGCAATATGACTTAAAATAGGATAAGTGTTGATCCTCTTTGACCACCACTTCAAAAGATCCACAGAGTTTTCAAAACAAATAAATTCAAATGTACAACTTAAATATGTATCTAATTCTTGTGTGGGATTAGACCCCCTAGCTCGTTTTTGTGTTCGGTTATCATAAAAATCATAAAATGCATTAAGACCACTAACATTATATGGATTATGTGAATAACTACTACTACCACCTACATTTTGAGCACCTAAATTATCCCTACAATCATCCCCTAATGAGGTTTTATATTCTTTAAATAAATCATACAAATAGTTTTTAGCTCTAGCTGCAACTTCTACATAATTTGGAACATAGTCAACTGCATCATAATCAGATAACAAAAAATGGGGGAACAAAGCACTATAATACATGCGTAATAATTCCATTAGACCATCTTCTCTAATCCTAGGATCTAATAATTTAGCTATTAAAACTATATCGGGAAGTTCGTGAAAATATTTTAACCATTTTGCTTTAATTGCTATAATAGTGTCACCTATAATAGGACATGCACAATATTCATTCAAAATTAAAGCAATTTTAACACAATGATCTAAGGCTAATGGAGAAGTAGGATAATAAGTGCCAATTAATTCTCTAGTGGCTTCTTCAAAATTTTTTAAAAGTTGAATTAAATTAATGCATGCATCCCAAGAGTTGCTATTCAAATATATCAATTCATGTGGGTTTTCTTTATAAAATTCAATTAGCAATTCTTTATAATTATAAGAATCTTGAAGCATATAATAAGTTGAATTCCATCTATGTTTTACGTCCAATATAAATTTCTTAACTTCCATTCCATTATTTTTACAAAATCTTGCCCATTTTTTATGCCATTGTGTTGATTTAGCAATTTCATGAATTGCATCCGTAATAGGTGAGATTTTATCATGCAAAGCGGTTAATCCATCTTGTACACACAAATTCAAACAATGGGGTACACAACGAATATGAAAAAGTTTACCATCTATTGGAGGCCTAAAAAATTCCATTAATGTGGGTATACTAGCGGTGTTAGGAGCGGCATTATCATAACCAATCGAAAATATTTTTGTAACTATATCATAATCATTAACAATTTTTATTATTTTTCTAGCAATTGCTACGGAACTATGTTTTTCATCAAATTCGACATAGGCAATTAATCATTTTTGCACGTTCCATGCATTATCTATCCAATGGCACGTTACTCCTAAATAATCATGGTTTCCGTAAGGATTGTTGACGTCGATTTACGACTGGTTCGTAATCTCAGTCCAACACCCGAATTGATTGTTTCTCTAGCCCAACCAACTTAGCCAAGTTAAAAGACCTAGGTCGATTGAGGTAGGAAATTCAAGGGAATGTCGAGTACTTCCTCTTTTTCTCTTTTTTCCCTTTCAAAGGTTTGAAGGGTCTTATTTATAGACCCTTCATCTGGACAGCATCCCCCAAATCAGAGGGATCTTGTCCCTATAGAGCCAAAGCTAGATACTCCATGTTCCCTACTATTACAAACCGAGCTATGCTATTTTTATACTCTAATTTTTAGATACATTTCTAGGTAGGAAGGAGACCCCAAAAACTACTGTCCGAACTGAAATCAGGTCGGCTCGTTCAGGTCGGCCCGTTCAGGTCGGCTCCGTCGCTGGTGTGATGGGGGAAGCTCGGTTATTCTGGCCGGGCCGGTCAGATAGGGTCGGCTTTTGCTCACGTCGGTGAAATAACCGAGCCGGTCTGGAAGACTGTTCCCAGCTGCAGAACGGTCATATCAGTTCGAGTGGGTCAGGCCGGACCGGACAAGGTGACTGGACCGAGCTGTTAGGTGGCGGGGCTGATCCTCCTCGGTGCATTGGGCCGGACGGCCTTTAGTCCGATTCCGAACTCGATCCTTGTGTGGGCGGCCTGATATTAAGGGTCCAACATTAGCCCCTCGAACCTGAGCTGAACAACGGAGGCTCGAGTTCGATCGATGGGCCTCAGCTTGTGTGGATATGTCCCATGGTGATTTGGGACACGTGTGTCGCCACGTGGCACATCTGGGTCCCACCACCTGTCCTTGATCCGATGGCTGGAAGACGAACGGTTTCTTTCTTTAACCTATAAATAGTGGTCCCCTCCGCCATTTGTGCTCAATTCTTCTCTCCGCGCTCTCAACCCTTGCAACTTTCTCTCTGAATTCCGAGCTGAATCACCCGAGCTTATTCCACCGCCCTCTTCATCCTTAGGTAACTATGTCTGCCGTAACCATTTCTTCCTCTTCTGAAAATGACCAGGGCTCAGTGGGGCGGGTTGAACGGCCCGCCTTTACTCCCAGTCCTAGCCCCAGCCCCCCATCGTCTCCTGACGAATCCTCAGGGTCTGCCTCGGAGGGGCGGCCTCTCCCAGATCCGGCGGACAGCGACGACCAAGGCGAGCCGGGCACTTCGGGCCGAGGTGACATTCCCATGGGGATTCCGATCACCATCCTGGGTGACGAGGATTTGAGGCCGTTCCGTCCTTCAGTCGGTAAAGACGAGCTGTCCAAGTGGCATGCACAGTTCGGGATTCCGAGCGGGGTGACGTTCGAGTAGCCGGTCAATCTTGCTCGGCCAGATCAGCCCCCTCCTGGTCATGTTGCTGTGTCCCTCAGAGCTCTCGAGGCCGGGTTGAGGTTCCCGATGGCTCCGGCCATAACCTTGTATTTGCTCCATTGAGGGTGGCCCCGGCCCAAATTCACCCGAACGGTTGGGCGTCCATCATAGGACTGCTTAGCCTGTTTTGGGAGTTCGGCTTTGGGACGCCGAGCCCCTCGAATTTGGAGTGGGTCTTCGGGCTGAAGCAAGCCCCGAGCTCGCCTCTACCGATATATTATACATCGGTCCGATCTCGACGTCCGCAATTGGTCGTCGCCGTCCCGTCTTCTGTCAAAGAGTGGAAGATGAAGTGGTTCTGGGTGGGCGGAGATTGGCAGAGCCCTTTTGAGGTCGACGGCCGATTCACTCGGGTCGCCTGCCCGGTCATTTTCAAAGAGGCCTAACAAGGTAAGCTTTGTTCCAAACTGAACTCATTTTGAATTTTTCTGATCGTTGATTTGTTTTTATTTATTTCAGTTCGGCGTCCTCGGGAGAGCCAGACATCCGGGTTCCTTTCTCGTCAGCTCGCCTACCTACGAGACCAGGTATCCGAGGAGGATAGGAGTTTCAAACGGTTGGTGTCGCAGCACCGTTTGAGACAGGCCGGACTTATCTTCCCTTTCCATCCCGTACCGAGCCCCCGAGCAGGTACATTTTGATCAGCCGAGCTCGTTTCCCTTGTACTATTATTATTATTATTATTATTCTTATTTATTTCCCTGTGGCAGTCCTCAATCTCCCCGCCCTTGGTCTGATGGCGGACCCTGCAAGCCGTTTTAAAGCGATGGGCGCTGCTCGGAAGAGGAAGCAACCGCCGCCCAGCTGACCTGAGCGGGCTGACAGGGCCCCGGCCCCCCGGATTGAACAGCCGCCGCGTCAGAGGATTCGGATCAGCCGATCCGGGTCGTCTCGTGACGAGCCCGCGGTCCGCCAGGAGGAGTCCCGCCGCCAGGACCGAACTGGGGCTGATGTTAGGCCGGCGGTGTCTGCAAGTCCGTCAGCTCGCCGCGCTTCGCCGGCCATCGACAAGCCTGCCGGGCCCTCGCGTACATCCTCCATTCTCGGCGACGATCCAGAAAGGGTGGAAGCGACCCGCCGCTATGAGGGGAGGAGGCTTGCTTTCCAGCTCGCCTTTGCCCGGGCGCGGGAGCCGTTTACCGGCCAGGAACTCCCGCCTCACGTGGCTGCTGCCCAGGTCAACCTCCCCAAGTCCTGGACCGTGGACTTGGAGGAGCACGTTCAGAGGATGACCAACCCGGCCGACCTCCAATGTAGCGCCGCCGTGTTGGCTGCCCAGGCTAGCGTCCTCGAGTGGCAGTCTTATGCTGTCGCTGTCGAGACGGAGGAACGGTTCCGGGCCTGCCGGACCGACCTGGGTCAGTCGAGGGCCGAGGTGGACCGGCTGAAGGCCCAACTGGAGGCCGCCACTGCCAAGCAGGAGAACCTGGCCAAAGATGTTCAGAGTGCCCGGGCGGAAGTTGATCGGAAGAGGGACGAGTTGGGTCGCACCCGGGCTGAGCGGGATGAGGCCCGGAAGACAATTACTTCTGCCCAGGCGGAGGCCGTCCGTCTTGGGAGGGAATTGGAGGCCGCCAAGAGGGCTTCGTCGGCCTCGGCTCTTGGGGCCTATCTCCGGGCCTTCTTCCGGTCGGACGAGTACAAGGCCAGGAGTTCGGTGGGGTACCTCTTCGCCTTCATGGACATCCTTGAGAGGGTGAAGGCGGATGAGGGGAACATCACTCCCCTTCAGGACGACCTGGCCACGTACCTCGTCCAGAACCCTCTTCCGCCAGACTTCTTGAACATTCTCAAGGAGAGGCTGGAGGTATGCAATATCTACTTTTATTTTTCAAGTATATTTACTTCGGCTCGGTTTTGATCTATTTTTCTTTCAGGCGGCCCTTCCTGCTGATCGCCACGATGTCCTCCAGCCCGGGCCGGAGATAGACATGCCGTCCGAGGCAGGCCTCGAAGATGAGGAGGAGGTCGCCGTGGAAGCAGATGAGGACCGGGTTCTTGAGGCCGCTGGTGAACCATCCGACCTCCCGCTCCCTTCAGCTGAGGTTGGTCCGGAAGCTGGCGAGCTCCGGGCGGACGAGGTGGTGGACGTGGTGGATTGACCGCCCTCATTTATTTTGTTTTTGGGTTAACTCCTTTTTGTTCAATTCCGAGCAGGATTTGCTAATACCATCCCTGCTCGGGTCCGAGCAGAGTTTGTTCGACTGCTATGCTCGGGTCATACATTATTTTGTAAAAGGTTCCGGCCTTCAAACCGGTTTTTTCTTGTTTTGAAATGAATATATTTTGTTCTTCACTTTCAATATTCGTGCATTATTTCAACTTGTTTATGCCTTGTGCTCGAATGGCTTTCAGCTCGGCGACTGTTTATGACCGGCTGACTTGTTTAATACCACAAAAAATCACAAGTAATTTTAGCTCACCCGTTTTGGTCGGACCATTCGGTCGGCTCGGACTATCCAGTCCACCCCAGCTCGGCGACTGTTTATGACCGGCTGACTTGTTTAATACCACAAAAAATCACAACTAATTTTAGCTCGCCCGTTTTGGTCGGACCATTCGGTCGGCTCGGACTATCCAGTCCAACCCCCCTTTTTTTTGTCCGAGTCAAGCTTAGGGGGTCGAAGCCCCATCTTTGCCGAGACAAGCTCGGGGGGTCGGAGCCCCATCTTAGCCGAGACAAGCTCGGGGGTCGGAGCCCCATCTTTACCGAGACAAGCTCGGGGGGTCGGAGCTTCATCCTGGCCGAGACAAGCTCGGGGGGTCGAAGCCCCATCTTTACCGAGACAAGCTCGGGGGGTCGGAGCCCCATCTTGGCCGAGACAAGCTCGGGGGGTCGGAGCCCCATCTTTGCCGAGACAAGCTCGGGGGGTCGGAGCCCCATCTTTACCGCTGTGATTCAAGGTAGACATTTTTCATTTCACTGAAGTTTCATGTACAAAAAGAACCTATTACAATTATCCTATCTAACGAAAGTAACGTTTGAGGAGCTCAGCATTCCACGGTTTGTCGAGCACCCTTCCGGCCAGGCTTTCCAGTTCATATGCCCCTCGGCTGAGTATCCGAGCTATTTTGTAGGGTCCTTCCCAGTTCGGTCCTAGGCATCCCGCATTTGTCTCTCTGGTGTTGAGGACGACCTTGCGGAGGACCAGGTCGCCGACCTCAAACTTACGGGCTCGGACTTTGGAGTTGTAGTACCTTGCATTGCGCTGTTTCTACACCGCATTTCTGAGCTCCGATTCCAGCCTCTTTTCTTCTAGAAGATCGAGGCAGGCCAGCATGGCTACCTCATTTCCTTCCTCGTCCCGCTGTGAAGCTCTCCAGGTCGGTATTCCGACCTCTACTGGGATGACTGCTTCTGCCCCAAAGGCTAGGGAGAAAGGGGTTTCTCCAGTGGCCGATCTTACAGTAGTTCGGTAGGACCATAGTACTCCAGGGAGTTCGTCCGCCCATGCACCTTTGAGCTCATCCAGCCTGGCCTTCAGGGTGTGTTTGATAATTTTATTGATGGCTTCTACCTGGCCATTGCCTTTGGGGTGGTATGGTGTGGAAAACAACTTTTGTATCCCCAGGTTGGAGCAGAATTGTGTGAACTCCCCGCTATCGAACTGCCTCCCATTGTCGGTTACCAGGGACTGGGGGAGCCCGAACCGGCATATGATTGACTTCCATACGAAGTCTGTGATTTTTCCTGAGGTGATTTTTGCGAGGGGTTCGGCCTCTACCCACTTCGTGAAGTAATCCACCGCGACTATAACATGCTTTACACTTCCACGTCCCGTCGGCATGGGCCCAATTAGGTCTATGCCCCATTTTGCGAATGGCCATGGTGTGAGCACCATGTTCAGCTTTTCCGGCGGGGCCCTAGCGAATGGAGAATATTTCTGGCACTTGTCACATTTCCTTGCGAATTCTATTGCTTCTTTTTTTAAGCTTGGCCAAAAATAGCCCATCCTGATAATCTTGAAGGCCAGGGCCTGTCCTCCTGTATGATCTCCGCAAATTCCTTCATGGACCTCCCTCAGTACATATTCGGCCTCTCGTTCGCTCAGGCACCTCAGCAAAGGTAAGGAAAAACCCCTTTTGTACAGAATGCCGTCCTTCAACGTGTACCTGGCCGCCCTGATTCTCAATCTCCGAGCCTCCATTGGGTCATCTGGCCTTACATCTTCTTGCAAGTATTTGATGATCGGGCTCATCCACATGTCCCCCAGGTCGATTGTGCATATCGTTTGGCTCTCCAGGGCCGAGTTTTCCATAAGGCCGACATTAACCGACCCGATATCCTGGGCACCCTCGCTTGTGGAGAGTTTGGCGAGCGCGTCGGCCTGGGCGTTTTGTATCCTAGGAACCTGTTCGGCCCGGGTGCTTCGGAAGCCGGCTAGGGTGACTTCCACGGCTTGGAGATATGCGGCCATTTTTTCGTCCCGGGCCTCGTACTCGCCCGAAATTTGGTTGATCATCAGGAGGGAGTCGCTGAAGATCTCGAGGTCATCGACGCCAAACTGTTTGGCCATCTCGAGTCCGGCCAGCAGGGCTTCGTATTCGGCATCGTTATTGGTGGCTTTGAATTTGAATCGGAGAGCCGAGCAGAAATGCTTGCCTGTCGGGCTGATGAGGACGATTCCGGCCCCGGCTGCGGTGACGGTGGACGAGCCGTCCACGTACATTTTCCATGGCTTCTCCTGGTTTTCCTCCTGGATGGGCGTTGTGGGGGTGAACTCAACGATGAAATCAGCCAATGCTTGCCCCTTTATGGCCGTCCTGGGGGAGTATTGCACGTCGTACTGCCCTAGCTCCACTGCCCACTTGAGAAGCCTTCCTGAAGCGTCAGGTCGGCCTAGGACCTGTCTCAATGGGAAATTGGTCAGGACTGAGTCCAATGGGCCAGGAAGTACGGTCGGAGCTTCCTGGCCGAGGTGACCAGAGCGTAAGCTAACTTCTCCATTGGCGGGTATCTCAACTCTGCATCGTGGAGGGAATGGCTAACATAGTATATGGGCTGTTGGGAGCTCTTCTCCGTTCGTGTCAGGACGGCGCTTATCGCATAGCTGGACACGGCCAGGTATAGTTGTAGCTTCTCTCCCTAAAGGGGCTTGGCGAGGACAGGTGCGGTCATAAGGGACTTCTTCAACTCTTCTAGGGCCGTCCCACATTCCGAGGTCCATTCAAATTTTTTATCCTTCTTGATGAGATCGAAAAACGGCCGACATTTATCGGTTGACTTTGAAATGAATCTATTGAGGGCGGCCACCTTGCCTGTCAGGCACTGGATGTCCTTGACTCGCCTTGGTGGTGTCATGTCAATGATGGCCTTGATTTTCTCAGGGTTGGCCTCAATTCCCCTCTGGCTAACCATATACCCGAGGAACTTGCCCGATCCGACCCCAAACGTGCACTTCTTCGGGTTGAGCTTCATTCGATACCTCCTCAAGATGCCAAACATTTCGGCCAGGTCGGCAACATGGTCCTCCTTTCTTTTTGATTTGACCAACATGTCGTCCACATAGACCTCCATTGTTTTACCGATCTGGGCTGCGAACATCTTGTTAACCAACCGTTGGTATGTGGCTCCGGCGTTTTTTAGTCCGAACGGCATCGCCTTGTAGCAATATTGAGCTCGATCCGTCACGAAGGTGGTGTGCACCCGGTCCTGCTCGGCCATTGGGATTTGATGGTATCCTGAGTACGCGTCCATGAAACTCATCAGCTCGTGGCCGGCTGTGGTGTCCACGAGCTGGTCAATGTTGGGGAGTGGGAAACAATCCTTCGGGCATGCTTTGTTGAGGTCGGTGAAGTCAATGCACATCCTCCACGACCCATTCGATTTTTTCACCAAGACCGGGTTGGCCACCCATTCCGCGTATTGGGTCTCCTTGATGAAGCCATTGGCCAGGAGCTTCTGGACTTCCATCTCCAGGCCCTCGTACCTGTCAGGGCTGAGCTGCCTCCTCTTCTGGACTACAGGCTTCGCGGATGGGCTAAGGTGGAGATGATGACAGACGTCTTCAGGTCGGATGCCCTCCATATCCTCGTGGGTCCAGGCGAACACGTCAGTATTGGAGCCGATGAATTTGATGAGCTCGGCTCGGATCGGGTCCTCAAGTGTCCGCCCTATGTTGAACGTCACGTCTGGCCGGCTTGGATCCGGGTTGATGAGGTCGAGCTCTTCCACCGGTGAGGCTCGGACCTCCTGTTCTCCTCGTGGGTCTAAGGTCTCCAATTCCTGGGGGAGTTGTGCCAGGTTGTTTTCGGCAAGCTCGTCGCCTTGGGATTGGCTGGCCTCTCCGACCTGGTTGATCTCCCTTGGTCTAAGCCCGGCCTCGCATTCTCTTGCGGTGAGCTGGTTGCCCTTGACGACGAATATCTTCTCCCCAACGGGAAATTTGATGGCCTGGTGGTAGATGGACACTACGGCCTTGAGTTTGGCCAGGAGGGGTCGGCCCCATATGGCATTGTATGTTGAATGTGCACCTACCACCCTGAACTCCGTCAGGGTATACGCCTTCTCCCCTTCCATCTCGAATGTCACCTTCAGCAGACATTTGCCTAGCACCTTCGTGGTCTGTCCTCCGAACCCTACTGCGACCTCCGACGTGGGCTCGAGATCGGCTTCTCTGAGCCCCATCCTCCTGTACGTGTTAAGATATAACACGTTGGCGTAACTGCCCGTATCCACCAAGACTCTATGTACTTTGATGTCCTGGATGTCCAGGGCTACGATCAGTGGGTCGTCGTGGGGGTGTACCAGGCCCTCCGCATCCATACTATAGAAAGTGATAGCGTGCCCCTCTGGGGTATGCTTGGGCGGGTCGCACCTTTGGTAGGCATTTCTGGCCTCCCGTATATAGTGCTGCCGGGCTCGCTTGGATCGCTGGTCCTCCTCGAAGTTGTGATTGATCAGTGTATTGATCTCCCTTATCGGAGGGTTTCTGGGAGGGGGGGAGGAGGTAACCGCTGTGCTGGCGGAACTACTTGTCCCTTAGGGGGGCCGGGTCTCTTCACGAACTCCTCGACGTGCCCCCTGTCAATAAGCTTCATGAGCTCGGCCAATAAGTGTCGGCATGCGTCAGTACTATGGCCGGAGGCTCGGTGGTACTCACAGTATTTTTTGGAGTTGGTCCAGCTCGGGGATGGCCTCTGAGGGCGCGGTTTTGGCAACAAATTTTGGTCCTGTATGACGGCCAAGATCTGTCGAGGAGATACCGTTAAGATGGTTCTCACTCGCTCGGCTGAGTCGGGCTGCTTGGGCCGGTCCGACTTGGTTCGATCTCCTGGTATGGCCTGAAATTACCGGGCGGCCGGAAGCTTGGCTGGCGCCTTGAGCCTTCCTTCTCCTTCTCCCTCCTCTCTGGGCGTTCCCTTGCCCCTTGTTCCTCCTGGATGGCCTCCTCGGCGTCCACATACATTTCTGTCTGTCGGAGGAACTCGTGGTAGGTTTTTGGTTTGAATTCCCGAACCGACCACCACACCTTTGAATTGACCCGGAGACCTGCCATGGCGGTCATGAGTTTGGTCTCATCGTGGACATATTCCATGCCTAGGATTAACTTGTTGAACCGCTCGAGGTAAGCTTTTAGGGACTCGCCCTTGTTTTGTTTGAAATTCAACAATTTTTCCTTTGGTGTCCTCCTTTTCTTCGACCCCATAAATTGTGTGAGGAAGAACTCCGACAACTCCTTCCATCCACTAATGGAGTAGTTCGGCAGATTGCTGAACCAACTTTTAGCCAGGTCTCCCAACGTCAAGGGGAAAGCCTGGCACATGAACATTTCATCGGCCTTTTGGAGGCGCATCCAGGACACGTAGTTGTCTAGATGGCATGCGGGGTCGGTCTCTCCATTGTAAGTGCCGATCGGTGGTATTTTAAATTTGGTCGGCAGGTCGGCATAACTTATCCTTTTGGAAAACGGGGTCGGTCCGGCCCAATCATCAACGGAGTTCTGATTGTCGTTCTCACCTTCATTTTCTTGGGCCTCGAGTTCGGCGAGCCTTCTTCTCAGGCATCGAGCCTTGTCCTCCTTCTTGGTTCGTTGCCGAGTGGATTCACTTCCCTCGGCTGGCTCATCATGATAGTCGAGCCGCTTGGCCAACCTCAATGCTTCCTTCGCTTGTCCAGATCCGAGCTTGGTGAAGACGCTTCCCACTTTCCTTTGTCCTTGTGGGGCTGCGGTCCGCGGGTGCTTTCTTAGCCGGCTCGGCCAGTCCAGGTCGGCCGATATGTCCGTGGATGACTCATCGTCGATTTCGTGTTCGGCTTGGGATTTCTCCGAGGCCCTCTGAATGGGCTGGTCGGCTCGGCAATTCGCGGCTCCCTCGCGGGGGGTCTCTTCCTGTAATTCTGCCTGGCCACGCTGTCGAGCCTGGTTGAGCTGTTCCGTCAGCTGGTGGATCGCGGCTTGTATCATCTCGGGGGAGAGGGTCGTGGTGCTGTCCTCCATGACCATTTGGTAGGTCATGTCTCCCCCTGTTGATGTGCCTCCTGTTAGGTTTCTATTTTCGTTACCCGTGCTCCTTCCTCCTTTGGAGTTTTCGCTTCCTGTCATTAATTGATAGCTGAGTAGAGCTGAATGCGTGCCCCCTCCTTCTAGCGCCAAAATGTTGACGTCGATTTACGGCTGGTTCGTAATCTCAGTCCAACACCCGAATTGATTGTTTCTCTAGCCCAACCAACTTAGCCAAGTTAAAAAGAGCTAGGTCGATTGAGGTAGGAAATTCAAGGAAATGTCGAGTACTTCCTCTTTTTCTCTTTTTTCCCTTTCAAAGGTTTGAAGGGTCTTATTTATAGACCCTTCATCTGGACAGCATCCCCCAAATCAGAGGGATCTTGTCCCTATAGAGCCAAAGCTAGATACTCCATGTTCCCTACTATTACAAACCGAGCTATGCTATTTTTATACTCTAATTTTTAGATACATTTCTAGGTAGGAAGGAGACCCCAAAAACTACTGTCCGAACTGAAATCAGGTCGGCTCGTTCAGGTCGGCTCTGTCGCTGGTGTGATGGGGGAAGCTCGGTTATTCTGGCCGGGCTGGTCAGACAGGGTCGGCTTTTGCTCACGTCGGTGAAATAACCGAGCCGGTCTGGAAGACTGTTCCCAGCTGCAGAACGGTCATATCAGTTCGAGTGGGTCAGGCCGGACCGGACAAGGTGACTGGACCGAGCTGTTAGGTGGCGGGGCTGATCTTCCTCGGTGCATTGGGCCGGACGGCCTTTAGTCCGATTCCGAACTCGATCCTTGTGTGGGCGGCCTGATATTAAGGGCCCAACAAGGATCTTTGCACACATCACAACAAATAGATACTCGTTGTGTTAAATTTTTTAGTTCTCCAATTAAAGCATATTTATATTCACCTACAATTTTTTCTATGTCACGTGTAACGGTATTCCTAGATATTCTTCTACTAGCGGGTTGAAAAACTTCACAAGTAAATTCTTCATAATCATCGTCAGTTGGAAATTGAAAAGGAAGATGTTTTTTAGCAATCAATTCGGCCATTCCTTTCCTATGAGTTAATTGTCTAAATTTATGAAGGATGTTAGTGTCGTTACCTCCGGTTCCCCCACTGGAACCGGCATTTTATCGAGGAAGATGGGTTTGAGAGCGGTCATTACCCATCTTATCCGGATACTTCTTGAAGATGTGGTTGTTGAACGTTTCGTAGCCCCCTCCGGCCTTGAATTTGTAGCTCTTTCCACAGTAGTTGCACGTCACCGTGAAGTCCACGTTTGAATTTGATACTTTCTCCTTTTTAAAATGTATGGAGAAAATATCACTTCGAAGTGTCGAAGTGGTTCGGCTACGTGTGTCACTCTCTTGAGTTGGACGGGCCTCCGGCTGCTCCTGCTCCTCCTCCACTTCGGCAAAGTCGGCGGCGGTCGAAGGTCTGAGAGCCTCCTCCAAATTGGCATACTCCTCACTCCAATGAGAGTGGGGACTGTATTGATCGATAAGATCATCGACTTCAACATCTCGTGGTGGAGGCATCGGTGCTTTCCTCGGTGAGAAGAACCGGTGGAAGAAGAACCTCTTCGAGACATTTTCGATTGAATCGTAAATTGAGAATTGAAAAAAAAACTTGAGAATTGAAACTTTAGAATTGAGAATTGAATTCCAACTTGAGAATTGAGAGAGAAGTGTTGGAATGGTGTGAGGATTGAATGGGGGGAGGGGGTATTTATAGAAAATTAAAAAAAAAAAATTGTCGGAACCGGCGGTTCAAACCGCTGGTTCACAATGGTTTTCAAATCTCGACCGTTGATCTCCAACGGTCGAGTGATCCTAACGTGACACGTGTCCAACAGTAACATTTTTTTTAAAAAAAAAAAGCGGGCCAGTTCGAACCGCCGGTTCCGGCGGCAACGGCTCTTTTTCGCCGGACTCTGGCCACAACGGCTACTTTTCACCGGAGCTCCGGCAGACACGTGGCGCTATCTCATTGGTCAAAAAATTTAAAAAAAAACCGGAACCGCTGGTTTAACCGGCGGTTCGAACCGCCTGTTTAACCATCGATTTACGGTTTTAGAAAACACGAACCGAAACCGAATAGGCTGAAACCGGTTTACGGTTTCGGTTTGGAACCGGAATCGGGTCAACGGTTCCCCGAACCGTTGACCGCCGGTTCGAACCGGCCCGGTACCGGTTTTTCCGAACCGCTGGGCACCACTAATACAGTGTAAATGTATGTTATTTCCGATTTAATATTTATTTCACAGTAGTTTTTATTTTATTAGATTTCTTTTTTGTTTACACGATAATTGTCACGCCCCAAAATCTTTCGTTAAAAATATCAGAGTTTTACCCGGGCGTGAAGATAGAAAAGCAAGGGACGCATAACACATACAGAAAGAGTTAAGCAAGGGACAACAGAAGAAAGAGATAAGGGACGATAATAAACCATCTTACAACAACCTTCGGCCTCGGCCGATAACATTCGGTCTCACACCGATAATATACATCATATACAGCGGACGCTAAACATCAGGATCTCCCATCCTCACAAGTACCCAAAAATATATACAGATCATAAACTGTTTGAAAACGTGTTTGGAAATGTTTTAACTAAACCATTTATCAGAAAAACCAACAGCTAGCACTATCTCCCTCTGTCTAGGGTTCACCAGCTTCCTCATCTCCTGTAGTGTGAGTACAGATTAAGGGGTGAGTGCGTTGAATACACTCAGTGGAGATAACATCCACCTCATAAGACTCCAGACAGAATTTAAATACCGAAAAACTAACTTACATTCACGTTGTCACAGCACAGATATATGCAAAGCAGATATTAGAAATGGCAAGGGATGAATAGGTGCGGGATTCCCCCGTCTTACCCTATATAACGGTATCTCACCGTTAGTGCATTTAAAGAGGCTCACGATACCTCCATAGAGTAGTAGAAAATAGCAGGGGACGAATAGAATGCATGATCGGAGGACCTCGGTTCTTTCACAGATATAATATGGCATAGCAAGTATAAACACAGCACTTAAATTCCCAATCATACTTCATAAATAGGGAAAGCTGTAAACAGATCCAAAGTTAGAAATTACCCCCCACCTCGTATAGTGGTTACCTCGTGAGTAGATATAACAGTACGTCCAACAACCCAAAACTTCCAAGACTAGTCCAACAAGTAGCCTACACATTTACGGTGTTTTTCTTAGATTTTAAATACAGTATAATTAATGCTGTAAAGGGTCCTGGCAGAAAAACGTTTGGTAATGATACGACGGATCGAAAATACGGCATTACGTGCTCCGGGGCTCGCGAGCACCCGGCGTTGGGCGAAAGCGAACTCGACGGCTCGCGCATCACCCGACAGTTGCTGAGTTTCTTCAGCCACCCGGTCCCCGTCGCCCGCGCACGTTGGACCCCCGGCGCTCGCACCCGCGCGCACCCGGCACCCGACGCACACCTGGCACCCGGCGCGCACCCGGCACGCACTCGACGCCCGACCCGACGCACAACCCGGCACCCGGCACGACGCACAACCCGGCGCGCACCCGACGCCCGACCCGACGCACAACCCGGCGCGCACCCGACGCCCGGCACACCACCACCAGCACCATTGCTGGCCGGCGGCGGCTCTGGCGGCGCTCCGGCGATGGCGGAAATTAAAAACGTAAAGGAAAAGAAAAGAAAGAGAACTTACGTGTTCGCGTCGCGAGTGTCGCTCGGGTCGTCGGCTTTGAAAACGTATAAGTTTTGAAAATTATAAGCCCCTATTTATAGATTTTGGAATTTACCTTTTTACCGTTGAAAAGTTACTATTTACCAAAAATATCTCAATTTACCTTTCATTAAAATATTATTTTTATTTTTACCTTTTATCAAAATTTTACCCTTTCCTTCGTTAGTTGAACTACGGGTCTCCGATTAACCGCTAGTTTGTTTCTGTTTTCTCGTATTTTCGATACGATCTCTTGGTAAAATCATATTCTAGGTTCCATGTCACGAAAAATATACCCATCTAAAACTAAAACCGACGTTAGCCAAGTATGTGAAACGCACGTACTAAATTAAACAGTCAAAACATACGCACATAATTATTAAGTCGGGGTTCAAATATTTAATTTTTCAATTATGCTCATTTTGATCCGGGGTGCTACATCCCTTACCCCTTAAAATAATTTCGTCCTCGAAATTGAGCTCATACTTAGAAAGATAAACAAACGTATACCTAGGATTGGTATGTCGGGGTATTTTCTCAAAATCTCATCCTCCAACTCCCATGTTGCCTCTTCCTTTCCGTGACGGCTCCACTGGACCTTCACTATAGCCATCTCTCGGTTCCTAAGTTGTCGTTTCTTTCTGTCCAAGATGGCCATCGGGACTTCCTCATATGTCAGATCGTTCTCCAGTTCGATGCCTTCTCGATCGATTATATGATTTGGATCAAAAATATATTTCCATAGCATGGACACATGGAAGACATTGTGCACCCCAGCAAAGTCCGGTGGTAGAGCTAGTCGGTACGCGACCTCCCCAACTTGATCCAAGATTTCGAACGGTCCCACGTACCTTGGTTTCAGTTTTCCCTTCTTTCCAAAACGGTGAACTCCTTTAGTGGGAGACACTTTGAGGAAAACTTTGTCCCCAACTTCAAACCTCAGCTCTCTTCGTCTCTTATCTGCATACGATTTTTGTCGATCTTGGGCCACTCGTATCCGGTTCCGAATCTTCTTTATTACTTCTACCGTTTGCTCCACCAATTCGGGTCCTAGAATTTTCTTTTCACCAACTTCGTCCCAGCATATTGGTGATCGACATTTCCTTCCGTAGAGAGCCTCATAAGGTGCCATACCAATGGTTGATTGATAGCTATTATTGTAGGCGAATTCTACTAAGCACAGATGATCTTCCCAGTTTCCGGGAAAATCTAGAACACAGGCCCGCAACATATCCTCTAAGATCTGTATGGTTCTTTCTGATTGTCCGTCGGTTTGTGGGTGAAAAGCTGTACTGAAAGACAGTTTGGTCCCTAATTCCTTCTGTAGACTCTGCCAGAATCAGGAAGTGAACCGTGGATCCCTATCAGATGTGATAGAAACTGGTACACCATGTAGTCGAACTATCTCTTCCAGGTATATCCGTGCCAATCTGTCCAGTCCGAAAGTCATCTTGATCGGCAAGAAATGGGTGGATTTCGTCAATCTGTCCACGATCACCCACACGACGTGGTTTCCCCGTCGGGTTGTCGGCAGACCAACCACAAAGTCCATGGTTATATGTTTCCATTTCCATTTCGGTATCTCTAATGGAGTTAGCATCCCAGCCGGTCGTTGATGTTCTACTTTCACTTGTTGGCAGATGAGACACTTCTTGACGAACAATCCTATGCCTCGCTTCATGTTCCTCCATCAGAAATTCACCCTCAAGTCTCGGTACATCTTTGTACCTCCTGGGTGTGCAGCCATAGGTGTGCAATGCACCTCTTTGAGAATTTCCTCTTTCAATTCCTCGTTCTTAGGCACGCACAACCTTCCTCTGAAGATTAGAGCTCCATCCGTAGCCAAAGAAAAGTCTTCAGCTCTTCCATTATCCATCAGAGCTTTCATCTTCTTTAGAAACTTATCTTTCTTCTGAGCCTCCACAATTCGGTCCCGCAGCGTGGGTGTTACAGATAATGCTGTCATTCTGGATTCAATACTGATCGGAGGTGAGAGTATTTCCAAATTAAGTTTCGACATCTCCTCGACTAGTTGGTGTTGATTGGTGATCATCGATGTTACCACTCCTTTCCATTTTCTACTAAGGGCGTCAGCCACCACATTCGCCTTTCCGGGATGATAGTGGATTGTGATATCGTAATCCTTCACCAACTCTAGCCATCTTTTTTGTCTCATGTTGAGCTCCTTCTGTTCAAAGAAGTACTTCAGGCTTTTGTGGTCGGTGTAGATTCATTAGATCCATGAAGACAGCCGAAGCATTACTTAACCCGAATGACATTACTACAAACTCGTAGTGACCATATCTCGTTCTGAATGCTGTCTTGGGTATATCAGCGTCTTTGACTTTCATCTGGTGATATCCTGATCTTAAGTCAATCTTCGAGAACACACTAGCACCTCTTAATTGATCGAAGAGATCTTCAATCCAAGACAGTGGATACTTGTTCTTTATTGTTTTCTTGTTCAGCTCTCGGTAGTCAATACACATCCGGAAGCTGCCATTCTTCTTCTTCACGAACAGTACTGGTGCTCCCCAGGGCGACACACTCGGTCTGATGAAGCCCTTATCCAACAGCTCCTGAAGCTGAACCTTCAATTCCTACAATTCTTTCGGCGCCATCCGATAAGGAGCCTTTGACACTGGCGCTGATCCAGGGATGAGATCTATCTCGAAGGTTACTTGTCGATCTGGTGGAGGACCTAGTAAGTCCTCTGGAAACATATCTGTGAATTCTTTTATCACCGGTACCTCCTCGATAGCAATTGGTTTCTTCTCGGAGTTTACCATATTAACCAACCATGCTTCGCATTCTCCTTTACTCAGCATCTGGGTTGCTTTCATGACCGAGACAATCCTTGAGTCGACTTTAACTCGTGTCCCGTGGAAGGTAAACTCCGGCTCTCCCGGTGCTTGGAAGATTATCTCCCTTTCACGGCACTTGATTACCGCGTGGTTGGACTCTAGCCAGTCCATTCCCAAAATCACATCGAAATCTTTCATCTCCAGAGCGTGGAGATCTGCTTGAAGCGTCTTATTCTCGAAGGCAATCTTAAGACGACGGTACAAGTGTTTTGTCTTTACCGTCTTCCCTGAGGGGATACTAACTGCTAAAGTTTGAGCGACTATCCTACCGTCAACATGCTTCAGCAATTTACAGAAGTCGACAGATATGAAAGAGTGTGTCGCTCCAGTATCAAATAAGATGAAAGCAGGTATATCAGATACTGTTAACATACCTGCCATCATCTCCGATCCCTCGGCGGCCTCCGGGTGAGTCAAAGCGTAAGCTCTCGCCCTACCCGCTACTGGCCTTGAGTTCGGTCCTGTAGCCGGCATATTCTTTGCCTTCTAGCAATTCGCCGCAATGTGCCCTGGCGCCCCGCAGTTGTAACAACTCCACGTCTCAGACTGACACGGTCCCGTGTGCACCTTTCTACATCTCGGGCATGGATTTCCGGGTCGGGGATCGGGGAGATGCGGAGCGTTGCTTGCTCTGGGAAACTTATTAGGGACAACGCTCTGGCTTGGGCCAGTCCACTTTCTCTTGGCAGGAACAAGGAACGTTTTCCTGAGGGGCATTGCATCCAATCCCATCCGCAAAGCGATCTCCTGGGCCCTTTCGAGGACACTGGCATATGTCAGCGTCCCTTGCCCGGCGAGTATCGAGCTGATCTCTGAGCGAAGGCCCTTCTCGAACCTTCGAGCCTTCTTCTGATCAGTATCAACCAGATGAGGGGCATAACGGCTCAAATGATTGAACTGTCGTTCGTAGTCCCCTACAGTCATACTCCCTTGCTTGAGACGAAGGAACTCTGTCTCCTTCTGGTCCCCATATGACTGAGGAATAAAATGATGAGTGACAATCTCTTTGAATTCCTCCCAAGTCATTTGTTCCTTCTGAACTGGCAGAAGAGTCCGTGCGTACGAGTCCTACCAATGACTCGCCTCATATGTTAGCTGGAAGATAGCGCAGCTAACCATCTGTTCCGTAGAGCAGGTGAGATGTCCGAACAGCCTGTCCAGTGACCGTAGCCACTCCTCTGCCACAATCGGTTCTCCTCGTCCGTCGAACGTCGGTGGATTGAACCGTCTGAACTGTTCATATATCAGATTCGGGTCTATCCTAGCTGTCTGAGGGACGGCCCGATTGGTCCCAAAATGCTGTGCCAATCCTCGTAGCACAGTTAACAGATCGTTGTCGTTGGCGTTCTCTTCCCGCTCAAGTGGGTTAACCGGTGGTTGCGGCTGTTCCTTCCTTGGTCTGCCTCTCACGACATCCATATCGTTCTAAAGACGTCATACGAAAACTAACTCTTATAATCTACCCCTCGCAACTCAACAATACATATAACCATAGATAAATAAATAACAGGTAGCAGGGCACAATTAACTTTACTCCATAAATCATTTATAATCTCAATAAATTCTCTGTCATATAGGATAGCGTATATCCAGCCTGTATACACTATCCACAAGAATACATCACGGAACATGTCATCAACTTTCCCACATGGTCTTCATAGACCTCTAGTATCCAAACCAACTGTATGCATCACGACTACGAACGAGGAAAAACCCACCAACTGGCTCGTCTTGTTGTAAACAAGGGCCAATGGTAGATTCAACTATCTGTCACACGACATCAACTCCTGCGAACGGTCATACTCGCACACTAGCTCACGCTGCTGCAGTCAGCGGCTTTGTGGCGGTGACTCAGTGCAGTGTGTCGAGTGTAGTGACATCAAGAGGTTTTCAAAAGATCTTTTTGTCGTGATACATAGTCCTTGGTACTTCGCCAAACCCAAACAGTTTATATCAGATAAATAAGAAACACCAAGCAGATAAATAATCATCCAAACCCTAATGGTTTATATCTTGCAAACCAGATAACACACAACAAGTAGACACTCTTATTCCGCAAGTCTCATACCAAGGAGGGTCACCTATAGAGGGAGACTAGTGCCTATCTTACACTTTTCGGAAAATCCGATCACATTTTGCAAACACACATTCAAAATCACATTTTCCCGTTTTTAAAACCAGTTTGAGCAAGTTCTCATCATTAGAACAGCTCTGATACCGGCGGTTCGAACCGCCGGTTCACAACGGTTCTCAAATCTCGACCGTTGATCTCCAGCGGTCGAGTGATCCTAGCGTGACACGTGTCCAACAGTAACATTTTTTCTTTAAAAAGGTGGGCCAGTTCGAACCGCCGGTTCCGGCGGCAACGGCTCTTTTTCGCCGGACTCCGGCCACAATGGCTACTTTTCGCCGGAGCTCCGGCGGACACGTGGCGCTATCTCATTGGTCAAAAATTTTAAAAAAAAACCGGAACCGCCGGTTTAACCGGCGGTTCGAACCGCCTGTTTAACCGCCAGTTCACGGTTTTAGAAAACACGAACCAAAACCGAATAGGCTGAAACCGGTTTGGAACCGAAACCGGGTCAACGGTTCCCCGAACCGTTGACCGCCGGTTCGAACCGGCCCGGTACCGGTTTTTCCGAATCGTTGGGCACCACTAATACAGTGTAAATGTATGTTATTTCTGATTTAATATTTATTTCACAGTAGTTTTTATTTTATTGGATTTCTTTTCCATTTACACGATAATTGTCACGCCCCAAAATCTTTCGTTAAAAATATCAGAGTTTTACCCGGGCGTGAAGATAGAAAAGCAAGGGACGCATAACACATACAGAAAGAGTTAAGCAAGGGACAACAGAAGAAAGAGATAAGGGACGATAATAAACAATCTCACAACAACCTTCGGCCTCGGCCGATAACATTCGGTCTCACACCGATAATATACATCATATACAGCGGAAGCTAAACATCAGGATCTCCCATCCTCACAAGTACCCAAAAATATATACAGATCATAAACTGTTTGAAAACGTGTTTGGAAATGTTTTAACTAAACCATTTATCAGAAAAACCAACAGCTAGCACTATCTCCCTCCGTCTAGGGTTCACCAGCTTCCTCATCTCCTGTAGTGTGAGTACAGATTAAGGGGTGAGTGCGTTGAATACACTCAGTGGAGATAACATCCACCTCATAAGACTCCAGACAGAATTTAAATACCGAAAAACTAACTTACATTCACGTTGTTACAACACAGATATATACAAAGCAGATATTAGAAATGGCAAGGGATGAATAGGTGCGGGATTCCCCCGTCTTACCCTATATAACGGTATCTCACCGTTAGTGCATTTAAAGAGGCTCACGACACCTCCACAGAGTAGTAGAAAATAACAGGGGACGAACAGAATGCATGATCGGAGGACCTCGGTCCTTTCACAGATATAATATGGCACAACAAGTATAAACACAGCACTTAGATTCCCAATCATACTTCATAAATAGGGAAAGCTGTAAACAGATCCAGAGTTAGAAATTACCCCCAGCTCGTATAGTGGTTACCGCGTGAGTAGATATAACAGTACGTCCAACAACCCAAAACTTCCAAGACTAGTCCAACAAGTAGCCTACACATTTATGGTGTTTTTCTTAGATTTTAAATACAGTATAATTAAAGCTGTAAAGGGTCCCGGCGGAAAAATGTTTGTTAATGATACGACGGATCGAAAATACGGCATTACGTGCTCCGGGGCTCGCGAGCACCCGGCGTCGGGCGAAAGCGAACCCGACAGCTTGCGCATCACCCGACAGTTGCCGAGTTTCCTCAGCCACCCGGTCCTCGTCGCCCGCGCACGCTGGACCCCCGGCGCTCGCACCCGCGCGCACCCGGCACCCGGCGCACACCTGGCACCCGGCACGCACCCGACGCACACCCGGCACCCGGCGCGCACTCGACGCCCGACCCGACGCACAACCCGGCTCCCGGCACGACGCACAACCCGGCGCGCACTCGACGCCCGACCCGACGCACAACCCGGCGTGCACCCGATGCCCGACATACCACCACCAGCACCACTACTGGCCGGCGGCGGCGCTCCGGCGACGGCGGAAATTAAAAACGTAAAGGAAAAGAAAAGAAAGAGAACTTACGTGTTCGCGTCGCGAGCGTCGCTCGGGTTGTCGGCTTTGATAACGTATAAATTTTGAAAATTATGAGCCCCTATTTATAGATTTTGGAATTTACCTTTTTACCGTTGAAAAGTTAATATTTACCAAAAATATCTCAATTTACCTTTCATTAAAATATTATTTTTATTTTTATCTTTTATCAAAATTTTACCATTTCCTTCGTTAGTTGAACTACGGGTCTCCGATTAACCGCTAGTTTGTTTCTGTTTTCTCGTATTTCCGATACGAATCTCTTGGTAAAATCATATTCTAGGTTCCATGTCACGAAAAATATACCCATCTAAAACTAAAACCGGCGTTAGCCAAGTATGTGAAATGCACGTACTAAATTAAACAGTCAAAACATACGCACATAATTATTAAGTCGGGGTTCAAATATTTAATTTTTCAATTATGCTCATTTTGATCCGGGGTGCTACAATAATTATGTTATATGATATAAAAATTGATTTATGACATGTTTACACGATATCAAATTATTTTATTTATAGGGTTACAAGATTTTGAAGCTTAAATTAGGCCTTACACAATATCAATATATTTGAATTATAGAGTTACACAATTTTGAAGTTAATTTAGGCCTTATACGATATCAACATATTTTAATTAAAGAATAATAGGATTACACGATTTTGAAGCTAATTTAGGTATTACATGATATCTACATATTTTTATTATACCCCTTACACTATTTTAATGCTTTATTTAGGCCTTACACGATATCCACAATATTTTAATTATATGGTTACATGATTTTAATGCTTCATTTATGCCTTACATGATATCAAAATATTTTAGCTATAAGGTTACATGATTGTCAAGCTTAATTTAGGTATTAGATGATATCTTGTTATCTAAGTCTTACTTTGATATGAGAATTCTAGTGCTACATGATATGTGCATATTTTAGGAGTTATATGATATTAATATTTTAGTCTCAAATGATATGATTTTTAATCAGACGTTTCACGATATGTATGTTTTAGAATTAAACAATATGATTATTTTATGTAATTTGGGTATTTCATACGTTACATGACATAACCAATAGATTTATGCATTCAGGATTAAACAATATGATTATTTTATGTAATTTGGGTATTTCATACGTTACATGACATAACCAATAGATTTATGCATTAATAGACACGACATCCTATTTTCTCGTGTACTTAATTCAATTTATAGTTTTAAACTACATGATCAATTTTTAAGTTCATTAATTTTATTTATTAAATTTATGTTTCAATTTTAATCAATTAATTATTTATGTTTAACAGATTATGTTACAATTTAATAATTAATTTAAATGTTATGCTTTGTCCATATTATTATCGTATTTCTTTATGTTTTATTTGTCTATAATTTTATAACGAATTATTTTGAATTATTTTATAGGTTTCAATTTTTTTATCATCTATAATTATTTCCCATATTTAAAACGTTAAAACTAATTTACTTTCATTTTTTGTCACAGTATGCAAGAAGATGAGTTTAATGAGTTAATGGTTTGACTGTTGTTGGGAAGTTTTAGAGTAAAAATAAAAAGTGATTTTCATTTAGAGCGATTAACAACCATGGATGAAGTTTTTGTTTTTTTTTTTCTCTAAAAATAATAGATTTTGGAGTATCTGAAACAAAGTCATGATTTTATGTTTGTTGAAGACAATTTTACTCTTTTTCCATATGAAACAATTGAAGTAATGTATTTGAATAACAATCTAGTATCACTGAATATTGTTTATTCGAACATTCTCGTTTAATTAGAACTTGATAATGAAGCATAAGCTCCAAAATAGGGTGTACCCCATGAATATTAGTTGGACCAGATAAGGATTTCCTCAAGCAATAAACTACACTGTTCCATCAAGTGGTTTGTGGGCTTTGGTATCGACTTTATCGACTTAAATAGGTTTCTGAAAGATTATGGACAAAATGAACCGGAAGAACAGACAAATCAGGATCAAACTGGTAATTTTCTAATATCCGTCTCTCACAACAAATTGTCTTACAATGTTTTTAATTAATATTATTTATCTAGTATTTTTAATTTATGTATAACTTACTTTAGATTCGAATAATGAGCATGATGAAGTAAGAGCAACAATTAATCTAGCTGATGATTTTGAGTAAGATGAAGAGGATGATAATGCTTCAGATGGTGAGCAACGTGGTTTCTTTGAGAAATTTCTGACATATATTAGAAAGCGAGCTGAATATACGAACTGTGAACAACATGACCATCAATTTGAACAAGCTGAAACGGGAAATGATGAATCAAGTAATATACGTGGTAATTAAGAAGGTTATGCACCAAATGTTAGATGAGAATGGTTTATCATAGAGATTCCATCATACGGTCAGGGACAAGAGGACCAAGAGGAATTTTGCTCTGCTTTTGTTGTTAGATTTTTTCATCTATTTATTTATGTATCATGTTTGTTGCCAATAATATACTATTGAATATTGAGGATTTCCATTTTACTTTGTCAGAAAATTCAATGATTTAGGATGATATCTTTGAGCTTCATAAGGTTTTTCAATTGATATTGTAAGAGTATTTCAGTATTAGAAAAAAAAAATTAGAAAATGCATATTCGTTTTTTTTTTTTTTTTTTTCATTTCACAAAGCCAATACAAACCTAATTAATTCTAATGATTCCTTTTATTCTCTCTTTCAATTCATTCTTCATATCATTTTGATTCAAACCTAATTCTAATGATTCCTTTTATTCTCTCTTTCAATTCATTCTTCATATCATTTTGATTGATATTGTGTTAGCAATGAATTATTACGCACTTATTTCAAAATATAAAAAATATAAGAGATATTTTAATGCATGTGTTTAATACTTTTTTTTACGTTAATGTTGTCATCAACGTAAAAAAAAGTGAATTCAGACAGTCTGTTTTGAGTTTCTGATTATTGGTCCCAAGTGGTCAAAGGTTCAGAGAGGGGGTGAATGAACCTCTATCGATTTTTGCAAACTCTAAAATTTTTCTGTAAGACAGGTTTCTGATCCAGTAATAAATGCAGCAACCTGACACAGATCAGTAACCTGACAGTATACTTGATCAGGTTCCTGACCTGTTTACACAGTACGCAGTGGAATAAACTTGATAGAGTTCTTTTTGGAAACCAGTTTTCTTTAACAAATATGCTTTTTGTTAAAGTCTTTTATGCACGATGCTTGTGATGTATACTGCAAGATAGATATGACAAGTAAGTGCAATACAGTAAGAAAATGAAAGCATATAAGCACACAAGGTTTATAGTGGTTCGAAGTTGGTGTAAGCCTTCTACGTCCACTCTACTCCTTCACAAGGAGGAACTTTGTTAGGTTAGTTCGATTTACAAGCCTCGTTTACAAACCTCTTCCTAACAAACTACGCCTACTAGAATCCCAGACTCTAGTCTAAGGCCTCAACCCACAAATGGTACAATCCCACAAAGGGCAAGTAGCCTACTACTAGACTATACACTTAGCAAGGATATAATCCTCTCAACTAAGTTACACCATAAACAACCTAGCGCACACAACACAGTAGTTAAAGAGAAACAAGGTTCTTCAACTGTTGCGGTGAAGTCAATCTTGAATGTGAAAACTTGATTGCTTGAAATGTAGACTGTTTCTTAAAGGTTGAGTGGCTGAACATGGATAAGCTAGAAAAACTTTGGAATATATCTGAGTTTCCTCTCGACTCTGTTCAGCAATGTCTTCAGTCAGCCACACCTTATATATATAGATCTTGAGAATATATCCGTTGGAAGAAAGTATCCGTTGAAAGAAGATATTTCTCTTATTTGAATATGAGCTTTCATCTCCCAAGATCTTCTTTATGGCTGCATTGAATTCTTTTGAGTTGTTTTTTACATGTGCATTTAATATGCCTACCATTTGCTCCTAGACCTCTCTGACACTCCTGCTGACCTGTCAAGTCGGTATGGGTCCATGGCTGAAGTTCATGCAACGATTGCTTGAAGTCAGTTAGTTTTTCACTTCATCTTACTGCATGATCTTCCTAATGCTGCTTCTTACTGTCTTCAGCTTGCTGCTCCATTTAGTTTTCTGCTTCCTGTATTCTGCTGGCAGCTTTCTGTTGGTAGTTTTCCTCTTTCTTCGTACAGTCTTTCAGCATGCTATTTCCTACAGCTTGTTGTCTCTTTCTTGCAGCATTCTATCTACTTCATATGCAGACACTTCATTCAGCTTGTTGTTCCTTACAGCTTGCTGACCCTTAGAAGATGTATTTTTATTTCTTCTAAGGTTGGTTTTCCTTAAACACTTGGAAAACCATTACATGATCTTTTAGCTTAAGACCATGTAGACAGTATGGAAACTAAGTACTGACATCCCTAAACAAACTGTTTTTGTCTCATCAATATAACTACTGAAATATCCCAACACTGATTTCTTGGCCAGGAAGATAATCCAAGTAAATCTCGAGTAGTCATCCACTATCACCAGGGAATGTTTCTTCCCACTTATACTAACAGGCTCCACTGGTCCAAATAAGTCCATATGCAGAAGGTCCAGTATCCTGTGAAAAGATCTCTGAATTTTGTCTTTGAATGAGCTTCTTACTTATTTTCTTTTCTGACAGGCTGTAGCGCCCAGGACAAAAACGAAGCATAATTAGCTAATTAAATAATTAAACCTTTAATTGAAACATCTTATGTGTGTTATTTCCTGAGTGTTTAATTTAATTATGTGCATTCCAAATACATGTTTAAAGCATGTTTTAGATGGAAGAATAAATTATTCGCAGAACGTAGAATTTTATTTCACCATAAGATGCGCATCGGAAATACGAGAACATAGAAATGAACTAGAGGTCAATCGAAGACTCGTAGCTCAAGTAACGAAGAAAACGAAGAATACGACGTATACGGAGAGTATAATATACGAGATATTTCTAACCAAGATCTTATCCGGAACAGTACCCTACCCTATGATGAACAGTAACCTATGATGAACAGTAACTTTTCATTTCTATAAATAGGAGAGTTTTCGATTCAAAAATTTATCGTTTTCCTGAGCGAGCCGAACGCGACGAAAACACGTAAGTTCTCTCTCCTCCCTCTTCTCTCTCTCTCTCTCCTCTCCTTTCTGCTGCCGGCGCGCCGCCGCTAGTGCCGCCGTCGTCGGTGGCCGGAAAATTCCAAGCTTCTCGGTTTCAGCCGATTTTCACACACAACGTAGGTTTCGTCGAGACGAGTCTAACACAACTTCCGGAATTCAATTCCGTTTTACCGTACGCCAGAAAACGGCGAAAGACGGTCTCCAAACCCTAAACCCTAGTTCTTGAACCTTTTTCTCTCCCTCGTTTTCTCCATCTCTCTCTCTTTCTCACGATTGCAGGTACCTGGGGGGCAGCTGGGGTTGCGGGCTACCTACTGGAGGGACGGCGCCGCTATGGGGGGCGGCGCCGGGGCCGGAAAATGGTTGGGAAGGTGGGTTGTTACCTGGGGTTTGGTGTGTGTGTGTGTGTGTGTTGAACGTGTGTTGTGTATGCATGCTGTGGAGGCGGCGCTGTGCAGCGCCGCCATGGGGAAACTGTTGGCCGGCACTGGTGATGCGCCGGCGAGTGTTGGGTGGTGGTGGCCGGTGGTGGGTGGCCGCCAGCCAAGCCTGAAATCAGTGGATGTGTGTGTGTGTTTATGCATGTGCGTGTTTGAGTATATGTGCTGTGTGTGTGTTTGTTTTGGGACTGGGTTGGTGGTGGCCGGTGACTGGAAGTGGTCGGCCAGAGTTCCAGGTGGTCGGGGGAGGTCGCCGGTGACGGAAAGTCACCGGCCGGAGCAAGGAAAAGAAGGGAGAAAGAAGGGGCTTTTCAAGGGTGTGCTGCTACTGTTTACGGCTGGAATCCGGCGAGGGGTGGCCGGATACGGTGGCGGCCGGAGCTGGGCGGCGCCGCTGCAGCAGGTGGCTGCCGGAGTATTCCAAGCGCTGGGCGCGACTCTAGGCGCGACGCGCGCGCGCTGGACGCGCTGGCTGCCGAGACTGCCGAGCCTGACCGAGGATGCCGAGTGCTGGCTCGCGCTGCCGGGAGCTGCCGAGTGCTGGCACGCAGCTGCCGAGACCCGTTGCGAGTGCTGCCGAGAACGCCGCGCGCTGGGCGCGGGCGCGCGTACGGTGCGCACGGCGAGCGAGCGATGGGAGCACTACGCACGTGACGCCGTGTATTCAATACGAATCCCGTTTCTTTCTGTCGTTCGTTATCATCGAGTCGTTGCCGACGAGATGTCGTTGACCGAGGATCGTGGGCCCTGTCAAAGTCAACCCTTTGACTAAAATTACCAAAATACCCCTCAAACTTATAATGCTCCATTCGAGCTCGTTTAAACTCAGATCGTGCTCATTCTTTTTCCGTCGTGCCCCAAATTCTATACTCTATCATCTCAGCCTTTGAAACTGATCTGTCCCTCTCGTTTCTTCGGTCTCGATCTTTAGGTCTCTTGATCCGTCACGGCTTTTACGATCTTTTCTTTTACCGCGAACTTTTATAGCTTTAATTATATATATTAAGGATCTAAGAAAACATCATAACTTGTGTAGGCTACTCGTTGGATTGAGCCTCGATATATTTGGTTCTAGCTACTCATGCGGATACCACCGAACAAGGTGGGGGTAATTTCTAAACTCAGTAACTGTTTACAGTTTTCCCTATTCAAAGCATGATTAAGGAATACTAAATGTTGTGATTATATTTGTTGTGCCATACTTTATACTGTGCATGGACTGCGGTCCACCTCTTTCATGCATTCGTCCCTTATCCATTTTTCTACTACTCTGTTGAGGTTTGGTGGTTCTCTTGAAATGCACCAACGGTATTGAGACCGTTTTTATAGGATAAGATGGGGAAACCCCGCACCTATTCGTCCCTTACCATTTCTAATATCTGATGTGCATTTACGTGTTGTGTTCTGTGTTAGAATTATACGCATGCTGTATTTAAATATTTGTTGAGTGTCAAGAGTCGGATTTTACTCCAACGAGTGTATTCCATGCACTCACCCCTTATTCCGTACTCACACTACAGGAGATGACGAGTATACCGAACCCTAGATGGAGAAAGTTGGTGTTCTGACTGGACTTTTATATGTAGTACTGATTTATCACAACACTTAAACAATGTTTTAAATTATTTCACGTTTTTGTAATATATATAAACTTGTACATGTTTTGAATGTTGGATCCTGATATTGATATTCCGCTACTATGATATGATGATCGGTTGAAACCGATTTTGATATGTGATTAAATCACATCGCCCCTTACCTCTTTCTTCTGTTGTCTCTTACCTCCTTCATCTGTTTTTCATCTCTTATCTTTTCTTTCTTCACGCCCGTGTGAAAACTCTGATATATTTTACGAAAAAAAAACAGGGCGTGATAGTTGGTATCAGAGCCTAGTTCTACCCTTTGTAGGACTATGCTCAAACTCGTTTTACTTTTCAAACGTGTTTTAAAACGTGAAAATGTTTTCAGAAGAAGATAAGTAGGCACCATTCTCTCTCTATAGGTCAGTAGGAGAGCATGTTGCCCGACTTTTAGACTGCTGGAGAGAGTTGGGGGTGATGGTGGTAGTATCAGAGGGGTTCAGGGTTAGCTACACCTCATCCATACCTTGCCTCGTGAGTGAGAGGCTAGGGCACCATTAGTGTATCGAGATGAGCTGGTATACTCATCAAGGGCTCTCATTCCTATCACCAACTTTGGAAACGTGGCGAGGGAGATGTTGAGGTTGTGGGGCTTACACGGCCTCCCGACTACTCCAAAGCCGGGACCCTATGATCCACCTAGCAGTAGCTCGAAGTCAGAGGACGACGACCCAGAGGAGGATCCTGAGGATGAGGATGTCGAGGTGGACCTTGTGGGGGATGATCCTCCGCCGCCTCCTGCCGCCGTCGCGTAGACTAGGGACCTAGCTTTATGATGTATATATATATGCTATGAACGATATACCTTATTATATGTATATGGTAGCACTTTTATTTCACGTAGATAGTGTACATAATCCTTTTGGCGTGATGTAAAAGCTACCCTATTTTGCTATTATATATACATGTACGTGTATTTTCTTTTGTTTAATGGAATACACTTTTATACCTTCTCAAACGTGTTTCGTTTATTGATCTTTATTTATTATTTTATCATGGAATCTTATCGATATATATTTTTATATAACATAACAGAACCATGTCGAGAGGGAGACCGATGAGAGAACAATCACAGCTGATTAACCAGCCAGAGCAGGACGAGAATACTAACGTGGGAGACTTGGTCTCAGTGCTAAGAGGATTAGCACAACACTTCGAGGAAACTCGAGCTAATCCACAGCCAACAAGATCTGACCCCAATCTCATTTATGAGCAGTTCCAGCGATTCAACCCCCGACGTTTGACGGGAAAGGTGAACCGGCAGAAGCAGAAGAGTGGTTGAGGTCACTTGACCGGCTTTTTGGGCATCTAACATGTTCCAAAGAACAGAAGGTCAGCTGTGCGATATTCCAACTCACTGACGAAACGAGTCACTAGTGGGACTCGTACAAGTGAACCCTGCTGCCTACACAACGAGAGGGGATGACGTGGGAAGAGTTCAAAAAAGTGGTTTCACATCACTTCATCCCCCAGTCCTACCGGGACAGAAATGAGACAGAATTTTTACAGCTCCGTCAGGGAAGCTTGACCGTGGGAGATTATGAGCGGCGGTTTAACCATCTAAGTCGATATGCCGCACATCTAGTGGACACTGACAACAAGAAGGCCCGGAGATTCGAAAGGGGCCTCCGTCCCGAAATCAGTTTGATTCTAGCCGGGCAAGGGTCAATGACTTATGCGAACGTGATCGAGAGGGCCCAGGAGATTGCCTCTCGTCTACGGTTGGATGTAGTGCCACTCAAGAAAGTGTTCTCGATTCCTATCAAGAGGAAATGAGTGGGCCCGAGCCAGGGATTCGTCCAGAACAAGATCCTGAGGGCAAACAATGCTCCCCTCTTTCCCGCTTCCCGACTTGGGAACCCGTGTTCTAGGTACAGGAGAATGCATGTGGGACCATGTCAACAAGAGACACGAAGCTGCTTCACTTGTGGGGCCCCGGGGCATATATCGACTAACTGCTGGAAGACTAAGAATTCACCAGCTACAGCCCCGAACTCAAGGCCAGTGGCAGGCAGAGCGCGAGCATTTTCTCTTACTCGTCCAGAAGCCGCTGAGGGAGCGGAGACGATGACAGGTATGTTATCAGTATGTGATATACCTGTTTTCATCCTATTTGAAACTGGAGCGACACACTCCTTTATATCTATCAACTTCTGTAACTTGCTGAAGCATGAAGACGGTAGGATAGTCGTTCGAACCTTAGAAGTTAGTATTTCTTCGGGAAAGACGGTAAGGACAAAACACATATACTGTCATCTAAGGATCGCTTTTGAGAATAAGATTCTTTTAGCGGATCTCCATGCTTTAGAGATGAAGGATTTTGTCATCATTCTGGGGATGGACTGGCTAGAGTCTAATCACGCGGTTATCAAGTGCCATGAGAGGGAGATCGTCTTTCAAACACCAGAAGAGCCGGAGTTCACATTTCAGGGGACGCGAGTCAAAGTTGACTCGAGGATCATCTCGGCCATGAAAGCAACTCGGATGCTTAGCAAAAGAGATTGTGGAGCTTGGTTGGTTAATATGGTAGAATCTGAGAAGAAATTTCTTACCATCGAGAAGGTGCCGGTGATAAGAGAGTTTACGGATGTATTTCCTGAGGATTTATCGAGTCTTCCACCACATCGACAAGTGACCTTCGAGATAGATCTTGTTCCTGGATCAGCGCCGGTGTCAAAAGCTCATTATCGGATGACACCGAAAAAATTACAAGAACTGAAGGTTCAATTACAGGAACTTTTGGATAAAGGTTTTATCAGACCGAGCGTATCGCCTTGGGGAGCCCCCATGCTTTTCGTGAAGAAGAAGGATGACAGCTTTCGGATGTGCATCGACTACCGGGAGCTGAATAAGAGAACAATAAAGAACAAGTATCCACTATCTCGGATTGAAGATCTCTTCGATCAATTAAGAGGTGCTAGTGTGTTCTCAAAGATTGACTTAAGGTCTGGGTATCACCAGATGAAAGTCAAAGACGCTGATATATCCAAGACAACATTCAGGACAAGATATGGCCACTACGAGTTTGTAGTGATGCCATTTGGGCTGAGTAATGCTCCAGCTGTCTTTATGGACCTAATGAATCGCGTCTTCCATCCCTATCTTGATCTCTTTGTCATACTGTTCATAGATGACATTCTCATCTATTCGTGCGATAGAGCGCACCATGAACAACATCTCAGAATCATACTAGAGGTTTTAAGGAATGAGAAGCTTTACGCGAAATTCAAGAAGTGTGAATTCTGGATGGACAAAGTGAGTTTCCTAGGCCATATCGTCTCTGCACAAGGGATTAAAGTAGATCCTGGAAAGGTGGAAGCGGTCAGTAAGTGGGAAACTCCAACGAGTGTAAAGGAAGTCCGGAGTTTCATTGGCCTGGCTGGGTACTACCGAAGATTCATCGAGGGATTTTCGAAGATTGCCACTCCAATGACGCGCTTGACCAGAAAGGACGTGAAGTTTCAATGGAGTGAGCAATGTGAGCATAGTTTCCAGGAACTAAAGAACAGACTGACAAAGGCACCTGTCTTAATAGTTCCAGACGTAACTAAGGAGTTCGTGATTTACAGCGACGCATCCAAACAGGGTTTGGGATGTGTTTTGATGCAAGAAGGGAAGGTAGTGGCGAATGCATCACGCCAACTGAAGATTCACGAACAGAATTACCCGACGCACGATCTAAAGCTAGCAGCTGTTGTACATGCTCTCAAGATATAGAGGCACTATCTCTACGGTGCAAGGTGTGAGATCTACACTGACCATAAGAGCTTGAAATACTTCTTCGAGCAGAAGGAGCTCAACATGAGACAAAGAAAATGGTTAGAGTTAATCAAGGATTATGAACTTACAATTCATTATCATCCTGGAAAGGCCAACGTAGTAGCTGATGCTCTCAGCAGGAAGGGAAAGGGAATGGTGACGTCTATGGTCACCAACCAGTATCATTTGATCAAGGAGATGTCCAAGCTGAGTTTGGAGATAGTCACGCCTCCGAACAGTGTCGAAGCTAAAATGACGACGCTATTCGTGAAACCTACCCTTCGCGAGAGAGTTATTGAAGCCTAGAAGGAAGATAACTTTTTAAAGAAGTTGAAAGCTCATATGAACAATGGAAAAGCGGAAGGTTTCTTTTTAGCATCTGACGGAGCTCTTATTCTCAAAGAAGCACACTGCACGCCAATGTCTACACACCCAGGAGGCACAAAGATGTACCGAGATTTAAGAGAAAATTTTTAGTGGAGGAATATGAAGAGAAGCATAGGGTTGTTCGTCAAAAAGTGTCTCGTTTGTCAACAAGTGAAAGTGGAGCATCAACGACCGGCTAGGATGCTAACTCCCCTGGAAATACCGGAATGGAAGTGGGAACACATAGCTATGGATTTTGTGGTCGGTCTACCGAGTTCCAAACGAGGAAACCACGCCATATGGGTGATAGTTGATAGACTAACGAAGTCTACCCACTTCTTGCCAATCAAGATGACTTTTGGATTGGATAAATTGGCAAGGATATATCTCGAGGAGATTGTTCGACTGCATGGCATACCAGTATCTATTGTGTCGGACAGAGATCCTCGGTTCACCTCCAGATTCTAGCAAAGTCTACAGAAAGAGTTAGAGACCAAGCTGTCTTTCAGTACAACTTTTCACCCACAAACTGACGGACAATCGGAAAGGACCATACAAATCTTGGAGGATATGTTGAGGGCATGCGTTTTGGATTTTCCCGGAAGCTAGGAAGACCACTTGTGCTTAGTGGAATTTGTCTACAACAACAGCTACCAGTCGACTATTGGTATGGCGCCTTATAAAGCTCTCAACGGAAAAAAATGTCGATCACCAATCTGTTGGGACGAAGTGGGCGAAAAGAAGATTTTGGGGCCTGAATTGGTAGATCAAACGGTCGAGGTGATAAAGAAAATTTAGGAAAAAAATTCAAGTGGCCCAAGACCGACAAAAGGCAAATGCCGACAAACGACAGAGAGAGCTGAAATTTGAAGTAGGAGACAAAGTTTTCCTCAAAGTGTCACCTACAAAAGGAGTCTATCGCTTCAGGAAGAGAGGGAAGTTGAAGCCAAGGTATGTGGGACCATTCGAGATTCTAGATCGAGTTGGAGAGGTTGCGTACCGTCTAGCTCTACCGCCAGATTTTGCTGGAGTACACAACGTTTTTCACGTGTCTATGCTGTGAAAGTATATATTCGATCCAAACCATATCATCAATCAAGAAGGCATAGAACTTGAGAAAGATCTGACATATGAAGAAGTCCCGTAGCCATCTTGGACAGAAAGAACCGGCAGTTAAGGAATCGAGAGATGGCTATAGTGAAGGTTCAGTGGAGTCGCTGTGGAAAGGAAGAAGCAACTTGGGAACTGGAGGATGAAATCCTGAGGAAATATCCCGACTTACCTTTCCTAGGTACACGTTTAACTTTTTCCTAGATACGCGTTTAATTTCGAGGACGAAATTCTTTTAAGGGGTAAGGGATGTAGCGCCCAGGACAAAATCGAAGCATAATTAGCTAATTAAATAATTAAACCTTTAATTGAAACATCTTATGTGTGTTATTTCCTGAGTGTTTAATTTAATTATGTGCGTTCCAAATACATGTTTAAAGCATGTTTTAGATGGAAGAATAAATTATTCGCAAAACGTAGAATTTTATTTCACCATAAGATGCGCATCGGAAATATGAGAACATAGAAACGAACTAGAGGTCAATCGGAGACTCGTAGCTCAAGTAACGAAGAAAACGGCGAAAATGAAGAATACGACGTATACGAGACGTATACAAAGAGTATAATATACGAGATATTTCTATCCAAGATCTTATCTGGAACAGTACCCTACCATATCGTGAAAAGTAACCTATGATGAACAGTAACTTTTCATTTCTATAAATAGGAGAGTTTTCGATTAAAAAATTTACCATTTTCTTGAACGAGCCAAACGCGACGAAAACACGTAAGTTCTCTCTCCTCCCTCTTCTCTCTCTCCTCTCCTTTTTGCCTCCGGCGCGCCGCCGCCGTCGCTGGTGGCCGAAAAATTCCAAACTTCTCGATTTCGAACGATTTTCACACACAACGTAGGTTTCGTCGAGACGAGTCTAACACAACTTCCGGAATTCAATTCTGTTTTACCGTTTGCCGGAAAATGGCGAAAGACGGTCTCCAAACCCTAAACCCTAGTTCTTGAACCCTTTTCTCTCTCTCGTTTTCTCCCTCTCTCTCTCTCTTTCTCATGATTGCAGGCACCTGGGGGGCAGCTGGGGTTGCGGGCTACCTACTGGAGGGGCGGCGCCGGTGACGGAAATTGGTTGGGAAAGTGGGTTGTTACCTGGGGTTTGGTGTGTGTGTGTGTTAAACGTGTGTTGTGTATGCATGTTGTGGAGGCGGCGCTGTACAGCGCCACCTCGGGGAAACTGTTGGCCGGCGCAGGTGATGCGCCGACGAGTGTTGGGTGGTGGTGGCCGGTGGTGGATGGCCGCCGGCCAAGCCCGAAATCAATGGGTGTGTGCGTGTGTTTATGCATGTGCGTGTGTGAGTATATGTTGTTGTGTGTATGTGTGTTTTGGGGCTGGGTTGGTGGTGGCCGGCAACTGGAAGTGGCCGGCCAGAGTTCCAGGTGGTCGGGGAGGTCGCCGGCGACGGGAAGTCGCCAGCCGGAGTAAGGAAAAGAAGAGAGAAAGAAGGGGCTTTCCAAGGGTGTGCTGCTACTGTTCACGGCCGGAATCCGGCGAGGGGTGGCCGGATACGGTGGTGGCCGCAGCTGGGGACGCTGGTGGACCAGGTGGTGGCCGGAGCTGGGCGGCGCTGCCGCAGCAGGTGGCTGCCAGAGTTTTCCAGGCGCTAGGCGCAACTTTCGGCGCGACGCGCGCGCTGGACGTGCAGGCCGCCGAGACTGCCGAGCCTGGCCGAGGACGCCGAGTGCTGGCGCGCGTTGCCGGGAGCTGCCGAGTGTTGGTGCGCAGCTGCCGAGACCGCCGAGACCCGTTGCGAGTGCTGTAGAGAACGCCGCGCGCTGGGCGCGGGCGCGCGGCAAGCGAACGACGGGACACTGCGCACGTGACGTCGTGTTTCCGATACGAAGCCCATTTCTTTCTGTCATTCGTTATCATCGAGTCGTTGCTGACGAGATGTCGTTGATCGAGGGTCGTGGGCCCTGTCAAAGTCAACATTTTGACTAAAATTACCAAAATACCCTCAAACTTATAATGCTCCGTTCGAGCTCGTTTCAACTCCGATCGAGCTCATTCTTTTTCCGTCGTGACCCAAATTCAATACTCTATCATCTCAGCCTTTTAAACTGATCTGTCCCTCTCGTTTCTTCGGTCTCGATCTTTTGGTCTCTCGATCCGTCATGGCTCTTACGATCTTTTCTTTCACCGAGAACTTTTATAGCTTTAATTATAATTATTAAGGATCTAAGAAAACATCATAACTTGTGTAGGCTACTCGTTGGATGGAGCCTCGATATATTTGGTTCTAGCTACTCACGCGGATACCACCGAATAAAGTGGGGGTAATTTCTAAACTCAGTATCTGTTTACAGTTTTCCCTATTCAAAGCATGATTGAGGAATACTAAATGCTGTGATTATATTTGTTGTGCCATACTTTATACTGTGCATGGGCTGCGGTCCACCTCTTTCATGCATTCGTCCCTTATCCATTTTCTACTACTCTGTTGAGGTTTGGTGGTTCTCTTGAAATGCACCAACGGTATTGAGACCGTTTTTATAGGATAAGACGGGGAAACCCCGCACCTATTCATCCCTTACCATTTCTAATATCTGTTGTGCATTTATGTGCTGTGTTCTGTGTTAGAATTATACGTATGTTGTATTTAAATATTTGTTGAGTGTCAAGAGGCGGAGTTTACTCCCACGAGTGTATTCCACGCACTCACCCCTTATTCTGTACTCACACTACAGGAGATGACGAGTATGCCGAACCCTAGATGGAGAGAGTTGGTGTTCTGACTAGACTTTTATATGTAGTACTGATGTATCGCAACACTTAAACAATGTTTTAAATTATTTCATGTTTTTGTAATATATATAAACTTGTACATGTTTTGAATGTTGGATCCTGATGTTGATATTCCGCTGCTATGATATGATGATCGGTTGAAACCGATTTTGATATGTGATTGAATCACATCGCCCCTTCATTCTTCTATTGTCTCTTACCTCCTTCATCTGTTTTTCGTCTCTTATCTTTTCTTTCTTCACGCCCGTGTGAAAACTCTGATATATTTTACGAAAAGAAAACGGGGCGTGACACAGGCACCACAAACATTCTCCTTTTTGTAAGCAACATCAGGTAGGCCTCTCACTAGGTTCTTTCTTGCTAGCTTGTTAATTGTCTTGAAGTTCAGATAGCTCATTATTTTGTGCCATAACTAACTCAACTCAGGAGTGCTTTTTAATATGAAGCAAGTTGGCTGCACTTTTGAACTCCAATAAGCAAGATAGATGTTGTCTCTCCTGGTGCCAGTAATCTTAACCTCATTCGTTTTGTTATCTTTTATCAGACATTTGTTGAGGTTGAACTCCACTGAACATCTTTTGTCACAAAATTGACTGATACTCAGAAGGTTATATTTCAGCCCTTTGACATATGATACATCACTGATTCTTGCATTGCCTCTGATTAAGCTTCATGTGCCTTTAGTGCTTCCTTTGGAGTCGTCTCCGAAGACAACCTTAGGTCCTTTGCATGGTTGGAAGTCTCTTAATCCAGCTTTGTTGCCAGTCATATGTCTAGAGTAACCACTATCAATATACCATACATCACTGTTGCTTCCTGGCAATTGTTCCTGTAAAAAAATCAGGTAGATTTAGGTACCCAAAGTACGGGTCCTAGGGGGTTAGTCCTCTTTGAGACCCACACTTGCTTACTGGTAATTGTCTTACCAGTAGCCTGGGTGGCTCTCTTTCTGTTAGTACCCTTGGCAGGATACTGTTTGAATTGTGTGTGTACTGGAGCTTTCCAGATTTTATGTTTCCTACTCGAGGAAGTTTCTCCCTTATACCCTTCAAAAACTTCAATCCTTTCAAGATGACGTACTTGAGCTCTGGTATAATAGGGGTAGAAGTTTTGCTGATCTCTGGGAGATTGTTGTTTTCTTCTCCTTCTAGCAACATACTAATTATGTTGCTTCCTGAGTTTCTAAGCAGTCTTACTCTCTCCTTCTGTAGCATGGGCTTCTTTCATTTATCCAGGGTACTGGTTTTGTTCAATCGTCCATTAGTTGGAAGCAGTTCCTGAGCATAGGGAACTTTTGTTTGAACAAACTTTTCTACCTTGGATGTGCTTGTTGCTCTCTGAGAGGAACTGACACAGTATCCTAAACCACTTCCTGCATGAGCATTCTATGTCTCCAAGATACACTTTTGTGTCTTCCTTGCTGACTTTTTATACACATCAATTGTGTTTTGCAATCTAGTTTTCTCAGTTTCTAGCTTGGTGACTAGCAGCTTCAACTTGGAGACCTCAGCTCTGAGATTGTTGCATTCTGTACTATAGTACTCCAGGTCAGTAACATGTTCCTTCAGTACAGTTTGCTCACTCTTGAGCTGAATGTTTTCTTCCTTAAGTTTTTTATGAGCTGGATTAATCTGCTCAAAGTCACTCATGATCTGTCTAAAAGACTGGATCATGTTCAGCTTCTCAGAACTAGAGACATCAAGGGATTGAGATGTTACCTCATCATCTTCTTCTTCCTCACATCCTTTGGCCATGAGGCATAGCAAGGCTTCCTTATCAGAGATAGAGCTGTCAGAATCCCTCTCGGATAAGCATTCCTTCTTAGGTTCCTCTTTGGAGCTGTTTGTTGGCTTCAAAGCTTCAGCTTCATTTAGGAGAGCCCGGAGTTTTTGCTTGTCATCCCTCATCTGCTCTCTTCTCTGCACCCTCTCTTCCTCAGTATACTTCTAGACTTGAGAGTAGGGGTAGTTTCTGGCGAAGTATCCAGGTTTCCTGCAGTTATAACACAAGTCAAAGGAACCTGTGTCAGCTTGCTGTTTTGGCCTTACCTGGGGACTTCTGTCGAATGGTTGAGGCTTCTTCCTGAAGTCTTTCCCTTTGTCATTGGTCTTCAGGAACTTCTTGAATTTCTTCAGTAAGAGGGGCATTTATTCCTCAGCATCTTCTGCAGGTATTTATTTCTGCTTGCTCTTTAGCTTACTACTGCTTGTGGTAGCAGTATCCTAACTTCTAGCAGTAAGTGCTGCAACCTTCGAGTTTGATCCTTCAACTTCTTTTTTTCTTCATTCTATATCGAACTCGAAGGCTTTAAGATTTGAGAACAGATCAAAGATGCTCATGGCATTGAGGTCTAGAGAGACTCTCATAGCAGTCTCCTTGTTGTGCCACTCTAATAGCAGAGCTCTCAACACCTTTTGGGTGTAGGTCTTTCCAAGGGATTCCACCTCACTGATGATAGTTGTGAATCTTAGATCAAGTTCTTCTAGTGTTTCTCCAGGCTTCATTGTGAAGCTTTCATATAGTTTAGTAGCCTTGGAGATCCTGTTGTCTCTGGCAAGTTCGTTGCCTTCACATATCATCTCCAGCTTATCCTATATCTCCTTGGCAGTCTTATATCCATTCACCTTGATGAAGGTTCCCTTGTCCAACATAAGGAATAGAACATTCTTGGCCACATTGTCAAGGTTGGCTCTCTTTCTTTCTTCAGGAGTGTATTCGTATCTTTTCTTAACAATGTACTCTGCAGGTGGTGGTGCTCTTGCTCGTGGAGTGAATCCTGGAGGTACATCAACATCCTCATCTATGATAGATGTGCCCTCTCCCTCACATGTTGTTGCTGCTTCAGTTATTGCAGCTTCTGCTCGTTCACATTCTCGCCGTTGCTACGTAAGGATAGGGTTTACTTTATAGATACCTAGCGGCCCTTCGGTTATAACATACCACATTTCATCATGCATGGCTAACAGGTGAGCCTCCATGAGAATCCTCTAGTCATCATATTCATCTATGAAAAAAATAGAGAGTTTGTATGATGAAATATCCATATTTGTGCTAAACCGATGATTTTGGTCACATGAAAAGAAAAATGGTTTTTCCAGTAGAAACAGGTGGATCTGGGTAGGTTACCAGACAAGTTGGTTTTTAACCCAACTTACTCGGATACCACTTGTTGGTCCCAAGTGGTCAGAGGTTCAGAGGGAGGTGCATAAATCTCTATCGATTCTTAGAACGTTTAAAACTATGGTGAACATGTTCCTGATTCTATAAAGAATGCAGTAACCTTACTCGATTCAGAAACCTGGCAGTAAGTTGATTCTGGTTCCTGACTCGGTTATCATAGTATGCAGCGGAAAAATATAACGATAGAGTTTCTGTTTGAAAAACGTTTTCTTTTGCAAGTATGCTTTTTACCAAATGGTTTTAGCAGAATGCTTATGATGTATGCAACAAGATATAGAAATGTAATACAGCAAGCATGATAAGCAGTAAACATTTATGACTTATAGTGGTTCGAAGGTGGTGTAACCCTTCTACGTCCACTCTACTTCTTCCCAGAGGAGAAACTTTGTTAAATCAGTTCGTTTTACAAGCCTAGCTTTACAAACCTCTTTCTAACACAAGTTTACCTACTTGAATCAACAGATTCCTAGGTTTTATCCCACACAGGGTATAAAACTCACATAGAGTTACAAAACCTACACAAGACTAATACTTAGCAAGGATCAAATCCTATCAACTAAGAACACCAAAGATAAAACAACCTAGCACACATTAAATGGTTAAAAAGTATATGTATTTCTTCAACTGGTGCAACAGGAAGACATCCTTGAACTTGAAAGCTCGAGTGCTTGAATAGCTGTTTCTTGAAGGTTGAGTGACTGAGCTTGGAAAGCTTAAGAAAATTGAAGGCTTGAGAATATTTGCTAATAGTTTAGATAAAGCTTCAGTTGTCTCCAAGGTCACTCTTTCCTCCTATTTATATTAGAAGAAAAATGCCCGTTGAGGAGAGACATTGTCCTTGTTGCATTTCAAAAGTGATCTTCAAATCTTTGTAATTAATGTGTCTGAAAACACCGGGTACAGGACCTCGTCCTTCTCTGATCCGCATTAATGGCGTCACTCCTCGGCTACAGTGCTTTTGCAGAGCCATGGGTCCAGGTGGCATCACCTTATTGGCCAGGCACAAACTTCTATCTAACGGATGCTTGACAGGAACTAATCCTCGTATAACATTCACATTATACCTCGTACTGAAATGAAAAGATAGAAGGAACTTACTACTTGCTAAGAGTGCAGTGGCTGTTTACTGTTTTGTGCCTATTTTCTGATCTGCATCAGCTTCTTGTTTCTAAATAGCTACCTATTCCTGAAACCTGCAGTCAGCTTCCTGTCTGCGATAGCTTCCTGATTCTGAACAGCTTCCTATTCGAGAATCCTGCAGTCAGCTTCTTGTCTTCATGCATGTTTGTTTTATGCTGCTTTACTGATCCAACTTCCTGATCCTGGTTCCTTCTTTAGGTTACTGACTTTCTTTACTGAAAATCAGTCTCCAAGACTCCTTCATCTCTAGAATCCTACTATGATCAGTATCATCTATCTTTCTATATATACGACTTTATAAAATACAACTCAGAAAGATAAACCTATCAAACTATAATTCACTTATAAAATGTGGATAAAAGGGGTATTCTAACTTTCTAACCAAAGTTACATTATCTCATCAAAACTACAACAGAAATATCCCAACAAATTGACATGAATATCCCAATTTCTCTCTTTATTCCATCAAACCATGATTAATTCTATAATCTAAATAATAAAGTAATAATGATTAATTCAATATTTCTTTGATGCAAACATAGCTTTAATAAAAACACTGTATGTAGTTGAAACTTTTACGCAAAAGAATTGTGATGAATATTGATTTGGCAATCGGGCAAAACTTATAGCAGTCGGGCTTCAGGCGGAACGCACAACGGGTGAGGAGTTTTTCATAATTTTAAAACTTATTCAAAAGATTAAAAATTTTGAGGAAATTTTCAGGTTCGATTAATATTTTTTAAAATCATCTATTAATTTTGCAAAGTATTTTGAAGTTATTAAACAAAACTAATTGATTCGAACATTAACATACAAGAGGTTAAAACGTATGTTAACAAATTCATCAATACCTGGTGAGAAGACGGAGGTGGAAGAATTGAGAATGATGAAATAAGGAAGAGAGAAGGAAATACAGGTAGAGTGGAGAAGATAACCACCTTTAAATTATGATTAAATATGATTTTTTATTTTTCTAAATGTACAAGTGTATAATAGGTATGCTAAGGGGGTGTATTTAATAAACAAAATAGATTCAAAAATGTTAGGGGTGGATATAGTAAGGTGGGTGTATTCATGAAATGGGGGTGTATTTAGCCCCACCCAAAACATTAATATATTAGAATATTATATAAATAAATAAATGTATATATATATTATTAATATATTTCGGTATTTCGGTATATTGAAATATCGAAATTCAAAATTTTTAGACCGATACCGACCAAAATTTTCCATACGATATGGTATCGTACCGAAAATTGGTATACAAAAAATATCGGTATTTTCGGTAAATTTTGGTACGATAAGTGCAGTATTTCGGCAATTCAGTATTTTCCCCAACCCTACTATAGACCACAAACTCCTCAGTAGTACTTTGAATAGTCAAAATAGGTGTCGATCGAGGTTAATCTTGCTTAAACTCTTGAAAACTCTTCTCACATTTCTCAGTTCACATAAATTCATTGGTAATATGTTTGTTGATGGAATTTCCTGGGTTACCGACGGTAATTTCCATTGATAATTTGTGTGATTTTTAGTGTATAAGCTCCTTGAAAAACTCATAAAATGTTTAGGAGTTTATATATTTTAAAAAATTATTTGACTAAAATTATATTTTAACAATTTATAAACCTAAAAATAAGCTACATTGAGCTTATAAGCTCCAAAGAAAAAATAGCAGGGGTCCATCTATTTTCCTCAAATCTTATAAGTTATACTTCAAATTACAAAACTACCACTAAAATCATTACATAATTCCAACCTTACCCTCCACATTTCAGACATTGAATTTTCACATGTTTCCAACCCTAATCTCTTATTCTCTAGTGTTCTTCTGTATCGATTCTTTGATGAATGATCTATGAATCTCCACAATTGTACATATGTCAATTATCTCCATAATTATTTTTATATTTTGGTTAATTTTATGCAATTATATGTAATTTATCACACAAATGGTAGATTTGATAACTCAAGCTTAGCCTTCAATTTTCTTTGCTACTCAAGGGTTAATTTGAATCTTATTCACTCGAAATCCACTTTCAATTGCTCTTGAGGTCAGTTTGTTGGGTGTAATACATGCAATTTGATTGAATCGTTCCGAACAACTCACTATTAGATTATCTCATTTCATCCTTCACTATTGTTATAATGTTTAAGATTGGTGGATGAATTTTGATAGCAAAAAGGTGAACTGTGTAAATCAGAGAGAAGAAGCAGTTAGTCCCTTTGTTTGTAACAAATTCTTAAGCTTGTTAATTGGTAGAAATCAGGTTAATGATGTTGTCTTGTTTTTTAGAGGTTATGTATTTAGGTCAAAGAGTTTTCACCCATATAATTTTAGTTTTAATATTGTAATGTGAGGTTTATGCTCGCAGGTAAAGTTGAGAAGACATTTTATGGCTAATAGCTCCATAAAATTTATGTATTATTTTTAATGTGATAATTAAGCTTTTGAATTAGGTAGTTAATTGAATTATTCATTTGGGCTTTTATAAGTCTTTAGAATTATTATTATTAAGTTTGTTGACATCTTCATTGAAATGGTGGTTCATTTTATGTTGCTGAACATATCTTTTTCTTAACAATAATCTGAAACTATTTTTTTACAGATACATTATGTGTTTTGCTTAACATTTCACTAGTTTATCATATGCTTTATTTAAGTGTGGATGTTTTGTTTTTGTTATGGTTAATCTGTATCCTAAATTTTGGATTTGAAATTGAGGATTTTCACTAGTTTGTTGTGGACATTCTTTTTTACTCAAGAGTTTAAAACTATTCTTTTTTAGTCAAGAGGATATTTTCTTGGACCATTATATCCTTAATGAAATTGTTGGTCCCAAGTGGCATAAAGGTTTAGAGGGAGGTGAATGAACCTCTATCAATTTTGAAAATTCTTTCCAACTTACTGCACTGTAACTTAAACAGCTTACAACGCTGGGATACAGCTCTGCTTACTGCAGCAAGAGTTCTTTACACATCGGAAACTTAAACCTTTTGATAGAGTTACTTTTGAAAACCTCTATAGAAATATGAGTTTTAGCAATCTTTATATGTAGTATGCTCTAGGATATAGATGCAGTATGCTAAAAGAAAAATAAACACACAAATGCTTATAGTGGTTTGAAAGTGGTGTAATCCTTATAGGTCCATTCTACTTCTTCTCAGATGAGGAACTTTGTTAAACAAGTTATTTTACAGGACTCAAACCTTACAACTATCAATCTAACTAGTTTACACCTACTAAGACTTAGCTTCCACATAGGTTGCTCAATATCTAAAGACTGACCCACACAGGATCCTATGAACTCACACAAAGTTATTGCATTTTCTCCTAAGATTAAACACTTAACACAAATCAAAATCCTATCTACAGAGGACACCTAAAACAACTTAAGTACACAACATAGACGTTGAAAGTATATAGGTTTGTCTTCAACTGGTGCTCGAAAGAGCCTTCACATTTCTTGAGCTTGATCTTAGGCTTAACTGCTTCTAGAGGTTGAGTGATAGAAAACTTTAAGAGTGAATGCTTTTAGAATTTGAATGCTTCTCAATTGAACTTGAGTATTTAGATTTTCAGTAGTTGACTCGGTCAGATCTTCCACTATTTATAGATGAAGTGATATGTCCATCGAAGGGAGACACAATCACTTTGAATTTGAATTCTCTTCAAGTGTAGAGCTCGCATTAATGATCTCTGAAGGTTGCATTAATTATTTCTTGTTTAGCACTCCAGGGCATTAAATGTGATTATACTAAGTTGTAGGTTTCAGCAGTGTCAGGCCGTATGTCCGCTGCTTATTGGTTCTTGGTACTGCTTTAATCACTTTGTCTCTATTGACTAGTTTTGTTTTGTTGAAGTGATCGAATTTCGGACTTCTGTTGATCTTCCCGTACTGCATTGGAATTAGTATCTCTTCATTCTTCTTATCTCTTTAACTTAGTTAAATGCAACATTTTCTTTCTGCAACTGTATTTACTGTTCTGGCAATATCCCAGCATACTGTTCTTTTGTTATAGCTTTACTGTCTGCAGTAACTAAGTTTACTGCTCTATCAGAATTCTGTTATTTACTAACTTGATGCTCCCACGATATTAGACTTCTTACTGCTTGCAATATTTCTTTTCTTCAGAACTTAGGTTACTGAATCTTGATCTCCTCCATTCTTCAATCCTAAAAATCTAGACTCAAGTTCTAGTCCAGTATCACTTAAACATTGTGAAAAAAGGGGTACTCTAAAATCCTATTATAAGGACATTTTTTCTCATCAAAATCTAAACAATAATATCCTAACAATTTTCCTCTTTTTGATGAAGATAAAACCTTTACATTATGCAGTTTATTACAGTATTTAGATTTCATTTACACTATATCAGAATGTTGAGGTTTACAGAATGTACATAAAGAATCATATACACTATACAAATAAATAAATAATAAACTAATATCCTACACTACTGTATCAAAACATATGAACTATTACTAAAGATACACTAGACATGTGTCAGAGCAATTTAAAAGACTACCTATCAGAAAGAACTAACTATCAACTATCAGCACGTTATATAAAACAGATATTTCTAACATGCTTATCTTAAATAGAAAGAAAACACAAAGTTCATAAGTTGTGAACTTGATTGTTCATAGAGTAACATGTGTTATAGAAATGACCACAAGTTACATAGTACATTGTTCAAGGAATAAATGCACAAAATACAGCTTACATATATGAATTACAAATAGTGCAGTAAGTTGTTCCTTGATCTTCAGGTCTTCAGGAATTTTTGTATGATAGTTGTCTCTTCGCAGAACTTTCTTCAGGTTTTTTCTTATCTCGCTTAGTTCCTTTCCACCAATTTGCAATTGATTCTTGGTAGGATTCTTCAAGTTGTTGTTTGATCTTGGTACTTAAATATATCTTAGCCAATAGTCATCACAGAAAGGTATCTCATTGTCTTCTTTTACCTCGTTTATTAAATGCTTCTAAGATTATAACTATCCAGCTCTAGCTAACTTCTCATACTTCTCTGATGTTGTCAAACATGTAGGATAGCTGGAAAAACAGTTCATCTGATATAAATATTTGAAATACCTTAAGTATTCAACCCTTTTAAGTAGAGTGATTTCTTCAAAAGAGGGGTTCATGTCTTTAAGGAGAGTTATTTTGTTGAATAGCTTCAGATTTCATGCGATGTTTTCCTTTAGGGGTCTTTGATCTAGTAGAATTGAAACTTCTGCAGATGAATTATCTAGATCAAATCAAGAAACGTCTTGTGGTAGATACTGATAGAGAGCATCGTCTACCTTCTTCATAAGATTAGTCCTTATAGGTTCGACAACTCTAAGATGGGAAATCCAATCATCTTTTTTCTCATTCTTTCTTCATCAGCAGCTTTCAACTGTCTCCATCTATCTTCATCTAATCTTCACAGTAGGATTGCTTAAATGTTTACTTTTATAAGGAGGTCGTTGTTGTCTGTTGCTTCTTCTTCCTTAATGAGGTGGGGTTGTTGTATCTCTTATGTCTGTTCTGGATGCTATCATAGATGCAGCAGCACCAGCACCACCTTCTCATTCATAGATATCTTTTTTTTTCGTAGGAGGGCTTCGACCAGTATTGGATGAGGATCTTCTTCATTTCTTACTAACCAGGCCATCCTCATCATCATCATCTTCCTTATCCAAGGATTGCACTACTTTATCCACTGTTACTGCTCACACTCATTTTCTTCGTAGGAGGGCTTCAACCAGTGTGGGATGTGGATCTTCTTCATTTTTTGCTGACTAAGCCCTCCTCATCATCATCTTCCTTCTCCAAGGATTGCACTACTTATTCCACTACTGTTGCTAACACAACATCATTTCTCTTTCTCTGTTTACCGCTTCTTTATTCAGCTTCTTTTTCCCCATTTTTGTCATCACCAACTGAGGCTTTAAAGAAAGAAGGTGTAGTGTTTCCAGCAGGGGCATGTTGTAGATATGCTCCAAGCATCATATCATGAGTTCTCCAACAACCTATCATTCGTTTCCTGAGATCCACGTGTCTGATTGGAGGCTCCTTGTAGAATGTGTTTCTTATCTATTTTCATATTCTATTGTTCTTATATTTACTGCATGTATATCTCATATCATAATGCTTAAAAGACTTTCAAACTTTATATTTCAAAGGGTTTTCAAAGGACCCTATCTATCAAAATTATACATTTCCGCTACAAGAACTCTGACAGTCACTGCAACAACATTGTTTAATAGTGTTGTAAGTTGTATTGTATTCAACATTATAAGCTGTTATAGGTTACAGTGTTGTAAGTTCCAAATTTTATTAAAAATTTGAGAGAGGTTCATTCACCCCCTATGAACCTCTATGCCACTTGAGACCAACAATATGCTTTACATTCATTTAGGCTAGATTAAAAAGAGTTGTACATGATAATAGAATATTGGGAGAAGTTATGCGTAATTCAATTCTCAATTTTTCCATTCCAAAATAGAGAAGATATTACTAAGTTAATGTTGGATACTCGAAGATATAGATCATCATTGGTGAATTAAAGGATATTATTGTAGAATCCTTCAAACTACTTATCCAATGCCAGGGCAAGTTGTAGCACCCCGGATTAAAATAAGCATAATTGAATAACTAAATATTTGAACCCTGACTTAATAATTATGTGCGATTATTTTGACTGTTTAAATTAGTACGTGCGTTTCAGATACATGGTTAACGTCGGTTTTAGATGGGTATATTTATCATGACATGGAACCTAGGATATTATTTTACCACGAGATTCGTTTCGGAAATACGAGAAAATAAAAACAAACTAGAGGTCAATCGAAGACCCGTAGCTCAACTGACGAAGGAAAGGGTAAAATTTTGATAAAAGGTAAAAATAAAAATAATATTTTAATGAAAGGTAAATTAAGATATTTTTGGTAAATAGAAATTTTTCAACGGTAAAAAGGTAATTGCCAAAATCTATAAATAGGGGCTCATTATTTCAAAACTTATACGTTTTCAAAGTCAACGACCCGAGCGACGCTCGCGACGCGAACACGCTATCGGTTGGATTGAGAATCGGGATCTTATAGGCTATCTGTTGGATTGGGAATCAAGATATCAAGTCTGTGATACTTGCGACTCACGTGGTAACCATCGAACAAGGTGGGGGTAATTTCTAAATTCTAAACCTTGATGTGTTTACTGTTTTCCCTATTGGATATATGAACTATTGTGTATATTGTGTGCACTGTGATTGATTATGTGTTAATTGGTGAGCCTCTAAATGCACTAGCGGTATATCAAACTATTCGTAGGGGTAAGTCGGGAGATTCCCATACCTGAGATTTTGTAGGGTCGGGTGATGCCCGTACCTGAGATTCTGTAGGGTCGGGTGATACCCGTACCTGAGATTTGTAGGGTCGGGAGATTCCCGTACCTGAGTTTTGTAGGGTTGGGAAAGTTCTCGCACCTAAAGAATGAGTTATTATATACGTGCTATGCATTTTACGGATTGTGACTACGTGCCGATTGTTATGTATTTTTATTTGTACATCCATCGAATGTGATAAGACTGGATTTTAATTCCACGAGTGTATTCAACGCACTCACCCCCCACCTGTACTCACACTACAGGAGAAGAAGAGAATCTTGACGCGTAGAGAGAGGGGTGCCCTATCAGCTGAGTCCATCTTCCGGTTTTACCTTTTTAAAGATATGTTGTTCGTTTGTAAAAGAAAACTATATTTCTTCTTCTTTGTAAAGGATCCTGATGTTTTTCCGCTGTTATGTAAAATGGTTTTATTTCGGCTAGATGCCGAGGATTTGTATACATAAAATCGTATGTTCTCTTTCCCAAAGATTTCTATTTTATTTCATGCACGTCTTTTTCCCCTTCTTTCTTCACGCCTGCAAGTAAAACTCTGATATTTTGACCAAAAGATTTTGGGGTGTGACAAATGGTATCAGAGCCTAGTTCTACCCTTTGTAGGACTTTGCTCGAACTTGTTTGATAAAGTGAAAACGAGAAAAAATGTGTTTTGAAAATGAGAAAATCTTTTCGAAAAGAAATGGATAAGCACCATCCTCTCTCTATGAGTATCTCTCTCTGAAAATGGACTGGGTATAAAGAGTGTTCATCTGTTATATGTTATCTTGTTTGCATGATACATACGGTTTAGGTTTGATGAAGTGTTAAGGATATACGGTTTAGGTTTGATGGGGTGTTAAGGATATTGTGCCACGATAAAAAGATCTTTTAAAAACCTTTGGATGTCACTACAATCGACACACTGCTCTGAGTCACCGCCACAAAGCCGCTGACTGCAGCAGCGTGAGCTAGTGTGCGAGTATGGCCGTTCGCAAGAGTTGATGTTGTGTGACTGATAGTTGAAACTACCATGGGCCCTTGTTTACAACAAGTGTGCTAATGAGTGGGTTTTCACAGTTCATGGTTACGATATGTAAAATCGCTTTAGATGCCTGAGGTCTAGGGGGACCATGTGAGGATGTCAGTGATATGTTTCAAGATGTATTGCTTATGATGTACTTTTCTGGTTGGTATATGCAAGTTGGATATACGCTATCCTACATGAAAAGATTATGGAGTGTTTATAAACGAATGACAAAGAATCGAATGAGAATGTTATATGATTTACGGAGTAATGTTTATGGGTACTGTAGTACCAGTTATTGATTTATCTGATGTGAAAGATTGATGGGTTACATGGGGTAAATTATAAGGGTTGGTCTCGTATGTCATCTATAGAACGATGCGAACGAAAAACCTTTGCCAAGGTTTAAGGATTGCGCTTGGGAGTAGAATTCTTTTAGCCAATCTATATGCGTTAGAGATGAAGGACGTTGATATGGTGGTGGAAATGGATTGGCTTACAGTAAAATCACGCGGTAATCAAGTACCACGCGTGAGAGATTGTTTCTCAACCACGTGGAGAACCGGAGTTCACCTTTCAAGGGACATGAGTTAAAGTTGACTCAAGGATTATATCGAACATAGAGACAACCCAGATGCTTAGCAAAAAGGAATTGCGAAGCTTGGTTGGTCAACATGGTAGACCCCGAGAAAGAATCGACTACCATTGAGAAGATGCCGGTGATAAAGAAATTCATGGAGGTGTATCGAGTACCAAGAGCTGAACAAGAGGACAATGAAGAACAAGTATCCACTACCTCGGATTGAAGATCTCTTCGATCAAATAAGAGGCACCAGTGTGTTCTTGAAGATTGACTTAAGGTCTGGATCTTACCAAATGAAAGTCAAAGTTACGGATTCATCCAAGAAGGCATTCAGGACGAGAAATGGAAAGAACGACGCGACACGAGAATAAGAGGATGAGATTCTGGCAAAGTAGCCAGTCTTGTCGTTTCTTAAGTATGTGCTCAATTTCGAGGACGAAATTATTTTAAGGGGTAAGGGATGTAGCACCCCGGATTAAAATAAGCATAATTGAATAACTAAATATTTGAACCCTGAATTAATAATTATGTGCGTATATTTTGACTGTTTAAATTAGTACGTGCGTTTCAGATACATGGTTAACGTCGGTTTTAGATGGGTATATTTATCATGACATGGAACCTAGGATATTATTTTACCACGAGATTCGTATCGGAAATACGAGAAAATAGAAACAAACTAGAGGTCAATCGGAGACCCGTAGCTCAACTGACGAAGGAAAGGGTAAAATTTTGATAAAAGGTAAAAATAAAAATAATATTTTAATGAAAGGTAAATTAAGATATTTTTGGTAAATAGTAATTTTTCAACGGTAAAAAGGTAATTGCCAAAATCTATAAATAGGGGCTCATTATTTCAAAACTTATACGTTTTCAAAGTCAACGACCCGAGCGACGCTCGCGACGCGAACACGCTATCGGTTGGATTGAGAATCGGGATCTTATAGGCTATCTGTTGGATTGGGAATCAAGATATCAAGTCTGTGATACTTGCGACTCACGTGGTAACCATCGAACAAGGTAGGGGTAGTTTCTAAATTCTAAACCTTGATGTGTTTACTGTTTTCCCTATTGGATATATGAACTATTGTCTATATTATGTGCACTGTGATTGATTATGTGTTAATTGGTGAGCCTCTAAATGCACTAGCGGTATATCAAACTATTCGTAGGGGTAAGTCGGGAGATTCCCATACCTGAGATTTTGTAGGGTCGGGTGATGCCCGTACCTGAGATTCTGTAGGGTCGGGTGATACCCGTACCTGAGATTTGTAGGGTCGGGAGATTCCCGTACCTGAGTTTTGTAGGGTTGGGAAAGTTCTCGCACCTAAAGAATGAGTTATTATATACGTGCTATGCATTTTACGGATTGTGACTACGTGCCGATTGTTATGTATTTTTATTTATACATCTATCGAATGTGATAAGACTGGATTTTAATTCCACGAGTGTATTCAACGCACTCACCCCCCACCTGTACTCACACTACAGGAGAAGAAGAGAATCTTGACGCGTAGAGAGAGGGGTGCCCTATCAGCTGAGTCCATCTTCCGGTTTTATCTTTTTAAAGATATATTGTTCGTTCGTAAAAGAAAACTATATTTCTTCTTCTTTGTAAAGGATCCTGATGTTTTTCCGCTGTTATGTAAAATGGTTTTATTTCGGCTAGATGCCGAGGATTTGTATACATAAAATCGTATGTTCTCTTTCCCAAAGATTTCTATTTTATTTCATGCACGTCTTTTTCCCCTTCTTTCTTCACGCCTGCATGTAAAACTCTGATATTTTGACCAAAAGATTTTGGGGCGTGACACAAGTTTCAGCAAAAACAACACCTATTCAAATCAGCAAAGCCGCAATTGATGATGACAAAACGTGAGAAGAAGAACAGAGAAAAGATGAAAAGCTGGATGTTACAGTTGCAGAGGTCTTAGCATCTTTAAGTGAAGAAAAACATGATGACGACTAGCTATTGACGACCAAAAAATACAAACATTATGCATCTGCAACTGGTCGTAGTCCTCCTGTAAAAATGAAAAAAGATGACAAAGATGAAGGTGGTGATGACTCTGTTGTATCTTTGGTAGCAGGCAGCACTGTATCCAAAACAGTTGCAAGAAAGTATACAACAGCCCCACCTACACAGCAAACTAGAATGAGTATTGAAAGACAACCACAATAGTAGCAAAAGAAAAAACCTTTAAGCAGATGTGCTACTAAAAGGGCATATAATGAGAAGAAAATTGTTGAGGGAGTTGAGAGACAAAAAAAGGAAAGAGAAGAAGAAGCCTAGATACAGAGGCTTAGAGTTGTTGAAGAAAGAAAATCTAAGCTTATGAATAAAGTTGATGATGCTCTCTATCAGTATCCACCACAAGATATCCCCTGTATTGATCTAGATAATGTCTTAGTTGAAGTATCAGTTCTACTGGATCAGAATCCTTTGAAAGAAAATCATGTCTAAGATTTGAATATCTTCAAACAAGTGATTCTGTCAAGAGACAGTAATCCATCAATCGAGCAGATCACTTTATACAAGAGAACTGAATATCTGAGGTATTTTAAATATCTCTGTCAGAAGAATTTGTTCAGAAAATTCGACACTTTTCTATCTATCCTTGAGAAATATGAAGAGCTAGCAAGAGAATGACTACTTGACATGTGGAAAGATCTTATTGACAGAGTGAAAAAAAGAAAAATATGGCTTTCTATGAAGATTTTTGGCTCAAATGGATACGAATTCCAAGGATCAAATAGAAGCTTGAGGAATCCTATCAAGAGTCTATAATGGATTGGTGAAAGCGAACATCTAGAGGAGAAATATTAAGAAGACCCAAAGAAAGTTCAACCAAGAGATCACTATTCCAACAACTAAGCTGAAGATTTGAAGACAGAAGAACTGTAGGATACAACAAATTAACTCACTGCATTATTCTTTGTATATGTATTGTGTAAGTTATACCTATTTTATTAATCTTCTATCTTTTTATAACTTGTAACCATACTCCAAAAGATCTTAATGAAAAAAGTTACATTTCTGTTGATCAAGTTCACAACTTCCTTATTGCATGCTTTATTTATGACCTATATTCTGATAGTATTTAAGTATACTTTAATATAACAATATAAATACCTATGATGTTCGGATACATTTGTTAGTTCATTTTGTTTTTGATACAAATCTCATGTATCTTAAAAATCCTTTATTCTTTATTCTTATGTACACTATACAGTCTTTACTTTGAATAATCTTAATTTGTTTAATGGTATATTTTAAAGATATCCTCTCTTAGAGCAAGTAAGTATAATGCTCTAGCTACTCTATTTCTCGCAATGTAACTGCACAATATAATGGTTATGTCATCATCAAAAAGGGGGAAATTTCTAGGAAATTAATGTTTAGATTTTGATGAGGCAAAACACAAGTATAATAGGAAATTAGAATGCCCAATTTTTCACCATGTTTATATGAATTTAGACTAGATTTGAGTCAATAGTTTAGGTTGAAGAATGGTGAAAAGTAAGTAAAGACCATGCTGCAAGCTGTAAGTGAACAGCTGCTGCAAGAAAGAATGAAGTATTGGATGTTGTAATCTGAAAGTTACAGCAGACGGACTACAAGTACTCTTGCTGCAAAAAGACTTAAGATTGCAGGGACTAAGTGTTGCATGCTGCAAGCTGAAGAAGCAAGAAAACAAACAACATGCAGACCTGATAACAACGATGTATGAGGAAGATCAAGATCAGCCCAAAGTTTGGTCATTTCAACAGATCAAAAACTAGCCAGTAGAGACAAACTGAAGAATGCAGTATAGAGAGCCAATGAACAATGAACACCTGACCTGACAGACTGCACAAAAGCTGCAATCTAATACAAACAATTTTAATGAACCTGCAGTGTAAGACAAGAAACCTTAAATGCTAATCCTAGAAGACATTTAATGCAAGTCCTACACTGAGAAAAAAGATTCAAATGCTAATGTTCGTGTCTCCTTCAATGGGCATAAATCTACACCTATAAATAGAGAAAGAGAAGACTGAAACAACTAATGAAATTATAACTCCTAAGTTACAAGCAAGAAAACTCCTAAGTGTTCAAGTACTCTCAAAAGCTAACAAGTTTCAGTTATTCAACCTCAAGAAGCCATCAAGTATTTGATCAAAGTTTCAGAAATCTCAAGGAAACTTCCAGCACTAGTTGAAGACCTTATTTATACACTTTAACCCTTTGTTGTGTGTTTGGTTATTTTAGGCATCCTCAATTGATAAGGAAGTAGTTCCTTGCTGAGTGTTATATTGTCATAGTCTTAACAATAACACTATGTGGGTTGTTTAGATCCTATGTAGGTCTGTCTTTGAAACTTGTAGTAACCTATGTGGAAATTGAGTTCTAGTAGGTGTTGATTTTGTTAGGTATAGAATTTGTTAGTAAGAGTCCTGTAAATCAAACTGACATAATGAAGTTCCTCCTTGAGAATGAGTAGAGTGGACGTAGAGGAATTACACCACCCTCGAACCACTATAAGACCTTGTTGTTTTACATTTCCTGCATTTTGTTCTATATTTATTTGTTGCATTATACTTAGCATACTACATAAAATATCTTTTGAAATCTCATAAGTTTAAAGGTTTTTCAAAGCACCCTATCTATCATAAAATTTTATTTCTGCTGCAAGAACTCTGATAGTTACACTAAGCAGTACTGCTCAATAGTATTGTAAGTTGAACTGCATTTAATGCTACAACATTGAGTAAGTTACATAAAGGTTTTCAAAATCGATAGAGGTTTATTTAATCCTTCTAAACATCTATGCCAATTGGAACCAACAATTGGCTTACATTGCGGGATTCAATTATAATGAATATTGCTAGGTAAAGTTGATAGTTCTTTCGTATAATTTGAATGTTTTGGTTTTTTTAATTTTATGATTATTATGACTTATATGTTTGATATTTTAATTATGACTTTATATTTTACTAGAGTTTTAAACTTTTTTGTTGAATTTAATATATATTTATACCATATAACTACATATAAGAATTTGTTACATGCATTAAATAATTAGAATGTTTTAATTTTTGAAAGGTGATATGAAATAATTTACCTCAACATTTACACAATTCTTAATTGTTTTATAATTGTTATTAATTTTTATAGTATTCAATTTTGTGTTTATTAATTGTTTGTACTTCAATTTTAAAAATACACAATTATTGTTTTATAATGCAAAAAATAGTTTGTTATATATTATTTAATATTTCAAACTACTTTAGATAAAAAAAAATAGGAAGGAAAATAGATGTTCATATGTTTTTATTAACAGTGTCTATTTTTTGGTCATTTTGATGTAAGTATAGCATATAATGTCAATTACTTTAATATCTTATAAGAAAATAACTTAAAAGTTGTATATGACTATAGTCAAAAATTTCAAGAGCTTATTTTTAACATAATTATATTTTGTGCACCAGATGCACGGATCCTAAATCCGTACAATTGGGTCGACCCGACCCAACAGTGCATTTCATACGCCCATGCGCACTTCACACGCCCACAAGCATGCCCACGCGTCCTAAATCCGCACCCAAACCCTAGTTTTACATTTATGTTCATCTTACCTTTTAGTTTAGCGAACTTAACATTTTAGTTATATTTGCCTAATCTTTATGATCTGTTCGCATAACTTTTTGTGTCATTTATACTAAAAAAAGTTTAAGTAATATCACTTAAATGTTATAAAATTTGTACATAAAGGTTATACTAGTATAACATAAAGGTTATATAACTTTTATATTATTTATACTAAAAAACATCTTAAGTAATTTTACTTAAAGGTTATAATTTATGTACCTAAGGTTATGCTAATATAATATACACAAAAATTTGCGTGAGACGGATCTTTTTTACCCACAAATAAAACTCATTTTCACAATTTTATATGTGAATTGTGAAGTGTGAGTTGTGTGTTGACCCATCTCACATAAGATAATCTGTGAGACGGTCTCACATAAAACTCAAATATAAAGGTTATACTCGTATAACATAAAGGTTACATAACTTTTAATTATGTTATTTATACTGGAAAGAAGTCTAAGTGATTTTACTTAAAGGTTATTATATTTATACATAAAGGTTATACTAATATAACATAAAGGTTAAATTATTATAAAATAAAGATTTCGATTATATTACATGAATTTTTATACTAAAAAGTCTAAATTATTCACTTACAGATTATGATATTTGTACATAAAGGTTATACTGATATAACACAAAAGTTATATTCGTATAACATAAAGGTTATGACATAAAAAAAAAATCTTAGTGCAGATCCGAGCCAAATCCATCCAGACCCAGCCCACATGCGTCCAGTCATACGGATCATGATCCGTGCACCTGGTTCACACAAACATTACTCTTATTTTTGAAATAAAACATTACATCTTATAAACTCTTCAAACAACTTATAAGATGTAGGAGCTTGTAAGATATTTAAAATAAATGTAATTACCCAAACACCCTCTTAACTACGTACAAAACTCTATTTGCTTAGAAAATCAGGCCCCTTTGGAACATCATCATTTAAAATTCCAAGAAGAATCCCAGTAAAAATATACTACCTTCATTTCAAAATAATTGACATCTGACAAAAAAATTTGTGCAACTGGTGCATGGATCTTAGGTTCATACATTCAGGTCGACCCGACCCGTCAAACGCACCCACGCACCTCCACGCGCGTGGGTGCGTGCGTCCAAATCTGCCCAAACTCGCCCCCAAGTGTTGTACTTTTATATTTGGGTAAAAATGCAAATATACACCTAATGTTTGGGTAGAGGTGCAAATTTACACTTAACCTTTTTTTGGAAGAAAAAAACACAAAAGTTATCTTTTTTTGAGCATTTTACCACTAAATAGATATATTTGTTCATCAACTAAAGGCTATTATGAAAAATCCTTTTTTAGATAGATGATTCTTTTTTTTAGGTTGCTAGTTATGATTATTCTATTTTTTGTGGTCAAATAATTTCTAATAAAAAAAATTTCAACCAATTAAATTAATTAAATTAAAAAATAATATAACAAAATTTTGTTAACGGGTTTTATGATATAATTTGAATCAAGCATAAAATTAGGTTAGCCTCTCAAAAAATAAAAACCAATTTTACAAAATTCCTCCACATTCAAATCATTGTTTAATATTGATTAAATGAATGAACCATAAATCCAACAAAATTCTAAATATATAAAAAAAATTAAAAAAACATTTTAGAAATTCTATATATAACATAGGTGTAAGTTTGGAAAATAAGTTTTTGAAAGTTTATATATAACCATAAATCCAATAAAATTATATATATAACATAAGTATATTTGGGAAAAAAAAATTTATATATTTAAATTTTGTTAGATTTATGGTTCATTCACTTAATCAATATTAAATAATAATTGGAATGTATAGGGATTTTGTAAAATTTGTATTTATTTTTGGAGAGAATAACCAAAATTTTATGTTTGATTCGAATTATATCATAGAATTCGTTAACAAACGTTTGTCATATAATTAATTTTTAATTTAATTAATTGAATTAGTTGCAATTTTTTTATTAGAAATTATTTGACCACAAAAAATAGAATAATCATATCTAGCAACCTAAAAAAAAAAAGGAATTATCTATCTAAAATAAGATTTTTTATAGCAACCATTAGTTGATGATCAAACATGTCTATTTAGTGGTAAAATGCTCATCAAGAAATATGACTTTGGTGTATTTTTGCTCCAAGAAAAAAGGTTAGGTGTAAATTTGCACCTCCTCCCAAACGTTGGGTGTATATTTGCACATTTGCCCTTATATTATGTTAGTCATACATTTTAATATTTTTAGTTGTACCTTAACATTTTTTTAAACAGCCATTAATACCTCTCATACTTTTTAGTTATGTTAGTTGTATATTAATATATTACATAAAGGTATAACTATGTTGATATAAGATATGAATAATATCATATAAAGGTATGAGTAATATCACATAAAGGTACATATGTACAAATTGTGCCAAAATTGATTTTTTTAAGTTAAATTATTACATAAAAGTATGATATTTATACATAAAAGTATTATTAATATAACATAAAGATATGAATAATATAATATAAAGTTATGATTAATATAGTATAAAGGTCAGGGCAAAAAAAATTGGCGCCGAAAAAAAAGACGCGGGCCGACCCGAGTGCATAGATCTAAGATCCATACACTTGATGCACATGAGACTTAATTTTGACGTTTTAACATTTTTCACACAGATAAAAGAGGCCTACAAAATGATCGATCTACCCATGACTTTCAAATATGTTTTTTTTTATTTGGTAAAAATATAATGTCAAGCCTACCTGGTGACTTTTTCTATAATTTGGTCTTGGTTTATTTCATGAGTAGCAGTTTGATTTTTGTAAAAAAAGTCTAATATATTTAATTGCATATATGTTTTTTTTTTTTGGTAAAAATATAATGTTTAAGTCTACCTGGTGACTTTTTCTATAATTTGGTCTCGGTTTATTTCATGAGTAGCAATTTGATTTTTGTAAAAGAGTCTTATGTATCTAATTTCATAATAAAAATCAATTATAATTTATAACCATGAAATGACTGAATTAAATTAATTTTGATTATGAATAGTTTTTATAATTTCATGGATAAAGTTTTGGGTGAGAGCATCTCACGGATCTCATTCCGTAAGACGGGTCGGGTCGAATTGAATATAAGAAATTATATAATACTTTTGTGTGTATTAGGTAATATTTTTTTATATATTAGTTATATGATGTGTTTTGAATTGAGTTAGACTATAAAAAAATATGTAATATTTTTATATGTATCAAATAATATTTTTCTCTATATCAGGTAATATTTTTGTATTATAGGATACATGACCCGAATTGGTTGAGTCGGATTTTTCAAAAAACATGCGGATTCTCCATGCTTTTCTCCCTCGGACGTGAGTTCTATAACATGTAATATTTTTGTATATATTAGGTAATATTTTTCTATATATATTAGGTTAATACCTTTATATTATTTACATATATTATATAATATAATATAAATATAATATAAAAAAATATTATCTAATACATACAAAAATATTACATAATTTTTTAAATTCAACCGACCCAACCCGTCCCGTAATCTAATGAAATGGTTTTCATGAGAGGGTTTTACGCAAAACTCACTCCATTTCATGAGCCAACTTTATATAACTTTTTGTATTATTCAACTACTCAAAAAGATAGCAATAAAAGTTTGACCTTACACATATAGAATATTAGAAGATTGATGTTTCGTCTACTCGAGATCTATATATACGCGGATATAATTAGTTGTCATTTATACGACAACTTGATACGTATCATGAAGTCTATCTGTATATGAGTAGTCAATGATTATAGACGTAAAAAAATCAGTCTAATTCAATTTGGATGCTAATACTCTTGCAAATTGCAAATTTCAAACTTTATATTTGGTCATAGATTATGCAATTATTTTAATATGCTCAATTAATAAGCCGAAAATCAAACCCCTTAAAGCCCCATTTGGCAACATAAAAATTCAATATTCTCATACGATACATACATACATACATACATAAAAATTAGAACGTGAAGACCTCCCATCTAAACAAGCAAATTAGGTATCGTTTTACATAGAATAAGTTAATCTCTCTCTCTCTCTCTCACACACACACACATATATATATATATATATATATGTGTGTCAGTTGAGCTTTTTGAACGGATTTGGATCCTCTGCTGGGCCAAAAACCCAGCACCTTGTGTTGTGGGTTTTTTTTTTTGTTGTTTTGTTTTGTTTTTTCTTTCTTTTGAGTAATAATTTTTTATTTTCTTTTTTTAGAGAATTATAAAAAAATTCACTTGATTTAATAAATAATCACATAACAAATAAAAAAAAAAATTATTACTCAAAAGAAAAAAAAAAAACAAAACAAAACAACCAAAAAAACCACAGCACAAGGTGTTGGGTTTTTGGCCCAGCAGAGGATCTAAATCCTTTTTGAACTCATCTGTAATATGCATTGAGCTTTTTGAATACACATTGATGTGACATGTTCCTAATCAACTATTATATCTGATATTTCATTTCATTATATAAAATATTAAATCATATGTTAATTAGTGATTTTATTTAATACATATAGTTTGTATTGATTATTTTGAAATATGAGTTGCACGTAAAATGAAATAATATATGGTTTCATTTGTAACCACAACTTTAAAAGAAGGGAAATATTAATGGGCATCTAATTGTGTCCACGAATAAGTGCAACGAATGTGATTGCCGTTGTTATATAATTAAGTATGAATTCTTGTAATAGTATATGATGTGCACATGAAGCATGAATCACCTAATTTATATCTGTATGTTTCTTGATATAAGATTAACGACAAGATCTATTATAATGTTTTTGCATGTTATAGTAGGTATAATTTCTCTCTAAAAAAAACTTTATATGATCTAATATAACAATAAGTAGAATTGTGAGAACTTTTCATTTACTTAATTTCGTGAAATGATGTAACTCACAATACATAAACCACAAAATAAAAATTGACTTGTAAAAATATATTTAAATTGCAGATAGTGAAATTCGATCTTTTAGAAATATATTAAGGTGTTCTCTTATAAAATTTTGTGAAAAAGTACTACACTTAACATTATGAATAGCAATTGTATGGAAGACATCCATTTCTATGGATATAATAGTAGATGAAGGGGACAAAGTTACGATATCAATGATTGGGTTGAAGATTTTCTTAAAAATAAAAAGGTAGAGATGTACATAAATTTAAATTGTGCTTGTAAGCCTCCTAGCTATAATCTATTTAACAAATTTATAAAGAAATAATTCAAGAACATGATTTAATCTCAATCTTTTTATTTCTTATTTTTGTAATATTTATTTGGGAAAAAAAAATGGTGAATAGGCCTAGAAATATTATGGAGATGTACATGCATGATTTTGAAAGAGGCTCGAGTGACAAAATATTTCTATATAAATCAAGCTCCAAACACAGAGGAGAAATTGTGGTGTCTTTCCAATACTCAGAATGTCAAAAGAGGAGAATCCTCATTTCATTACTTTGAAATATCAATCCAAATGTGATAGGGATAAAATAAATTAATAAATAAAATAATTCTCATATGAGACCATTTCATAAATTTGACAATATCACTTATTATATGTTAAAATAACACTTAGCATATGTTAAATTACCACTTAATATATGTTAAATATATATTGCTTGATACATATATATATATATATATATATATAGAATTTTGAAAATACTATAACACATAGATTTGTAGTTTATATCCGCGGGAATTATATTGGAACACATTGTATAATTGTGTTAAAATTCATTATCTATAAAAGTATGAATATTAAGGAAATATGTAACAATAAATTTAAAATATATGCACAAAAAATAAAGGGGAATATCAATGAAATATAATTAAAAAGGAATGTTGTGCGTCACTTTACAGTACTTGAATATTCAATATTGGTTCTATTTAAATGATTTAAAAAAAAAAAAACAAAAAACAATCATAAGTTAATGATCATAGAAAAAATAAGCGATGTTTTTGGAATACAGTAAGGATCAAAGTTTGAACAAATATTGACCTCCAAAAAGTTATTTAAATGGGTCGGAGGGATAAATATGAATTAAAACTTCCAATCAAAATTTTGCAATCATAAATCTGATATATTTGATTATTGAATAGTAAAATGATTATTTATAAAATCAAATTGATGCATGAGGAAAAGTTTTAATTGAATGGGCTGTAGAAAGTCATGCTTGATGATGAATATGATTAATCAAGTTGGGAATATAGTCCAAGAAGATTATTTATTAGTCACATGCTAAAGACAATCAAAATAACTATTTTCTTTCAATTCAATAATTGGTGAAATTAATTAGAAGGCAAATTAGAGAAAGGTCTCATCTCCCAAAAAAGAGGACAATTGGTGAAGGCTTTTTTGAATAAAGTGGGGGCCATCAAAATTCAACCTTTTGGAGTTTAGAAGTGGCAAATTTGTTGCTAAAATCTTGGCTGCAGTCAAACTAGTAGGCCTTGTTTGGTTGAAAAGGTAAGAGATTGTTGGCTTTTCTATTATCTCTCGAGTTTGTGTGGCTCCTATTATTTACAATGCAATTTATTTGTTGTTTTAATTTATTTTAATATTTGGATAAAAATAAGATTATAAAGCTTTTAAAATACTGTTAATAATAATGTTTAATACTATTAAACATTTTAATGATATTATTATAATACTATTATAATGATATGTAGTTGAAATCTATGTGTCTTTCGCATTAATAGACACACTACACCAGCTATTTCGGCAGCTCTAACAAATAAGCCGAAACTGCATCTAATTAACTAAATCATAACTAAATTAATAATTTTAAGAAAAAAAAAACAATGAAAATCGATAAAAAAAATTAAGAAGAGACAGTTTCATGAATATAACTTTATATACGGAACTACGACATTACCTACAACTCAAATCAATTTTTGTGAATCTGATTTTGTTTTATGGACTATAAATCTTAAAGTTATTAAACAAACACAAAATCAACTAAAAATTTGATATGTAGCGAAGAAAGGAAGAAAGTGTATAGAGATGACAAATTGGAATTGCCAACTATTTCACAACGTTGCAATATTATCTCGTTACCATTATTAATAATTTAATAATAGGTGGCTCGGTCACCTCCTACGTCATCTCTCTTATAAATATATCCAAAACACACAAAACATTTCCAACATATATTTATAGCACATTATTTCTCCAATTTTCTCTCTCAACAAAAGGTGTATCTTTGATTTCATTTCAGGTGCCATTTTCTTTATTACCCCCACCATGTTTCTTTCTTAATTTTGTTCTACTTTTATGTGTTTATGCTTTTTTTGTTATCAATAATTTATTTTTTGGTATTCACATATTAAAAATATTAAATATAGGGTGAGATTCCTTGGTTTTTATAAGGTACATGCAATTCAAACACATATTAATAATGTTTCATTTTATGTTTCAAAATATTTTACATCCACTTTATGTCTATATTTTTTATGTCATTTATCTTAATCGTATCACCATTGATTTTTAAAAGTTTTGCTCAGCTGAATTAAAAGTATTACTTTAAAAGAACATCATTTGACTTACGTCTATTTCCTTTAAAACTAATTAAATTAGTTTTCCATCCTAAAAAATTAATTTCAAGTATCAATATTTACTAGTTTTCTTATAAATAATTTAAAAAATATTACTTATTACGTTCATAAAAAATCATTTTTCACTTTATGATCTCACAAAAGAATGTCTCTAAATGATGAAATTGGTCATTCCTATCTCGCTCTTGCACACACGAATGCACACCAAAAACAAAACAAAAAACAAAAACAAAACGCAATCTGTACATGTATATATGTTGTAGCATATTTTATGCATGAGAATGGCCCTTGGGAGTTCCGAAAACTCATTTTACCATATAAATAAAATTTTCAACATATTCTTGGATTAGGATATATTAGTTTGGAGAAATGAGGTTTTTTTTTTTTTTTTTTTTTTTTTTGTAAGTAGTGAGACTATATATCATAAATTTATATTTATGAGAAAGTCTCATATAATTTTTTTATTTAATGTTAGAAAGTCTCATATAATTATTTATTTATTTCTTAAACACGTTTGCTATATTCTTAAATATATGTAGTGTGACAATATTCCATTAACTCTATGTTCCTATCTTTGTTCACAGAAGTTGATAGCTGAGAAGAGTAAGAAAAGTAGCGTTCGAGAAGTAGGATCTTTTGAAATAATAATACAATAAATTTAAAAAAAAATGGGATTGTTGTCACTGTTGGAGGTATCGTCGATGCCAATGATACAAGTGCTTATAATATGCCTTTTGGGAGCTTTCATGGCTACTGATTATCTAAAGCTTCTTCCACCTCATGCCAGAAAATCCTTAAACCAGGTACCTTTTTCTTCATTAATATTATATACATGCATCTTTCTTTTTAATCATTTTATTTTTTTATATGGCAGATTGTGTTTGCTGTGTTCACCCCAGCACTGATATTTGCAAGTCTAGCAAAAACGGTCAGATTACAAGACATAATCTCATGGTACGTTAGGCTAAGAAATTGTCACCTCTACTTATACGTGATTTCATATATATACAAATATTGATAAATGTTGGAAAATATGTTTAGGTGGTTCATGCCAGTGAACATAGGTATAACCTTTTTGGTTGGAGGGATAACTGGATGGATAGCAGTTAAAATACTAAAGCCATTACCACATCTCCAATACCTCATCATAGCAATGTGTTCAACAGGTAAAACATTGTTTTCATCATTGTTTACAAAGAAAGATGATTAATTGAGAAATATTGTAATGACAAATTAAATAGGAAACTTGGGAAACATACTGTTGATAATAGTCCCAGCAATGTGTGGAGAAGAAGGGAATCCATTTGGAGACAAGAGTGTTTGCACCTCTGCTGGCCTCTCTTATGTCTCTTTCTCAATGGCTGTAAGTACCTCTCTCTCTCTATATATATATAGATAGATAGATTAGACGAGTTTATGCTAAACATGCATTATCACAGCTCGGATCATTCTACATATGGACTTACACTTATCACCTAATACGAAGTGCCGGGGCCAAATATAGAGCAATGGTAGCAGCTGATGAGGAGCCCTCAAAAGAAGCAAACAAGGATTTAGAAGCTAATGAGAAAAGTCGTCTTCTTAATGCAAATGAGGATGATACTACGAAACATACTGTAAGTTCTCTACTTCATAGTTGTTTCCTTTTGTTTTGTCATTCTAAGCTATTTATTGGTGTGGTAAAGAATGGAGTATTTCATTATATCAAGATATATAGTCAAGAAAATAAGAGTTTCTTTCGTATTGTATAGAGATAATCATATTGTTAAGACCCCTAAATCGTGATCAGAAGAGGAACTTCTCTTCACTTGTCTGAAAAGGTTCAAATTCTAACAAAATGAAACACGAAAAGAATGCATGATGGTGGTTTCTCTTTGGTTCTTTCTCTATCTTAACCTATGAAAGTAAGAAGTATCGAAATCTGTTTCCTGTAGTTGATTGAATACAAGCCTAAAGCAGCAGTATGGAATCAGATATTTGGGATTTTCCATCAGATATTGGAAGAACTCAAGGCACCTCCTGTCCTAGCAGCTGTGAGTTTATATATCTATTTATTTATTTTTTACTATACTAAAAGCATTCACTGTCTTGATGTTTTTCTATGATATTCCAAGAATCATTTCTAACAAGAATGTTATTTTTCAGATTATTGGATTTGTGTTTGGGGCAGTTTCATGGCTTAGGAACCTTATTATTGGTGACAACGCTCCACTTAGAGTGATCGATGATTCCATTAAGCTGCTAGGGTAGGTTGAAAATTCTCCTCGTTGCATCATCTTTACCGTTAGTTATATCTTATAACATCTAATAACTTTGCAGGGATGGAACCATTCCTTGCATCACTCTCATCCTAGGAGGCAACCTAACACAAGGTACGTAGGCGAGATTCATAGGAAAAAAATAGTTGAGAAGAATAGGAATAGTAATGATGGGATGAATGAATGCAGGGCTAAGCAAGTCAAAATTGGGATGGAAACTAGTAGTTGCAGTGATTACAGTGAGATACATAATACTTCCAGTAGTAGGGATTGGTGTTGTCAAAGCAGCTTCAAATTTAGGCTTTCTTCCTTCTGATCCTCTCTACCACTTTGTCCTCATGATTCAGTTCACTCTTCCACCAGCTATGAATATCGGTACTAGTCTTTTTTATTTAAACTCTACTAAATTATTGTTTTTATTTGGGTTTAATTTCAGTTTTATGAAAATGTAAATGCAGGTACAATGACACAACTGTTTGATGTGGCACAAGAGGAGTGCTCTGTCCTATTTCTTTGGACATACTTAGTTGCAGCCATTGCCCTTACTGGATGGTCTGCTGTTTTCATGTGGATCTTGTCCTAAACACCAATTCTTTCTACGAATCCAAATCATGCAACTGCAGATAGGAAGGATTCAAGAAGAGCACAAAAAACTAAATTATTTTTTGACCTTCTCTTCATTGTTTCAAGTATACTTCATTCTTTTGTATTGTAGGAAGAAATAATAAAGCAAAGATGTTGAAATCAGTTTCTGTTTATAGCACATTAAAAACATAGCAGCGCACACAAAATGACATATCCAACACAAGTATGACTTGGTTAAACATAGGTATAAGATACATGTCCTCGCAGTTATAGTTAACTTACTTTGGTACAAAGACAATGAAGCCATTCGATCTAATTCCAATATTCTCGCCTCACTATCAGTAGGCCTGCATAATTATGAACATATAAACATGATGAGCAGAAATCTATCTCATAGCAATGTTAATTTCCTCGTCCCAGAGAAGTGCAATGGCATCATAGTTATATCTATCTGTGGCAGACAAGCTAGCTTTATAACATTGATCCAGTATCTAAAGAGGTTCAAGAGTGCAAGTGCTTTTTGAAGAGGTCACATCCAAAGAGAGACCAACAGCAGCAGCTGTGTGAAGTAAAGGTTCAAGCATCTAGCTCGTTTGTTGGGCTTTGATGCCGTCTACATATTAAATAAATCATCATGATAATAGAGTTGTAACAAATATCCACCAAGAATAATCTTCTTTGCACAACTAGGCAAAGCCAAAATAGCACCAGGCAATGTCCAATAAATGAAAATTAACACTAGCAGAAATGAAAAGGTATTCAAACATGATCTTTAAAAGGCTCTAGATAATTACAGTTGAACTATGACAACACTGATTCCAGTTACCATAAAGCATGGTAAATCAAGTTCAGATCATATGCCTCTTAGTGAATCCCACCCCTCCTCCACCTATCATATAATGGTAATACAAGTTAAAGAAATATTTCTCACAAAGCATTAAAGCTTTTACCAACTGAAGCTCTTCAAAGTTTCCTTAGCTAAAGTCTTCAAATTCTGCAAATCTTAGGTTACAAACACAACATAGAATTAAAGTTAATACAGCTTGGTTTTGGAGTCCCATGAAATTGTTGATCAAATTCAAAAGGAACTCCAGCTAATAATCACACAAGGGAGAAATAATTAAATACATACATTCAAAACAATTGTAAAATGGAAACATGAAAAATAGTGATAGATATGATTTAAGAAGAGTGCTTCCATAGACAGATGAAATACCCCACACTGAATCCATCCAAAATGGTCTGCCATCAACTTGAGAGAGATTTTTTTAAGATGTAATTCAAAAATAGTTTACACCAATTAATTTGGGTAAAAGTAAGGACACTCTTTAAAATACACTCTAATAGCTGTTTAATTCTTAATAATCTTCACCAATGTCAACCCTCTCGTAGAGCATATTTATATTGAATAAGTCTCTTGTGAGACCATTTTACGGAATTTTAATGTATTGTGTGGGATGGATCAACCCACAACTCAATTACCCACCGTCCAAACCCTACAATTCATATGTTGTTTTAGGTGATGGGCTACGTCTCACGGAAACTATTTATAAGACCGTCCCACATGAGTTTACATATCATTTAATTTAACATACAACACAGTTTCATAGTTTATTTTAAATTACATTATGTAGGATAAGAAACAAATGAATTAAATAGAAAAGCATGGATAGAACTAAAAAAAGATAAAAATTAGGAAAATATGTTTAAAATAGTTTCAATATGTGCTTAAAAAATCTTTAGATGCCTCCATTAAATATCTCTTTATATTCGATTCAGTTCAACTCGTTTACATTTCTAATCTATTGAAACATTTTAGAAAACTCAATACTTTTTATTATTTATTTTTTTATTTAAAAAAAAAAAAAAAAAGAACTCCCAATTAATTGGGCAAGCCATAATTTATGGCAATTCACCTGGATTCGAGCTAATTTAATAATCTTATACTATACTATATAAATATACATCAATGTAGAAGATGTTTTTTTTACAATATTGATTCAGATAATACTCTATTCCTTTTTGTGAATTAAAAATTTAAAACACGAAATGCAATAACAAAACCAAATTTAGAACTTCGTAATTTTTTCTTTAACTGAGTTAATATAATTTGCTTTAGTCTAACCAAACCCTTGTGACTCCTTTCAATCAAGGATAGAAAATTTCGGTTTCGATGAAAATATCGGTATTTTAGTTTTACGGAAATATCATGGAAATATGGTGTTGGTGGAAATATCGATACATAAGTTTATCGATATTTTTCCAATATTTACCGATATTTATCGATATATTTCTGATATTTCATCCATATTTCACCCATTTTTCTATAATTTGTACCATGAAGTCATCAATATTGAAATCTATATCGATATTTTATCGATATTTTGTCAAAATTTCTCGTTTCTATATCGGTTATGTGAAAAAATGAAAATATCGGACATATATCGATTGCAAGGAGTTGGTCTCTTGTGAGACTGTCTCACATGCGACAACATTCAAGTATGTCTTTTACAGGTATAAGTATGTGTTTTTCAGCTATAATATGTGTTTTATAAGTTTTTTTTTTTTTATTCAAATATGTCTTTTACGATTATAAGTATGTTTTTTTGTTATATAAGTGCAACCGTCGGTTGCACATGAGTTTTTATTGCTTTTTTTTTTTTTCTGACTTTATCCAATTTATCGTGAAAAGGGGAAAATATCTGAAATATTTTAAGATATTTTCATCCTTGTTTTTAGTTGAATTGTAGAATAAACTCTTGGGTTTTTAGCTCATTTTGTGAAGAACCCTTTTATTGAACTCTTTATTCCCTCGGTCCCTATCCGATTTCAAACACTTAATAACATCCCCTTGAATCCACTCTACACCCATTTCAAATTTCAATTCTTTTATCTTGAGTTTGCTGACGGAAGATCATCGATTGGCTGTCGTTTTCCGGCTATTCTGCCTCAGTTCTCTTTGATTTTATGCGGGTATGTTCCAAGTTTGATCCTTTAGATATTTGCGCATATTTTTCAGTTCAGTTGAGCTTCATGTATTAATTTATGTTGATTGGTATTGCTTAGGTTTTGAAGTTTGTGAGGGTTTGTTTCTAATTTGTGTTGTAATCTTAGATCTTAGTTTCTTGATTTTTCTCAGTCATTGATTTGCATTTCTTGATTTTTCTGTCTTTGATTTGCATTCCTGAGTTTTGTGGTTCGTTTTGTGAATTTATTGATCACCATGTGTTTGTCTTTTTGCCCGAATGATAATTTAGAGACAATGTCGCAAGGCTATGCAATTGAGGTCTACTTTGATCCTGCACTGGAGAATCAGGTCTTGAAAGCATGGAATGTCTTGGCTCGACGGCAAATTAGTTCTCAGTTGATTGATATTGAATCCAGGCCTCACCTTACATTGTATACAAGTCCTTTTATTGATGTTGCTAAACTTGAGAATGTACTAAGAAATTTTGCCACAAAGCAAGAACCTTTACCTTTGTCCTTTTCTTCAATTGGAAGCCTGCCAGATGATAAAGATGTCTTGTTTCTTGGCCCAACCCCATCTCTGTCTCTCCTCCAATTTCATTCCCAGTTGTGTGATACGATGAAGAGAGAAGGTATTGAGATTGGGGATGAGCACCGTCCTGATAGGTGGATTCCTTACTGTCCGGTCGTTGAGGAAGTTCCAAAGACTCGTTTGGCTGAGGCCTTTATTGTCTTGCGTGATTTAAAGCTGCCAGTCAGTGGATATGCAGTGGAGATTGCATTGGTTGAGTACACGCCTGTACGTGAACTCTTCTCTTATACTCTGGGTACGCATCATATCACTGAGATTTGAGGCTTTCCTTTTGTTGATTGTAAAAACTGGTTGTAGAAGGATGGCCCTAATAAGTAAAGTTAGTTCGATGAACTTAACTTTGTTGTGAGATATTGTCATTAGAAAGAACTATCTTCTTCTTATGGGGTCATTTTACGTTTATTCACGTGATATCTCATTTCTATAACTGTTTACTACTTCAACCTGAGTTTTGCTTTATTCTTATGAAATATCATTTTTTTTATACCTCTATTTTCACCATTATCTGCAGTACTGAGGAGTGAGAATGTGGCTGTTATGTTACACACACTGGAAAAAATCTGTTCTGATCAATGAATGTTGAATGATTCTGTCAATGCATTTGTTGTATACATTAATGCATGAAGACATGCATGAATGAATGCACACTCAACAAGTTTAGAACTTAATATGTGGAATTTTGTGATACCCCAAAATTTTTTCTCATTCTGATGGCCACTCAGGGGGTAGTTTTAAGAGGAAAGTTTTTACAATTTTAGATTACTGAACGTTGTTGATTGAATTGTGAAACACGATGCGATTCATAAATGCTAAGATATGGTTCAAGTTCATAATTACTCAAATTACTTTATATGTTGTGATGATTTTCATTAAGTGGAGTAGGTTTAGTTTTATTATCACTGCACTGTCTGCTTCTCTTCTATTTCTGGCTAATCCTGGAATTCTGTTGACTGAGAAATCAAACGAGGCTTCTCTTTCTAAAGTAGTGTTATATCTACTGGTAAAACAGATTCATCTTTTAACCTTTGTTGAGCCCATTATCATTTCTATTGAATATTTTTCTTCTTCCTACTCTCCCCACTAAGCCACCCTGTTTTCGGTTTCTACGATTACATGTTTCATGTCTCATAGGAATCTTTAATACCTTGAATAATCACTTATCATGTTGCTATGGTCCTGTAAATCGAAGTATGCTTATGACAACTTCAGATTTTTGTGCTATTTACTTTCTTGATCAGTTACCTTTGAGCTGCAAATCGGAGCTACAATTTTTGTAGTTAATATTCAGGAGAAGAAGATCATAAACCCTGGCACTATTGTAAACTAGGTCTGGACCCGTGTGTTGCACGGGTTTCATGGCTCGTGTAATTTACATTTCATATGTAGTTCCCTTTCTTACATGTTTGCTATTCTATCCATATGCATGACCCTTCTCTCTTTTTCCTTATTATAATCTTTCTCATTGGTTTTGTTTTCATTTGATCTTTATCCTAAAAATATAAAAAGTTAGTTTTTTGTATGCGACATTTTGTTGTTTTAATTGTTGTGTTGGTTTGTGGCTTATACCGCCCTAAACAAGTTACAAGTCTCATTTTTGTTGCTCAAAGTCATAACTTTTGTAATAGGGTTGTGTTTGTTCACCCTTTCTATTAGGTTTCCTCATTGGTTTAATTTTTGTATTGTTTGTGTTGTTTTTCTTAGCATTGAATCAGTGGTTTTGGATTATTTTGTTCTTGTGTTATTTGAACAATTGGAAGTGTTTGAAAATATTTTGGTTTTTTTTTTAATCCTAAAAGTGGCTTTCATTAGATGATAAGAGATTGTATGAGTGTTGTATTAATCTTTAAGTTGCTCTTACACATTATGACTAATCTGATATTGATGTTGGATGGTTTATTTTCTAAATTACAAGTGCCACAAAGTTTACCAACATAAATCAGCTATTGATGTTCTTGAGTTTGTAAAGAGTTTGTATTGTTTTTCTAAAATTTTCATTACTGTAGAGTTTTGCTAACTATACCAATTACTATAACATCATCACAAAGATGTTTTTCCAAACTAAAATTGATAAATCTTATTTACATTCAACTATAACTCAATAAAAATTAAATAGATTGGTAATTTTATGCATAGAACATGAGGTGTTAGGAAAAACTTGATCTTGAAAACTTTATTAATGATTTTGCTTCTCAAAATGCTAGAAAATTGATCTATGTGGATAACTTTTTGAATGATAGAATTTTTTTTTCGTATTTTTAGTTTTTAAGTTATATTTATCGTGTAAGTAAAAAATGATTTTTTTTTTCTCTACATAGTCCATTTTTTCTATTTCGCCATGGGCCCCAAAATGTTAGGACCGACCCTTTGTTCAAAACTTCTAATACCTCTATGTTCCATTATAACGATATTTTAGATTAAATTTATGCATGATGTTTCAAGTTTTAAGAGAAAAATAAGTTTAATCTTTCAATACTATACTTATTCTTTAAATGCTTTTTAAAATTTCAAAGCATGCAGTTATATAGTATTGAAAAAACAACTATTGGTAAAAGATATATAACTCACTTATAAAATTACTTAATTTGTGTGTACTCCTCTAAAAACACCAAGTATTAGGGATGTAGGGAGTACTATTTTTTTCTTTTATCATGTCTTCTATCCATGATGCTAAACAGAGAATAAAGAGGGATATATCAGCCATCAATTAAACTTTATCTATTAGATGAATATTTAATTAAAAATAAAATAGAATTAAAATGTTAAATTATTCAAACTTGACTCATGTTGGATCAAAGCACATTGAAACTCAATTTGATAAATAATCATACGAATTCAAATATAATCTACATATATATATAATAACATAAACCACCAAAAACTCTTTACCAAGATAAAATTGAAATTAAAAATATTAATTTATACTATTAATTATTTTATTTTATTTTTGGCTTAAATTTTTGAAAATTGACACAAATTAAAATACAAAAATCAAAACGTACCAAAGAATTCTTAATTGATTAATATATTTGTATTTCTTTCAAATTTCAGAATTTAAGTTAAAAATAAAAATAAAATAAATTAATATTAATTAATCTTGATTTAATCTAAATTTCAAATTTTTAAGTTTTAAAAATAAAATTTCAAAATAAAAGATTTTATAACAAAAATATCGTACAATTTTTCTATAAGTATTAGCTAGGAGATGCTCTGTATAAATCGATTGATCGTCTCTTCCTTCTCAGAAATGCATAGACTCACTCATACACAAACAATATGAGTCTTTAGTTTTTTGGTGTTCCAAGTTTTCCTCTGAAAAAATGGGTGTATTGAAATGCCTTCTCGAGTATTTTGTAAAACATTTCTTGAAAGTTTCTTCTTGATACTTGATAAAGAAATGTCTCGAATCAATAGTGTTTATCTTACAAGATCTACTAGGTAGACAAAATTCATACATAAAGATGATTGTGGTGCATGTGCATCAAAGTCTAGAACTTTGTAATTTGACAAAAAAAAAAAAAAGAAATTAAAAAAATTGAGCTTCTTTAAGTTGCATTTTAGTTAATTTTTTGTTTTCCCATTTGGTGGGGATATTAATATCGTAATTCAAATAAGTGTAATTTCTACAAACTACAGGTATAATGTCATCATTCTCATATGAATATTTTAAGATCGATGTTTGAGTTTCGGTGTGATCATATGATAATTATACCTTCTCTTCTTTGTGTATTGCATACTGTACTATTTTGTATTTCTCATGGTTAGGCTAGCATTCTCTTGGAAGTATGTTATTTGGGCATTTGCAGATGCATCAAATGATATTCACATATGATAAAAACTTTTATACACCCGTTGCACAATTTTGAAACCGTGCACTCGTCTCTCATGCGTCCCAAGATCGTGCACAAATTCGTCCAGATTCGATCACAGATGTTATATCTTTATGTAGTGTTAAGCATACATTTATGTTATGTTAGTCATAACTTTTAGATTTTTATGTGTACCTTAACATATTTTCAAGCATCTATTAATATCTTTCATATCTTTTAGTTATACTAGTCATACATTTAATTATGTTAGTCATACATTTTAGTTATGTTAGTTATACCTTTATATATTACATAAATGTATGTTTATCTTGATATAAATATATAAATAATATCACATAAATATATGAGTAATATTATATTAAGGTAATTACATTAAGGTAAACATGTACAACTTGTGTCGAAATTAGGATTTAGGGTTAAAGTATTATATAAATGTATGGTATTTGTATATAAATGTATGACTAATATAATATAAAGGTATGACTAATATAGTGTGAAGGCCATCGAATTTTTTTTTAAGTTAAAATATTGCACTAAGAGTATGAAATCTGGACAAATTATATGACTAATATAACATAAAGGTGTAACTAACATAATATAAAGGTCGGCAAAAAAAAAAGGAAAATGAACGATCCAGATCGGCCCGACCCGACCCGACCCAAGTGCATGGATCTAACATCTAAGATCAATGCACCAGTTGTACAGAAGACCTATTCATCACATATGCTTGCGGAGAGTAGTGGTCTCCAACCTGATAAAACGTAATCTGCTGCCAAATCGTAGCATATAAAGGTCATTTTGAGCTTTTGGCTTAATTTTCAGTATAAGATCTTCTGAAGTTGTCGTGTATCAGTATGTATTTTCTGGAGATACTTGAATGATCTTGATAACAACTATATTGAGAAAATATTTATATTGGTTCAACTTTATAGGAGGTTTTCAATTACTTAACAGTTCGTGGTACTATTCAGCACATGAATCTAGCTACATGAAGTTGTGGATCGTTACATCATTGTTGCATCTACATGCTTGACATTCAAGTATAGATATTTGGCAAAAACTTATATACCTCTAGTTTATTTACCCCAAAGATATTATTAGTTTGGTATTAGATATATATTTATAAGGTGTTGGTTATATACTCATAATTAAGGTATTAGTTCCATACTTATAATATATTACTAGTATAACTGAAATATATGTTTTAGTGAAACGTATTAGTTGTATATTCCTAAGGTATTAGTTGTTTATTCATAAGTTGTTTATTTGTATAAGTGAAATATATGGTTTAGTAAAATATATTATTTAAGATATTACTTGTTATATGTAAAGGTATTAGTCGCATTAATGAATATTGATATTAATGAATATTCATATTTACATGTGGTCGACTTGTCGCTCATTTTACAATTTTGGAGATGATAATCCATTTTCATCAATGTTGTTACAACTTATGTAGAGAGACCACATAATCCCATGTTTCCTTGGAAGGAATCCGCAAAAAATATGTTTGAAGTTGGCAGATGAATTAAGGGTAGAGATGTACACAATATTCAAAACAAGAGGTCTGAGTTCTATCATGCATCTGCCTCCATTTTATCAAAACAAGGAGTACAATTCAAAACGCATCTGTGTTGTGAGTGTTTTAGTAATTCACAAAAATTCATGTGAGACGGTCTTACGGATAGTTTCCATTAGATGGAGCTCCATCACTCACAAATAATATGTGAATTGTAGAATTTGGATGGTGGGTAATTGGATTGTGAATTGATCTGTCTCACACAATATATTAAAATTCCGCGAGACGGTCTCACAAGAGACATGCTCTTAGTAATTTAGTAGAATACGTTAATTGAAACATATATGATTGTGATTTTCTGCTATATAATGAAAATATATTGTATATTTGCTATTAAACGGTTATCTTCTTGTATGGCTCATTCAATGCTACCAGTACTGGTAATACCATCACGTGACACCATTCTGTGTGGTGATGGTATTACTAGTACTGGTAGCATGGAATGAGCCTTCTTGTGTAGTGCTAATGGATTCTAACAACAATGATTGGAAATCTTGGCAAAGAAATGCATTATAAATTATGTTTTCGGACTTGGAAATAAACTATTATATAAGCTTTACAATACTTAAATATAAATGAGAAAATGTGTTTCGATGGAGTGTCATGATGAAATATAATCCATAAAGTCGATTTCATATAGTGGGTTAAGTTTTTTTTGTTGTACTAGGTCTGTTTCATGAGTGTCTTTTTTTATGGTTTTAAACAGTGTTAGACTATGTTTGTTTTGAACTTAAAATGGCTTTTGCAAATAAGGATTTAAGCTTGAGAAAGATTTTGTGAATATAGATTTTGAAAACTTTGTGTTTGTTTTGGAGGAAAACGAAATAACGTCATTTTGTTTTAAATTTACCGACGAAATATATTTTCATCAATAACTTTCAAATAAATTTTAAATAATAACATTTAGCCGCGGACAATCCATCTGTAATTGTGAATTAATTGATTTAAATATAAAAAATAATTAAATGAAAAGTTACCAACAGAATATTCATCGGTAAACGTGAATACAACATCATTTTATAAGATTACCCACCAAATCAACGACAGAATATTTCATCGACAAAATAATATGAGATTATTATAATAAATAAATCTTCTCAAAATCAAATAATTATATTGTGTTTCAAAAAATTTGTAGGTAAATAAACAAATTGAAATAAATATCAAATACTTATAGTGTTTCAAAAAATTTGTAGTTAAATAAAAAAAATTGAAATAAATATCGATTTAATTAAAATATAAATAAAGAAATTAAGTAGATTGTGGGTGTTAAAAAAAATGGGTTATAAACCAAAAATGATGAAAGTAGTAGCTAAAAGTAATTGGTTTATAATTAGTAGAATGATAATGTGGAGGGAAGATGAGTGGAATAATGGGTTAAAGAGTGTACATGCTAGAGCATCCACAACAATGGGTGTGAACCATATCCATTGTTGTGGATCCCACTTGACACATTATCAATCTAAAAATATTTTTATTTTAAAAATGCATCTTTACATCGATTTAACATTAAAAATAAAGTATTTTCTCTCTTTCCTCTTCCCTCCCCTCTCTCACATACATTGAAGGTATTTTTGACGTAAAACACACAAACACCCATAATAAAATTGTTGTGAGTGCCTTGGTACGTAAACTTATTTTAGTCGCATTTTATCCACAAGGTTTTCGTGTTTATACTTTGCAACTTAGACAACTTTTTTGGCAAATATTCTAACTTTAGGGGCATTTCACCGTGTGGGATTACGAGCAAAAAAAGTCTCCAGCTAAGGCCCTCATCTTGAAAAGTGTAGTTGACGATGGTATGATTGAAAAATAAAAATAAAAAACAAGAAGAAATTGTCTAAGTACTGAAATTTGAGAATCACCATAATTGGGGAGGCAATGTAATTTACCCTATAATAATAATAAAAATAATAATAATATGACATAACTTGGCTGGAATTTTATTTGGGTGGGACTAAAGGCACAACACACTTTTCTAAGGGCATCATACAATTTAAAAAATAATAATAAATAATTCCAATTTTATCCTTAAGATTGTTGAACTAGTTTCGTTCGGTCATAATGACCGAACGGGCTTCACTGTGTTCGGTCAGGATGACCGAACATCCTTCTATCACAGCCGAACACACTTCTATGTGTTCGGTCAACCGGAACCGAACGAAACTGATCCGGTTCAATCGCTTTTTTTTTACGTTTTTTGCTACGATTTTCACATATTTAACAAATTTGTGGAATATTCGACATTATGTTGGCATTACATTCTTCAAAAAAAATTAAAAGATTTAATATAAAAAAGAAAACGCAACCCGTCACCCTTCGTGCGCGCGCGCACCGCACCCCCATCCTCGTCCACGCCCTCCCGGCGCCTACAGTCACCCGTCGTGCGTGAGCAATGATGGGTGACGGTAGGCGCAGTGCGCGCGTGCACGACGGGTGACGGGGGTGCGGTGCACGGGCGCATGACAGGTGACAGGGGCGTAGTGCGTGCGCACGACGGGTGACGGGTTGCGTTTGTTGCGATCAAGTTTGATTGATTTTTTTGCGTTCTTTTTTTTATATTAAATATTTTAATTTTTTGAAGATTGTAATGCCAACATAATGATGAACATTCCACAAATTTGTTAAATATGTGAAAATCGTAGAAAAAAAAGTAAAAAAACAATTGAACCAGATCAGTTTCATTCGGCCCCCGTTGGCCGAACACATAAAAGAGTGTTCGATCACCACGGCCGAACACATAGAAGGATGTTCGGTCATCTTGACCGAACACCGTGAAGCCCATTCGGTTATAGTGACCGAACGAAACTAGTTCAACAACTCTAAGGGTAAAATTGTAATTTTTTTAACCAAACGGAACTAGTTCAACAACCCTAAGAATAAAATTGTAATTTTTTTTTCTTTAAATTGTGTGGTGCCCTTAGAAAAGGGTGTTATATCTTTAGTCTCACCCATTATATTGCAATTAAATGGTTTTGGATCATCATCATTATAAAATCAATTTAGAATAAGTGAAACATCCCACCGCAAATATGCTATTCTCAAACTTACTAATTTAAATCTTTGTTATGGATAAAAATTGTGCCCAACAATCTCATACACATACTGGTTTTTTCATAATTTATCTACAAGTCAATTTTATTATAAATCTACAAATATTTTACCTAGTATATCTTACTCATACGATTTGAATTGTTTAGTTAATTCAAAACAAGCACTATTCAACAGAATTTAGGATTCAGTCTTATATATTTGATTTTTTGAAGTATAAATCCACATATTTTATGTAAACCATCGTAATATACAGTCATTGAGAGACAATTAAATTCCTGAAAAAACACTGGTAACTTTAAAAAAATAAAAATAATAAAAAAAGCTACCATGTGACTAATAATTTCAGGTAAATCAGATAAAGCTAGTACTGAACTGGTAGGGAAAGATGCAGAGCGTTTAGATAAGCGTAAGTTGGAGTTTAGGCCTGTTGGGCTGTGGCTCTACAACCTCCAAGTGGATCCTCACAGTCTGTAGAACACCATAAGAAACTTCACCATCTATCTTTCTGATCTTCTGCTGCTGCTCATCGATGATCCACTCACCACCACCTCCCTTCTGTTCTGCCCTAGCCATCAAGAATACGGGTCCTTCGATTCCATATCTGAGCAATATTAATGTTATTATCATCAAGGGCAAGATATAAATTCCACTCAACATCTTATCTGTGACTCTCTAAAGAATATTAAGCAGTTAAATCCCATTTCATCCTTAAAATGGAATAAAATATAATGACAACATTAGTAGGGCAGCAATACCATTTTTATTGTCCAAGATACCTTTGTATTGTAGGAGGAAATAATAAAGCAAAGATGTTGAAATCAGTTTCTGTTTATAGCACATAAAAAACATAGTAAAGCACACAAAAATGACTTAACCAACACAAGTATGTCTTTAAAGGCCACAGTTAAACATAGGAATAAGATACAATCCTAGCACTCATAGTTAACTTACTTTGGTACAAAGACGATGAAGCCATTTGATCTTATTTTCAATATTCTCGCCTCAGTATCTGTAGGCCTGCATAATTATTAACATATAAACATTAGGGGGGAGAGAGAGAGAGAGAGAGAGAGAGAGAGAGAGAGGAGGGAGGTTGCTACCTTTTCCTGAAATAGATGATAGTATGGACCTCAACTGATGCCCGGCTTGCCATCTGGGCATTCCTATGGCGATAATTCAGATCTGTAGGAAAGTATATATATGAGACTAAACTTGCAGCAATGACGAATTTCATCATAATCAACATGAATGCATTACAGTATTCAAATAGTAGCACATGCAAACATAAAGGCATTAACAGAAAATATTGTCACAGAAAAATCCCCGTCCTTATTTTCTAAAAGGCAAACTGTAGGCAAGAAAAACTTATTTTCTTCCACTGGCATTCTATCCTCTAAGAGAGCATGTTGACCATAGGATACTTGGTGAGGCCATTTTCTCATTTGCAGAGAATAAAGCCAGTGATACACATTCTTGCTTTGAGAAATTGTTAGCTCAAGTAATGAAAGGACTCCACCTTTCTCATTTATATGGTCCTCCCCATCCACATGGGATGGGATATCCCAATTAACCCCTACTTGAGGGGGGGGGGGGGGGGATAAAGTCCTCATCATGCTCATTTTACCATCCCTGATCGTCTCTGATACACATCTAGACTGGTCTCTGACACTTTTGTACTCCAAGCTCATAGGAGAGGTCATGCTAACAAATGGCTTGAGTGCAGTGAACTTCACTACAAATCTTGCATGATCATCCCTACTTCCCAGAAATTGTTAACTGTTCAGAAAAATTTACCATACCTGCTGGTGAAACAACACATTATCTTTTGATAATATGAGGGTTGTTGCAACCACCGCCAGGATCAGACATACCTCAATTGGACAAACAATGTCTCATCATACTTCCACAAATCCAAGATTGTCTCAGTACAATTCTTTTGGGTGTCTCACACCATAATACCCCCACAGTCAGCCACTGGTACTTTGTGAAATAGAAACCAGATTACTAAATATGCTACTTGTACATTGTAAAACTACTCTCAAATTCTCTTCTAGATTTTATTTTACAAAATAATATTGGTGTAAGAAAAGAGGGAGATGCTCTGATAGTAAACGATTGGGTAGCTTTAATCAAAAGTGCATCCATTATCTGACATGATTATTAACACTAGAAGTAAACAAATCAGCAGATTACTGAATGAGCAAGAAAACAGCAAATGAGTAGCAAAAACGATGCACCACCAAAGTTGAATGAAGAGCCCATATTTATAAATTGAAACAAGAATTAATAACATATTATATATATATATATATATATTACCTATATAAAAGTGTGGATGTTTCGTACAAAATATGGATTGCCAAATGTATCCCTATTAAAGATTATTATTTAAGGTTAAAATAGTAATTTAAGTTTTCATATTTAAATAATTTTATATTAGAATCCTAGTTAATTCAAAATCTTATAAAATCCTATTATAATTAGAACTCTGATATAAAAATGTTATATATAAGGTATTTGTATTATTCTTTCTTTCCATAATTTGAATTGATCTTCACGTGCAACGCACGTGATCTATAACTCATATATATATATATATATATATATATATATATATATATATATATATATATATATTGCACCAGAACACTCATGTGAATAAACTCTCCCAACGTAGGTGTCGAAATCCTTACTGTCAGCAATACTAGTTAGCCGAGGTCTGTCTTGGAATACATCTGGGAGTCTGGATATTCCCAAGGATGCAGCAAGCAATCGGTGCACAATCACGTCTACAAGAATATTGAGTTCCAGAATGACAAAGTTAGTATCAAAGCACCAAGTGATGAAAAATGACAAATGTTAAAATGTACCTGCATATCTTCTAATGGGAGAAGTGAAATGTGTATACATAGGAGCAGCAAGACCATAATGATGGAACTCTGGAGGGCTTAAATCTCCACTGCAAAAGTACACTGCCTGAAAATGTGACAGATTAAACACTCAGAAGTTCCCAGCACTCCCCATGAATGAATTTATGTAAAACCTAAATTGAGTACCTGTGTCATGCATCTTGTTGCCAGAATGCGGATCAGCTTATTGAAATATAGATCCTCACCCTGTTTAATTTTTAGGGGTTGTTAGATGTAAATGAGAAAGATAGTTACAGATTCTTCAAGCAATGCAGTATATAATTACCAAAAGAATTAACATTTAACACCCATTGAACAATAATTAGAAAATTACTCTTTATCACCTGTATAAATTATATTTCATTAAAAAAGGCCTTAGGATGTAAAGTCATCTTCTATCCATTAACAACCAATACTCATGTCAGTCATGACACAATATTGATAATAAACCCATTAATATATGCAGAAATCTATCTCATAGCAATGTTAATTTACATGTCCCAGATAAGTGCAATGGCATCATAGTTATATCTATCCATGGGAAAAGCTTTATAACTTTGATCTGGTGTAACATCAGAAGACTAGTAATTCTACCCAGAAGATGCATACATATTTCCAAAAACAAAAACAAAAACAAAAAAAGGAGTCCAGAAGTTTCTAGGAGGAGAAAGGAGGACAAGCCCCTAATAATAATTTCATCAATACTAAATATACTCAGATTTTCTTTCTTGTTGCACAGATAACTATTAGAAACTATACATAAGTGTCCATTGACTTCAAATCTAAAGATGTTCAAGAGTTGCTAACTTACCACAGCACGATCAAGTGAATCAGCAAATGCTTTTGAAGATGTCACATCCAAAGAGAGACCAACAGCAGCAGCTGTCTGAAGTAAAGGTTCAAGCATCTCATTAGTTGGGCTTGGATGTCGTCTGCATATTAATTAAATCATCATGAGAATAACACCAATAACCATAGAGTTGTAGCAATTATCCACCAAGCATTATCTTCTTTGCACAACTAGGCAAAGCCAGCATAACAATTTAAGGTATTCATAAAAGAATACTCCTTCAAGCCTTCTTGTAGCCTATAAGTGATTTTTTTAATCACATTATCGAGAGGAAAGCAGCATGCATGGATGGAAAAGAGACAATGGGTTAAGTCAATAGGTTAAGTTAAACATTGAGATTTTAATTGCAAACTATAACCTGAAACTTCATATAAAGAGTTGTAAAGAAGCTGATGGTTCCAGAGAAGGAGGAATGGAATAACTGAAGAAAGTGAGAAGAGAAGTACCTTAATAGTGAAGTGTGAGGAAAATGTTCCAGAATCTTTTTAGCTACAGATATATTAGCAGCAAGCATAAACTCCTCAATCATCTGGTTTGCTTCTCTAATTTGATACATACCTGCACACAAACATATTAATAATCACCAAACAGAAAATAGCATCAAAATAGCAGCAGGCAATGTCCAATGAATGAAAATTAACACAAGCAGAAATGCGGGTGATGTTGAGAGACACACCAATTACTTCTTACAGAACATGCTCGATCTAAGAATCAGAAAGGCATTCAAACTTGATCTTTAAAAGGCTATAAATAATTGCAATTGTTCTATGAGAACACTGTTTCCTATTAATAGTTGACCATAAAACATGGTATATCAAGTTCAGATCATATGCCTCTTTGTGAATCCCAACCCTCCCCCACCTATCACATAATGGTAACAGTAGGGAATGAAATATTTGCCTCAAAGCATTAAAGCATCATATGACAAGAAGTGAACGGAGTTTTCTTCAGCCAATCTTTGGCTTTATAGATGTTCATGCCACAGAAAAGAATATCTAGCTTGAAGACAACACAATTTTTTCCTACTCCAAAAATGCTATCAAAAGGAATCGGGATATAACATTTTTTCTCTAAAAGGATGTGAAAAAGAACAACATACCAACATCAAGAGGATCATGAGTTTCAGTATCAATTTGAAACTTCACTTCAGCGGATGCAAGAGTTAAGGCTCCTCTTTCGATGCGCTTTTGCCTCATTATCTACCAATATGCAAAAGGTAACAACAGTTTGCATTATTTGACCAAAAAAAAATTTACCAACTGAAGCACTTCAAACTTACCTTAGCTAAAGTGTTCAAATTCCGCAAATCTGTAGTTAATGGATCCACCAAGCGACTGTAAAGTAAATGGATTAAGGGGGAAAAGGTCAGAAACAGAACATAATATGATTTGTATAAAAAGATCAGCTGGAGAACTGTTTCTTGAAAAGTTACTTTCAATCCCCCACAAAAATGACCGAAACACAGAAAACAAAATTTAATGCCATGAACCTTAGATAACTTGAAAGTGTGTTTTAAAATAAGGATAGAAACTGAGCAAAATCCATTTTCAGAACTTTCTTTGGTCTAAGCAGAGAAACATATCTCAAGCAGTGGAACTGCTGGACTTCTGAGTGAAGTCAGTTTATTTATTTCCAAAAGTAATGGCAAACTCTTCCTAATCGAGACAATCAACTAACATGGGGAAAAAACATAAGGATAACTTAGGCTGCAGTAAAGTTGAATGGAGAGACAGAAATAAATGGGTGAACAAAAAGCATTAAATAGCACTGACACATTCAAACAATAGCCTCCACCTATTGCACGAACAGTAAGTGTCAAGCAGACGTATATTTAATTAGTATGATATACACATCACATGGAATTTGATTCACAGAATGTTAATACAGTTTGGTTTTAGAGTCACATGACATTGTTTATCAAATTTCAAATGGAACTCGCTAATAATCAAGGAAGGAACACAAGACTATTAACTAAATACAGCAGTTGCAAGGAATACATTTCACTATTATTGTCTAGTGGAAGTTTGTTTTTTAGATATAAAACAAGCATGTTAAAGAACAGTTTGAAGTAAGAAGAAACTGTTTTAGAATATAAAAGGAGGCACAATTAAAGAGAACTGAAAGCAGTGATGATAGATCGGAACTGCCATATGAAAAAAACAAATTAAAACAAAATACCAATGAGAACTACCTATCATCCATCCTTGCCTGGGCCTCAACATAAGATAATGCTGCACAAGATTTGACAATGGCCTTTGTGTATCTTGTAGAAATAATATCTGCTTCGGGAGTCATTTCCTACTCGTACAATACAGAAAGGTGAAAGCATTAGTGGCCTGTAGTTTACTATATACAAGAAGTCGATATAATTTTATATATACACACATTAATGGAGGGAGGGTGAGGATGGGAGAGGAGAACGAGAAAGAAAGACAGAACTAATTTGCCAACATTATATTTAGGTATTTTCCAGTAAACTAAGTCACATATAAAGCAGTGTGCCTCATCATATTGGTAAGAGTGGAGAACCCTCAAAAGCTTCAATCCTGAGCTCCCCTAAAGGAAATTGCAAGGCACAATTCAAAGATTCAATTTACACTTGGTTTGATCCTGATGTGCATGAAATATTTCATGGAAAGATTAAGGGATCTAACGGCTGATGGAGGTGATACAGCAACAATATGTGATGACTACTTCTCAGAGTTTGAGCTTTCATGCCAAGTGACTTTAGTTGACAGCTCAACAAAAAATACCATGATAAGAATGCATTATGGCTATTACATTTAATAGGATCAGCACTGGGAAACACATATCTCTTCAGAGTGAAGCAGTTTTACAGTCTTTATTATATAACTAAATTGAAATTAATTCCATAGACAATCCATAAAACTGAGATTAATGATTTTAAGTATATCATCCTTTTAATACACATGCAAATTATCCACTGATAGTCTCCTTCATGAAGTCAAAACAATTGACACTTTGATATTCCAAAATACCCACTATAAGAGCACAGCCACATCTCTCATGAAATGCCTTAAATTTCACAGAAAACAAGAGAAAATACTGGCAAATCAGCAATTCAAATCCATTTTATGAGACAAGCATGTACCCATATAACAGAAAAGGTTAGTCTCTCTACATCTGAACGCAATGAACAAATATCTGCAGAAAAAAAAAAAGGCACTCATGTTAGAATAGGTTGATTATCAGGCCAAAACATTAGCAAGAAAGCAAGATTCAGAATATAATACAAATAACCCGATAAGTTAACAAGAACACCTTCTGTCAGAGGTTTAGGAAGCATGTCAATACGCCTCTCGACAAGGTAGACAGAGGTACCCCTTTGTGCAGCCTCATCATCCAAGGGGGTTCCAGGATGAACAAAATTTGTAACATCAGCAATATCTAATACACATAATTAAAGATCAACAGTGAAACAAAATATCACAGTACTGTATATGATGGGAACAAAGCCGTTGTATTTAATTATGTTTTGATCATTAGCTTCGGTAATCTTAAGCACATATAGAGAAAAAAAATTGTATATTTGTGTCTGATATAGATCACCTCAAAATGCATGTGGTCTTTAAACCAAATGAGATGGTACAACCACCAAATAGTCTATATGGCATGCTCTAGTTCACAACAATGAACCATCTAATATACAAAACTTATAAATTTCCAACCCCGTCATCAAACAACAAAATACAGACTTCACTATGCCACCATCAGTTTCACCTAAAAAGGAAAGAGTCAGCCAACTTGGAACTACCAAAAAAGCTCCACTGAGCAAATAAAGATTGTGTAGAAGACAGCAGAAACCATACAAATGAAATTCAGGAAACTGTACATGAACTAGGACTTTGTAATCATTTACAAGAAATGGAAGTATTTTCAATTGCTTCCAGAACTATGAAAAAGAAAAGTTAATAATTTACCTTATCATTTTTAATAGATTGTTTATAATGAAATTTTGCACTTTTAGATCATAAAGAAAAGTTAATTATGATACCAGGAAGAACGTTAACTGAAACCAGAACTGATCCAATTACAAAGATTCATATTCAGTTTTTGTTCTTGAAAACGAGGAGCATCTTTGTCTTGGTTTAGATAAAATAATGTAAGATGCAGCAAATCATTACTACACCCTAAAATTATCAGGAGATTTAGATAAAAAGACAACCAGAAATAATGAACTATACCTATTCAGGATGTTAAGAAAATGCTACGTTCTAGTTGTACAAAAGATACTCCAATTAGAAATAGATTAAGGTGATATGTGGGTGGAATTTGCATAAAAATCTGGCACTTGGGATTTTGAAGTTTGAACGGTAGAAAAAATAGGAACTGAAATGTTCCAGTGTGATGATATCCTATACAAATATGACGATAACCAAGGAACCCAAAAACTCTGTGGTGTTTATAAGAAACTATAACTAGATGAAGAAAGGATACGAACTCCGACTTCAAAATGCCCACTTGGAAGAAGGGTGCAGTGCAGCGCATCATCAATATCCCTGCATCCTGCACCAACAGAATCAATTTTGTATATCAAAGATGTCTAACCGCAGGAAGGGAAAATGTTGCTTATGTGACTGAAGAACATTAAGAAACATCAAAAGTGAACAGGGGAGTGAGGCATTAAAACACTGATTTAGAAGAGAGTACAAAGAACAGTTCCATAGACAGATACCTGGAGGATCCACACTGAAGACACGTAGATGACGCAAATCCTGCCTAATAGGATTCGCAATATCTTCAGCAGACAAAGACCAAGGCAAGGGTGGCAAACATGCCAGAACTTGAGAAGAAAATGGTCTGGCATCAATGTCGTTCTCTATCAGTACTACCTGCAGCAGAGACACTCAGACATCAACATTGATGAATACTACTCCTTCCATTCAGTCTGAGCATCCCACTTTGTCTTGGTATGAAGATTTATGTTAGATGGTGTGTATTCTCTCAAATTCCCATTTTTTGATCAATGTTTCTATATCAGGTACTTCAGTAATTTAGTGCCTACTATGCTTATTCACTAACAATATTCTAAACATAGGCACAAATCATCAAGAGAGCGCAAAAGCAGCTAGCACCTTGGGACCTGGGGCTGTTGAGTAGTGAAAACCTTTAAATCGTTACTGTTTAATTATTAATAATCTTCACATTGTCAAGTCTCTCATAAAGCATATTAAGAATGTAGCTGTTGAGTAACTTTTAAGATGACGAGCCCTAACATGAAGGGATTGACCAGTCCTGATGTCATTATAAGAGAATAAGATGTTTGGTTAACATTTTCTTCTCAAAAGCTGTAAGTTAGAATGTGGAGGATTTTCTACCAACTGAACTTTCTGCAATCAAGATAGTTTAAACCTTCAACATATTCAAATGAGGTATGGAAGTTGTCATGTTTAAGAGCACATCTTTCTTATTTTGTTTTCTCTTTAGGATGTATAAGCTCAACCAAAAAAATTGGGCAACTTATAAACCACAAAAGACGCATACTATTGTGTTTCTTTTGCAGCAATTGGAAACTTATATGCATAAATAACTTTTTCGTGAGTATCTTGATTGCCCAATCCCTGTTTGTCATCTGTATAACGACTACCTTACATGTTTTCAATTCCATACGACAATGACCATAACTATCAAGGAATGGTCATGGTTAAAATGTAAATCTGCATTAAGATTGGCAATCAATGCTACATCATCAACTTTTTTACATGCCAAATTTCCAGTTTTAACTTTCTAGATGATTCTTATAATTAATTAATATTTATTCTAACTGTTGTTTAGTAAATAAAACTTAAATGGTCAATTGGTAAGAATCAGAAAAGATATTTCCTTTACCTCTTTATTTTCATTATATCAAAACCAGGGAAAGTATTCAAGAGTTACTTTCCTATTTTTCTAGTACTAAACTTCTTTACTGAAAAATAATGTAATTCTGCTATCTAATCTAAGGTTCACCTTGATCCTATTCTCCCCCTCATAGACAAAACCTAATTGACTTTAACTTCCACTATATTTGATTTTTTTTAAGGATGGGAATGGCATTTTCATGCAGTTAAAAGGCAAAAGGCGAACAAGTGCTAAAAATTCATTTCTTGACATCCTTTTTTCTTGGAGATCCAAATTTTCTTATATTACCCCAACATTTAATGCTAACCTTTCCAAAATTCTTTAACACATGTTTTGCTTGTTAAAGGAGCCTATCATCCATAAAAGATGTTCAGAGTTTTTAAGCATTGTGAGACGGTAATTTAGGATTTAGGTAGGGAAGTGAGGACATTTAGGATTGTCATATATAGAAACAAAATGAAGCATTAATGTAAATATCCAATAGAGGAAATGGGAGCACTCAGACATGGACAGAGGAAACATATTAGGTGTATTAATTACTCGAGAAAAAAGCTTAAAGTATGATATACAAAAGCATTAATCATGGTAGATATGCTCATGTTAGAAGGAAACAGCATAGGTACATAAGAAAATATATAACTTTCAACCACTAGTATGAAGCTTTAAAGTTTAGATATGACAGAAAATTTTACAACATACCTCAGTTTCAGTATCTCTGTCACCTATTTCGCCTATTGTTCTTACATAGTGTCCAGAAGGATGTCGAGATAAGCGATCCCACGAATCAACAGCAACAATGATTCTTTTGTCAAGTAGATTTCCAAGCTGTCGAGTTTGTACCCGAATCTTAGGAATTCTCCTATCTTTTGAGACAAATAGAGCGTGTGCAATACCACCCTCACCTGCAGGCATAGGCATTGGCTCCAGAGATCCACAATAACTGCATACAAGAGAAAGGTTGAAAATTAACTAAGAAGAGACCCAATAAAGTCAAATTTACAATTGGATATAAGCAACCGTATGGCTCCTACACTATGAAGAAATATACACTGGTCATAGAACAAAATCACATCTAAATACTCATCCCATATTTTCTGACTCTTCGCTTGAACCCAAACCCAAATTGTCCTCTTTCTCTCCTTTTTCTTATTTCTAATTCCATTGTTCCATTTCATACTTGCCTCATCTGTAGTATTGGTGTTTTTCTCTTTCAAATTCAACAAATTGTGAGGTACCCCCACTGGTTTCCCTGCTAGAGGCACTCTTCATGGATATTTAGCCTCAAGGTCTGCTTCTTTCTCCCTCCCTATCTCTGAACTCCCGCACCAGATGAGCCATCTAGACTTTGAAAGTAAGCATAAGCACATCCGGTGTGCAACAATTACTGGTTTCTATTATCAAAGGAGGATGAAAGGCAATAGAATTCAAAACAAGCACAGTACTTTCGTCAAAGGTAAGGTAACCCTCGGGAAATAATTGCTAAACTCTTCTTTCCTTAGGTCCTTGTTTTAAACAATCTTACTCTCTCCTGGATCTAAAAAAAATATTCGCCAAATGTGTCCTATTCTCCTGTACATTATATTTTGTCCCAAAAACTGACCCAGCAAATGTTAAATGATTCCACAATGAGCTCTTCTATGTTTAAGCATGTCTGATTTTTTTTTTTTTAACTGGGTTCAGTTTGTGAGAGATCAGACATGCATGTGATGTTATGCAACGGTGTTGGTCAAGCTTTATGTCAGCAATCAACAAGAATTTTCTATTATAGGATAGGATCAATGCAGAAAAAAGCTATCAAATGGCATATAGATGAGAAGCATTAAATCGGTGATTCAAAAGATAGGGCGCAAGTAGTTTCACGAAGAAAAAGTAACAAGTTAATCAGTTTTTACTTACGAGTGCCAGTTTCGTTTTATGATGCCAATAACACGACCAGATGGGCGAGTAGGGACAATATTCTGGTCCCCAGCAGAAACCTGTGATGGATTTGTATTTCTAGGAGCATCATCAGCACTACTTGGAGCTAAATGAACATCATCGTCCTCCTCATCCTCTGGAATACAGTATGAGAAAGGGTTAGGCAGAACCTTATACACTATTTTGTGTGTACAGTTACAAGAAACATACTGCAACGTCTTTCACATATAGGTGATCTAATAGTAAGTCTAGAAATTATATTCCAGTAAAGTGTCTATTTGTGTTCATATCCAACTTCAAAACAATTGCAGTTCCCTTGCAAAAAGTTCATTCAAAGATGGAATCAAACAAAGTAGTGTCTTTCATACTATGTTAACAAGAAGGATAGACTTTCCAAGAACTTTTTCACCGCAGGAAACTTCTGAACTGTGCAACTCGCTGACAAATGTCTAGTATTCGGTGTGACATAGATTTGGTGCCTAATTTTTTAATTACCTAATTGCTATGCAAACCATTTAAATCTTCTATGTGAAATACAACTTAAGATGAAGAGCTCCTTTTAAAGTCCATATATGATCCCTACCTTACACCAAAGACACAAGATGATTAGTGAATGCATGTGATATCAAGGCAACAGAAAATGGGTTTTAGTACTCAAACTTGATTGTTTAATTAATATTATGGCTGGATCTTCTGTGTTATTCAAACTTGATATGTACCTAATATAATGATCTTTTGTGCCTGCTAATTTTTTCTCATATTATATTATTATCCAAAATAACCAAATAAGTTAAATCTGACCTGCTGTCTCTTCAAGAGAGCAAGTTAAGCAAGTTCTAGATGATTATAAGTCAAAAGACTTGCAGTGGTACCAAACATGATTATAACAACGTCAGTAAATATTCAAGAGCTACAATCCAATTTCATAAAACCATTTCCTATCATTTTATGAGTACTAAAATATAATAAAAAATGATCTTAAACATCTATCATTTGGCAGCAATGACGTATAATTACAACAATAGACACCACAACGACCCACATTCAAACATATGGTAAAGACCACAAACCATCATTCGCTATTGCAAGAGATTTCTCTTCTTGCCAGCAATCTTGAGGCAAGAGCTCCACAGCCACTATATCACCATCAAAAGCTCTATTCATGTTTGTACGCCCATAAATGATAATCTCATCACCAATACTTTCACTCCCAACATATGCTTCAAATGGATTGTAACGATTAACCCGAAGTTTCCCTTGGTGGTAAATTCCACAATGCAAACCAGAAGTAATTTCAGACATGGGTTTATGCTGTGTGAGAAACAGACAACAAAAATAAATAAAAAAACAAAATAAATAAATACGAGGCATAACTCCATGCAGGAGAACAGAAATAAACCACTACTTATCCATCAAAATATGATATTTAGCCTGAATACCTCAGGATAGATTGTTTTTCTCTTTGAGGGCCTTAGATCCTCTGCATCCTCCATCGTTACATCTTCAGATGGAGGCTGAACGATAAGGTCAAGCAGTGCCGGTTGACCTAGAGACTTGACATAGGACTCAACTGCAGTAAAAAAATTAACTTTATTTACCAGATGTATTGAGATAAGTATATGCTACAATGGGCTTTCTGATGATTTAGACAAAAAAATTGCAAACAGAAGCAGCAACTAAGAAGCACAGTGGCAGCGACATCCATCCAGTAACCTGATTATCTCAAGTTGATTTATATAAACAGATTAGCTAATACGAATTTATAGGAAAACATTAAACAATTCTTTTACCTGACTCTGCAAGAATGCCATCGTTAATAGCCTTCTTTCTGTTTTCTCTATCATTTGTAATAAGCAATACTCGTACTCCGGCTCCGAGATGATTCTGATACCATTGGGTAGCCACCCGAATTGCTGAACCATCAGTTATTTAGTGTCAAAAGAACAATATCATTTTGAACAGACAGAACATTCTTTCAGTGTGCATGGCTATTTAAATTTAGTTCAAAATAATACGAACTTTTTTTTCTACCGCATAAACTGCGAAGAAAACTATTTTGTGTGTTAAAAAATCCAGCTCAGAGTGCCTTATTCAATAGAGAGGGATTCACGATTAATATCTAGCAAAAGCTATACACTTCTCTTTGAGGCATCGCCTCTGGCACCAAATAAATTTATTTCGTTATGTCAAGTATTGTCACTATATATGCTTATAAAAGTACCCAAGTTTTGTTGCATTATAAAACTAAAATAATATTTGTCATGATAGGAAATGCAAAAGGACTGGAATAAGCAAATTGATACTTCTACTAATACTTTTCCAGTCGTTTTTAGTTATATATTTTCCACAAATAGAATTGCAGCCACAGGACCAGAAAATAATATTGGTCCTCGACTATTTTCTTTCCTCCTATTCTGTAAAAATCAAAGGAACCTTGAAGTTAAGCAAACAACATACCTCTGTCGTTCCTATCATTCGGACTTTCACCAGTTGCAATCTTCACATATGTATCCCTAAAGGAAAGAAGTGATTAATAATAAAATACAATTCTTTATCTTATCTTACAACAAAAGAAGACATTTCTGAAGCATAAGGAATCAATTGAACAGCAATAATTCACCAAGAAGTAACTAGAATCATATGCAATAATGTATTATGGAATGCAAAAAGAGATCATGAAATTCCAAACTTAGCTAAGTTGTACTCAACTCCCATTTACTTTGATAATAGCCAACACTGGTACACTTCCATCATATCAGGCAATAGTTTCAGAGTCTCCTACTTATGTCTGCCTCAATAATATGGATTGTACTGACTAAGCATAGTTATCTATTGCCAGCAAAACTAAGAAATAGATAGGTTTAGCTAGTGCTGTGATTAAAAACAGACTATAAAAGCTTCTTCTAGTAAAAAATGAGCTTTCCTCAAGCTAAAGGGGTACTTTGAAGCAAGCAAATAGTGATGACAATGGCAATATCTCAAGCACCATTATTCAACAGTACATTAAACTCAAGTAAGCATAACTAAAAAAGTAGATGCGGGACGTACTTGTGATTCTCATTTGAAAAGACAAAGAACCTCCTTAGCAAATTGTTGGACACCGCCCTAATTCTGTTATATACAGAAAGATTTTTGTTCTTCACCTCATCCATCACTACTGATAGCAACACAACATCCTCTATGGCCGGATTCTCCAACAAATCAATCTAATATAACGCATATGAACAAAACAAACACGTAAGCAAAGTTCAAATCTTTTTCCAATAAGATTTGTTTAAAAGAAAGGAAATTATCACCTGATGGAGTACAACATTGGTGTCAACTATGATAACAGTTGATGGATTCGAGCTGAGACGTGAGCGAGAAACATCACAAACTTTGCAAAAAGGGGCTCCGCAAGATATATCATCTCTTAAATAGTGTTCTCTCACAACCTGCAAACCAAATGCCAGTTTAAACCCTAGTTCCAAAATAAGCCATTATAGGCGTATCTCAACAAGCTAAATTCACTGGAAAAACAAAAAAACAAAAAAACAATAAAGAAGATAGAAACTTAGAAGGTACCTTGAGTACTTTGCCTTGCTTGGTTTTCTTGACAAAGGACTTGCTCTGCAGCATGGTTAAGCTTTTTTCTCGGATCGTAGTTGTGATTGTGTAGTGAGTGAGGGGTAAAATTAAATAGAAATTCGACAGTGGATATTAAAATCCAACTCTCAATTGAAACAGAAAGAAGGAAAGCTGCTCAAAGGGAAGGTCTGAAGTGATGCAGGGCGTGTTGGGAAATTTTGAACTGTGCAACATATTATTTTATTGATTTATTTTTCTGATTTATCAGATTAAGTATGCATTCTGATTTTTAATTTTCTATACAAATACATGAAAGAAGGAAGGCTTTGGTATTTAATGCAATGGAGAAAAACGGAAACGGCGAGCTATTCAATAATAGGAAATTTTAGGAAATTAGGGTTTTATTTAAAGGGCTTTTGATGGGTGGTTAGAGTTGGACATCTCTAAGTTGAGTATTTAAGTTTGGTAATTCTATTCACTTCTATACACCCATCATATATTTAAATTTTCTATTTTGATTTTCACAAAAACTCATGTGATACATTTTTATGAATAGTTATCGTACGATGAAGTTCCATCATTCACAAACAACATGTGAATGGTATGATTTGACTATGGTTGTTTGGGTTGTGAGTTGACCCATTTCATTTAATGCAATAAAAATCTGTGAGACGGTCTTACTGGAGACTCATTCTTTGATTTTAAGGATTTTTTTAGACAAAGTCTTGCGTAAGACCATCTCACGGATCCCATTCCGTGAGACGGGTCGGACCCATGACCCGCTCAGCCCAATTAAATGAAGAGCACAGCAGCCCTATTAGCCCAACTAATGAGACACTCAGACCCAAGTTAGCTATGCAAGGTTTACAACAAAATTCAAGCCCAAAAGTTCAAATTTCATTCACGTGTTTCTTCATTCACGGCTTTCTTCATCCCTGTCGAAGTTCATATGAGCTTCTCCAGCAACGGTCGGCGTTTTGATTAACGATGAGCTTCTCCAACAACGGTCGGCGTTTTATCTGTTCGTTTTTTTTTTTGTTTTTTTAGTGTATTTGAAAATTTTGTTACTATTCTCTATATGTATTGGTTTTTTGTTGTATTTTTGGTGTTTATAAGACATTCTTTCATGATTTTACAAGTATTTAGTTCGATTTATTGTTTTTTGATGTGTTTTGTTAAACTTATTAGGGTTTGGAGGATTCGATTTTGTATTGTGTTTTGTTGTGTTTTTATTCTATTGATTTAGTCCACCAACTTTTCGATTGATTGACTCATCAAATTCCACCAACTACAAGCACTTCAAAAATCACAACAATCTTCTCAGATCTCATACTTTTTCATAAACAAACCATCATCACTTCTTAGATTGTAATGGAGAATATTGCAATAATCATGGATGTGTTTACTATAATGTTGCATTATTGTGAAGCACAAACAGTGCACATAGTTGGAGATGGTGTGGGATGGGCCATACCGCCTAATAGTTCAGTGTCCTATGTGAATTGGGCTTATTAGGATGCATGTTGATTAGTTTTAGATTCATTCTGCAAATTTAATTTGATTGTGAATAATTTGTTTTGCAGCAGACCTATATCCATGTAGTGTGTGATCTAATTATGTTTGTGAATGTTTGATTCCAAGAAATTGATGGAAAAGAAGAAGATGCGTGAGAAGAAGAATGTATTTCCTGAAGAAAAAAATGGTGAGATGAAGAGAAATTTAAGGAGTGATGACAATGAAATGCTGAAAACTGAAAAGAAAAAATGAAGTGAAGAACCTAGAAATTGGAAACAGGTAAGTATAAAAGCATGAATTTGAAGTTTGTTTATCTGGTCGATCATGGAGTTGTGATAGGCCTTAGATGACATAGATGATATGTCTTTGTACAGTAACAAAACAACCTAGTCAAAATAACATAAGTTAACAGATTGAAGTACTAAACCTGCAACAGTTTCTATTTTAAGATCTTTACGTTGCTTAGCAGTTTTTATAGCTATAGTATTACATTCTATTAATAAAAGTACTACATTCTATTAACAAAAGTATTACCTTATTTGTAGTTATATGTAATATTGCATATGACCAAATTTAAGTATTACATATTTTCATTTTGTAGTGAAAGTTTGAAAATGGAAAAAGAGGAGATTCAGATTGTTCGTGAGATAAGATCGAAAAGAATGAATGACAGGTAGTATTTTTAATTTGTTGTAGTATATCATATTGATAACATTTTTTATTAAAATAAGTGGTGCATTCTTTTGTAGTAAAATTTTGGTAACTATTGAAGAGAAGTTTGAAAAAAAGAAGCCAGCCAAGTTATCTATATTTTTTTCAGTAGAAAAGTATAATACATTATTCGTGATTTGAATTGGTTTATATTTTTTTCATTCTAAAATTGGTTTATATTTTTTGTAGGACATTTGTTACTCAATGTAGACCTTATGGTCTTTGTGATATTATGCAACAATTTACTGAAAAACAAAAGAATGATGTTAGGCATATAGGTTTTGGAGGATTACTTGATCTTTCATTGTCATTTTTCCCCACTCATATGGTTAAATGGTTGGTTAAAAATTTTAATGGTAGAAGTCGATTGCTTACCATAGATAGCAAAAGGAGTTTTGTTGGAACACCAGATGATGTGTTTGATGTATTTTTGTTGCCTAGGAGTGGGGGTAGTATAGTTGTGGATGCTAGAAACAAAGAGAACTTAGATTGTATTGAAGAATTTAAGAAAAAATTTAATATTGGTTATCTTGCATCCTTGAAGGAGTTGGTACTTAGTCTTAAAGATGGGAAATATGACTTTAAAAGGTTTTTTGTGATTTATAGATTATCTTCATTCTTGACTCCAACGGCAAATCGTAGTGTTGATTCGTCTCCTTTGAAATATTTGTTGGATGTTGAAAAATTTACTTCTTTTGATTGGTGTTCGTTTGTGCTTGATAAACTTTGTGTTGGGTAGATAATTTTAATAGGAGAGCTGGTACAAAAGAAAATCACTGGTTGTCTTCTAGTTCTCCAAATTATTTACCTTCATAGAGTTAGCTAGAAAGGAGTAGTCGAACCATGTTCTCTACCATTAATCAAACATTGGTCAAGAGAGAAGTTGGTGAAACGTTTAAAAGAAGAGAAAGAAGCTGGACATTATGGTCAAGGGGGATGGGTAGATGTTTATCCTATAAGTTGTGTAGAACACAATGGGGAGAAAAAAGTTGTTGATGAAGAGATGAGTGAAATTAAAATGGGTGAGCAAAATCCCAGATTCATCAGTTTTTTAATTCCAAATGATTAAATGGATGATGCAGCGATAAAGAAAATTGCAAAAGATGTAAGTATGCAATTATGTTTAAGTTTATTTTTATATAAGTATTACATTTTATGAATAAAAGTATCACTTGTTATGAATAAAAATATTACTTTTTTTTAGACATGCAATTCTTTTTGTAGGATGTCCATGAAACATTTCTCTTGATTAAGAGGGATGTTTCTGTTGTCACTAGTTTCCACCTGCAAAAACTTTGTAAAGTGAAGGAACAAATAACTGTTGAACAAAAGCAATCGCAAATTCCTTCACAGTCCAATGCCATTTGTGATTCACAAAAGTTTTTCTTCGATACTGAAGTTCATAAATACATCGATGAGTTGGTGGAAAAATTTTGTTTGTGAAGAAGTTTTCTGAAGATATGCCTTCATTCGAACTTCTAACCCCTGAAAATGAGAAAGTTGCTGAAAATAAGAATGTTGTTGCTGCCATTTTCGAGCCAGATGAAAATGTGGGAGAAGAGAAAAATGAAGATTGTGGCATTGATGCAGTCAAATGAGCCATTTCTTCAGTTGCATCGAAGAGTATTACCTAACAGCATTAAAAGTACTACATATTAAAAGTTGATTTTTTTTCAAATTGATCTTGCAAAAATATCACCCAATATATTAAAAAGTATTACCTAACAGCATTAAAAGTATTACATATTAAGAATTGATATTTTTTCAAATTAATCGTGCAAAAGTATCACCCAATACACTAAAAAGTATTACCTAGCATCATTAAAAGTACTACATATTAAGAGTTGATTTTTTTTTCAAATTAATCTTGCAAAAGTATCACTCAATATATTAAAAAGTATTACCTAACAACATTAAAAGTATTACATATTAAGAATTGATATTTTTTCAAATTAATCGTGCAAAAGTTTCACCCAATACACTAAAAAGTATTACCTAACATCATTAAAAGTACTACATATTAAGAGTTGATTTTTTTTTTCAAATTAATCTTCCAAAAGTATCACCTAATACAGTAAAAAGTATTACCAAACAACAATAAAAGTACTACATACTAAGTGTTGATATTTTTTCAAACTAATCGTGCAAGAATATCACCCAATACATTAAAAAGTATTACCTATTAGATATAAAAATACTGCATATTAAGAGTTGATATTTTTTCAAACTAATCGTGCAAGAGTATCACCCAATACATAAAAAAGTATTACCTAATAGAAATAGAAGTACTACATACTAAAAGTTGATATTTTTCAAATTAATCGTGCAAAAGTATCACCCAATACACTAAAAAGTATTACCTAACAACATTAAAAGTACTACATATTAAGAGTTGATTTTTTTTCAAATTGATCTTGCAAAAGTATCACCCAATATATTAAAAAGTATTACCTAACAACATAAAAAGTACTACATATTAAAAATTGATATTTTTTTCAAATCAATCTTCCAAAAGTATTACCCAATACATTAAAAAATATCACCAAACAATAATAAAAGTATTACATACTAAGTGTTGATATTTTTTTCTAACTAATCGTGCAAGAGTATCACCTAATACATTAAAAACTGTTACCCATTATATATAAAAGTACTACATATTAATAGTTGATATTTTTTCAAACTAATCATGCAAGAGTATCACCCAATACATAAAACAATATCTATATCTATATATATATAATAACAGAAGTCAGTCAGGCAAAATAATAATTCTATTAAAAATCTAAGGATAGTTTCGTAATTCATCATTTCTAAGAATAAAACTGCTTCCTCCTTTAACGGAAATTTCAGTTTTCTTCCTCGCCAAAATTGAAAGGATTTTCCCATGGATACGATCTTCGTGAGACGGAAAAACACATGTTCGCGATTCTTGACCAGGTGGAGGAGAAATTGGAATTTAAATTTTAAATTTCATACACATGTTTCCTTTTGTTACTTCTCCATAAAAGTTTGGATATACTTCTCTTTATAATTGTTCCTGATTTTTTAATTTTTAACAGTTGCTTCTCCACATAAAGAAAACGGTATCCAGTCATATATAGTCCAATTTTCTTCCTCGCCAAAATTGAAAGGATTTTCCCATGGATACGATCTTCGTGAGACGGGAAAAAACATGTTCGCGATTCTTGACCAGGTGGAGGAGAAATTGGGGTTGGAGTATATAAGGAGTATATAATAATAGAAGTCAGTCAATTTTAAATTTCATACACACGTTTCCTTTTGTTACTTCTCCATAAAAGTTTGGATATACTTCTCTTTATAACTGTTCCCAGTTTTCTAATTTTTAACAGTTGCTTCTCCACATAAAGAAAACGATATCCAGTCATATATACTCCAATTTTCTTCCTAGCCAAAATTGAAAGAATTTTCCCATGGATACGATCTTCGTGAGACGGGAAAACACATGTTTGCGATTCTTGACCAGGTGGAGGAGAAATTGGGGTTGGAGTCTGAGATAATTAGGCGGACAAGCATGTGTTGGGCGAGTATGGAAACATGTCGATTGTGTGTGTGCTATTTGTGATGGATGATGAGATAAGGAAGGCCTCAACCAACGGAGATGGGAAGGACTGGAGAGTTCTTTATGGGTTCGGGATGGGCCTCATGATAGAGAGTGGTTTTGCGTAGTGTGTCTCTCAACTGAGTGGTGGTGATGATATTATTATTGGGTGGAGTAACACTTCTGTGCAACTGGTGCACAGAGTTGCACGGAAGACCTTTATGTTATAAATGTAGTACATTTATGTACAAATATCTATACCTTTTAAAATGAACATGCATAAAGGTATTACATTTATAACATAAAGGTACTACATTTATAATATAAATGTGCGGATTGCATGGTGCAACTGGTGCACAGAAGTTTTTGCCGGGTGAGATTATCAAATGACGTTGATTTTTTTCACTATTTTTTTGTTGGGGTGTTTTTTTCACTATTTTTTTTGTTGGGTGTGATTTTGGGAATTATTGGGTGTGTACTAACAAATTTCGGGGTGTGATTTTGGGAATTATTGGGTGTGTATTAACAGATTTCCAATTGCAGTAACATCAGTTTCTTCTGGGAATTACTGGTGTGTACTAACAGATTTCTAGTTGCTAAAAAATTATATTAGAAAACTTGGATATTTTTTCTCTCAATCACGTTGAATTTTTTTCATTATTTTTTTTGTTGGGTGTGATTCTAGGAATTACTGTACTCAATCACGTTGATTTTTTTCACATGTTTTCTTTCTCTCAATCACATTAATTTTTTTTCTCTATTTTTTGTTGGGGGTGTGATTGTGGGAATTATTGGGTGTACTATCATGTTGATTTTTTTCACATGTTTTCTTTCTCTCAATCACATTAATTTTTTTTCTCTATTTTTTGTTGGGGGTGTGATTGTGGGAATTATTGGGTGTACTATCATATTTCCAATCGCAGTAACATCAGTTTCGACGAATCTCTCAATCATATTGATTTTTTTCTCTCTATTTTTTTCTGATCTCTCAATCGCATCGCATTGATTTCTTTCTCTTTCTCTCTATTTTTTTTATTGGAGCTGCGATTGCGAAACTGATCTCTCAATCACATTGATTTTTTTCTCTTTATTTTTTTGTTGGAGCGTGATTGTGGGAACTATTGGGTGTGTACTATCTCTCGATCACATTGATTTTTTTCTCTCTATTTCTCTATTTTTTCATATTGATAGTCTACTCGGTTTATCAAAGATATATTTAGTCTACTCAATTTATCGAAGATATATTGGAGTTATCTGAGTTGAGTTTATAGAATATTTAAGATATATTTAGTCTACCCACTTTATCGAAGATATATTGGAGTTACCTGAGTTGAGTTTATAGAATATTTGAAATATATTTAGTCTACTCAATTTATCGAAGATATATTGGAGTGTGATTGTGTTTTTTTGTTGGAGTGTGATTGTGGGAATTACTAGGTGTGTACTATCAGATTTCCAGTTGCCAAAAAATTATATCAGAAAACTTGGATATTTTTTCTCTCAATCACGTTGATTTTTTTTCACTATTTTTTTTGTTGGGGTGTGATTCTGGGAATTACTGTACTCAATCACATTGATTTTTTTTTCACTATTTTTTTTGTTGGGATTTTTTTTCACTATTTTCTATGTTGGGGTGTGATTTTGGAAATTACTGGTGTGTACTAACAGATTTCCAATTGCAATAACATCAGTTTCTTCTGGGAATTACTGGGTGTGTACTATCATATTTCCAATTGCAGTAACATTAGTTTCGATGAATCTCTCAATCACATCGATTTTTTTCTCTCTATTTTTTTTCTAATCTCTTAATCGCATTGATTTTTTTCTCTCTATTTTTTTTGTTGGAGCTGCAATTATGAAACTGATGTCTCGATCACATTGATTTTTTTCTCTCGATCACATTGATTTTTTTCTCTCTATTTTTTTTGTTGGAGCTGCGATCACTATTTTCTTTGTTGGGGGTGTGATTTTGGAAATTACTGGGTGTGTACTAACAGATTTCCAATTGCAATAACATCAGTTTCTTCTATTTTTTTCTCTCGATCACATTGATTTTTTTCTCTCTATTTTTTTTCTATTTTTTTCTCTCGATCACATTGATTTTTTTCTCTCTATTTTTTTTGTTGGAGCTGCGATCACTATTTTCTTTGTTGGGGGTGTGATTTTGGAAATTCTATTTTTTTCTCTCGATCACATTGATTTTTTTCTCTCTATTTTTTTTGTTGGAGCTTTTCTTTGTTGGGGTGTGATTTTGGAAATTACTGGTGTGTACTAACAGATTTCCAATTGCAATAACATCAGTTTCTTCTGGGAATTACTGGGTGTGTACTAACAGATTTCCAATTGCAGTAACATCAATTTCGACGGATCTCTCGATCACATTGATTTTTTCACTGTTTTCTTTCTCTCAATCACATTGATTTTTTTTCTCGGGGTGTGATTGTAGGAATTACTGGGTGTGTACTATCATATTTCCAATTGCAGTAACATCAGTTTCGACGAATCTCTCAATCACATTGATTTTTTTCTCTCTATTTTTTTCTAATCTCTCAATCGCATTGATTTTTTTCTCTCTATTTTTTTTTGTTGGAGCTGCAATTGCGAAACTGATCTCTCAATCACATTGATTTTTTTCTCTCTATTTTTTTGTTGGAGCTGCGATTGCAAAACTGATCTCTCGATCACATTGATTTTTTTCTCTCTATTTTTTTGTTGGAGCGTGATTATGGAAACTATTGGGTGTGTACTATCTCTCGATCATATTGATTTTTTTCTCTCTATTTCTCTATTTTTTCATATTGATAATCTACTCGGTTTATCAAAGATATATTTAGTCTACTAAATATATCGAAGATATATTGGAGTTATCTGAGTTTATCTGAGTTGAGTTTATAGAATATTTACCCACCTTATCGAAGATATATTGGAGTTACCTGAGTTGAGTTTATAAAATATTTGAGATATATTTAGTCTACTCAATTTATTGAAGATATATTGGAGTTATTTGAGTTGAGTTATAGAATATTTAAACTCAATTTATTTGTTAATTGTCATTTGACTTGAGTTTATGAAATATTTATAGACATACATTATATTGATTGAACTTTCTTTTTCTAAGTCATTTGAGTTGTGTTATCAGAATGATATAATTAGTTTATTTTATGATTTATATTAGATTCTTGAAGATATTAGATTGATATAATTAAATTTTTTGGTTTATCCACATTTGATTTGTATTATATTCTTGAGTCATTTAAAATTTTGATTATATATATTGAAGTCATTTAAGTTGAGTTTATGAAATATTTCTTTATGGACAAAGTCTTGGGTGAGACCGTCTCACGGAATCCGTGAGACGGGTCGGGTCGGGTTGAATATAAAAATTATGTAATACTTTTATCCGTGAGACGGGTCGGGTCGGGTTGAATATAAAAATTATGTAATACTTTTATATATATGAGGTAATACTTTTATGTGTATTATGTAATACTTTTTCAAAATATCACCACGTAATACTTTTATGTGTATCATGTAATACTTTTTGAAAGTATCACATTATATACATAAAAGTATTACATTATGAAGTATCACATGATATATATAAAAGTATTACATGATACACTTATTACATTATGAAGTATCACATGATATATATAAAAGTATTACATGATACACTTAAAAGTATTACATTATGAAGTATCACATGATATACATAAAAGTATTACATGGTACACTTAAAAGTATTACATTATGAAGTATCACATGATACACATAAAAATATTATGTTATGAAGTATCACATGATATACATAAAAGTATTACATGGTACACTTAAAAGTATTACATTATGAAGTATCACATGATATACATAAAAGTATTACATGGTACACTTAAAAGTATTACATTATGAAGTATCACAATATACATAAAAGTATTACATGATACACTTAAAAGTATTACATTACGAAGTATCACATGATATACATAAAAGTATTACATGGTACACTTAAAAGTATTACATTATGAAGTATCACATGATACACATAAAAGTATTACATTATGAAGTGTCACGTGATATACATAAAAGTATTACATGATACACTTAAAAGTATTACATTATGAGAATAAAATATGATGTGGTACTTTTATGTATATCATGTAATATTTTTTGAAAATATCACTATGTAATACTTTTATGTATATCATGTAATATTTTTCTATATATCATGTAATACTTTTTGAAAATACCACCATGTAATACTTTTATGTATATCATATAATACTTTTTGAAAATATCACATAATAACTATAAAAGTATCATGTAATACTTTCATGTATATGATGTAATACTTTTATGTGTATCATGTAATACTTTTAAGTTAACGGTATTGACCGACCATTGACCGACATTGACCGTTGACCGTTGACTTTTGACTTTTTGACTTTGACTTTTGATCGGGTCGGGTTGACCCATCTCACGAAATGGGATCCGTGAGACGGTCTCACACAAGACCTACTCTTCTTTATGTATTATATTCTTGAAGTTATCGGATTGATATAATAAATTTCTTTTCTTTATCGACATTTGGTTTGTATTACATTCTTGAATCATTTATAATTTTGATTACATATATTAAAGTCTATGTTGAGTTTATGAAATACTTATTTTTTTGAAATAATTTGACTTACGTTTATTGAATACTTAGACGCAATTCATTTTTACAATAATTGATATAATCTATATATATAGCTATATAATAGCATAAGTCATTCCAAAAACTCTATATGCTATGAATTTACAAAAATCACACAACATCAAATTTAATTTTTAAAATTCGCTGAAAACTAATAATAATATATTAAATGATTTGTTAGAGTATATGATATAATTATTTTTAAAATTCATTTATTCCAAATAAATCCTCAACAAATTCTTGAATATTAGAAATATAAAATCAATTCTTACAAAATCCTCAAAAATTAAAAGTTTCTAAAATTTATGTTTTGGTAATTCATTGTAACATTTCAATCAAGTACCTAAAAATAAAATAACAATAGTATCATTAAACCTCAACAATATTCATTCATTCAATAAATATTTAATCAATCCTCATGAAATTCTCCAAAATAAAAAATTTCTCATTCATATTCTATACTTTTAGTTTCAACTTTTTTTAATTCTCAACAAAATTCGTTGATTTAATAAATGTTGAAATAATCCTCTCATTAGTATAGTCATTTTAAAAATAAGAGACTTAAATTATAATAATTTTTTTAGTAATGTTATTGCAGGTAAATACTTCATTTATAATTGGTGTAGTGAATTATTATAAAAAATTCTTTTATAAAGTATTTTATAATTTCACTAATAATAATGTTTGTAAGTTTTCTACAATACAATTATATATACAATTGAATTCGAGAAGAGATGTCTATCTCATACGCACATTCTTTTTTTTCTACTATTGAGTTCCAGAAGAGAGGCCACATCCTTCTTTTCCTATAGAGATGACAAGTACACTACTAACAACGATATAAACTAAATTATTTCAGCTAAGATTTCAGATGAGGAAATCAATCCTACCCACTACGTGATTACTATATTAAGCTAAGATGTCAGATGAGGAAATCAATCCTACTATCCTTCTTTTCCTATAGAGATGACAAGTACACTACTAACAATGATATAAACTAAATTATTTCAGCTAAGATTTTAGATGAGGAAATCAATCCTACCAACTACGTGATTACTATATTCAGCTAAGATTTCACATGAGGAAATCAATCCTACTAATATGTGACCTGCCTTAAAAAAGAACTCTCATACCTCATGCACACATTCTTCTTTTTCTACCAAGAGATGACAAGTACCCTATTGGAAACAACATAAACCAAATTATTTCAGTTAAGATTCTAAATGAGGAAATCGATCCTAAATATTATGTAGTATGTGATTACATGATGAACTGACGATGTGGTCTCTTTATAAAGAATTCTAAAAAAAAAATTGTTGCCACTATGGACATTGATAATAAAGGGTATCTGATATATAGACGTTGGAATTTGGGAAGAACAATTATGAAGAGTGGAGTTCAACTATATAATAGATTTGTTCTCCCAAAAAATTGTTACCCACATATAATTTTCAGTTGTCTCTTACCAAAAAAAATTTCTAACACGATGGACATTGATAATGAAGGTATCTGATATAGAGACATCGGGATTTGAGAAGAACAATTGTGAAGACTGGAGTTCCACCACATACTAGATTCGTTTTTTCATGAACTTTTCTTAAGATGCGACACATATATGAATGTTGAGTGGTGCGTCCAATCTCAGTCTAAAAGAGTCAGGTCAGTCTCTAAGTTGGTTTGTATCTTAAGAAAAAAATGTTCAGTCATGAACAGTTATATGTCGCAGTCTCCAAAGTCACCAATCGTAAGTGACTCAAGATTTTGATATACGATAGAGATGGTGGACAAAACAATAGAAAGACCAATGTAGTTTACTATGAAATATTTCACAATTTGTAAACTACAATGTGAACATTTAAATTCGTCGTTTTTTTGTATTATACAATTGATCAATTACTTTAGTTTCACAATCCATTTATTTTGTTTGATTAATTGTGCCTTGAAACGTACTATTGACTCCGAATATAAATTAAAACAATTTAAATATGCTGATAATATCATATACACTTCTGAATATAAATTAAAACAATTTAAATATACTGATAATATCATATACACTTCTTATATTTAATCTCATGCATCGCACGGGTGCACTGCTAGTTACCTAATAGAAATAGAAGTACTATATACTAAGAGTTGATATTTTTCAAATTAATCGTGCAAAAGTATCACCCAATACACTAAAACGTATTACCTAACAACATTAAAAGTATTACATATTAAGAGTTGATTTTTTTTTCAAATTGATCTTGCAAAAGTATCACCCAATATATTAAAAAGTATTACGTGACAACATTAAAAGTATTACATACTAAGAATTGATATTTTTTCAAATTAATCGTGCAAAAGTATCACCAAATATATTAAAAAGTATTACCTAACAACATTAAAAGTATTACATACTAAGAATTGATATTTTTTCAAATTAATCGTGCAAAAGTATCACCCAATATACTAAAAAGTATTACCTAACATCATTAAAAGTACTACATATTAAGAGTTGATTTTTTTTCAAATTAATCTTCCAAAAGTATCACCCAATACATTAAAAAGCATTACCAAACAACAATAAAAGTACTACATACTAAGTGTTGATATTTTTCAAATTAATCGTGCAAAAGTATCGCCCAATATATTAAAAAGTATTACCTATTATATATAAAAGTACTACATATTAAGAGTTGATATTTTTGCAAATTGATCTTGCAAAAGTATCACGCAATATATTAAAAAGTATTAGCTATTATAAATAAAAGTACCACATGCTAAGAGTTGATATTTTTTCAAATTAATCGTGCAAAAGTATCACCCAATACACTAAAAAGTATTACCTAACAACATTAAAAGTACTACATATTAAGGGTTGATTTTTTTTTTTTCAAATTAATCTTCCAAAAGTATCACCCAATACATTAAAAAGTATTACCAAACAACAATAAAAGTACTACATACTAAGTGTTGATATTTTTTCAAATTAATCGTGTAAAAACATCACCCAATACACTAAAAAGTATTACCTAACATCAATAAAAGGATGTTTCCTATACTATCTACAAAATCGCTAAATCAATTCTCACACCTATAATAATCACCACCACAGATGGAGAAACAAGACAAACATGATAGTACTTTAAGAAGAGCATACCCTATCTAGTTTAGTGGTCATATCAAAAATTAGCAAATCCACACCCACTTACACCTTGATATGTAGTACTTTAACATACAACATGTAATACTTCATTTCAAGATGTAAATTGGGTTTTCTACCTTGTTCTTCTTGCACGTCTTCTTCTTGTTCTTCATACATGTCTTCTTCTTCTTCTTCTTCTTCTTCAGAAATAAGTACAATATCTTGATTCTCCATATTCAAAACTTTCTAATTTATAAATATTTGTAAGAATCGAAATTCAATTAGAAAAAATTTGTGGCTGGTTTATTTTCTTCAGAAAATCACCATTGTAGGTGGAAAATTCACCGATTTGCAGCCGAAAAGAAGAATGAAAGAGAGATAATGAAAAAGCTTTAGCTGGAGTGATGGAGAAGATGAGAAATAAACTTTTGAAACACATAAGGAAGAGAAGAATGTTTTAGAAGACTTAGTACTGTTCGCAGCCGCGAGGTTTCCATCTCCAGCTGCGAGGTTTCCATCTCTAAAAACGTAAGGAAGAAACACGGTAAAAAAGGATTGGGATCCATTAACTTTAATTAGGGCTGACCCGACCCGACCCGTCTCACGGAATGGGATCCATGAGACGGTCTCACACAAGACCCACTTTTTTTTATAACCTTCAACTACCACCCTTTTGGTTCTGTATTGAATACATGGGCATACAAAAATTTATGCATTATATCAAAACTCTAAATTCAATTTCTAAAAAATTATTCCAAATTATCGAATCAGTCATTCAATTCCTATTAACAATCTTCTTAAGATATCTCGGGACATTTCACTAAAATAATTAACATCATAATAACACAATTTCTTGAAAAATCAATGTCCTATCTTGATCAGCATCAAGAAAATCATTTCCACATTCAGGAACATAAGATTTTTAAGAAAATTTTATGTATTTATACAATACAATTTAATCGAACATTGAAATTTAGAGAAAAAAAGACAATCACAGTTGTAGAGAGATTTTTTTAATGATCGACGGTCAAAGTCAACACTCAGTCAACAAAGTCAAATGTAATATTTTTATGTATAATAGATAATATTTTTGTATTATATAATATATTTTATGTTTATGTATTAATACTTTTGAGAAATTATAATATGACAAGTACTTTTATGTAACACTTTTGTGTATATCATGCAATACTTTCATGTGTATCATAAAATATTTTTACTTTCAAGACTCTAAACCATAATTAATTTTAAAAAAATTTGATAAGTAATACTTTTATTATTATAATGTTATACTTTAATTATGTATAATATGTAATACTTTTGAAAAATTATTTTTTGATAAATCTATGTAATACTTTTGTTTATATAAGATAATACTATATAACGAGCACTACTTTTGGTTCTACAACTTCAAATCAATGGTGCGAGAGCAACTAAGATGGCCAAATCTTGAGAAGAACAAATCGATATAGCATGGTCATGCTTGGAGAAAGCTCATAAGCGAATGAAGAAGTGGGTGGACGAGAAAATGCAACCTTAGGAGTTCAATGTTGGTGACCAAGTCCTTGTGAAGATCCTACCCCAACAATTCAAGGCATTTCTAAGCTTGTACAAGGGATTGATTCGCAGATACGCGGGGTCATTTTTTCGTTATTTCTTAGGTGTTTTGTAAACTTAACCTACATAGTACTTTGAAAATTCAACCGATCTTCCATGTGAGCATGCTAAAACCATACAACGAAGTCGAGGAAGACCCACTCGTGGTTATCAGTCTTACAACAAGGAGGTTCAACTGATGTTGGCTAGAAGGGTCTTGAGGCGAAGAGGAGTTCTAACTCCTCTCAAAAGACCGAGTACTTAATTAAGTGGAAGGGATTGCTGGAGTCCAATGCAACATGGGAACCCGATGAGGACTTATGACAATTCAAGAAACTTCTCAAGAAACACGAAGATGAAGACACCGCCGGAATAGGTGGGAGTATGTCACACATTTTGGGCCGAGCATGCATAATTTCCATATACTTTGGGGTTTTCCTAAGTCTAGCCCACAAATTAGCTCAAATATTTAGCCAACATTCTTAGCCCACATGTAGTAGGAAGTATCTAGATTGTTTTTAGAGTAGTGTATGAACACCTTGTACTACTATCTAGATTGTTTCTAGAGTAGTGTATGACACTTTGTACATATCTAGGAACATGTCTTAAATATTATTGTATTTGTAGAAAATTATTGAGTGTTTTAGTAAACAACTCCCAATCATTGGATCAAGTTGATCTCCACCGTCCATTAGGAATGACTTGAGTAAAATTCTCAATTGTAAAAAAACATTTCGAGTTTGAGTGAATATACAATGTCTGACATAATTAAATATTAGAACAACATAAATTTTATTTTTTCAAATATATATATATATATATATATATATATTTATAGTTGTGTGAGTATAATTAAATAAAGGGCAAAGGTGCAAATACACCACTAACGTTTATAAGGAGGTGCAAATACACCCTTAACCTTTTTTTTAGAGTAAATACAATCCTAACCTTTAAGTTGGGGTGCAAATATGCCCCTAATATTGATATATGATGCAATTTTAATTTTTCTTTTTTATTTGTTATTTTTACATCCTTCTTCCATATTTTTTCTTTATATTTTATTAAATAATAAATTATTTCTGTTGAAACATTTTTAATCTAAATCCATTTTAGATTTATAAATAATTTTTATTTTAATAAGAAATTATATTTATTTTTCTTAAATTATGTTTTTAGGACTTTATACTAAACTTATTAATTTTGAAAATCAAAATTTCATATGTATTATGCTTATAAAGGAAAATTTTTTAGATTTTGCAATAAAATATTATGGTTGTGTTTCATGTATACTATCATTTTTTTTTTCTATACTATATAAAACTTAAAAAAACAGTGTCTTTTTTTTTTTTTTTTAAAGGAAAATGCCATACTTGTTTTGTAAGAAATAATTAATTTCACTTTTCTATTTACGGTTGTTTTGAACTTTAGAAAATTTTAAGACATGATTGGACAAAACATTTGGAAGAATTAGAATTGAAAACTCGAATTATTTAGTGTAAAATGTTATTTCATTATTATAAAATGTAGATTGATGGTATATTATAAAACAAGTATGGCATTTTCCTTAAAAAAAAAACAAAGACACTGTTTTTTAAAGTTTTATATAGTATAGAAAAAAAATATGATAGTATACATGAAACACAACCATAATATTTTATTGCAAAATCTAAAATTTTTTTCTTTATAAGCATAATAACATATGAAATTTTGATTTTCAAAATTAATAAGTTTAGTATAAAGTTCTAAAAACATAATTTAAGAAAAATAAATATAATTTCTTATTAAAATAAAAATTATTTATAAATCTGAAATTGATTTAGATTAAAAATGTTTCAACAGAAATAATTTATTATTTAATAAAATATAAAGAAAAAATATGGAAGAAGGATGTAAAAATAACAAATAAAAAAGAAGAATTAAAATTGCATCATATATCAATATTAGGGGCATATTTGCACCCCAACTTAAAGGTTAGAATTGTATTTGCTCTCAAAAAAAGGTTAAGGGTGTATTTGCACCTCCTTATAAACGTTAGTGGTGTATTTCCACATTTGCCCTTAAATAAAACTAGAATTTCTAATTGGAAAAAAACATAAACACATATTATTATAAAATATAAATAAGCTATACAAATAAAATTTTGTTTATATATTTTAAATATATTCTATAAGAGACCCAATTTTAATATTTTTCAATTAAAAAAGTTAAAATATTAAAGATATCCATATTACCCTTTATCTTATTTTTGAAACCCTATTCCCTTTTTAGCTACTTTTTTTTAATTTCTTTGATGTTGTTTCTCTTTTTTTTTTTTTTGAGGAATTGAATGCAAAATTGATGATGAGCATCTTACGAATAAGTCAAATGTATGAAAATTGTATGAAAATTGAATGAAAATACGCAAGAAAATTGATCAAACCTGACCATCCCGTTCGCCCTGGTTGGCCGAACACGAGAGCGTTCAACCACCATGACCGAAGATGTTATGTTAAATCTTTTAATTTTTTGAAGAATGTAATGTCAACATAATGACGAACATTTCACGAATTTGTTAAATGTGTGAAAATCGTGTGAAAATTATATGAAAAAACGTAAAAAAACAATTGAACCCGAACAGTTTCGTTCGGCCACCTTAGCCAAACATGTATAAGCACGTTCGGCCACCTCAACCGAATATGTATAAATATGTTCAATCATAATGATCGAATGAAATTAGTAAAACAAAACCTAAAGGTAAAATTGAAATTATTTATTATTAAAAAAAATTTAATTGAAAAATATATGAATTGGGGTGATTTTAGAAAAGGGTGATCCCCTTTAGTCCACCAAAAAAAGAAAAGAATAAAAGTCAGAGTTTTGACTAGCAACACTGACTGACAGTGAAAACATGCGTCGGAAAAGAGAAAGGAAGAAGGAGAATGAAAATGAAAGAAACCTCAAAACTATCAACTCTTCTCTTCTTCTATTCAAGCTTCGAATCTTCCTTTTCTTCCTCTATCTCTCATCCCAATTCGTCCATCTATAGCTGATTGGAATCCTAATTTTCGATTTAGCGTAGTTATCTATTTACATATTTATTTATTTGTTGATCTCCGAAAACTAGGCCACGATTTGATCCGATTGCAGATGAAACGCCGTTTCTTGTTGCTTTTTTTGTGCGTTTTATATTTGTTCGGGTCACTCTATGGCTCAGCCAACGATTTCATGAACTCGCACGGTGGTGTGGAACGGCACAGCGGGGAAATTCAAACTCCGGCGCGTCGGACTTTGTTGTCAGTTCCTAAGGAGTAAGTTTATCTTTTGCTTCTTTGTTGCATATATGTTGTTAGTTGTGACAAGTCATGGGATTAGTTAATTTTATCATGTTAATTTAATAGTGAAATTGGCTTTTGCAAGTTCGAAATTCTATCTGTTTGCAAAATTAGGGTCTGTCGTGTTTGCTTTCTTCTAAGAGCATCAAGTTCCCAGCGGAAATGCAGAAATGGTTCTCATATTGTTGGAGTATGTTTTTTGTGTGATTAAAACCTAAGTGTTTTTTTCTTCTTTTTTAATTATTCATCTGGCTGGTTTTATACTTGTAGAGAAAATGCTGCATGACTTCCACGAAACTTCAAATTGGAATATGTAGACGAAAACTAAATTTGAGTCTTTGATTGGTTTCAATGTCACAAAAATTGTTGTGTGATTGCTGTAAGTGAATGCTTTGGAATATGGATTTCTTCTTTTCTTATATTTAGCTAAGCAATGAACTATGCTGCTTTTCTCATAATTCTTCTTTGTGAAATCAGGGGACCTGATACAGCATTAGTGGCGGCTTTGGATGGTACTATATATCTATTGGAAGTTGGTTCGATGAAACCACTCTGGTCATTTTCATCGGGACCACAAATTTACTCATCGTATCAGGCTCCTGTTAATGATAAGGAGAATTCATCTGGAATCGAAAGCAGTTACTACATTGATTGTGGGGATGATTGGGAACTATATGCACACAACAGCCTTGGCAAACTGGTACGTACATACTCCTTGCATCCTGAAACTGTCTTCAGTAGAGTTAGTAAAGCTGTGTAATGAGCGCAGGATGGAGAGAGAACATACATTTTCTTGTGATACACTGTATTACATCACTGCAATGTCAGATCATTTGTGCCTGAAAACAATGATCTTCAAACTAGGTATAGCTTTCTCTTGTCCATTTTTAGGTGTTAACTGTGTTTTGAATGGATACTTGGATCTTTCTTGGAAGCTTGCAGTACGGATCATGCTATATGTCTATCCAAACAGCTCATGCCACAATACCCTTCACAAAATGTTAGCAGCATGTTGTTTGGATTCATTCTTACTTAATAATGGTTAAAATTTTTTTTTAAGTGTTCATCTTGAACTTATGAGCAGGCTTTGAAATGCTACAAGAATAATAGCTTTAGCTTAGACTGTGAAGGCTTTTATGAACTGATAACTCCTCAAGAATGAAAATGCGGGTGGATATAACTGTTTAGTTCGTCATAGGAAAAATAAGTCCAGTTATTGGGCTTGCTTTTGACATGTTGAAATATAAAGAAAGGGATGGAGAATAGACATTTACATAGCCCACCTTGAATCCTATATAGGCATTTAGATCTGAGGATAGATTGCACACCCAAGCACAAGGAAGTTTCAACATTGTGTGGGAACTGATTTAGTTGATCTTTGAAGAGCCAATATTTGGAGAGGATAGATGCACTCCTTAAAAGAAAGCATCCTGCGATAAAGATGGAAATGTGCAATTACGTGTTGAATATAATTTCTTGGTGATCGAGCAAAAGCTCAATTGTGATGTCCATCTTATGGATTTTCTTTGAACATCTGCATTAATGCATCAATAGTTCCCCCTAGAATCTTATGTAATTAGCATTAACAATTAATAAAAACACCTCCGTATTTGTTCAGATATATGTGTTGTTTTCTTATAACATTCCTAAATTGTATTGCAAAAATACATGCTGGAAGACTGTGAAACGGGTGATAACAACATTGTTATATTCCTTATTCCTTACTTGAAAAATAGGAATCAGCTTGCTTTGACTTGCACCGTACATCATTAACAAAGTTTCGACAATTACAGGTGGTATTTGAAATATGAATTTCAAACCAACTGCATTAATGAATTATATACACACAAAAAAATACTGTAGTCATATATTTTCTATGCTTTGAAATTCCAAGTGGTAAATAATATATCCACACACAATAACTATGTTATCTTTAACATTTTTCATGCTATCTAAGAAAAATTATCTGTTAAGCATAGTCGTTAGAGGTGCGCGAGCAGGGGCTGCAAGGCTGTGCACCTGGTTCTTAAATGTGATTTATGCTTTAAGCACTTTATTGAGGAGTTCACACAATTTTTATGAAGAGGGGAATAAGAAAAGTATTCCGCCAATTTACACGCAGAGGTTGAAAACTAGGGTTTCGCATTTTCAATGTTTAGATTTGAATGTTGAAATTGAACTCACAAAAAAAAAAAAGAAAAAAAAAGAAACTTTTCCAGGGTGTTTAATGGCTTGTGTTTTTGGAACTTGGTTATTTTCTTGCTACATGAGCTTTTAGTTGCCTAATAATGATTTTTAAAATCTATAATATTTTATTAGTTTTTTTAGCCTTGTGTATGAGAGGCTGTGCCTTGGGTGCCAGAAACAGGCCTGTGCCTTTGTGCGCCTTGCACCCCTAACAACTATGCTGTTGAGTAAATAAAAAATAAAATATTAATTGCCAGTTAACTCCTAGGAAAGTCAAAATTGAAACTGATCCCTAATTATTATATTTCACTGATGCATTTTATTACAGACCATTATATGATAAGGGGCATATATGCTATATTTTCATTTCTTTGTTATATGCCATTTGCTTTTTTCATATAGGTTGCCTCTTACTTATGGTATATCATTTGCATATCCTTTTAGAAACTTATGAAGAGTCTTGAAGAGTATATCAGTTCAACACCTCAGATAGCAGAGGATGGAGGAATTGTACTAGGTTCCAAAAGAACCAGTGCCTTTTTAGTTGATGCAAAGACTGGAAGAGTCATCCATACATATGGGATGTCTGATCCTTCATCAACAATTCATAGTAGTGTTGATGATATACCTTATAATGCCACTATCAAGGAGCAGTACCCATCTGAGTCCAATAAGACAGATGAGCTACCACTTTACGTTACAAGGACAGATTACAGATTGACTTCATTTCTTCCAAATTCAGACAAAGTCCTATGGAACATGACAGTTGCTGAAATTGGAGCTGCTTTCCTCTGTCAAGATGCTGAAAAGTCACTTGGGGGTACTCTTTCTGATTTGGAGTCTTCTGAGCCTGATCTTCCTTATAACATGCCACTACTATGTCAGTCAAGAGCGCTTGTCTACCGCTTCCGTAATCATAATATGTTGGAGTCCTTATCCTTGCCCCATGGGTCATCAAGGGCTCTTCATCAAGATACACTGTTTCCTGCATCCTCAGCTGATATTCTTCCTTCACAGCCAAATGTTGAAAAAGTTCTAGAACTTCTTCCTTCCCCAAAAAGTAGAGATGAATTTTTAGACGCACATGACAGCAAGGACCTCAAGGCTGTTCTTCCTTCACATACATTCAATGAAAATTGTGCGATAAGTAATATGCATGAAGTGAAAGTGCTTTTAAATGATGGTGCAATAACACGTAATCAAAAGTTTAGCACATCCCAAACTGTTATTCTTTTTGTTGTGCTTCTAGTCTTTCCTCTTTACCATTACAATGTAGTCTCTAAAACAAAAGTCAAGTTGGCTGTGCCGGCCATTGGCACGAGCTCTACAAATATACATACAAAAAGGAAGAAATCTCGCAGAGCTGGAAAGGGTGGAAGTAGTGATGGGAAACAAGTTATAGAGGAAAATGAGGTTCAACACACTCATAATGACAGTGATGATAACTTTTGGCTTAACCTCAACCAATCAGCTGCTTGCAGCACAGATGAACGCAGAATTGGTAAATTAGTTGTTTCCAATAAAGAGATTGCAAAAGGTAGTAATGGCACCATGGTTCTTGAAGGCATTTATGAAGGTCGTCCTGTTGCTGTGAAGCGTCTTGTCAGGGCTTACAATGATATTGCATTTAAAGAAATCCAAAATCTAATTGTGTCTGACCGTCATCCAAATATTGTAAGATGGTATGGAGTGGAGCAAGACCAAGATTTTGTGTATCTGGCATTGGAGCGTTGTTCTTGCAGCTTAAATGATCTTATTTTTATGCACTTAAAGACCTCCTCCAACCTAACTATTGGCAAGAACTTGGATAGGGAGGTTGAAGCAGAGTGCACAATGCATTTGCAAACTATAAAAGAATTTATGCCAGAGTTGGAATTGTGGAACGCAGATGGCTATCCTTCACCCTTGTTGTTAAAAGTCATGAGGTTTCTAACATTTCTGCCTACATTTTAAATTGAGAATAGAAATTAAGTTTCAGTATTACAAAATATATTGATTGAAATCTGATTGTTATACATTAATTTCTTTCATTCTTTTCACGATCTTCACTAAAAACATAGGGATGTGGTATCAGGGCTTGCCCATCTACATGAGTTAGGAATTGTTCATCGGGACCTGAAGCCTCAAAATGTGTTGATAATTAGTGAAAGATCTCTTTGTGCGAAGCTTTCTGACATGGGTATCAGTAAGCGCCTTGTTGGAGATATGTCTTCCTTGAGTAATCATGCTACAGGTATTAAGTGTTTTTGTATTAAGCAACACCCTGTATTTTTTTGTCATTTAATGTTCTCCAGTGCAATGTATGTTGTCTTTCTTACTTCTAGTGTAGATTGTGCACAGAAAGCAAATATATATAAATGCCAAAAGATGTATAACTTTGCCTATAAAATATTTTATTCTTATAAGAAGTCATGTTCTTAGTTCTCATAATTTATTGTTTTTGTTTCAGGCTGTGGAAGTTCTGGGTGGCAGGCACCTGAACTGCTTCTCCATGGACGTCAAACACGGGCAGTTGACCTGTTTAGTCTCGGTTGTGTTTTGTTTTTCTGCATTACTGGTGGTAGACATCCCTTTGGGAACCGTCTTGAACGTGATGTCAACATTTCAAAAAGTAAAGTTGACCTTTTCCTAGTGGAACATATTCCGGAAGCAGTTGATCTGATCATGCGATTATTAAATCCTAATGCTGAAATGAGGTATAAATTCTCCAAGCTTGATTGTCTCTTACTAATCATAACTGCCTGTGCAATTTGAACTTATGTTAATCTTTAACATTTTGTCCTTTAGTTTATGTTTGCCAAATGCAGCTGCTTTCTGTTTAAATAATTATTAAAACTTTAAACTTTGGGAGAAGGTTCTGTTGAACTAAAGTGGTAAAAATACCCACTACTTCAAAATGTTGAAAAAAGGTTGTCCATATTTGTTGAAACTGAGGGGCTATTTGGATTGGCTGAAGTTCATTTTTGTATTGGAATTGAGGGTATGTTTGGATTAGACTTAAAAGTGGATTGAGAGAAATTGGGGGTAATACTGCCCTTTGAAATAATGTAATTGAGTAATCTTGATAAATAGTGAAGTTGTATGCTTGTTATAAGATTGTTTAGGGTAGGATAGTACGGTAGATGTCACCTAATATTGGAAAAGGTGGAATGTTGTAATATTATATTGTTGTTCGATGTGTTGGAAAATGTGGAATTAGGGGGGAGGGAGGGAGGGAGAGTGTTTGGAATAGATTTTATTGAAAATTGTAAAAATATGTACTACCACCGTCCCAAAATGGATGTTGTTTTAGCAAAAAAAAAAAAAAAAGTCCTAAAAATAAGTGTCATTATAGAATTTTAAGAAACATTTGTCCATATTCACCGCAAATGCTCACATTTAATTCTCTCAAATTAAATGATTTTAAAGTGATTATTTGAAATTTACCTGTTAATTGCAGGTAAATAGGGATAGATTATTTTTATCGGTTTCCTTAATTTGTGTGAAAATTTCAAAAAGGACATTTATATTGGGACGGAAGGAGTATTAATAGATGTAGGTAGGTAGATGTAATATTGTAGGATATTATTGGATTGAAAAATTATACATTCCTGTAACAAACGAGAATTGGGTATTGTGATATTTGCCCGTGTGGAGCTTTACACAAACATACTTGAAGATTTTGTGGATTTTTACTGATGCTGAGAATGAAGTATATATTCTGCTCCAATTAATTGAATGTCTATCCTTTTCAATAGAAAGAAGGTTATCTCAAATGCCCAAAACGTCAAATGAATTTTCCAATCCACTTTCCCTTAAGACTTACTGTGTTACTTTGTTGAGTCCCATTAGAAAATTTAATATCTTTCAAAAGGTATTTGTAGTTCAATAATAGCTCTGTTTGAGAAACCTATCAAATTCCATATTTCTGAATGTCAATATAATCTCTTACCTTGACTTTTGAATTTTAGGCCAAGGGCGTTGGAGGTTTTTAACCATCCTTTATTTTGGAGTGCTGAGATGCGGCTTTCGTTCCTCCATGACACAAGTGATAGGGTGGAATTGGAAGACAGGGAGACTCCTTCTGATCTTTTGAAATCACTAGAAAGTATAGCCCCTGTGGCTTTGGGAGCAAAGTGGAACGAAAAGATGGATCCTTCATTTCTCAATAACATTGGTCATTATAGACGTTATAGATTTGATAGTGTTCGTGATTTACTCAGAGTCATGCGTAACAAGTTGAATCATTACAGGGAGCTTCCTGCAGAAATTCAGGTACTGCCATGCTCCCTAATACATTTTCTGATTAATTCAATTAACATTGAGCTCTTTTTTGAATTCTTGGATTTAGGAGTTAAAGATTTTAAATCCATAGCTATAAATTTCATGTTACAATTAAATTGTGGGTATAAAACGTCATCCCATCCCAACTATACCCGATTTTACATTTTCGGTAAAAACTTTAAAATGTGTCACCGTACTAACTAAACTTTGCAAATGTGTCACTTTACTAACTAAACTTTGCGGGATTTACACTATACGGTTAAATATCCTAATTCTGGTAATTTTTTTCGACCAAAACACTACATGTGCTTCTCATATGTTTTCATACACTCCATGAAAATGAAGCTAGTGATTGATGAAGGGGATCCTTGAGAAGATAAAGATGGCCGATTAGAGGAAGAGATGGTGGTGAGTTAGGGTTTTGATGGACATACCCTTAATGACGAACATACCCTTAATGAAAACATGTGAGAAGTATGTGTAGTGTTTTGGCCGGAAAAAATGAGCGAAATTAGGATATTTAACCGTATAGTGTAAATCCCACAAAGTTTAGTTAGTAAAGTGACACATTTGCAAAGTTTAGTTAGTACTGTGATACATTTTAAAGTTTTTATTAAAAAGTGTAAAATCAGGTATAGTTGGGATGGGATAACGTTTTTTACCCTTAAATTGTTGAGCCCCTGTATTTACAAGACCGCACTAGTATGTGTAATTGTTTCTGGCACATATGCCGTTTGTGTGAAGCAAACTTACATGTCATTTTAGTTTGTTTCTCTCTGGTGGTGGCTGAAGTCTTCTGATGTTGTGTTCATATCAGGAAATAATCGGACCGATGCCCGAAGGATTCGACCGATATTTCAAGAGTCGGTTCCCAAAACTATTGATTGAAGTGTATAAAGTGATGAACATATACTGCAGTGAGGAAGATTGCTTTGTTAAGTATTTCAGCAGCTGTTGTGTGTAGCTTTTGCTGCTTTAAGGCTTATGTTTGTATATTATGTATGTAATGTAAATGCTGTTACATCCTTGTGGAAAAAATAATAATAATCAGAAAATATATATAAATAGGAGATGTGTGTGTCCAAGCATATTGCACTAAAGAATCCCTTTTTCGGTTGAGAGGCACATCAGCTTTTGCTGCCAAAAGCGGGTGGGGGGTGGGATTGGTGTTAGTTGCTCCAATGGCAAAATTAGTTCAAATGACAATAGAAGATTCAGATTGAGGTTGTGTTGTGTTGAGAATTATGCAATAATTATTTGATGATTGTAGGAGTAGGCGTTTTGTTGGATACTTAGGGTTTCAAATCTACGGTTTTTAGTCTCAAAACAAATTAGGATGATGTTTTTTACACTTAATTAGGATTTATGATCCTTGAATATCACATTCCGGGCATTTATTCCATATTATATATTAATATAGACTTTGTGTGATACACGACATTTATCAAAATAAGGATTTAAAAAAAAAAAATTAGTATACAATTGTAGTACATTTTATGTAAGACATAATAATCTGAAGAATAATTTTGTTTTGAGTTTCACTTGTGTGCATCAGTTGTATCTTGCAATTGGATGCGGCCTGGATCCAATCTAGATTCATTGAATTTAATATTGATTTTTCAAAATGATATAACTAAATGTATGAATGTTGTTACTTAAAGGTATACATATTTTTCACAACATGAACACGTGGGAAAGTGTGTGAGCGCACACATTAGAGAAGTTTTGTATTTTGTTTTGTATAAATGAAATGTCTTTATGATATTAAAAAAGTTACTTAGCAAATTGTATTTTAACATTTTTATTAAAGATTTTTAAAGATACTTTTTAGCAGTGTTTATGATACATATACTTTAATTATATGTTATAATGGTTTCAAAAATACTATTTGTTATGTTGAAGTTAAATTAAAATCGAAATCCTCAAATAAGACATAAAATACAATGTATTTAGAATCTTTCACAAATCTGCATTAACAAAATTTACTATCACATTTTCTATTAGTATTTTCTTTTCTGTATTAATATTAGTAAGCAACAATTTTTTTCTTGAATTTCATAATGTTAGTTTTTCTAAAAAAAATATTTTTATAATCACAAGACCTAAACACTATTTGTAATATCATTTCATATACATCATTTTCTTATTCATGTATGCATATATATTTTCTATCTTTAATGATCATATTTACATAGAATTTAAGATATAAAAACGTGGATGCACTTAAAATTTGATCTTCTCTAATTTTTTTTTTTTTCAAGATTTTAAGTCTATCTTTATATCTAATCAAAGAGATAATATTAATGAATAAGAATAGTAAAAAAATTTCAAAGAGATAATATTATAAATTGATTGAAAATTAATAATTTAATAGTCAATGATTTATTTAATTTAACATTAAATGATATAAAATAAACTTAAATGTAATTCGAAGTCGGAGGGAGATCAAATCAATGAGAGGGTGATATATATCTTAGATGATTTTTCATTTGGTATATATATTAAAGATTGTTAGGAAATAAACGAGAAAAATATAAAAAATAAAAAATTACCTGAACGTGCAATCGATGATTTCCATGGCACGAGCAGACGAAAAAAAAAAAAAAATGACTCGAGAACAAACTAAAACCAGCAAATAAGCAATTACTAAGAGAGCAAACTGATGTAAAGGCAGATCTGAAATAAAAGAAATGCGAAATGGAGAAGAGAATAAAGAAAGATATAAAATCTTAAGAAACAAAAAATAATAATAATAAAAATAATCTATATATTATACACAAAAACTTATATCAACTGTCTCACGGAACTCCTTCTGTGAGACAGATCCTTTGATCCACAATCCATAATCCAATTTAATCTAATTTGCATCTCAAATCCACTCTTTTGCGGTCCAAATAATTCATAATTTCAATCCAAACTTGAGAATTTATTGGTGTGATTTCCTTTTCATTGATGCGGATCTCTATGGCAAGTGGTGATTAAATATTTTTTTCTCTTTTTTTTTTTCAAAGCAGTTTTTGTCTTTGACTTCTTTTGAGGGTCTTTATTATTTTCTCCTTGTTTTTAAAGAGTTTTCATAGCTTATTTTTTACTGTAAATATTTTAATCCTTTTTGTTTCTTATGAATAAAAAGATATTCAGTGGAATTATTGAATGAAATTTGTGGTGATTCTAAAAAGAAATAAAATTCATGTATATGTGTTAGTGAGTATGAAACCGTCTCACATGCGATAAGATTCAAGTATGTCTTTTACGAGTATAAGTATGAGTTTTTCAGCTAGAAGTATGTGTTTTATGAGTATGTGTTTTACATGTATAAGTATGAGTTATATAAGTATGCGTTGTACAGCTATAAGTATGTATTTTTTCAATCGTCGTACGATGCGATGGTTGCACATGAGTTTTTGTGTTAGTATCATGACTAAAAGTATGACTTTTATACATCAATGAATTATTAGATTTTTTTAACTAGTATGAGTTGATAGAATATATATTGAAATCGTATTTATTTGCAAGTTGTGTTTTATTCTTAATAGTTATGTTGCTATATAAGAAAACGTTTTATATGAGTATGTGTTTAACAATTATAAATATGCGTTTTATTCTTAATCGTTATGTTGTTATAAGTAAGTGTTTTATATAAGTATTTGTTTTACCGCTATAAGTATGTGTTTTATAGCTATAAATATGTGTTTTATTCTTAATAGTTATGTTTTATAAAAATATTTGTTTTACCGCTATAAGTATGCATTTTGTAGCTATAAATATGTGTTTTATTCTTAATAGTTATATTGTTATAATAAATTAATTTACTATAACTATAGCGTTCAATGACTTTGATTTACACCAGTTTATATATATAAATATGTGTTTGATAACTATAATTATTAATCAGTCATATAAGTACATATAAATATGCATCGTACAAATACATGTTTTACAGCTATAAGTATGTGTTTTACACCTATAAGTATACACATAGCCTTAATAGTTATGTTATAGTAAATTAATTTATTAATTAAAATGAATTATTAATTTAATATATTGGTATTTTTTTGAAAAAAATTTGATCAACTAAACTAAATTGGGCTAAAAGTTGGTTATAATATACATTCACAGTATCATAGCTTCAGAATATTTTTTTCTTTTATTTTCCCCCATAAATTTGATTTGTCATGTAATGAAATTAAAAGAAATTTTGGAAATGAAAACATTAATCTTTATTATAATAAAACCATAAATTAACCCATAAATTAGGTTTCCAATTTCCATTGATGTGGATTGGACTATTGTTATGGGTTGGGTTGGGCATGGGTTTTAGGCTTGGGTGATGGGTTAAATAGATTCGTCTCACGAAAGGGGATCCGTATGATGGTCTCACAAGAGACTAACTATATATTATATACACCTCATCGGGTCAGGGCAGATTTTATGCATTAGTTGTACAAAAGTTTTTTTTCTTTTAAAAACTATATTTTCATAAAAATTCTTCATTTGAAATTCGCTTTCACATGATATATAAAATTATGATTTTATGATTTTTGATTTGTTATTTATATTGTATATATACAAGCAAAATATCAAACTAAAATATTTAAATTTTGGTGAATTTGAGTTTTGTTTATATAATGTAGTAATTCCGTCTATTGTAGTAAATTAAAATATTGGAGTTTAAAACAAAGTGTTCTAAGTAAAAAATATAGTTTGGAAGTTTACAAATACGAACAAAAATGGCAATAAATAAATAAATATTTTGTAAAATTACTAAAATATTTTTTTAAAAGGCAAATTATAGATTGTAAACAAACTATGGATATAATGGTTTAATCCAACTATAAATATGAGAATTTGTGTAACATATGAGAAAAATACTGGTGTGTATATAGATACATATGTATTTATTAATTATTTATTTTATCAAGTATAAAAGTATGGAAGATTGTCATTTTCTACATATATAATACTGAGGTCTTATAGACTTAAAATGGTTATTTGTAAAATCTCATCCGTAAAATAGATCACATTCCTTAAAATTAGTTAAGTCTGTCTTCACCCGACCCATTAATTATCATACACATATGAAGTAAAATGTAAAATGAATTAATAGTGCAATTGCATATGAGATAGTGTATTCCGCTTTAAGCTCAAGAATTTGGGACTAGCTTATATTAATAATGTTATTTCACCTGTATATATTATGCTATGAATATATTAATGACGTCACTGTTGTATTTACGGCATATACATTACAAAATACTATAACTACTGGATGAAACATCAAATACAAAGTTTAAATATAATTAAAGAGAACATCCCTATATATATATATATATATATATATATATATATATATAAAGGGTAGCAACACACCTTACCACAATTACTATATTATAGATAAAGAAATACCACTAAATATAACAATATGTCAAATATACCATCAAATATAACATCATGCATAAAAATACCATCAAAGATAACAATATAACACAAAATACCACAAAATCATTAAGGGTATGTTTGTTTTGAGATTATGTAGGATTGAGGAAATCCAACTTTGAAATCCTGAGATTTGTAAATAAAGGTGAATAGTTAAAATCTGTGTTTGTTATGTGACTTTATAAGATATGATTATTACTGTAGATGTCCAATCAATGCTGGAAAAAATGTGTATATGTAATATTATATTGTTAATTGATGTAATAATAATGATTGAATGATTGTATATTAATGATTACAATATTTGGAAAAGTTGAAATGAAAGTTTATTATTATTATTATTATTATATTATTATTATATTGAAATCAAATTATGAAGCTCATTATATTTCTGTATACATTTATTTTATTTCCTAATATTTATAAATAAAAAATAATATATACATCTATATCTACATATATAATTTATAATATATATATATACACACACATTATCCACTACTATTTACTCAAAAAGATAATTTAAAATTTTAATATGTTTAAGTAAAAATAAAACGAAATAATAATATGTAATATATTTAGAACATGCTTGATATTTTCTTTTATTTATAAACAAAAAATTAGCAAATCATTGTGTATCAATGTATATAATTTATACTAACCGACGTAAACACACATATATAGTATACTATAATTTATTGGTATATTATAAACTTGAATGATGTTTATAGAAATGAAATAATATTATTTATTCTATTTAATTTTATTCTTATACTATCATATTCAAAATAAAATGATTATATGTAAACATAATCATATATATATATATATATATATATATATATATATATATAAACTGACTACTTAATCTTATACCCATTATTAACTAGTTAAATAATTAATTATGTCAGGTCATAAATAAATAAATAAATATATATATATATATATATATATATATATATATAAAAGTATAAATTTTCTTTACTACATATATGTCTGTATATATGTTTATATATAATTTAATTAATAGTGATACATAGGTGTGTATAGATACAAAATTATATAGAAATTATCATCTTAATCATGTTACGGTTCATATGGAAAATTAAAATATTGACATTGTCATCAATAACATTACTATCATAATTTTGAACATTTAAAAAACTTCTTACGATGATACAAACATATCCAATAAGATAATATCTTAAAATAAGGTATCTAGTCTACACGGAAATGTCTACATAATTTAAAACATTGTTTGAACAATAGTAGGCCAACATAGAGCTTACTATAAACCATTATAAGTTTTTAACACATAAAGATGTTATATCAAAGGTCCCTGTTCTGCCACATTGCATCCGTCATAGAGTCACGAAACTCATATTGATGTGCAATCTGTGCAGATGTCGGATGGTAGCGATGCGATATAATCTCGGCATCATCTATCAACTGCTCTGAAGTCCCCTCAAATAGAACATCTAGTAACCCGCTATGATGTATGAAATTGTGGATCACGCAACATGCAATCACAATTTTCACTTGTGTTCTCATGTTATAAGAAGGCATCCCCATCTTTGAATGAGAAATCGACTCTTCAGCAATCCAAAACACCGCTCGATCACATTCCTCAAACGTGAATGTCGATGATTGAAAAGTTCCATTGGAGTACTGGCTACTGCTCCACTCTGTCGGAACTTGTTGATATGGTAATGAGTCCCCTGTATGGTGCAAGAAAAGGCCCGTAATTGGTATAACCAGCATCAATAAGATAGTACTTTCCTAAATACAAAAAAAAATAGTTCATATTTTGACTTAAATTATATAATAACTACTAAAATTGATTATTGTGACATACTACCTTCCGGAGGCCAAGGAAAGTGGGGGTCATTTTGAACAGCATTGAACAGAACATTGGCATCACTGAAGCTGCCCTCCCAACCGGCATATACATAGGTGAACATCATATTAAAATCAGCAATTGCAAGGACATTTTGAGATATGGTAGCCTTGCGAGATCGATAGGCATTTTGTCTAGCTTGTGGCACCCAAGCCGAGATCAATGTCCCATCCATAGCTCTAATTGTTCCCTGAAATTATTGAAAAAATGCATTTTAATATTTTCCAAGATAAAAAAAAAACATATATAAATGAAATAATTTCAAACATATTATACCTGGAAATATGGAAAAAAATCCTGATTGTTCAAAACTTGTTGTGGTGTTTCATTATAGTTTGGGGAGATAATATATATCGGGGCTAACTCAACTATAGCATCAAGTACACGGTGGAAGTGACGATGTATGGTCTCTAGTGAATGCTGAAAGTGTTCCATACTTTCCCGGTTTCGCACATGTGAAGAAACAGTACGTAGAAACATCACAACCTCCTCAACTACTGCAACACGTGCAAACATACCCTGAATGAGTAATCCTCTACCCATCAATTCCTCCATGAGTGCATAAAAAGTTGGTCTACTCATCCGTACTATATCGTAGAATCGACCCTTTGTCCCCATAAGGATTTCACCAACCCAATCATTTCCTTGAAGCCTTGATGTATTTCCTTGGTACACAGTTCTGAGTAGTGAGCATTGGAATTACAATTACAGTAAGCACAATTGCAATACTTTCATCAGTTGACAAATAACTTTCTATGTTGGAAGAATTACTTTTCCCAAATGAAGAATCATCCAATTCATATTCATCACTTGAAGATGATTGTGACAAATCCGACATAGTCCTTGCATGATCAAAAAATAATTACTCGTTGAGTCCTTCCATTTTTTTCATTCGAAATGTATAAATATATACGTAGGAGATTAACCATAAATAAAATACCAAAATAGAACCACAAATAAAACTCCAAAATACTTAATTGTGACAACGCAGTGAATATTTAAATCATATATAAGTCTCTCTCATTACGTGTGCTAATGCAAATCACATTCATATGCATAGAAACGAAGAAAATTGAAATTTGCAACTTAAAACTTGTCTTAATACAACTTAAAATAATAAAGATAAAATAATACTAATACATATGTGAACCATTCCGCATCCGCATCATCCCAAAAGGCGACCCAACCATCGACGACGCTCGTCCTCAGTCGTGGACAAGAACATAATTCTTGTAGTGGTCTTGCGAAAGCGCTCACTAGTGATAACACGGAGTCTAGTGGGATATCTTCAATTTCTCTCATAAGACGAATGCAAGTGTTAAACTCATATATCATTTTCTCAACTCCCGATATCTTTGTTCTTTTATCACCAAAGTAACCCACGATCTCAGTCAGGGCCCGGACAAGGATAGGTCCTCCTAGTTCAGAGACTCCAGCCGATCATTTTTGCCCCGATGACTTGGAGGATCCTCCCATGTCTACAGAGTTAAAGTCTAGTGTGAAATTGAATGATGGACCAATATATAGGAGGTGATCCATCAGTATGTTCATGACCAGGTGGAGGAGGTGGATGCATGCCATCATCAGATGAACTCTCGGATGAGGAAGGGGGCTGTCTAGATGAACGAGCAAAGTCACCCGTAGCCATCTTTTTGTCGAGCATCTCTATGCATAGGTCGAAGTGGGGAAGACCACGTCGAATGATCACACGATTTTCTCGATGCTCCTAAAATGTTGACATATACTTACATTTTGAGTTAAATTCCATCTTAATTGAAGATTTATGATAAACTTTGATAAAAAATTGATGTATACATGTCGTCGAATTACCATGTAGATCGCATTCATAGCATCTTCAGGCCCAACAATTGTCTCATTTTCACTATCCCAACCAAGCCCAAAGCCACGTTTGAATCAGAGGTTGTAGAGCAAACGCCATGCACGCTTAATATTCTTCCATTTCGTTTGGGCTTGATCAACTTTGTAGAAGTAGCGCTCCACAATGAGGGCGTTCAACTTATCGCAAATTTATTCCATTACAGGCCGGGAGAACGAGGTTGTGAGCAGAAGTCCATTCAAATATTCTTGATGGCAAAGTACTATGAATTGAGCCTCGTTATCACGTGTCCACGTGGCCTTATCTACTCGCCCGGCACCACCATTGCCACGATGCATCTAGGACTCACATGAGTGTCATTAGTACAATGATTACACATTTTTTTATTTTTTCATTTTTTTTATAATATATAATCAATGTCACAGACTTAATTCTATAATTTAGAATATTTTATAAACATTCTTTAATATAATGACTTACTTTAATTGTTACTTAATTTACGTAAACAATATTATGAAGCTTTTAAAACTTGTGAAACCTACTAAAAATCTACCATTTATTAGTTTTGATATGTTTGTATCAATATTGGATATTTATTGGTCAATTTCTTTATTATTGAGATTAGCATTAGTAAAACAGTTGATGCAACTTAAAACAAATTGTTGTTTTTATAGAAATTAGATCAATTGTCTCAACAAATATTCCTTTCATAATTAGATCAATTGTCTCAACAAATTTGAATTCATAAAAAAATGAAATATGATATTTTGAAGAATCCAAATCAGGTACAAATTTTAAAATATAATAAATAATATGTCGGATAAAGAAAACAAACATTCGATGTATTCATTAACAATATATCATACAAGAGGCCAAATTACCACTAAATACAAGGCAAAAAAAGTACTTCTATACAACACCACTGGCCATTACAATATGATCATCTACTAAAGTTGTTATAAAACTTCTAAACTTTCAGATTGTTCTAATTAACTGGAAATAATATATCCGTTTGACCTCTTAAAACAATCATTTTAATGTAATGTCATCATTAAACAATTTCTTCAACAAACACTTATAACATGTCACTTAAAGGTGACTAATACATCCATTTACACAACAAGAAATAAAAACACGCAGAACATGCTATAATAAGCAATATTAGTAGACCAGAATTTTCCATTAAAGAGAGAGACATATATAAAAAGTTAAAACTAAGTTGAAAAAAAATTAAAAATGAAAGTTTAGTTTCCAATATATTAGCCATCCTTTTAAATCAACTTTATTTCGAAAAAAAAATTACCATACTCATAGCAAAATGATACATCCAAATAAACAAAAGTCATTAGAATACATATACCTAGTGGTGCCCGGTTTGGTTAAACCGCCGGTTCCGATTCCGAACGGGCAGTTCGGAAAACCGGCGGTGGTCTAACCAGAACCAAACCGGGGTATGTTCGGTTCCGGTTCCGGTTTGTAACCGGCGGTTAAACCGCCGGTTTCTGTTCGAATCGCCGGTTTTTCGGTTTTTTTTTTTAAAACAATGTATTTATATGTTAAAAAATATACAACTTTGTATAAATATCCAAAATTTACAACTTACAAAGTATAAAACACTAAGTTTGAATTAAAAAGAATCACAACTTACAAATAACGAATAATCGGTGGTTGAATTAAAAAAAATTACAACTTACAAACAACAAACTTCGAAGTTTGAATTTAAAAAAATTACAACTTACAAACAATAAAAAAAATTACAACTTACAAATTACAAATTGAAAGAGGAAAAAAATGAAAGAGCTTGAGTTTCATTCTAAGTTTGAAAGTGAATATCAAACTTAGAATAAAATTGTCTACGTATCCCTAAATTGAATTGGAGAATCAAAGTCCACGTAGTTCTTATTTCTTACTTCTCTTAATTGTAATGAGCAAAGAATGTTGTGTGGTAGATGATGTGTCTCAAAGAAAGGAGGACATAATAAGACACATCTTATTATCTCCTCCTTTCTTTGAGACACACCATCTACTACACAACATTCTTTGCTCATTACAAGTAAGAGAAGTAAACAAAAAAAAAAATGAAAGAGCTTGAGTTTCATCCTAAGTTTGAAAGTTAGAATGAAATTACCTACGTATCCCTAAATTGAATTAGGGAATCAAAGCTCACGTAATTCTCTTACCTCAAACTTACCCATTAGTTCCGGTGGAGGAGGATGTGTTGGAATCGTAGCCATACTCGTCGGGACCATCATCATCAAAGACAGATAAATCTAGATGTTGTTGACGTTTCTTTGTTCGAAGCCAATCTTCAAGTAGAGTAATGTTTTAAACATTCTCTACGGTCAATCTTGCCCTTTTTGGATTCAACATATGTCGTCCTTTGGAGAAGGCGCACTCAACAGAAATGTTGGAGGCGGGACTTGCAAAAATCTCCTTTGCAATATGACTTAAAATAGGATAAGTGTTGATCCTCTTTGACCACCACTTCAAAAGATCCACAGAGTTTTCAACAGAAATAAATTCAAATGTACAACTTAAATATGTATCTAATTCTTGTGTGGGATTAGACCCCCTAGCTCGTTTTTGTGTTCGGTTATCATAAAAATCATAAAATGCATTAAGACCACTAACATTATATGGATTATGTGAAGAACTACTACTACCACCTACATTTTGAGCACCTAAATTATTCCCACAATCATCTCCTAATGAGGTTTTATATTCTTTAAATAAATCATACAAATACTTTTTAGCTCTAGCTGCAACTTCTACATAATTTGGAACATAGTCAACTGCATCATAATCGGATATCAAAAAATGGGGGAACAAAGCACTATAATACATGCGTAATAATTCCATTAGACCATCTTCTCTAATCCTAGGATCTAATAATTTAGCTATTAAAAATATATCGGGAAGTTCGTGAAAATATTTTAACCATTTTGCTTTAATTGTTATAATAGTGTCACCTATAATAGGACATGCACAATATTCATTCAAAATTAAAGCAATTTTAACACAATTATCTAAGTTTAATGGAGAAGTATGATAATAAGTGCCACTTAATTCTCTAGTGGCTTCTTCAAATTTTTTTAAAAGACCTATTAAATTAATGCATGCATCCCAAGAGTTGTTATTCAAATATATCAATTCATGTGGGTTTTCTTTATAAAATTCAATTAGCAATTCTTTATAATTATAAGAATCTTGAAGCATATAATAAGTTGAATTTCATCTATGTTTTACGTCCAATATAAATTTCTTAACTTCCATTCCATTATTTTTACAAAATCTTGCCCATTTTTTTATGTCATTGTGTTGATTTAGTAATTTCATGAATTGCATCCGTAATAGGTTTAATTTTATCATGCAAAGCGGTTAAACCATTTTGTACACACAAATTCAAACAATGGGGTACACAATGAATATGAAAAAGTTTACCATCTATTGGAGGCCTAAAAAATTCCATTAATGTGGGTATACTAGCGGTGTTAAGAGCAACATTATCATAACCAATCGAAAATATTTTTGTAACTATATCATAATCATTAACAATTTTTATTATTTTTCTAGCAATTGCTACGGAACTATGTTTTTCATCAAATTCGACATAGGCAATTAATCATTTTTGCACGTTCCATGCATCATCTATCCAATGACACGTTACTCCTAAATAATCATGATTTCCGTAAGGATCTTTCCACACATCACAACAAATAGATACTCGTTGTGTTAAATTTTTTAGTTCTCCAATTAAAGCATATTTATATTCACCTACAATTTTTTCTATGTCACATGTAATGGTATTCCTAGATATTCTTCTACTAGCGGGTTGAAAAACTTCACAAGTAAATTCTTCATAATCATCGTCAGTTGGAAATTGAAAAGGAAGATGTTTTTTAACAATCAATTCGGCTATTCCTTTCCTATGAGTTAATTGACTAAATTAATGAAGGAAGTTAGGGTCGTTACCTCCGGTTCCACCACTGGAACCGGCATTTTATCGAGGAAGATGGGTTTGAGAGCAGTCATTACCCATCTTATCTGGATGCTTTTTGATGATATGGTTGTTGAACGTTCCGTAGCCCCCTCCGGCCTTGAATTTGTAGCTCTTTCCACAGTAGTTGCACGTCATCGTGAAGTCCACGTTCGAATTTGATATTTTCTCCTTTTTAAAATGTATGGAGAAAATATCACTTCGAAGTGTCGAAGTGGTTCGGCTACGTGTGTCACTCTCTTGAGTTGGACGGGCCTCCGGCTGCTCCTGCTCCTCCTCCACTTCAGCAAAGTCGGTGACGGTCAAAGGTCCGAGAGCCTCCTCCAAATTGGCGTACTCCTCACTCCAATGAGAGTGGGGAGTGTATTGATCGATAAGATCATCGACTTCAACATCTCGTGGTGGAGGCATCGGTGCCTTTCCTTGGTGAGAAGAACCGGCGGAAGAAGAACCTCTTCGAGACATTTTCGATTGAATCAGAACTTGAAAATTGAAAATTGAATTCCAACTTGAGAATTGAAAGAGAATTGAGAGAGAAGTGTTGGAATGGTGTGAGGAATGAATGGGGGGAGGGGGTATTTATAGAAAAATTAAAAAAAAAAAATTCGCCGGAACCGGTGGTTCGACCGCCTGTTCACAACGGTCCTCAAATCTCGACCGTTGATCTCCAACGGTCGAGTGATCCTGGCGTGACACGTGTCCAACGGTCACATTTTTAAAAAAAAATACGGGCCGGTTCGGCCCGGTTTCGAACCGCCGGTTCCGGCAGCAACGGCTCTTTTCCACCAGACTCCGATGACAACGGCTACTTTTCGCTGGAGCTCCGGCGGACACGTGGCACTATCTCATTCGTCTAAAAAAAAAAATTGGCCGGAACCGCCGGTTAACCCGACGATTCAACCGCCGGTTCACAATTTCAGAAAATGCAAACCGAAACCGAATCGGCTGAAACCGATTTACGGTTCCGGTTTGGAATCGGAACCGGATCAACGGTTCGGGGAACCGTTGACCGCCGGTTCGAACTGGCCCGGTTCCAGTTTTTGCCGAACCGGGGGCACCACTACATATACCCAATAACACATATTTAAATAAAAAAACTATTTCAATATATATCAACACTCATTTTAATTGAAATATATAATTTCATAACTTGAGAAACAAATATATTAAATAATAGAAAACTCACCCGTAACATTTTATTTTGCAGAAAAAACACACTATGGAGAAAACCAACTAAAGAGACAAAAATAATCAAATAGTAGCACTCATAGATCTAAATCAAAAAAATCAAAACACATCATATCTAAACTAACCTTCTTTCGACGAGGTGGATAGGGTACAAAGTTGCTACCCACAGAACTCTCTTCTAAAATGGATTCGATTAACCGGTGCTCCGACGCTTTCGTCCTTTTCTTTTTTATCGTTTTCAGTGGATTATTGTCTCTCGTGCACAGTGTGTGGGTTGTGTTGACATTCATTGTAAATATGTCACTATATTTATACACATGACTAGAGTACAAAAAACCCTACAATATAAATAATATACAACAACAATTTGAATCAACTATTGAAGCAATAAAGTATGAACAGTGGATTGGAGCAGAAGAGCAAGATCTCGAGATCTACTTTTCAGAGTCAAACCCACTTCAATAAAACTCTTCCACATAACTCATATAGCAAGAAGTAGGGAAGAATATCTGCACCACCAAAAGCAGATGTAGGTTGTAGTCATGATAAATCAAACATGCAATTATAAAATCAAAGTAGAATAGTATCAAAAAACAATATATCATCTCATCTGTGAAATCGACGTATCGCGTGTGATCCACATACGGTCACGATTCATTTATAAAGAAGAGAGAAAAAATTTCAGATGATGTGTTCCACCTTTGTAGAAGGGAATACAAATGGACAAAAATATACAAAGTTGTAGGGTGAGTGACAGTGTGAGAGGTATTCAATGAGGGGACGGAGAAGAGAGGATTTACATTAAAAATAAAATAACCTACACTAAAAAGTGAAAGTTCATTGATGAGGGCACTATTGGCATTCATAGTGGAAAGAGATGGGCAAATATTTGTATTAAAAATATGAATGTTAATTGAAGGATCAGAAGTGGTTGAGAGAGATAATGGGATGAATTGTTTTTATATTTTGTTAGTGGTGATGCATAGGGAAAGGGGCGGCCATTGTCTTGTAAACTGAAAAGTTGAATAAATATACTAGCAATATTATATATTAATTATATTTTGGAATTTTTGTATTAATAGGTTAGATATAGGTTACAGTATATATATAATTATAGTGTTTTTCTGTAAATAGGGTAGTATTTGGATGGGTTTGGAAATCCTAATTTCAATCTCGTAACAAATGAGGATTTGAGATTTTGAAATCTCAAATCCTAACAGGTGAATCCCAAAACAAACATACTCTAAATGCTCAATTTTGACTTTTAACTAACTTCCAAAACACATTAAATTCTCTTTTTGTTATTTAATGCATATTCAAACCATTAATATAATCCTACTCCATTTATTTAATTAGATTCGGATAAAATATAATCTGATCAGGCCCAACATGCTTCCGTAAAATTAATTAATCCCTTAAAATTCATACATTTCTTTAACCGCAACAACACCGGGTGAGATGGTTTGCAAAGCCACCAGCTAGAAAATTACTACCCCAGACCGTTTTACGAACAACTCCTCACTGTTCAACTTCAACCCTCAGGGAAGATGATCTGCAAGTTATCCAACTTCTTCAGCAACCGTACAACACAACCTTGGTTCGTTTCCTACACCAGGTGTATAAAGTACTCCTTCTAAGGGACGAACTAACCGTACTAAGAACACATGTTGAAAGTAAAAGTCTTTATTTTATTAAGAACTTAAACGAAATATTTATTACATCAGTAATCTCCTGTTGGGAGGAGAATACTTGTTTAACCTCTCATATGAGATGAGGCCTGCACTCGTAAACACATAAACTATAAACACTCAAAATATTACAAAGATTTTATTGTAGAGAAAACTAAGGGAAATGTTCGATGTCCTCAGCTTTCTTCAACACTCTCTATATATAGGCATGAATCCGAACTTGAAGTGCGGATTCCAAATCCTGTGTGCACCAGTTGGCCCCTCCTTTAGTGCTTTCATGTGACAGTTGTTAGGAAGTCACTTTCAGCTAGTTAGTGCGTCTCTTCTTTCTTCCCTATGGCTCGGCCCATGTGATGTCTGTCGGGGAATCTTTTAACTTTCGTGACTCACCCCATGTGAAAGTTGTCGGGTAGTCCTCTAGTCTTTCTCGTGACTTACCCCATATTAGTTTGTTGGGGCATCTTTTTCTTGAAAATTAGGTCTGCGTGGTCCTCGTGGATAACGTTTCTTTTATGTTGGACCCCTATCTCTTTCAGACCCTTGTTCCTGTCGGTCGGGTTTGGGTCGGAATCCTTTCCCAAACTCGGGCTCCTTCTGATCAGGGCATGCTTGACAGATCCGATCAATCCATCAGCCAATATGCGACATATTACAGAATTTCCGGTAGGTTTCTTTGCTTACCGGAATCTTGTTTTCCTAGAGGTTTTTCCTCTTTGTTTCAAAGAGTTCCTCTGCAAAGCCTGTTGTTGATCCTGTCATAGAATTCAGAAGGAATGATCCACTTGCTGAATTCTGAAAGAATTTGAACGGGTATTTGACTTTGTCCATTTCGGTTAGACAAACCCAAAGTCCCCATGCTCGCCTTGTAAAAGTTTCATCTTCTGAAATTGCTCCTACCAATAAAGGAATTTCTTCCGGTGAAGCTGCCTTTATATTTTTTAAGGCATTTCCATCCGGTCTCCTTAGCTTGATGAAATGAAAAGCTTCATTGAAGCCTTTCTTCGCCGGTTCTGGGGTTGCACCGATAAAATAGAGCTCCAGAATATCGCCTCTGGATAAATGTGGATTATTTACCCAAGTCTCGTGAATGGCTTCCCCAATCCATTTCGGTAATTTCGAAATTTCTGGGAATCAGGGTGATATGGTATGGATTGAAGCTAACGCTCCAAAAGTATACCATTCTTGTACATCGTTTGGATGACTTCCTGGTTACATCCAAACTCTTGGGTACTTTCCTGAAATATCAACCATTGTTTTGTCTGGGTTGATACCTTTTCTCGTAATCAACTTCTCTCATTGTCGCTGGTAAACCTGCATAGGAGAAACTTTAAACTCATCAGTTTGAACCATAATCTTGCATGTCTGTAGCCTAAGGTTCAACTCTCTCTCTTTTATCCCAGAGGTGCTGGGTTGACTTGAAGACTCGGGTTGTGACACCGGAGCTTCAACCTTCGTTACAATTTGTACATCCTCGAGGAATGCATTACCTATAACACTTATGATTATGGTATTTGAATCCATAACCTTCGGGTTAGAGTCCCGTTCTCGAATCACTCATTTTTGCACCGTGGGAGATGCAGCCTGGAGGAGAGGTTTGTGCAACGCTTGGAACAATTGTCCCTAAGCGTGATTGCATGCTTGTATTAGACTAGAAACAAATTCCTGATCAACTCGTTGAAGTCGTCCAGTGACTTCAGCATTGAGACATAGCGTCCCAAATTCTCGTTCAAGACTCTCCAGGTTTTCTTTGAGATGTCTAACTCGTTTAAGGACCTCGTCAGCAACGCGTCCTTCCATCTCGTGTTAAGAAATCTGCAAGAACATTCTCATGAGATTTCACAATGACAATATCATAATCATAATATTGACATTCTGCTTGCTATCTAAGTAATCTAGCCTTTTCTGGTTTAGATTCAATTTTATTTTTCAGAAAAACCTTGACACTCGAATTATCAATTTTTAAAGTAAACTTCTTAACCAAAAGAAATAAAGGCCATTTTTTGAACGTCTTTCTGACTGTGAAGAATTCTTTCTTGTTGATATGCCATAGATTTGCTTCTCAGTCTGTAAACAGACTACTACAATATTTGCATGGCACTTCTCCATTTAGTGTGGCTTTCATAAGAACTGCTGCCCACCAATGATCACTGGCATCTGTATACAGAACCAGTTCATCCTCGTCTTGAGGTATAGCAAGTTTCAGAAGCTTGCTACAGACTTTCTTAAGCTGCTTTATCCCTTCTCGATGTTCATCTTCCCATTTGAATATTACATCTTTTTTTAGTAATGGGCTGAACACCTTCCTATGATGAGCCAGATTGTTAATGAACATTCCAGCGAAATTGACAACTCCAAGAAAACTTTGAAGTTATTTCTTGTCTTTGAGATCATTTGGAAATCCCTGTATCTTTTCCACAATATGGCTTTGTAGAATGATCCCAGATTCGTCGATTTCAATTCCTAGGAATTCAATCTGTCTCATAGCAATTACCATCTTCTTTTTGGAAAGCACTAATCCTTCTTTATGACAAACATCTGAAAATATTTCCAAATGTTTGAGATGCTCCTTCATATTCATTGAAGTGATGAGAATATCATCGATGTATATGAACATGAAGTTGAAATAATCTTTAAAAAGATTATCCATCTTTGTTTGATATATCTAGGGTGCATTTGCCAGACCCATAGGCATGATGTTCCAGACATAGTGTCCTTATGGTGTGGAGAAAGCTGTGAACTTCTTACTTTCTTCCTCCATCTTAATCTGGTAGAATCCAGACTTACAATCGAACTTTGAGAATATCTTGGCACCTTTGATACAGTTAACCAAGTGTTCTCTACTCAGGATGTAATATCCATCGAACTCTAGAATGTTATTAATCCCTTTATAATTAATAACAAGTCTAGGTTTACCTCTTTTGATTTCTCCATGATTCCTTACCAGGAAGCCTGGGCTGTTATATGGAGAAACTCCTGGTGAAATTAACTTAAGGTCCAGATGTTCCTTAAGTATTTTCTGTATATCCTTACGATCTGTCTGATTCATAAGGATTGGTCTCAGTCTCACGAACTCATGTTCCTTTCCTGGTTTCAACTTCAAGGATGTTTTAAGCTCGTTCCTGTTCCACCATGCCAAAGGATCTTCGTTGTAATTCCTCTGGATCTTTTTCCTGAAATCCTCGAGTGATATGTGTTCTTCAATGGTAACATCACTCTGTGGATTCTCCAATAGGGCTTTCCGCAATTCTGCAATAGCCTTTAGAGGAACTCGTTCTTCTCCTTGTATTTTAAATGAATACAAGTTATTATCTCATCTCTTTAGATCTTTCTGCTTCGATCCATATTTTCGAAAGGATAATAATGCATCACCAAATCTTCTTTTATCCGCCATTTTTTATGTCGAAGTTTGGCTTCATCACCACGCTTACTGCGAAAAGTAATAGGCATTCTTCGGTAGAATGCTTCCCGCAGTCTTTGGATAATAATCTTATGATCACATAATGTTGTGAAAATAAGCCTTCTTACCTCATTCTCTTGTGTAAATTGCTTAAATGTTTGTAGGAAATTGTTTCCTAGCAAAACATCTGCTCATGTATCATGGAAATAGATTGGTGGCATCTTTACTTTGTACCATGGGGTACTGTCTGCACCTTCGATCATAATTTCCGCTTGTTTGATTCCTCGATTAAGGATAAGAATCATTTTGGAGAAATCTCATCCTGCAATGGCCAGTAGATCTTCACCATAATTTTTGGGAAAAAACTCCTACTTTGCAGTACAAATCCCTGCTCTTGAATCAATATAGGCTGCGAAATATTCAGTCTTGTATTCAGCTTATAACATTCCGATAGAAATGTATATGGAGAATGGACTAGTGGTCATCTGATTCTATATCTTTTATAAGCCACTGTAAACTCCATTCCATCTTGTAATCTTTCCCAAGGCTTATGATCCTCGAGAAAATCAATACCCGGTATTAATTGTTCTGGGATTTTTCCTGCAACTCCTGTTATAGTCAGTTCAATTTCACCCATCTTTAGGCTTCCTTGAAATCTTCCGATTATCGGTTGTTGGAGATAATATAAAACATCACAAGAAAATATACTATCCTTTTGGGTGATGTCGAATATTACTTCAACTTCTCTCCATCCTTCTGGACATTTCAGCTCTCCTTGTGTTTTGAACACATCTGGGATCCGCTGAACTGTACTAGGTCTTTTTTCTTCCCAATGACTGCTACTCAGCATTCTGTCTTGTTGGAAAGATATTCTTCTTATCTCCATTCTGAGGCTTTGACTCTTGTTGAAGACAGGTTGATCTTGTATTTTCATATCGATCTCTTTTATAGTTGGAGACTCGATAAGTTCTAGTAGAACCACCCTGGCGAAATCCTCAAATATTCTTGGGACTTCAATAAATTCCTTTCTCAAGAATACATCTGAATGATGTGTATTCGAGAGAGCATTGGAAATCTTGTAGGTTATCGAGTAAGGTCTATTCATTTCTTTCATCAAATCATCTCTTTTGAAATCTTGATGAAGGGTTAAGACTCTGTTGAAGTCTCGATCTCCCAAATTGTATGCAATTCCAGGATAGACATTGAATGCCAATTTCCTTGCATACAAGTTTTCTGTGACCGCCCCAAGGCATGAATCCTTGAGATTCGAGATTCGCTTATCAAATATAGCAAGATTGAGTGGTGAATCAATTCATTCTTTGAAGGTTGCTTTAATAATAACTCTTATGGCTCCGATGTGAATCCATGAGAGTGTATTTGCAACTTCTCTTTTGACTTTGCTTCTGATTTCCTGAACTTCTCAGTAAGGGATCAACTGCATCTCGATCAAGTTACTAGTGAATTTCATTGGGATGACAAATTCTCCAGTAGTAACTCTATGGATAATTTGGTGTTTTCTATTACGAAGCCTAAATTTATCCAATGTTTTTTTCCATAGCTCCAATGGTAAAACCATCGTAAATATGAAGCTTTGGATGTTCCTTCATTATTCTCATAAGGGTTTTATGAGAAACCGTCGTGTGAGAAAGATATCCTGACATATCTTCTCTTATTGTTTGAAGAATTTCTTCTTCACTCTGATTCTGAAGATGACTCGCTTTCATCATCAGAATAGATCTCTTCTTCATAGATGCTTTCATCAAAGGGTAAATCCTCAAATTGATACACATGTATAAGATCTTGATAATAGACAGCTTCTTTAAATTCTGGTGTTGCTTCGAACTGTCTAATACCTCTCTTTTAGTTATCTGGACAATCCATTGAGATATGCCCTCTTGCTCCACATGTCCAGCAATTACAGTCTTTAAAACTTTCATTAGCTCTAGTGTGAGCTCGTCTGAAAGTTCTTCTTCCTGAAGTTCTGCTAAAACTTCCTTGGTTTGAGCCTGATGAAGAGGCTCTACTTCTGCTAGGTGCTGGTCTTTACCCTGATTTGTAACTTCGGGCTTTTTGTTTTGACCACATCCTTATAGGTCTCCATGAAGACTTATGACTCCTTCTGTTGTTGTTGCTTCCACGGCTATAAGGATGGCTTCTTTGTTTCCTCATTTTATGCCTCTGTGGTTAACCTCTCACAACTGTTGGGATGTCATTATCTTCGCAACATAGGGGAACCATTTTATTGATTCCTCGGAGTCTCTTGTAGTTCTTGTAGAGTGTTGTCTGGTGGCACCATTCAGCTAACTTGGCCTTTAAGAAAGACATTCTTCTGGCCACATCACCAAATCGTCTGCACTATTATACTCCCTGATGAGCATTTCTCTCCAGGGACTTGGTATCTTCGCAAGGAAAAGTTGCGAAGCTTCTTTGTCATCCACCTTAGACTTCCATCAGTACTCGGTGAATAACTTGATGTATTCGTCAATATGACAAATATCATGTAACTTGAGGCAGTAGAGGGCTTGTTTGTATCTTTTTCTTTTTTCCTCTTTCACTCCCTCAAAATAGCCTATGCCGATAAAAATGATTTTGAATAATTTTACCATATTATCGACAATTCCTTTCAATGACTCACTAGCAGTAACATCATTTCTTATTTCTGGTGTTGTCATGTCCCATGAGGTCTTTACAAATCCCTCAAGACTCATCTCAAGGAGTAAGATGAATCCTTCCTTTGTAAGGTCAAGGGTACCTACTGTAATCCGCATCATTGATGCCCAATCATCAATAAGGACTTCTCGATTTTTGAAATCTAGAAAATCTAGATTCAGCATCAATCCATACAGATGTATAGGATCTAGATGTGACTTTCCATAAGGCGTATTAATTAGATTCGGCCTTCTGGAACGTTGTGGAGTTCCTGAAACAATATGATCTCCTCTTGTAGTGAAATCTCCAGCTTGCAGTATTGGTTCATTCATATGATGTGAACCTGAACTTTCTGCAACATTGGGATCCACTGGTGGTTGTGGAGGTGGCCTTTGGTGTTGGTCACGAGTAACCAAAGCTGAACCATCTCCTGTATTCATCTTTAGATCCACAATCCCTAATCCTACGAAGGACTCGGCAAGTTCATGTAGATCTTCAAGATTAATCTTCTCCATATCCATCACTTTTTATTTTGTGATGGATTCTCCTTTGATGATAGCAAGAAGCTTTTCATCTCGAGTCATTTGTCATATAACTTCAGTTGGTTTCCCCTTTTGGTTTAAATAGGGAACTGTTCCGAAATCTATACGTCTTCTTCCTCCGCGAAGACTTGGTTTGTCCTATAGATTCTTGACTCTTCTTTGAATATCATGAAGGATTTCAAGAGTTTCCTTATGATATTTCACCATCGTCTCCATCTGGTTCTGGATCTGATAAACTTGTGTTGGTAGATGATTATGGTGATTGCCATAATTTTGCACCGTCTTCTGGATCTTTCTAAGATCTTGAGAGAGCTTAGATGTGTCTGGAAGTATCTCGATCCATCCAGGTTCTCATTCTGTCATCAATGATTTTGATGAACTATTTCCTGGAGGTTTATTAGTTCGGTATATAACATCTGGTTTACCGTGAGGAAACCCATGTAATATTCCGCTCGTCTATTGCATTGCCTTAAGGTTTCCCTGTCGGCTCCTGCATTCTATTGATCAACATATTGGTTCTGCCACTATATGACCTGGTCCTGGTGTTCTCGTTCGTACATCGTCAAAATTTGACGATATCTCTTGTATGGTGGTAAGCATCATGGACATTCGTCCAGATCCATATTTCACGAGAAATTATCCTCACCAAAGGTTAATTACATAAACATAATAAATATAACTTAAAAGTTCTTAATAAACTTAGGTTCTGATACCATTTTGGGGTCCGGATTTAACCAAATAAATGTAAGGATATTTTATCTTTTTCAATTTTAATTTTCCGAAGGAACTTGTACGTGGCATTGTTACTAATTCCAGACCACTATTTTTAGACAGTATTGACATGAGGAAAGTATTCCAGCCTATATATTTATTCTGTAAGAAAATCAATCTTATGTTTTAATTAGGGTTGGATTTAATTAAACAACTTTTGAAGAAAATATAAAATAAAATAAAAATATATGTCAAGGAAGTAATTAATGAACATTAATTGCACATGTGTGTCCATGTGTTGTCCTTTAGCAAAAATGTGATATATTGTGTACCACTATTATCTTTTGTGGTATATTTGGATATTTATTATATTTTGATGGTATTTCCTTATCTTAAATATAGTTTTTATGGTATACTAATGTATTTCCCCATATATATATATATATATATATATATATATATAAGTAAGACAATTTAGGACACATGTCATTCATACAATTGTTGGGTATTAAATGCTCTTATTAATATTGATGTTACCAAATAAAAAAGTAAAATGCTTAAGTATTAAAAGATATATTTTATTCATTTGAATTTTTTTTTAAATATAGATTAAAAAGGGTTTAAAATAGTGAATAGATGGTTTATTGACATTTTATTTAATAAGTTTAATTGATAATTTTCTCAATACAAATCATTAAAAAAATTCTATAATAGTAATAATAATGTCACGCCCCAAAATCTTTTAGTCAAAAATATCAGAGTTTTACTTGCGGGCGTGAAGAAAGAAGGGGAAAAAAAGACGTGCATGAAATAAAATAGAAATCTTTGGGAAAGAGAACATACAATTTTATGTATACAAATCCTCGGCGTCTAGCCGAAATAAAACCATTTTACATAGCAGCGGAAAAACATCAGGATCTTTTACAAAGATGGAGAAATACAATTTTTCTTTTACAACCGAGCAACATATCTTTAAAAATGGTAAAATCGGAAGATGGACTCAGCTGATAGGGCATCCCTCTCTCTACGCGTCAAGATTCTCTTCTTCTCCTGTAGTGTGAGTACAGGTGGGGGTGAGTGCGTTGAATACACTCGTGGGGATACTTTTCATGTTTTAATATTTATTAAGTCGATCACGTATCAAACAGATATAACAAATCAACAATTAAACACATCACATATTATACAAAACACATAACTCGATCTATAAACGGACACACAACCCATGACTCACAAAAAAGACTCGCAGCCCAATGGACACGAAGCCCAAAGGACACTCTGTCGACTCAAAACTAGACACGCAGCCCAATGGACACGAAGCCCAAAGGACACCCCGACGACTCACTAATGGACACGCAGCCCAATGGACACTGAGCCCAACCCTACCACACTATCGTAAAATAAACACAGAATACAAACACAGCACAAAACCCAAGGCACATAAGCTTCAACCAATTCATAACGATCAATAGAATTCTAATAACATCCAGTTTACATGCATATGTTCGTTATCATCATCATGCGTTAAGTACAGAAAACATAGAGTCATTAAGGTTTAGAAGTTACCCCCACACACATCATATAATTTCCACATTTATCTCAAAACATATGAGTTCACATTTCATAGAGTTATTAGGGTTTAGAAGTTACCCCCACTTACATCATATAATCAAAACATTTAGTTATGGAAACATAAGGGTTTTGAGTTTAGAAGTTACCCTCACCTTGTTCGGTGGTTACCACGTGAGTCGCTAGTATCAAAGACTTGGTATCTTGATTCCCACTCCAACTGATACCAACCCAATGGATGGCCTACACAAATTTACAATATTTCTTACATCATTAATACACTTAAAACTTATATTTAAAATGTATAAAGATAGCCGTAGAGAAGAATCGTTCGATAGAGACGAGACGGATCGATAGATCAAGAGATTGAGGTCGATGAGACAAGGGAGAAAAGATCAGTTCAGCAACTGATATGATATAGGAAAGGATTAGGGTTGCTACGGAAAAAGAATGAGCTCGATCGGAGTTGAAACGAGCTCGAACGGAGCGTTTTAATATCGAAGGGTATTTTGGTAATTTCGGTCAAATGGTTGACTTTGACCGGGCCCCGACTCCCGGTCGACCCAATGTACACAAAGACTCGGTTCAACGTGTGAAAATACTCGACGGTGCGCGGTCGACGTGCACGACGGCACCCGGCGCGCGCACAGGATCCCCGTCGCTCGCGCCCGCACGTGCACTGATTCCCCGTCGCCCGTCGCGCGCTTGCTGCTCCCGTCGCCCGTGCGCGCTGCATCCCCGGTGCCCGCGCCCGTCGCGCGCTTGCAACCCCCGTCGCCCGGCGCCTCCCGGCGTGCACACCCGGCGTCCGGCATGCGCACCCGGCGCGCACACCCGGGACCCGGCGCGCCCAGCAGCACCAGCCACCACCACCAGCAACCACCACCGGCGGCGGCTCCGGCGACTTTTCCGGCGGCGCTCCGGTGGCGGTTCCGGCGGCGGCGGAAAATAAAAACGTAAAGGAAAAGAAAAGAAAGAGAACTTACGTGTTCGCGTCGCGAGCGTCGCTCGGGTCGTCGGCTTTGAAAACTTATAAGTTTTGAAAATTGTGAGCTCGTATTTATAGATTTTTGGAATTACCTTTTTACCGTTGAAAAGTTACCATTTACCAAAAATATCTTAATTTACCTTTCATTAAAATATTATTTTTATTTTTACCTTTTATCAAAATTTTACCATTTCCTTCGTCAGTTGAACTACGGGTCTCCGATTAACCTCTAGTTTGTTTCTGTTTTCTCGTATTTACGATACGAATCTCTTGGTAAAATCGTATTCTAGGTTCCATGTCATGAAAAATATATCCATTTAGAACCGGTGTTAACCATGTATTTGAAACGCACGTACTAAATTAAACAGTCAAAACATACGCACATAATTATTAAGTCGGGGTTCAAATATTTAATTATTCAATTATGCTCATTTTGATCCGGGGTGCTACAAATAATCTTTATATATATAAAACTAAAACCATCTAGGACACATATCATTCATATAATTGGTGGGTAATGCTCTTATTAATATTGATGTTACTAAAATTCTTAAATATTAGAAGAGATACTTTATTCATTTGAATTTTGTTTAAATATAGACTAAAAAAGGTTTAAAATAGTGAATAGATGTTTTATTGACATTTTATTTAATAATTTTAATCGATAATTTTCTCAATACAAATCATTAAAAATATTCTATAATAATAATAAGAATATATAAGAAAAAAATGACCACATGTGTCAGATGGCAAGCCTACATTGTTTAATATTTTTTTACAAATTAATTCTGATATATATATATATATATATATATATGTGTGTGTGTGAATGACCACATTTGCCACATGGCAAACCTATAATATTTTTATACTAATACCTCTTTTTTCACTAATTAAATCTACAATATATAAGTATAATTTTAAAGCTAACTAAGATAGCTATTTAATTATATTACATTTAATACTGCTAATAAAAATTACTAAATAGTATAAGAATTTTATTTAAAATTGTTAAAATAACACATGCTAGACTTTAAATACAGATACCATTTTATATAAATTTAGAGAAAAATGTAAATAAAAAAACACTAAAATAAAGGTAGACCAATTAAAAAGGATGATTCAAACTTCCAATACTTTGAAACTTATCAATTAATGTAATTTAATAATTTCTAGGAATTTTTATTTAAAATAAATTATGAAATTTCTAGGGAAATTTGAATTTTATTTTTTTATCATTTTATTAAAATGAAAATTTAGAGATTCTAAATCTTGACTATAAAATCAAATTAAAACAAATGATAAGATGGTTGAATAATATATTAAACATATAATACATATTTTTTTTTCAAAATCGTAAGTAAAAAAAATTGTATTCCTTTACAATTGTAACATATGTTTAAAAAATTAATAATATATAATCAAATTGTGCTATGTTTAATGATAAATTAAACTATGTGTATTGCACGAAATCATAATTATATTTTTTTCTTGTATAAATAATATTTAAATATTTTGTATATTAAAATTTTAATTTAATTTTTTAAACCTGTGTATTACACGAGTCCTATACTCTATATATGTATATATGTATATATATAATAACAGGATCATAGTTAAAAATAGCAGGTCCAATTTTCTCATCCATTTTGTTTTCTAGAAATGGAAACTAAGAAAAAGAAAGGTGATATATATATATATATATATAAGTATGTATGTATGTATATATATTTACAAAAAGTTTTGATCTACTGTAACTATTCATTACAAATCAATTTTTAATGTATAATACATCAATTTAATCATCTTTAAATGATCTTTAATTTGATATGCATATTGTATATAAAAAAATTGAATTTATTTTGGAGTTTGATTGATTTTATTTGTTTAGAACATTTTTATTTTTTTGAGGATGTGTTTTGAATGATTTACTTTAAACATGCTTTTGCAAATCTAATATTTTCAAGAAAATATGATTATATTTATTATAAGTTTATAACATCTTATAATATTAAGCATACCTATATTATATATGAATATATATTTTTTGACTAAATAGCTATATCTATTTGTATATAATAGATAGTTAAAAATAGAAGATCTATGTTTTCCTTCAAAGATTTATTTTGAACTTTTATTGGGCGATTACATTTGATAATTCACAAAAACTTATATACACCATTTGCATGGATCTAGGATCCATGCACCACTTCTGACCCGACTCATCACGCGCTCACACGCGTCTCCACGCGCCTCTAGGTCGCGGATGAAATCCACCCAAATATGCTCCCAGGTGCCTGACTTTTATGTTATGTTAAGCATACCTTTTAGTAGTGTTAGACATACCATTTAGTTATGTTAGACATACCTTTTATGTTATGTTAACTATACTTTTTAGTTGTATTAGACATACCTTTTAGTTATGTTAGTCATACCTTTAGTGTTATGTTAAGCATACCTTTTAGTAGTATTAGACATACATTTTACTTATGTTAGACATACCTTTTATGTTATGTTAACTATACTTTTTAGTTGTGTTAGACATACCTTTTAGTTATGTTAGTCATACCTTTAGTGTTATGTTAAGCATACCTTTTAGTAGTGTTAGACATACATTTTACTTATGTTAGACATACCTTTTGTAAGGCTAGTTGTACTTTAGCATTTTTTTTAAACTGACATATTAATACCTTTCATACCTTTTAGTTATATTAGGCATACCTTTAGTTATGTTAGTCATACATTTTAATTATGTTCGTTGCACCTTTATATATATTACATAAATGTATGTTTATGTTGATATAAATGTATAAATATCTCATATAAATGTATAAGTAATATCATATAAATGTAAATATCTACAACTTGTGCCAAATTAGGGTTTATTGTGCCGAAATTAGGGTTTAAGGTTTAGAGTTAAAGTATGAAATCTGGAAATAATGGTATCACTAATATAACATAAAGATATGACTAATATAATATAAAGGTATGTCTAACACAACATAAAGGTCAGGGCCAAAAAAAAAATACGCGAAAAAAAAGAAAAAAATGTGCTGGGTCAAATAGTGGTGCACGGATTTTAAGATCCGTGCAAATGGTGTACACCAGCCCCACTCTTGATAATTTAATTATATCAATGAATTAATAGATTAAAAATTAATTCAATTGCATTTAAATAAACTATAAATTGTACATTTTACAATTTATTTTGTAATTTCATATAATTATATGAAGTAACAACAACAACAATTACTATCATCATCATCTACACTACATATCGAAAGTAATGTAAAACTCGATTCAATTAGAACTCTACCCTTTTTCAGTCACAACTCTAATTTATACAATGATTTTCTAAAATTATTTATAAACGATAATTTTAAAAAACAATAATATATGGAAAAATGCATCTGTAGATTGTACATATATTGAAATAATAAAAGACGATATGAATAACCTTTCAATTTATACAACTTCATTATATTATTATAAATTATATATTTTATAACAATAAATAATAAACCATGCATCACAATTATATATTTTACAACAATAGATAATAAATTGTGCATCACGGAAACTATATTACTTGTATCTATCTATCTATATATAAAAACAAAGAAGTTGGTGATAATTTCATATTTGTCATTTTCCCTCTCAAACTATCAACCAATAGAAAAAAAGAAAAAAAAAACTAAATAACTTTTAAGTGTCTTATAGAATAAGCTTCACATATATCTTACACAATAAACTATCTTATAATTTATATATAGGAGTAGAGATAAAACAAAAGAAGTTATCTTAAATGATATGATTATATTTTAATGATATAATTAAACTTTGAAATAATGAAATTTAAACATTGTAAAAAATTAAAAATTTTGAAAAGTAGTTTATAATTTTAATATATAAATGTGGAAAATAGTTTTAAAATCTAAATTTATTTTATGAAGGGTTGTAAAATGTTTAAAAGTTTGAAACTATTTTAAAATATTAAAATAATAATAAATCTGAAATTAATATATTATTTTTTTTTATTATTATTATTATTATAAGGTTGTGAGAATAAGTCTAACAATCTTAAATCAGTAAATAAATTTTAAAAATTAATTTAAATATACATGTAATATTAATTGTGTAAGATATAAAAATCAATAAATTGAATAAAAATTTTAAATAAAAATAATAAAAATATTTGATAAAATTTATTCAAAATTATTTCAAATAAATAGATATAATTAATCTAAAAATTGTTTTAAAAAACTATAATATGTTCCAAAACAATCTGAAAAAATGGTTTAAAAAATCTAAGAAATATTATTTTAAAATTTAAAATTAATTTGAAACCTAAATTTATAAATATAAACTAATTTTTTTTGGAATAAATATAATACTTTTTGAACAAATCCATCTAAAAAATAATGCGGAAAATTATTTATAAATTTTGAAAATAATTATAAGATATAAATGAACGAAAATATGAACAAAACATATAGTAAATATAATTATTAATCACTTCTTAATTATTCATAAATTAAAACTCACAAACACAAAATTATTACTACCTTCGTCCCACTCAAATTTGCACATTTTCCGTTTTCGTCTGTCTCATTCAGATTTGCATACTCCAAAAATGGCAAATAAAATGTACAAAATTGTCATTTACTATTCAACATTAACACTCAAAAAAACAGTTTTTTCTTAACCTCGGTGCCCAAAAGCAGTTTTTTCTTAACCTCCTTGTCCGTCCCTACGTGCAAATCTGAGCGGGACGGAGGGAGTATTATATTATATTCAATTTTATTTTCGTATTTAATTGTTGAATATTGATGTTTTTTTCTTTTTTCTTTTTTTTTTGTCATTTACAATTGTATGATAATAATATTTAAAAATTCAATTGTGGGCCATATTCCAATAAAATTCACTTCCTTGCATCCTAATTTTAAATTTACTCCATACATTTTTTAGGAAATAAAAAAGAGCAAGAAAAGTGCAAAACAAGATTTGTCCACATCTATAAATCGTGGAGAAGCTTAGCACCATACACCAACATAATTTCATACATATTCACTTTGGTAATCATATATTTTAATGATGTGATTAAAATTTGAATATAATGAAATTTAAACATTATGTCAAAAATAAAAAATTTGGAAAAAATAGTTTAAAATTTTAATATATAAATGTGGAAAATAATTTTAAAATCAAAAAATAATTTTATGAGGTGTTATAAAATGTTTAAAAGTTCGAAAACTATTATAAAAATATCAAAATAATAATAAAATTTAAAATTAATAATAATAACAACAAGGTTTAACAATTTAAAATCAACAAATAAAATTTAAAAATTAATTCAAATATATAAGTAATATTAATTTTGAAAGATATAAATATCAATAAATTGGAAAAAAAATAGCTTAATAAAAATATTTTGTAATTTATTCGAAATTATTCCAAATAAAGAGATATCGTTAATCTAAAAGTTGTTTTAAGAAAACTAGAATTTATTGTAAAATAATCTGAAATATGGTTTCAAAACTCTAAAACAATGCAAAAAAACTATTATTATTATTATTATTATTATTATTATTATTATTATTATTATTATTATTATTATTATTATATTTTGTGTTCAATTTTATTTTCAGATTTAATCGTTGAATATTAATGTCATATTTATTATTTTATTAATTGTTGAATATTGGTGTTCAATTTATTATTTTATTATTCAGATTTTTATTATTTTATATTATATTGTGTTATATTTATAAATTAATTATATTCGTAATTTCATTTAAATTTCATTTTTAATGCATGTTATATTAAATTTATATCTATTTTAAAATTCATAATCTATTATTTACATTGCATATATAATTATATCAAATTTAAAATGTTGAGTTTCAAAGTTGTTTTCATTCAAATTTTCTAATTTTATCAAGTACAATTATTTAAAATAACATAATTTTAAAGTTGTAATATTAATTTTTTTTTATTAATATAGATATGTAAAGCAATATATATTTTACATTTAAATTATATATCATTACTATATATCATTAATATTAAAAATTATTAGATTTTATATAACAAATCGCGCATCGCATATGTGTACTGCTAGTATATATAAAAAAAGAAGACCTTTGTAAAAAATGGCAAGTAGTGTTTTTCCCACCCAAATGTTTGTGCTATTTTGAGAAAGTTTTTTTTTTTTCATTTATTTAAAATACTGTTTTTATCATTTCCATAAAGCTGGTATACTTTTCAGAAAAAATGAGGAGGAGTCACACACTACTGATTTGTTGGCGCATGCTATATAAATTCAATTTTTTATTATTCAAAATGCATCTTTAAATGCGATTCAGTAGTGCAGCTTTTTCTTGGCTTAATGCGTCACTTTTGCAAAAAAAAAAAAAAAAAAAATCTATACTAAGAATGTGGACAATGTTATACTCTCAATTCAATAACGGGACTACTAAAAGCATCTCCAACACTACTGTATTTTCATTCAGATGTAGTGTTTTTAATTTCCAACACAACTATAAAAATATGTGATAATTTTTTATAACTGTCAATCTTAAAAGCATCTCCAGTACTACTGTATTTTCATTCGGATTTAGTGTTTTTTATTTCCAACACAACTATAAAAATATGTGATAATTTTTTATAACTGTCAACCTTACACTAGGTTAACGCAGGTTTTGAACCTGCAGTATTCTTTTTCTTTTTTCTTTTTCAAATTTTTAATTCATTGTTTTCTTTTTCTTTTCATTTCTTTTTTCTTTTTCCTTTCTTCTTTTTGTTTTCTTTATATTTAGAATGTTATAAATATTATTTTTATTTAGTTTGAAATATTTTCTAAAACCATCATCAATAAAAAAATATTGTTATTAAATAATTATATTAAATAAGATTTAAAAACACAGATGTATAAATTATAAAATAATAAGATCAAAAACATGATAAATTAACAATGATAATTGAAATTATTAAATATATGACAAATAAAGAAAACATAAAAAATAATAATTATAAGGAATATTATGAAATATTCCATTTTAGTGGAACAAATAGTGTTGTCTGTTGGAGATGAATGTCAATTTTTACATTAGAATAGTGCAAAATTTACACTAAAATACTGTACAATGCTGGAGATGCCCTAAGACCATCTCCAATGCTGCACACAAAAATCATGTATATTTTACACTATTTTTATGTAATTACTACCACTGATCTCCAACGTTATGTACTATTTTTTTGCACTAATCGGGAATATTCATAATATTCCCTAGAAAATTAAAAATTCAAAAAAGAAAAGAAAATAAACTGTATAAAACCGGCGCAATTAAGCGGTTGAGAGAAGAATTTCGTTGGAAAAGAGAAATTTTAAAATCTTTAAATTTCGATGGATGATCTAATAACATAATTGTTTTCGGTGGATGCTTTGTCTTCATTCCCGATTGTGGATGGTAGGTAAAACTCTTCCAATTTTTCAGAAAATCGTAAATATTTATCAAATTGCGAGTAAATGATTGATGGTGGCCATTTCAACGATTTTTGTTTTCATTATCTCGACTCTAAATCATCATTACTGTGCTTGCAGGTTATGTTATCAAGAAGGAGAAGGCAGATCAAGTAAAATGCATTGTTGTTCATTTTTTACTGCTTTCACTACTCTTCAAAATCATGGTGCATCAACTCTTCTCAATCTCCCAGGTTCATTTTCTTGAATTTCAGTATCTCATGAAATACCTGAGAGTGGATTGAAGTTTAATGTTGCAAGTTACTCAATTTTGCTACATCTATATAATAGGATGCATAAGCCCCAATTGTATAATAAAGTGAGATAGGATTAACACATAATTTTTTTTCATGGGAGAAATACTAGTTCTGAATACACACATACAAATTTTTATTATTTATAAAAAAATAAAATAGAAAAAAGCGGATAAGTTAATTGGGCTTGCAACTTAAGGCCCAAAATCCATTAAATGGGCCACCCAGACCATTACCTACTCCCATTTCTCTCTCCAAGGCACAATCATGGCGATGCTGAAAGAGATTCTCACCCGACGGCCAGTGGCGGCTACAATCCGCCTGAGGGTTCCGGCAGGCGGAGCAAAGCCGGCGCCGCCGGTGGGCCCGGCTTTGGGTCAGTACAGGCTAAATCTGATGGCATTCTGCAAAGATTTCAACGCCCGAACCCAAAAATACAAGCCCGACACACCAATGGCGGTGACGATAACGGCGTATAAGGACAATACCTTCGAGTTCATCGTCAAGTCTCCCTCCGTCACCTGGTACCTCAAGAAGGCCGCCGGAATCGAGTCCGGCAGCGGCCGCCCCGGTCACGTGACCGTCTCCACCATAACCCTAAAGCACGTGTACGAGATTGCCAAGATCAAGCAGAGTGATCCCTACCGCAAGTACATGTCTCTTGAGTCCATTTCCAAGTCCATCATTGGCACTGCGCATTCCATGGGGATTAAGGTTGAGAAAGAGCTCGATTGATTTCAAGAATGAGTGCTGTTTTGGAGTATGATTTGTGTTCTATTGGGTTTGTTTGCATGTTCTTACTTGTTGCCATAGAGAACCTCTTATTGTTACAACTATTTTACCTAATTGATGAAATGAATGTGAGGGATGTGAATTGGGTTCACATTTTCATTGTTTTCCAAATAGTGTTATTCCTCTGTTTTGTTTGGATAGCTTTGCATTTGCCTCGACTTGTTGTTATAGTTGGAAGAATTGATTCTTATAGTTTTTTTAATGAGATTATGCTTTCTGGTTCTTGGAGGTTTCAGTTGTTAAGCTATAAAATGTAGCTTAGATCAGTTTAGCAACCAGAGAAGCTTATTGTGCATAAAATCTAGTGAAGGAAACACCACTCTGTTTAATGATGAACAATCAAATCATGTTTGTAGTGTTAACAAAATGAGTACTCTGAATTGGGTCAGTAATATAACCTGGCTTACTCAATCATAGCCTTATCAAAGATGTAAAGTCAGATGTTGGAGGATGTAGATAGAAGGAGCATAATAGCATCCCTTAACCAAGTCTGGTTTGACTCTGCATCTGTACTGCTATGTAGGTTCACTAGATGTTCTTGTTCATTATCTACATGTGATGGTCAGTGTGATATTTATTATATTTTGTGCAATTTGTTTGAATATTTCAAATAAGGGGTGCTTACAATTGCTGTTTGAGTTCTTTGTATTTTAGCACTTTGCTTCAACTTCAAATTTTAACATTTTAGCATTTACAATTCTCATCTAGGGCTGTCCAAAGCCCACTTTTGGCTGAATCATATCGGCTTTGTTGTAGTTTGATATGGTGAAGTATAATGAATAGTAAAGTTTGGTTAAAAAAAACCTATATGAGTTAGTTTCATGAATATAATTTTGCAAGATAGGATTCTACCATGCACAATTCAAATTCATTTTCATAAGTCAGATTCTACTGTGGTTATGAATTATGGATCGATCTATCCCGTAAAATTCTTACGGGAGTTAAGTTTGAGTGACTGCAAGGATATGAAGTTTAATTTATGATGCAGCAAAGCCATCTAAAAAATTGGGTACTTTTAAATTTGAAGTAGCTCATTAAGCTTTTATTTGTTATACAATTACACCATCAACAATCAGACAGACGGGTCCAGGTTTACAAAATCAACATACATAAGATATGAGAAATGTGAAATTGAGTACCCCACTAAGTTTACACCATTGGTCGTATATATTAAATGGGACAAACAAATTGGATCTTTAACGAACATATTATTTAATCTTGTAAATCATAAATAATTTTTATTTTAAAATGAAAATAGCTTTCAATAACCACGAAAACAACAATATAATTTTCTTCAAAATTAAATTCAAAGACCAATCTAGCTATAAGGAAGTCCTCTCATACAGTGTTACAAATTTTACAATCCTCATAACATTTAAAATGAATATACTATTATCAACAGATAACTAATAACAAACATAGAGAAAAATGAAAGTAGACTACACGAAAACAGATCACCAGCTCAATTCTGTGTCAAATGGACGGAACAAAGTCCCCTCACCTACAACATGAGAACCCCCACACAAGATAGCTTCATATGAAACAAGATCACACAAAAAAAAAATAGAGAATGACAAAATTGCAGAATTAGAAAGCTTTCCAACTATCAGAATCCTTCCGTGGAGTTTGAGCTTCATGGCTTGTCGTCCTAAATGGCTCACCCGACCCGAATGGATCAGCTGTGTCATCGAATGATGGGAAACCATGGCCATATTCAGAATCCCTTGTGCTACTCATAGAGTCAAATCTAGACATTGATGGTTGTGGCTGAAAGACCCCAAAGTTATAATCAGAATCAGCAGTGCTGCGGAAAGAGTCAAACCTTGTGAGCGTCTCCGGCTGAGCAAAGTATCCCTGATCAAAGTCGGCAGAATCTCTAGTGCTTCGCATGGAATCAAATCTTGAGAATGAATCCCGTGAACCAAATGGGCCGCTATCGTTCATGTTGAACGAATCGAATCTTGAGAAGCTGTCAAATGAATGCTGCTCTTCTGAACCTCTAGGAGAGCTGCTAAAATTGTACATCGGTGTGCTTGGCACGGAATCTGCAAATGCAGAATTCCTTGCAAACAGGTTATCTGTCTGAGAGCCTGGGACATTGTAAAGTGGGGTGCTTGGAACTGAATCAAAAAACGAGCCCTGCTTTAGTGGAGTGCTCGGAACTGAATCGAAAAACGGGCCTTGATTTAATGGGGTGCTCGGAACTGAATCGAAAAAAGGCCCTTGCTTTGAAACAGACGTGTCTATGCCTCTGGAACCAGTTTTAATTGGGTTTAGACCCCATTCATCAGGTGTAAATGAAGAACTTTCACTGTGCCTATCATACTCAGCTTCCTGATTTACAATGTTCCAGAGGTAAAATTAGCATCATTAATATTAAGAAAATGTATACGTGAATTACTACTGAAAGTGAAACCCCAACATTAAACCATACCTTTGGATTGATAGAGTGAGAATCCCATGCTGCATCCGCATCGTAATGGATATCAAAAGAACCCCAACTTGGCTCATCAAAATGTTTGTCCCCAGAAAATACAGATTCAGCCCCATATTCACTGCATTTGTAAATCAGATTACTTCAGAATTGTTTGCAGAGAGCAGTAAGGTATACATGTAGATGGGGAAAACTTTAGCAGGAATTTGGGTGAGACAGATAACCAGAGAACTCTTAAAATGCTGAAAACTAGAAAATGTCCATCTTTTTTTCTTTTTTCAAAGGAGTAAAAGACAAAAACAATAATGTTACCTTTGTGTGTCAAATGCATGTGGTGAACCATTTATGCTGAAGTCCTTAACCCTTATATCTTGGAACTCCTTGGATGGGCTAGAAACCGCATAACTTCCTGCTGGACTATCAGGTGGAGTTCTTGTTGTTTGCTCAGAATAATTATTATCTGGCCTGTCATTCTCAGGTCTCTCCCCAGAACTCAGCATATTTGCCTTGCCATCATCAGCCTTAGAAGGTGACTTAACAGTGGCGCTGTTATCAGACAAAGTAACCTTCTCTCTACAGCCAGACTTAGGTTTGGGAGAGGCAACAACATTTTGCACTTCAAGAGTGAGCTCCTTGACATAGGTGAATCCTGAAATTATCACAGACAGAAAGCAAACAAGTAATAATTATTTGTTAATACCAGTAAATGGAGGCTGCTCTTACATGGTGATATGCTTTCACAATTACCTACGGTTGTGTTTGGATTGAGAGATTTGAAATACAATACAAGATCTGAAATGAATGTATTTCAAATCCACTCAAATTAGAGAGCATTCAACATTCACAAATTGTTCAAAATTTAGTGCAAAATAAAAATGATGGATTTTGAATCTATATCAATCCAAACACAACCTATATCAATTCACTAATGGATTTATTACTATGAATTTCAAATCCTTCAATCCAAACACAACCTAAAAGTATTTATAGAATCAACAGCTTTGAAAAAGTACCTTCATCTTCAAACTTATCCCAATCTTCATCCCAGTCAGCTGCTGTACCTTCAATGCCAGGTTGCCAACCTGGACACGTTTTTACATCCAAGAAATAAATGAAAATCAACAAAAGTCTTCCTCATTAAACACGGAGAATTTTGTCGTATCCATTATGTGAATCAGCTTTGGAAAATAAAACTTGCTGCACTTCCATAAAGAAATTACCAAATGGAAGCTCAACGAGTGAAGTTGGTTTGCTACGTAATCCATAAGTTTTGCACCGTTCATTCAAGGCCTTCACTAGTTCCTCAAGATCTGACTGGATTTGATTAACTCGATCCTGGTAGAGATCAAACCTTTTCACTCAAAATTTCTCTTAAGGCTTCAAAAAATCAGTTGGGGGTACTACATACCTGGACACCATCAGCATTCTCTTGTTCCAATTTAACAATTGCCCGATATAATTCCATTTTTTTCTCCTACAAACAGGAGGATGATCAAACTAGCATCATCTATCATCCAGACCTAACATTCAGACAGCAGGGAAATTCCATTTTGGTGACAAGTATACCTGAATATCACGAAATGTCGCCTCTTCAATAGTTAATTTTGATGCTACATCTCCTCCTACCTGCTTGTACTTCTCTTCATATTTCTTTGCTAATGATTCAGCCTAATGAGAAACTCAATCAAGTCAGTCAACAAATAACAACTAACATTCTACATAGAGAACAAGTGTCATCTTCAAGAATATACCTCTCTCTTGTCGCCTACAACTTTTTCAGAGATCTCATTCAGCCGATTGTCACATCGGCTTTTGTATAGAATCTGGAATCAAAATGGTCCATTAAAAATGTGGCAAGCATGTCATATATTTTCAGTTCAAACTTCCATATATATGACAAAAAAAGAAATCTTGGAGACCAAATTCAGGTGGATAACAAATTTGACCCAATGATTATGGCAAACACTGAATGCTTTTCCCATTGAAAGCCCAAAAGGAATCTAAATTTTGAGATAAAAAAATGTTCTCATGAGGTAAACATGAGTTGCTTGATCGCTAGCAACCTTAAATGAAAATACATACATAATTTATATATTTTCCCCTCCAAAATTTCACAATTGCATCTAAAATGAACAATGAACTCACAAGTTCTTGCATCTTGGTATGGTAGTATTGAACTTTACGTTTAGCTTCAGAAATATCCTTCTCAAGATCTGCCACCTGCATAGGAAAAGAGAGCATAATAAAAATGAAGGGTTTGATCTCTGCCGGTATAACCAAGAAAAAACATAAAGCTCCTCTTCAGAGCACACACACTTCCTTTCTCAAAGTACATTTTTTTCTAACTACAGCAAAGTGTGCAAAACTGCAACAAATGGAGGACTCAGATTTAGTGGACTCAGAATCCACCTCTACAACTCTAATCTATCCCTATAAATTATTATAATACACATCATTTGATATTTACAACTCATTCACCATTATTTATTTTTATTTTTATTTTTGAAAAAACACCATTATAATAATAAAATATCACCCACTCTCCTTGCAAAAATTTGACATCCACAGCAGTACACAATATCAATTCTACAACAAAAATCCAAGATTTGTTACTGTACATTTGGCTTTCCAATAGCTAATATTCTAAATTCAACAATTCAGAATCCCAATGATTCCTAGTTCCAACATCCCATTGGTGTTTGACATCATACTATGTAGCCATTTTGAATCCATTATAATGTAATGTTTTGCAAAGATAAGCTCAAACAAAAAACCTGATCACAGAAACAATGGTCCATATTCACAACAAGATGCACAGACTCTCAACTTTTTATGATGTTCATCCCTAAATAGTTTACGTAACTTAACTTTCATAAATCAAGGTGCATAGCTTAAATGCAAGGAAAAGAAAAGGGAGGGAGAAAGTCATAAACTGGATCATGATAACAGGACCATAATTTTCTTTACACGTGAAAGTTTTACATTTACGAATTTGGAAACTCTTGGTAATGTGAACGATATTGCCAATATATGAATCTAGGAACTAAAGAAACAGATAAAATCAATTGCAAGGTGAAACTTTTGACTCTCCATGCAGATATTTCAAAAGAATGGCTAAAAGTCTAGGATGGATGCCAAATGGATTGACTTATTTCATTTCTTCAATTTCATTTATATAAAAAGCAAAATTACAGAGGGGACAAGATGTCCAATCCCACCTTAATCTTTTACCAATTTTAGAGTGTACTTTATTAATATGCAAGTTCTTTGGATACAAAATAAAATGAGTCAGAAGATAAAGGAGATGATTGGACAATGTTGAAATTGAAGTTTAGAGAAAAAAATACATATATGGATTTAACAGAGAGCATGATAAACACTGCTAGATTTAACTTGAAGTGCAATTAACCTCTGTTTGTCACTGTGCGTGTGTGAGTGAGTTGGAAAGATGATGAATCTCTCTTCATTTTAGTAACAGCTGCCTATAACAAATGACACTTTTGTAAATAACTAGAGCAATGCCTAATTTTGGTATCATGACTTGAGAAAGGCCTCATGATGAATGCTTCACTGCACAAATCGATTACCTAGCTAATCCAAATTATTGAGAAAAATGTACAGAAAAATGGGACTAATACACAACAAGAAGCTAAATATATTAGTTGGTGTGACCTCTAACCGAAGCATATCAGAGTGAATCAAAACTAGAAGTCTAAAGACTTTTTAAAAGATGTTCTTTTGCAGTTCTTATATACAATATCAAAGCGTAATTTACTAATTCAAGTACTGATTGTAAAAATAAATGTACCACAAACAGTCAGAAAAATTAAATGATAGCTCAAAGTAAACATATGTGCAAAGGCATCCTAAGAAACCATTCAAAGATTGATATGACAGCTCTGTCCGGTATTGAAGATTTAATCAAAACATCTATGACTACAATTGAATTCCAGTATTCATAAATAGAGTGAACAACTCAAACCAAGAACAATTGACATCTGCTTAAGATAAAATTCACCTTTTTCTCCGCATCCTTTGCCTCCTCAAGCTTTTTGTTCAATGAATCTTGTTCCTCTGTGCTAAGCTGATCTAGAAGACGCTTCTCCAGAACTGGAACTTTAGCCTTCAGTTGGATAGGCTCATCAGGCTGGGGAACAGGAACTGGACGAGGTGGCTTTCCAACAACAGAAGGAATTGGTGGTCGTGCATTCTTACCCTGGGGTTGTTGGTAACCTAATAAAAGATGGATAGATTATGAGCCAATATAAATTAGACTCCATGTGAACGTAGTTATTGAGGGGCTAAAATTTAAACCAGGAGTAGGTCTCCAAGATGTATTGCCATATGGAGGAGCAGCAGGTTGACCGGGTGCAGGAAACAATGTCTCATCTACGATAACAGAGTTAGGAAGCACTGAAGGAAGAGGACGCCCTTCCCTATATCGCTCCATCAAATAGAGAGCTATACAAAATTCCCTCAGAGAAAGCATACTGTCATTGTCTTGATCGGATAAGTCCCACACCTGCTTCAGGACCTCTGACAAAACAAACCCATCAATAGAGATCAGGACAACATGCAGTAATTTCATAGCATAGCAAGTTTCCAGCAAGATTAGAAAAAAAAAAAATTATATATATATATATCATATAATAATACCCTTGCAACTAACTTGTGATTAATTATAACAAACTTTGAATGACAGATTTAATGAATGAATATATGGAGGGATATAAGTGAGACTTCATGCCTTACAAAATGTTGTACATTCTCGAAAATAAAAAGTTGTGCTTTGGTTAAACATGAATTTTTCTTTTTGGGACGGAGGGAGTATTACATGTGTATCGTCTAAGTTTCAACATGACTTTTTTGGGACAGAGGGAGTATTAAATGTGTGTCATCTAAGTTTGAGACACAACATTCTTATACAAGCAGCAGAAAACAGATTAAATCATGAGCAAGATTTCCAAGATTGCAACAATGAGAAAGTTCAATATAAACTAGAAACTTTCCATCCCCCCCCCCCCCTCTTGTCATGAGAAACCAATTGATCAAAATGATAATGCCACAATCCTACTCGCTGTAACACTAGAAAAATGTGATCTTTTGGATGACAAGGAAGCAATCTAATCTCATTGAAACTCCATTACATTTCTCATAGTCAATCTGAAATCCCACTAGGTCTATGATGTTCAAACATAGTCAAAGTCCCTTCACATCCTTCTTAAAGCTTTCAGCCATCTAAAGAAGCTATATTAGACAGAAAAATGACTCCAGCCCTACAGAATAAACATATATATTGAGTGAAATATGTCATGTGTAACTTTACTGAACAAAGAACAGCATCAGAAAATAAAACCAAAATATGGTTTCCTGTCAAAGAACATAGCTTTAGAACAGCATTCCAATTCTCCGGTTATCTCGTCTATCTTTTAGCCCTGAATCATTTCAGAAGGCAAAAGTGGCAGAGAAGAGACCATAACCCTTCAAAATTAATTTTAAACCACAAATACAAGAGAAGTTAAGCAGAAAAACAAGCTGCCAACATCAACTAACCATGTTTCAGTTTTACCAGAAAAGGAAAACATAACCTGTTAAAAGGAAATGTCAGGGAGAAAAAAATCAGGAGATAAATGGATTACAGCATACCTCTGGGTAACTTCCAACTCAAAAATAAGTTGCGTGCCTGTTCACCAGTAATTTTCCCATCTCGGTCGTTGTCAACTTGCACAAATACCTTGCTATAGTTCTGAACATCAAGCTGAGTCATTTTTGGCCATGGAGACTGAGATTGTCCAGCTGCACCAGGAAAAGCAGGGGTTTTTGGTGCCGAAACATGTTGATTTGCCTTGACAGCCGACTGGAATTGCTGAGCTTGAACAGTTGGGAGTTGAGAGGCAACGCTTGGCTTTATTGCAGGCTGGTCTCTGGGCAAAGTCCCAGTTGATGAGAAAGGTGTGGTGCCAGCAGCATATGCAAGTGCGTAGGAATTTTTTTGTGGTTGAGCCGGTGTAAGTGCATTGGAATTTTGTTGTGGTTGAGACGGAGTAAGTGTATTGGAATTTTGTTGTGGTTGAGACGGAGTGAGTGCATTGGAATTTTGTTGTGGTTGAGACGGAGTAAGTGCATTGGAATTTTGATGTGGTTGAGACGGTGCTGCAGAGAACACATCTCCAAATACAGACTCTGCAGCAAAGCCATTTCCTGAAGTTGAAAGGGATTTAGTGTCTTCCTTTCCAGCCTGGGAACTTAACAAAGTTGTATCGTTTGGTTTGGAGGAAGCAGGTTGCAATGGCCCAGTAATATCTGGTGTTTTATGTGATGCCTTTTGGCCAAAGTCAGCCTGTGTTGCAGCAGGAATTAAGCTTCTATTGGAAACTAGAGAAGAAATTCCAGCTCGGGAGCCATCAGTACTCCCACCAAGAGAACTGACAGAATTAGGGCGAAGAGATTGGGACATAGGGTTTATCCCAGGCATACCATGGGTTGCAACTGGCTGAGATTGAAATCCAGGACTAGGAGGTAAAGGTCGAGGAGCGATTTGGTTCTGCTGAGCTAACAATACCTGCTGGCTGCTTACTGAGGATGGAGGGCCAACCAACTGAGCAGGAGAAGGATCAGCCTTTGCATTTGCCTGAGGACCCAATTGCGCAAGATTTATCTGAGGAGCAGGGATTTTGGATGAAGCTGGACCATATAAAGCAGCCTTGACGAGATCTGGAGTCAAATCTCGCTTGCTTTGTGCCACTGTAACAAGTTTAAGAGCATTATAAAATTCTGTGCGACCAAGGAAACCAACTCGATTTTGATCAGCAAATGTCCATATCTGCATGAAAGCCACAAAGAACAAAAATTTCAGGATGGGTTCACTACTCAAAGCACTTTCAGAAAGCAGATCTCCAAAGTTACAAATATTTAAGGAATATATGCCTCAATCTTTCTGTCACAAATGTTCTTGCTGAAGCAATTAACAGCTATTAGTTCAAAAACCAGAAGTAGCATCCATCCCCAACAACAATTAGAAACATCCAGAACCAAGCAGCAGCATGATAGTTACAAAAGATATGATAATGATATACAAACAATAATAAAACCCATTTCCATTACAAGATTATTTTCAGCATAGATGAATAAACTATGTGAAGGCAACCAACATCTACTATAAAAGAGAGGAACAGCAGCAGAGAGCCAGCATAAGGCACTACTCCGCCATGCTTAACCTTGTGAAACCACTTGCCTCACATGCTCCGTGAGTTTCTAGATAGTAATACAAACAACCATAGTAGTGTATTTTTCTACATAATCTGCTTCCATCCAACTTTAGAAACTGTCCACTATTAACTCTCTATCTATCTATAAATATGATTGCTTTTAAGCAATAAAAAGAAAACAAACCTACCAATCAACAGACAGCCAAAGAAGAGAAGCATGGTTCTTCATAACCTGCTTCTATCTAACTAAAAAACTACCACACTATCGTTACACACTCTGAGACGTCCATGGATAATTGAATTTATGATACGCAGAGTAAAAAAATTCATCAAACTAAACCTTCAAATCCTCGAAATCAATCAACAAACAAACAAAGAGAGTGTATATTGATGATTGTTTCTAAGCAATGCGGAAAACAAACCCACCAATCGACAAAAAACCGAAGAAGAGAAGAATGATTCTACATAACCTCCTTTTACCTAAGTGTACAAACTATAACACTGTTGTTACACTCTCTCAAATATGATTTAACTTATGATACACAAAAGAAACTAATCCATCATATTAAACCTTCAGATCCTCATAGATCAATTTTTTTCAGCTGCCTACAAAGGTGAGATTTATGATTCGCAATTCAGTTCCAATCAACCTGTTCAGTTGTATCTTAATTAACTACCTTGGATTTTCTTGAATCACATCCACAATGACTCAGTTACATACATATTTACTCAAATTAAATAGAAAACATGCTTCCACTTTCTATTTGATCAGCTTCACGCCAAATAAACTCACTAGTGGTTCAAAATATTGAACTCAATACCATGAGAAACTATCCCCACATCTCCTGCTAAATTACCCAGAAAATGCTGTATTAAGGTACCACTTAGCAATCTCAAAATGGAGATTAATCATGAAGAACAGTGCAGTGATTAAATCAACTCATCTTATTAAAGTAACATGTAAATGGAGAGCCACAGTTCTTGTAATGCATCCCCCAACAAAAAATCGAGAGAGAGAGAGATTAAATATGAATTTTAGGAACCTGTGCGAGAACTTGTCTGGGTAAATTTGAAGCTTGGAGAAAAGTAACAGCCTCATTGCCACTAATACGGCCATCCCGATCCAAATCCGCTCTCTGAAAAAACGCTTCAAATTGTTCCATATTCGGAGTCTGCCCCGCCATTTCCTAAGAAATCAACAAGAATCGCGAAGACAACGAATCCGATCGATCGATGAATCAATTCACAGATCGAACATAATCGAGAAGCATTCTACATGGGAAACGATCTGATGTATTTGGCGGGATCTATAGGTAGGTAGGTTTTGAGGTAGGGCTAGGAAGAATTGTATATTTTGGTGTTGGGTGTAAAGCTCTACAGCACAGTGCATCGACTCATGTGGATGGAATAATTTCGAATTCCACCAATATGACGGCGTCTCAGAACCTCCGGTTGGCAGTGACGCGGTCAGACGGCGGAGATGACGGTGGTGGTGGTGGCGCCGTGGAAGAATCTGAAACGTCGGAGAAGATGTAGTGCTGGGAGAATCGAATCGAGAAAGGGTAGGGGGGGTTGGGTTGGGGAAAAATGATTGTCTCTCTCTCTCTTACAAGTTGAAAACAGTAATTCCTTGTTTGTTTGTCGTTATAATTAGGATCCTGATTTTTTTATTTCTTAAGATTAAGATTTAACAATCTCTTCTTTCTTGTATTCCAAAAATTAACTAAAAATAATAATAAATAAATCAAAATAAGATAATTATTGCAAAGAAACAAGAATAATGTGATTTTCTATAAGAGATAATATGTTTTCATTATTTTCAACATTTCTGCGAAATACATATTTAAAGTGTCAATGTAAGCATAACTACCTCGTGTATTAAATGTTCACAGCCAAATCAAGTTAAGTTAATGTCAAATATGCATATCATTTTACTGTCTCAAATTTTTCTTTGCTAGCCTCAACTCCTTATGTTCTTCCAAAAATCAACAATTTCTTCAACGAGCATGCATAGACTTACTGTCAAGTAAGGAGAAAATATTACAACATGAGTGTGGAATCGGTCGAATATCTATTTGGACATGATAAGAATGTGAGATCTTTGATACATTTGATGTCGTAATGTTGTATCACGACACAAGTGAAGTATTTTGATCTTACTTTGACTAAATTTATTTGTCCCTGATGTGGATAGAACAAAGGACCTATTAGATATAAAGATCTAAAACCCAAAGTATTAGATAAGCAGCGCCTCGATATAATGAACGCCACAAGATCTTGCTCGATGTTCTTGAACAATCGAAAACCTCATAAAGAGAGAATTCAACCAAACAAGCTAAAACCTTCAAAATTCGTATTCAACAAAGGATGTGATTTTACAAGTGATCCATATACCTATTTATAAGCTAAAAATGACTCTTGACTACTACATTAATGCCTATCACTTATGGAGTATAAAGCATCTTGTAACCTATCACTTATGGAGTCATAAAGCCCTTTTGTAACTTAAAACAACATTAAAAAACAACTTAAATGACTCTTTGACTAACAAGGGAATACATGAAGTTAGTTTGACACTTGAGTTGGTCTTGTGTGCACTTGGTGTACATGCAATGCGAGTCGACTCAGTTTTGACCCGAATCCACGTGTTTTTGAATTTAACTTCTTCTTTTTTTTGCTTCAGGTTGTTACCTTTATATTGTATTAGTGTGACTTTTATGTTATAAATGTATGACATTTATGTACAACTATCATGACCTTTATGTACTATAACTTAGAAAAAATGAATATTTTCAACATAATTTGAACTGTATACCTTTATGTGATATCAATGTAACCTTTATATTATATCATGCCACATTTATGTACAAATATTTTGACCTTTATGCACTTTTATATATTACATAAAGATCAAAATATTTATACATAAAGGTGACATAATATAACATAAAGGTCACACTGATATCACATAAAGGTATACAATACAAATTGTGTTGAAAATCTTCATTTTTTTCTAAGTTACAGACATAAAGGTACGGATGTTTGTACATAAAGGTCACACATTTATACATAAAAGTCACACATTTATAACATAAAGGTCAAGACAAAAATGTGGAAAAAAAATTTAATAAAAAATAGATATTCGCGGATCCGGATCGGATCGACCCGGATTGCATAGATCCTAGATCCATACACCTAGTGCACAGGAGTTTTTGTGTTGACACTTGGATTATCAAACTAAATAACTAATCCATGGATATGATTTAACCCACAAATTTAATGGCCCATGGGCTTCAAAATATGTCTTCAAGCCCATATTAGCCAGTACACCTTATTAAGTAATCTCCAACTCAATAACATTCACCATTGGGCCTTCCTTGGACTCTTTATGCGTATTTTCTTTAATTTCAACAATAAGGATCATCAAGACATCTTTTAGCTTTTAGCTTTTTAGTCCTTACTCTTGTAATTGGACCTTCTTGTATGACCAAAGAATCCCTCTTGTGTGCATGATTTTGCATGACTGGTTCTCCATCAATCCCTTTCTAAAATTTCTCGTGGACTTCAATGAAAAAGTTCAACCATGGTATGGTGAGCTTCTAAGAATATTAAATTTAAAGAACCATTCTTGTCTTGAAAATGTATGTTGTTGCTTCCAACCTATCATTCTCAAAGCATATTAACTCTTTTTTTGGAAATAGAAAAAGAAGATAGGTTAAAATCGTCGACTTTGCCTCTAAATGGAAAGAGTGAGACTGAAATCGCTGACTTTAAGATGCAACTAATCAAAATATAAATAGATATATTGATTTTAATTTTGTTGTATGTAATTATTTAGGTGAATTATTGCTGAGAGAAGCTAGTCAATCCATAATTAAAGAAACTAATGCATTGATTAAAGGCTAAACTTTATGATCTCCATTGAAAACTACATTGGAGAGTGTCAAATGAAATGCAACAACAAAATTATATTGATAGGCTTAATGGCATAGGCATTCCACAAATGTATGACGATTAGATCTTATATTTTATTCGTCATGCTTTAGACGATAAATGTTCCAACTTTATTCATATACCAAACGATGCAAACAACATCACAAATTTTTACCCAATTAAAAACTAATCATCTATGAGAACATTTATGGGTGAAAGAAGATCATGTTAACAGGTTGAAATTCTTAGTTCAGATGATACAAGACATCAACCTTCCAGTCATCATAAAATCCATCTTCTTTTATTACCAAAAAAACAAAAAACAAAAAAATTAAAGAAAGAAAGAAAGAACAGTTTATACAATGAAATTCAAAATTCACTAATTTTTTCTTTAAAATAAAATTAAAAAAGAGAGTTCAATATTTTTTTAAATCATTATACATCAAATTTATATCTATCCATAAATATTTTATAACGAGAACTTTGAAAAAAAATACAAGTATATTATTTTCCAACCTAAATGTAATATAATAAAATACTGATTTTTCAAATAAAAAACACTAAACAAAAAACTTAGAAAGCTCATTGTGAACGCTAAAACTTATTTGTCCCCGGGAACGCTAGCGCCCATGCCGCGCGCACCTGATAGGTATCTCACATTTACTCTAAAAGTATCCCACATATAGTCTTTGGGTATCACATACTTTAGTTCATCATGTTTGTAATACATATAGGACAAATTTGTAACACCTCACAAACCGTGCGCACCTTCAATGTATGCATGTGATACCCGAAAGGTATTCTATGGATACCTTCAATGTATACATGTGATTTTTGAAAAAAAAAATGTATTTTATGAATACCTTGAAGGTATATATATGATACCTGAAAAATAAGAGAAAAAGAAAAAACGGAAAGTTAGTATAGGAGAGAGAAAAAATGGAAAAAAATAAAATAAAAAAGAAGGGGGCACCGTGTCCCGGGGCGCAGTGTCACTCCATTGGGAAAGTTGTAACCTGCAGCGGGGCTCAGGGAGGTGGGCGGCTAGGGGCTTAGACTACCTTCATTCACAACCACACCCAACCGGTTGTGGGAAAAGACAAAACAAAGTCATTTAAAAAAAAAAATCATTATTTGGACACAACCCATGAATTAGGGGGGCTGTCGTCCAACCCAAGAAAATGAAATGGGCATTGAATCCTCTTATGCCAAGTGTCAGCCCATTATTGGTTGATTTAAATTTTTATGGATATAATTTAGATTGTTGATAAATGATATAATTTGTATTTAATTTATTTTTTAAAAATTATCAAAATTCCTTTTTTTTTGTCTATAAGTAGAGTCTGATATTGACATATTTTGAATCATAAATTTGAAGTTTCCCATTTTCTCTCAATCTCAAATTCTATCTTTTTTTACATTTTGATATTCTCTCTTTTATCACATAATTTCTATCATTTGTTATTATGGATCCAAACAATCCAAATTATTTTACTTACTCCCAAAATTTTCCAAACTTCGAAAATTTTATGAATTCTGAAGATTACCAAAATTCTCAATATCATGAGAATTCTCAATTTTCTCCAAATTTCAATCAAGTTCCTATCACCGAACAAGTTCAACCATCACAAAATATTTCCCGAAATTTGTTCCAAAATGTTCAACAAACAAACATCTCTCAAAAGGTTAGTTGGTGTGTGAAAGAAGATGTTGCTCTCATGTCATCTTGGTGTTTCATTAGTGAAGATAGAGTGCATGGCAAAAATCAAAAAGGTGCCTCTATATGGGGACGAGTGCATACAATGTTTCTTGAAGCTCGAGCAGAAAATCCTGAAGATATCAAAGAAAGAAATGTGGATTCACTCAAAGGTCGTTTCAAACGACTTAATGAAAATGGAAACAAGTGGCTTGCGGCTTGCAAGGAAGCAAATGGTCGAAAAATGAGTGAAATGAGCCAAAAAGATGTTGAGAAAGAAGCTCATACAATTTATGAAGCAGGTGGTAGCAAGTTTCAAGATTTAATTGTATTTAATGAAGTAATGTGTAAACATCCCAAGTGGGAATTAAAATTAGACCATGATTTAACACGTTTCCATCCCGAAGATGAGGAGGGTAATGAAGAAAGTGGTGGGAGCTCAAAAAGAAGCAGGACTAGTGAAGATGGTGAGTATTCTATCCCCTCCAATCTAGAAACTCCAAGTACTGGACGCTCAACCATTGCTCGTCCTACAGGTAGAGATAAGGCGAAAAATAAAAGGAAAGGTAAAACCTCAGAATCTTCTACTACTTATGAAGTTGCAACTGAAATTCGTGCATTGAGACTTACTAGAGAAAACGAAGTTGAAGTAATGAACAAATTGGGAAATGCTAGAATTGAATTGGAGGATAGAAAGTTACAAAGGAATCAAATGAAGATGAAAGAACTTATGTTGAATACATTGTTGGCAAAAGATCACTTATCCCCAGAAGATGAAGAGATGAAACGCAATCTAATGAAGATCGTGTTTGGAGAGTGACTGCATTTTATTTTCATGTAATTTAGTTTATCTCATTTTAATTATTGTCTTTTAAGCATTTTAATTTGTGTTTGTTTAGTTAATTTCAAGTAATTCTAAAAAGTAACTTTCATTATGTGATTGAGTTGTCTATTCTGCACTTACATTCATTTCCCACTTTTCAGAACTTTTCTAAACTTTCACATGCATTTGTTTCCAGTATAAGTACATGTGATAACTTTTGTGATTAGTTTCATGTTTTTAATATTGTTGAATCGAAATTTAGTTTACACGCGCAGTTGTGGGAGAAATGGCATATCTTTGAATTTAAAATTCCAAATTGAGAGATCTTAATTTAGTTGGAAAGCTAAGGAAGAGATCTAAAACTTTCGTGTTGATCACTTTTCCTAATTCTCCTTCCAAGAAAGCAGAATATTAATACTTAATGGAAGTTGTGACGTTCGGTTTTCCTTCCGACAGGGCTTTAGTATTTTGGCTATAACTTTGTCTAGAAAATTGATATTGAGCTGTAATTTATGCCATCGGAAAATTAACTTCAAGACCTACAATTCTCATGAAGCCCATAAATTCATATTCGGACCTACAAAGCAAATGAAGACCTACAAAGCATTGGGAGTGGAAAAATTGTCCTACAGCATGGGCTGGACAATATGCAGGAAGAAGTGGCAAGCCAACAATCCTTTTAGAAGCGGTTGCATCTTATGACTTATGGATATGGCATGCATTCTTTGATACGCCAAGTACGTGCAATGATATTAATGTACTCCATCGTTCTCCAGTTTTTAATGATGTGTTGGAAGGTCGAGCACCAAAGGTTAGTTATGTCGTGAATGGTTGTGAAAATGATAGGGCATATTATCTCACTGATGGCATATATCCTTCATGGGCTGCGTTTGTCAAGTCCATTTCTGCTCCACAACTCCGAAAGCATAAGTTGTTCGCTCAACATCAAGAGGCTGTTAGAAAAGATGTCGAACGAGCATTTGGAGTTCTACAAGCTCGTTTCGCATTTCTTCGACGCCCATGTCTAGTTTGGGACAAACTTTTGATGGGAAAAATTATGATGGCTTGTATCATCATGCACCATATGATAGTAGTGGATGAACGAGACACATATCAAAATTATTATGATCCGACGGAATTTATTATGGATAAACCTATAAACCAACAGGAAATCAGAAATGGATTACAAGAAGACGAAGATGATGATCAACATTTTCAATATTCTACCGAGCGCATTGCAAACATCTCCACTTATATGAGAAATAGAGAACAACTTCGCAATAGAGAGGCTCATAACGTTCTAAAAAACGACTTGATTGAGCATATATGGCAAAAATTCGGCAATGATAATTAAATATATAATTTCTATCTTCTATAGTTCTATGTTTGTAATTTCATATTTCATGCATTTTTTTCGGTTTTTTATTCCAACTATTGTGAGTTTAATTTAGTTATTGAGTTTGTTGTTATTTTAAGTGTATGAGAAAAATATTTTCCTTATTATAAAAAAATTATATCAAAAAAGATTTTAATCTATGCAAATATTTATTTTTAAATGTAATTAAAAAAGTTCTAAAATAATATATTTTTAAGTATTTTGGGTTTTTCGATTATTTAATTTATGTGAAAAAATCATTTTATGTTGTGTTTGTAGATGAAAGAGAAATAATATTTTATTAAAAAGTTGGGTTGTATTAGATTGTTGATGAAGTATAAAAAATTTGGAATTGGGTTGGGTTGTAGGTTGTATATGTGGATGAGAGAGAAATTAATATTTTATTGTGAGGTTGGGTTGTGGGAGGTTGTTGATGAAGATAGTCTTAGGGGAAAATGGAATGGGATAGGGGCGGGTAATACATGCTTTTTTTTTAATCATTTTGTTATTATATATATATATATATATATATATTATACTGTTATGAATATCTTATTCAATTGCACTTTTTTTTTCTCCAAATCAATTGTGATAAAACAAATAATATAACGTATGATGAATATAATTTTTTTTAAAAGATTAAATGACATTTGTATTAGGTTAAATTGAAACAACTCTCGATAACTATTGGTTGATCATGGTTAATATTTTTATTTCAGAAAATTACAAAACTTTAATTTTATATGTACATGCATCAGACGGGTACCAAATAACATTGAAATTTTTTCTTAAATTAATATTTTACAACACACTTGAATTTTTTAAATTTTATAGTCTTGCATCATATAGGTAACAAATTAGATTGAACTTACTCTCAAGATATTTATTATTTTTGTGTTCAACGTTTTCATATCAAAATATTAAAATAGTAAAATTTACATGTTCATTCATCACACGAAACCTATTCTAATTTATTACTTCAAAATAAAATATACCATTAAAAAATTATATAATTTTTTTCAAATGCCTTAAAATCAGAAATTTTCAATTACAAAAGTTTTTAGAACAAAAATATAGATCGTTTTTAAATTTTGTACTTTAATTTAAAAAAAGGTATAAGAAATAAGTAAAAAGAGTCAACACAAAAGGTGGTGTAATTTTAATATAAAAATGTTGACCATGAAAAAACAAAATAATTCTATAAAATAAAATTGAACTCTATTATTTTAGTCTGTGATTTTTATTCTATATGGTGGTTTAATCTTATGTATCTTTCATGCATACTAAAACAATAATCATCTAAGTACACATGTTGAGCCAAGGTGAATCCATTTTCCCACTCAAAATAATTATTTAAATTTTTTAATTTTTATCAATAAATTCACTTAATGAATCAAAATCTTTCCTATCAATGTTATTTTCAGTTACTCATTTTCTTTAAAAATAATTATACATTTTTTATTTTAGCAACATGAATACATCACAATCATATTAAAATAAATTTTTGAAATTATTCTAAAAATGTAGGTTTATTTTGAAAAATGCATGATCATATGTTAAGTAAATAAGTATTCTAATAATGAATAACTTATCAGTAATTAAGTTTAATTATAAAATTTGTCTGCTTAAAAAAGATATACATCCTTTATAAATTATAAGAATAATAATCAATAATTCATAATATTGTTTTTGAATTATTCAGAATATTATTTATCCAAAGATAATCATTTAAAGAGTTAAAAAATTATTTGAAAAATAAATGTATGTTTGACTTAAATTGAAAATTATCGATGTTAACTTTCAACAATTTAGTGATTTAAATTGGACATACGGAATGATTTAAAGTTCCATTGATGATGATATGGATAATTCACATTATATAGATAACAAATAAATATTATTAATTAAGAAATTTCAACCACGTTCAATTAATATAAATAGATGGTTAAAATCAAAAAACAACTTGTAGTTTGATCATTTTTCACTATGCAACCGAAAATTTTATAATATTGACATAATTACATTTATAAAAGTCACGTATAGTGCATTATTTTGAAAACGTTTGAAAATAAATATTTCAAAACATGTTTAGATTGCACTCATAAAAACTCCTTATAAACTTGAGGTTGAAATAATAATAATAATAATAATAATAATAATAATAATAATAATAATAATAATAATAATAATAAAGGTTGCAATTGAAAAAACAGTCATAATTCAACGGTTCAACACTTCAACTTAGCTTTTGCATTTAACACATAATGTTTATCATATCAAATGATGTAGATATTTATTAAAATTGAAAACCCATAAAATTTATTTATAAATATTAATTTCAATTTTTTAATTAATATTAAATGTCTGTATAATACACGTCTTACACTAGTGTGTATATATATATATATATATATATATGCGGCACATTAACACTATTATTTTACTATTATAATTAATATTAATAGGAAAAAAATATTTTGTCAAAAAAAAAAAAATTCATGTATTTATGAGAGAAATAGTAAAATAAATTTCTTTTAGGGTTAATTTCATTTCCCAACTTATACTATGCACGTTTTTTAATTTTGCATCCTAAATTATTATTATTTTCTGATCACAATTTATAGTGTACACTTTGTTCAATTTTGCCACCTTCCAACAACATTTTCTGACAAAAGCAAGTCTGCATGATTTTTGCATGCCAACTAAGATTATTTTTATCATTTTCTATGCCATTAATTAATTCCCCTCCCCAAAATCCAATTTAGCCCTAACTTTTTTCTCATTTCTTCTGCAAATTATTTGAGTAAATGAAGAATGGTGGTCATGGTGATGTTCAAACAAAAATAAGATCTATTTACCATTGAAAATAGTTAAATGACTGAATTTACTCATGTCTTAGAAGTGCAAATGATGAAAATAACTCTTAGTTAGCACATGAAAATCACATGAATTCTTTCTCGCCGGAAAATATTGGCAGGATGTTGAAAAGTATACAAAACGTGTAGTATAGTCATAGGTTGTGTTTGGAGAAAAAAATAGTTACAATGTAAAATTGAAAAACATGCATAGTTCAGGTTGGAAAATGAAATTAACTCTTTTATGAGAAGATTGTTTATAAATTGATTTTTTTTTAATTTTTATTATGTATTGATGATATCTATATTTATATTATATATCATATATAATATATATTTTGTTTAAAACATATGAAATATAATAAATGTGACCAACTTACAATTAATTTATATTCTTAAACTATTGGAATATGAATTGCACATGATAAGATATTTCTTTCGTTGAAGAAGCCAAAATATTATAAAAATCAAAAAATACAATCTACACCTATTTGATAAATTTATAATTATCCAATTAATATCTTCAATGTTATTTATTGAACATGAAAATAAATCTAAATAAATCAAAAAATTGAAATAAATTTTGAATAAGACCCAATAAATCAAAATCATTTAAAAACCTAAAACTTATCTAATAAAACTGAACATCTAAAATCTGAAAATTACTTAAACAAACTAAAATAAAATACAAAATATAATCTAGGAATTATGAAATAAATCATAAGGTTGTTTTTTAAAAAAGTAATAATTATGTAAAAAAAAAAACCCCAAAATTACAACACACATTTTGATAATATTCAGATTAATTCAAAACAATAATTTGATATATTAAGTTAACTACTTTAAAATTTTCATCTCTCATAAAGTTGATTTATATGTCATATATATATATATATATATATATATATCAAATAAATTAAATATATATTGTGTATAAACTCAAATTCCAAATAATTAAATTAATCGAGCAATTTCTGAAAAATGTTAGAAAGGTCAAACTTTACTTATGTAATTGTTTAGAATAGTGAACCAAGTTCACAAACTAAAATTTTATTTTTCTCAATAAGAAATTAATACAAAACCCATCGCATATGCTAAGTTGAGTCTCTAAATAATTTCGTCCCTTGTAGATGATTTATATACCATGCGCGCACACACATAAATAATGAAGAGAACGACTCATGTGCAACTTGTGCACGGATCAATGGATCCGTGCACAACAATTTGGACCGGTTGCTGCCCCACTCGCACTGAGGACGCGCTCCACATGGCAGGCGCGTGTTAACACGTGCCATTAAATTAAAAAAAAATTCATTTTACTGTTCATCATCTTCTCGAGCGGATTTGGGGAAAAACTGCGACAACCATTATTCATGGTAAACTCTTCGTTTACCATGAAAACAAACTAATACTCTAATTTAATTTCGATCCATTGACATAACAACAAACATTGATCAAATTTCGACCATAAACACATATATACTGTTTCTGAAAGAAAAAAAATTCTGTCATTGATACAGTGATTGAAGTTTTGAAGCAGACGTAGGAGAAGAAAGAGATCCCAAGAGTGATTTGGTTAACCATTCATTCAAGCGATTAACGATTCGAAGTCTTATTAGCGATTTGTGAATCGCTAGGGTTTTAAAAAATAAGCAGATACAGAGTCTTTCAATTGAAGATTCAAGGACGAAACTGAAAAAAATATGGGAGAAATTACTGGTAATTTCTTTGTGAATCGCGAGGGTTTTCAAATCTGATACAATATTCGATTAACCATTAATTCAAGGTTTGAAACTAATCGAATTGAAGATTCAAGGACGAATCTAAAAAAATATGGGAGAAATTACAGATAATTTAAATTTAAACCCATGTAATTTCATACAGTTATATTAAGTTATGTACTGTTATATTAATTTATGTAGTACTGTATAAATAGATATATGTTAATCACGTAATCTGAGTTGACACGATAGTACTTCAATTTATTTAAAAAGAGATAAAAATAAGTTTTTATATTTCAAAATTAAATATACCACATATGTTTTTATATGTTGATCATTTTTAGAATTTATTACATTTTTTTAAAAGTTATTTTGATTATTATTTGTTAATAACATAGTACTCGTTTGGCAATAATTACAAAAATGAAAATTCATCCAATAATGAATTTCTTAAGTAATCATTTCTTGATAATCATTTTGACATAATTTAAAGAATTTGGTAAATTTAAATTCCGTTTAAAATTAAACTCATTCTAGACATGAAATCATATTTGGTAGCTGGTTAAATAATATAAATTTGATATAAAAAATTCCCTTAGTTATATATAATATAGAAAGAAGTATTATAGGAATGTTAGTATAGTAATTTAAATATTAGGATAACAAATAAGAGTATTGTTCATGTGAATCAGGTGCACGAATCTAAATCCGTACAATTGGGTGCGTGCGGATTTGGTCGGGTCGGGTCCGGATCCCCACCCAATTTATATATTTTTTATTTTTATTTTTTATGTGGTAACATTTATGTTATAGAGTATAATATTTATGTTATATTAGTATAACTTTTACGTACATATATCATAACCTTTAAGTGATATTACTTAAACTTTTTTCAATAGAATTGATATTACTTAAATTTATGTAGTATAGTTGAACCTTTATATTATAACAATTTAACTTTTATGTTATATTAGTATAACATTTATGTACTAATAGCATAACTTTTATGTACTTAAAGAATAACATAAATGTTATATTATTATAACATAGAAGTTAAATTATTATAACATAAACGTTTAAAAGGTATTATAGGTTTGTAATACATTGTAAAAGGTTAAACTAGCATATCATAAAATTATGCGAACATAACTAAAATGTTAGGCGCACGAGACTAGGATTTGAGTGCGGACCTGGGACGCGTGGTCGCACATATGGGCACGTGAAGCACGCGCGGGACACGTGAAAAGTACCATCGGATCGGATTGATCCAATTACACAGTTCCCAACCCGTGTAACTGATGTATATAAATAATTATGAACAAATAAAGATAGATGTGATTTTAGAGTCTCAATTTCTAATCTCTCTGGAATGAGCATTTATAAATAGATATTGGAATCAGAAGCTCATTAGAAAAATGGTAAAGTCGGTAGAACATGATACCTATAATCCTTTACAATCTTTATAAATTTAAAAATATTTTAGAGGATACAATTTGCAATTACCCTTTCTACCAACTAAAATACATTGATTATATAATCAAATTTAGAATGGTGCAAAGCATCATGCACTATCCAAAATTTCTCACATTTATCACAATTGTTTCATCTCCAATTCCAATGCTATCAACGAGAGCTACGTTTATATATTTAATGATGTCATCTTAAACACAAGGCGTTTGTAATAAACATTAGAGTAAGAGATGTGAAGTATTAACTATCTGTGGTATGAAGTGTGGGTCCTGCAGCTTCATGTGCATTTGCAATTGATCCAAGACCAAATGTGTCATTTCCAAATGTGGATGCTTGTCATTCCCAGCAACAAACTCCATGACCTGGCTATTGATCTCAATGGCACTACACCCCACTTCTTTCTTAGCCCCTTTCATCATCATCAACCTCTTGATTTCTTCAACATCTCTCCATCGTCTCACTGCGGCGTACATATTCCTCAACATGATGTAGTTGCCATCGTTATACGGATCCATATCAATTGCCTTTTTCAGCACCTTCTCAGCCTTCACCACATCCTTGGCATAACCACAAGCAAACAACAACGAGCTCAAAATGATACCATTAGCCTCGTATGGCATGCTCTCAATCAACCTTTCAGCTTCCTCTACACGGCCAGCTCTACCCAAGAGGTCGATTAAACAACCATAATGCTCGATTTTAGGTGTGAACTTAAATTCACTCATTTTATTGAACCATCTTTTCCCTTCCTCGACTAAACCACCGTGGTTACAGGCTGACAGGACGCCAAGCATGGTGATCTCACTTGGGTTTACTCCTTTTCTCTTCATCTCTGCAAACACTTCTAACGCCTCCTTAGCACGCCCATTGAGTGCCAATCCATTAATCAAAGCATTCCACGTACACGTATCTTTCTCTTCAACTTCATCGAAAACTCTTCTTGCTTTCTCAAACTCCCCACATTTAGCATACATATCAACCAGTGCTGTAGAAACATTTACTGATCTATCCAACTTTTTCCTCTTCACGAATTTGTATACCCAATTCCCCAAATCCAGAGCACCCAAATCCGCAATAGCTGGAAGAACACTAACTGCTGTAACATCATCAGGCTCAAATACTTTACAAGCAAGCAATTGCTGAAACAATGCTATGGCTTCATGAGATTGCTTATTCTGACAATGTCCACCAATCATTGCATTCCAAGAATACAAATTTCTATCAGGCATCGTATCAAACAAACTCCTGGCGTTGTCTACATCACCATTACTACAATACCCATCAATCATAGTCGTCCAAGTTACCACATTTTTCTCCGGCATGGCATCAAACAATATCTTAGCTGATTTCATCTCCCCTGACTTGACACACCCATCGATCATCACATTAAATGCAGCTACATCTTTCTCATTCTCAGGTACTGTATCAAAGAGTTCTTTTGCGGTATCCATATTTCCACTCCTTATATACCCATTAATAAGAGCTGTCCATGACACATAACTCCTCTCAGTCATTTCATCAAACACTTTTCTTGCAAAACCCATTTTCCCCAGCTTTCCATACATGTCAACCAACGCAGTCATCACATATAAATTAGAGGTGAATCCATATCTAACCACATGAGCATGCACTTCCATTCCTTCCCAGGTCGAAAAATTCAAGCCACAACACTTGGCCAGGGTGGAGAAAGTGTGATTATCAGGTGCAAAGCCTTGTTTCCTCCTTAGATAAACATAAAGGCCAATTGCTTCTGAGAATTGGCGGGAAGAGAGGTGAGACTTGATCATAGTGTTGCATAGGAAGGCGTCGGATTTTTGCGGCATTTGATCAAACAGTTGGCGTGCGTGACGAGTGCCGCAGTACTGATCAGCGGAGGAGAGGGTGTTGATGAGTTTGGTGACGAGATTGAGATTGGTATCGAGAGCATTCCGGAGCATGAAGGCGTGGATTTGGAGAAGAGTAGCTCTGCAGGGGCTTTTCATTTGGAGGAGAGAGAGACACTTTCTCTCTTTTGGGCTCCATAGCCAGGAGAGATGCGATGCTATTTCAGCCATTGCTAAAAACTCCGTCTCAACTGGAACCTAACCGAGACTACTCGGCTACGCTTCTGGGTTAGTTTGGTAGCAACTAAATTCTTGGAATGAAATCCATAACGCAAACCTGTTCCCCTAAAAAAAGAATCCCTAAATTCATAATCAAAACCATGGCCATATTATTCCCTAAATCCTAAATTCATAATAAAATCTCTAAGTCCCTAATTTTCAGAATGCAGCGTCTTCTTATTCATCATCTTTCACTGGTCACAGAGCCGTCGCCGCCGCGTTTCACCAGATAAATTGCTGCACAACCCATCCCGTCTTCCACCTGCAACTCGCGCTTCAGCCGCCTGCTTCCCGTATCGTCGCCGTCTGCTTCTACGCCGCCATCGTTGCCGGAGGTAAATCTCCATGGAGGTGGGTAGGTAGGGCTTGTGAATGATTTGTGGATTGTTCTCCTTCTTGAGTTAGATAATCTCGATGGGTAGGGGATTTTTTTCCTTTCATTTTCCCCAAATTCAAGTCCAAAGGGTAGGTAGGTAATTTTGTCTCAATTCATTTTTTTTGTTATTCTTACTGGTTAGAAACGTCCTCAGTCCCAACAATCAACTCGGATTGCAAAATTTTCTTTCCGCTGCATTTTGAACTCATTTGCGATCCTATCATTCTGCTATCACAATATATTCGTTGTTTTTTTTTTTTAATCTTCTGAATTTCTAATAACATGATTTCCCTCCTTTCTGGATGCTATGAATAAGCTTTCTAGGTATGATGGCCTATGTTTCCAAAAACTCGTTAATTAGGTGGTCCGGGAATAATTCGTAGATTTTTGCAAACATTCAAAACTTACTGTAATTTTGTGGAGAAAACGTTGACGATTCTACTTTTGCAAATTTACAATCTGTTTCAATTTGAAAGTTAAACGCGGAATATTGTGCTTCCTGTTGTTTTATTGTCGTACTGAGATAGGGTTGTAAGGTATTGTTCTGGGTATTGTTAGATGAGGAGCATCGAACGGTTGCCCGAGGCCATCCACAGCTCTGTGCGATCCGGAGTTGTGATATGTGATTTTACGAGGATTGTCGAGGAGTTGGTTTTTAACAGCCTTGATGCAGGTGCTACAGAGGTACGTCATTTGTAGAGTTGCTTTCTTGAAAGTATGATGATGTTCACTAATGTGTTGCTTTAGTTAAAATTGCTAGTTGAGGATATTTTCGATTTTTCTATGTGAAGGGTATGTGTAGTGGAATTGATCGATTCAAAAGTGGATTGTAGAATCATTATTATACAACTAGATGTTGATATCAGGAGAAAGTGGTGTTGTTTGAACGGTGGTATGATAATTCTTCTTGTACAATTAAATGTTGTTCCATGATGGGGTTTCTGTATGATTATAATTAACTCATAGAAAAAGTAGAAATGTCATATTGGTTTATGCATGTGTGCTGTCACTTTTCTGTATCTCATTGTGCATATTCTTACACATATTTGCAAAGGACAGTGGTTAAATTGACCATGAGGTAATGTCATGAGATTACATTTTCTGGTGGGAACCCATATTACTGCAGTTGCAACTTTTTTGATTTCGTGTTTATGTATATGATCCATCCCTAAATGAATTACTCTGAAATCCTAACTCCAATTGCTTCACTAGGTTTCTGTGTCAGTCGGAATAGGTAGCTCCTACCTTAAAGTGGTAGATAATGGTAAGTTCAGTTTCTGTTTTTGGTGCACTTGCTTTTGATGGCTACTGAAGGAAATGCAATTGAATAAAGACTATAGCTTCTATATTTAGACAAGTGAAAGAGATGGAAAAACGGTGCAATAAGTTGTCTTGTTTTTTATTTTTCAAAAACATCAGTTGTGTTCCACTTGTCTGTAGGTAGTTATTTATGGTTTTCTGCCCTCCTATTTATGTTAGATAACTAAGTTAGCTAACAGACCAATGAAAAAATAAGCAAATTCTACATGTTTTTCTCTTTCCTTTGTGGAATAGGATTGATTCATATTCTGTGACATTCACTAATATATAACTGTTGTAGGATCTGGCATTCCAAGGGATGGATTGCTGCTGTTGGGAGAAAGATACGGTAATGTCCAATTACAGATAGAACTTTCTTATTTTCAATTGCTGCCTGCATCTATAATTTTACACGTATTAGTTTGATGTCAGAGAACAAGATGGGCTTTTAGTGAAAAGAACTATTTCTTGCTATGAACCATTGCTTATGAATGGTCATATTCACAATGCACTATTTTGGTGTTAATTGCCGTGTGTTTTGAATAAACACCATTACCAGGCATGTGCTATCTTTATTTTTTCCCAGGCTTGGATGACAATTCTTAAGTACTTTTCAGTTGGCGAGAATAAATCAGCTAGCTATTCATATTGCTCAACTAGTGTTCTCTTCTTCCGATTTGAATTTGTCATTTCAACGAGCATGGAGTTTTAAAAGAGAGTTAAAAAATGAACATTTTGAAAATCTTTAGTCTATTACATAAATATTATGGTTGAGAGTTAATGGTGTCACATCATGGCATATAATAAGGATATTGTTGGATAGAAACTCATCACAATAGGAAACACGATATTGTTCAAAGATATCTTGAAAGGGAGTTGGAGTATTCAATTTGGGAATGAGAGGGTAGATAGTCTTTTTTTCCTGATTGTCTACAGTTAAAAGGGTCCAAAGAGATTTGAAAATTATCAGCAAACAATCTGTTTATTGAAAATCAAGACTGCAGGGCATTTCAGATGTCTAATTGGACAGCCGTTCACTGCGAATAATCATACTCTTCTAGAACAATAGATAATAGTGAATCACATTTCACATAATAGGAATGCCGTGCTATTTAACAGCAATGTAATAAAATGAGCACTAAGATAACTATATTTAATTCATGAAAGAGTTTTTTTTTACTGGTTATGTGTATCAAACATTCAAGGGGAAAAGGTGATGAACTACGATTCACATATTGCAGCTGTTGTGAATGCCAGATTCTCTACAGTCATGTAATGAAATGTGAAATTGAGAACTGAGATAGCTTATTTAATTCACAAAAGAGTTTTTTTAATATATGTCCGTTAAATGTTAAAGGGATTGGAATAATTAGATGCATTGGCAATGCAATTAAGCAGTATTATATTTGATGATTTGCCATTTTATTGTGCAATAGTAACATCAAAAATTGACCACCTGGCTCTGGTGGATACCGGTACCGGAAACTTTGATTCTCATGGAGAAGCTCTGTGCTCAATTTCTGATGTTTCTTTGTTGGAAATTGTGACAAAAACACGAGGAAAGCCAAATGGATACAGAAAGATAGTGAAGGTACATAAATCATCAAGCTATCTTAGTTGAAGTGTATTAGTGCAACTGTTACTGTCACTGACTTGCTACTTTTTCGCAGAAAAGCAAGTGTTTGTTCCTTGGTATTAATGATGATAGAAAAGATGTGGGCACTACAGGTAATCTACTTATGATTTATCACCATCAGCAGCCGTTTCAATATCTAGTAGCAGTTTTAGCTCAACTAAATTTTGATATCAAAACTGCCAAAAAAAAAAAAAAAACCAAAAAAAAAACAAAAAACTTAGGCAAGAATTTGAGCCATTACCTTCTCCTCTTCAAATCTCTGATCGTGAGCGAGTCTAGAAGGGTGTGTTGGACGGACCAGTTAAAAATTCAATGGCTTGATGGATTCTTCATCTCTATATGATGGGTGACATGAGTTACATGGCTTCACAGCTTGAATAGAATTGTGTAGAAATCATTTTATGTTTTCTCTGTGATAAGTGATAACATGGGATAGATAGTGAAAAAATAAAAAAACCATGCATACCATGTAAGACAAGATTTTTTATGCCATACATTCTCAGTTGGTTCTTCCAATCGTTTCTGTGAAAGTTTAACTGCAACTGCTGGTCAAAGTGCTGTATCTTAAAATATTGGAATCCTTTGTGAGCCAAGTACAAATATGCTGTTTATACAAGAGATCTGTTTAGTTATTTATACAAGAGATTGCCACATCTGTGAGAGAAATATATGAGCATCTCAAGAAAACAGAGTTCAAATAGTTCAATAAATGTTAACCGCTCCTGCTGCTCATTGAGAGATCAAGGATTGCATCTATAAGAGAAATATAATGCGAATGAGTCTCAAGAAAGGTCTAATAGCTCAATAGATTGTTAATGCTGCTGCTGCTCACTAGGAGAGCAAGTATTGCATCTGTTTACATTTATTGCATCTGTTTACATTTTCCTTAAGATACATTTTTTGGTGCTTAAATAGGGCTAATTTTCTCAACTTACTTATCAGTGTTGAAATACTGTTTTGCATACCAGTCACTAGATTTTTCAAATTTTCGTTTTTATGTCTTGCCTGGTTGTTGTGACCATGTTTTATTTATTAGCCATGTGGAGTTGTCTTCATCTATTGTATTTAGTATTCTTTTGTTTTTTCCTGTTTGCAGTCATTCTCCATGATATATTTTACAATCAGCCAGTTCGAAGGAAGCAAATGCAATCCAGGTTCATTTGGCAAATGAAAATATGCTATTTAAAAAAATTATATGCTGTCTTAGCAATTTAGGGTTACCGCATGAGGGTTTCATACTAACTTGTTGTGGTTGTGATGCATATATTATAAAACATAGCCCCAAGAAGGTACTGGATTCTATCAAAATGAGTGTGCTAAGAATTGCCCTTGTTCATGTCAATGTTTCCTTCAAAGTTGTAGATGTCGAGAGGTACCATCGTTGTCCAACTTCTATTTGATATTATCTAGATGTTATATTTCACATTTTGTTCTTGTAATGCTACATGCTGGATCTACTTTATGCTGGATCTTCCTTCATCTCCACTCTAAGGCTAATTTTCTTGTTTTGCATCTTGAAATGCAGCATAGTTGAGCTGCTTCGTACTGAACCTTCATCTTCCCCACTACCATTACTTTCTAGTCATTTTGGGATTGAGAATTCAGCCAGTTTCCACAAACTGATTTTATCTGATGGTGAACTGAAGCTTTCTGGGTATATTTCTGATCCTCATGAAATATTTTCTCTGAAGGTATGATATTCAGTTCATTCCTGACTATGTAATATGATAAATGTTCTGTCTTTTGATGGATTGCTGATTGTTTGCAGGCAATCCAGTATGTCTGTATCCATGTTGATGGCCCTTTTTGTGTTATTGTTTGGTTGAAATGGTATTCCAAATATGTGAAATATTAGTGTTTGTATGTCTTAATTGGCTATGCAGACATCAACTCAAGATTTATCGGCAAGGGACCAATTCATAAACTAGTGAATCAGTTGGCTGACAAATTTGATTTGTTGGGTTCCTGGCAGCATGCCACTAGATCCCGAAGCGAGAAGCGAAATAAGTATGACATGTGTCCAGCATTCATTCTGAATCTACAATGCCCAAGATCTTCTTATGATATAATCACTTCTGAGCGATCAAGGACCTCAGTGGAATTTAAGGTAGTCTTTCCTGTTGTGGTCATGAATTCTTTCAGTTATGCTGGGTGTGAAGCTTCTAAATGCCTCTATACTGAAACCCCTATCATGCTGTCTGCAGAATTGAGAAAATAGTGGTGCTTTTCAGCCTTTTTCTGTTTTGCCAACTATATGCATAGGAAAAGCAAAAAAGAATTTAATCACAAATACAATTGTGGCATTGTTCATGCAATTTTATTTCTTTCTAGACTCAATCTAAGAAATTTTATCTTTCTATGAAAGACGTCTGAATGTTTTCTTGGTGAAATTCAGATGGAGACATGGAGTATTTGTTAATGATCCTGGATTTATTGTTTGTATTTGGTTCTTTGTATCAGGATTGGGCTCCCATACTTGCATTCATCGAGAATGGTGTTATGCATCTTTGGACTGAAAATATCTCCCATGGTAATGCAGGACTTATCAGTTGAATACTTAAATTTTAAGCTTTCATAAGTTTCTATGGCGTCTTTATATAAAAAAATTTATTTGCCATGGTAGAGGTTTAAGAACTCAAAATAAAGTCTTTTCCTATTCTTACCTTGGATCACTGTATGGAATCATCCTTTTCATCTTCAATGTTGAGTGCATTTGGGATTTTTTGCATTTTTGTTTTAGTATTAGCTACTCCTACGTATACCTTTAATATTATCCAAACAACTTTTGAAGCTGGTTTGTCTAGTGGCTTTCGCTGATGGTGCCACAGCCAAACCATCTCAATTAGTTATCACACTACCCATTCTGAGCCTACTTTTAGAAAAATGAAAATATTATTTTGACGACATTGTCTTCAGACAATTCTGCTATGACATTTAACCACACCAAATTGATGTGCTCATTGGATATGAGAAAGTGTCTTGTAGCAGCTTTATTTAGTTCCACTTTTAATCTTGATCAACAGGTGGTTGTATGAGATTTCAAAGCAGTTCTAACTTAACCTACTTTTTTAAAATAAGAAACTGAAGATTTTTATTAAAGAAATGAGGAACTAAGAAGGAAAGAGTCATTCCAGTAAAGCTGAAAGCATTTATAAAAGATACAAATCCTGTTTCTTGCTATATCTGAAATATAGAAGCCTTTAAGTCTTTACGATTTGAAACCCACCAAGGAACCCTTAACATCATCTTATCTGCTGAAGGTGCTGGGTAGTGAGGCATTGCTACCTAGAGTTGTTTCCTTCTCTTAAGATAAGAAATTACCCAACTTTTTCTTCCTCTTGTTTAATCTACCAACTCTTATGTCCCATTCTGTTAAAAACCTTCTTCTCATGAAAAACAATCTCTTTCTACTCGGGAATTTTCAAAGCATCTTGTTAATTTTTAGGAATCTCCATTGAAGACAATTGATAGGTAAAAGTACGAAAAATAATACATGACAAATCTTCGTACTTTTTTATGATCTTCACGACAACTTCATGGACATCGTCCTGCTCGAGGCCTTTGTTTGATTTTAAATTTTTTGCATGAAAATGCGATCTGCCAAATCCATGTTGAAATAGCTCATTATTTATATATTTTTTGCCTAATGTGTCAATGGAATATCTCTAGAAGCGCATATATTGGTGATTTTTCGAGGGCTACAATTTGTATGTTGAGCAATATTGATAAATTAGAAGCATTGTGTGCCTTGACACTAGTATATTTTTATTCTCTTATTATATTTTTATTATATGGAATACTCTTTGCAAGAGGTAACTTATAATGATCTCTTTGAACAGTTGATTTCCTTTTAGAGTTCTCTTAGAATTGTACAATTTGATCTTTACTAATTAATCTCCTTATTCTTTTTTCACTCTTTCCCCTTCCCCCCCTAAAATTGATAAATACTCTACAATAGTACTGTTCTCATTTTTCTTTTTCATCCATTTTGGTTTTTCATATTTCCATGCTTACATCTAAAACATATGCCAGATACTTTTGTAACTGGAAAGAAGAGGTGCAGGGAACAGAACATCCAAACTCATCTAGATCTTAGCTCTCCACAGTTGAAGAAGCTATGCAAAAATCTTGATAACATGCCAGTTTTAGAAGAGTGCTTATTTTCATCTGGAAAGCCATATAAAAAAATATCTGAGCTTAGAAAGCATCAGATAGAGTCTGCTTTACCATTTGAGACAGACTATGTAAGTCGAGCATGTGATGGAACTCATCCTGGGTACAAAGGGATTAGAGAAAAAGATATTGAAAACCATCCATCTCCTTCCAGTTTTTCCTCTCCGGTTCATGTGGCATATACTTATGGTGAAAAAGAGGATGGCATATCACCTTCAGCTCTGGGGAACATCCTGCCTGCATATGATGAGAAAATAGATAACATATCACTAATGAGTGGGCTTTCTGTTGATTGTCTTTATTCTGGCGACGGTATTCTCATTGATCAGGGTCAGATCAAATCATTTCTAAGGAGTTGCTCCTTTGAAAGAGGCTTGCTGCGTGAGAGAAAACCACCTGCAAGAGATGAAAAATTTGAATATGGAAGTGACTCTGAAATAAGAAAACGGTGGATTGATAGTTGCGATACCATGGAAGATGATATTGATTTGGCAATTTGTAGAAGAGATTTAAAGAGAGAGGCAGTATCACCATTTCATTACTCTCCATCAGCTCAGTTTAACATGACAGAGTTATTGGAGACTCCATTTGACATGAAAGAGTTATTGGATTTTCCCATAAGGAACGTAGTAAAGTCATCTTTACCTGATTCCTCTGAACAAGTTTGGAAATCCACTTCGAGTTGGCAGCGCTCTGGATGGTCTCCTGTAACAGTAAAGGATTCTATAGGGATCAAGTTTTTTAATGATGATGATGCCAGTTACAAAAAAAAATTTGAAGTTTGCTCTGAATTTCACGAAGATACTACACATGGATATTCTGCTCCACAAGAAGTTCGAGATCTCAAACACAGCCATGAAAAGACAAAATACAGTTGGCTGCAGCAAAACTGCCCTTTTACGAACTCTTCCCCTGATTATAGGAGAGAAATTGGTGAATTTTGCACGGCAGATCTTGAGGATATGTTCTCTCCGAAGCCTTTTATTAGATCTATTGAATCAGATTGGTCGCCATCACCTTGGTGTGGTGAAGAAAGTTACATGAATTATTCAGTGGCATTGACATATGACACTTCACCAGCGGAGCACGAATGTGGAAGTTGTGATAGTAGGAATCGATTGATGCTGCTCAACAGAAAGAAAAGTTCCTTAAGAAGTCATTCAGCTCCACCATCTTACAAAGGGAAGAGAAGATATTTGGATTTGACTGATTCTTCCCGCAGGTTGCCTGCAAAAGGCGATTTCCATGACATCTTTGTAGGAGTTTCCACTACAGGTTTGCTATGAATGCCTACTTTAGTTCATTAGTTTGGTTTCACTGGTTCAAGTATAAAAGGGTAAAAGCAAAAACACTATTTTGCAGAGCCTAGCAACTCCAGCCATGAACAAACCATGAACATGAAATGTTCGCAAAAATCATTGGGTCATCATTCGTCTCGAATGGAAAGCCCAGTTATGAATTCAAAAAGGTTTAAATGCTTTTGGAAATTTTCTGAACATTTAATATCAGATTTTGAAACTCCACCTAATTTTTTCTTTTTCTTGCAGATCAGGTTTGGAAATAACACCAGAAATCATCGGAATTCAGAATGAAGGACCAACACAAAGCGAGCAGTTTATCAAAATGGAGTCTGTTAAATGTAAGTTTCCACTAAGAACAGTTTTCTTCTATCCCACTTCTTATTCTTCTTCTGAGATTTAATTGCCTTCTCTGGCATATCACAAAGTAATTTTTGAATTTTCTCAATTCATATTCTGAGATTTAATTGCCTTCCCTGGCATATCACAAAGTAAATTTTGAATTTTCTCAATTCATGCTTTCATTAGCTCAATTATCTGAAATTTTGTGTGAAACATGTAATCCAGAAAAAAAAAAATCATGATTAACTAATCATCCGTTACAGTCCTTGCAATGACCACATTCATTTTTTTCAGGTCTGGATTTGAAGGAACATCAGGAATCCTTTGATACCAAGGGGAAATGGCGAAATTGCTGTTTGCCCAATGCGGTTGAGTACCTTGTGTGGTGTCAAATTATGAACTATTAGCACAGTTTCTTGTGTTTTCTTACAGGTTATTTGGTTTCTGATTTCAGTAAAATGAGTATTATTTATTCCTGCAGGGTGAAAGAGGACCAGATAAGAAGTATAATCAGGATACTATCCTTGACATTTTCTCCAACATCTTGCATCTTGATGGTGATTCCTTGGTTCCTAAATCTATTGAGAGGGCATGCCTTGAGGGTGCCATTGTTCTGAATCAGGTGGATAAGAAATTCATTGCAGTTGCAGCTGGGAAAACCCTTGCTATAATTGACCAGGTTATTGCATTTCTTGAAGCCATTGCAGAATATTTTGCCTTATATTTTTATGAATGCTTTTGGGCGTTCTCCCCTCCCCCCCCCATTTAAATATTAGTTGAGTTTGTTAATATATCTAGTATTTAGTATTAAATTCTATGATGATGGAAAATTACACTGATTCAAGCCAGACAAACTATGCTAGAAGAAGAGAATAAGAGAATTAGATAAGAACAAACATATAAAGATGATTCTGGCAAGATTAATGATTTCAAAGATACTTTTTGGCAATTTTTATTTACTCGTGCCATTAATATTTCTAAACTTGGTATGTGTTATTTCATTCTTTTTTCTAATTTCATATTCTATTTTCAGTTAAAGATTTAAAGTTAGAATTATCCGAGCATAAGCTCTGCACTTATGTGGATGTGTCCAGAAAATTTATATTTTCGGCTTAATGTGAATGTCCCTGAAACCTAAATAGAATTGACTGAATAAATTGGTGTTTTTTTGACAGCATGCTGCTGATGAAAGAATTAGAGTGGAGGAATTACGTCATAAGGTAAAATTCTCAACAGGTGTTAAAAAGCTTTTCATTTGTGGAATTCAGAGTGATTGACTCATGCAGTGGAAATTTTAGGTATTATCTGGTGAAATGAAGTCAATCACATATTTGGATGCTGAGCATGAGTTGGTAGGTAGTTTTTGGCCTGTGGTGAATCATCATGATTTTTGTAGCAGAAACCTGTCTTTCCCCAAGTTCTTCTGGAATTGATTTTGATGTTTATGACATTGGGTACAGGTCTTGCCTGAAGTTGGTTATCAGTTACTTCACAATTATGCTGATCAAATTCAGGCTTGGGGTTGGATCTGCAATATCCATTCTCAGGATATGAGCTCCTTTGCAAAGTAATCATTATCTTTGTCCATCAAATGTTCTATATGTTTTACTTGCATAATTTTCATGCGGATATCTCTGTCGTCCTTAGAATAATCATCCAGCTGCCTAAGTTATAAGCAATATATTAAATGGGTTTCTACTGTACTATTGTTTTCTGATATCTATGGATAGACAATACTCACCCTATTATGGTGTATTTGAATGCAGACATTTAGATTTTCTACACAGGGAGCCAACTGTTATTAAACTTCTTGCGGTAAAGTTCTAATTTCTTTCAGTACTTCAAATTAGCTGGCGCATCATTGCCCTTTTGCATGTTTTCATGTCTTATTTTTATTGTTTATAAGCTGAGCATATATTTAATTTAGTTTGCTGAATGTGATTGGGTTTTAAATGATGAAAAATGTCGGAAAACCTTTTAGAAACATTCTAGATGTATCCACAGCTTCTGATAGAGTGTAAGACAATGGGGATAATAGAAATATATAAATCCTCGAAATGAGGCCACAGAGAATAAATCTCTGCCACAACCAAAGTTGCCCAACAATAATGATCCCAAGATAATCCTAACTCTACTGAGACTCATACTTAAATAGACTCAAACATAAACCCTAACTTAAGCCCCAAGTCATAAGGCCCATGGGCTATTTATTTAATCTAACTCATTAAAAGACTCAACATAAATTAAAGACTAACAATAATAATAAAAGACAATTAATCAAGATGCGTATCAGCTTCCTTTCAGCCATTAAGTTAATAAACATTTTCCAGTTTTCTGACATTATACAAGGTGAGTGTGGAGCACAACTTCTTGTGAAAAGAGTTCGGATACTAAAATTAAGTAAATAGAGTATATGGACCTTAATTAGATGAATATATAGTGCAGCTGTATTTTATGGCATTGTCCTATATTCTTATTAGTAATTATATCCTTGCGTATAATTATTAAAAGAATTATTCTAATAGTCACGTGACAAATGAATTGTATATTGAAATGCTCAAATAACTATAGGGCTCAGTTTGGATAGATGGATTCGGATTTAAATATTTAATCCCATAGTAACAACTCTATTAGGTTGATTTCATTTTGCAATGTATTTTAAATCTTGAAGTTCTGAGTATGAGCTAGTTTTAAGACATTACAGTTTTTAAACACATTCAAATATGGAGTCATTAGAAGCCTTATTCATTTAATGGAAATCACCCCCCTCCAAATGCAACCTATGTGTTCCTTATAAACTATGCTGAGAGGATGGTTCATGAGAAACTAGGGTTTCATAGGAAAAAAGTATAAAAGGAAGAGAGGTTTCAGTATTAATGAAAATTTCCAAAGTAATCATCTATTTAAGTTTTCATGAAATTAAAATTTGGCCCATAGTTTTAATACATAAATATATGGTAATCTTAAAGAGACTAGGTTTAATCTTGTATCATCTGTTATTTCTTTGCCTGTCCCTTTAAACCTCATCATTTTCTGCTTTCCAATTCTATTTAAGTTGACGCGTCTTCCTGACTCTTTTAGAGTTTGTCGAGATTTTTTTTTTGGCATTTTAGCCCGTGAGTGGACTCTGGGCAATTTTTTATTTTTAAACCTTTTCTGTGTTAGTGCTCTTTACATTGGGTATTACAATTGTTTCTAAGTCAGTTTCTTTTTTCACTTCTACATTTTGCCTGAAAATGTTTACATAATTAATTTTAGGTGCCTTGCATTTTGGGTGTGAATTTAAACGACATTGACCTCCAAGAATTCCTTCAACAGGTAAAATTTGTTTTTCTAGGTTTTTAGCTACCTACGTAGTTTATGCTGCCCTAATGATTCCTTTGACCAGCAATCCACTTGCCTTAATCTCTCTGACACCGTTTTTGGCCTGTATTCTGCATCCTTCAGCTTGCTGATACAGATGGGTCATCGATAGTTCCTCCATCCGTCCATCGTCTCCTGAATAACAAAGCATGCAGGGGTACTGCCTAGCATCTTAAGTGCTAAGTAGAATGCTACATTTTTCCAATACATCTACAATGTCTGTCTGCTTTGCATCTCTCTTCCTGGGGCCAAAAAGCTCAAGGAATAAAAGAGGCTACAAAGAACCGAAACATGAAGAGAATGAGAGTGGGGGAATGGACTTATAAAGGCATTGGGATGTCTAATTTCTAACTTCATTAATTGATTTTGTAATGCAGGGGCAATTATGTTTGGAGACACGTTACTACGATCAGAATGTTCCCTCATCGTGGAAGAGTTGAAACGAACTTCACTTTGTTTCCAGGTAAGCTGTTGATATTCAAGAAACTAGAGGTATTGCAAGAAGCAGATTTTTGTTTGTATACATACATCTTTATTCCTGATTCTGTATTTATTTCCTTCGTTCAGTGTGCTCATGGCCGACCCACAACCGTTCCTCTTGTCGACCTGGAACTCTTGCATAATAAGATAACCAGGCTTGGTTCAGATGAATCTTGGCATGGGTTGCGCCAACATAAACTCAGCTTAAAGCGTACATCACAGCGCTTAAGCTCTGTCCTATCATAATGCGGGAATCCTTTGTCTCTGGTTAAATGAGCTTGCAAAGTATATGGTAAGTCTTATTTTATATACTCATTAGATAGAGATTAAGCAATGAATGCATTAGAAGGAAAATGGGAATGGCCTCAATAGATGAGACAATCAATCTGGTTTAGAAATGTGCACAGGAGTCCTTTAGATGGACACAACTTACCATTTTCATTTTTTGGGTATACTGAGCTCATCTATATGAACTCTTGCTGTATCAGCATATATATGGTCGTATCACAATAAACGCCTTCAAAATATATAATAAACATCAGCATTATTGTTTGCAGTTCCAATTGCAATAAGTGAAAATCACGTAGAAGCCCTTGTGAAGGAGTAAAAGTATGAATGAGCTTGTCCGTAGACGTACCTTAATCAATTGACGCTCAACTAGGTGTTCCAGCTTTTCCACATTATGGGGTATGGCAACTTCTGTTTCTGATCTCTTTACCTTGTAGATAGTGAATTATAGATTGTGTATGTAGATTGAATTGAGGAAAAATATTTCCCGATTCAATAAAACTTTTAGGGTTTGATTACATAGATATATACACAAATTGCAATATTTTGATGTAACTAGAGGAACAGTCGTATTGTTTTTATGATACACATTCCAAACCATCACAAAAATTCATCTCAAGTCAGGTTTCATGGATCAATATCCATGAGAAGATGCCCGTAACCCACATACCAAATCCATATCTACAAAACTTGTATGTGGATTATGTGTTATGGTTGTGCGTTGATTCATTTCATGGAATTAGATCTGTCGTTTTCTGAAAATTTTCAAAGAAGCCTATATGTTCTACTTTTAATAGTTAAGAGGCTCGTCTGCTCAATGATAAGTGGTGGTTCAACTATTGGATTAATCGATTTACATCTGTTTTAATAATAATTTTTTGATGAATTCTATTTTGAGCTAAAATTTTACGAAAATTTAATAAGGTTGCATTTGGAAATAATTTGATTTCTTAAGTTAAATGAGGGTTATTTAAATTTGCATATATGGCTAATGGTTGACCATGGTTATGTATTCATGTTTCGATCAAATTTGTCACACAAAATCTAATTGTGAGTTGCACGGATCCGTGCAACTCAGCCACCCGTCAGATGTTGAAGCTGCATAGATTATTTGCATTGCGCCTACTATCATTAACCAAGGAGAAAATATATAATGAGCATGAGGAAATAATTCCATATTGATTCGAACTAGGGGTGGAAATCGGATGGATCGGATCGGAAATAGGGTATTTCGGAATTAAAAAACCAATTCCGATACCGATTCCGAAATTTTAGGAATTGTAAAATCCATTTCGATTCCGATTTTTTGGAAATTTCGGAATTCCAAAATTTTGGAATTTTCGGAAATTTTGGAAATTTTTTGGAAAATTTTATTTTATATAAAAAATATATATTATATTTTTATGATATATTTACTTATGTAAATTAGAAATTTATGATATATTTACTTATTATATTTTGCTACTTAAAAATTGGAAATGCTGCCTATTATCTTTTGTCTATTACGAAAATGTTGGAATTATTTACAATATGAATTATTGGTCTAGTGCTAAGTTTCTTGCTTTGGGTGTGAGAGGTCCTGAGTTCGATTTTCTAAATGCCTCTATTTTACATTTTATATTCCAAGAATTGAAATCGGATCGGAATTTTCGAAAATTAAATTTCGGAAATATTTCGGATCGGATTTCGGAATTTCCGAAAATTTTAAAACTAATTCCAATTCCGATCCGAAATTTTTCAAAAAAATCGGAATTTCGGATTAAAAATATTCGTTCCAAAATCGAAAATATTTGGATCGCATTTGGCGGATATCGAAAATTCCGTTCCGATTTCCACCCCTAATTCGAACTATTCCATATGCTCCCATTTTCAATAAGATTCCGGCTAGAAGCATACAAGTACTATAATGCGCTTTTCCATGGGTATCTGGTAACCATATATGTAGGGGTATCATTGGCAATTAGTCCAAAAATGACTATTAATTCGGCAACAAAACCACTCATACCTGATAATGCAAAGGAGGCCATCGAAAAGCTATTGAACATGGTGAATATTTTTGGCATTGGAATAGCTATTCCACCCATTTCGTCAAGATAAACAAGACGTATTCTATCGATCCAACCCACGCCCATCATATAAATAGGAAATATTTTATTCTCTCTTTTGTTGTTGATCCAAATCTGAACAGCAGCGACGACAACTGTCTTCTCTTCTCTTCCTTCTCAGCGACAACTTTTCCTCATGTCTTCTTCTTCTTCTTCTCCTCCTGTCTTATATTCTTCATATTTCTCCTCTTCTTCCTATCCACCCCATTTTTCTTTTATTTTTTTATAGCGAATCATGTTGATTGGTTTATTTTTTTATAACTATTATTCTTCTCACAACCATATATCCATTTTTCTACATAAAAATTAAGAAGATTATCAGTTGTAGAAAAATATAGATAAATAATGATTTTAATATTTTAGTGAAATATATTAGCTCTATCACATAATGGTATTAGTTGTATTATATAAACTAGTTTTTATCCCATGCGTTGCATGGTTTGTTATCATGCATTCAATAATTTTAATATTATGATAATTAATAATTTTAATATATTTATAACACAATATAATTGTATACTATCAATAACATATTTTGTTTTGTTTGTTTTTGTTTTGTATACATGTCCAATTTAATCATTGTTTTTATCTAATATAAGTAAGATATTAAAAGATTGATAAATAAAACGAACATCATATTTCTATAGAATATTACAAAATTAGGACACTAACTTTGGGGTTAATTACAATATTAAACAATAAAACTTAAAAAAAAAAGAAAAATATTAACTAACATTAAAATCCTAAAATATTTAAACAATCTAAAATTATAGATAATCTGGAAATATTTTTGAAACCAACAAATTCTCTTTATTTAACAAAATGTAAGAATTATAGTTTTTTATTTTGTTTAAAAAGATTAAGTTTTATTTATTCATTTTTTGATAATTTTTTTTTTGATTTAATATAGTTTTTAATATTCGTTTAAATATTTTTGAAATAATAATAATTTTTTTAAATAAATAAGGAAAATACATAAAAAGTGAAAAAAAAAGAATTTATAAAGATGGAAAAGAAAGAAATGCAGACCTCATTAAAATTAAAGTGAAATATATAGATAGTTGAAAAAAGAGTTCACAAAAACTCATGTGAGATAGTCTCATGGATAATTTTTGTGAGACGGAGTCCCATCACCCACAAACATGTGAATTGTAGGGTTTGAGTGGTGGGTAATTAGGTTGTGGGTTGACCCGTCTCACACAATGAAATAAAATTTCGTGAGACGGTCTTTCAAGAGACTTACTCAAAAGAGTTTACAAAGATGGAGAAGAAAGAAATCCAGGCCTCATTAAATATATAGAAAGTGAAATAATTATTTTCTATTTTAGTTTTACTTAAATTTTCAAATTTAAGAATTATTTTTGTTTATTTAAGTATTTTTCTAAAAAGTTTTAGTGGTTGATTTGTAGATATTCAAAAGAATTTCAGATTAATAATGAATTTATATTTACTTAATATATATATTTTTTAATTTCATTGGTTAATTTGTAGATTCAAAATATACTTTCCAAAATAATAATATTCTATCTTTTTCATTAACTTTAATTTTATTCATTACTTTGAGGACTTATAAAATAATTTTGAGAGTTGTTTTTTTTTGTTTTTTTTAATGAATGATTTTGATATTTGAATTTCAATTTGTGTTTTCTTAATGACATAAGAAAATCTAGTTAAATTAATTTTCATTGATTTGTAGATTTAAAAGTAATTTTCATATCTAGTATAATTTTGCACTGTCTTATATTTCAAGATTCAACGTATCATTAAAAAAAATCTCGATAATCAAAAGAAACATAATGATGATTGTTAGCCATTTTAAATTTTAAAATAAAAAATTATTTAATATAATTAGACTCTTCACAAATCCGAAACCAATCCCAAATTACGATTTTATTAAAAAGAAGAAAAAGAAACCCACAATACACTACTCTACCTCCACCAATTGTGTCAAAAATGAAAACAAATTTTCCTTTTTTTTGTTTTTTTTTGAGACATTGATATTTTTAGATGGGGTAATATTATGTATTATATAAATTTATTATTTTATTACTTCATTTTACTGAAATATAGCGTTAATGTATTAGTTGTGTCATATAAAAGTATTAACTATATAACATAATTATATTACTACATTTACTTAAATTATTGTCTTATTTTACATAAAAAATGACTTTATCATTTTGTTGGAATATACTAGTGTACTCGCCATGCGATGCACAAAATCCTAATAATATTTTACATAATGAGTTATTGTACATATAATATATGATAATTGTACATAATTTCCCCATACACACACACACACACACACACATATATATATATATATATATATATATATATATATATATTTCAAGAATTCTATCTATTTTACATAATCAAATGATAATTTTAAGATGTCATTTACGATATCACATCATGTAATGTATTATACAACAAAAAATCGAAATTAATTTACATTACATTGATTTCACTTAATACCATTCAAAAATGATTATAATAAAATATATAACAAACTATTTGATCTTGAAAAATATAATCAAAGCTATTAAAATTTGATCGCCTTCCGAACATACATACATCGTATGCTCTAGGCACGGAGGGTTTGCATCTTTCTATCCATATTGTTATCTCATCTCATATTCTAAACATGAGTCATTTCAATCAAATGGGAAATAATAATAATGTCGAACTCAGATCAAGAAATGCACCAAATCCAAACTCAATCACAAAACTATGCAATCAAGAACCCTAATTTTGCATGAGGAGAATAAATCGAAAACAACACAAGAATCACGATCAACACAAGACGATTTTAGAGTGGTTCGGCTTATACTATGCCTACATCCACTGGAGAACCCTTTCACTAATCAATTGAATCGAATCACAGCAGTTTACAAGAGAATCAATGAGAAAACAAGAAACACTAGATACCCTAGCTATCACTCTGATTTCTCAACTAATTCACTCTCTGTACAATGCTTAATACGAAAACCTATCAACTAACGAAACGTTCTCCTCTTTATATTGAATCCGCAGCAACTGATCTCACTTCAATCCGTTGAGAATCGAACGAGAAATTGCCCCTGCAAAACTGACCTATAAAACTGAAAACGAAAAACACAAGAAATAAGAATAACTGCATTAACTAACTTGAAAGCGTGTTTTCATATCACGTTTTTATAAGTGAGCCACACGATTTTCTCAACACTTAGCCAAAACTCAGTTTTCTCATTTCCTCTTCACTTCTTCATGCATATGGCTGAAGTATGGATGTAGCTTGCATGCTATACTCCACAAATCTCCACCTTATAGCATGAAGCTCAACTTGGCATAACCTCCTTCATGTTATATCAGTAGCTGACTTTCCTTTTAATCCGATAAGCTCCATACACAAATCAAATTTTGAAACTGGTACAGCCTTGGTAAGTGCATCAGCAGGATTTTCTTCAGTTGCAATTTTGCATACCTTGATCTCCTCCTTTTCCACTATATCTCTAACATAATAGAGCTTCACATCTATATACTTTGTTCTTTCATGATAGCCCTGGTGTTTTGATAGATGTATAGCACTATTGTTGTCACAATTAACTGACACACATCCTTGATCAACCCCAAACTCAGATAAAATTCCTTTAAGCCACAAAGCCTCTTTTATTGCTTCAGTCAAGGCCATGAACTCAGCTTCAGTAGTTGAGAGTGCTACCACAGATTGTTGAGTAGACTTCCAACTTATAGCTGTTCCAAATAGGGTAAAGACATAGCCTGTTAATGACTTTCTACTGTCCAAGTTCCCTGCATAATCTGCATCTACAAAGCCAACAATGGGTGAACTTGCATCTGCAATTTTCTTGAACCTTAGTCCAACATCAACTGATCCATTCACATATCTCAATATGTACTTCACAGCCTCCTAATGAGCTATCCCTGGATCAGCCATGTATCTACTAACTAAGCTCATAGCATGTGCTAAGTCTGGCCTACAACACACCATTGCATACATAACACTTCCTACAGTATTAGCATAAGGAACCACTCTCATTTTATACTCATCTTCCTTTATTTTGGGACATTGATCTTTTGAGAGTTTAATATGCTGGCCAACAGGAACTGAGGCTGCTTTGCTTTGATTCATCTGATACTTTATGAGAACCTTCTTTAGATAGTTGCTAAGATCAAGAAATATTTAATTCTCTAACCTGTTCCTTGTAATGTTCATCCCCAAAATCCTTCTAGCTTCACCTAAGTCCTTCATTTCAAACTCAGATTTAAGCAAACTCTTGATTTTATGTAGGTTAGTCACAGAATCAGTGGCAATCAACATATCATCAACATATAATAAGAGATAAGTGAATGAAGCATTAGACTCAAACTTAAAATAAACACAACTATCATACATGCTTTTAATGAAATTAATTCTTTTCATATATCCATCAAACCTGAGATACCATTGTCTTGGAGATTGCTTTAAGCCATACAATGACTTCTTGAGCAGACATGCTTTTTGATCAGCATTTGATACCTCCAGCCCTTCTGGGATTTGCATATATATATTTGCTCTTTTAACTCTCCATGAAGGAATGCAGTGGTTACATCCATTTGATGTAATTCCAAATCAAATTGAGCAACAAAAGCAAGGAGTATTCTGATGGAGCAGTGCTTGACTACTGGTGAAAAAATTTCATTGTAATCCACTCCTTCTCTTTGTGTAAACCCCCTAGCAACAAGCCTTGCTTTGAACCTAACCTTATCATTTTGAAAGGCTTCAATCTTCTTTTTGAAAATCCATTTACAACCTACTAGCTTTTGATGCTTTGGTTTATCAACCACAATCCATGTTCTATTCTTGATCAGTGACTTTAATTCATCTTGAATGACAGATTGCCATCTCTCATTTTCTTTGCAACTTATAGCCTCTGAATAATTTTTTGGCTCTTGGGACTCTATCTCTTCAGCTGCAAGAAAAGCAAATGAAACTGAATTAGTTTGATCAAATCTAGTAGGTGCTTTTACTAACCTTCTTGATCTATCTCTGACAAGTTGGTAATTTGCAAGAGATTGATCCCTTGAATCTGATTCTTCTTGATCTTCAGTGGTTGCTTCATCTTGTTGAGTTTCATTATCTGAACCAAGATACTTAGGCTCCACCTCAAGCTCAGATCTCTCACCATGTGTACTGACTTGATCTCTTATTTTCTCTTTGTTTAATGGCATATAAGTTTCATCAAAAGTCACATCCCTTGATATAATACACCTTTGACTTCCCTCTTTTATACACCACAACTTGTATCCTTTGACACCAGTTGGATAGCCAATAAACACACACCTTAATGCTCTTGACTCCAATTTATCTTGCTTGACATGAGCAAATGCCAAGCACCCAAACACCTTTAGTTTTGAGTAATCAGATAACCTGCCATTCCACATTTCTTCTGGTGTTTTGAAATTGATTGCTGAAGATGGTGATCTATTTATCAAGTATGCAGCTGTGGTTACTGCTTCCCCAAAAAAACTCTTACTTAACCCTGAGCTCAACAACATACATCTCACTATTTCTAGCAATGTTTGATTCATCCTCTCTGCTAAACCATTTTGTTGAGGAGTATAAGGTGTGGTTTTGTGTCTGGAAATTCCTCTCTCTTTGCAAAATTTATTGAACTCATTTGACACAAATTCCAAACCATTATCTGTCCTTAGGTACTTGAGTTTCTTCTCAGTCTGATTTTCCACTTCAATCACCCATTCCTTAAACCTTTGGAAAGTTTCATCCTTGCTCTTGAGAATGATCACCCAAACTTTCCTGGAATAGTCATCTATTATAGACATAAAATACTTGCCTCCACTCTTGGTTTGTGTTTGAGTTGGCCCCCACAAGTCTGAATGAACATAGCCAAGAACTTCTTGTGTTGTATGAGAACCAGATGGAAACTTCAATCTCTTAGCCTTTCCTAAGACACAATGATCACAAAAATCTAAGTCAGTGATTCTATCATTTCCAAAGGCTTGTTGTTTCTGAAGTTCTTGTAGCCCCCTTAAACTGATGTGTGCTAATCTTCTGTGCCACACCAATGTTCTGTCCATTTCTTTTGCTGAGTAGGAACCTCCAATATCAGTGTTTCCATCCAAGTAGTAAAGATCATATCTCTTGGATCCTTACATAATCAGTCTTGATCCTTTGATTACTTTCATGACTCCACCTTCAACTGATACTTTGAATCCTTGAGATTCAAGCATGCCAAGTGATATTAGGTTCCTTCTTAACTCAGGTACATACCTCACATTTGACAATATTTTGATAGATCCATCTTTCAACTTCAAAGGAATTGAACCTCTTCCTTTTATCTTGCAAGTTTTGTTGTTTCCAAGCATCACACTACCTTCCTCATTTGTGGCTAGATCTCTAAACCATTCTTTATGTGGACTCATATGAAATGAGCACCCTGAGTCTAAAATCCACTCTTCCTTGGTGTCTTGTGATGAGATTGCCAACACCTCTGCAGATTCATAACCAGAATTTGAACTGGGTGCATCAGTGGTGTGATTGGCTTGCCTTGCAGTGACATTTCCCTTTTCTTGTTGCAACTTCTTATACTTGAAGCAGTCTTTCTTGTAGTGGCTTGGTTTGTGACAGTGGAAACACCTTTGTCCCTCCACATCATCTTTTGCTTCTTGACTCAATGGAGTTCATTTCTTGAATGGTGGTTTAGTACCCTTCTTGTTGGAGTTCTTCTTTTGCATCTTGTTTTTAGCAATCAAACTTTCCCCTCCACCTTGAGCCTTTGGATCTGAATCCTTCGAAAGTTCTTTGGTTTTCAAGGCTGTGATAACTTCTTCCAATGTAATTGAGTGTTGTCTTCCATATAGAATTGAATCACAGAAATTTTCGAAGCTCTTGGGAAGAGAACTCAGTAGCATTAAAGCCTTGTCTTCTTCTTCCAATTTAACATCTACATTCTCAAGATCATCAAGGATCTTGTTGAATTCCTCCAATTGAGTGAACAGAGATCGATCATCCACAATCTTGAAAGCATATAATCTTTTCTTCAAGAATAGTCGATTGGCTAGGGACTTTACCATGTACAGCTATTCAAGCTTCTCCCAAACACCTTTGGCAGATTCAATCTTTGCTACTTCGCGCAAGACTTTGTTCTCCAAACTGAGAATTATCATGCTATGTGCCTTTTCCATAAGTGTTGTCTTCTGATCGGCCTTCATGGCTTCAGGAAACGCCTCCAACCCCTGCAAGGCAGCTGCAGCACCATGCTGAACAAGCATGGCCTTCATCTTGACTCTCCACAAGCCAAAGTCTCCTGTACCATTGAATTTCTCCACGTCGAATCGTGTTGATCCCATCTCTCGATCTATCACTTCCAACAGACGGCGCCACTTGTCGAACTCAGATCAAGAAATGCACCAAATCCAAACTCAATCACAAAACTATACAATCAAGAACCCTAATTTTGCATGAGGAGAATAAATCGAAAACAACACAAGAATCACGATCAACACAAGACGATTTTAAAGTGGTTCGGCTTATACTATGCCTACATCCATTGGAGAACCCTTTCACTAATCAATTGAATCGAATCACAGCAGTTTACAAGAGAATCAAAGAGAAAACAAGAAACACTAGATACTCTAGCTATCACTCTGATTTCTCAACTAATTCACTCTCTGTACAATGCTTAATACGAAAACCTATCAACTAACAAAACATTCTCCTCTTTATATAGAATCCGCAGCAACTGATCTCACTTCAATCCGTTGAGAATCGAACGAGAAATTGCCCCCGCAAAACTGACCTGGAGAACTGAAAACGAAAAACACAAGAAATAAGAATAACTGCATTAACTAACTTGAAAGCGTGTTTTCATATCACGTTTTTATAAGTGAGCCACACGATTTTCTCAACACTTAGCCAAAACTCAGTTTTCTCATTTCCTCTTCACTTCTTCATGCATATGGCTGAAGTATGGATGTAGCTTGCATGCTATACTCCACAAATAATAATAATAATAATAATAATAATAATAATAATAATAATAATATCACCTTGTAAAAATATAGAAAATAACAAACATTTTATTGAATGCATTGATAAAATTTTCAATATCCATTAAAATAAAATAAATAAACAAAACATTTGATCTTTGAAAATACGTTCAAAACTATAGAAATTGGTTTGACTTCCAAAAGTTATGGAAGTCATGCCCAAAGACTTCACATATAGAGATTAGTTTGACTTCCAAACTTCCAAACATCTTACACCATTACCCACACATCTCTCACGAAAACTGCATTTTCTTCTACTCTTATCAATGTCGTATTATATTCCAATTTAGAGACATTTTAATGAAAATGAGAATGAAGACAATAGAAAACACGATAAGATGAATGTAATGATGATAGCATACGTGCATAGGAAAAAAAATGTATCTATAAGTACATACTTATATAGGTTGTAAATAAATCAAATAAATTGATTGGATAATTTAATCAAATCAAAGATATAAATCTTTTGAATATTATGAGATTTTTTTTATCACAAAAACTTACGTGAGATGGTCTCACGGAAAGTTTCCGTAAAACGGATCCTTATTACCCATAACCCAAATCCATTTTAATAAATTTACATGTGAATTATGAAATATGAGTTATGGGTTGACCCGTCTCATGTAAGAAGATCCATGAGATGGTCTCACATAAAACTCACTCTTATGTATTATGAGAAATCTATAATTATTAAAAGATAAAAAATCATATGCCCCAGGGGCACGGATCTTAGATTTGTGCCCCTAACCCGACCCGGCGCGTGGGCCGCTCCCACGCGCCCTTGCCGTGTGTCCACGCGCGCACACATGTTGGTATTACACATTTGTTCTAAATGTATCACACATATACTCTTCAAGTATCAAATACATTTAGTTCATGTTTGTAATACCTATATAACAAATGTGTGATACCTTAAAACCGCGTGCCCATGCACCCATGTTGCGCACGCACGCCGCGCACCCACACCGCCCACACCCGCCACGCACACCTCACAAGTCTAAAGGTATCACACATATACTCTTCAGGTATCACATATGTGTAATACCTATAAAACAAATGTGTGATACCTCAAAACCGCGTGCGTCCATGTTGCGCTCCCACACCGCGCGCCCATGCGCCCACACCCGCTGCGCGCACAAATCTAAAGGTATCACACATATATTCTTTAGGTATCAAATACCTTTAGTTCATGTTTGTAATACCTATAGAACAAATCTGTAATACCTCAACAGTATATACGCAAAATATATATATATATATATATATATATATATGCGGGTCAGAACGGGTCGGGACTGGTCGGGGATCCGTGCCCCAAGGGCACACAAGTGTCACTCTTATTAAAATCACATGTAACTAGTATGAGATATCTATCTTGAAGTTCAATAGATAGGATGAAAATCTATATTGGTGTCAAATATGATTTATAGGAGTCTATAAATATGCACCATATATATATATATATATAGATTTACTGTACATTTATTATTTCGTTATACAAAATTTGTTTGATCATATCTGAATTACATCTGGAGCACAAAACTGATAACTTAAAATATTTGATCATATAAAAATATGTTACATGTTTGATGATATTAAGTTAATTTTATTTAAGGGTAAATTACTAAATTAAAACCAAACTATAGACACTTTTCCATTTTGTTATCCAAACTTTCAAAATTAACTATAAAACAGCTCAACTTTGCGGATTTACTAAACAACCGCCAGAAGCCACCGCCGGTGGAATATCCGACGAATATTCCATTCCCGGCCACCAGAATCTTCAAAACCGAAGGGTATTTTCGTCTTTATATGTGCTTTGTCAATTAGATGACTTATTCAGGGGCAAAAATGGAATTTCATAATATACAATTAAATTTTAAAAAAATGAAACTAAATTAAATTAACTAAAAAGAAACAGCCCCAAAATCAAATCCCCAAATCGCAAGCCTCCCCCAAATCTGCCAAATCGCAAGCCTCCCCCAACCTCGACTAACCCTAATTTTTTTCCCCCAAAATTAACCCCCAAATCCACACCAAGAACCCTTGGCGCTCGAAGCAAAAACATGGAAGAAGTATGTTTTTGTGGTAATATCACAACAAAAAAGACTTCATGGACCGATTTGAACCCGGGGAGGAGGTATGCATCATGCCAAAATTCACAGGTAAGTTCGAAATTTTTGCCCTTCATTGATGGAGAACCTTCTCTCTCTTTCAATCAAACTAATCCTTCTCTCTGTTTCCACGCCTAGTTGAAATTCATGACTACATGATACAATTTATCTGATCTATTCACATTAAGATGCACACTTTCTTTTCTGTTTGTAAGGAAGTTGACTTTATCATTGTCTCTAGGAAGTAGATGCTGCCTTAGCTTGGTTGATTAGTTGACATTGAAGTTACAACATATCTTAGCTCTATAGCTTAATATTATTTTAACAATAATCCAAGGATTTCATAGGAAGCTCAATACTCAATCCTTACTTGATTTTGCCTCTTTTCTTAGTTCACAAGCATTATTCTTTAATGAATTTAAATTCAATTGGATAATTTCCAATGACTGTAGTTATTTCTGTTGAGCAATTGATGGGTGTTCAATATATTTTAGCCCTAATTTGATTTTCCAAATGAAGCTGGAACTGATATATTTTAGCCGTACGTACTTTGATATGATTTTATACATTTTGTATTGTAGGATGGAGGATGCAACTACTTTGTTTGGATTGATCCCCCTATTTGCGCTAGAGCTCGACAAATTATTCCGGGTTTATTACGACGAATCAATAACCGTCAACTTGAAGTTGATCGGGTTAATAATATACTTGATGATGAATTGAAACGAATGAGTTCAAGGGAGAAATGGTTGTTGGTGTCATTGTTTGTGTCATGGATAATTATGTATTTGATGAAGTGATTAAGTTTAATTTCACTTTTATTAAGTTTAGTTGGAATGTTTCTATTATTCATGAACTAGTGCAATTTTCTCTATTGTAATGCCTAGTTCAAGTTCCCTACTGTAATGACATTATTTGCTTAATCCAGTTTTGAGATAATAGTTTTGCTTTGTTTTTACCATAACGATGAATGACCAGATGAAACTGAAAAAAATTGACTTTATATCTAATTTATTTTGCAACGAAGAAAACTGACTTTATATCTAAATAAAGATAGCTTAGGACAACCAATTCAGATAGCAAAAGATAACAGTGAAGAAGCAAAACCTCTATCAACCATTATAAAAACAAGCCGATATCAAAGAACAACCCCTGAATCCCCTTCGATTTATTGATATCACCACAAAATGACATTTACCATTATATGAAGATAAAACCTAACAAAAACAAGCCAAGTAGAAACAACACAAATTGCCTAAATAAAAGTGGTCAAAACATATTCAAATACAATGTCAAATACACTGTTGAAAGATGAGTACATCATTCACTCAAAACACCTGTCAAATCCTCATCAACATCACTACAGTTTTCAAATAGCCAAATAGGATCCAAAGTATTTCAAATTGCAAACAAATAACAACTGAAGTCTACATCCAAACGAAAATATAACAATATTCCATAATGATGCATAAATTATCAAACTCATGGTACAACCATTCTCTTTGAGGTATGTCCTTTGGTGGTTGATACTTTCACACCACTCTTTCCTGGAAGACCGACCATAGCCTTGTTTGAAGATTGTTGGGTACCACTATTTCCTGGATTTGCCTCTACAAACTTTTTTGGTTGGCCTCTTTTGCGTGCAACAGGCTCAATTGGTGGTTGAAATATTCCAACAGCTTGGGGAGGGGGGAATCTTGTTTTGTAGTGCTTCTAGTAACACTACTAGGACTTGTCGTGAATCCCATTTCAACACTCCTTGTTTCCCTGGTATTCACTTAATACAATGTGTGAAAAATAAAAGTTAAAAGGATTGCATAATCAACAAAATAGAACTTGAATTTTGCTTTAGATTAAAACTCACTGTCACTTCAGGTGTGGAAGTCATGTGGGCTTTGCTTCTTGTAACCCTTGGGGGCAGTGCAATAGTATCATCTCTTTCATTGGAACACACCTAACATAATGACAGAAACCTTTGTTAGATGGCAGAAATAACGTGTTTTCCAACTTCAGATACATTCATTAAGGGGAATGACAACAGACAAGCTTCACCAAGAATAAGGACAAATGTCAAATAATATCATTTCTAATCAACAAAGAGCACATATGAGACAAGCTGACAACCAAAACAAATGTTAACCTGATAAAAATATAACTTGCAAGATGGCAGGAGTTTGTTTACAAGGAAGTATCAACTATATTATTGAATTATGTGATTGTTTCTTATTTTACAACTGAAGAGAGCTAGCCCAATAACTACCAAGTATCAAGAAAAGATCTCAGGCAAACATGGACTCCACAATCATAAATCAAGAAACTTTAACTGGAAATCATATCATAAATCAAGAAAGTAATAGTTTTTCTTTTCTTCCTAATTTTCTACTTTTCCAAATCTACACCAGAAAACACTACCCAACTAAGTGTAATACAAAACCATAAATTTATTGAACAAACACAAGACAACAAAAATGATTGATTAGATATTATTTCACTGGTAATCAACAAGAAAATTCTGATTGAATTTTTTATGATACTTTTTTTGTTGGAGGAACTGATTGAGAGACCTCATCAGCCGTGTTGTGCAACGGTGTAGGAATATCCAAGATGCTCCTTTTATTCAAATAACAACCCCTTGAGTTGTGATTGAGTTTTCGACATAGTGAACATGTCATTATAACGCCCTTCTTGCTAAGCCTCATTTTTCCTTGTTTAACATAAACCCTTGGGGTTTCATTCTCCTTTTTTCTATCATTTTTTTGGGTCTTCCCGGAAGCCTCTTAGCAACTGGTGGCAACAGTGGTTGAAGATCCAATTTGGGCCACATATCACAACTGTTCAATGTAGGTATAAGATTGTTATATGCATTAATGAAGGTCTCTTTATTAAAGTAGTCATGAACATGGTCTTCAGGCTTGTAATTCAAATAGTAGAGTGCACTTATAGCATGAGGACAAGGTATCCCAGTCAACTGCCACCTTCTACAACTGCAATTTTTTTCAGTCACATGCACTTTATATCTCTTTAGAGTACTAGCCTCAATCTCAAACTGATCTTTGCCATTCCAATGAACAATGTAATCCATCAACTGTTTCTTCCACTCCTCGAGAATCTTACTTATCTTTGGACATATTTTGTTCTTATACTTCATCATTTGATCTCTCCTGACATGAACCCTCTTCATGAGAATATGTCTTATCACCTCTGTTTCCATGCCGTGCAAGACAAAATCTAATTTTGGCATAATTTGTGAGATGGATTAACAAAGTTTCACTATGAGATTTTTTGATAGATTTCACCTGGCCAAACCTTGTATATTCAACCACAATTCTTCAATTAGCTTTAAAAAGTTAAATGCATGCATGAATTACATCAAAATACAACTAATCTATTTGAGCAGCTCACAATTTTACATGGAAATTGCACCGGCTAAAGGAATAACCTCATTTACTAGTTTTAGTGCACATATGATCTCAAGTTATAAGTTATGATAAGAAGTGATATTGAATCGATATACTCGAGAATCACCCTAAACCATCTGACTTAGCAAGGATGGACATCAGTGTAAACTCAAAGCCGAATTTAATCCTTAAATAAACCCCAATTTTTTATTACACCACAAATCTAATCCTTAAATAAACCCCAATTTTTTACACAGGCTTTCCAAATGAAATTCACTATATTGCTAATTCTTAATCACAAAAAATATTAAAAGCGAATAAAGTTCTAGATTAAGTAAAATTCAGAAACATACCTTACTTAGGTGTTGGTTCTCCATTGAGTTTGGTATTTTCTTCATTCGTGCGAAGAACCCACCCCATGACTCCTTCCCTTTTTCCTACGTCGTCACTTCGCTGAGCTACCTTGCTTCGAGCTACTAAATTCTGGTTCTCAATTTGTGGGAACAACACCTAGGGTTCTAAGGCAGAATTTGGGCTTCTATGTTTTTGCTTCGAGCGCCTAGGTTCTTGGTGTGGATTTGGGGGTGAATTTTTGGGGAAAAAAATTAGGGTTCGTCGAGGTTGGGGGAGGCTTGCGATTTGGCAGATTTGGGGGAGGCTTGTGATTTGGGAATTTGATTTTTGGGGCTGTTTCTTTTTAGTTAATTTAATTTAGTTTCATTTTTTTTTAATTTAATTGTATATTATGAAATTCCATTTTTGCCCCTGAATAAATCATCTAATTGACAAAGCACATATAAAGACGAAAATACCCTTTGGTTTTGAAGACTTCGGTGGCCGGGAACGGAATATTCGTCGGATATTCCACCGGCGGTGGTTTTTGGCGGTTGTTTAGTAAATCCGCAAAGTTGAGCTGTTTTACAGTTATTTTTGAAAGTTTGGGTAACAAAGTGGAAAAGTGCGTATTGTTTGGCTTTAATTTAGTAATTTACCCTTTATTTAATATCTAGTTTCATATATATATATATATATTTATTTATATATAGAGGTACGTATCTAAATCTACCGCCAAGAATAAAACTTGAATTTGATTTGCTCATATATTTTAAGATACATAAAATATAGTTTTGCTTTATATGCAATTCAAATTTCGAATTTGTATGGATAAGATATATATGAAATATTTTTATACTATCAAGATTTGTAGTCTTAATTTTTCGATTTTCTAAATAAAAAATATATAATGTATAGTTATGAGATATTTATATTTTAAGAATGAAACTATATTTATATAATATTCGATTTTAGCCATATCAAAATTGAATTATGAATTATGGGATATGTATATTAAGTGTGGTTTCATGTCATACTTTATATTGTATCACCTTTTAAAAAATTTGAAAATAACATTCTTGATATCTTAATCTATTTATAAAAAAATAAAACAAAATCAGATATCTTAACCTTTCAAAATTTGAAATCTTGATCAAACTCAAAAAATGTGGTATTTGTTTTTACAAAAAAAATTCACGTGAGACGGTCTCAGGAAAGTTTCCGTGAGACGGATCGTTATTACCCATAATTGAACCCATGAAAGATGGGTTGGAAATTGTGCAACTGGGTCGATCTGACATGACGGTACTTTTGATGCGCCCCAAGCGCGCTAAGGTCCGCGCTCAAACCCTAGCCCACACGCTTAACCTTTCTATTATGTTCGCCTAACTTTTTAGTTATGTTCGCATAACCTTTATGTTATGTTAATTTAACCTTTTGTAATGTATTATAGACCTACAATACCTTTTAAACCTTTATGTTGTAATAATATAACCTTTAAACATAATAATTTAACCTTTATGTTATAATAATATAACTTTTATGTCATTCTTTAAATTTATAAAGGTTATGATATTTGTACATAAATGTTATACTAATATAATATAAATGTTAAATTATTATAACATAAATGTTCAACTATACTATATGAATTTTTATATTGAAAAATGTTTAAGTAATATCACTTAAAAATTATGATATCTGTATATAAAGGTTATACTAATATAACATAAAGATTATACTCGTATAACATACAAGTTACAACATAAATAAAATAATAAAATAACCTAGATGTGTATCCGAGCCGGACCCGACCCAATCCGACCCGACTTGCGTGCGTCTAGTTGCATGGATCATAATCCATGCACCTGGTTCATAAGAACACCATTCCAATATATATTATCTCAAAAAAAAAAACCACATATATATTAATTATGTTTTTCTAATTATCTACTTTTAGAAAGTATATATAGATGAGTTGAGAATGCCTTACATTTAATTTGTTTTCTTTTCAGATTGGAGTATAGTTATTCAATCAATTTATATAAATATATATGTGTAAATTGAGGTGACAACTTTGTTGTAGAAAAAAAAAGGAATAACAAAAAAAAAACTAAAACTAAAATAGATGCACCACTATTCATAGAGGAAAATGTGTGATTATAAGGTATTGTTACACAATATATAATTTTTATATTTAATAATTATATAATATTAATCATTAACTAATTATATATATATATATCACTTAAAGGTATTATTTTATTTTACTTAAAAATGATTTTATTATTATATTGTAATATATTCATTGTATTACATAAAATTATTAGTTGTCTTATATAAATATATTAGATGTATCACATAAATATATTACCTTATTTACTAAAATATATCATGAGAGTATTATTGGCATAACTAAAAGTTATATAATATTTGATAGAATTGAGAAGATGAGGTCACGGGCATAGGAGTGTGTGCGAACCGCATGGGCATGTGAAAACAGATCGAACTAAGTTGCATAGTGTTGGTCCCAAGTGGTCAGAGGTTCAGAGGGAGTGAATGAACATCTATCATTTTGAACTTTTAAAATATTTTCTGTATAACAGGTTCCTGATTCACTTAAGAATGCAGTAACTTGTCTCGAATCAGCAACCTGGCCAAAGACTGATTCAGGTTCCTGACTCGGTATCAGATTGTAGCGGAATAAACGTAGATAGAGTTTCTATTTGGAAAACCAGTTTCCTTTTCAAATATGATTTTAGCAAAGTCTTTTCACAGGATGCTTATGATGTATGCAGCAGGATAGATATGCAGTAAGTAAAGTGCAACATACAAAACAAAGCAGATAAACACTTATGGCTTATAGTGGTTCGAAGGTGGTGTAAGCCTTCTACGTCCACTGTACTCCTTCCCAGAGGATGAACTTTGTTAGGTCAGTTCGAATTACAAACCCACCTTTACAAACGTCTTCCTAACAAGTTATACCTACAGAATCTCAGATTCTTAGGTCACAAACCCACACAGGGTACACAATCCTACACAGGATACACAATCCCACACAAGGCAAATAGCCTATACAAAGACTATACACTTGGCAATGATCCAATCCTATCAACTAAGTTACACCAACACAACCTAGTGCACACAACATAAATGGTTACAAGAGTAAAAGGTTCTTCAACTATTGCGGTGAAGGTAGTCTTGAACTTGAATGCTCGAATGCTTGAGTTGACTGTCTTCGAAGGTTGAGTGACTGAGTAAAGGAAAGCTTAAGAGAAAGCTTTGGAGTATTTCTGATTTTTCATTCGGCTATACTAAGTGGTTTCTTCAGTCACTCCCCCTTTCTATATATAGAGGTAGGAAAAGTATCCGTTGAAGAGAGATACTTTTCCATTTTAAATTTGAGCTATGATCTCCAAAGATCTTCTCTGTGATCGCATTAAATGCATATAAGTTGCTCCTAACATGAGCATTTAATGCACTTGACATCTTTGACTTTTCATGCAATGGGTAGCTACTCTAGTTGATAGATAGCTTTGCTCTTCTTTGAGTTGCATGGTCTTCCTCGTGCTGAGATGAAGGTAGCACTTGTCTTCCTGCAATAGATCCGTTGGCTATTTCCTATCATCTCCTCAGGTTGCTGTAGCTTCTTCCTATTAGCTGTTTTCTGCCTGCTGCTTCCTGCACGCTTGCTGTTCCATCTAGCTCGCTGTTCGCTGTTTGCTGCTATAGTCCTGTTCTCAGCATCTTGCTTGCTGCTTCATTCAGCTTACTTCTCTTTTCAGCTTACTGTATGCTTCTTTCTTCAGCTTTCTGCAACAGCATGTTGCTCTTAGAAGATATCTTCCTAAATCTTCTAAGGTTGGTTTTCCTTATTACTTGGAAAACCATTACATGATCTCTTATAGATTCATGTATACAAGATGGAAACTTAGGTACTCATACCCTAAGCAAACTGTTCTTTTCTCATTATGCATACAGTTTTGTCTTATCAAAATAACTACTGAAATATCCCAACAATTTCCCCCTTTATCTTGATGATGACAAAACATAATGAGAACAAGAGTCAATTAAGAAATAAAGCTCTTCATCGAAACTGAATTATTGTACATGTACAAATACATCTTAGTACAAAAGTAAGTAAGCTGCTACTACTCCATCTAGCTTTACTTCCTTCTTCAGTTTCAGAAAATTTGCTTTTTCCATCTTTCCCACCAGAGAGTTCTTCTTCTCCCTCTCTACCATCTCTAATCTCTGCATGCCTTTTTCAGCATGCTTTCATCAGCTTGTTGCATCCTTCAAATCTTCTTGGATGATCAGCTTACTGTTCAGCCTGTTGTTCCAGATGGTAGGTGCTTCCTGACTGCCATAGCTTCTTACTTTGCTTCCCCCTTGCTATAAGGCTTCATCAGTGACTCTTGACTTGAAGCTCTTCCCCCTTTTTGTCATCATCCTCAAGCTTGCTGCTCAGGGGTGGGGTTCCAACGCCAAGGTGGACAGTACAGGTTTCTCTTGTCTTATAGTTGCTGCTTGAGGTGGTATAGCAATCTGTCGTACTTCTTTCTGAGCATCCTCATTCTTATTCCTACCCAAGGGAATAAGTTGCTCAGTCTCAGTACGTGACAAGAGATTAGGGACCTGATCGGTGGTTAGATCAGGTACCTTTTCAGCTTCTTTCAAATCCCAAGACACGTTCACCTTGGATCTTTGATTGCTGGTCTGGCGTCCCATTCACCGCATCCTATGTGTTTTGCTGGTAAGGATTCGTCTTTGTACTCTTAGACCAGGTGGAAGCTGTTGACATAGTATCTTCAGACATGTAGCCATCACCCTCTTTCTTGTTTGGGTTTTGGCTTCATGAATGGCTGCAGATGCTGTCATTTTCCGAAGAGGGGCCTCATGAAATAATAACTTCCATCTCATTTTGTGAGAGATATGAAGCTTTTTTCATGATCCTCAATACCCTATCTTTCCTATTTAGATGAAGTCGGCCCTGTGTCTAATTAATGGAGGATGGATGCATGCTTCTTTTTGATAACGTCCATTTCGTAGAGGCCCGTCTTCTCTTTTGAAGACCTTTTCTGCTTCTTGGCAAGTAGAGCCTCTACTCCCCATTCTTCTGAAGACTTTTTCAGCTTCTTGGTCAACAAATTTTCATCTTCATCTTCTCAATCTTTATCTTCGTCTCCGCCTTCTCATTTGGTTACCATCTCTTCCTTTATGACTATAAATGTAACTCACATGTAAAGTTTTTTTTGTTTTCCATGCATATAGTGAGTAGTGTATGTGGGGAAGGATGGAAAAGATCGATTATAAATAGGCGGATGTGAGCGGTTCCTTTGGATCGATGGTTGGGAGATGAAACACATGATTTAACGGTTGGTTCTAAAAAGGTGGAGGGGCCTTTTTGCAAAATGTTAATCTTTTAGAAACGCCACCGGTTATACTTCCGAAAAGGTTGAATATGTCTTCATATTTATTTGATTGATAACCATGTCTATAGATCTTTTGCATATGGCTATATCTCTTGGATCGAGGTCGTAGATATTGCTGCTTGATACCGCTTGATGCTTGTTATACGTTACTTCTGATACTGCTTGCTGTGAACATTGAGATTTCTTTATTGAGTCCATATTTGCAGTATCTTGTTTGATCTCATAGGTCCAGGTTCCTGGACTATTTGAATCCTGAGTGTGTATCCTGTAGGAATCAGTCGGTATGTACTTTTCTGGATTCTTCTGAAGAGGTTTGCCTCAACATTCTGTCTTGTCTCATCAGGTTCATTGGCTATTTCTTTTAGGAAACTGATTTCCCCCGGTAGATTCGGCAACTTGTTCAGGCACAGTGATTACTTCTTTTGGTCTTCCAGCAACTTGCTTCAGTAGTTGCTTCATAAGTAACTTCAGCTACTATAAAAGGTGTAGCTTTAGTTACTTCAGCAACCTCCTTAGTTTCTTCCTCAGTGACTTCAGCTATTATAAAAGGTGTAGTTTTAGTTACTTGAACAACCTCCTTAGTTGTTTCCTCAGCATATTCTTCATGGATTCTCTTGGTCATCAGGCAGTCAAACCTACAAATATCTTATAGAGAACACAGAGATCCTAGAGTGATGAGTTATCCATGCTTGTGCTAAAACAAAGATTTTGGTCACGTGAAAAGAAAAATAGTTATCCCCAATGCAGAAACGGGTGGATCTAGGTAGGTTACCAGACAAGTTGGCTTTTAACCCAACACGCTCTGATACCATTTGTGGTCAAAAGTGGTCAGAGGTTCAGAGGGGGAGAGGTGAATGAACCTCTATCGATTTTGAACTTTTAAAATCTTTTCTGTATAACAGGTTCCTGATTCACTTAAGAATGCAGTAACCTGTCTCGAATCAGCAACTTGGCCAAAGGCTGATTTAGGTTCCTGACTCGGTATCAAATTGCAGCGGAATAAACTTAGATAGAGTTTCTATTTGGAAAACCAATTTCCTTTTCAAATATGATTTTAGTAAAGTCTTTTCACATGATGCTTATGATGTATGCAGTAGGATAGATATGCAGTAAGTAAAATGCAACATACAAAACAAAGCAGATAAATACTTATGGCTTATAGTGGTTCGAAGGTGGTGTAAGCCTTCTACGTTCACTTTACTCCTTCCCAGAGAATGAACTTTGTTAGGTCAGTTCGAATTACAAGCCCAACTTTACAAACGTCTTCATAACAAGTTATACCTACAGAATCCCAGATTCTTAGGTCACAAACCCACACAGGGTACACAATCCCACACAGGGCAAATAGCCTATACAAAGACTATACACTTAGCAAGGATCCAATCTTATCAACTAAGTTACACGAACACAACCTAGCGCGCACAACACAAATGGTTGCAAGAGTAAAAGGTTCTTCAACTGTTGCAGTGAAGACAGTCTTGAACTTGAATGCTCGAATGCTTGAGTTGACTGTCTTCGAAGGTTGAGTGACTAAGCAAAGAAAAGCTTAAGGGAAAGCTTTGGAGTATTTTAGATTTTCCATTCGGCTATGCTTAGTGGTTTATTCAGTCACTCTCCCTTTTTATATATAGAGGTAGGAAAAGTATCAATTGAAGAGAGATACTTCTCCATTTTGAATTTGAGCTCTGATCTTCAAAGATCTTCTCTGTGGTCGCATTAAATGCATCTGAGTTGCTCCTGACATCTTTGACTTTTCATGCAACGGGTAGCTACTCTAGTTGATAGATAGCTTTGTTCTTCTTTGAGTTGCATGGTCTTCCTCGTGATGAGATGAAGATAGCACTTGTCTTCCTGCAATAGATCCGTTGGCTACTTCTATCATCTCCTCAGGTTGCTGTAGCTTCTTCCTGTCAGCTGTTTCCTACCTGCCGCTTCCTCCACGCTTGCTGCTCCATCCAGCTTGTTGTTCGCTATTTGCTGCTACAGTCTTGTTCTTAGCATCCTTCTTGCTGCTTCATTCAACTTACTTCTTCTTTCAGCTTACTGCATGCTTCTTTCTTCAGCTTTCTGCAACAGCATGCTGCTCTTAGAAGATATCTTCTTAAATCTTCTAAGGTTGATTTTTCTTATTACTTGGAAAACTATTACATGATCTCTTATAGTTTCATGTATAAAGATGGAAACTTAGGTACTCATACCCTAAGGAAACTGTTCTTTTCTCTTTACGCATACAGTTTTGTCTTATCAAGAAAACTACTGAAAAAGCCCAACACATAGAAATTATTGTGTTTAATTTTTATGTGTGCAAATATAATTCACAAGGATAAAATAAAATCATCCACTTGTATTGAGAGCCAATCATGATAAGAAGACAAAAAATTGAGATGAAGACAATGTTCTATTTACTTGATAACAAACAAAGCTCTCGAAGTCATATACTATAAATACCTTGCATGTAATTTGGATGGGGTTAGCAATGAATGTATAAATTGGGTTTGTTAGAATTTGATGTGTGTCCTTTGGGGAAGTTTGAGTATTAAAAAAACCACTCGAAATTGACAAAAAACTCTTATTATCCGTCAGACGATGTAACGGTTGCGTACACGATCGTGTTTTAGGAACATGATGTGGTCATGCATGAAAATCCACGACTACGTGTTTTGGTGTACGGTTGTGTCCTAGGACATGGTCCAGCTTTGCACGAAATGAATTTGAAAAACGCATACTTATTGCTATAAAACGCATACTTATATTATTCATACTTTAAATGTAATACTAATGCTACAAAATTCACACTTTCATGATTATGAATAATACTATAGTTGTAAAACTCATACTTATGGAAACCAGTGTAAAACAAAACCATTAAACATCATATTTATAGTAAATTTGTAACACCCCGAGTAAAATTAGGATTAAATTTTAATTTTTGAGTACTTTAATAATTTAATTTAGAAAATAGAGTTTTGTTTTATTCAATTGGATTTTAGATATAATACCGAGATGCAATCTAATTATAGGGCTACCCTTAAACTCCTTTTAAGAAGCGTAAAAATATCCATTAATAATTTTTCGAACATAAAATATAAAAATTGAATACAGTTAATTCTCTTTCGAAATTTTTTTTAGGTGTCAACACATCATTCAACACTTTGACACACATGTCAAGAGTTGGGACAACTCACAAATCCATTAAGAATATTTTATTATTTAAAAAAATATAAATAAGGGAAAAATCCATTTGGAAATCATTTTCACTCAATTTTATATATCTTTCTGATTTTTGTGATTTATTTATTTATTTTTCTATAATGTCTGCTCATCTTCTTCCTCCGTCTCTGCCGTTGACGCCGCCTCCAGCCATCCTACGACTGTTAGAAAATCACCAAATTTGCACATATTACCTCCAAATATCAATTTTATGGCAAAACAATTATCTCACATATTTTTCCATAAAGAAAATTTATCTTGCTGGAAAACCTCTGTGGCGGTCCTATAAGCTCCAAAATCCCAACTTTCTCAAATCTCAACCAAAATACTCAAATAATATATCAAAAATGCTCCTCTCGTCAAGACAAACATTATCCTACGTCAGTTTCATGTTTCTTGTTTGAATTGACCATCAAATAAATCAAAATCATTCAAAATCTACACCCAAACTCATTTTATTGTTACCCAAATTCGTACATGCATTTAGGAAATTGAATGAGGGGTTTTAGTCCACATGAAATGAGGAGTGAATCTACGAATAAATTATGTGTTTATTTTGAATGCATGTATAAATTTCAAATTTTGGTTGTTGAGGATGTAAAGTTCGAAATTCAGTCTAATGGTCGAAATTGAACGGTCAATGAATGGGTGAGGTCCCTGGCAACATCAGAGCTCCGATAGGCGAGCCCTTAGGATTGCTCCAACATGAAAGGAGCAATTGAATTAAAGTTCTTTAATTTAGTGGTACATTTCCTAAATTTGAAGGTCATTATTTATTTTGAAATTTTGCAATATCATTTGCCACCCCATTTCTTTTGAAACTTTTTGGAAATATCATTTTCTCCCTAAATCTCTAATTTCTATTTTAAATAACTTATTTTTATATTTAAGCATCTATAATTATTCATATGTTTGTATTTTAATTAAGTCTTGTACTTTAAATTTATGTACATGTAATAATAAATTGTATTAAATTATCATTGAAGATATGCAAATTTTTTTATACTTAATTTGTTTAGTATTAATTAAATTACATGCATGTATATATATAATTTATATTAAAATATTTTGAATAAAAAATGACATACAATTAGGTTATCAACTTTATTTTATTATGTTTCTTTTTATCATTATATTTTATTTTACATATTTGTATCCACATATGAATTTAAATGTCATGGTTACAATTTTTAATTTATGCAAAATAAATAGTTGAAATTTGTTAAATACTTGCATCTTATTTTATTTTATACAACTTTTAAGTTATATGAATATTTAATATAAATCATGAAAAATCTTAATTAGCTACTAAAAATGCCTGCAACTAATTCTTCAAATTTTTGTCAAGATGCTCTGTTGCCTTGCAGCCTTCTCGATGTGCCTCTACTGATCTGTGATCAGATTGACTTGCAGGCACTTAATTTACTGTTTAGTTATTAACTTATTAATATCAAACACTATTTATAAAGCAATTGATTTATACTTTTATATTTTTATAAGAAAATTTATTTCATTAATAATAATAGTATGTCGTATGTCTACGTATTTAATGGATACAAAAAGAAGTCTATATTAAATAATGAACATATATATTATAATAGTACATATTCATTAGCTAAATCCGAGATATTACCTCAAACAATTTACAGCGTTCATTGGTGCAATCTTCTTCAATCATAGTTGGCTTCACTAGAAATATGTGTTGTGGCCTAATGATGGCATTTAAAACTTTGTGGAAGTGTTAGCTTACAGTTCGACTAGATCTTTTGTAGTTTGATTTGAGAATACATAATTTTATGTGATAGGCAAGCATATGAGAGATGTAGTCAATTGTTCTGCCGTGTTATTATTCCTACTAGGTTTAAGACCACCAACCTTCTCCAAAAGGTGTAACAATTAAGATAATGCTACTATACTCATCCTCAAATGATTGATATATTACTTGTCGGATATCCCAATGATCAAATGTAATTAATTTAATTATTTTGGGATTATACGAATCAAACTATAACATTGTTAAAAGTTTGCAAGCATATATAGATGATATTTGATGTCTGATGAAGAAAAAAATATTAACCATTGTCAAGAAAGATATACAAACATTTATTATTTCTTATAACATAACAAATGTTTCATCATCCCCCAAAGTTTGATATGTATTGCCAACATCCATCATACGCAATGTACAAAAGTTAAACAATAAGAAATAATACCCTTTGTATGTTGGTCTCAAGTGGCACAGAGGTTCAGAGGGGGGAAAAGTGAATGAACCTCTATATATTTTAAAAAATCTTTCAAACTTCAACATTGTGCGCTATAATCTATCGAGCTTACAATACTATATGCAAATTCAACTTACAAAACTATTGAGAAGTACAGTCTACTGTATCTAAGAGTTCATACAATGGAATTAAGTTTTATGTCCTATCAGGTCCTTTTGAAAATATGAGATTTTAACAAGTAATTTTATGTTGTATGTCAATATATATATATATATATAATACAACAAATAGATATACAATATGCAACAAAATAAAATAAATAAATACACAAGGTCTTATAATGGTTCAAGATGGTGCAATCCCTCTACGTTCACTTTACTTCTTTACAAGGAGGAACTTCGTTAAAAATGGTTTGATTACAGGATTCTCCTAACAAACACAAGACTCAACAAGAACACCCACTATGCTAGGTTCTATACAGGTTGTTGCAAGCAAACATGTAGATCTACACAGGATCTCCAAACAACCCACACAAGGTAAATGCTTTATACTAGGAATATACTTAGCAAAGAACAATTTTCTATCAATTGAGAACACCTAAAACAATCTAACACACATAAAAAAAGTTAATGAATATAAGTGTAGTCTTCAACTGGTGCAAGCAGCCCTGGAATAAGAAATTATTTACTAGAATACTTAGATACTTCTGGAGGTTGAGTGACTGAAACTTTAGCTTGAGAGAACTTGAAAGTTTGAGAGCTTTTCTTGCTTGTAGATTTAAATGTTGTAGTTTTAAAGTTGCTTCAATCTTCTCTTCCTCTATTTATATAAGTGGACTTCTGTCCGTTGAAGGAGGCTAGAATCCTTACATTTGAATACTATAGGAATGGTACAAAATTTACATTAAATGTGCTTTGTCTTGTCTTCAGGTTGCATTAATTATGTTATACCAAGTTGCAGCTTTATGCAGTCTGCCAGGTCAGATGACAGTTGTCCATTGGCTCACAACTTTGTAACCTTCAGCTTGCCTCTATAGTTATATTTCTTTCTGTTGAAGTGATTGATCCTTGGACTGATATTGATCTTCCTTGTATTGCATTTAGTGATTGATGTGCATGTATCTTTTCATCAAATACGTCAAAAGTAAAAGCATGCAGCTTACAGTCCTTGCAACCTTGTCTTCATGCAGTAACTTAACATACAGTATGTGTGCTTTAACTTCTAGCTTATATGTAGCACACTGTTCATCCTTGCAGCTTGCAGTAGCTATTTTCCTCATAGCTTAATTCATTGGTTGAAAGAACGTCATTTTTGTTGGTCTTTCAGCAAGCACCTTATTGTATTTGAATCTCTTCAACTAGTTATCTATTGACTCTGTATATGTTTCTTTTAGTCTGCTCTTAGTCCTTGAATCCTGAATCCATCAGAGCCAATAGTCATCTCTAAAGAGCAGTTTTCATCCATTCTTCACCATTCTGATCAGCTCCTTTTGCATCTCTAAATTTCCATCTCTTGTTAGATTCTCATAGAATAACAATGCTCTCTTGCAATTGTCAAACTTCTTGAATGATCCTTCCTGGCATAGATGTCTGCAATATCTCAAATACTCGGATCTTTTAAACAAGGTAATTTTCTAAAAGAGAGGATTCTTGTTAGTAGGTAAAGTGACTTTGTCAAAGATGTGCAATCCCCAGACATGATTTCTCTCATACGGTCTCTGATCCAAAAGGAATAAGACGTCAACTATAGTTTTGTCTATACTAGTGCTAGTGCCTGTCTATCTAAACATCTTTCTCTTCTTTTCGATTCTTCCTTTGAGGTGGATAAGTACTAGTGCTTGATCAACATTTTTCATCAAAACAGTCTTTCTTTCAGGATCATCACCTAGCCTGACTATTCAAACATATTTCTCTTTTTTTCTCTTCTTCTTTGCAACTTTTCTTTCATCATCTCTCTGTTCAGCAACCTTCATATCTTTGTAGACTTGAGTGCCCCATCTGTAAGAGTCACCAACATCTGACTTCTTATGCTACTGTTGTTGTTTAGATCTCTTCTGCCTCTGACTTCTTATGAATGTGGTGTTGCTGTTGTAACCATTGCCAAATTTGTAGCGGCTTTGCTGACTGCTACTGTGGTATTGCCAGCTCAACCTTGTTCATAATCATCATTCTTCTTCTTAGGAGGACTGTGTTCAAAATCATAAGAGTCATTCTCTCTCTTATCAACTTCTCCTCATTCTCCTCTTTTTCTACCCTCTTTTCCTCTACCCTTCTTTCAGCAGCTTTCTTTTCAGCAAATTCAGTAGCCACTTTGCTTTGTATTTTGGAGTTCCCCATTTATGAGGGTCACTCGTAGGCTTGGATCTGTGCTGCTGCTGTTTTCTTTTAGTTGGTTGTATGGGTGGAAGTTTTGTAACCTGGACTGCTAATCTTCTAGTTATAACCCTACTTAGTGCTAAAGATACAACACCAAAACCATCTTTATGTTCATCTTCTCTTCTTCTCTCAAGTAGAGGAGTGCAACCAAATGGTGATGCAGTTTGTTTCTGTTAGTACTCAACAACTCATCATCATCTTTCTCAGAATCAACATTCTCAAGGCCAGCAAATACATCATCGATAACTTCCTTGCTGACCTCTACAAGGGCTAGCCTATATTCTTCATTATCTCTATTTTTTCCATTTTTTTCATCATCAATAATGGGTATTATCTTTACATCCTAAACTCGATCTCTGCTTCGAATTATTTTCCTTCCTTGCTCAATGATGAGCAGAATTCAAAGATCAAGTCTTGCATCTCTCCAATCACCCTCTTGATGCCACCCAATCGATCATCCATGCTCTGCACTTTTCTGTTTTGCAGCTGAATCAATTTGAAGAGATTGTAATGTAGTGTCATGACTAAACATAGTTTCATTCATCATCTATTAAGCTTTGGTAGTGGCTTGAACATTCTCATGAATATCTTGAATGACTTTTCTTCGTTTATTGTAGTCTCTAATACCTTTGCATCATGTATCTAATTTAGGAAGCAAAGTTCTCAAGGGCCTATAAAGCTTCTTGAATCCTCTCTTCTGCTTCCTTGCGCTAGCCTTCATAGATGTAGACATCATCTGCTCATGGGATTGGAGTGAGGAGATAAACAGTTGAACTACATTAAACACTTATTGCATTGAGTCTTCGGCATGAGCATCGATTGATTGATGTGTCAATAGAAAATACAACTCTCGTGGTTGTAGTTACAATAATTCCTTTAGTTTGTAGTGATTCAGTGTTTGATGGAATTGTGATAGGTTCACCTAGATCAACAACACCACTTGAGATAACACTATTTTCTCTAGACTTCTTCATTCCAGCAGTAATAGCACCAGTGGAAGATGCATCATCCTCATCATCATCAACGTCATCGCCTAATGAAGAGTCAGTCAGCTCTGGCTTCTCTATAAGAGATAGATTTACACTTCCTAAGCTAGATGGTGATTCATCTTCCATATTGTCTGACTTGGAATCAATAGAGATAAATTCTTCATCGACGTTCATTGTTGTATCTTTAGGGATAGCTGGATGAGCTATATCTTGGACATTCTATGCAGCAGACAACTTTCATCTCTTCTTGCAACATCAATCTCCATTTGAGATGTCTCTAACTGCTTGTCTTCGCTCATCCATTTTGTATCCTCATTAGGCAATGTCTCAACAATCAACCCATCTGAAGTCCTCATCAGGAGCACTTTCTCAATGGTCTGCCCTGATCTTTAACACCTTCATATTTTATAACACTTGTGCTGCATCTTCAAAAGTAACTTTGAGTTTCTGGTTGTTGTGTAAGTTGCTATCACTAGCTGTTCAATCTGTGTACAGACAACACTGCCAGTTTCTTTAAAAACATACAATCCCAAGTCTGCTACATCCTCCATGCTTGCAATAGTGTGTACTGTAACGTCTGCCAATATAAGGAGTATTGCCTCTGGAGCTTCCTCCTTAGCTACTTCATTGACGATGGTTTGTTGTAGATACCCATTAATTATATTTAAAGTTACAACAGTAGCTTCATACTCAGTAAGTACAAGGGTTACTGTAACTTCATATTTTTTTTCACCATCTTCTCTCATAGGTGAATCCCTATAGTCCAACAATTGTTTGTCTTCTTCAATGGCTTTAAACGCAGATAAGCCAAAACACTCACACTAGAAGAGCATTCTCCTGCTATATGTTGTAATCTTGGAGGGGTCATCATTCATGTATCTTCTTTACTTGCCTCCAAGGCATATCTCATCATGGCTTCATTATCTACCTTCTTCCCAAGTGCAGCTCTTTGTTCTTGGATGAACTGAATGTCATCACCAACTTTCACTACCTCTATAGCAGGGATAAGTGCCAACTTGCCAGTTTTGTCTACTGTTGTCGTTGGTTGTTTCAGCGTGCTATCATACACTTGTGCTTTCTCATTCTTTTTGATCTGGTCTTGTAGATCTTTCAACCCCTGTTTTAGCTTAATCTCTTTCTGCCTTTTCAACCTACACTCTTTGAGGCAATCTGAGATCTCACCCATCTTTTTCTCCCTTATAGAATTACTGAAATCATCTTGTAGTAGGGTCTTGATGTCTTTTGTTACAGACCACTCAAAGATTTCTTCCCTCTTTGTTGTCTAAGTTTTCCATTTAAACAATTCAGGGCTTGTAGAAAACTTCATTCATCTCAAGAGAGTATCTGTCTACCATTTCAACAAAGATTTCCTTAGGGCTCATATTAATAAGCCCAACATAGGATGCCGTAGTCAAAGGCTTTGTGTTTGCATCAATTTTCTTTATTACTTGCAGCTCCGACTCTTCCTTCTTCTCCTCCATTATTACTAGTTGTCTGAAGACAACTTTCTTTCTCATTTTCAACTTTATAGCCTTCAAAGCCTTCATTTCCACCTTATTGGGAATATAACATGCTCAGGTTTAGGGATATGTGTAGGCTTCTTTTTTCTCTTGATGATTAGGGCTCATTCTCCTGGACTAACATCTCTTTACTTAGCCGTATCACACTCACTAGCCTCTTCACTAAGAGATGCCCCAACAACCTCTTCAATCACTTGTATAATACCAACAATAGATCTTGATGTGTTGTTGCTCGAGCTTGCAGTGTGTAAGCTTACAGCTGCACAGCTGGCATAAGGTGGTGAATCAATAATTGCTAGAGCCAAGCTTGCAGTAGGCTCATTTTTCTTTTTCGACCTCTTTTCTATCTTCATCTTAAGGTTTTTAGGGTCTTTCTTGGAGATCTTTTTTTTTCTCACCTAGAAATTTACGGATTTGAATGGGTATGGTGACTCAAAAGGGTATTTACAAGCCATTCGGAACATTGCATATGGCTATACCATAGCATTTTCGAATCGTGGTCTTTTCTACTTCCTCCCATATTCTTTTCAGATTTATCTGTTCCAGTTCACCTTCTTCATTTTTAGAATCACTGTCATGATGTTTTATCTTTACTTTGTGCATTTGTCATAGCTTCGTAATTTTCTTCTATCATATACTAACAAATATCGTGTAATAGAATATACTCAGGCTTGAAAACCTTCTTGGCTGTGCTATTTTTCATATCTTCAACATCTTCTTGGCCAGTGAATCACATTCACATCTCTTCTGCAAACTTGTCTCCATACAAAAGTAGTCTTGATGGTGACATTCAAATCGTAGGCATCCCAAACATGGTACGTAGCCGAGATGTTGATAGACATGGTGTAGGTTTTTTCAATATTCTCTTCCATTCTGAAGTCTATGCATTTTCCATCTTCAGGGTTACCAATGCATGGAACAGTAAGAACACAGTTTTGAGTACCAAACCTATGTTAGGTTTAAGCGCCACTTATCATCTAGTTGCTGATGATGAGACACAAAAAAATATCATTGTTGTATGCAAACCTGGAGTAGAGGCAGCGGTGTTTCAGTCACATGTGCGATGCAATGATGACAATAACTAGGATCGAAAATAGGGGAAACGTTAGCCAAAAAAATGCACCCACTGTCAACATTTGTATCACACTAAAGAAGAGTGTTATAAGTTGATAGGTTACCCAGATGAATCAGAACGTAAAGGTTGAGGTGACGAGAAGAAAGATTATAGACAAAATGAGAGTCGGGGTGTTCCTAAGGCTGCTCACACTAGCACTGACAATGACAAAGCTATTGGTAGTACGCCGGTCAATAACCCAATACCAGGATTGACCCAAGAACAATACATGCGTGTTTTCCAATTTTTTAGTAATGAAGCTGGAAATTCGAGAGAAGGTCCGATACAAAATCAGCCCAATGTTAACATGACGACTAAGTGAAATTTTGATGGGCCTTAGATTATCGATTCTGGTGCTACCGAACATATTACTTGCAATGTAAAAATTCTCAAAAACCAACAGAGATATGAGACAGGGGTTCCCGTTGAAATTCCGAATGGTGAAAATGTTCCTATTAAGAGCATTGGGAATACTTGTTTGCCTAATGGGTTGAAAGTTGATCATGTTTTAAATATTCCAGATTTTAAATGTAACTTGCTCTCGGTTAGCGGGTTGACTAAGGAATTGAATTGTGCCCTAACCTTCTTCTCGGATTTTTGTATCCTGTAGGACTTACCTTCGAGGAACCTGATTGGAGTGGGTTAAGAATGTGATGGTCTGTATTGTTTAGAGCCAGTGAAGAAATGAAGTGCGGCGTTTTCAGTTGCCACTGAACCAAGAATTTGGCATCAAAGGTTAGGGCATGCCTCTAATGTGAAGCTTCGACATATCGGCTCTTTAAATTTCAAGAATAATATTGGTCATTGTGACTCTTGTTTATGTGCAAAACAGTCTCGTTTGCCTTTTCCTAGTAGTCATACTAAAACAAATGCTTGTTTTGAACTTTTGCATTGTGATATTTGGAGAAGTTATAAAGTTGCTTTGTTTTTGGGTGCACATTATTTTTTGACTACTGTGGATGATTACAGTAGGGCTGTGTGGGTTTTCTTATTGGAACAAAAGTCTGAAGTGGCACATTACTTTATTATGTTTTGCAATATGGTTCAAAGACAGTTTAACAAAAACGTGAAGCGTATCAGAAGTGATAATGGGGCTGAATTCCAATCAAATGAGATGATGAATTATTATGTCCAAAGTGGCATAATCTTTGAGACTTCATGCACGATATATCCCAGCAAAAAGATGTAGTAGAAAGAAAACATCGACACATTCTTGAAGTGGCAAGAGCACTTCGATTTGAAGCAGGGTTACCTATAGAATTTTAGGGGGAATGTGTCCTTACTGCTACATACATCATCAATCGTTTGCCATCTAATGTCATTGAACATAAAATGCCATGTGAACTTTTGTTAAAAAAACAACCTACTTACCATCATATGCGAGTGTTTAGGTGTCTTGTATATGTACATGATAATAAACAAGGGAGGGACAAGTTTAGCGAGAGGGAGAGACCTTGTATTTTTGTAGGATATCCGAATGCACAAAAGGGGTATTGGGTTTACTACTTAAAAGCTGGCAAGATTTATACCTCAAGAGATGTCACATTCTTTGAGAAAATTTTCTCCTTCAAAAAAAATGTGTTCACTGCTCCAAGTAATAACATTGAAACTTGGAGAGAAAAAGAATGGGAAATAGATTCTGAAAATTGGGTAGTTGGGCTAGATGAAGGTGAACCGAAAATTACTATTCCCTCCACCGTGCATGTACAACCCGAACATGTTGAAATGGATGGTAATGGGCTGATGGGCCTAACCAGAATAGTATATCCGCTCAACCTGTGCTTCCGCAAGCTGAAAATGCTCCTATTCGCCGAAGTGAAAAAGTACGTCACAGGCCCAAACTGAGAGTGAGAGGTTAACCTTAGGCCACATATCGGTCCAAGAAAAGTTAACACTAAAGAATTAATTTCTCATTCTCAGGTTTACCAAAGACATGAGAGAAATTGGTGACGAGAATTGAGATCAATCCTAAAAAAACTATTGTTGATTAATTTGGAAAATATCCACGATTGTGGATGCAAATCCACATGACGTACTAAAATGATATGATTTTGGAGTTATTGCTTCAATATTTACCACCACACCGAGCTTTGTAGAAATTGCAAAACTACCAAAATTGATTGTCATAACTATTTATGACTCATGACAAAAACAACCAGTACCTGGGATGAGGAGATATATTGGAGCTAAAATTAATATCAGCAGCTTCAGAAATTATAAGAAAGTGGTCTCACACAATCTTCCAATTTATCAAACTGCAGAGACATGATATGGTCGTTTTTGAATAAAGTAAAAACACCACCAACAAACAGTCCGGAATGTGGGTCTGTCTCACAGAGATGGACAAAGTAAAGTATTCATTCAAGATTTTTCAGAAATTGGTGAACCGATCATTCCTGTTAAAACTCCATGATAGAAAATACTACAAGTTTTGCAGAGAATTCATTTGAAAATAAAAGGAAGCTCATCTGGGAAAACAAGATTGGCAGTGGAAAATACAAGAAAGAAGATATATAATATGATACATATCGAATGATTAGAAGAATGTCTATATTCTTACTGTCAAACCAAGAGAAACAATTGTTCGGACAAGGCTTCAAGGTCAAAGAAAACCACCCAACCCATAATAAAAATAATAAATGTAATAAGAGAAAAGAGTCTAATCAAACTCGATAAATTAACATGTAATAGATCTAATTAGAATTTAGTTTAACTTGTAATAATAGATGTTCAAAAGGATCATGCCATAATATGACAAGATACCCACAAGCATGTGGGCTGAATCATCCTCCACTAGAAAACGAAATTTATGATGGGTATCAGAAAGAAAGGAGTAAAGTAGAAAGGTCCTACCACACACTCCATCAACAAGACACTCTACCAGACATGGTGTAGTGGGGTGGTTTCACCATCAGAATTGACAAAATGAGTCACTCCACCATTCGACAGAAGAAAGAGAGAGTCATAGACAACTAGCATCAACAAAATGGATTTGAAATCCAGAATTGAAGTCAGAAGTTCCATCTATAAAAGGAGGATCTGTGGCCAGAGAGGACATTTAAAATCATATATTTTCTGAGTATTTCTCACTAGCATAAGAGTATAAGTTTAATTTTTCTTCAAGAAAAATGGGGGATTCCCCTATGTCAGCCATGATTGGCTAGACAAGTTATTCTCCTCCATTGATGGAGAAGAATTAGTATTGTAATATAAGTTATATTTTATTTCTTCAATAAAAGATAAGACTTTTGTTTTCTTCAGGTTGTCTGGAAGTTTTTAATTACTCTGCAAGTAATACCGGTAGTGCATCTACCTGTGATCCCATTAAAATGAAACAAGGGTGGTGATTTGGGTTCTCAATGAAGACATAGTGGAACCACCATTACGGGTGTGTGGTTGAAAGGTAATCTGTAAAACCAACCGAAATCGGGAGAGTTCGAGACAAAGTCCAATGTGTGTATTATCAGAGTATGTCATTAAATACAAAAATATGTTGGGTTTAATATTGACATATTTACTCTTAATTACGATCTAATAAAATAATTGGAGTGGAAGATTGAAGATTGTAAATGGCTAAAGAAAAGATTTTGGAAGTTTGTGAAATTTTGAAAGTTTGTGAGTTAATAAGGATAAATTGGTCCTTTTTTGGATTTGTGGTAGAAAAGGATTATATTATATGAGTTGTGGTATATTGAGATTTTATTATATGGGTTGTTGTGGTAGATTTGGCTCCCCAACCTATGTCATTATTATTTACTTCCCACCCTATGTCATTATTATTTATTATCAATTGAATTGTCTGTAACATGTAATTTCACCAAATAAAGCGAAATTTCTGATAGCATAAATATTATTATTATTATTATTTTTTTGCTTCATTTCAAATAAAACTATTTTTTTGTTTATATTATTAATATATGTCACTCCTTCGATTTTAAAATAGTTGTCATTCTTATTATCAAGAAGAATTAATTATTTTATCCAATTTAATTGTCATATCTTATTTTTTATTGTAGGTCTTCAACTCTTCATTTATACACTTTTATGACTTTTGTTAGAACCTATATATTACTACATATCTTTTAACACTCCAAAAAGGGCTTCATAGTAATTTACACGTATAATCATACATAGATTCATAGTTATTACTTAATACATTTTTAATTAACCTTTATTTTAGGTTATTGTATAAAAATTAAGAAATTATTTAAAAGCTATATGTGCATAAAACACCTATATATATTACTTAATATTTCGTCGGCATAATTAATGGATGAATTCCAAATATAAAAAAACATAGGGATAAAGTTGGAAAAACATAACTTTATTTGTAATTTAAAAAAAAAAGGGAAAAACTCAATTTTCGTCTTTTAACTTTGGCCTTGTTCAATTTTGGTCCGGTATCTTTTCACTTTTCAATTTTAGTCCCCTAACTCCTTAATTTGTCCAATTTAGGTCCGATTTTAGGCACGTCAGCAAATCCGGTGGTCACGTAAGCAAATTTGCCTACGTGGCCACCGGATTTGCTGACGTTGCCACTGGATTTGCTGATGTGGCCACTAGATTTGCCAACATGGCCACCAGATTTGCTGACATGCCTAAAATCGGACTTTAATTGAATAAAATTAGGAGTTAGAGGACTAAAATTGGAAAGTGAAAAGATACCAGACAAAATTGAACAAGGTCAAAGTTACATGACGAAAATTGAGTTTTTTCCGAAAGCTAAAAAAAATCATGGATGAATTGAAACATATTATATCTCTCTCTCTCTCTGCTTATGCAGTGCTTACAATCCTATTCATTCCCATTCTCAAGAAAACTATATATACCATCCATATCTCGTAGCTCCCAAAATAAATTAACCAAACCAGTCTATATTACCAAACAATGGCAAAGCTATCACCGTCGTCAGCCCTGCTCATCTCCATAATACCGGTTCTCGCGGCCGTGCTCTTCTACCAACTCGAACCATTCGAGCCGGCTGAGTTGCCGGAGCACGAGTTGACTCAGAAGGGACCACCCTTCTTCTTACCCAAAACAAACAGCCACATGCTGCAAGGTTCGGAGAAACTCGGCTACGGTGAGTTGCCGGCGCCGGAGGACATTGCTTATGACCGGAAAACAGGGGTTATATACACTGGCTGTGAAGATGGCTGGATCCGTCGTCTCACTCCGACCGATTGCGCCGCCGACTCGGTGGTGGAGAAGTGGGTTAACACCGGTGGCAGACCGCTCGGGGTTGCACATGGGCTCCATGGTGAAGTTATTGTTGCCGATGCTTACAAGGTCCTTTACTAATCTTAATTATTTTATTCTTCTTTTTTATTTTTTCCAGATTTTCTTGAATATCTATAATAAATACGTATATCTTTTTAGGAAGACAAAAATGGTTTTTAATTGGTTTAATCTAGTTTATAATATGAGAATTGAGATTTTAAAAATAGATAATTAGTGCTGCAAAGTAAGATCGAGCTCAAAAATAATGAAATAATATACATTCTTCTATCTCCTCTACATAGTGATCACTTTTTTCTAGCTACTAATATACGAAATTTCATTTTCGCAATTTTTTATTTTAGAAGATTAAAATATTCTTAAAAATTGATTAAAAATATATTTTGTTATTTCTTTAAGTCAAATTATAGGAGTAATTTTGTCTAGATAAAAAAAAGTGACTAAAAAGGATACATCCTTATATTATAAATTATCATTATCCAAATATCGAGGAAAAAATCCTCAATCCTAATCAAGGATGAAAATATCGATATTCCAACATGTATCGCAATCTTAATTTTACGGAAATATCGATGCATATATAGATATCGCATATCGATATCGCAAAATTTTTAAAAATATGATGGAAACTTTTATTGAAAAATTCGAAATTTAAAATGAAATTTTAGAGATTATTATAACACCTAAAAATGCATATATCTAACTTAAAATCTCATCAAAATGATAAGTTTACAACAAACATATATATAGTTAACTTTATAAAGATGTTATAATAATTGACATTTAATTATTCAAAACTACTTGTGTAAACTCTAACAAGTACCAAAATGATGACTTATAAGATTCAGAAATAGGAGGTGCAATGTTATTTTTGTCCAAACATATATATATATATATATATATATATATATATCAACTCATCACAATTAAGTAATTGTGAATATAGTTATGCATGTATTGTTGGTACGTTTCTCTATCCCTTCAAATGGTAGTTAAGACTGACTCAATCATCAGTTTGTTGGTATGTGTTTTGACCTCCATAAGAGATTTGAGGGAGTAGGTAATGAATTTTTTTTTAAGTAGTCAAATCAAATTGTTAACTAACGTATGAACATATAATTCTTGAGATATATCACTTTAATCGGTATCACTATTTTAAAAGAACTAATATCATTACAAATTTTCATTAAATTTTAAATCAAATTTAGTTTTAGTCTAATAAATTCAAATTTTGGAAAAGATTTGATTTTTAGAAAAATATCGATAGTTTGCAATATATCCGTGATATATCCGCAATATTTCCCAATTTTTATACTAAAACCAACCGATATTGATATTTATATTTTGCGATATATCTACGACATATTCGAGATATTTGGAAAAAAAAAGTTTTGCCCTCATGTCCATATCAAACGGTTCGAAGGATGGATATATTGCGGATATATCACAAAATATCAGGATATTTTAGGATGGATATATTGCGGATATATCAAAAAATATCAGGATATTTTGATATATCCATGATATATCTGGGATATTCGGGAAATTTTTTTTACCCCCATATCCATATCGCATCCTTCGAAAAACAGATATATCGCAGATATATCATGATATTTTTATCCTTGATCCTAATGGATAATGTAAATAATTTAGTCGTACAATTTACCAATTAACTAAATAGAAAACAAAGCCAAAACAGTAATGTTGCACAACTTTTAAGGAGATGAAGCTGGGTGAAAGGACAAGTGGAACAACACATGGCTAGACTAGAGCTGTCAATACGAGTCAACGGGACGGGTCGGTTCACAACCTACCATTTAGTGGGGCGGGGTGGGCTTTTTTATGACGGGCCTCAATATTTCAATTAAATCCAACCCAACTCAACTCACTAACAGGCCAACCCACCTAATTTTTTTTATTTTCATTATTTTTATTTTTTCAAACGAAAAAGAGTTTATATTTATGTAATATATATATATATATATATATATATATATATATATACATTTATGGCAAAATTTTGGGTACCACTACTACCACCACCACTACTACCACTACTACTACTACCAGCACTACTACCACTACTAGTACTACTACCACTACCACTACTACGACTACTACTACCACTAATACGACTACGACGATGACTACTACTACTACCACCACTACTACTACCATTACTACCACTACTACTACTAAAAACTAAACAGGGGCTCCGCCAGGCCCTAGCTTGTTTGAGCTTGGAAATCAGAATAGGAGTTCCGGCTTCACCCTAGCTTGTTTAGGTTCTAAAAACTGAATAGGGGCTCTGCCCCCACCCTAGCTCGTTTGAGCTCTAAAAATTAAACAGAGACTCCGCCCCCACCCTAGCTCGTTTGAGCTCTAAAAACTAAACAGGGGCTCTGGTTCCACCTTAGCTCATTTGAGCTCTGAAAACTGAACAAGGGCTTCGGACCCATCCTAACTCGTTTAAGCTCAGTAATCTAAACAAATGCTTTGTCCCTACCCGAACTCGTTAACGTTCGAGAAATGGGTAGACTACGACCCAAGAGAGCAGGATAAATCTTATCCAAGATCTGCTCAAAGCCTAGAACTGACCTGAGCTAAGGATTGGGCTGAGTCCATATTCGACCACGCCGGGCGGCCGAGCTGAGCTCATATCTGACTCGAGCCGTGGACCGGGTTGAGCACAAGACCGACCAGAGCCGGGGGCCGAGCTGGGTGCCAATCGAGATGGGGCCGAACAGAGTTCGCATCTGACCCGAGCGGGGGATCGGGCCGAGCCCACACCCGACCAAACCGGGGGCCGAGCCAAGCCCGAGCCTGTTGCCAACCCGAGACAGGGTAGAGCCAAGCTAACAGCCAGTCCAAATGGAACCAACCCGAGCAAGGGGCCAGATTCTAAGCCAAGCACAGTTTAAGGGCAGAGCCCAAGAGGGTTCGTACCTAGAGGATTGGGCTCTTACCTAGATGAATCAAACCAAGACATTACAACACCAAAGAATAATAAATCACATAACCGAACACAAATTATAATGTGAGCATAAATGTGAAGGTCAAAGCATAAGCCGATTGAAAGATATAATTAAAAGAAAGAGCAGAATATGTTCATTCGAGACCAAAAACCGGTTTGGAGGCCGGTTCCTCATACAAAATGCCAAAGAGGCCGAATAGAAAAATTGAAAAGGGGATTGAAGCAAAATAAGTAAGTGCCTACTAGTCAGTGACATCAATTACCCCAACATCAGCAATCTCCTCAGCACAGTCCCCATCTGCAACCCCGATCTCAGATGCTTCACCCACCAGGAATGTCAACTTGATAGAAGGGGCCGACGTGAGCAGATTATGAGAACCCTACGGGAGGTACTCAATAAGGTCATCCATGATCCTCAAGTAGTAGGCCGGGAGAGGCTGCTTCTCAAAGTAAGCAGCAAGAGCAGCCATGAAGGGGTTATCGTCCAACCCCGCAGCTCTGGCCACCTTGATGTTGTCCATGAAGGCAAAAAGGTAGGCTAGAATACCTTCATACTTGTACTCGGCCAACCTTTTGTACTTCTAGGCTACGGCCATCTCATCAACGAGGGCAGCCCTAGTAGCTTCTAGCTCGGCCCTGAGCTAGGCACTCTCCACGGTCAGCTCGGCTACTCGCTGGCAGTCGAGCTCACCAGCTTTGGCTGTCTTAAAAAATAAATTTTTTAACTCCAACTAGCCTTGATGTAATAAGAAAGTGAGTTTTGTGTGACACTGTCATCCCGATCCGATCAATGGTTGATCAACGGTCGGTTAATGCCGGTCAATGGTTGGTTAATATTGTTGACGAAAAAGTATTATATGATATACATAAGATTATTACCTAATACTTTTATGTATATCATGTCATAGCTTCAAAAAGTATTATATTATACAGATAAACATATTACATGATGATTTATTCTCATAATGTAATATTTTTATTCTCATAACATAATACTTTTATGTGTATTATGTGATACTTTCAAATAGTATTACGGGGAACACATATAAAAGTTGGCAAAAATTACAAGATTGTCATTTTTCCGCCTAAAAGTGTCATGTCAATAAAAATAAAAATAAAAATAGTAAATTTTACTTAATAAGCTATTCTTTAATAAGAACAAAAAAAAAAGATCAATCTTACTCTAGAAGCTACTCTATAATCTATATAATGCTAAGAGATGAAGAGAGAGATATATTGATTTCTCAAATCTATGTAAAACCAAAAAGTGAAGAAAAAATATAGTGATTTCTCAACAAAAGATAGATGCATATAGAATGGGAAAAAAAAGATATACAAAGAATGAAGAAAAGAAAAAATAAGAAAAAACCGAAAATATAATTATTTTTCAAATCTATATAAAACTAAAAAAAATAAAAGAATACAAGATTTACTAAACATTTAAAGGTAGAAAAATTCTTCCAGGTCTTATTGTCTAAAGAAAAAAAGAACAATAAAAAATTGTAAATATAATGATTTCTCAAATCTATATAAAATTAAAACAAATGAAAGAATACAAGATTTGCTAAACATTTAAAGGTAAAAAAGTTCTTTCAAATCTTATTGTCTTATATCTTCATCTAAAGAGATCCCACAAAATTGTCTTTTTACACTAAATACAAATGGAACAAATAATTTTGTGAGAGAGAAATGAAAAAATGACGTAGGAAAACATATATGATGATTCAAGTGAGAGTGGAATATACAAATTATAAAAATATAAACAGAAAAATTAATTATTATGATTGAAGGAAATATTATATTATACAATAATTTTAATTTAACGAAAATATAAATCTACAAATAAAATAAAAATATTTAAAAATAAAATTAACAATTAAAATTATTAAAGTTATATGACAATTCGTGCAATGCACATGAGTAATATGAAAAATCATTTGTATATGGTACATGTTTTAAATTAAAATAATAAAAGATGTTATGAATAACTTGTTAATTTATGCAACTTCATTATATCATTACAAATTACATAATATTAACATAACAAATAATAAACCGTTCATCGCGCGGGTGGATCGCTAGTATATATAAAAGTATTACATTATGATAATAAAAATGTTACCTATCAAATTATAATTTAACAAATTAATCATTGATTTGAAGTTATAAAGCTAGAAGTAGTAATAACAATATTATCTTATACAAACAAAAGTATAACATAAATTTATTGAAATATAACTTTTCAAAAGTATTACATGTTATACAAAAACTATCACATTATAATAATAAAAAATATTACTTATCAAATTAAAATTTTCCAAATTAGTCATGGTTTAAATCTTAAAAGAAAACGTATTCCATGATACACATGAAAGTATTACATGATTCGCACAAAAATATTACATAGTATTACTTCTCAAATTATAGTTTCTCAAAAGTATTAACTCACACACATAAAATATATTCTATAATGCGAAAGTATTACGTAATATACACAAAAATATTATTTTTGACTTTGTTGTTTGGGTGTTGACTTTTACTGTTGAATGTTGACAATTGACTTTAACCATTGATTTTGACTTGAACCGTTGACTTTTACTCTTGACCACTGATTTTGATCCGTTAACCAGGTCAAAACTGACTCATCAGAAAACAAGATCCATAAGATTGCCTTAAGCAAGACTACCATAATAATAATAATAATAATAAAAATATATGTAATTATGTTTTATGCTATTTATATGTAGCAATATTAAAAAATTTACTATTGCGTACTTAATTTATTAATTTAAAAAATAATAGAAAATTAATATCTAAAATATTATGTAAGTTATTTAAAAAAATAACGATATCCCAACAACTGATTTACCTTGTCTTTGTTCAAAACTCGTGCCATATGAATTGCAATTGTCAATAGTACCATCTACCAAAGGAGCTTTGAAAGCCTAAACTAATCCTTCATTAAACAGGATTGATGATGGAGTTTGGATTTGAGTAGGACCTCAATCTCGATTATAAGGACTAATATTATTTATGAATCTCGAAAATCTTCTAAATATGACGGAGAATGAAGATTAAATATATTTAGTGGAGATTTAAATAAATTTTATTGTTATTAATATCTTTATGTTGATTTTATTTTTATCTTGTACGATTCTAGGTTTATTAGTATAAATATGAGTTATTTTTATTATTCTAAATGATTGATGATTTATAAAATAAGAAAAATGAGTTTTCTCCAAAATTATTATTGTTTTTCGATTTTTTCAAAATTAACGTATTGTAATTATTTTTTATCACCCTTTTGCCTGCATCAAATACTTGGGTGATCATAACTTTAGTATATATGAATATGTTTTATCTACTAATATAGGGACGACTAACAGATTGAAATCCTGCAGATTTGACCAAATTTTAGATTGGCCGGCCATTTAGGCTCAAACACCATCCTTCCACTTTATTATATTTTATAATTTAGTATGATTTATATAAATTAGTCTTACATATTAATTTTATGGCACGGATAAAATAACTTATAACCCACGTAACATAATTTAACTTATAAAAATGAGTTTGTTTTGTGGTTAATGAGACTGCGTCATAAAATTACAATCATGAGAGAGTCTTATATAAAAAAATATTATAATTTTTTTCTCTTAAAGGTTTGCAGTTAATCAGCATTCATATAAATTAGGATTTTAATAGAATAAAGGATTGAAAATGCAAATTATGGATACGATACATTCTCCTTAGAGGAAGCATAATAGAGAAACATTTCTCTAATTTGTTAATTTTAGAAATGAATGGTAAGAGTGTCAATTTTATAATATGGTATTGAATTTTTTTTAAGTACGTGAATTAATATATGATTCAAAAAAATGAAAAAGATTTTGTAGAAGTACTTATCATATTATTAATAGTAATTGAATATAGGGTTAGTTAAAACAAATTCATGAAATATGACTAAGTTTCAAATTCCAATATGAACTTTAAGAATAACAACTAATGTTACTATGAAACTTTAAGCTATAGTATTGATTTCATTTTTTAGCTCACTGCAACCTACTATCATCGAATAATAATAACCACAACAATAGTTGTATAATAACAGTAGCAGTAGTAGAGTTGAGCTTTATTGAGTTGTTTATATTCATGAATTACAACATGTGTTAGACTATTTATATATATTTCGAGTCAAATTATGAGGATCAAGTTCATCAATTTATAAGTTCATTCACACCCTTAATTGAACTTTATCAGTATAATCTTATGATGATGCGCTCAATTTAATTTGATTTTAAGATGTTAGAACTGGAAGTCCTATGAATTCAGTAAGCATAGGAACAATAGGAAATCCATTTCATTGCAGAACATATACCATGTTTTCTAAACATCCTCTTTATATTATAATTTGTTTCAAGATTAAATTGACATTACATGCATAGACACAGTGACGGACCCAAGATTTCAACTTAGGGGGGTCTAAATCAATTAATAAAAAATACAATAGTTATAAACTAAGAACATAAATATATCACAATTTAGACGTTTGTCACATACTTTTAAAAGAAAAGATTTATTACTTTCGTCATTTATTCAATGCTTGATATATCTTTTCTATATTTTCACCAAAACTTAAATATTAATTGTCATTATTAAAATACCAAAGATACTAATTTTATAAGAATATTTTGATTTTTTTCCTTCCTCAAAAGAGACTAAATCTTACGGTAATTTAAACAACAAAATAAAATAGTAATTTAATAAAAATAAGTTTGTTCATCACCTACAATAATAATTATTTTTCTCACAATTTAATTCAACCGTAGATAATGAATACAAAATGTAAAATTATTTGTCAAATATTTTCAACTAATCACTAAATTCAAAAGAAAGATAAATAAATAAATAACAATAATGAAGGAAAAAGAAAAGCAACAAAATAATATAAAATAACATTTAACCTTGAAATTAGATGAAGAAACAATATTTTAGATAAGGAGAAAATTTGGGTTTATCTTGTAAGATAAGGGAAAATTTTGATTGAAGAAGGAAGAAAAGAAGTTGGGTGGACGCAAAAGGCAGAAGCTATAAGCTAAATGGCTGAAACTTTTTTTTTTTTTCATTTTTTAATTAATAATATGAAATTACCTAAATACCCCTATTTATTTTGAAAAATTTCGGGGCACTCTCATGTGTGTCCGTCCCTGCATATACATACAATTGTGTGCACTTGATGAAAATCTAGTTTTCTGTTTCAGGGGCTATTAAACATAAGCAAGGATGGTGTTATAGAACTACTGAGTGATGAAGCCGAGGGTCTGAAATTCAAGCTAACCGATGGTGTCGATGTTGGTGGTGATGGCACGATCTACTTCACCGATGCTTCATACAAATACCATGTCCACGAGTGTTAGAAGGTAGACCTCGAGGTCGACTCTTGAGTTACGATCCATCAATCGAACAAACACAAGTTCTAATGAAAGATTTGTACTTTCCAAATGGTGTTGCTGTCTCTGCTGATCAGACTTTTGTTATTGTCTGTGAAACTCCGATGTGAGATTTTCGCTTTTTCTTCGTAACAGAATCAATGGATGAAAAGCTTGTCTTTATTAATTCATTGATCAAATTGCAGGAGGAGGTGCAAGAAGTACTATGTACGGGGTTCGAAAAAAGGATCTGTCAAGAATTTCATCGAGAATTTGCCGGGAATACCCGACAACATAAGATACGATGGTGAAGGCCTTTATTGGATCGCATTATTCATGGTTACACACATTTCTCCATCTTGTATTGTCTCCGTTCCACTCTATATGTCGTTTAAAAATGATGGGTTTAATTTGAAATAGGTCTTCTCTTATTATTCCTTTGTTAGAAGAAATTAATTCTCTATACTTTTAGTCTTTCTATATATGTGTCAGTTTAATTGAATTCTTAATCTTTGTGACACTTCCTCAAATGATAGACATAGTGGAACGAAGAGAGTAAATTATTGTTGTAACGAGGCAATACTCATTATCTTGTGCTTCATTTTAACCTATTTTTTGATAGGACTCGTATTCCATCGAGGTGCTACAAATATATCCCTTCATTCGAAAGGTGATTGCGATTCTTGACAAGTATGTAAAACGGCCAAATTTTGAGAAAAACGGAGGTGCTGTTGGTGTCGATTTGGAGGGAAAACCAATTGTATACTACTATGATCGCAATGCCTTTGAGATCACAAGCAACATCAAGATTGGGGAGTATTTGTACATGGGTTCAATCTCTTATCCGTATATTTTTCGCCTCAACTTGAGTCGATATCCTGCAATTACTCCAACAGCATGAATGCTCCAAGCTGATGATCAGTGCTCTAAAAATGATGTTGGTTGAATGTGGTTTTTAGCAATCTCAATCTGAGCAATGTTGATTTATGTTCTAGCTAAAAGTGCCCAAGTTATTGAAATAGTTTGTATGATCTCATTTGATTTCTCTACTTGGAAGTTAATCTAATAAAGTATTACGTCAATCTGTTGGGAAAATTTTGATTTTTTTGTGTTTCGTTAATTAACTTTTTTCCCCATATATTTTGAGTAGAGTTCTCTATAAAACCATTTTATAGATCTAATTTCGTGAGAGAGATAATACATACACTAAAAAAATCACTTGGTTTACTAACGGAACATTTCTCTAGTAAACCATGATATTTTTTCTATAAATGTACCGATGGAAATTTCCATCAAAAATGTTCTCGTCGGTGACATTTTGTCAATGGAAAATGTCTATTGTCACTCTTAGTTGTTGCCCGCTCACACTTGAGCAACCTTTGAAGGTCCTCCTCTTTGTAGATGGCAGTCGACGTGGCGCAGCTCGTCATTAACCATCTCTTGTCAACCAATCTCAATCTGAACACTCGTCCCTTGTGCACACCAGTTGTCTTGATGTACAACCGATCTAAGTCCACGGGATGGGACTCCAATGACTCATCCTCAGGCTAACTGAGTTGGGTCCTTCCTCTCTATGAAATCCTCTTGGAAGGCATTGACAAATTAAAAAATCAGGCGTTATCAATTTAAAATATATGAAATTAAATTAGAAGCAAAAAAAATTTACGGCAAGTTTCTTGTACTTGTTGTCGATGTACAATCCATCTTCATCGGGGCCGTGGAATTTGAGGAAGATGTCGAGAGAGTGGCAGAGGTACCCTTTCTTCTAGGACTGCGAAAAAAACAAAAAACAATTAAACATAAGAAACTAAGTTAAGTATTATAAGTAATAATAAATCAGAATTTGAAAGAGAAAGGAAGTACGATCCCATCCCGATGCTCAACACTCGATTGAGACTCTCCTGTTGACGTCAGATTTTGTCTAAGTCAAAATCCTAGCCAAACACCAAAAAACTCAATCTGTCTTTAATTTAACCGAATAAATAGCAGTAAAATTGAATAAAATGAAGAAAAGACAGTGCCTGATGCCTACTCGGGTAAATTTACCAGGTTTATTTTGGTCAATCAGTTTTGGCCAACCAGAACATTTTTTTATATCAAATTTAGAGTAAAATGTTCTCTAATTGCTTGAATTACAATGATTTTGGAACCCCTTTCGATGAGGTTAAGGCCCTATTTATAGGTTAAGTCTAAGATACGAACTTGGAAAATAAGACTTAAATCCCTTGGATTCAGGGTTCAAATATGGTTAAATACTATCTAAATCGAATATGATGTGTTTGTAGATTTGTTTCCTTTCTTTGTAAATCTCTCTTTTGTGCTCTTCCAGAGTGATAGCCTTGATTTATGGTCATCCACGTAATCTCCAGAAATGCCTTGGGTGATTATTTTCTGAGCTTTTTGATGGGCTTGTGACCTGAGTTCGGCAACACAAACAAACTATATCCGATCAAGAGCCTAAGCTCGGTTCGGCCCTGACTTAGGCCTAGCACCCGGATTGGCCCAGCCTCAGCTCGGACCGCACCCTGCCCGTGCTGGGCTCAGACCCTCGGCTCGGGTCTGCTCCTCTACTTAGGACGACCACCTGCTCGGATCAGACCCTCGGCTCGGGCCCGGGTTGTTGAGGGTCCAACATTAGCCCTTAAGGCCGTGTTGAGAGATTACTTGTCGGGGCCTAACTCAATCGACCTCATACAAGTCGAGCTCAATCCACCTGATGACATATCATTCTTTTATTAGTCGGATTAGATGACACATGGCGCCACTTGGCCCACATGATGCACACGTGGCGACATCTTCATGCTCGGAAGTTGAAAGGACGCTAGGTTTTCCTTATAAATAGGAATAATCCTAAGTCATTCTCCACTTCTTCTCTCTCGAACTTAGAACTCTTATAAAAATTTCTTTTCAACCCTAACAAAAATAAACTTGTAGAAACCGCCGGTCAGATTGCTTAGAGCACAAATCACTTAGGTAAATTATCTCTCTTTTCTTCTTTTCTTTTTAATTATGTCTGGTTCTGAAGATGCATCATCCGAGGGTGGCTCGCCTCGGGACTACGATCACGGCGTTGATTTACCCGTAGAATCTTCGAACGGGATCGGCTACGCCTCACCTCCATCTTTCATCAACGCCTCTCCCGATCGAAATGCATTTGCGGCCGTCATTGCTTAGGCCTCAGTTCAGCCAAGTTTCAGCGCTGCCCACCTCTCTATCTGGGCTGCACTCGTCCAATTTTCTGGTCAATCACCTGTCGCGAGCTCCCAATCCTCAGGTCAGAGGGTCGTAGAGGGTGCTAAGCTCTCGGGTCATGTGATCCCCTACTCCGCAGCTCGCTCGGGGCAGTTGATTGCCGAGGACAGGATTTCGTAGAGCTCCGACCAAGACGGCTCCGAGGATGTTGGCACCTCGAGTTAGGCTCACGACGACATTCCAAAGGGGATCCTGATTCGAGACCCCCAACATTATCACCGAACTGAAGAGCCATGTCCCAACTCCGAGACATTTTTATACCCGTCTGTTCTGACTCGTAGGGAACTAGATAGATAAAATGCCCTCTTCTATGTTCCAGATAATGTGACCTTTAAGGTGCGCCATCCTAAGCAGCGGATGGAAAAACAGCCTAAAAATGTGTCTCTATAAGCATTAGGGTGCTTGAGCGGCGGCTTCGTTTTTCCCTTGTGCCGACGCTCACGTACTATCTTTCAGCACTAGGGGTAGCACCAGGCCTGCTATACCCAAATAGTTGGTCATCCATTTTGGCCCTTCTTGTTATTTTTCATACATTTAATCTTGGTATTCTGACCCCTGAGGAGTTGGCTTGAGTGTGTAGCATCAAACTTAGGTCAAGCCTGATGAACCACTTCTACTATCTTTCTGCTAGGAAGTACCGTCCCCAGCTGATCAAGAGTCTTTCTTCTTCGGCCAAAGATTGGAGGTTCAAGTGGTTTTGGGTCGGTGACGATTGGATGAGCCCCTGGCCGAACTCGGATGACCCTTCTTCTAGGGTTTCTTGTCCTACCTACTTCGGAGATGCTCAGGGTATTTAACGTTTTATTAGTTAATCTTGTTCCTGCTCTTCTAATCGTTTAATATTTCTTTTTCTTGCAGATGTCCCTGCTAGAAAGCTCCTAATTGGTGATAACTTCTCTTAGAAGATCCACTTTTTGAGGGATAACACTAACGAGGATCAAAGGACCTTCAAAGCTTTGATCATCAAAGATAGGCTTGCTCGGGCCGGTCTCATTTCCCTATTCATTTCGGCTCCTAACAATTTCTTAAGTTGATACTGATCTAAGCTCGCATCTTTGCTCATTGCATATTTTTCTTTCCGGCTCGGTAATCTAGTTGATCGACATCGGCTTGGCTAATGCTCGACTGGGCATGTGCTCGGCTCGACTCGACCTACACTCAGCTCGGGCTTATGCTGGCCTCCGGCTCAGCCGACTATGGCCCCACACGGGCTTATCCTTAGTTGTGATTAGGGCTGGGAAAAAATACCGAATTGCCGAAATACTGCACTTATCATACCAAAATTTACCAAAAAATTGAAAATTTCGGTAAGGTATCGGTATGAAAATTTGCAATTTTTGGTATTTCGGTATATACCGAAATACTGAAATATATTAATAATATATATTATATATATTTTTTCATATATTTTATTTGCTCAACACTTTGAGTCTTTGACTTGAATTTGATCATTTGACTCACTAGGGTTTCAAAATTTAAAATCATTTCATCCTTTTTCCTTCACTAAATAAATCACATCTTCTCCCCAAGTCTATCCCACCGCTGTCCCTACTGTCGCCACCACCGCCCTACCACCGCACCGTCGTCCTATCCCATCATCAACTGGTCTACCACCATCTAGCCCACTAACCACTACCACTACTTATGTAAGATTTTGGTGTTTTTTCATAAGCTCTCTTTATTTTTGTTAAATCCCTTTTGGAGAGCTTTGTTAAATTTGGGTAAATGTTTTCTTCTATCTTCATTTATTTATTCTCAATGATTTTTAGTGTGTGTGTGTGTGTGTGTGTATATATATAATATAGCCCCTGGGAGTGGGGACTGGAATGAAAAAATGGGATATTAGATCTTTATGGGATATTAAATCTGGAATGCAGAAATGGGACATAAATAGACTGGAACACAGTTTTGCTCTTTTATGAATTTTTTGGAATAAAGAAATAGACTGGAATACAGGTTGGAAAGATACTTTATTCTCCAATGGTTTATTATTATTTAGATTTTGAATAAGTTGGAATGATTGTTGTCATTTGTGGGGGACAAATATAAGTTTTTCCTTTTTACTTAATATGACTTAAAAAACTTCAAAGAGACATTTTAAGCTCAATCTGGTTATGAATTATTTGAACTCACTCAATTACCTGAGGCTTTGCCACAACTCAAAATTTTCTCTCTTACAAATGCATGTATCACTCCACAAACCATAGACTTGTTGCCACCACTTCTTTTGAGTTCTCAAGATCCTAATTTAGAATGGAATCTGATTCTTCTCATACGCCACAACCAAGCCAATCTGAAACATTAAACATGGTGGAATTTGAAACACGTGATGAGTCTACGAGTTAAAAACGAGCAAGAACAGATTCGACATCAAGACCTCATGTAGCTCCTAAACAACCTAGGAGTCAATATTGGATGCATTGTGGAAAAAAATGAAGAAGTTGGATAATGGAAGTGTACAACAAATTGGAATATGCAATTATTGTAAAGTTGAGATCCCAGCGGCTTACAGAAGTACAAGTGGATTAAAGAATCACTAGGTGAATAGGTGTAAGACAATTCCACTATACAAAGCGAGTGGGAGTGAGAAAAATCAAGTTGTGTTGACGAATGAGACTATGGGGCAAGGAAGTGCATTGGTTCCTCACACTTTTAATAAAAAATGGTGTAAATTAAAGGTTACAGAATTTGTGATTATCGATGAAATGCCATTTCGGGCTGTTGAATGGAGGGGATTTGTAAGTCTTGTGCATGAGTTGCAACCGAGATTCAAAATCCCAAATCGAAAGAAAGTTGCAGGTATGATTTATGATTTATTCTTAGTTGAGAAGAATAAGATAAAAAGTGTGCTTAGTGGCCAAAGGGTAAATATCACAACCGATACTTAGACATCCATTCAAAACATAAATTACATGGTTGTTACGACTCACTTTTTGGATAATGATAGGGAGTTGCATAAAAAATTAATTAACTTCACAAAAATCACTAGTCATGTTGGGGAAGAAATTGGTAAGATGATTGAGGTTTGTTTGAGGAAATGGGGGATAGAAAAAGTATTTTCAATAGTGGTAGATAATGTTTCTTCTAATGATACATCTATTGATTACTTGAAAAAAGGAATGAAAAGTGAGAATGCATTGTTGTTTGAGGGGAAATACTTACATTTGAGATGTGAATGTCATATACTTAACTTGATTGTTAAGGATGGTTTGAAGGAGCTTAATGCTTTGATTAAATCTATAAGGAATGCAGTTGTTTTTATTCATTCTTCCCCTTCTAGATTGAATAAATTTAGGGAGTTTGCCGTGCTAGCCAAGTTTGCTAGCAAAACCAGGTGGAATGCAACCTATAAAATGCTTGAAGTTGCATTGAAGTATAGAAGAGTGTTTGAAAGGATGGCCGAAGAATGGTTGCTTTTTATAAATTATTTTCATGAAAAAGATGAAAAGGGTAAAGAAAGAATAGGGCCTCCAACTATTGAGGATTGGGAGAATGCAAAAGCTTTTGTACACTTCTTGAAAAAATTCTATGATGCCACTTTAGAGCTAAGTGCATCAAAAACTCCTACCTCTCAATTGATATATCAATCAATGATTGCATTGAAAATTGAGATTGAGAAAAAGAGAAATGAGGATTCCGATCCAACACTTGAAAAGGTTGTAACTTGTAAGTGCAATGAAGTTGAAATTTGATAAGTATTGAGGAAATTGGAATAACTTGAATCCTTTGATTTTTATTACCAATGTTTTAGACCCGAGAAACAAACTTCAAATGATCAAAGTTAGCATCAAGAAAATGGGAGGTACTCCTACAAAGGTTCAAGAGTTCATTGATGTGGTTAGATTAAATTTGGTAACTTTGTGGACAGAGTATAAGGGTATAAATGACATCTTGTATAGTGTTGGGATATTTCTGAGGTTATCTTAATATGACAGAACATGTTGCTAATAAGAAAATATAGTTTGCTAGAGTAAGTTTCCACGAATTACATGATCGGATAAATAGTTGAGATCATGTAATGGTTTTCCAAATTATAAGGAAAACCTACCTTAGATGAAACATGAAGTTATCTTCTAAGAACAACAAGCATAGAAGAAACAACAAGATGTTGTAGCAGAAAAGATGGATGAAACAGAAACAGGGTGCTGAAACAGAAAGCTGACACATGACAGAAAGTTGAAGAGAAGAAAACAGAATCCTGGCAACAAACAGAAAGCGGAATAGAACAGCATCCTGAAGAAGTAAGCAAGGAAGAGCGAGCTACAACAATCTACAGAGGAAGTAGGAAGTAACCAATGGATCTCTTGCAGAAAGACAAATGTTACTCGTATCCATGCAGTATGAAGAAGACCACGCAACTCAAAAGAGAAGAAAGCTATCTAGCAACCAGACTAGCTAACAGTTGCATAAAAGTCAAAGATTGTGGGCACTTTAAATGCACATGTCAGAAATATCTCAGAAGCATTTAATGCGAACACAGAAGAAGATCTTGGAGAACAGAAGCTTCAATTCAGATCGGGAAAGTGTTCACCTTCAACGGATACATTTCCAACGAATATATTCTCAAGATCAATAAATTGAAGGTGTGGCTGACTGAAGCAGACGCTGAACAGTGTTGAGAGGAAAATCAGAAATAGTCTAGAGCTCCTCAAAGCTCATGTCTGTTCAAGCCACACAACCTTCAAGGAGCAACATACAACAGTTATAGGACTTCATAGATCAAGATTGCTCTACACCAGTTGAAGAACCTTTTATTTCTTTTTAACCATTTGTGCTGTGTGCACTAGGTTATATTTGGTGTAACTTAGTTGATAAGATTATATCCTTGCTAAGTGTATAGTCTTGTGTATGATATTTACCCTATGTGGGATTTGTACCCTATGTGGGTTGTAATCTAAGAATCTGGGATTATGTAGGTATAGTTTGTTAGGAAGCGGTTTGTAAAGTCAAGACTTGTAAATCAAACTGACCTAACAAAGTTCCTCTTCAGTGAAGGAGTAGAGTGGACGTAGAAGACTTACAACACCTTCAAACCACTATAAACAAAATGGGTTTATATGCTTTGATTTACTTACTGCTTCGCATATTATCTCATCATATATCTTGCAGTATATACTTTGCTAAAATCATATTGCGAAAAGAAAACGCGTCTACAAAATAGGAAACTCTATCTTAGTTTAATCCGCTGCGTACTGTGATTCGAGATAGAAACCTGATCAGCATTGTGCCAGGTTACTGACTCGAGTCGGGTTGTTTTTTCTCTTTGCAATCAGGAACCTATTCGTAAAAAAAGTTTTGAAAAGATTTTGTGAAAATCGATAGAGGTTCATTCTCCCCTCCTCTGAATCTCTGACCACCACTTGGGACCCAACAAGTGGTATCAGAGCAAGTTAGGCTAACAGCCAACTTTTCTGGCTACCTACCTAGATCCACCTATTTTGCATTTGGATAAACCGTTTTTCTTTTCTTGAGACCAAAAATCATAATTTTAGCACAAGCATTCATCTCTTATTATAGAAACATCTCATATTAATCCAAATGTATGTTTTTGCAAGGAAAATGATGAACTCATATTTCCAAATAGATGTCTAGGAATCCCCAGCTTAGATCAACAACTAGATGATAACAACCAAGAAGTGGTTGAGAAAGAATGCACAAGTTGAGGGGGAATATCATCTTTTGAAGGTGTCAAAAAGTGCTCAAAACTTAAGCAGGACAGCAAACTGTCTCAAACCATCTAGCAGCAAAGAAAACAAAGAAGATTGCTGAAGCAACTGGGAGCTACACCTTTTATAGTAGTTGAAGTTACTAAGGAAGCAAAGACGAGGGTTATTGAGATAACTCACAGCTACACCTTTTATAGTAATTGTAGTCTCTATCTCAGCAACTTGTAAAAATAGTTGTTAAAAGATTGAAAAGAAGAAAAAATAGTAGTTGAACAGGTTGTTGTAGCTATCAAAGCAGATCAGTCGTCCAAGAAGTATAGCCAATACTTTTGCAAGGACAAGCTTCTTCAAAAAGGATTCTGAAAAATGCATACTAACTGACTCAAATAAGTCGTTGAGAATTCAGACAGTCCAACAACTTAGATCTATGAATGAGAAGTAAAAGTTCCTTAAGTGCAGCAACTTGGAACTTATACAGGTTTTAAAAAATATTAATCATGTTGCTCATATATTTAAGTGCTCCGAAACAATTTGCCACATTCTTGATAAAATAGATCTCTTAACAGTTTTTTATTTCAGAATACAGAAAGGAAAACAACTTGATGACAGAAGATATGTTATCAAAATATATCGTGTATGATCACAAAAGGGAGTACAACAAGCATTCTCAGAACACTGATTGGATAATCAGATAGCGTCAGAAACCTAGACGATCATCTCGAAGAAGAATGCTGGATAAAAAAGGATTCAACAAGTGGGAGATGAAAATGAGGAATATCAATCGAAGACCTCGGGCAAGGATGCTGTTGGGACAGCTCCTGCGGAGGATGTAGAAATGATACTCTATCATTGGAAAAGAAGCTTGACAAGTATCAACATGCTCGCTACAGGAGAAATGTTGGTCCTAAGTGGTGTCCGAGGTTTAGAGGGGTGGTGAATGAACCTTGGTCGATTTTGAAAATCTGATTAAAACTTACTGTTCTGCAAGTTACTTGAACTTGCAGCGCCAGTCAGTTACTGCTTATAGCACTAGGATGCAGTGTTGCATGCTGTAACTTAGAGTTTTATACGCAACGGAAAAATAACGGTTTTAAGACACAAGACTGGTTTTCTCAAATATGATCATTTTCAAAACGTTTTATGCTTTATGACAAAGAAAGATATAAAAGATAAAGCACAGATAAGAAAGCAATAAAACACTTATGGCTTATAGTGGTTCGAAGATGGTGTAATCCTTCAACATCCACTCTACTGCTACCTCGAGCAGGAACTTTGTTAAGCAAGATTGAATTACAGGACACTCTTAACAATCTATCAACTTACAAAGCTAAACACCTACTAGAGTCCAGGGTACACACATCAACTGCAAACTCTAAAGGCAAACCCACACAGGGTTTTAAACTCCCACACAGGGAAGCTGCCTAAAACTTAGACAACTATACAAATAGCAAGGATCTCTCCTATCAACTGTTCGACACCTAAACCAACCTAAGCACACAACAACAAGGTTCAAAAGTATATAAATTGTTCTTCAACTGGTACGGTGAAGTGAGCTTCGGAATCCTTCAGAGGATCTTTCAGCTTTGAACTTGCTTCACTTCACAGAGGTTGAGTGACTGAAACTGATAGTAGACTTGAAAGAGTATAGCTTGAATGCTTGAGAGTTTTTACGCAAATGTTTCAGTTTCCAGCTTCAGGATTGCTCATCCTCTATTTATACTTATAGAGAAGATATCCGTTGAAGGAGATATCTTCCATTTTGAATTTAAGTGTACTTGATTAAAGGCATGGCTTGCATTTAATGCGTCTTGTCTTTTCTTTCTGGAGCATTTGATGCGGTGGTTGCGGCTCGCAGCTTTCTGCAGCGCGTCAGTCCACGTGGCGTTTGGCATTGGCTCCGTGTCTGCCACTTTGATCTTCTCTAGAACGGCTTTATTTATGCTTGCTTGGATCTTCGTTCATCGTACTGCATTTACCCTTCCTCGGATGCAGGATACTTATTCTGTTTGTCATTAGCGCTGTTGACTGTTTGAGTAGTAGGCTTCGCGTTGTATCCTAGGTCTGCTTGCAGCTATTTGTCTTTTACAGTGCTGCTGTAACTTAGACCTTCTTGCAGTATCTTCGTACAGTACTGCTGTATGCTGTTCCTACTTACTTTGCTGCAATGCTATAGCTACCTTCTTGCAGTGTTGCTATATCTGCTTTCTTGCAGCTGCTTCGTTCTGAAATTTTCGATGCAGCATTGTATGTATGTGTACCTCCATCTTCCAGCTTCTATAACTAGACTAAATCCTAGTCTATGTTTTCACGTAAACATTGTGAAAAATAAGGTACTCAAACTTCATATTACATTCTTGGTTTGTCTCATCAAAATCTAAACACTGAAATCCCAACAAGAAGTTATGGGTACCTACAACCTTGGAAAATGCAGGAAATTTAATAGACAACTACCCATCAAATCAACAAAAAAATGAGATCTACCTTTTCAGAAAGGTAAAAAGGTGATTATGGAACTCTATCCAAGTTAAACCAACAAGTGGTGGTTTCAATTTATAAAAAGGCCCCTCCACCCTTTTAGAATCAACCGTTAGATCGTGTGTTTCATCTTCCAATCGTAGATCCAAATGAACCGTTCATACTCTCCAGCCTATAAATACCCAACTCCTCGCCAATTTTCAAAGCATTCACTACTTATTAAAATCCTCATCTAGCAACAAATTCCTATGTGAGTCGCTTCGTCTATCGAAAAGAAAAGGATGGAAACCCAGGAAAGCGGAGAAGGAGATGAAGAAGATGACGATGATGAAGACGATTCTGTGTTAACCTGGAAGCACAGAAGATCTTCAGAAGAATCGAGTATAGAAGTTGTGCTTACCAAGAAGCATAGAAGGTCTTCAGAACCGAAGACAGCCTCTATAAGATGAATGATAAGGAATAAGCATTCATCCTCCATTCAGATGACACGGGTCAGATTTCCTTAATTCCGATAAAGATATGGGACCGAGGAAATCATTTAGGACCAATCCTTGGACAGAGAAGATACCTGCTGCCATCCATGGAGATAAAATAAAACAACAGGTTCTTGACAAGGGCTGTCAGCATGCTGATGGTTTATCCAAGGATCCAGTGTCAAACAGCTTCAGGCTGGGTTCTGGGCAAAGTAAGAGACAAAATTACAAGCCAGACCAGCAGTCAATGATTCAAGGTGATGAACGTGCCTTGGAAAATTGATGAAGCTGCACAAGTATCTGATCATCCACCGATCAGATACTTGACCTCCAAACACCTCTTTTTTCCGGGGCCTTATTCCCTTGGGTAGGAATAAGAAGAAGGAACCTCGAGGAGAGGAGGAAGTATCAAATAAGAGGAACCTGATGGCCAATCTTGGCGTTGTAACTCCACCCATGAGCAACAAGCTGGAGGATGATGACAGAAAGGGAGAAGAGAGTTCCAAGTCAAGAGTCACTAAAGAGCCACTGTTGAAGCCTTATTATAAGGGGAAAGCAGTTAATAATGGCGATCAGGAGTCACCTGCTATATGAATCAACAAAGGATAGCAAGCTAGTCACCCAAGATGATTTGAAGGGGACAGCAAGCTTATGAAAACATGCTGAAAAAGGCATGCAGAGAGTAGATATGATAGAGAGTGAGAAGATCTCCCTGGTGGAAAAACGTGGATACAGCAAACTGAAGAAAGAAGTAAAGCTAGATGAAGTAGAGTAGCTTACTTACTTTTGTACTAAAACAGGATTGTACTTGTATAATTATTTAGTTTCTTATAAAAGAGCATTTTCACAAGATGACTTTTGTTCTTGTTATGTTCTGTCATCATCAAGATAAAGGGGGAAATTGTTGGGATATTTCTGAGGTTATCTTAATATGACAGAACAGGTTGCTAATAAGAAAATATAGTTTGCTAGAGTAAGTTTCCAAACAATTAATAATGGCGATTAGGAGTCACCTACCATAAGAAGCAACAAAGGATAGCAAGCTGGTCACCCAAGAAGATTTGAAGGGGACAACAAGCTGATGAAAACATGCTGAAAAAGGCATGCAGAGAGCAGATATGGTAGAGATGGAGAAGATCTCCCTGGTGGAAAAATGTGGATACAGCAAATTAAAGAAACTGAAGAAAGAAGTAAAGCTAGATGAAGTAGAGTAGCTTACTTACTTTTGTACTAAAACAGGATTGTACTTGTACAATTATTTAGTTTCTTATAAAAGAGCATTTTCACAAAATGACTCTTGTTCTTATTATGTTCTGTCATCATCAAGATAAAAGGGGGAAATTGTTGGGATATTTCTGAGGTTATCTAAATATGACAGAATAGGTTGCTAATAAGAAAATATAGTTTTCTAGAGTAAGTTTCCACGAATTACATGATCGGATAAATAGTTGAGATCATGTAATGGTTTTCCAAATTATAAGGAAAACCTACCTTAGAAAAAATAGGAAATTATCTTCTAAGAACAGTAAGCATGGAAGAAACAGCAAGATGCTGTAGCAGAAAAGATGGATGAAACAGAAATAGGGTGCTGAAACAGAAAGCTGACACAGGACAGAAAGTTGAAGAGAAGGAAACAGAATCCTGGCAACAAACAGAAAGCGGAATAGAACAGCATCTTGAAAGAAGCAAGCAAGGAAGAGCGAGCTACAACAATCTACAGAGGAAGTAGGAAGTAGCCAACAGATCTCTTGTAGAAAGACAAGTGCTACTCTTATCCATGCAGTACGAAGAAGACCATGCAACTCAAACGGGAAGAAAGCTATCTGGCAACCAGACTAGCTAACAGTTGCATAAAAGTCAAAGATTGTGGGAGCATTAAATGCACATGTCAGGAATATCTCAGAAGCATTTAATGCGAACACAGAAGAAGATCTTGGAGAACAGAAGCTTCAATTCAGATCGGGAAAGTGTTCACCTTCAACGGATACATTTCCAACGGATATATTCTCAAGATATATAAATTGAAGGTGTGGCTAACTAAAGCAAGCGTTGAATAGTGTTGAGTGGAAAATCAGAAATACTCCAAAGCTCCTCAAAGCTCATGCATGTTCAAGCCACACAACCTTCAAGGAGCAACATACAACAGTCATAGGACTTCATAGATCAAGATTGCTCCACACCAGTTGAAGAACCTTTTTTTTTAACCATTTGTGTTGTGTGCGCTAGGTTGTGTTTGGTGTAACTTAGTTGATAGGATTATATCCTTGCTAAGTGTATAGTCTTGTGTAAGCTATTTGCCCTGTATGGGATTTGTACCCTGTGTGGGTTGTAACATAAGAATCTGGGATTCTGTAGGTATAGCTTGTTAGGAAGAGATTTGTAGAGTTAAGACTTGTAAATCAAACTGACCTAACGAAGTTCCTCCTCAGTGAAGGAGTAGAGTGGACGTAGAAGGCTTACACCATCTTCGAACCACTATAAACCAAATGGGTTTATATGTTTTGATTTACTTACTGTTTCGCATATTATCTCATCATATATCTTGTAGTATATACTTTGCTAAAATCATATTGCGAAAAGAAAACGTGTCTGCAAAACAGGAAACTCTATCTTAGTTTAATCCGCTGCGTACCGTGATTCGAGATAGGAACCTGATCAGCTGCCAGGTTACTGACTCAAGTCGGGTTGCTGTTGCTCTTTGAAATCAGGAACCTATTCGTAAAAAGAGTTTTGAAAAGATTTTGTGAAAATCGATAGAGGTTCATTCACCCCCCCTCTGAACATCTGACCACCACTTGGGACCCAATACATAGTGAAAAACAATGTACGCAAATAGAGTGTGATGGTGGAGATGATACTACAAGTGGTGGTGGTGGTGATGGTCTTTTGGATGAATTGTTCAATGATGTGAGAGCACAAACTGAAGAAGAACAACTTCAAGAGATATCTAACGAGGTGGATAAATACCTAGCGGATGAGATTGAAAAACGATCGAATCAATCTTTCAATCTTTTAGAATGGTGGAAAGGTAGTGAAACTAGGTACCCAATCCTTTCAAGTATTGCCAAAGATATTTTTACCATTCCAAGCTCAATCGTTGCTAGTGAATCTGCTTTTAGTTTGGGCAAAAGAGTTGTAGATCCTTCTAGGAGTAGTTTGAGTCCAAAAATGGTAGAGACATTAGTGTGCACTCATGATTGGCTAAGAGGAAAAGAACTCAACTTTTATAAGGATCCAACCGATGATGACCTTGATTTATACAAGGAAATTGAAGAAATTGAAAAGAGTAATTTTTTTATTTGACATGTTTTTATTTATGTTAATCTAATATGAATTATTTTAATAATCACTTATGATTCTTTTATAGCTGCAAATGCCAATTAAGATCGTTCTCAAACTTCCTCTCCTGCCTCCACTTTATCTATTGTATAATTTTAAAGGTAAGATTATATTTATGTTTATTTATTTCAATGTAACTTTGATAATAAGATTACATCTATATATTTTTCAACTTCAATATTTGTAACTAATTTACTTGGAACTTTTACAGGTCTCGTGCATTGATTCTTGAGGTTTTGGAGTTTCAAAATCAATTGGATTTTTGTATTCGGACATGAATTTTATTGTTATTGTCATGATTATTGCTACTTGAATTGGACTCTTTTTTGTATTATTTGATGTGTTGTGTTTGGACGTGAACTTTAATTTTATGTTGTTGATTAATGGTATGTCGTAAATAGGTTATCATTTAATTGTTCACATAATATGTATTTTTTTCCGTAAGTTTCGGTAATATTCGGTAATTTCGGTAATTTTCGGTAAATTCAGTAATTTTCGGTATGGTATGACGGTAAATTTTGGTATACCGAAAAATTCAATAATTCGGTATCAAACGGTATAGAATATCAATATATCGAAAATTCAGTATATTGAAGGTATACTGAAAATTTCGGTACGGTATTCGGTATGCTAAAAAAATTTCAGTATACCGTACCGAAACAGCCTTAGTTGTGATCTCTTTTAGCCCGATTTGGCCAGCTAGAACTCGACCCGGCCCACACTCGGCTCGGCCTGTGCTGGACTCAGCCTAAGCCTAGTTCGGCTCGGGCTCGGGCTCGAGTTGGCCTCCAGCTTGGCCGGCCAGGCCCAGGGTCGGGCTTGTCGTCAGCTATGATCGTCTCTGGCTCGACTCGATTGGCTAAGGCCCGCATCGGCCCCGTGCTTGGCTCAGTTGTTTGCGGGTTCACCTCAGCCCCATGGTCGGTTGGGCCTGACTCGGCCGACCAAGACCCATCTCGGCCCCATGCTCAACTCAGCCAGCTGGGGGTTTACCTCGGCCCCGTGGTCACCTCGGCCATTTGCTGATATTATTTTCAGGCCCCTAACTGATCTTATTTTATTTTCCATGTTTTCAGCACTTCTCCTAGCTCAAGGCCTTTCTCTACAAATGGATCTAACTAAGCGCATCCACCCCCAAACCCAAAAACAGAAGGCTCAACTAACCCGAATCCCCGGTCAGGGCAAAAGGCGTGGTATTGATCGCCTAGTTTCTGCTATTGTGACTACCGGACATGGCTTTTCTAATTAGGGCTCGGTCTCGGTCAAGAGGTCGAGGGTGACTGAGGAGTCGCCGAGTAATGTGGGCAGGTCCCCTACCCGACTCCGGGTCGGCTCATCTCCCGAAAGAAACAGGGTCTGGGAGTCAGAAACTCCCTTGGTCGGCTCTGTTAGCATCTGTGGTTGGATCCTGGCCTAAGCCTCTGTTTTCACCTAGAAGGGCACCTTGCTCATCTTGACCAGCTGAAAAAGTACAAGGCCAAGAAAAGTAAGCTTCACAAGAAGATAGATGCTCTGATCGCTGCTACTGAGGAGAATGAGACCCTCTCAATCAAACTGGACTCTTCTCAGGATTTGTTGGCCGAGGTGGCCAAGGCTGTGGAGAATGCCCAGCTCATGGCCGAACTGGAAGCTGCTAGGGCCGCCCCCGTTGACGAGATGACCATGACCAGAAGTACAAAAGGTTGGTCGAGTGCAAGTATGAAAGTATTTTGGCCTACTTTTTTGCTTTCATGAACAACATCAAAGTGGGAAGAGCCGCGGGGTTGGACAATAGCCCCTTCATGACTGCTCTTGTTCCTTACCTTGAGAGGTAGCCTCTCCCGGCCTACTACTTGGGGATCATGGATGACCTTCCTGAGTATCTCCCGCCGAGTTCTGATCACCTGCACACTTCAGCCCCTTCGATCGAGTTCATGTCGATGCCCACCTGTAGATGAGGAGATGGTAGATGTTAGGGTAGTTGATGTCCTTGACCAATAGGCATTTACTTATTTTGCTTCATTTGTTTTTCAATTTTTTCTGTTCGGCCTCTTTGGCCTTTTATACGAGGAACCGGCCTCCAAACCTACTTTTGGTCTCGAATGAACATATTCTGCTCTTCCTTTTAATTATATCTTTCAGTCGGCTTATGCTTTGACCTTCACATTTATGCTCACATTATAATTTTTGTTCCGCTATGTGATTTATTGCCCCTTGGTGCTATAATGTCTCGGTTTGAGTCCTTTGGGTACAAACCCTCTTGGGCTTTATCCTTAACCTGTGTTTGGCTTAAGATCTACCCCATGCTTGGGTAGGTTCTGTTCGGACCGGCCGTTAGCTCGGGTCAGCAACCGGCTCAGTCTTTGGCTCAGATCAGATATGAGCTCGACTCAACCCCCAGTATGGTCGGATGCGCACTCAACCAGGTCCTTAGCTTGGGTCAGTTTCTGGCTCGAGTCAGATCTTGGATAGGTTTTATCCTGTGCTCTTAGGTCATAGTCTATCTATTTCTAGAACCTTAACGAGTTTGGGTAGGGACAGAGTCTTTGTTCAGATTTCCAAGCTCAAACGAGCTAGGGTGGGTCCAGAGCCCCCGTTCAGTTTTCAGAGCTCAAACAAGATTGGGTAGGGCCAGAGCCCCAGTTCTGATTTTCGAGCTCAAACGAGCTAGGGTGGGGTCGTCGCCCTTATTCAGATTTCAAAGCTCAAATGAGCTAAGATGGGGCCGGAGCCCTTTGTTCATACTTGATTTTGACAAAGTTACTATCAAGATGAGCAGAATTATAGTTGCTTTTATTAATCGAAAATTGACAGAAAAGTAAATTGTCTGAAAAGAGATTAATGATATTTACAAGAATTTTCCTAGCACACTAGTGATAGTACTTCTTCAAGTGTCGAGCATTTCATGGCTTGAGGAGAGCTTTGCCATTGAGGTCGGCTATCTCGTATGCGTCTCTAGCCAATACTCTGGCTATTTTGTACTGTCCTTCCCAACTTGGTTCGAGTGGTCCAAAATTGAGTTTCTTCGTATGTTGTAGCACTTTCTTGAGGTCTAGGTCCCCAACCTCAAATTTCCTAGCTCAAACCTTAGAGTTGTAATACCTCGTGCTCATTTGCTTGTAAATTGAGTTTATGATCTCAGAGACGCTTCTTCTTTTGTCCATTAAGTCAAGGCTGGACAACATGGTGATCTCGTTCTACTCCTTGTAATTCTGGGTTCGTCAGGTCGACATTTCGACCTCAACTGGTATGACGGCCTCCATCCCAAATACCAAGTAAAATGGGGTCTCACCGGTTGATGTGTTATCCATATAAGTATAAAAACATTATTTAGTAACTCGTGTCATATAAAATTAAAACACACACCCAATATCTCAACACAAGTCATTGCCATATAAAATATAAATCATGATACACATGTTCCAAAATGCAAAATGAGGAGGAGGAGAAGGTTGAACGAGGCATCAGCCGGCCGACATGTATAGCATGACGTCTATATATATACAAACCATGTCAAGAGAGCTATGGAACCTAAAAAACAAATATACAATTTTTATGAGTCGAAACTCAGTGAATATAGACCGTTAATTTAATTAAACGCAAATAACAACCATTAACATTAATCATAAACATATGTAAATGCCATTATGTCCGGTTTATTAATCTGTGAATTGCTCAAGCTTGGATCTGTTCCGAGATTTCCAATATGCCACTATGTATATAGACCCGTAGGTCTCCAATATGATTATGACCCGAAGGTCTCCACTGTGTATATAGACCCGTAGGTCTCCAATATGAATTTGACCCGAAGATCTCCACTTTGTATACAGATCCATAGCAAGACAGTCACAGGCCTTTTAATTTCATGCAATTTGTAATGCAATATATCAATCATCTGAACATATGATCACGTATACATTTACCAATATATCATTTGATCCAATGATAAATTCATATAAATACACATTTCTTATGTAACACATATAACAGTCACATATAAATCACATCACATTGCATATAAATCACATATATGGTTTATACTCACTTGACTATGATAAGTAATCCGTTTGTCGCTCTGGTTCCTCCTCCCGTTCTACAGCCCGTGCTCCTATATGATTCAATGCAATTTAGCCTAATTGTCCCCTTAATATATATATATATATATATATATATTTCTATTATGCAATGAAATGCAATGTATATATGCTTAATTTCATTTATTTCATATATAATACTAAATTCTAGCAACCTTTATTCTTTTAACATTATCTCACTCAATATTTAACTGAGCCATCCACGGCTTTCTTCTGAGTTTAGCTAAGAGATAGGGTTATAAGTTTCATGTTTTAAGTTTTCACCAATTCACCCTCTAAAGTTACCAAAACATCAATAAATTACGATAACTTGAGATATATCTAATTCACTAATTTCTTTGTACCTTTTCGGGATAATCTTTGAGAATTCACTCTGATCAAATCGAAGAGCATGTCACCACGAGCTCCCTCTCAAAATTTGAAGAAAAATGGTGAAAAAACAAACCCAAAATCACAAACCCTTCTTTTTTCTTTTCTTTCATTTCTTCTTTTTCCTCTGTTCTTCATTCCTTTTATCTCTGTTTTCGCTTTCATTTCTGCTGCTGTGCTTTTTTCTTTCTTCTTAAGTATCTTTTATTTTTTTTCATTATTTACTCCACCGCCAGCAAACTAAACTGTAAGACTTTTATTATTATTATTATTATTATTATTGTTATTATATTATTCTTAGTTTATTATTTAATCTATCTTATGAATTAATTAAAATTCCTATTGCATAAACACACGCACACTTGCACTTACATATATATATATATTATAAAGTTCTGATCTTATATCCAAATACACACCACTCACGCATATATATGTATATATATATATATACTAAAAGTCAACTTCTTTCTTTTATTAAAATGCACACATACAGGCCATTACTTGCATTTGCATGTACATATATATAAGTATATTATATTGTGCACTTATATATATATATATATTCATAATCAATTCAATTATTCAATTATTATTTATTAATTTCCTTTCTATAATTTACACCATCAATAATTAATCAATTTATATTGTGCACTTGAATATCATTAGACTCAACCAATTATGATAGGGTTTTCTCAACATCAATTATGTAAAAACATATAAATAATACGAAATGCATATGATGCATGAAATGAATGTCAAATGACGTGTATGTTTTGGTCAAGGATGTTACACCTGATTCTAAAGAGAAACAACAACTTGACTTGAGTCAGTAACCTGGCACAATGCTGATCAGGTTCCTCTCTCGGAAGCACAGTATGCAGCGGAATAAATAAAGATAGAGTTTTTCTTTTGCAAACACGTTTTCTTTTCAAAGATTATTTTAACATAATCTTATGGCCAGTATGTTTATGACAAGTGCAATAAGATATATATGTGATAAATAAAGCACAATATTCAGTCAAAGAAAATAAACACTTATGGCTTATAGTGGTTTTAAAGTGGTATAATCCTTCTACGTCCACTCTACTCCTTCACTGAGGAGGAACTTCGTTAGGTCCGTTCGATTTACAAGTCTCGACTTTACAAACCTCTTCCTAACAAGTTGTTACCTACAGAATCCCACATTCCTAAGCCAAATCCCACACAGGGCAAATAGCCTACACAAGACAATAAACTTAGCAAGGATATAATCCTATCAACTAAGCTACACCAAACTTAAAACAGCCTAGTGCATACAGCACAAATGGTTAAAAGAATAAAAGGTTTCTTCAACTGTGTTGTTGAAGTCAGTCTTGAACTTGTTAGCTCGAACGCTTGATTAGTAGACTGACTTTGAAGGTTAAGTGACTGAACAAGAAGGCTTGATAGCTTGAGAGTGATAGCTCTAGAATAATGAGAGAGTTCAGTTGTTTAGTAGTCTTCAAGGTCAGTTCAACCTTCTATTTATAGATGTGGAATAATGCCCGTTGAAAAGAAGACATAGTTCCGTTGCAATTCAAATAGATCTTCAAATCTTCGTAATTAATGCGTCACCGGAGATCAGAATTTAGAGACATGGTCTACTCTGATTCGCATTAATGGCGCCATACTTTTCGCTGCAGTACTTTACAGAGCCGCTTTCCAGGTGGCAACATCTCATTGGCTAATCACACACTTCTATCTATTGGTAACTTCGACAGGAATCAAACCTCGTATCTTAACCAATGTGAACCTTGTACTGCATTGAATTGGCTAGTGAGACATACTTCTTGTTTTCATGAAGACAGTAGCCTATTTCTGTTTTGCGCCAAGATTCTGTTTCAGAACAACTTCCTATTCCTGAATCCTGCAGTCAGCTTCCTGACCTGCATCTCTTTTCTGTTCTGTTTTAGCTTACAGTTCCTAATTAGCTTCCTGTTCATCGCTTGCTGATCTAGCTTCTTGATTCTAACTCCAACTCTGGCTTACTGACTTTTTACTAAGAAGGTCAGTTTTTGAGTCTTCACGTCCAGAATCCTACTATTATCAGTATTTTCTATCTTTCTGATATGTATTACATCTTAGAATTATCTCATTGAAAGTTAAGATAGATAAGCTAAATCACACTTATAAAACGTGGAATATGGGTAGTCTAAAAAGATCATTTATTATTACATTGTCTCATCAAAACCTAGTCAGAAATATCCCAATAATTTCCCCCTTTTTGATGATGACAAAACCCATATAAAACAGAAAAAAAATGCACTTTTACACATGTAATAGGTACAGGTATAGTACAATGTATGTTATTGCAACTTATGAACAAGTAAGCTTACATACAAATAGAAGGATGAAAGTGCAAGAAGGAATACATATCATACTCCAAAAAAATGCTTACTTAAAGTGTCTGATAGTAAGCTACTCTTCATTAGATTTCTTGTCAGCAAACAGCTTCCTCTTCACTTCGTCGTGTCCTGAAGATGTTTGTTTTCCATATATAGATCCCTTCCACCAGTTTATGATAGAATCCTGATAAGATTTCTCCAATTGCACGGCAATCTCAAGAGTCTATATCCATCTTAACCAAAAATCCTGGCAGTAAGGGAATGTCGAAGCGGCATATGATCGACTTCCAGATGAAGTCGGTGATTTTAACCTCGGTTATCTTCACAAGTGACTCGGTCTTGGCCCACTTAGTGAAATAGTCAACGGCTATAATTGTGAACTTGACTCCACCTCTACCCGTCGGTAGGGGACCGATCAGGTTTATTCCCCATTTGGCGAATGGCCATGGGGCCAATACCGAGTTCAGCTCTTCTGGTGGGAATTTTATCAAAGGCGCACATCTCTGGCATCTATCGCATTTCCGTGGGAAGTTAATCGCGTCCTTCTTTAGGTTTGGCCAAAAGTAGCCTTGTCTGATTATCTTGAAGGCCAAGGCCTGCCCTCTAGTATGATTGCCAAAAATACCTTCGTGGACTTCTCTTAAGGCATACTCAGCTTCTTGCTCATCCAAACATCTTAGGAGGGGTAGTGAGAAACCCATCTTTTAAAGAATTATGTTGAGTGTGTAAAATACACTCAATATATATGGTCGTAAGCACGTTTATCGTGCTATCTTGGTTAAAAATGAATCATAACTATAAAATATTGGTTGATATAGGTAAAAGAGGAGAAAACGGTGTGATGGAGATAAAGCGTGTGAAAAAATGAAGAAAACGAATGAGAAAGGATCAGTACCGCAGTATCCATATCCAGTACCACGATACCCGAAGTGGAGAACCAAATTGCTGGTTCTGCATCTCAGTACCGCGATACCCATATCTCAGTACCGCGGTATTGACTTCCAGAGGATTCAACATGTTGTCTTAGTACCGCGGTACCCACATCTCAATACCCGGTACTCGCCTCGCAGTTTGTTAAAAAGATGTGATTTTTGGGTTTCCAATGAATTTAGGACTCTTTTTTCCTCTTAGTGTCTATATAGACCATGTCAAGACCTAGAGAAACAGAACTTCTACCCCACGAGAGAAGCAAGACGATCGAGCGAAGATCGGCATCAATTCAAAGAGTTTATTTTCTTTCGTTTTCCTTTATGAACTTCTTTGTTTATAGGACAATGAGTAGCTAGAATCTTTCTTTTCTAGGGTTTTATTCGAACCCTATGTGTTGAATTATGAAACTCTTATTTCAATTCTAATGCAAGTTTTGTTTATGATTCTTTCTTCTACTTGTTGATTAAGTGCATGAGTTTGGCCAATTTGTGTATCTTTATATTATTGTCAAATTTATATTGGAAGATTGGTTTGATGATTAGAATTGTGGTAGAAGATCATTCGAGTTAATTGAGCAGGATAATGTTTAATTGCATGTGAAATCGTGGGAATATAGAATTCACCTTAGGAAGCCATATTTGGGATTTATGGTTAATGCTTTGTTATGAATTTAATTGCGTAGGAATACAGTGAATTGTTCATAGCATTAGATTCATGCATCACGTGGAAAAGGGGTATGATTATATTAGCATCTCAAGTTAGGAATCGGGAATTGAATCTTGCATAAGAAAAGAGTAAGGAGGAGTTAAAACACATAGGGGGAGATAAAATCCTAGGTTTGCATATCTTGATAAATCTTTGTTTAATTCTTTTTTGCTTAATTGCAATCACTATTTTCATTGTTTTTCGTAGTTTAAATAAACAACTTTCAAATTTGGATTTGCTGAATAGGATCATAAGTTGTAGGAATATAGTACTTAGGAATAGATAGTTATTATTTTCCCTATGGGTTCGATATCCGGACTTTTCAGTCCACTATATTACTTGTCACGATACGTGTACTTACGTAGTGTTAGTTTTCGCTAAACAATTTCCGTCATTGAGTGTATACCGAGCAGAACACATTTTCAATCTCATATCCTCGATCTGGTCATCGGGCTCCTTCCCCTTTCCAAATATTGGATGATCAGAGTCATCCAATTATCTTTCTAATTGTAAATTGTTTTCTGTTCTAGGACTGAGCTTCCATCATCCCAATATTTACCGAGCCTATATCCTTAGCTCATTTACTCGTAGCGAGCCGAGCAAGGGCATCAGCTTGGGTGTTTTTTATCCTTGGCACCTGTTCTACTTGGATTTTTCTAAAATCTTGACAGATCTCAGATATCCAGCTTAGATTGACTACCAGAAGCGAATCGTTGAAAACTTCAAGGTCATCTGCCCCAAATTTTTTGGCCATGTTGAGACTGGCCAGAAGTGTCTCGTACTTTACTTCATTATTTGTTGCTGGGAATTTAAACCTTAGGGCAAAGCAGAAGTATTTATGTGTTGGGCTGATGAGCACAATTTCGGCCCCGACGGATATAGAGATGGACGATCCGTTCACAAACATTTTCCAAGGTCTCTCGACCTTCTCTTCTTAGAGCACAACTGTTGGGGTGAACTCGACAATGAATTCAGCCAGGGTCTGCCCCTTAATTGTCGTTTTTGGCGAATACTGGACATCATATTGGCCGAACTCTACGGCCCACTTAAGTAGTCGACCAGAAGCGTCTGGTCGGCCTAAGACCTGTTTCAGAGGGAAATTTATTAGGACCTTAACCTAGTGAGCAAGGAAGTATGATCTCAATTTTCTGGCCGAGATGACTAGGGCATATACCAATTTTTCCATAGTTGGATATCTCAGTTCGGCGTCGTGCAAGGATTGGCTCACATAATAAATGGGTTGTTGAGCTCTTTTTTCTACTCGGACCAAGATGACGCTCACTGCATATACTGAGACCGCCAAATAAAGCTGCAAATTTTCTCCAGCCTCGGGTTTTGTGAGTATTGGGCTACTTTACATTTCTTGTTCCACTCGAACTTAGAATCTTTTCTAATCAGATTGAAAAAAGGTCTACACTTATCTATTGAGCAATATGAACCTGTTAGGCTCTGCACATCTTTAACCTTTCTTGGAGGTGTTAGTTTCATGATTGCCTCTATCTTTTCGGGGTTAGCTTTAATTCCTCTTTGGCTCACCAAATAGCCTAAGAACTTCTCAGGTCCGACTTTAAAAGAACATTTTTTAGGGTTGAGGTTCATCTTGTACTTCCTCAGTATATCGAATATTTCTGTTAGGTGGGTGACGTGGTCAACCAATTTTTTGGACTTCACAAGCATGTCATCCACATAGACCTCCATGGTTTTTCCGATCTGAGCAGCAAACATCTTGTTAACCAATCTCAGGTAGGTAGCCCCGGTATTCTTCACGCTGAAGAACATCATTGTGTAGCAATATTGAGCTCGATCAGTGACAAATGATGTGTGGACTTGGTCCTACTCGGCCATAGGGATCTGGTGATAACCCGATTATACATCCATAAAGCTCATGACTTCATGTCCGGCTGTCATGTCGACGAGTTAATCTATGTTCAGTAATGGGAAGTAATCCTTGGGACATACTTTGTTAAGGTCGGTGAAGTTCACACATAACCTCCAAGCCCCATTCACCTTTATGGCCAAGACTGGGTTAGACACCCATATGGCGTACTGTGTCTCCTTTATGAAGCCATTCCTAAGTAGCTTCTGAACTTCTAGCTCCAGCCCCTCGTATCTGTCTAGGCTGAGTCTCCATCTTTTCTGGACTACAGGCTTGGCAGCAAGATATATGTTTAGGTGATGACATACATCTTCAGGTCAGATGTCTTCCATGTTCTCGTGACACCAGACAAAAACTTCTGTGTTATTATTCAAGAAGGCTATCAGCTCCTCCCTAAACAGCTCATTTAGTTCTCGCCCGATCTTGAGCTCCATATTTGGTCTAATCATGTCTAGCCGGATTGTGTCCAGCTGTTTTACTAGTGTTGTCATTTTCCTAAGCTTCTACTTCTTAGGATCCAAGGTCTCACATTCTTCAGCTCTTTGATCGGCATCGGCCATATCCACATCGGCTCTCTGGTCGGCTACTCTTTAGCTCGAGCCGACCTTAAATTTTTTGGTCGGCTCTCTGGTCAGCTACCACTCTTCTGGTAGGATGACCATGAGTTCAAGTTCGGTGTCTACTTCCATGAGCTCGGGTTCGGTCTCCAGTCCTTTTTTTGGAACTTATTCAGCCACTTCCATCATCGTTTCCTCAAATGCTTCTGTTTGCTCATCATACTTCTTGAGATCGGACTGCTCGATGATATTGAGCTTTCTCGGCTTTAGGCGCACTTCACATTCTCTTGCAGCCAACTAGTTTCCCCGTATAGCGTAGATGTAGCACCCCGGATCAAAATGAGCATAATTGAATAATTAAATATTTGAACCCCGACTTAATAATTATGTGCGTATGTTTTGACTGTTTAATTCAGTACATGCGTTACAGATACTTGGCTAACGTCGGTTTTAGTTTTAGATGGGTATATTTTTCGTGACATGGAACCTAGAATATGATTTTACCAAGAGATTCATATCGGAAATACGAGAAAACAGAAACAAACTAGCGGTTAATCGGAGACCCGTAGTTCAACTAGCGAAGGAAAGGGTAAAATTTTGATAAAAGGTAAAAATAAAAATAATATTATAATGAAAGGTAAATTGAGATATTTTTGGTAAATAGTAACTTTTCAACGGTGAAAAGGTAAATTCCAAAATCTATAAATAGGGGCTCATAGCTTTCAAAACTTATACGTTTTCAAAGCCGACGACCCGAGCGACGCTCGCGACGCGAACACGTAAGTTCTCTTTCTTTTCTTTTCCTTTATGTTTTTATTTTCCGCCGCCGCCGGAGCGCCGCCGTCGCCGCCGCCGCCGCCGGCCAGCAGTGGTGTTGGTGGTGGTGTGTTGGGTGACGGGTGCGCGCCGGGTTGTGCGTCGGGTCGGGCGTCGGGTGCGCGCCGGGTTGTGCGTCGTGTCGGGCGTCGGGTGCGCGCCGGGATGTGCGTCGGGTCGGGCGTCGGGTGCGCGCCGGGATGTGCGTCGGGTGCGTGCCGAGTGTCGGGTGTGCGCCGGGTGCCGGGTGTGCGCCGGGTGCCGAGTGCGCGCGGGTGCGAGCGCCGGGGGTCCAGCGTGCGCGGGCGACGGGAACCGGGTGGCTGAGGAAACTCGGCAGCTGCCGGGTGATGCGCGAGCTGTCGGGTTGGCTTTCGCCCGACGCCGGGTACCCGCGAGCCCCGGAGCACGTAATGCCGTACTTTCGATCCGTCGTGTCTTTAACGAGCGTTCTTCCGCCGGAACCTTTTACAGCTTTAATTATATTGTATTTAAGACCTAAGAAACACCGTAAATTTGTAGGCTACTGTGGACTAAGCTTGAGGTGTTGAGTTGTCAGACGTACTGTCCTAGCTACTCACGCGGTAACCACTATACAAAGTGGGGGTAATTTCTAACTCTGGATCTATTTACAGCTTTCCCTATTTGTGAAGTGTGATTGGGAATCTAAGTGCTGTGTTTATACTTGTTGTGCCATATTATATCTGTGAAAGGGCCGAGGTCCTCCGATCATGCATTCTGTTCGTCCCCTGCTATTTTCTACTACTCAGTGGAGGTGTCGTGAGCCTCTTTAAATGCACTAACGGTGAGATACCGTTATATAGGGTAAGACGGGGGAATCCCGCACCTATACGTCCCTTGAAATTTCTAATATCTGCTTTGCATATATCTGTGCTGTGACAACGTGACTGTAAGTTAGCTTTTCGGTATTTAAATTCTATCAGGAGTCTTATGAGGTGGATGTTATCCCCACTGAGTGTATTCAACGCACTCACCCCTTAATCTGTACTCACACTACAGGAGATGAGGAAGCTGGTGAACCCTAGATGGAGGGAGATAGTGCTAGCTGTTGGTTTTTCTGATAAATGGTCTAGTTAAAACATTTCCGAACACGTTTTCAAACAGTTTATGATCTGTATATATCTTTGGGTTCTTGTGAGGATGGGAGATCCTGATGTGTAGCTTCCGCTGTATATGATGTATATTATCGGTGAGAGACCGAATGATATCGGCCGAGGCCGAAGGTTGTTGTGAGATGGTTTATTATCGTCCCTTATCTCTCTCTTCTGTTGTCCCTTGCTTAACTCTTTCTGTATGTGTTATGCGTCCCTTGCTTTTCTATCTTCACGCCCGGGTAAAACTCTGATATTTTTAACGAAAGATTTTGGGGCGTGACAGGTGGTATCAGAGCGGTTCTAATGATGAGAACTTGCTCGAACTGGTTTTAAAATGAGAAAAACGTGATTTGGAAAGTGTGATTTGGAAATGAGGAAAAGGTTTTTAGAGCGAGTTTTAAAGTGGGAAAATGTGATTTTGAAAGTATGTTTGCAAAATGTGATCGGGTTTCCAGAAAAGTGTAAGATAGGCACTAGTCTCCCTCTATAGGTGACTCTCCCTGAACATAAGACTTACAGAATAAGAGTGTCTACTTGTTATGTGTCCTTTGGTTTGCAAGATATAAACTGTTAAGGTTTGATGAAGTGTTTATCTATTTGCATTTCTCATTTATACGATATAAACTGTATAAGTTTGACAGGGTGTTACTGATATTGTTCCACGATAAAAAGATCTTTTGAAAACCTCTTGATGTCACTATACTCGACACACTGCACTGAGTCACCGCCACAAAGCCGCTGACTGCAGCAGCGTGAGCTAGTGTGCGAGTATGGCCGTTCGCAGGAGTTGATGTCGTGTGACAGACAGTTGAATCTACCATGGGCCCTTGTTTATAACAGGGTGTACCAATGAGTGGGTTTTCTCAGTTCGTGGTTACGATATGTAGCACCGCTGTCAATACTCGAGGTCTATGAAGACCATGTGGAGAAGTTGATGACATGTTTCATGATGTATTCATGTGAATGGCGTATACAGGCTGGATATACGCTATCCTACATAATGAGATCATGGAGTGTTTATAAACGAATGACGGAGAATTTATTGAGATTATAAAAGATCTATGGAATAAAGTTGTCGGTGCTATGTTACCTGTTGTTTGGTTATCTTTTGTTATTGTCTGTTGTTATATACATTGTTGAGTTGCGAGGGGTAGATTATAAGAGTTAATTTTCGTATGACGTCTTTAGAACGATATGGATGCCGTGAGAGGAGACTTGGTGACCGCACTAAGAAGCTTGACCCGATATTTCGAAACCACACAAGCTGCATCTCCATCGTTGTTAGGAAACGATGCGAGCCCAATCCTTGTACAGTTCCGACGTTTCGATCCACCGACCTTCGATGGAACAGGGGAACCAATCAAAGCGGACGAGTGGCTAAAGTCGTTGGATCGACTCTTTGGACTTTTGGCATTCACCGAAGAGCAGAAGATCTCCTGTGCTGTGTTACAACTCACTGGAGAAGCCAGCCACTGGTGGAAGTTATACGAAAGGACTATGGCACCCGAACATAGGAGTGCAATGTCTTGGGGAGTCTTTAAAGAAGTTAATAGACAAGATTTTCTGCCTCAGTCATACCGTGACCAAAAGGAAGCAGAGTTTATACAGATTCATCAGGGAAATGCTTCCGTGGAAGAGTATGAGAAAAGATTTAACCGACTGAGTAGGTATGCGCCCCATCTGGTAGACACGAATGCCAAAAGGGTCAGATGCTTTAAAAAAGGTCTTCACTTGGAGATCAGCTCTGTCCTGGCTAGTCAGGGTGACATGCCTTATGCCGCAGTGGTTGAGAGAGCTAAAGAGATTGCTTCTCGTCACCACTTAGACATGGCTCCATCCAAGAAAGCGGAAATAGTGATAGGAAAGAGGAATTGACCGGTCTAAGTCAAGACTTCGATCAGCACAAGGTCCCACGGACTAGTAATGCTCCGCTTCTTTCTACACCCAAGTTAGGGAACTCATGTTTCAGGTGCGGAAAACCTGGACATGTTGTGAGAGACTGTCTGAAATTTAGAAATCCATCAGCTTCAACATTGAGACCAAGGTCAGGGGGAATTCGGAGATGCTACAGATGCAGAGGGCCAGGACACATCTCAACTAACTGTCCGAGGTCTCGAAACTCACCGCTAGATACACGAAATTGCTACCGGTGTGGAGAACCGGGACATATTATGGCTAATTGTCAGAGGTTCAAAAGCTCAACAGCTGCAACACAAAGGCCAAGGTCAGAAGCAGGCCAGGCACGAACATTAGCCCGCCCTCCCTAGCTCAGAGACTACCAAAAGATAGACTAAGGATGATGGACTTTTAGTTTATATATGTAATAGTTAGATAGTAGCTCGTACCTTGGAGTAGCGCCCGTAAACCTTTTGTATAATGTACGAGCGGCCCATCTTTTGCTCATGCATACAAGATACCAGTTCGACTTTTGCTAATCGATGGAATCTACGTTTTCTTCTCTCCTCGCATTTCTTGTTTAATTTCTTTATCTATAGTGCTGATATGACGATGGATCTGTTGAAGCATGTTGACGGTAGGATAGTCGCTGAAACTTTAGAAGTTAGTATCCCCTCGAGGAAGACGGTAAAGACAAAACACTTGTACTGTTGTCTTAAGATTGCCTTCGAGGATAGGACGCTTCAAGAAGATCTCCACGCTCTGGAGATGAAAGATTTCGATGTGATTTTGGGAATGGACTGGCTAGAGTCCAACCACGCGGTAATCAAGTGCCGTGAAAGGGAGATAACCTTCCAAGCACCGGGAGAGCCGGAGTTTACCTTCCACGGGACACGAGTTAAGGTCGACTCAAGGATTGTCTCGGCCATGAAAGCAACCCAGATGCTCAGTAAAGGAGAGTGCGAAGCATGGTTGGTTAATATGATAAACTCCGAGAAGAAACCAATTGCTATCGAGGAGGTACCGGTGATAAAAGAATTCACAGATGTGTTTCCAGAGGACTTACCGGGTCCTCCACCAGATCGACAAGTAACCTTCGAGATAGATCTCATCCCTGGATCAGCGCCAGTGTCAAAGGCTCCTTATCGGATGGCGCCGAAAGAATTGCAAGAATTGAAGGTTCGGCTTCAGGAGCTGTTAGATAAGGGCTTCATCGGACCGAGTGTGTCGCCCTGGGGAGCACCGGTATTGTTCGTGAAGAAGAAGGATGGTAGCCTCCGGATGTGTATTGACTACCGAGAGCTGAACAAGAAAACAATAAAGAACAAGTATCCACTGCCTCGGATTGAAGATCTCTTCGATCAATTAAGAGGTGCTAGTGTGTTCTCGAAAATTGACTTAAGATCGGGATATCACCAGATGAAAGTCAAAGATGCTGATATATCCAAGACAGCATTCAGAACGAGATATGGCCACTACGAGTTTGTAGTAATGCCATTCGGGTTGAGTAATGCTCCGGCTGTCTTCATGGATTTAATGAATCGCATCTTCCATCCTTATTTTGACCTTTTTGTCATAGTGTTTATTGATGATATTCTCATCTATTCGTGCGACAGAGTGCACCATGAACAACATCTTAGAATCGCACTGGAAGTACTAAGGAAGGAAAAGCTTTATGTCAAATTTAAGAAGTGCGAATTCTGGATGGACAAAGTTGGCTTTCTGGGCCACATCGTTTCTGCGCAAGGGGTCGAGGTAGATCCTGAAAAAGTGACAACTGTCAACAATTGGGAGACTCCAACGAATGTGAAGGAAGTTCGGAGTTTCATCGGCCTAGCTGGATATTACCGAAGATTCATAAAAGGGTTCTCGAGGATCACCACTCTGATGACACGCTTGACGAGAAAAGATGTGAGGTTTCAGTGGAATGAGCGGTGCAAGCGTAGTTTCCAGGAACTAAAAAAAAGACTGGCAGAAGCACCAGTCCTAGTAGTTCCAGATATGGCCAAGGAGTTCGTAATCTACAGCGATGCATCCAAAGAAGGTTTGGGGTGTGTACTGATGCAGGAAGGAAAAGTGGTGGCATATGCATCACGCCAGCTGAAGGTCCACGAACAGAATTATCCGACTCATGATCTAGAACTAGCAGCAGTGGTACACGCCCTAAAGATCTGGAGACATTATCTCTATGGCGTGAAGTGTGCAATCTACACCGACCACAAAAGCCTGAAGTACTTCTTCGAACAGAAGGAGCTCAACATGAGACAAAGGAGATGGCTAGAGTTGGTGAAAGATTATGATATCACGATCCACTATCATCCCGGAAAGGCGAATGTGGTGGCTGACGCCCTTAGCAGGAAAGGGAAAGGAGTAGTAACATCGATGATCACCAATCAACACCAACTAGTCGAGGAGATGTCGAAACTTAATTTGGAGATACTCTCGCCACCGATCAATATTAAATCCTGAATGGCAACGTTATTTGTAACACCCACGCTGCGGGACCGAATTGTGGAGGCTCAGAAGAAGGATAAGTTTCTAAAGAAGATGAAAGCTCTGATGGATAAGGGAAGAGCTGAAGACTTTTCTTTGGCTATGGATGAAGCTCTAATCTTCAGAGGAAAGCTGTGTGTGCCTAAGAACGAGGAATTAAAAGAGGAAATACTCAAAGAAGCGCATTGCACACCTATAGCTGCACACCCAGGAGGTACAAAGATGTACCGAGACTTGAGGGCGAATTTCTGGTGAAGCAAACAGTAGAAGTAATAAAGAAGATTCGGGACCGGATACGAGTGGCCCAAGATCGACAGAAATCGTATGCAGATAAGAGACGAAGAGAGCTGAGATTTGAAGTTGGGGACAAAGTTTTCCTCAAAGTATCTCCCACTAAAGAAGTTCACCGTTTTGGAAAGAAGGGAAAACTGAAACCAAGGTACGTGGGACCGTTCGAAATCTTGGATCAAGTTGGGGAGGTCGCGTACCGACTAGCTCTACCACCGGACTTTGCTGGGGTGCACAATGTCTTCCATGTGTCTATGCTACGAAAATATATTTTTGATCCAAATCATATAATCGATCGTGAAAGCACCGAACTGGAAAAGGATTTGACATATGAGAAAGTCCCGATAGCCATCTTGGACAGAAAGAAACGACAACTTAGGAACCGAGAGATGGCTATAGTGAAGGTCCAGAGGAGCCGTCACGGAAGGGAAGAGGTAACCTGGAGTTGGAGGACGAGATTTTGAGGAAGTACCCCGACATACCGATCCTAGGTATACGTTTGTTTATCTTTCTAAGTACGTGCTCAATTTCAAGGACGAAATTATTTTAAGGGGTAAGGGATGTAGCACCCCGGATCAAAATGAGCATAATTGAATAATTAAATATTTGAACCCCGACTTAATAATTATGTGCGTATGTTTTGACTGTTTAATTCAGTACATGCGTTACAGATACTTGGCTAACGTCGGTTTTAGTTTTAGATGGGTATATTTTTCGTGACATGGAACCTAGAATATGATTTTACCAAGAGATTCATATCGGAAATACGAGAAAACAGAAACAAACTAGCAGTTAATCGGAGATCCGTAGTTCAACTAGCGAAGGAAATGGTAAAATTTTGATAAAAGGTAAAAATAAAAATAATATTATAATGAAAGGTAAATTGAGATATTTTTGGTAAATAGTAACTTTTCAACGGTGAAAAGGTAAATTCCAAAATGTATAAATAGGGGCTCATAGCTTTCAAAACTTATACGTTTTCAAAGCCGACGACCCGAGCGACGCTCGCGACGCGAACACGTAAGTTCTCTTTCTTTTCTTTTCCTTTACGTTTTTATTTTCCGCCGCCGCCGGAGTGCCGCCGGAGCGCCGCCGCCGCCGCCGGCCAGCAGTGGTGCTGGTGGTGGTGGTGGTGTGTCGGGTGACGGGTGCGCGCCGGGTTGTGCGTCGGGTCGGGCGTCGGGTGCGCGCCGGGATGTGCGTCGGGTCGGGCGTCGGGTGCGCGCCGGGATGTGCGTCGGGTGCGCGTCGGGTGCGTGCCGAGTGCCGGGTGTGCGCCGGGTGCCGGGTGTGCGCCGGGTGCCGAGTGCGCGCGGGTGCGAGCGCCGGGGGTCCAGCGTGCGCGGGCGACGGGAACCGGGTGGCTGAGGAAACTCGGCAGCTGCCGGGTGATGCGCGAGCTGTCGGGTTGGCTTTCGCCCGACGCCGGGTACCCGCGAGCCCCGGAGCACGTAATGCCGTACTTTCGATCTGTCGTGTCTTTAACGAGCGTTCTTCCGCCGGAACCTTTTACAGCTTTAATTATATTGTATTTAAGACCTAAAAAACACCGTAAATTTGTAGGCTACTGTGGACTAAGCTTGAGGTGTTGAGTTGTCAGACGTACTGTCCTAGCTACTCACGCGGTAACCACTATACAAAGTGGGGGTAATTTCTAACTCTGGATCTATTTACAGCTTTCCCTATTTGTGAAGTGTGATTGGGAATCTAAGTGCTGTGTTTATACTTGTTGTGCCATATTATATCTGTGAAAGGGCCGAGGTCCTCCGATCATGCATTCTGTTCGTCCCCTGCTATTTTCTACTACTCAGTGGAGGTGTCGTGAGCCTCTTTAAATGCACTAACGGTGAGATACCGTTATATAGGGTAAGACGGGGGAATCCCGCACCTATACGTCCCTTGAAATTTCTAATATCTGCTTTGCATATATCTGTGCTGTGACAACGTGACTGTAAGTTAGCTTTTCGGTATTTAAATTCTGTCAGGAGTCTTATGAGGTGGATGTTATCCCCACTGAGTGTATTCAACGCACTCACCCCTTAATCTGTACTCACACTACAGGAGATGAGGAAGCTGGTGAACCCTAGATGGAGGGAGATAGTGCTAGCTGTTGGTTTTTCTGATAAATGGTCTAGTTAAAACATTTCCGAACACGTTTTCAAACAGTTTATGATCTGTATATATCTTTGGGTTCTTGTGAGGATGGGAGATCCTGATGTGTAGCTTCCGCTGTATATGATGTATATTATCGGTGAGAGACCGAATGATATCGGCCGAGGCCGAAGGTTGTTGTGAGATGGTTTATTATCGTCCCTTATCTCTCTCTTCTGTTGTCCCTTGCTTAACTCTTTCTGTATGTGTTATGCGTCCCTTGCTTTTCTATCTTCACGCCCGGGTAAAACTCTGATATTTTTAACGAAAGATTTTGGGGCGTGACAGTAGACCTCATCCCAGGTGGTGTATTGAGACTATCGCCCTCAACTTAGCTAGGAGAGGACGTCCCTAGATGTCGTTGGAAGTCAAATTGAGGTCCACAATCTTAAACTCGATCGTAGTGTACACCGTCTGGTCATCTGTTCCAAACATAACCTTGAGTTCACAAGTCCCGATCATGTGTGTTATCTTACCTCCGATCCTTGGATTGTGTTCGAGGTGGGTTGGAGCTCAGATTCGTGGAACCCCATCCTTTTGGATGTGCTTAGATATAACACATTTGCATAACTCCCCATGTCGACCAGAACTCTGTGGACCATTGTTAGAGAAATATTCAGTGATACTAGCAAGGCATCATTGTGGGGCTGGACTCTACCATCTACGTCCTTCTCGGTAAAGACCAGAGGTGAATGTGTTGGTTCTAGCCTCAGTGGGTTACGTTGTTGATAGCTGTTTCTTATCTCCCTAATTTGGTCTCGTCTCATCCTCTGAGGACTTCTACTCTCCATGATTGTTATTCATGATGGTGTGAATCTCCCTAACTACTCTATGATGAGGAGGTGGAGGTGAATTTTGTTGCGGCCTCTTCTCAGGGTTCTTGATGTAGTCCTCGCTCGATCAACTTCATGAGCAAGATCAACAGTGCCCGACATTTATCCGTGCCATGTCTAAGAGCTTTATGGTAACGACAATACTTGTTCTGGTTGAGTCGAGCTGGGTCGATCTTCATCAGCTTCGGTTCTGGCAATAAGTTCTGGTCTTTCAACTCCGTGAGGACCTGAGTTGGGCTTACTGTCAAGATATTCTAAACTTGTTCGAGCTCTTTATTTTGGTAAACCTTAAATTCTCTAAGGGGTTTGAAAGGCGTCGTGTTCTTCCTTCTCCTCTCTCTTCTCTCCATCATATTCCCCTGAAATCACTTCTTCAGCTCCGATGTACCTTTCGGCTTGGGTCAGGAATTCGTGGTAGGTTTTTGGCCTGGCTTCATGAACTAACCACCAGAACCTAGTTCTTGGCCGGAATCCGGCCATGATTGCCATGAGGACAGTACTATCGGAGATATATTCCATCTCAAGTACCAGCTTATTGAATATGTCCATGTAAGACTTCAATGATTATTCCTTCTCCTATTTAATGTTCACTAGTCTTTCCTTTTGGGTTGACCTCATTTTCAACCACATGAACTATGTAAGGAATTGCTCTGTGAGCTAATCTCATCCCCCGATGGAGAAATCGATGAGGGATCGAAACCATCTTTGGGCTCGATCACCCAACGTCAAGGGAAAAACCTTACACATAAGCTCTTCTCCTACCCCTTGCAGCTCCATCCATAATGTGTATTTGTCCAGGTGTGTGCTAGGATCGATCTCTCCATTGTAGAGGCCAATTGGAGGCACCTTGAATTTTGTGGGAGTGACCCTACTTTAGATATGGTATGTGAAGAGCGAAGTTCTTCATCCTAATCCTTTCTCTGGCCCTATTTTCCTAGCCTGAATCTCCGCCAATTTTTTCCTCAAGTCTTGTTCTTCTTCATCGTAGACCTAAGGGAACTTATTTTCGAGCCTAACATCACTATGCTAGTACCTTTCAGCTCTCTGCTCTCCGGTTGGAGCTTTTCCCAGATCTCTCCTATTGGGCCTTGGCTCATTCGAGGATTAGGTGTCCTCAAACTCTTGGACCTTTCGATTTTTTTCCCTTACCTCGGCCTCTTTCAGCCGCTCTCCGAGTTGGAACATCATGACCCTGATTTTGTCTGAGGTCACCATGGTCTTTCTAGCCTCTATCACAATGGGAATGCCCAAAGATATTCCTTCTTGTAAGGTGTTGATTATGACCAAAAAAGTGTTGTGTTGAGGTTGCTGACCTGAGCCGCTAGGCAATAAGTTCCAGGCTTGGAAGTTCTGGTCTTCGCCGTCATTCACCATGTTGGTAGTCATCGAGCTATGTTTTGTTATTCTAGCCCCTTTCCTCTAGCGCCAAAATGTTGACCTCAAATTTTGTCTAAGGTAAAATCCTAGCCAAACACCAAAAAACTCAATCTGGCTTAGATTAATTGAACCTAATAAATAACAGTAAAATCGAATAAAATGAAGAAAAGGCGGTGCCTAGTGCCTACTCGGGAAAATTTACTATGCTTATTCTGGTCGGTCAGTTTTGGCCAGCCAGAACGTTTTTATATCAGATTGAGAGTAAAAAACTCTCTAATTGCTTGAATTACAATGATTTCGGAACATCTTTCAATGAGGGTTAAGGCTCTATTTATAGGCTAAGTCTAAGATACAAACTTAGAAAATAAGACTTAAATCCCTTGGATTCCGGGTTTAAATAGGGTTAAATCTTATCTAAATCGAATATGATGTGTTTGTAGATTTGTTTCCTTTCTTTGTAAATCTCTCTCTTTTATGCTCTTCCAGGATGATGGCTTTGATTTCTGGTCATCCCCGTAATCTCCAGAAATGTTTTGGGTGATAATTCTCTGAACTTTCTGGTGGACTTGTGACCTGAGTTCGGCAACACAACCAAACTATGTCCGATCAAGAGCCTAAGCTCGGCTCGGCCCTAACCTAGGCCTAGCACCCGAATTGACCCGGCCCCGGCTCGGACCGCACTCTACCCATGCTCGGCTGGGACCCTGCTCGGGTCGACCCCTCGACTCGGGTCGGCTACTGCTCGGGTCAGACCCTCGGCTCGTGCTCGGGTTGTTGAGGGTCCAACACCTCCTTTATGTATTAGAAAAGCAGCCATGCAAAATCATGCACACAAGAGAGATCTTTTGGTCGTTCAAGATGGACCGATTACAAGAGTAAGAACTAAGAAGCGAAAAGAGGTCTTGTTGTTGAAATAAAAGAAAATGTACAAAAGGGGTCCAAAAAAGGCCCAATAGTGAATATTATTAGGGTGAAGATCACTTTAAGAGTTGCACTATTGCAAATTTGACCATGAAGATACATTTTTGAGAGTATGACCATTAAATTCATGGGTCACATCATATCCATGAATTAATCATTTAAGTTGGAGCAATAATAGTCAAAGAGACTCTATGTCTTACTTGATTAATCAAAGATTCATTTGAGATGATTTAATGTAGGTTTAAGTTACAAAGGCTTTATGATGACTCTATAAGTGTTAGATATTAATGGAAGTACTCAAGAGTCATTTTTCAGTCTATAAATAGGTCATATGATCATTTGTAAAAATCATCTTTGTTTGAATACGAAAATTAATCTAAAACAAGAAATTTAATCTAATTAAACAACAAATTAACTAAAATTTAAAATAATAAGAGCTGACCTTTTTTGAGCTACAGACTGAAAGCGGCAGCGTAGTGGCAGCTGCGGGAGGTAGGGGCTTGGAGTGAAATCATAAAGAAGAAGAAGAGTGCAATCATGGTGAATAAGAGACGTGAAATCATGAAGAAGAAGAAACAAAAGTAGAAGACACGCCGTGTATGAAGAGAAGACAATGTGGAGTTGGCATGAAGTTGGAGAGAGAAGAAATTAGGGCAACAAAAAAGAGGAAAAAAATATATAGGATAGAACGGGTTAGGGGCATAGATCCATAAATCCGTACCCCGGTGTACAAGAGAGCTACTCTCAAAAAAAAAAAACAAAAACAAAATGGCATGCGTTCATCAATTTTAATTAAAGGAATCAACTAATCATGATTTGTAATATAATTTAATATATTTCAAATATCAATTTCAGAGTTTTATTTATTATAAATATTGTATGAAGGTGATATGTCATAAATTATAATATCATAATGTTTTTATGTTTATACATATTTTAGTGTAAAATACTTTATAATTTTATGAACTCTAAAAATCTTATGACTATTTTTCAACTATTTATAAATAAAGTAATTTCTTCTAAAATATAGCAACGTAACAAAAAAGTAGATACTATTTTTCAATTATTCATTCATAAAGTTGATTTTGCACATACAAATACAATAGTTGCATTACCAAAAAAAATGGCTAAATTAGTGAGATCAAAGTTTAATTAAAATAAATGGAAACCAAATCTAATGGAAGAACTATCAAAAAAATGATTAAAACAAAGTAAAATATGTATATATAAATACAAGGTAGCTAAATAATTGGCATGCTATACGTTTAACATTCACAATAGAAGTTTTGTTTTTTATATTTCAAACTCTACAATAAAAATTTCAAAAAATGTATATAAATCATGAAGAATACTAAATTGATGAAGGAATAAAATTCACTGACAGCAAAAACAAATGCAGTAGTTAAAAATGCATGTTGAAGAGAAAGATTGCAAGAGGGGGAGAGATAAAAGACAAAAAAAGAGAGCGCTTGTAAGGAATTTGTGATCAATGGGAAGGATGAAGGGAAACGACATGTCGCACCTAAAAGTCCTCCACCATAACATTTTTTGTAATCATGGTTTTGAATTGCAAATTACAATTGAATATATCTAATATCCTAAAAAATCCGTATTTTCACAAAAAATTGGCTAAAATGACTCTATTTCACGAGTAGTATACTCTTCTTAGGCCATCTCCAACAACATTCTTTATTATAGAGTACTCTATCCTTCATTATAGAGTATGGAGTACTCTATATCACAAATCTTCTCCAACAATAAATACTCTATATCATTAAAATATCTATTTTTAATTGTTTTTGTGAAATTAAAGAATTTAAATAATTAAAGATTTATGTAATATATTATTAAATTATAAAATTAGTATACACGAATCAATTAATTGATACTAAGATATTTTTTTCAAAGTAATTTTATTTATTTGAAATTAAATTGCCAGACATACAAAATATTTTAAGATACGCGTACGGATAAATTAGAACAACCACAACAATTACAAAAAATCTAAAAAACAATAACATAATGAATTAGGAAATCTAATACTCCAAGTTGGAAAACTCTTCCCACAGATGGTCGATAAGAGCATCTCGAAGGGCATAGTGAGCCGACTTATCTTTAATTTGACGATGACGTGCAAGGAATTGTTGAAATCGACTGTGTTCATTGTATGCAATTTCAACCTCTAGGGTGGGTACTTCGCAATAATCAGGAACAAGCGCCTCGACATCTCGCTCATCTTCAATAATCATATTGTGCATTATAATGCAAGCTGTCATGATGTTATGCAACACTTTTTTGTCTCAAACTCGTGTTGGACTTTTGATTATGTCCCACTTTGATTGTAGTACACCAAATGCTCGTTCTACATCTTTTCTACAACTTTCTTGTCGTGCTGCAAAATGTTGTTGTTTCGGACTTTTGGGTTTGTGAATTGTCTGCACTAGAGTTGCCCACTTTGGATATATACCATCAGCTAGATTGTAACCTATAGTGTATCTTTTTCCCTGTATGACATAGTTAGCGGGTGGAGCTACATCAATATTAGTCAACTAATGTCTCTCTCTCTCCTTATATAGTTCTTGCAATCCTATTGACTCCCATTCTGAAGAAAACTATATAGACTATCCATTTCTGGTAGAGTGGTAGCTACCAAAATAGATCAACCACACCAGTGCAATGGCAAAGCTGTCACCGTCTTCCGCCCTACTCATCTTCGTAATACCGGTTCTCGCCGCCGTGCTTTTCTACCGACTCGAAACATTCGAGCCGGCTCAGTTGCCGGAGCATGAGTTGACTCAGAAGGGACCACCCTTCTCCGTCCCCAAATCAAACAGCCACATGCTGCGGGGTTCGGAGAAACTCGGCTACGGTGAGTTGCCGGCGCCGGAGGACATTGCTTATGACCGGAAAACAGGGGTTATATACACTGGCTGTGAAGATGGCTGGATCCGCCGCCTCACTCTCGCCGCCGACACGGCGGTGGAGAAGTGGGTCAACACCGGTGGCAGACCTCTCGCGATTGCACATGGGCTCCACGGTGACGTCATTGTTGCCGATGCTTTCAAGGTCCTTTACTAACCTTGAACATTTTTGTTCTTCTTTTTTCTTTTTTCCTGCTTTTCTTGAACATCTGTTAGGTGATCTTTGATAAATGCATATATCTATTTAGGAATTAAAAAAATGATTTTTAATTGGTTTATTCTATGATTTTGATCTTGCAATATTAATAGCTTCTTATATTCAATTCAGTTATCTGTAATATAACATGCGAATTGATTCAGTAGTGTTTATATATCATTCTAACTGATGTATTTAATTAGCAATCTTTTAATTAATCTGCGCGGAGTCTATTTGAGATTTTAAAAATAGAATTAGTTCTACAAAGTAAGATCGAGCTCATTCATAAATTTACTTACACAAAAAATAATATTATATATAAATAGTGGATAGAAGAAAATAAAAACTTCTATCACTTCTCTTTTTTCTAGCTACTAATTTAAGAAATTTCATTTTTGCAATTATTTATTTTAGAAGACTAAAATATCCTTAAAATTGATTAAAAAGATATTTTGTTATTTCTTTAAGATAAATTATAAGAGTATTTTTGTCTTGAAAAAGAATTGATTAATAGATTTTCATTATCCAAAAATCGATAAAAGAAAATCCCAATCCTAATGGATAATGTAAATAATTTAGTCGTAAAAATTTATCAATTAACCAAAAAGAAATCAAAACCCAAAACAGTAATGACGTGTTGTTGCATGATTTTTAACGAGATGAAGCTGAGTGAAAGGACAAGTAGCTTAATTTCCTATGCTACTATTTGTTTGCTTGGTTCTATTTAATTAATTCCGAGCCGTTCCCTGGCCCACTTCAATCACTATCTTGAAAACAATATTTTGGCATTTTGCTTTAATATTGCATTTTGTCATTTCTTCTTTTGCATTGGAATTCAAATTCACACATGTTTTATATAGCTAATTCCCCCTCAAAAATTTAATGTGGTTGAAAATATGTAATTATCCAAGATTTTCTTTAACATTTGTTTTAATTCTAAATTTTTTCATTATTCTTTTATATTCATTTTGAAGTGAGAGTCAATTTAATTCACTCACATATGTAGTGTGTTTCAGAAATCAATATCCCTTCATTTGAATGGGTCAAAGCAGTTAAACCGCAAATTGGTGGCCAAGTTGTTTTGCTAATTAATATTTCATTTCAATTCTATATTTAATGATGATAGAGAGGGTGTAGATTACAGACTTTTACCCAATTTATAAGTATTAGGTGTATCATCTTTATAACCTTGCAAAAAAAAAAAAATATGTGTGAAGCATCTACTAATAATATATCATGTTTTCTGAACATCCACTTTAAATGATAAAATGTTTCAAGATTAAATTGGCATTACATAGTCATACAATTTCAAGTAGTATTCTGTTTCAGGGGCTATTAAACATAAGCAAGGATGGTGTCGTAGAATTACTGAGTGATGAAGCTGAGGGTCTAAAATTCAAGCTAACTGATGCTGTCGATGTTGGTGGTGATGGTATGATCTACTTCACCGATGCCTCGTACAAATACCATGTCAACGAGAGCATCCTCGACATGTTAGAATGTAGACCTCAAGGTCGACTCTTGAGTTACGATCCATCAACCAAACAAACACGAGTTCTAATGAAGGATTTGTACTTTGCAAATGGTGTTGCTGTCTCTGCTGATCAGACTTTTGTTATTGTCTGTGAAACTCCGATGTGAGTTTTTCATTTTTCTTCATAACTGAATCGATGGAGCCATATTTGGACAAAAAATCCTGTTTTTATTAATTCGTTGATCAAATTATAGGAGGAGGTGCAAGAAGTACTATGTACAAGGTCCAAAGAAAGGATCTGTTGAGATTTTCATCGAGAATTTGCCTGGATTACCCGACAACATAAGATACGATGGCGAAGGCCTATACTGGATCGCATTATTCACGGTCACACACATTTCTCTGTCTTGTATTCTCTCCGTTCCACTCTATCTGTCGTGTAACAGAATATAAATCTTTCCACTTTATTTGTCGTTTAAAAATGAATGTTGTGATGGTTGTGATGCTTTTCTTGGGCTTAATTTTAACCTATTTTTGGATAGGAGCCACATTCCTTCATGGTGCTGCAAAGATATCCCTTCATTCGAAAGGTGGTTGCGATGCTTGAGAAGTATGCAAAACGGCCAAAGTTTGAGAAAAACGGTGGTGCTCTCGGTGTCGATTTGGAGGGAAAACCAACGGTACACTACTATGATCGCGATGCCTCTGAGATCACAAGCAGCATCAAGATTGGGGATTATTTGTACATGGGTTCGATCTCTCAATCGTATATTCTTCGCCTCAACTTGAGTCGATATCCTGCAACAGCATGAATGCTCCAAGGTGATGATGATCATATCTATTTTTAACAAGGCTGAATGTTGGTTTATAGGTTCAATCAGTGCTCTAACAATTATGCTTTTGAATGTAGTTTTTACCAATGTCAATCTGAGCAATGTTGATTTATATTATAAGGTAAAAGTGCCCAACTTATTGAAATGGTTTTTATGAACTCATTTAATTTCTCAACTTTGGAAGTTAATTTAATAAAGTAGAATGTCAATCTTGTTTGGATAAAATTGATATTTTGTGTTTCTTTAATACCCTCTTTTTTCTCATACATTTTGAGTAAAGTTTTTGTAAAATCATTTATAGATCTAATTTCTTGAGAGAGGTAACTCATAACAATTCGAGTTGTGAATAGTAGAACATCTAATAAGATAAGGAGTAAGTTTCTTGTGAGACCGTCTCACGAAATTTTAATGCATTGCGTGAGACGGGTCAATCCACAACCCAATTACCCACCACCCAAACTCTATAATTCATATGTTGTTTGTGGGTGATAGGGTTCCATCCCACGGAAACTATCTGTGAGACCTTCTCACACGAGTTTTTGTAATAAGATATACATGTAAGATAATTCCAAATAAATTTCTATGCTACGTTTTTTGTGGTTAATTATTTCTAATATATATACTCTTAATTATCTAGTGATTATTGTTAAATGAGCTTTTCAAATAAATTAAATTCCTAAATATTCATTTGAGAAAGTACAAGCTTGTGGCCCTTTTTTCTAGCACATGTTTGTGGTTTTTAAATTCATCTTTCAGCGACTCTTGTAGGCTTCCATAGCATACATATATAAACAATGTTTGGAGTTGGAGTTCTCCCACTTAATTGTAACTAAAAGAATATTAGTGTGATAAAAAAGTGTATTTTTACTGTACATGTCAGACATATACATATACTTTAAAATGAGCCTTTATCATATAATAGAGTGAATATTATATGTATATTGACGATATTATTGATCTTAATTTATTCTGTTGTTTAAATAACTAATCTCCTTAATTTATCATTGACAAGCCAATAATTGGTGCATATTATTTTTTGAATAAGTTGTTTTAACAACATATAAATCTAGATTAGTTAATTAATTAAGTATAGCCTGTATAGGTGTTTGACTCTGACCCCAACCTTGCATGGATTGAACTTAGAAGTAGAGAATAAGTCTTTCTAAAATGGCAAAAACTTCTATGCATCAGTTGCACCGTGCAATCCGTACTTTTATGTTATAAATGTAGTACTTTTATGTTATAAATGTAACACCTTTATGCATGTTCATTTTAAAAGGTACAAATATTTGTACATAAAGGTACTACATTTATAACATAAAGGTCTTCCATGCAACTTTGTGCACCAGTTGCACGGAAGTGTTACTCTTCTAAAATATGTGTGGAAGTGGTTGTTCGTTACCATGTTAACAATTTGCTATAAATAACACAATGGCACATTTAGAAAATATCAATTTGAATCATCTATTATATTTTTATGTTTTATTATTTATTTAATTGTATTTGATACAAGTTATATATTAATTACTGATATTATTTATATATATTGTAGTGTGTGGTTATTTTAAAATTTGAGATAAATACATATTGAAATAGAAAATGTCGTTGAAATACAAATTATGTACAGTAATAATTTAGGAATAAATATGTTGGCCAAAATATTTAGGAATAACGATGAAACAATATTTTAATACAGGACTTGTCCACTTAAATATATTAAGAACAACTTGCAAGAAAAGCCAAAAGCACTTGGAGCATCCATAACCCATCCATCCAAAACACAATTCATTTAATCAAAAAGTGATTCTCTCTCCTCCACGTCAATATTTCATCAATTTAAATCTACACCCATAATCCATTAAATCCAAATTCACTATTTTATGGGTCTCATATCAACTCAATCTTCTCTCCCCTAATTTATATATTTGATTTAATTTACATTTTCTATTTTTGATACCACAAATTAATTTAAATATATTTTAAGTAAATAAAATTATAATATTAAAACAAAATATTTAAACAAATTTATTTCATTTTCATAAATACTGAAAAAAAAAAGTACATAAAAACATAAAATTAAAGGTAAGATAATCGAACGGATACAAATTAAGCATTTTAATTCTACATCGAGACATCAAAGTATTTCCAAATATGCTCAACTAAGTCTGCACGAAGTTGGTGATGCACTTGAGTGTCACATATCTCCATATTAATTCGGAGAAATTCTTGAAATTCTCGAGTTGGGCCTCGATTGTGTTCTGCGGGATTATCACCTTCGTCATTGTACCAATTTGTAACCATATTTCCCCCGTCTTCAACAATCATGTTATGTAAAATAACACAAGTCAACATGATTTCTTTAAGTTTTTTCCTATACCAAAATCGTGTTGGACCTCTCACAATTGCCCATCGAGCTTGAAGCACTCCAAATGCTCGTTCAACATATTTTCTTGCAGCCTCTTATTTTTCTTTGAACAATCTTCTCTTAGGATCCTCTGGGCATGGAAATGCTTTAAAGAAAGTAGCCCATTCTAGATAGATTTCATTTGTTAAATAATAACCCTTCGTATAAGTTGTGTTATTCACCGTAAAATTAACCTCCGGTGCATTTCCTTGCAGCACATTGTTGAACAAAGGTGATTCATACAACACATTAATATCATTGCGTGAGCCTGCAACACCAAAAAATGCATGTCATATCCATAAATCTTGAGATGCGACTGCTTCAAGGATAATTGTAGATGACTTGTGTCCTCTTGAAAATTGGCATTTCCAAGCAACTGAACAATTTTTCCACTCTCAATGCATACAATCAAGACTTCCCAACATACCTGGGAAGCCATATCTCTCCTCATGTATTTGGAGAAGACGATGTGTATCGTCAACAGTTGGCCTCCTCAAGTATTGATCACCAAAAATTTGATTAACAACCTGACAGAAATTGAAAAGACACTTGATAGAGGTTGACTCACCCATTCGTAAGTACTCATCAAGGTAGTCCGCTGGAACTCCATACGCTAATTGACGAATAACAGTTGTGCATTTCTGTAATGGTGATAAACTGGCTCTTCCCACAACATCAGTTCTTGATTGAAAAAATGTTAAGTGATTTTCTAGTGCATTCACGATGCGAATGAATAATTCTCTTCGCATTCGGAATCGTCTATGAAACAAATTTTCGTGATATACAGGGACCTCAGAGAAATAATCATTGACTAACCTTTCATGTCCGGCTTCACGATCCCATCTAATATACCTTCTTCTTTGTCGCATCTCATTTTCGTGTACACATATTTGAAGGATTTCGTTGCTTCGTCGAACTATTCCTTGAAATCAATTCCATCTCTCGATCATTAGCTCGTGAATCAGTTTTCACATCACTTGAATCGCTAGAATCTGAGTTGTTAGAATATGTGGACATTTTGCAAACTTGTGGTGTGTTGTATTGCGAATGTGAAAGTGTGAATAGAGTCTCTTGTATTTATTGTTGCATAATCTTGATACTATGTGCATGTGACTCCCTCATAATTGATTGTTACATTATTTTGATACTGTGTGCATGTGACTCATGTAATAATGGTGCGATCAGCTTTTACAGAGTGCATGTGAGAGACAACATTTACAGAGTGCATGTAAGAGACAACTTTTACAGAGTGCATGTGAGGATTTTTATGAAGTTCTTATAATATCCATTGACTTGAAATGAATTAATACTAAATCAATAATATTTAGAAACATATTACATTTTCCTCACACTAAAACTAATTGAAAATTCATAATAGAAAATACAAATTGAAACAAACCAATTGAAAATGCATAATACGTGATACAAATTGGAGAAAACCAATTGAAAATGCATAATAGAAAATACAAATTGAAACAAACCAATTGAAAATGCATAATACAAAATACAAATTGACAAAATCATAGAGTAAACATATTTAGCCACGCCACTTGGCTTTGATTTCCTCACAAATTTGTTGATGTAGAGAAGTTGTTCGGGGGTGTAATGACTTGTGTCTTTAACAAGAATCTTATACTCCCTCATGTGAATTTTCTTACTTTCATTTTCCACGTCTTGTTTTCTCACAGTGGTAAATGACAATAATTCATCCACCATCTTGGTGTACTCCGTTTTTAATTCATGGATGACAGATGTTGTTGCATGGCTCTTCCTCTTTCCTTTTTGTTTTGTTGCCTTCTGACTGATTGGACGGACCCCATCTTCATTTGATCCCAAATCAACAGGGGTGTCTTGATTGAACGAAATCTTTCTTTCTCCAGAAGAGTCAATTCTCGCCTTCTTTGCACCAACATAATGACCAGAGGATTGTGGAGTAAATTGTGGTCGATCTTTCATGATCCTCCACACATGCTCCGAATTAAACGCAACACCATTATTTTCATCACGATACTTTTGATAGGCGAGATGCAAAATGTCTTCATCACTGTGACCTCTTCAATGCGAACTATATATTTGATTATAGTCGACATTGAAGCGATTCACTTTCAGACGAATCATATTATGCCAATGTGATCTTAACACAGTGTGTGCTCGATAGATAAATTCATTGGGCTTATTTTCATTATAATATTGAGCAATACGTACCAAATATGTCGTCGCCTTTTGATCATTACCAATGATTGGATCATCGCTGATTGTCACCAAAGATTTCGCTAGGAGCACATCCTCGTCCCTGCTCCAATTTGGACGCTTTCGACGAACTTCAACATTGGTCTTTGATTTATCGATAGTATCCTCATTGTGTGTTGAATCCCGATCAGAAAATTGAGTTTCCGGGACATAACATGGTGCGATCGGTTCTGTTTCCATTTCAGGCCTTAAAGGCTGACTTGTTGCACCTGGATTAAAATATCCATATCCCCTCCAAAACTCCGGTATAAATGGCACTTGGGGAGAATTGCTTGTATAATTCATCATACTTCCAACACCTGACAAATTTTGAGAATAATGCTGAGGGAATGAAAAATTTTGGGGGAAACCGGAAAAATTGATTTGAGAATATGAAAGATTATGTGGGGTTTGAGAATTTTGGGGAGTATCATTTGCATCCTCCACATTTTGAGAATATAAGAAATCTTGTAACATTTTCAATTCCTAGTATTTGCATTCATTTCTGCAAAAAATTCAATAAGACAAGTACTACAAATTGAAAAGGAAAGTATATAAGACAAAATAGAGAAGGGATGTGGAGAAGTATATTTTCTTGTAAAAGCCATGGTTTATTTATAGAAGTAAAAACGTGGGATCATTAAAATTTTGAATACAAAAATGTTGGTCAACATATTCAAATTCAATTCAACTTTTGCAGAGAATTGACAACACTATTTGATTAAATGTTAGAAAATATTGAATTGACAACACAATGCTATTAAATGTTAAAAAATATTGAATTGACAACACAATGCTACTACAAGTTAAAAGTATAATTGAACCTTTCATAAAGTTGGAATCCAATGTGTAATATAATCTTACTTTTGAGATATACTTAAAATTTATGTTATAATTTGAGTTTCAATTTTTTTGAAATCCTATTTTTATATTGTGGTTAAAAATATTTTTAAAATGTACAAATTTTATAGGTTGAATAAAATGCATACAAAGTTGAATAAAATAAAAGAAAAAAATGAAAATTATCGGCAATCTTAATAATTAATGGAAAGAGAATAAAAAATAATAAAAGTCATGATTTGCTTTTATTACCTTAATTAAAATTAAATTAAATAATTCGCTTGCCAAACTGGGACCCAGCTGTCGGGTCCTTCACTCGCGTGTGAATCACGCGCCAATCACACGCGCTGGCTCTGAAATATTTTTTTTTTTTTGCCTTTTTGGATCCAAAACATTCTCTCTCCTCCACCACGGACTTCATCCTACACACACAATGCACCAAATTCATTTAAGTGGGATCCAAATCCAAAAAGAGGCATGCATTGTGGGTGCTCTTAGAATTAAGCATTAAATAATTGCCTCCATTTATACCTAATCGATGCATGTATTTACGTACAATTTCTTTTTCATTTTTTTAATTGCATGTTTATACCTCATTGATCCTAATCGATGCATGTATTTACGTACAGTTTCTTTTTTCATTTTTTAATTGCATGTTTATACCTCATTGCTGTGGCAAATGATTTCCTACTATTTTTTAAATTTAAATATTATATACGGGAAAAGGAAAAAAAAATGCACTATTAGATTCAACCTTTAGATTTTAGGTGTAATATGTAATCAGTGGCGGAGCCAGGATTTCGATCCAGAGGGGGCCCACGTCAACTTATAAAAAAAATACTATAATTTTAAACTAAGCACATAAATTTATCATAATTTCGATAAAGTTAATATATTACATTATAAAATAATAAAATCCAAAATTAGTAACTTAATTATATCTAACACTTGAATTACAAAATTTTATCTCACTTTCTTCATTTACTCAATGCTTGATAAATTCTATTTATAACTTCATTTAAACTTAAATATTGTTTATCACTATTAGAATACAAAAACTACAAATTTTAAAGAATATTTTGACAATTACCTACCATAATTTTTTTTTTCCATAACTATAAGTAAGGATAAAGAATTTGTAAATAAAATACAAAATCATTCATCAATCTTTTCCATCTAATCATTATATCACATATACAATTTAAGATATAATAAATCTACAATAATAAAGAAAAAATAAACCATAAAAATTATATAAAAATAATATTTTATGTTAAAATTAGATAGAAAGAGATTGAGAGAAAGAAAAAAAAAATCTAAAAACGAAGTTGAGGCCTGAGGGATTTATGTTGGGTGGAAGACAAGGAAGAAAGTGCTTGTTATCCTATTTCTTTTTTTTTTAATTAAAATGGTGAAATTACTAAAATACCCCTACTTATTTTTCAAAATTTCAGGGGGCCCAGTGCCCCCTTGCCCCTAAGGTGGCTCCGCCCCTGTATGTAATGACAAGTATGCAATCTTTTCTAATAGAAAATAATAGTTGGGCATCGATTCCTCTTTCGCAAAGCCTGTTTAATTGATCGGTATTACAGTCCATATGCTCTACCCAAAAAATATGTGGAAAAGTTATATGTGAGATCGTTTAATATATTCCATTTCGTAAAATAGGTTTGATTGGATCGAATATAAAAAATTATGTAATACTTTTATGTGTATTAGGTAATATTTTTTTATATATTAAATAATACTTTTATTGGTAGATATGCATTCAACAATGGGGAAATGACCTATAGAACACAATGAAGACAAACAAAACAAGAAAACGAATGTGACTTATAAAAGCCCTACACTATGACAAAGATACATCAACGGTAAGTTGAGTCAAGAAAAACCCTTTTTTCTTTAAGACGAGATTCGCTCAGGATAGTGCTCACTGGATCATGTGTATCGTATCTCAAAGATAAAATAACTTCATCTCTTGAAAAGTAGCACCACTATCTCGAGAGCTCCGGCGAACTTTGGTGCTTGATTTCAAGTGGCCAACTTTAATGCTTAATTTCTCACTCACCAAAAAAATGGTCTTGAGTGATTCAACATGTCTCGATTGTCTACTCCAAACGTAGATTAATATTTTGGCATCCAATCTTTGAAATGATTAACTCTTGACCACTTAACTATAGGTCAAAGTGGTGCCACCCACCACTTTTATCAACCAATTTTCAACTTTTGTATTATAGGTTGTGTTTTGAGTTGGGTCGGATTATAAGAAAATTATATGCATGTGTATTATTTTTTTGTATATCAGACAATACTTTTGTATTATAGGATATATGACCCAAATTGAATCGGCTCGGGTTTATAAAAACACGCAAATCCTCACTGGCGCCGCCCCATGCTCTTCTCCCCCATGTGTGAGTCGTGCAACATGTAATACTTTTTTTATATATATTAGATAATACTTTTGTATAATGTACATATACACATAATATAATACAAAAATATTAACTAATATAAAGAAAAATATTACTTAATACACACAAAAATATTACATAATTTTTTATGTCTAACCAGACCCCCCAACTCACGAAATGAGATCCGTGAGACGACCGGTCTTCCACAATACCACGTCAAAATTATATAATTAAATACGAATTTTCAATTTAACTGTCAATTTCAATCACTATTAATGTTATATAGTTTTACACATGTGAGCCAATGTTTTTTTTTTTTTTAAATATGAGCAAAATAATATGGCTTTGTAAAAAAAGAACATTTTATTTTTGTTAGCGTTACATATTACATAGAGAATAGAATAAAACAGCGACATTTGACTTTGTTTGGATGACAAGATGACAACCAATATGAAAACTTTAGTCGGGCACATCTACATGATTTCATTGAAAAATCGTGATGATTAGAATTGTAAAAACATGTAAAAGTTCATAATTTATTTTTCTAAAATTTGAAAGTTCAGTTTTTTTTTTTCGTTTTTGGGTGGGGGGAACTAATTAAGCTTTTATTATAAAAATAGTTTAGGGTCCAAAATTCCATTAAAACATGTTTATTATGCTTTTTTTGAACCTAAAAATAGTTTATGATCTTATTTAAGTGGGCTACACAAGAATTATACGGTCATTTTTGCATGTTTTTCCATAATATATTATTATAGACCATTAAAGTTATTTAGTAACAATCATACACAGAATTTATTTGATAGCACACTACTTTATGGTTGTACCTTGTGTTTCATTAAGAGAAGTCTCCATCAAAATGACTAATTGAACAAAGTTTGGGGACCGGAAGAAAAATATCTACTTGCACAGCACTACGTAACTATCACAACTGACGAATTTATTATGGCAACTCAAGTGGAATTCCCATTACAAATATAATAAAAGGATGTTAATTAATTAATTGTGAAAAAATCGCTCAAACTATTTGATTTCAATCGGAAATTCTTGAGTAAAACAGTCTCACAACATCCATTCCATGAGACGGAGCGGATTTGACCTACAGATCGATGACCCGGTCAACCTGGGTAAACGTTGCAGTCAACGGTGAACGACTCGATTAGTTTGATCAATGAAGTCATAAGTTTAAATTAATTAATACTTGTGTATCATATAATATTTATACTTTCGAGAAATTATAATTTGACGAGTAATATTATATAATATTTTTATGTATATCAGGTAATACTTTTATGTGTATCATGTAATATTTTTGCTTCCAAGATTCTAAATCCAGGGAAATTGTAATTTCATATGTTATATTTTTATTCTCATCATGTAATACTTTTGAAAAATTATAATTTGATAAATATTATTATATAATATTTTTGTTTGTATAAGGTAATACTATTATGTGTAACGGGTAATACTTTTGGTTTGATGACTAGAGGTGTCAAGACGGTTTGGACCGTCAATTTGGAAAATTGTGGAGGGCCAAACCGAATCGAACCTTGAGGATTCTGATTTTGGTTCCAGTTTGGGCGGTTTCATTTAAATTTTTTTTTTTAAATTTGCATATAAATATTATAATTATTCATATATTACAAAATAACAATTTTTTTGAGCTAATAATTTGATATAAATTAAGGGTGGGGGACTAAAGGCACCCCACCCTTTTCTAAGCCCACCCAAATTCATATATTTTTCAATTAAATTTTTTTTAAAAATAAATAATACAAATTTTACCCTTATGTTTTGCTCTACTAGTTCTGTTTGGCCATTATGGCCGAACGTACTTCTCCGTGTTCGGCCAAGGTGGCCGAACATGTAGAAGCACGTTCGGCTAAGGTGGTGGAACACTCTTCTATGTGTTCTGCCAACTAGGGCCGAACGAAACTGCTTGAGTTCGATCGTTTTTTACGTTTTTTTCTACGATTTTCACACATTTAACAAATCCGTGGAATGTTCGTCATTATGTTGGCATTACATTCTTAAAAAATTTAAAAGATTTAACATAAAAAAATAAGAAAGAACGTAAAAAAATTGATCAAACCCGACCATCCCCGTTCGGCCTTGGTTGACCGAACACGCAGGAGAGCGTTCGGCCACCATGGCCGAACACATTATAACATGTTCGGCCAACCAGGGCCGAATGGGGATGGTCGGTTTTGATCGATTTTCTTGCATTTTTTCGTTCAATTTTCATACGATTTTCATACATTTGACTAATTCGTGAGATGCCCGTCATCAATTTTGCATTCAGTTCCTCAAAATAATTAGAGAAACAACATCAAAGAATCAAAAAAAATTAGCTAAAGAGGAGATAGAGTTTCGAAAAAAAGATAAAGGGTAATATGGGTATTTTTTAATTTATTAATTTTTTAATTGAAAAAATATTAAAATTGGGGTGGGCTTAAAAATTGATGGGGTTACATTTACAAGTTACAACATTACAACTTACAAGTTACAACTATAAAAATTAGAAATTACAATTAAATACAACCAAATACAAACCATAAACCTAAAAAAGTTTACAACTTATATTACAAATTAAAAATAATAATCAATACAACTTCAAATTAAAGAGTAAAATAACATAAAAAATATAATATTATTTTAATATAATATAAAATTAAAGAAAATAGATAAACCGGCAGTTAAATTGTCGATTCCCAATTTGAAAATACCCCCGAAATCAAACCGTATAACCACGGTTCACTGTTTCGATATTGAATTTAAATCGGGAAATGATTTTCCGAACTTTTGACCATGGTTCGGTTCCAGTGTTAATTGACTGGTAAACAACATTAACCTGCGTTGATAGAGTCAAATAGAATCGTCTCAAAAAATGAGATCGATAAAATAATTTGATGCAAAACCTACTCATGATCAAAAACCTTATATAAATTTAGGTTGTCAAAAGCTCGAATCAATTTGTAAGTAAATTAAAACTGTGAAGCTTTATTCTAACTTGTAAATAAAAGTAATGAAATATATATATGCACGAAATATCAAAATCATTAAAGTCATAGGTTAAGAAAATACCTAATTACATTGTCAAAATATGATATGAAAACAAGTTAGAAAAAATAAGATAAATTTTTTTTACTAAAAAATTGCAAATAAAAAAGTCAACAACTGTTGTTTTTTAGATGAAGTCAGTAATTATTGATGTATTGAATTATCATGCATCACGTATCAATTGTTTAATATGTATCATGTCGGGGCGATTCGCATTCAATTCTACAATATAAAAATATTTAATTTTTTTAATAATATTTAGTTTAACATTTTATTATATTGATTGAGATATTGAATTATATGTAAAAATACAATATCTGTTTATAGGCCTTAAAATGTCGTACAAGTAGAGAATGCAGATCATTTTAAATTAACTATACAAGTACATCATAATATGAAATAATCATATCAATTTTTATCGTAGTTATAGATTTAGTCTAGTACAAGAGTGATTGCATGCAATATGTGTGTGTATATATATATATATATATATATATATATATATATATATATATATATATTAAGAGGATAAAAAATTAATTTCGATAAACTATACATTGTGTTTGGCTGAAATCCAATGTTAAATTGTTTTTTTTTTCGAAATGAAATAATTGATTTGTTATTTTAAAAGCTTATAAAGTCTCAAAATTTGTATGGTACGTACAAAGAGCTAATAAGTTCTGATCATATAGCATTAAGAAATGCAAAACAATATTATACCCTCTCTATTATTTCGAAATTAAAATTAAAATTAAAGATAAAATTAAAATTTTGAATAAATAAAATTAGGGAAGATCAAATTAATTTGTGCTCTCGATTTTGTCTTAATTGCAAAAATATAAAGAATATCAATATTAAATGAATAAAGTGAAATTCTCTATATATAATCATTATATATATGTATGTGTGTGTATATATATATGTATTCATACATATTATGAAAAGGAAAATTATGTATATAAATGGACATTACAATATTTTTTAGATTATGTGATTATATAAAAATATTTTTAAGAAAAATTAACGTTAATATATTCAAGGAAAAATAATGTTGCTCGCATATATTAATACATAAAAGAAAATACTAATAAAAAATGTGATGTTAATTTAAGTTAATACAGATTTATAAAAAAAAATGACTGAAAATATATTGTATTATATTTCCTATTATTACATGAATTTTGATTATTATTAAAATTTTAATATAACATATAGTTAAAGTATATGTATTATAAACTCGGCTAAAAATATCTTAAAAGTATTTAATAAATTTTAAAATATTATTTGCTAAAAAAACATTTTTATATATCATAAAGACATTTTCTTATATAAATCAAAATTGTTCTCCAAATTATTATATTTCTTATTCAAGATATATTACATTTTCATAGTAATTTCTTAAAAAAATTGTTTTGATAAATCTCATGTATCACACGTGATCTATACTAGTGATTTAATATTTCAGATCGAGTTCCAATCTAAATTTTCTTTAATTCTAATTTACATGACCAATCCCCTATATATGATGGGCACAATTTAAAATATTTATTGCTAATATAGTGAACTTGAGATGAGGATATTTTCAGGATCAACATCATTTTCAGTTAACCATCTTATGTCATCTTACATATTAAATTGTATTCTAGAAACATAGTCTATATATTTCTCATAATAAAATATAAATATATTTTTTTAAATCCAAACGAATTAACCCCACCCAATTTTATTTTATTTTTTAATTCGGAAATTAACCAATAATATCTCCATTCATTAATCAATGTTATAATCCGTCATGGAATAGGTCCCAGAGTTTTGATAATTTCGACTTTGTAGATTGAGTCTATTTAATCCGTCATAGTCCTCAGACTAATCTGCCCAACACGCCTCTACTTTATAATTAATTCTGGAACTAAAAGGATTCTACCTTTTCAACGAACTCCCACCTAATATATATATATATATATATATATATATATTTGTGTGTTATTTATATTAATGTGTATATAAATATCACAAAAACTCATGTGCACCAGGTGCACGGATTTAAGATCCGTGCAATTCGGGTCGATCTAACCCGAATCCGCGAATTTCTATTTTTTAAAAAAAAAAAAATTTCCAGATTTTTGTCTTGATCTTTATGTTATAAATATGTGACATTTATGTATAAATGTGTGACCTTTATGTACAAACATCCGTACCTTTATGTCTGTAACTTAGAAAAAAAATGAAGATTTTCAACACTATTGTATTGTATACCTTTATGTGATATCAATGTGACATTTATGTTATATTTATGTCACCTTTATGTACAAATATTCTGACATTTATGTAATATATAAAAGTGCATAAAAGTCAGAATATTTGTTCATAAATGTGACATGATATAATATAAATGTCACATTGATATCACATAAAAGTATACATTTCAAATTATATTGAAAATCTTCATTTTTTCTAAGTTATAGTACATAAAGGTCATGATAGTTGTACATAAATGTCATATATTTATAACATAAATGTCACACTAATATAACATAAAAGTAACAACCTGAAGCAAAAAAAAAAAAAAAAAGTTAAATAAAAAACACGCGGATCATCAAAACTGGATCGGCCCGGTTTACATGTACACCAAGTGCACACAAGACCAACTCTACAAATATTATTTTTATTTTATTATTATGATATATATACAATAAGACGATAGCTTATTTATAATAAAATATACAATATTAAGGATAAGTCGTTAGTATTTTGAAAACGATATTTGTGCTAATTTGCGTCTGTATTTTGTAGTAAGTTGACTAAATTTCGATTTTTAATTACTGCACCTATAACCAAACTTTAAAATATAGAGAATGATTTTCTCCAACATGATCAAAATTTTAAGTTCAAGTCCACCCATCTAATCTATAATTGAAAAGACCCACTTTGTTAGTCATAAATTCAAATTATATAAAATACGAAATGCCATCACATGCATAATATTGTTTGATTCAAAATGGACTACTAAATTTGTTTAGAAAAAGAAAAAGAATCTAATTTTTAATGTATATCGATAATTCTCCTATATTTCGTTGGAATTTTCTACAATTTGTATTATAGTTAATTTATATTACTACTGACATTACAAAATTAAAGATCTAAAAGAAGAATGATTTTTCGGGTTAAAAAAGAATGAAACTTATTTATAGTGTAAAAAAGAAAAAAAGAAAAAAAATCACAATCGTCAAGAAAATGATTTGTTTCCTTTTTTTTTTTTTTTTTTTTTTTCTCTTTAAAAAATTATCCAAAACTTGGATGCATTAAAATGTAAAGATATATCTCCAAAAATTTAAAAAGATAATTTGCCATTAGTGTTCGATCAAGATAGAAATCAATAAAAAAAAAAAAAAAAACTGATAATGATGTAAGGTGGGACCTCCATATTTAATTATATTCAAACAAGTTGTCGAAAACATTTAAGTAGAGAGAGCCAAGTTGCCAAGACTGAAACCGCAGGTAAGACTATTTTGGAACTCCTTAATTGACGCTGTCTTTCATTTTCAGTCAACGCTATTATTACTTTTTTTTTTTACTTCATCCTAAAATTAATTCTGATACTCTCTTATTTTGATGTTGGATTTTGAATTTCATTAGTTTTAATTAAATGACATGTTAGGTAATATACCATTTACACATTATATATAAAACACACACTAAAATAAATGATATAGACTGGGTCAAAATATTTTTAATGATTTAATAGCCTTTAGCTTTATATCTTATTTAAAGGTTGGTTTGGATGAAGGGATTTGATAAAAAATTTAAAATTTTTTGTAAAATTTGGTTAATGAAATCATAAATATTAAATATTTATGAATAAGTTCAAACTGATTCATAAATATTCATTAACTGATCGATTGAATTTATTTGATCTAATATTTCTTCCCATAGATATATATCCTCCAACCACCTCTTTCTAATAGAGAAGAGGATCTTTTTGTTTGTTTAATTTCTAAGTAAATATAAAATCTTGATGACATTACAATTTCCTTAAAATAGTTTGAACTCAAGATATATTTGAAAATCCATTTCAAGAAAACAATTCAAATAATAAATACATCATATGTAGACATCAGAAATGGTAAATGTTTTTCAATGAGTCAAAAACTTAGATCTCGAGTAGAAGAGATTATACTACTATTCAATAGAAAACAGTGGACTTTCATTCTTTACATCCCTGCTCAAAATCCGATGTCCAAATCCCATAAAAATAAGATAAAAACTTCATTGCTTTCTGTAAATAAACGTGGAAAGAGTAAAAAAAAAACAAATAAACAAGAATTGTTATCCGCAAGCCGTGTCTGAATGGTCCAACAAATGGGCTGTCTCAATCAACCATGGAATTTTCAATTTTTTTTTTTTGTATGTGAGTGTATATAAATTTCATCCATGTCCAGCCACGATGACTTCATATTACTAAAAATATTGTTTTTTCATGTTTTTGGATAGAAATAGAAATTCTTGCAACCAAGTCCCAATTTTCTCCCATAGCTGAAAATCTCTTCTCCAAAATCATCGCTTCTTGCAGAAGCTATTAACGGTTTCAAAAGGGTTTTTCAATTTTATTATTTTATTTATATTTTTTTTCCTGTGTGAGTGTGAGAAGTGTGAGTGAATTTATATGGCGGGTGAGGAGAGTAAAGACGCCAAAGATCTTCAACAAACAGCAACATGGGCAGTGGCTGGTGTTTGTACTGTGATTATACTCATTTCTCTTGCTTTGGAAAAGATTCTGCACAAAGCTGGAACTGTAAGAAAATCATTCTTCTTTTTTACTGAGTAACCGTTTCTTTATTTTTATTTCCTTTTGCCTAATTTGTCTTGTCGTTGATCCATAATCTGAGTTTGGATTATGGGTTTTTGATAATTTTTTTAAGGGCTTTTCTCTTTTTGGTGTTAATAGTGATTTGTGGTTGTGCTTGATTATTTCTTGATTTGTTGAGTTTTGGGCCTAATTAGGAAATTCTATGAGTTGTCTTTTTTTTTTTTTTTTTTCGTTTGTGAATCTGTGGGATTCTTTCTGTTGTGAATAGTTTGGGGAGGAGTTGCTGTCAGTTTGTTTTTTGCTTTTCTTTTTGGACATAAAGATTACAAGAAAGTATCAAAAATCTAGACTTTTTGTGATTGTTATCTTTGTTTCTCGTTTGATTTGGACGTATTATATCGACTGTGTGCACCTTCAGGGGGGGATCATTGCTATTTTTCCATGTAAGAAAACTAATCCATTTTTGTTTGATTTCAGATTAGTAGCTTTTAGTGATTCAAACAGTTTTGTGGTCTTTCAAATTAAGTATGCTAAAAGTCGATCTTTTATCTTTTTTGTTTCTCTTCTGTGATTTTATCCTGCTTTTGTTTGATGGTATTACCAGACTTTTCTTTTTATACATTGTCTATTAGCATCTTGTTTCTTCATCGGTTATTGTACATTGTGTTTCTCGATTCATTCTACTATCAATTAATCAATACTGCTTAAATCATTGCAGTGGTTGACAGATAGGCATAAGAAAGCTCTTTATGAGGCACTGGAGAAGGTCAAAGCTGGTAGACCTTTGCTTTGATCCCACCTTACCTTATTTCTTTTGAGATTTGCTAAAGAGATTTGCTCGGTTTCTAACTTAATCTGCTTTTTTATTTATTTTTAATGTGACAGAGTTGATGATTCTGGGATTCATCTCACTAACACTCGTGTTCTCTCAATATTACATTGCTGACATCTGCATACCAGAAAATGTCGCTGACACCATGTTGCCTTGTTCTAAGGGTGACTACGAGAAAGCTAATCCTAAAACTGAAAGTCGTCGTAGACTTTTGTCCTTTGAGCGTCGTGTTTTAGCTGGAAAAAAAACCACTTCATGCAAAGAGGTAACTGCTGCTTTCACATTGAAGCTAGCCTGAATGTTTTAGTTTGTTGATGTTCTTTTCTTATTAGGAATGACTTTGTTGGAAGTCATTAAACAGAGAAATCTTCTTTATCTTTGTTTCTCGTAATGGATACTATGCCATAGCTCGTAAAAGTGGTGTCCATGTTGGATTCTTTGGATTATCAGATTGTGTATTTCTGTGATTACTACACTGGATTGTTAGACTAATGTAATGTTATTGGGCAGGGGCATGTAGCGCTTATAACAGTGGATGGACTGCACCAGATTCATATCCTTATATTTTTTTTAGCAGTTCTCCATGTGCTTTACAGTGCTATTACGATGGCTCTTGGAAGACTTAAGGTAAACTTTAATGCTTTGTTTATCTACTTGACTTCCATCTCATCTACAAAGTGGTTTTTGTGCAAAATCAGAGAGTAATGCTTTCTTCAACATGTCTTGGAGACATATTGCGACTAGGATATGTGTCTTAATCATGGTGCATGTCGATGCCATGGATGATTTTTATTCAAATATCGTTCACCTTCTAGGGATCCAACTAATGGGCCTTACATAAGAAGTTTATGAATTATTCAAAAGCAAAATTAATAATGAATTGAAGGTGTATCAAACTTTTTATCATCTGGATATAGTGGTCTGAATCTCTCGCTGATGACCAAGATTTCGAATCAGTGTAACTTACCTTAGATTACACTGAAATAATTTTTCAATTCAACCCAACATTGTCTCCCATTATCTTCCAGATCAGTTATTATGAGAGAATAACAAAAAACATGGATTTGTACTAGTATAATCTTAAAGCCAACTGCTCAATTTTCTTGGTAGGATGAAGAAATGCAGAATCTCTTTCTCTGTGTTGACTTCCCCAAAATGAAAGATAATGTACAATTTAGTTTAACTAAATGATTACAAGAAAACCAAAACCCTCCACGGAACTTGTTTTCTGAGAGTTACATTTTGGCGTAAGAGAATATAATCAAAAGGGTCTAGCTATAAAATCCTCTTTCTTCTCATTTACCATATGTTTTATTCATAAATTCAGATATTATATGTCTTATGTTATGTAGATTCGTGGCTGGAAGCAATGGGAGAAGGAGACTTCAACCCACAACTATGAATTCTCTAATGGTATATTATTTGTTCCATTGTCATATAATCTTGAAACAGTAATTTAGCTTCGTTGCTCAAAGAACGAATGCTTACTGCTAATCTAATATTGGGTCCGACAGATCCTTCAAGATTCAGACTTACTCACGAGACATCTTTTGTGAGGGCACACACTAGTTTCTGGACCCGGAATCCACTGTTCTTCATTATTGTAAGATTTAACTTCATCTTTTTGTTAATTAAGATTTTCATGTTAATTAACATACTTATCTGTTGTGTTTGCTGAGTCATGTTTTTTTCTATTGCCTATCAAAATGTTTATTCACCAATTGAGTGCAACTTTAATGCAGGGATGCTTTTTCCGACAATTCTTTAGGTCTGTCAGCAAATCTGATTACTTGACCTTGCGCAACGGCTTCATTTCTGTAAGTTTTTATATTATCATTATTGTTTTATTTTTTTATTTTTGCATTACCTTTATGTTTACCCATGTAATTACCTTTTGCTCTTTGTTCATTTTTGATAAATCTTTACTTTGTATTTTAGGTTCATTTGGCACCCGGAAGCAAGTTCAACTTCCAAAAATACATCAAAAGATCACTAGAAGATGACTTTAAGACAGTTGTGGGAGTTAGGTATATACGGTTGATAGTTTCTTAAAATTTTTTTTTTAATTAATTAACATTTGGTGCTGATTTTGTTTTCCACTTTGTGATGTTGGCAGTCCGGTGTTGTGGGCATCTTTCGTGGTTTACTTGCTCATAAATGTCAACGGTAACTCACATTTATTGTTGAGCAGAACTGAGATTCTAGCAATAGGATTTTTTTTTCTATCTATTTTTGATTCGTTTGGTTTATTGACATATTGTTTTATTACATTAAACAATATCAGGGTGGCGCGCACTGTTCTGGGCATCCTTAGTTCCTGTAGTTGTAAGTTCCTTATCATCGATAATGCCAAGTTCAAATATTTAAGAGCAACAACTGACGATGTAATATTTCTCAGATAATGTTAGCCGTTGGCACAAAGCTACAAGCTATTTTGACAAAAATGGCCCTTGAGATAACAGAGAGACATGCAGTAGTCCAAGGCATACCTCTCGTTCAAGGCTCCGATAAATATTTCTGGTTTGGTCGACCTCAATTGGTTCTGCACCTTATACACTTTGCCTTGTTTCAGGTATTGAAAAAATTAATATTTTAAAGAGATAAACCTCATGTTTCTTTCGGTATTATTTTATGCTCGTGATTGAAATTCTGCTCTTATGCTAATCAGCTTTATCATTTTTGCAGAATGCCTTCCAAATAACATACTTTTTGTGGATTTGGGTAATTATTCTCCTCCAATATCTTAACAGTGTATATTATATAGCCTTTTCACATACAGCATCATTAACATTAGAAAATTTCTGATTTGCAGTATGAATTTGGTATTGATTCTTGCATACACGAGACTATTGGACTTTTAGTTGCGAAGATTGGTTTGGGGTAAGACATCCCAAATAACCTGTGAATTTATAGGCCCTTTTGTCGTTGGTAATGACTTCAATTAATCCAAACTTGTGTTGATGTTACAGGGTGGCCGTCTTATGTATGTGCAGCTACATTACACTTCCACTCTATGCCCTCATTGCTCAGGTTCGTTAGAGCTTTACGTTCCTTGATACTCTTCATTTAATTCATAACTATGAAGCAATCAATGCGTAGGAGTCGAATGTTAATATAAGGGAATAAGAACCGAATGTGGAACGTGTCACTTACCAATAGCCATAACAAAATAAGTTTTTACCCAAAACATTTTGAAATGCCTTAAATGCTCCATTTTAGCTTCATGATCTATTGTTAGCTTCATGATCTATGTTTATCTTTGTGATCTAACTTAGGTTATCTGTGATTTAACCATCGTGCTCTATTTGAGCTTCGTGATCTATGCATGGGTATGAACACAAAGACCAACTTAAGTTTGGGGTAGTTATGTAAGTTGATCTCAAATTTGGGTAGACGACATGTGTTTTTACCAAGTGGTTATTTTTCTTTTCATGTTATGTATAATGGGTAGAATTAGAAACACCACCGGTCCATATAAGTTTAGTTCTTGCATTTTTGGTTCATGATTCTTGATTCTTGATTTGGATATTAAGTGTCAATCTTTCTCTCTGCTGAAATAAATGTGCACCGTGACTATTGCTTCTAAACCTTTGATTGAAAATATACAGATGGGATCACATATGAAGAAATCCATCTTCGACGAACAAACATCAAAGGCCCTGAAGAAGTGGCATATGGCTGTGAAGAAGAAGCAAGGGGGGAAGTCCCCTACTCGTACGTTGGGTGGTGGTAACATGAGTCCCACTTCTGCAATGGGTTCTCCTTTTCACCCAACAGGTGCTTCACTTCTTCGTTTCAAGACCACCGGTCACTCTACTCGATCCTCCGGGTATGAAGACCCTGATGCATCTGATCTCGAAGATCCATCAACACATCCACCACCTACTGCCAGCTTGATTATACGATCTGATCCTCGCGATCATCTCGATCATGATGATGATGATGATCATCATCTTGACTCAGAAAACGGCATGGGTTTGGCTCATAATGGGCAGGAAACGAGGAACGAAGATGACTTCTCGTTTGCGAAGCCTGTCACCCAGAAGTGAGGATATCAACATGCTGCTGCTATTGCTTATGTATTATTCATTGTGCTGGAAAGCAATGTGATTAGATATAATGTAGCTTTATTACTGTAAATTTCTACCCTAATTGCTTATAAGTCGGAAAGTTTTGATTTTTGAACCCCCTTTTTCCCCATGTCTTCAGGATTGTATATGTTTATTTTCATGTGAAATTGATAAAAGTAGGATTAAATATTTTAACTTTATATTTGTAGAGGTGGTATTTGTTAACAATCTGAATAGAAGATTGTAGATGAAGATGATGAAAGATTCTATTGATAATCTTGAATGAGAGGAAAGGTTACAACGAGATTTGGTAAAGTTTACAAATGAATCGAATAGTCAAAACTGTTCAATCCTTCTTCCATTTATACGGAGGAAGAAAGCTATCTTTGACTTAATTAAAACTAATTAATCAACTAACTAAACAAACAGAAAAACTAATTAACTTTTAATAATAACCTCTTCTTCTCGAGAGTATTCAAGGGTTCGATTTTAACCATGGTTAATGGTTCGAACCCGAATCGTGAAGACAAGATGTGTTTATAGTTTATTGACATGTAAAACAATAAATAGACAATTGAAATATTATACATCCCAAATCGGCCGTTAGAGATTAATGTTGAGATCACTTAATTCTCCGATCCAAATGGCAGATAAGTTTCCATATTTAAAAGGAGCACTTTGGCTGGAGAGAGCTTAAGAGCATCTCCAGTAGTTCACACTACACTACAACAAAATTTACACTACACTACAGCAAAATTCACACTACATTAAATTCATCTCCAGTAGTTCACACTACACTACAACAAAATTTACACTACACTACAGCAAAATTCACACTACATTAAATTCATCTCCAATCGTCAACGCTATATTCTGCACTACATTTACTATTCTTATTTTTTTTATTGATTTAAAATTTATACAAATTTAAACTTAATAATTGCATAATATTTTTATTTTTGTTTTATATTGATTATTGAATATAATTATTTTTATTAGTTATTTAAAAAAATTTAAATATAAAAAGGCAAAAATTATAGAACAACATTAAATTAAATTCCATGATACAATGCTACAATTATACATATTAAAAAACATAAAATTAACACAAGAAAAAACAACACGGAAGTCCCGAGATCAGTTTAATGAGGTGGACGAAAGAGAAATAATAATTTTTTCACATGTAGTAAATAATAATTTTTTCATAAACAATAATATTGCTTTATGAAATGATGAAATGCAAATTCTATTAAAAATAAATTGTGAAATTAAAATTGTATTAAAAAAAATCAAAAATAAAATAAAATAATGTAGTGTGGTGCAATAGTGCCCACTACATGTGGTGGTGCACTATTCAAATCTATAATGTAGAGGGGAAATGTGGTGCATGGTTGGAGCCACATTTCACACTACATGTAGAGGTAGTGTGAAATGTGGTGCATGGTTGGAGATGCTCTAACGGGCATTGTTGATGGAAATTGACAGTTAATTCTGATTGGAAACACTGATTTCAATAGTTAAAACATAAAAAATAAAAATAAAAATAAAAAAAATAAAAGCAAAGCATGGTTTAAACAAGTGGATTAATCTTAACTGTGGTTTAATAGACCATAATCGAACCTTGTGCCTCATGGCTTCAGTACAATTTACCCCACCAAAGTTCAATGAACCATCAATTGATGAACTGTGGATATAATTATTTTGAAAAACAATAAATCTGTAAGGATCAAATTGATCCAGAGAAACTAATATAATATTGTAAAATTAATACAATTCAATATGTTTTGTCAAATATACTATTTCTTTAAAATATTGGATTAATAATCTATCTCTTCATTTAATGATACTATTTAATGCTATTTATCATAATTTTATTTGCAATTCTATATACTTAATTAAATGCGCCAACTCGTTTTATTTTAATTTTTTAAGCAAAGAAGAAGATTATAGTGTATATAGTGGTTCAAGTTTGTATTAAAAAAAAAAGTTTTGTTAAACTTTAATAGTGTTGTTTAAGAAAATAAGATTACAACTTTTTTATTTTAATTTTTTAAGCAAAGAAGAAGATTATAGTGTATAGTGTGGCTCAACTTTTTATTAAAAAAAAAAAAAGGTTTTGTTCAACTTTAATAGTGTTGTTTAAGAAAATATGATTGCAACGTATAGTGTATATGCTATGCGATTCTTTTAAGTATGTGAACAAATTTTAATTTGCAAATCATACAAAAGCATAATATTATCGAAAATGTTAAAATGTCCATTGTAGACAATTTTTAATATGTCATCAATGATTTGTAATGATCCAATCTCTTTAGATTATGAAATGTAAAAATAATAGATATGTCAAATCACTGACACATCAGCGGGACACATATTGACTGTACAATGTACACCACAAACCTAAATTCCATAAAATAGATTTTCTGATGAATCCAATTAGGGTTCGTTTGGTTTGAGTGATGAGTTTGTTATTGATAAGAAATGTGGGATTGTACTGTTCATCAAAGACAAAATTAATGTTATTTAGGTGTTTGGTATGTAGGTTTGTATTAGGTTTGAGTTAAATTATGTGTTTGGTTTGAATGGTTAGAGATTTGTCAAAGTGGGTTAACATATAATTATTTGTTTGGTTTGTATGTTAATGATGACAAAAAAATGTGAAATGACCAAATTACCCTTCATTTATGCAAGATCATTATAGCTATTTTGAATTATTTTTTATGGCTAAATTCAATTGGGGAACAATAAAGAAAATAACACCCAAACCCTTACTTGCAACCTATCTTGGAATTAACTTGGCCGAATATAGCAGAAGCAGAGGCAAGAAATCCCTCGTGTTTTAAGCCCTTCTCACACACTCATCTTCAGAAATGGGAGATCTCTGATTCTATCCGTTTCGATTGAAGGACTCAGATTGACCTAAAGGTGTATTCAGATTGCCACAGAAGTAACCCCCTTAGCTCGATCCATTAGGATCTTGAAGTGTCTGGATATTTTTTTAAACATTATTACAAGGCGAAATATCGATTGAATTTCGTTTGAATCTTATGTTTAACAGGTATATATATTATTCTTATTATTGTGTTTTTCATTCATTTTGATAACTTGTTTATGTTGTTTTATGTTTTTATTGAATAGTATAAATTTTTGTATGTTTGAGAAGTAGGAATCGGTTTTGCGTAGTTTATCTTAGTGTAGTTCAAGTTGATTTGTTGCCTTTGATGGTAGTTATCGCATTAGCTTGAATTGAAAAGTGATTTTTCGATACATTGCTTTAATCCATTAATGTGAATACTTCACTTTGATAACATATGAGTTTATGACATCGGGTTATGACATATCTATGTCTTTTTTTTGGATATCTTTTTGTTTAGAAAACAACTTTATCACGTTGAAGAGCCACTTCATAATAGTATGTTTTATCATTCGTATTCATATCACCATGGAACTTCTAGTGGGTATTCTCAAAGCCATGATGCGATTGTCCGTTGTCGACATGCCATTCCAATGCATATCCAAACATCTGGCACAAAAAAAATCCTATACGACGTTTTACGACTTATCATTTTTTAGGGGTACAAACATCTCTAAATCAATGACATTTATTCATAAGATGTTGAGTCTGTGAAATAGGTTGTATGTTGATATTTGTAATGAAATTTTGGAATTGTTGTTGATTTCAAAACAAGGGCGTGGGGGTATTTATTTGGTTGGAGCCGCAACTTGAGGGTCATGCTAGAGATATGGCTCTTGATTGCATCGTAAAGATGGATCGATTGAAGTGCGAACTTGCAATGATAAAAGCTCGTGAAGAAAGATATAAGAGGTGTACAAGATTGATATGCATTGTGGGTATCTTAGTTTTCGTTATCTTTATGTGGTTGTTGCAAAACTCGAGCTCTGTGAAGATGAATGGAAATTATAAGTTATAATCTATCACCCTCTATTTAATCATATGATGTATTAGAGATCCTAGACTGTTGTATCATCCACACTCATATCTTAATGAATCCGAGTTTATGGTTATTATGTGTTGGACTTACAATTTGATTGTGAACCATATGAGTTTAGTGTGTAAGTTTTCATATTTTAGTAGAAGGGTAACATGCATCTGAGTATATATATATATAACTAACCATGCTTTTCTACAAATATTTGAACATTCTCAAAGTTCATTAGTGTTGCAATTATATATAAATGAGCAGTCCATATACCCTTAAATACATGAGTGGTACCTTAGATTATCATAGCAAAACACTTCGTCAGTACCAATAATGGTTGTTTACATAAGTACATATCAACAAAAGTTGTAGCAAAAGTAATGTGGACTGTCATGAGCATCTAAAACAAACAAGTCATATGCATAGGTTTTACAAATAACATAGCCTACAGCCAAACTGCCATTCTTTTGCAAAAGTATTGACATGCATGTTCAAGTTTCAAAAGTGTGATCTCCTAGACTGTAGATTACAACAAAGATAATTTATCACACTTGATGGGCTGCATCTTTTTCTTAATCAAACGACGATCTCAATCATCCACAACTTCAACATCAAAGTCTTGACAGCAATGAGAATATCAAAAGATGACCCAACCTCTCCGAACACCACCTTTCCAGGTCGGTGCGCTTCAACGATTGTGGACCATTCGTCAAAGTTCGGGAATCCACACTCCTTAAACAACCTTCAGTTCTTGTTTTCCTACGAGTCAATGTATGATGTGAGTTAATTTCCATCACATAAACAAAATACATTGCTTTGGGAAGGAAACTGATATCACAACTTTGGAAGAAAATCAAAGTAATAGTATGAAGTTGTTGTAATGAATAATATGGAGTTTGAACAAAAAAATAATTCCTTCCGAATGAAGTACCAATACTCAACATTGACTTCTATGTGGTTCACTCTCTTCTTATACTTAACCCCAACGATGTCGTTCATGTAACTGATGAACCTTTTGTAGAGTTTAATGTTGTTAGGGATGAAAACCTTCACATTTGTAACATTGAAGTGCTCATCACCTATTTCGAGACTCATTTTTTTACCTAAGTCCGTGCATACATTTGTAAGAACCTTGTCGTTGGCTACATTGCGTTTGACGCATGCATCACTAAATCAGTGAATCACTCACTTAGCATCATCGTAGCTGAAAGTATGGTAGAAGTTGTCAAGAGATGAGTTTTGTTTAGGCATTTTCCTGCAAAATAGAAAGACTACCACACATTGTAGCAAATTGTTTTATTAACATGCATGATTAGTAAATATGTAACCAATCTTGTTAGTATAGAATGAATTCACAACAAGTATTGTTAGGATAGATTCTTGCATAAATCCATTTATAATTATTGACATTTAACGCAATCAATTGACCAAAAATATGTATACTGCAAATGGGGCCAACAGTGTGTTTTTACTTATGATTGTTGTGTAATGTATCTTGTTTTGTGGACTGAAAAGACCACTTGAACACATTATTCATGATAATGTTAGCCACATTGTCTCATATTGGTGAACTTCAATGTAATTTATTATGTCACCCATGAATGAATTTATCTAAGTAATGAAAGGTGTTATCTACTTTATATCAACTTTGCAGCAAATTGTCTTATCTTGCATGTTTCCAATGTTTACTTAATAAAGCAACAAAGTCATATGTATTTTGTTTTGCATGTCTTGGACTCATCCACAAAACACTAACCAAATCACTTTGAGGGTGTTTGAGCTATTTAAATACAAAACACATGCTACGTGTCATTTCATTCCATTTTCTACCACAAATATTTTGGTCAATAAAGCACATTGTAGGGTCCACAAAGTGGCTAGTTGTCTATTCTCATGAATGAAAAGCACATACTTTATCCACTTTATCTCACCTTCTTGCATTGTTTGTACTTTAGTACTTATTTTTTAAAATTGTATCAATTTGTATATGAGTAGACAACTTGTGTTTAACTTTCAATATCAAAGTTTGAAACTACAACAAATAATATAGATACCATGGTGGGGAAAGATTTTTGTCTAAAGTAAGAGGACTGCATTTATGAATTGAAATGGGATGTGAACATAATTACTCTTTTCATTGAGATCCTAGCCGATCAAGTAAGAATGAGGAAGTTCTCAATCGGTGGCCACAACAAACATGCAATCCAAACAACCCAATATTTTGTTAAGAAGTTTTTCAACAAAAAATTTGAGGTGAATGAGTGTGTCAAGCAAGTGCATTTGCTCTGTCAGAGAGATGTTACTTTCTCAACTATCATGCTTCGTGACGATGTTTGATGGTCCATTGAGGCTAACTCCATTGATTGTAGCCCCGAGACGTGGGATGATATTGTTAGTGTAAGTTAATAGTCCTCTCATATGTGCTATGTCTTATGTCTGCATTTTGATTTAATATTTCGCTTGACTATTACATAATATGGTGAGGGGACTAGATTAACATGTCATTTTCTCAAGCCAACCCATTTGCATGTGCGTACACAACATATGGTGACCCTCATTAGGAGGACTTAAAAATCATTTTTGGTGATCCCAACATTGACACACCGTGAGTGCCTCATGCTCCCGCCGCTCCATCGATGATGATATCCCACGGTAATTTTTCAAATAAATACACCCATTTGAATGAAGTTTTTGAGATATTAAGTGACAAGTCCGGTAGTCTATCCGCTAACTTTTGGAAGGAATTGGAACCTTGTGGGAATTCTTCCGATGAAGATGGATCATTTCGCTCACCATCTGTGAAGACGGAGATGAGCTCATCCAGCCCATCGAAAAAGTCTAAAGGAAAAAGGAAGAACATCATGGATAACATATGTATGAACTTGTATGGTGCCTTATATATCTCTTCTTCGAGTCATGCCACCCTAAATTCAAAGAAGTGATTCAAGGGGAGGTCTTGGTTTCGCATCTACTGCCATGGAAGTTCTAGTGATTGAGCATGTGGATGGTGTTTGGTGTATTCGATGGAAGTATCTTGCATTTTCTTTCAATTTGATTATGTATTTGTAGATGTGTTAGTTAAATGATTTCAAGTTCCATAAGCAAATTTTGGTAATTGTTGGATCGTACTCCAACTTGCTAAACTGAAAACATGTCTCTCATTTTGTTTTGTTGTGGAGGTGTTGTTTTCAATTATGAATATAATGACTGATAGCCATCTTATTTTGGTTGTAACTCCATTTGTGTTTTAACATGAAACTGTAACATTTATTTTTTCGCTTGCCTTATAAGAAGATTAAAATAAATACATTTCATGACAATGTTCGATCATACAAAACAACAGCGGTTAGAATACAAAATCTGACCATGCATATAACACCCCAAGTTAAAAAAATAGTGTATTAATTGCTTTAATTCAAGAATTTTTCTTTCTTTGCCAACTCATTTCTCTCTCTCCTTAATGGCTTGACAACTCACCATGCTAAACACTTGCCACATATCTATGCCATGCTATGACTCATTTTGACAAGGTGGGAAGAAAACAACATTAATGTGTAAAAAGAAAGTTGGAGGAAGTAAAGGAAAATAAGCACAAAAAACTCTCTCTCTCCTCTCCTATCTCTCACCACCCGCCACCAACCATCATCTTGTCTCCGCCGGACATCCATTTTTCGACAAGAAGATTCACCCCAAAAGGTAGAACTCGATGAGCCCGTCATGGGTATGGGCTCGGTTTACCGACCCACCACCGCCATCGTGTATGTCGTCGGAGAGGCGCGGTCTCTCTCTCTCTCTCCCCGATTCACCGTCATCCATGAGAAGCCGGCGTGAGGGTCTCATTGGCAAGTACTTGAACGAGCACCGTCGGGAGCGGTGGCTCCGGCCGATATAGTGTATGTGTGTGTGTGTGCAGCACCGGGGGTGTCTGGCCCTGCTCTGCTGCCCGGTGTGTAGGCTACCGTGTGTATGCGTGCAGACAGCGCTCAACATGCCGTTTGAGACACTTATGAGGATGTGATTGAAAAACTGTTATTATGACAAAACTAGAGAGTATGGAGAAGGTCTCTACCAAGATTGGTACCATCCGAGGTCGGATGACCGATGAGGAATTTTGCGAAGTCAAAATTGTGTTTCTGCATCCGAACTGGAAATAGTTGCGGAGCAAAAGGTCTAAACAAAAGTATTTTCAAGAACTGTTTATATGGGGTGTTCTTCAATGAGTTGAGAACATTCCCACCAAGTATCGCCTTGAAGCGAGTCCGTTTAAAGGGTATACGGCATGCCGAGGCCAGGAATGGTAGTGCAGTAGCAGCAGGTTTGGGCTAAGAAACGCAGACGAAGGACCCCACTAGTTCCTTGTAACATTGCAGTTTTCTCAAGATACCACTTGTTTGAGGTGAAGGAACGAAATTAGGATTTAAAGAATCAAGCTTTCCAAGGGTTACCACTGAACGAGGTGGGGGTAATTTTTCTATATTACGTATATGTTTCTTTGTTAGTTAACGTGAAGTTATGTGTTTATACAATGAAGGTTGTAATATATGCTTTACTACGAGGTACACACAAATGTGTGTTATATGCAAAGTGAATGAACGTATTTATGTAATAAAAAGTTTTCTACGATGGCTCAGAACCGCACTACGGTGGCTCAGAACCACAATAATATTTTTCACGGCGGCTCAAAACCATACTATGGTGGCTCAGAACCACAATAATATTTTCCACGGCGGCTCAGAACCGCACTATGGTGACTCAGAACGACAAAAATGTTTTCCACTACGGCTCAGAACCGTATTTTTCAAAAGCAGCTCAGAACCGTAATTATGTGCTGATGGGTTATATGTCTATGTTTTCTTCAATGTATTGACTGCTCATGAGTCCCACCCTACTGAGTGTCTTCATACACTCACTCCTTAAGTGATTTTATTTTATAGGTTGCAGGTGCTCGAAAAGGAAGTGAAAGAGGTGTTGTATTGTTTTGTTTGTATAAAAGATGTTATTTTGGAAAGCCTCGTTTGCAAGGTTGTACAGTTTTAGTTGTATATCAATAAAGTAAAATACTTTTCTTCCACTATGTACGATTTACGTTTTGAACAGGGATGTTTGAAATGACTTTCCTTTTTTACAAATTTAAGTTTATCTTTTGAACCTAGGTTTTTAATGAGTTGCTGGACGTCAAAATGAAAATTTATCAAACTCTTTTATTTCGTTATAACGTAAAAAGAGGTGTGACAATGCATTTCTTACATTACATAATACTTCATGACATGGGCCTATTGATGAAGAGTTCAAAATAGAGTACTAAAGGATACACAACAAAATACATATGAAAATCATCAGTCCAATGTCTATATTTTATCCATAATATCCTTGACCAACACAAATCTAGCATCATTTGGTATGCTAAGAAAGAAACCCAAGTCACTCTCATTATTGCATAAGTACCGGGCAACATGCACTCTTACCTCCAAACAAGGTTATTCAAAGCCTTGAAGAATATTGTATACTTTCATGCGTTTTTCACTCAGCTCCAAAGTTGATTTTTTCTTCTTTGCGATGTCACCTATCTTGCTAGCTATCTCACCCATGTGATCATCATTTCGCTCACAGCACTCGCTAACCTTTAATATGAAAGGGTCTAGATCTTCACTTTCAATCCTTCTAGACTTGGACTTCCCATTTCTTTTAGATGTGTTTGAACTTTTGGCAATACCCTTTGACATGAAATCAGTTGATGACTCTTCGTTGTGGATTGGAGTTGGTATGGATGAGGACTTAATGGGTTATATATTACTAGTGTTCAAGAAATCTTGCATAACATCAGCAAACCCTTGAGCATGCTCTCCAGTCGCACGGTCTTTCCCAAATATCTCGACCCAATCATTAAAAAAGGGCCAAGTCTTGAAACGCATAAGACGAACAATTGGCTCAATTTACAACGTGAGTTTGGTACGAATGAGACTAATTGAGCATAACAAAATTGAAGGACTCGGATAAGTTAAACACAATAAGTACATATTTAAGGTGCAAACCACATACCTTCACGTACGCTTCCTAAACTTCATCATTGACGTCAATCATGAAATTGGGTCCGAGCCCGATACCACTGTTGCCAAACATTAGAGACAAGCATTGTAACTTATCTTCCAAGTATGAATTTTACTAGAAATATGTGGTTCGGTCTTCAAGTCAATTCCGAGAAAACGTTGGGCCAAGGATTGCTCCAACAGATTAAGATAACCTGTCCTAAATCTATTGTCAGACTCATAACCTCGAGCAACCAACTTTTTCAACGCATCGATGAGTTGTTGCTCCTCAATGAAACTCCAGATCCTTATTGATTGGGTGGTGGCCTTATTTTTTGCATTCCCATTCTTATTGTTCATGTCTAAAAGGGAGTTGACGTGTTCAATATGATAAAAATTGTCATTGTGTGTATTGGAATTGCTGACATCGGTTATTGTACATACATGTGTAAGTTGAAGGACTCAGAAAGTAGACAAAAACATCAGGGGCAACATTCATGTTATGTTTGAAATTTCAAAATTCGAAAGCATCATAATACAACATATTACAACATTCATTAACTCAATCTTGTTCAAAGTACAATTATAATTTTAAGATGAATTCCTATTGTTCCACATTTTCATAACTATGTTATCTCTCCACAATGTCCAAGTTTGGGATGACTCAACTTGGTCAACGTATACCAATGTTTGAAGTCAGGTCAAAATCAGGATCATTACAAATATCAGACACCCCACACAGCCATGAGAGGAAACACCCCTACTAGAGCATGTTCTGACCGTATGTGACTACAATCAATTTTGACGACCTAGCGTATGACCGTGTTTGAAGCCAAACTCACGAGAATGTGTTTTCATCCATTACTTTGTTGTTCTTCCGTGGTTCTTCCTTCATTGTTAATTACACTTGAAAACTTGCAATTTTTCCACTAAAAATACGAAACTAATTAAGCACAAAAACTATCAAATGCAACTTAAACATAAAAATCATAGAAATCACATATAAAACGTAACAAAAAGTACCTAAAAGAATACTTATGCTAAATTATGCAAAAACAACACTTATCAACCATAACATTTTATAAAGTATAGATGTTTTTTGTGGCGCCCCGTTCCTCTTTTTAATTGGAAATAAGTCGTCACCCTTTACTTATTTAGGAACTAAAAAAATTATAATTACTTTCTAATGTACAGCGGAAGACTTAAAATGAAAACACGAGAGCTATATATTTTTTTTAAAAACGCAACATGTATACATGTATATCCAAACCTAGTTCGTGTCTCACCCACAATTCTAGGTAAAATGTTCAAACCAAAAGCCTATCTGAAATTGCAACACAAAACATATGTACATGACAGGATACAAGTCTATGCCCATAGTTTATCATACTATACATATTTAACAACATATTGTTCTAAAAAAGAAACATTATTCTAGTACGATAACTTTAAAGGGACAGTGAGAAGTCAGCCTAGCCTGCTACATCTCCACGTCATTATTTGCCGAGCCTAAAAATATAAAAAACAACATCATGAGACATTTCCAGAGAGGGGTCCTAGTGGGATAACTTTATTGTCTAATACATTGAAGCAATTAAACTATTAATCAAGTACTACATGTCCTTCGGGTACGCTCACCCTGGACCATACTATAACATAAAGGAATGTGGGAGTCGCTTGCCCACTAAACCTTGCTTTTATAGACCAAACACTCTTGCCCTTATGGTCGTCGCCCGGTAGGGAAGCTACCTACCAGTTATAACTATGGGGCTTCAGCCGTAGATTTCATACACAACTTATTAATTCAATTATCAACACATAATAGAGAGTATAAGTTACCCACTTGTACGTGATTGTGCAAGGATTGCTTCTGCGCTCGACACATTTAACTGCTTAAGTCTATGTCATATAACATTCAATACATGCTTGATCCTTATATTAAATTGTAAACATGATCATATCATAAAAAAATCATTTAAGTGAGATTTAGAATATATAATACATCATCATACTTATAACTTAATTGTTAAGCATTTAAACTAGTAATTTTAAACCTAAAATGACATATAAAGATGTAATAATTTTAATAATTCATACATAATTCCTAAAATCACAACATTATTTATATAATTACATATCTTCTTTTAGTATAACATACTAAAAATTCATAAACTTTAACTTCTTGTACAAAGAATTATAAATCACACAATTAACTAGGTTTTCACTTCAATTTCAGCCGAAAAATAGCCTTCAATGAAAAATTCACCATACCTTATAGGATTGATGAAAACCTTTCAAATTTTTAAAGAATTTGGACAACATGTTGAAGTATAATATATAAAAATTTCAAGTATAAATAAGGTTTATATAATTAGTTACATATTTTACAAGTTGGATAAAAACAGTGCATAACATAGGCTGAAAATAGGGTTACTTGTAAAATTTCTTATAAATTTATTTTTGTTCTAAAATTCACAAGGTAAATTTTATCATATTATTAAGAGTCAGTATTACAGCATAGTAAACTATGGCTTATAAACACGATTCAGATAAATAGTTATGAATTTTCTAAGTTGACAGAAAACATGACATAGTGTATGCTGAAAATAGACTTTCTTGTAAAAATTGGCATAAATCGTACAAGACTAAAAAAAATTCATACTAAATTTCTGCACGTACATAAGAACTGGTTCTAAAACATAGTAAAATATCATATATAAAATCGAAGGATACAGTTCCAGAAAATTATCTGCTTCAGACGCAAAAACGGGGCAAAAACTGTCTCTGTACAGCTTATCTTAGAAAAATCATAGAAAATCGGGTTTAACTCCAAATCTTCTGAAATTTTACACACATGTTCTACACTTCACATACTATACTTTGGTAAAAAGGGTTTTGGCTAATTCAACTCCTACATATTTACGAAAATTCTCGAACAATAGAGAAATACACATAGCAGCAGCAACATACTTCCTCACAGCAGCAACAGGAAAAAAAACGCACAACAATAACATACACATGTATACAGGGCTGCAGAGAAGCAGATAATGGTGAGGAGAAGATGGGGGAGAGAGAGAGAATACCGAGGGAGAGAGAGAAGTCCGAGGAAGAGAGAGATGGATATCCTGCTCTTTTTTTTTTCTTTCTTCCTTATGTTCTGTTTTTTTTTCTTTCTTTACTGCCTTGTTTATTTGCTCTTCCTTTCCCATTTCACACCTAACTAGATTAGAGTATGTGTGTCATGTGTTTGATGATGGAGAGAAATGAGGTGGCGTTAAGTGGTGACCAACCACTCTTAACTAATTGCTTAGTTTAATTAATTTCTTGCTTAACTTTAATTATTATTTAATTAATTAGTTCTTAGGCTTATTTAATTAATTTTAGCTTAATTAAGTTTATCACTTAATTAATTAATTATTAGCTTAATTAATTAATTCTTATACATAGCTAATTAATTAGCAATATATATATATATATATATATATATATATATATATATATCATTACACCTTAGTTGATTAATTAGGGCGTTATAATTTTACTTGTGTGGTGAGAAGATATTTCGATACACAATGAATTAGGAATGCATGTTTAAGCCAAATATTTTATCACATAAAGCCGCATATAAAAATCATGCGTAAAAATTCATTAAACAAGAACATTCATAACTCAACGAGTATGTCTAGCATCTAAACCTAATATTATTTTAAACCTATCTACTATCTTATCTTTTTACTTTCGTCCATGTTTGTTGAGTGAGTTGAGATCAAGTTCGGTTTCCTCCGTGAGCAATCCTGCAAAAACCCTTAAAATCTCGAAAGAGATATTAGATCATAAAAATTTTAAAATCGTCGATCATAATATAATTCCTAAAACATTAATTTAAGTAATATAAGATCTCACACTTAAATCATTTATAATCGAACGTTAAAAGAAATTTTATAAAATATGAAATGCAGGTTTTCTTGAAAATGGGGTGTTACATTTTTCGTGCGTTAAATGAATCAATTTTTTTAAACCAAATAAAATATTACATTTATGATATAACATGTAATATATTATCATATAAAAATAAAATAAAATTTTATATAACTGTATATCATGTATAAATCTTTAATATAGAATTTTTTATAAAAATATATATTATAGGATTATTCAAGAATATATTTTTGACAATTTAGGATCATGATTTTTAATTACCACGATTTTTTTGAAAAATATCATATATAAAAAATTATAAATTATTAATATGAATGAAACTTTGCTTAATATTTAGAAGTATAAAAATATTTTTTTTATATAACAAATTGTTGGTCCCAAGATGGTCAGAGGTTTAGAGGGGTGTATGAACCTCTATCGATTTTAAAATCTTTTCTGTATAACAGGTTCCTGATTCACTGAGGAATGCAGTAACCTATCTCGAATCAGTAACCTGGCCAAAGGCTGATTCAGGTTCCTGACTCGGTATCAGATTGCAACGGAATGAACTTAGATAGAGTTTATGTTTTTCAAACCAGTTTCCTTTTCAAATATGCTTTTAGCCAAGTCTTTTGTGCATGATACTTATGATATGCAGTAAGATAGATATAACAAGATAAGAGTAATGCAATAAGTAAATCAAAACAAGTAAACACTTATGGTTTATAGTGGTTCGAAGGTAGTGTAAGTCTTCTACGTCCACTCTACTCCTTCCCAGAGGAGGAACTTCGTTAGGTCAGTTCGAATTACAAGCCCAACTTTACAAACATCTTCCTAACAAACTATACTTATAGAATCTCAGATTCTTAGGTTACAAACCCACACAGGGTACACAATCCCACACATGGAAAGTAGCCTATTTCTAGACTACATACTTAGCAAGGATACAATCCTCTCAACTAAGTACACCTAAAACAACCTAGCGCACACAACACAATGGTTAAAAGATAAAAGGTTTTCTTCAACTGGTGTGAAGCAGTTTTGATCTTTGGAAGCTTCAATGCTATGGTAGACTGCTCCTGGAAGGTTGAGTGGCTGAACATGTATGAGCTTCAGCAGCTTTGAAATATATCTGAGTTTCCTCTCGACTCTGTTCAGCAATGTCTTCAGTCAGCCACACCTTCTATTTATAGATCTTGAGAATATATCCGTTGGGGAAGTATCCGTTGAAGGGGAACACTTCTCCATCTTGAATTCAAGCTTTGATCTCCAAAATCTTCTTTGTGGCCGCATTAAATGCTTCTGAGTTGTTCCTAACATGTGCATTTAATGCGCCCACCATTTGCTTCTGGACCTCTCTGACATTCTTGTTGTCTTGTCAAGTCAGTTTGAGTCCATGGCTGAAGTTCATGCAACGACTACTTGATGTCAGTTAGCTTTGCTCTTCTTCACCCTGCATGATCTTTCTGATGCTGCTTCTTCACCCTGCATGATCTTTGCTGCTTCCTTCAGCTTACTGCTTCCTGTAATCTGCTGACATCTTTCTGCATGTAGCTTTCTGTTTCCTTCGTGCAGCTTTCAACATGTTGTTTCCTATAGCTTGCTATCTCCTTTTTGCAGCATCCTATCTACTCCAAATGCAGATACTCTCTTCAACTTGTTGTTTCTTACAGCTTGCTGACTCTTAGAAGATGTGATTCTGTTTCTTCTAAGGTTGGTTTTCCTTGACACTTGGAAAACCATTACATGGTCTTTTAACTTAAGGTCATGTAAATAGTATAGAAACTAGGTACTGACATCCCTAAGTAAACTGTTTTTGTCTCATCAATATAACTACTGAAATATCCCAACACAAATATATTTAGAGATATAAATAAATGTACTATTTATATGTTAATCTTATTTAAGGTTATAAGACAATACTAAGTTTATATTTAGATATATAAATAAAGGATGTTGTATATGTTTATAATCTTATTTAAGATAATATTAATTTTCACTAGATAAAAGCTTTCCATAAGAATTGAATTAATGTGCAACTTCATTTAGAGATATAAACACACGTGTTCGGCAACTTAATTTGTCATTGTGATTACAATTAAGTCATGCCTAAATTTAAGTAAGAATTAATGGGATTTGGTTAGATTTACAATAAATTATCGTAAAGCTCTTCGATATTATATATAAAGACTAAATTGTATAAATCGTCTTCACCATCTTAAGTAAATTGTTGTTACAATTTAATCATGCCAAAATTATGACGTGAATTATTGAGATTTGATATGTCAAAATTACTATTACCTACTCTTCAATATAACAAATTTTTAAAACTCAACATGTAATATTAATCATAACCATTCTTGCTTATTACGACAACACCTACAACCTTCAAGTAATCTCTCTCAATCAATTGTATATTTGATGAAATAACTTATTTTCAATTTCTATGTCAAAATTGTTCTATACGTGATATTTTAATATATATAAAACATCTTGAAATAGTTGTCATTCATCCATCCAAGAAAACATATACAATTAGGGTTCAGTTATCAGATCATGGTTTGTACCCTCAAAGAAAATCCATCAAAAAATAACTAAATAGAGATGATATTGGTGGATGATAAGGTATTTTAAGAACACCTCATGTTATTACCAAAAATTGGTATATATTCTTCAAATGATTGGTTTAGGAAGGTTAACATGTCAATCCTATATTTCTAGTATATATAGTAAGACCACATGTGTATATATAATATTATAATCAGTAATTATAGTAATTTACAGTAACACTATGAATATGGTGTGTTTAGTAAAAATTGGGGTGCGGATAGCCGAGCCATATCTTTATATATATATAAGAAGGACCAAAGTGCCACATGTCAAGCCTACAATGATTTCATATTAAATATGTTAATTAATTGCTAAAAATTTAATGTTGATAGGAAATATTATTATTACTAAATAATAAATAATATAGAAATATTGATTAGATTTATTTAATTAACATATGCTAAAGTTCAATGATAGGAATTATTATATATTTGAAATTTGTTAAATTTAAAAATACAAATAAAAATAAAAATAGATACAAAAGAAAAAAAAACTAAAATAAAAGTGGGCAACTTGAAAATTATTATTCAAACTTAATAATTATTGAAATCAAATAATTTTTTGAACATATGCTTTAAAATAAGCTATGAAATTTATTTGTGAAATCTTGACTTTCATTTTGTCTCATTTAATTGAAAATAAAAGTTTAGGGTTGTTACAAATGTAAACAATAAAAAGCAAACTAAAAGATATGGTAGGGTGGGTTGAATACTATAATAGGTATAGCAATGTATATTTAAAAAAAAAAAAAAATTAATGAACATCTACAAATGCAACACATATTTTGAAAATTAAATAATTATCTTTATATATATATATATATATATATATAAGAAAGGACCAAAGTGCCTCATGTCAAGCATACAATGTTTTCATATTAAATATGCTAATTAATTGCTACAAATTTAATGTTGATAAGAAATATTATTATTACTCAATAATAAATAATATATAAATATTGATTAGATTTATATAATTAACATATGCTAAAGTTCAATGATAGGAATTATTATATATTTGAAATTTGTTAAATTTAAAAATATAAAGAAAAACTATAAATAGATACAAAAGAAAAAAAAACTAAAATAAAAGTGGGCAGCTTGAAAATTATTATTCAAATTTAATAATTATTGAAATCAAATAATTTTTTGAATATATGCTTTAAAATAAACTGTGAAATTTATTTGTGAAATTTTGACTTTCATTTTGTATCATTTAATTGAAAATAAAAGTTTAGGGTTGTTACAAATGTAAACAATAAAAAGCAAACTAAAAAATATGGTAGGGTGGGTTGAATACTATAATAGGTATAGCAATGTATTTATTTTTAAATAAAAAAATTTTAAATGATCATCTACAAATGCAACACATATTTTGAAAATTAAAAAATTATCTTTATATACATAAAAGTAAGACAAAGTGTCACATGGCAAGCCTACAAATTTTTCATACTAAATATGCTAATTAATTGCTACAAATTTAATGTTGATAAGAAATATTATTATTACAAGATAATACATAATATAGAAATATTGATTAGATTTATCTAATTAACATATGCTAAAGTTCAATGATAGGAATTATTATATATTTCAAATTTGTTAAATTTAAAAATATAAAGAAAAAATATAAATAGATTCAAAAGAAAAAAAAAAACTCAAATAAAGTAGGTAGCTTAAAAATTATTATTCAAACTTATTAATTATTGAAATCAAATAATTTTTTGAATATATGCTTTAAAATAAATTATGGAATTTATTTGTGAAATTTTAACTTTGATTTTGTATCATTTAATTGAAAATAAAAGTTGAGTGTTGTTACAAATGTAAACAATAAAGAGCAAACTAAAATAAAATGGGTGGGTGGGTTGAATAATATAATAGGTATAGCAATGTATATTTTTTTCAAAATAATAATAATTTTTTAAATGATCATCTACAAATGCAACTCATATTTTGACAATTAAATAATTAGTTATATATATATATATATATATATATATATATATATATATATATATATATATAAAAGTAAGACCAAAATGTCAAATGACAAGCCTACAATGTTTTCATATCAAATATGCTAATTAATTGCTACAAATTTAATGTTGATAAGAAATATTATTATTAAAAAATAATAAATAATATAGAAATATTGATTTGATTTGTCTAATTAACATATGCTAAAGTTCAATGATACGAATTATTATATATTTGAAATTTTTTAAATTTAAAAATATAAAGAAAAAATATAAATAGATTCAAAAGAAAAATAAAACTCAAATAAAAGTGGGTAGTTTGAAAATTATTATTCAAACTTATTAATTATTGAAATCAAACAATTTTTTGAATATATGCTTTCAAATAAATTATGGAATTTATTTGTGATATTTTGACTTTCATTCTGTATCATTTAATTGAAAATAAAAGTTGAGTGTTGTTACAAATGTAAACAATAAAGAGCAAACTAAAAAAAATGGTGGGTGGGGTTGAATAATATAATAGGAATAACAATGTATATTATTTTTCAAAATAATAATATTTTTTTAAATGATCATCTACAAATACAACACATATTTTGACAATTAAATAATTGTTTTTTCATATTTTTATATTTAATGTTAAATTAGACGATATATATTGCACAAATCATAAATTTAATTTTGTTGTGTAAATGATATTTCAATATTTTTAATTTCACTAAATATAATTTTTTTTATTAAATCCCGTGTATTACACGGGCCCTATACTAGTATATATATATATATATATATATATATGTGTGTGAAGATTAAGTATGTACGTAGGATGGGCTGCTCATGATTGGTTTAGGAAGGTTAAAACTAGAAATTTGTAATTAAAGTAACTTTTATTTCAATGAAAATATATAATATTATAATCAGTTTCTTTTAACTAAATAACACGTGTCATCTCCAACGATCAGGATCGACCTTGAGTTAGGGCGAGAAGGTCGACGGCCTAGGATCCTATTATTCAAGGGGCTGTAAATTATATTTATCGTTTACGTAAAAATATTTAATTTTTTCTCCACGGGTCATTTTCTCTTTTTCGCCACATGCCCCCAAAATGTTAGGATCGGTTCTGCCAACGATGCACAAAAATCACTTTTATTCTGTGACTTTTCTTCTTCAATGATGCTGTAAATTATTGTGCCTATTTTTCTCAACTGCTAATATTGTTTCAGGTTTACACAGGTTAACCTTTGCACTATCTTTTTCTTTTCTTTCCTTTTTCTTCTTCTTTTTCTTTTTCATTTTATTTTATTTTCTCTTTTAATTCTATTCGTTTTCTTTTATTTTTTATTTTTTCCTTATATTGAGTGCTATTAAATGTTATAGAGTGCTATCAAAATTTGATTATTTAACAATAATAATGAATATTAATAAATATAAGACAAATACAAAGTAAAAAATAATTAATAATAAGAAATATTTATTTGTATTGCAAAGTTTTGCATACCATTTGAAACCAATACATATTACATTAAAATAGTGCAAATTTTATACTAAAAAAACTTGCATTGTTGGAGATGGTCTTATAAACATAGAACGTTATGGTCTTGAATAGTATATATAAGGTGCCTGAGAAGAAAAAAAAAATCCTATTGTTTAGGCCTGAAACTACCTATTTAAACTTCTTAGTTTGTTTGAAAGTAGTATTTGTTTTTTAATTATGTGGAATTTGTGTTATGTGAAAGATTATTTGTTTTCTTGGTTCTCCATCCGTGTAGGAAACTATTTTATTCTTAGAATTTATTTCACAAACACAAAAACTTTTATGCACCTAGTGCATGGATCATCCATGCATTCGATCCAATCCGGCCCAAACTCGCCTGAATGCGTCTCCACACGCCCCCACATGCCTGGGTGGGTGCACCCAACCTCACCTAAATTCGCTCTCAGGTATTGTACTTTTATATTATATTAATCATATATTTATGTTATGTTAGTCATACCTTTAGAATTATAATATTTTATACATAAAGGTAGAACTAACATAACATAAATGTATGACTAACACAGTATAAAGGTCAATAGTTTTTTTTTTTTTTAAGTTAAGGTATTGCACTAAAGTTATGATATCTAGATTTAAAAGTATAACTAATATAACATAAAAATATGATTAATATAACATAAAGATTAGAGTAAAAAAAAAAAAGCAAGGATCCGGATCGACCTAGACCCGACCCGCAAGTTGCATGTGCAACAAGTGCACTAGAGTTACTTAAAAAAAAAAAAAAAAACATATAAATTACAAATATCTTCCTCAAGATTTGCTTTTGATTTACAAGTCGCATCTAGTAATGGAGAAGTATTTGTATTAAAACAAAAAAACAAACCTGAAAGGGTGTTTATACTTTATATTACCTCAATCAAATTCACATAAATTTATTATAAAAACTTATATATTAACTAATAGCTTTACTTTTAGCAAAGATTTTGCACAGAACAATCTCAGATGGTACAAATAAATTCACCAGCATTAGACAAAATCCTGAAAAATAAACAGGATATAGATGAGTGGTTTCCATGAAATCATCTGCTCAATGTAAATTTATACCAAAATCTGTGATGTTTCTAAATATAGTAACAAAACCACAAACTGAAAATGTGATCAGCACACAAGGGGTGGGGTGGAGGTTGAAAGAAGGTGGAAGCTACATTCTTCTAAACTTGTAATGTTTATCTGCAACCAATCATCTTCTTACAGATGATCGTCGAGCTTAGACGAGGAGGCACCTTCGCTTCGATCAAAGTAAGTTGTAATAACAAACAAAACCAAAGAAAGAAAAAACACCAAACCTTTGATGATGATTTGAACATCAGTTCTTTACATTTTCTGTAGTGTGTTTGGCTCCCATGGCGAAGAACTCCGTAATGACTTCAAGTGGCATTCCTTTAGTTTCTGGAACTTTTAGGTATACGAAGAACCATGCGATGATGCAGACAACGGCGTAGATGGAGAAAACACCCCCGAGGCCAATGGAGTTGAGCATGACTGGGAGTGAGTATGTGACTATAATGTCACAAATCCAAAATGTGAGTGCACATATTGCGATGCAGATTCCACGGACACGAGTGGGGAATATTTCTGAGCAGAGGATGTTGGGGATTGGTCCGAACCCCATCACAAAGCAGCAGAAGTAAACGATCACACTGACGGTTGAGATGACAGCGTGGGTCACTGACCCCAGATTAACTACGTTTCCGAAGACTAACATGATAAGTGTTAGAATCAGAACGGGGAGAGTTGAGAGTAGAAGCCACCTACGGGATGAAACACACATGTGGTAATGTTGCTGTATATTTAGTCAAAAAAAGGCGAGTTGATGAGCGCGTTGCTAATGTGGCGCAAGGGAGTCTGTTCAAGATCACGATGATCATGAACAACAACCCGTTCTCCTTGTGCCACCACATCATCAGTGGGGCACATTAAGCTATGACTGTGGTGGATGAGAGATTCAGGCAATCACTAAATAAAATCAACATATATTGGGTATATCTGTACTTGAACGCATCGCCACCTAAACAATCGTGATGGATCAATGATGCGACCAAGACAGATTCATGAATGAACTAAGATATATAGAGACTAGTTGACTATATTCGCTAAGAAATTCACAACCAAGAAACTAGTTACCTTCTTCCAGCAATATCCATGAGCCTCATTGCAACACCAATGCTGGGAAGCATCAACAATGTGGTGAGAGCACTGATGAGAAGGGATGCAGAGTCCGAACGAAGCCCCAAATTGGAGAGTAGAACCCCCACACCAGCTTGTTCAAGAATTTGAGGAGTGTAGTACAGAACTCCGTTTATACCAGAAAACTGTCGTGCATCACTAGGATCAATCAGATAACTCACATCCATCACAATTTCACAATAAATCGTGTGTGTATACAAAGGAGTATAGTATTTGAAAGCGTGTTTACTTGCTGAAGAATCTGAAGCCCAACACCAACAACGAGAGCATGTTTGACGCCCGGTTCAAAAAGTTCCATCCAAGTTGTACCTTTAGCTACAGCCTGAGGTTTCTTCTGAGTTGCTGTGCCAATCAAATGCATATCGTCTGCACAAAGGACGGATTGACTAACAAGAGCAGCTGCATGGACGAATTCCCCATCACCAGATATGGAAAGAATTGAGCCACGCCTTGATCCAACACCACCCTCCTGGTGCAAGAAGATCCTCTTAAGACCTCCTGATCTTTTCTCGTCTTTCCTATACGCCAGCTGCCAACCCCCACCTATTCCCATTCCACTCACTTCACCGTGATTGTCCTTCTCAGAGTGCGTACCCTGGCGTGAAAGCAAAGGACTTCTCAAGTGGTCATCGGATTCAGCCCCAGAAGCATCAGATGCATTGTCCTCTTCTCTTTGCAGGGTTTCTTCGTCCCAGAGCTCGTTTTTAACTTGATGCTCTGCTACATTGAACATGCTGCCTGAGAAAAGCATGCTTCCCATTTCTGGGAGCTTCTCATGAACACTTCCAAAGAGAGTTACCATTGGATCCATAAGCATACTCCGGTTAGCTACACTCCCATGACGCGACATTGTTCCAATAGTACTCTGTCCTGTCACTGGTTTGGCTATCCAAGATTGGCCCTCTTCTGCCCCGTATAGTTTGATACGATCTTTATCCACCGCATGATCATGGTGGACAGCTAGATCGTTATCTGGACCGATTATATACTCCTCTATAGAGGTCTCACCCCCAATGCCTAAACCCTCAACTAACAAAGCCATTTCACCTGTCACAAAGATAACAAACTAGTAAGTTATTGCAAACATTGAATCCTAAAGATGGTTTCAATTGCAAAATTTGAAAATGAATATACCAGAGACATCTTCACGCCCACGTAGATGTTGCAAAACTCTCTTGGCCTCTTTCATCTTCCCCTTACTTACGAGCCATCTTGGGGACTCGGGTAAGTAAAACACGGCCAATGCAAAGTAGATGATTGAAGGAATGGAGAGAAGTCCAAGCATCAATCTCCAACTAGGAGAATCCATCATAGACATTCCAAAGACCATGCAGTAAGCCAAGAACATTCCAGTAGAACCAGTGAACTGAGGAAGAGTGTTTAGTAGTCCTCGTATTTCTGGTGGAGCTGTCTCCGATATGTAAACGGGGACGAGAGTGACAGCTAGACCAATCCCAAAACCATCCAAGAGCCTTGCTAATAGGAGCACATACACATTTGGAGCCCATAGCATCACTAATCCACTAAGGAAATATAGAACAGATGAGATTATTAGCATTGGACGCCGTCCAAGTGAATCAGATACGGGCCCTGAAAATGTTGTGATAACCGTTGCTCCGATCAGGGAGGTAGCAACAATAAGCCCTTCCATGGTAGGTTGAGAACTCAAATTGAATTCCTTTTTGATGTAAAGCACCGATCCTGAAACCATTTAATATACATACATATAAAACACTCAAATCTCTTCCAATTGATCTACTGATGTCATAACATTAAATGATAAAACATCAAGAATTTCAATTAGTAGTTAATAGAAACATGAAAACTAATGTCTATAGATGTGATGCTTAAAAGTAAAGTATATATACCAGCAATGGTGGCATTATCCCATCCTTGCAACATGTTGCCAATGGCGGCCGCAATTGCTACGAGCACAGCTCCCCTCATCTTTGATGATTGAACTTTCTAACAAAATGCTGATTTCTACTTCTACTCTTATGAAGATCAAAAATACTTCACAGTTTGCAAAGCCTACAGATGAGAATCTTGATTCAAATCAAGAGACAAAAGAAACACAGAGCAGAGCAGAGAGATTGATAGACACAAATAATGACAAGAAAATCCCAGCAAGAAAAAAAAAAAAAAAAAAGGAACAGAAAAGAGGGAAATGAGAGAAGAATCCATACCTTGACAGATATCAAAAGTGGGGGAGAATAGCAAGAACGATGCATATGCAATGCCAGAAAAGGCCATATTTATATATAGAAAAATTTTAAAAAGGTTGCGGTGTAGACGGGGGAAAATGACAGAGCAACACTTTTAATTATTTCACAGCAAGATGGTTATGAAAATGAAGAAGGAGGCAATCCTGATGGAGACGGATTTAGACCTGCTGAAACGTGAATAGGAGAGAGAGAGAGAGAAAAACCAGTTCAAATGAGAGATTGTTTTTACATGGACATTATTTTATTCAAATGAGCAGACTGGATCTTCTGTACCAAAATTTTTGTCTCATTTATATGCCACATCAAAACTAAACGAACGTAGTTTTGATGTTGGAAAAAACTTATAATTTATAATTCTTCTAATTTGAAAATCAACTAATAATACACTGTGTTTTGACTCGTTATATGCGAGAAGACCTAAATTAATCCTAAGAAATAATATTTTCAAATCCTTAAATATATGATATATCAGTCAACAATAGCCTATATTCTTTTATTATCGGTTTGTGTGAAAGGTAGAAGAGATAGTGGTCCACACATCAACTTTCATCGTTCAAATTTCATAATAATTTTCGATGTTTGATCTTTAATCAAATTTCCTTTTCACCTAATAAAATCTGAAACACTAAATTTCAGAAAATATGAAAGTTATATCTAATGCATTATTTTACATTTAGCACCATTTAGTTAGCAATGTGTATGAAGTAGAAAAGTATTATCAATTGAAAATACATCTTCAAGTTTGATCTCTATTAGGAGTCGTTATAAAGTTTGAATAAAAATATAATCACAAAAATAGATTTGTCTACTTCATGGATAGTTGACGTGTCCATCACCTACAAACACCACATGAATTATAGAATTTGGATTATAGGTGATTGGGTTGTGGGTCGATCTGTCTCATGCAATGCAATAAAAATTCATGAGACGATCTTACAAAAGACTCACTCAAATATAATTCACATATAATTATCTTTCTTTATTTTTTTTGAAATACAGCCAATTAGTGGATTTTAAAAGTAGTTATGTTGTTATATTAATTATTTTGTCATCAAACTATTTTGTTCACTGAATGAAGAAAATAAAATGATAATTATAATTAATATTTGATATCATATTTATGGAAATTGAGCTATCAATCATGTTCTGCAGTTTATTTGGCTCTCTTCCACGGGTGTCTATTAAGTATTGGCTTGTTTTATTTAAAAATAATAATTTTATTATTTTACTTAAATATATTAATTATATCAAAAAAGATATTAGTCGTTTTATAAAATATATTAGTTATATCAAATAAAAATATTATAAAATTCACATAAAGATATTACCTTATTTACTGAAAAAAAAAAAAAGTAAGGGTATTACTTATCACGTAAATATATTAATAATGTAATGTTAAAGTATTAGCGCGTGGGCGTACATGAGTGTGAGTGAAGATGTAGTGCATGATGGTGAATATATTTTTTTTTTTAAATTCGAAAATTAGTCCGTAATATCGGGCATTTCTGCATTATTTTTAATAAGTAGAAGTCTTATTAAATCCTTTTACGGATTTTATTTTATATGAGGGATCATTTCACAATTTACAACCCACCCACGTATTAATGCATGTATCATTTTTGTGAAAATTGATTGGATTTATAGATAGTAACACTTAATCTCACAAACTTATATTTGTAAATCTGTTTCAAACGAGGTATTATATATTTTTTTGATCATAACATCGCGATCGTTTGTCACAGCCAAATCAGCAAAAAGTTTATTGCCATAACATTAACTTATAAGTTGGTCTTCGTCTGACCGCTGTCAGTCGTGGAAGATAAGTTCAATGTCACCATCCAAATATGATGGTATTATTTTTTATTAATTTGCTAATTAAGTCAGTGATGACAGAGTAATATAATTAATTTTGCTAAAATATTAATCTATAAACTAAACGTTGAAGAAACTAAAACTGAATGGTGAAGAAACTATTTTTAAAAATTAATGTCCTTATTTCTTTTGCTGAATATATATATATATATATATATATATATATATATATATATATATATATATTTATAATGAGCTTGAGGGAGTGGAAGAGAATGAGATAATAAAAATTAGAAAATTTATGTTCAATTCTTAATTATCACAATTTGCACTTTTATATAGGTGGAGTGTCATTTGAATTATAAAACTCGTGGTTATGTTGAAAGTATTATTACTTAGGTATGAGAAACTGAAATGCACAAGTTCTCCATAAATTGTGAATCCAAATAAATTTATGTATATATGTATGTAGTACAAAATTTTAGAAAAAACTTTTGTTAAAAATAACTGGACCTCGATATTTGATTTTTTTTTTTCAAGGAAACTAATTTAAAAGGATACCCTAGCTAGTTAATTAATTAAATTGACAAATGACACCAAATTAACTATAATTGTCCGTTTACAAAGTACTGCAATCTTGTAAGCATATATATATATATATATATATATATATATATATTCCTAATAGAAAGTGTCGCCATATGTGAGTGGTGAGTCATTATTTGTATTGACTAATCTTTTCAAAATACAAATTGTAAAGATGATGTCACTGTATGCTTTGATTAAAAGGGTGTATGGGTGAGCTTATAAGATGTAAGGAACTTATAAGTTTTTTTGTGTTTTTGAAATGTAAGGGAATATCAGTTTATTTCTAAAATAAGAGTTTGTATTTTTAAAACACCTTCAAATTTGATCATTAAAATTACACAAATGTCATTATTAATATCGTATAAGCTCCACAATCTTATTTATCCAAACACTTCAACAATTTATTTTAAACTTAAATTTTACATCTTATAAACTCTAAGTACACCCGATAGAGATGCAAATGCTTATAAACTCTAAAAATAAGGTTAGCCAAACACCTTCTAAATTGTCCTAATTTGCCATTTTCTTGTTATAAGTTAGTTTTGAATGTAAATATTTTCCTTAGTGGAAGCATGAAAAGTGTGTATCTAAGATTAGATTGCAAAGTATTCCATAATTGATGAATGATTTTGTTTGGTTGTTAAGTAATTAGTAACAATTTTTTATTTATTTGAAGCATTTTCACATCTTTGCAATGAGCTATACAAATTTTGAGTTCTATTCAAGAGAAAAAAAAAGTTATCCTAATTTGTGAAAACTCACACATACGTATGCAATAAATGTTTTTGTTACATGTATTGTTGTGCGAAAACTAACACTACGCAAGTGTACGTATCGTGACAAGTAATACAGTGGACTTGAAAAGTCCGGATATCAAACCCACTGGGAAAATAATAACTATCTATTTCTAAGTACTAAATTCTCACAACTTTAGAGTGAATCCAAACTTAAGAGTTGATTGTTAACCTACGAAAAAAACAATAAAATAGTGATTGAAATTAAGCAAAGGAGAATTCAACTAAGATTTATCACAATAAACAAACCTAGGATTTTTACCTCCCCTATGTGTTTTAATCTCCCTTATTCTTTTCTCACGCAAGATTCAATTCCCGATTCCTAACCTGAGATGCTAATATTGTAGCGCCCCGAACAAAAAACAAAGCATAATTGAATAATTAAATATTAAACCTTTAATTGAATTATTATGTGCGCTAATTTTGATTGGATAATTTAATTACATGTGTTTCAGATATGTGTTTAATGCATGATTTAGATGGTATATTTTTTAGTCGTGGAACATAGAATATTTTTATACCATTAGATGTGTAATGGAAAAACGAGAAGATAGAAACGAATTAGAGGTCAATCGGAGACCTGTAGCTCAAATGGCGAAGAAAAGGCAAAATGCAAAGATTCGGAAAATCGAAAGATATTTATGGTGAATAGTAACTTAGATATTTTGGATGAATAGTAACTTTCCAAAATCTATAAATAGGGGCTCATTCGATTCATTTTTCACCGTTTCTCCAAACGAGCGTAAAGCGACGAAAACACGTAAGTCTCTCTCTCCTCCCTCTCTCCTCTGTCTTCTGTCTCCAGCGCGCCGCCGCTAGTTGCCGAAAAATTTCAACGTTATCAGTTTTCGCTGATTTTCGCACAGAATGTAGGTCTCGTGGAGACGAGTCTATGACAGTTTCCGGAATTCCATTCCGATGTCTCGTTCTCCGGGAAACGGCAAATATGTCGCCAAAAAACCCTAAACACTAGTTTTACCACCTTTCTCTCTCCTCTATTTTCTCTCTCTCTCCTCCTTCGCCGGAACTGGGGGCTGACCTTCCCGGGGTGTTGGGCTATCTATTGGGGATGGTGCCGCCGCCGTGGGCGACAGCGGCGGGGCTGAAACGAGTGATGGAAAGGTGGTGGTTACAAGGTGTTTTGTGTGTTTCGTTGATGTTTAGGGACTGTTTGGGGTACTATTCATGGCCGCTGGAGGTGGTGGTGCCGACGGGTTAGGTGGCGGCGGCGCCGGTGGCTGCTGGAAGTTGGCTGGAAGTCAGGCGCACTGGGTAGGCGCTGGCGCGCAGGTACGCGTTGTTGTGCGCGCGAGCGTGCGCGCGGTGGGCACGCTGTGCGCGGGCGTGCGCGTGCCGGGAGCCGCTGTGCGCATCGGTGAGTTTTTTCGCGAGTCGGTCCGAGGTGTCGCCGGTGACGAGGTGTCGTCAGTCGGGAGTCAATGCTCCGTTTGAGCTCGTTTCAAAATCAACATTTTGACCAAATTACCATTTTACCCCTAAATCTTAAAACGCTCCGTTTGAGCTCGTTTCAACTCCGATTGAGCTCATTCTTTTTCCGTTGCGACCCAAATCTTACTCTCTTTCATATCAGCCTATTGGACTGAACTTTCACTCTAGTTTCTTCAACCTCAATCTTGAGATCTTGAGATCCATCGCGTCTTTAACGATCGTTCTTTCTCCGAGATCATTTATATCTTTAATTATACTTATTTAGGATCTAAGAAACACCGTAACTTATGTAGGCTACCAGTTGGATTGAGCATTAAGATACTTGATCTTCGATAGTTGCTACTCACGTGGTAACCATCGAACAAGGTGGGGGTAACTTCTAATCCCTAGTAACTATACATTTCTGTATTTAACATACTATAATGATGAATGAACGCATGCTTATGAACTTGTATTTGTTTGATTAGTGGGGGTAACTTCTAAACTTTATTTGTATATCATTTTCCCTATTTGATGTATGAACTGTGGAATCTTATATGAGGTGATTATATGCTATGATTATTGTGTTTATATTACGGTAGTGTGATAAGGATGAGTCATAGGCTGGGTGTTCATTAGGTTGTGTGTCCTTTAGCGAGTCATAGACTATGTGTCCATTGGGCTTTGTGTCCACTAGTGAGTCTTTGGGTTTTGTGTTCATTAGGCTATGTGTCCTTTAGTGAGTCATGGGCTATGTGTCCATTGGGCTTTGTGTCCACTAGTGAGTCTTTGGGTTTTGTGTTCATTAGGTTGTGTGTCCTTTAGCGAGTCATGGACTATGTGTCCATTGGGCTTTGTATCCACTAGTGAGTCTTTGGGTTTTGTGTCTATTAGGTTGTGTGTCCATTAGTGAGTCAGGGGTTGGGTGTCCATTAATGAACCGAAATCTGTGTTATGCGTTATATGTGTTGTGTCTAATTGTTGAGCTAATATATGTTGATTTGTTATAACTACTTAATAATTGTTAAAAGATGGAAAGTATCCCCACGAGTGTATTCAACGCACTCACCCCTATTTTGTACTCGCACTACAAGAGATGAAGAGAATCGTGATGCGTAGAGAGAGGGGTGCCTTATTAGCTGTGACTTTTTCCGACTTTGTCTTTTAAATTATGTTGATCGTTTGTAAAATTAAACTGTTCATCTTCTTTGTAAAGGATCCTGATGTTTTTCCGCTACTATGTTAAATGTTTTATTTCGGCTAGATGTCGAGGATTTGTATTTATAAAATCATATGTTATCTTTTCCAAAGGTTTCTGTTTTATATCATGTACGTCTTTTTCCCCTTCTTTCTTCACGCCCGCAAAGAAAACTCTGATATTTTAATGAAAAGAAAACAGGGCGTGACAAATATAATCATACCTCGTTTCTACGTGATGAATGAATCTAATGCTATGAACAATTTATTGTATCCCTACGCAATTAAATTCATAACAAAGCATTAAGCATAAATCCCAAATATGGCTTCCTAAGGTGAAATCTATATTCCTACGATTTCACATGCAATTAAACATTATCCTGTCCAATTAACTCAAAGGATCTTCTACCACAATTCTAATCATCAAACCAATCTTCCGATATAAATTTGACAATAATATAAAGACACACAAATTGGCCAGATTCATGCACTTAATCAACAACAAGTAGAAGAAAGAATCGTAAATCAAACTTGTTTTAGAATCGAAATAAGGGTTTCATAATTCAACACATAGGGTTCGAATAAAACCCTAGAAAGGAAAACTCTAGCTACTCATTGTCATAAGAAAACTAAAGAAGTTCATAAAGAAACGAAGGAAAATAAAATCTGCTTGAAGTGTTGTCGATCTTCTCTTCTTCGCTCGATCGTCTTACTTCCTCTTGTGGGGTAGAAGTTAAGTTTCTCTAGGTCTTGACATGGTTTATATAGATACCAGGAGGAAGAGGAGTCCTAAATTCGTTGGAAGCACAAAAATCATATTTATTTGAACAACCCACGATACGAGTACCGTAGTATCGGATTTGGATACCGCGGTACTGAGACAGCGTGCTTGAATCTTCTGGAGGTCAATATCGTAGTATTGAGATTTGGATACCGCGGTATTGGGGTGCAGAACCCAGTCTTTAGTTTTCTACTTCGGGTACCGCGATACTGGGTTTGGATACCGCAGTACTAGGCATTTTTCTTCCTTTTTTCGCACGCTTTGTCTCCGTCATCCCGTCTTATCCTCTTGTACTTATAACAACCAATAATTTGCAGTTATGATTCATTTTTGACCAAGATAACACGATAAACGTGCTTACAACCATGTATATCGAGTGTATTTATATCTATATCTATATAATAATAGGACCATAAACAAAAATAGTAGGTGACATTTTCCCGCCCATTTTTCTTTCCATTTTGAGAAAATATTTTTTGCAAAATGATTTCATTATTTAATGGGATGGTGAAGCCATATAATAATTATTTCATTTTAATTTAAAATAAAAGGTTCCACTTTTCTATCTCAAGAAAGTAATCAAGTCAGTAAAAGTAAACTGGGGAAACTAAAACTATCTAAGAAACCTCTTAATCTGATCTCATGTCTCTCATGTCAATAAAAATAGAAGAAAATTTAGGGAAACGAAACGGAATAAGAAGTGTGACAGAATGTAATGATTATTGGAAAAGAAAATATAAAATATAAAATAAAATAAAAAACTGAATCAATTTTGGTTGATCAATCGCCTAAAAAGCCTAATAACTTTTCATGATAAATAATGAAACATTACATATTAAAATAAATGGAAAAATGAAAAAAAAACTTTCAAAAGTGATTATAAAGTGATATGATTACTTAAAAATGATAAAATATCTAAGAAACCTCTCAATCTGATCTCATGTCTCTCATGTCAGCAAAAGTAGAAGAAAAATTGGGAAACGAAACGGCATAAAAAGTGTGACAGAATGTAATGATTATTGGAAAAGAAAATATAAAATACAAAACAAGCTATAGTAATTCAGATGAAAAAACAAAATACTATTTCAAATAACCTCACTCTTCATATTTTTTTATCATTAGTATATATATAACCTCACTCCCAAAACAGTCCACATCACCGAGCATATCTTCTTAGTTCATTTTTCTTTTGCTCTATTACCAATTTCTTCATCATTTTAGCTCTTTCTTAGAGATATGGCTCCATTGTTCAGCCTCATCAAGGAGATCAGTCCAAGAAAAACTGAGTGGGCTTTGAAAGTTCGTTTGATTTCGTCGTACCAAATACCTGCTTACACCAATAGGAGAGTTGTTCAGTCACAAGAATGTGTTTTCCATGACATAGAGGTAATGTTTCAATAGATATATTTGATTTAAAATATAATGTAGATACAAAAAATTACAATAAAAATAAACTGAAACTTTTAAATATACTGTAGGGTGTACGTTTGCATGCTATAATAGATCGAGATTTCGTGGCAAGACACACTTCAAAACTACAAGATGGCAAGTTGTTTGTTGTGAAGAACTTCATTGTGGTTACAAACAACATGCAATATAAAAAAGTGAGTAAAGTGGAGGAGAGGTTCTATTGCTCCAATGTGAAAAGTTTTACAGTAGAGGAACTCCAAGGTTTTTGATTATATTTATTTGGATTGCATTATTTCTGATAGTATTAAGTGTTTTAATAGGTTGTTTAATGTTGTATTTGTTGTAATATAATAGGTATAATATCCAAGTACGGGTACAGGATGAAACAAACAATGAACTTTTGCTATTGTGGGATGAACATTGCATTTATCTTATAGGTAAAACTGTTTCAGATGTCAGAGATGAGAGTGATAGGTAGGAGAAGGATATACTACTAACATTTATATAATGAAGAAGACAACATGCTATATAAGTCTACTAATTTTTCTTATTGTAGATGCAAGAAGAAGAACATGGTTTTCTTCCCCGTGCAGTTAAGACATTGTTAGGGCAGAAAGTTTTATTTAAAGTTCAAGTGAAGCCTGACCAGCTTGATAATTTCAAAGGTGCATATAATGTGACAAAAGTTACAAAGTATGAAACTTTAATGTCGAAATCTTCTTCTATCTATTGCGAAAGTCAGGTTTGTTGTTGATTAAAATTGACATGAAAACTTTGCATTTTTTCAAATAAGTTAAACTTCGTTTAAATGAGTTATTACTGACCCATACACTCTTATAGAGTTCTGGTTTTGTGTCAAAACTACAAAAGGAAGAAAAGGAATCTGAGAAGGTAATCAAAATAGCTCAAGTCTTTATTCGTTAAATTTTATAAATAAAATTCATTATAACAGGCTTGATAACTTACTAGATTTCATTTGATTTTTTCAGCTTTGTTTATCTGATGATGAAGTGAGCACACCTTTGAAAGTTTAGAAGAACAATGGATGTGGGCAAGATTCTGTGACAAAGAGGAAGTTATTTGATGAATTTTCAACTAATGCAGCATCAGAGAAGAAGAAGAAGGCTTTTATGAAGCAAGAAAATTAGTGAAAATTAGGCTATTTCAGATTATCAAGTTTTTAAGGTGTTTATGTTGTGCACTCTCTGTTTTAGTTAATGTTTCATGATGTGATTTAATGATAAGTGACTGCCTAAGACCCTTGATGTTTTGTTATGTTTTTTGCTTAGGGTCAAGGTCGATTAAGCATTATGTAATCAACATTTGATTTAAGTAACACATTGAAGGGTTTTGTTGAAATGATCATTTTTAAAATATTTTATGCTTTCGCATGGTTTGTTTAGTTTCATGATTCAGTTTGTGTTTTGATAATTTGCTATTGTCCAAGACTCATGATGTTTGTGATGTATTTTGTTTAGACTCATGTTTTGCTTAAACAATTTTGATTGAAGTAATATAATGTTTTTAAAGCATTATTTTACAGAATAAACATTCAAAATATACTTAAACATTATTGAGTTTGTGTGATGTATTTTGCTTGATTTAATTAATCAAAGAGATAGATATAAACTATTAATTGTAAGAGAATCATATAAAAATATGACAACTCACTTACTCAAATACAAATGATTGACATGCAAACTCAGTACTACTCAACTCAACAAAAACTAAACAATTCTTTGTCTTTGCATTTTATCATGTTCAAACTAAATATACAAGAAAATATAAATGTAGAAAGTATTCGTAAAGAGAACTTATCATTTTTCAGCATATATTTAGAATTTTGTTTGACTTGATCTTCCATCCAACTAGGTTTGCAATCCTGCATGACCACAATATGAAATATTAATAGCACATATAAAAGTCAAAAAAAAAATTAACACTGTATATAAAATTTTGAACATATAAAAAGAAATTCCTTTTCATTTTAGAATTATAGCTCATACAAACTTATGAGAAATTTACAATATTCATCATAATAGGATCTCTGATATATAGATAAACATGCAATCATAAATGTTGATGATCAATGTATCATCAATGAAGGTATTAGAAAGAGATTATTCCAAAAAAGTTTATATTTTATATTCTTAACAGTTTTATACGTATAAACAGTTATTATTTCAGAATACTTATTTAGTCCATTATATAATTCAATTTCTACAAACAGTTATTTATAATGTAGATCATGATAAGAAGATTATTTAACCTAGAAAAAGTGGTAATAAAAAACCATTATCACGGACCCCTATGTATATCACTTACTAGTCTCAGCTTTTTCTTTTCAATTACAGTAGGTGCAGATTTTCAGTCTTTTGGAATACTTAAACAATCATGATTATTGTTAGGGTTTCTTTAAGCACTTCAACTTTTTATAATTGTCCTCTACAACTTTTTAAATATCATAGACAGAAAACAGATTGTGATTGTTCTCTCAAGTTATACTCTTAACTGATACATTCAACTTCTACTCCTAATAATAAAGATGAGGAAGCTTACAAGTTCTACTATCATTAATAAAAAGAGGCCAAGACAAGAATATTTAATTGAAGGTAAGTTTTTTAGTTTGGAACTATTTCATTTCTGTATATTATTTATATGAAACACTTTTCAATTGCAACTATATATGAGACAAATAGGCATTTACATGTACATATCTGACATCTATATGAGAAAAGAGCAAATATTTAATTGTTAGATTTTTTTTGTCTTTAGAACTGTTAAGTTTATACAATTTAGATGATAATTTTTTAGAGAATTTTTTCCGATTAATCTTAAATATTACACTAGCTGCATCTTCAACACTAAAGTTCCTATAGATGATAGTCAATAATGAATGCAAAACAATATAAAATAATAGAACAAATATCAACTTATCTGAATTGATTCGATTCTTCGATCGAGTTTTCTGTAATTTTGGGCTCTTCATAAAGGAATCCCTCAGTTGACAAGGTATGAATAGATAAAATTTAGCACAGATTTTGTCGAACTCTAACAGATATAACATATTTGAAATGACTGTCCAATTTTTTTTAAAAGGAATAGAATAATAACATACTTGAAGCCCCAATCAAGAATCACATACTTGGAGCCCTAAAACACAGAAACTAAAGGAAGTCAGACGAATTAGAGATTGATAGGAATTTGAGAGTCTGTGGAGATTGTTGGAGTTCGAATCACACATGCACCTCATTCACCAGTATAGAGTTTAGAGTTTGAATATTATGAGTTGGATAATAGAGATATGAGTTGGGCATTCATAATTAAAATAATGCATGGTTAATAATGAGCTGGGCTTTGGGAAACAAGTACTGAGTGCATTAGATTTCAAAAAACTAATCTTTGGTCTTGGATTTTATTTATTTTACGGCTTGATTTGAATAAATTATTTTATTATATATATATATATTTAATTTGCTAATGAAAGTTATTTCACACAGGAAATGAAAATATTACAGAAAGCGGATCTCAAAATGAAATTTCTCAACATGCATTTAGAAGCATATTTATTCCCTTTTCAACCACCCCTTTAATCAATGTTACAAATGGTAGAAATATATATGTATATATATATATATGTATTGATATTTCAATAAAAATATTTTATAATGCCTTTTTATTAATTTATATAGTTTGAATGTAGTTTGTTCATCGAGCAAGGTTCCAAAGAAATCATTTTCGAAATTAATTGGTTTGAATGCGGAATCATCTAAACCATCTACAATCATCGATTCAAATAAGTCAAGCATAATTGACTTGACTGATGATGATATCATGCCAACGGAGAGAGATCTATTATATAATGAAGATATATTAATGAGTCATGATCATATGAATGCACCGTCATATAGAATATCTCAATTTCGTGGATTATAAGAATTCGATTTAATTGATTTAACTGGTGTTGAAGACGTCACAAATGATCATGGTAAGTTTTATAATATGTTTGTAATTGACTTAAATTCGTCTTACAATTTATTCAAGTTAATGATTTTTTCTTTTTATGTTTCATAGTGAACGGGGAATTTCGCAAGGAAAATGACAACTCTTCTATTAGTAACACGTTAATGTTTTTTCTTCTTTATTTACATAAAAAATTATTTTTTGATTAATGTTATTTATATTTATAATTATCTATTTTTTTAGAATATTGGAGTATCGGCGATCCTACGTACAAATGTCAATTTTACGGTGCGTTCTTTTGGTATGAAGAGAGATTACGTTCATACGCAAACTCAAGAAATCCCAAGTATTCATTGTGCTGCAATCAAGGCAAGGTTCAACTTCCCCCATGAAGGAACCTCCAAAAACTCTTCATGAATTGCGATGTGGAATTAGTCATAAGAGTAGACACTTTTTAGAAAATATCAGATTATATAATAACATGTTTTCTTTCACTTCTATAGGCGGTAATATTGACACAACTCCAAACCAAGGGCATTCTCCACCTATATTCAAGTTGCATGGCCAGAACTATCATTGTATTGGAAGTCTTTTACCAGTTCATGGATCAACTTCCAAGTTTGCTCAACTTTATATATATGATACAAATAATGAAATCGAGACTCGTCTAAAATGTGTGAGGTATATCTTAAATTGATGGTTTTTTTATCGTTTATGTTATAATAATCTTTATTTATCAATAACACATACACACACACACATATATATATATATATATATATATATTGTGTTTGTAGGGGAAATAATAACTTGAATACCCTCCACTCAGAAATAGTCTCGGATTTAAAGGATAAGTTGGATGAATAAAATGTTTTAGTGAAGAGTTTCCGAATGACAAGAGATAAGATTTTTTGAAGGTGATAACTCTAATGTGAGGTTGAGACTTATTGGTGGTAGAGGTTTAGATCCACGTAGATACAATTTACCACAAACAAGTGAAGTTGCTGATTTGGTAGTAGGAGATTTTGAAGAATGTTTAGGAAATAGAGATATATTGGTTGAAACTCAATCAGGTCTTCTGAAGAGGATTAATGAGCTGAACGCAACATATTTAGCTTTGCAATATCATCTTCTTTTTCCTTATGGTGAAGATGGTTATAGAGAAGATATCCCATTTGCAGAGTCCAGACTATCAATGGGTGGTGGCAGGAAGAAAGTAAGTTTGAGGGAATGGTTTGTGTATAGACTACATGAAAGAGAATTTGAGCCTCCATCTATTTTGTTTTCTCGAAGATTAACACAACAATTTATTGTTGATGCATACACTATGGTAGAATCCGCAAGATTGACATATATACGCACACACCAGAAACAATTGCGGGTTGACATGTATAAAGGACTAACTGAAGCTCTCCTACTTGGTGAAAATAAATCATGCAATTTAGGAAGACGAGTAATATTACCCCCTTTCATTCACTAGTGGTGTTAGATACATGATTCAGAATTATCAGGATGCAATGGCTATCTGCAGATGGATTGGTTATCCAGATTTATTCTTGACTTTCACATGCAACCCCAAATGGCCTGAGATTGTTAATTATTTGGAAAGAAGAGGACTTAAAGCTGAAGATCGTGCAGATATTGTAAGTCGTGTTTTCAAGATGAAGTTAGATGGTTTGATTAAAGATCTCTGTCAAAATAAAGTATTCGGTATTGTAAGAGCAGGTAATTTTACTTTTATTAAATTTACATATTTATCTATTTGCATTCATATATTAATTTTTGATTATATTTAATTTATTTTTGTAGTCATCTATACTATTGAGTTCCAGAAATGAGGTATGCCACATGCTCACATCTTACTATTCTTGAACAATGTTAATAAATATCCCACTCCAAGTGATATTAATCGTATCATATTTGTTGAAATACCAGATGCTTCAAATGATCGAGCATATCATAAAACAGTTTGTGAATTCATGATTCATGGTCCCTGCGGAGCTTCTTGGCCTAATTCACTATGCATATCTGAAAATCGTTGCACCAAACATTTTCCAAAGAATTTTGTTGAGACTACATCAATTGATGAAGATGGATATCCTATCTACAGATGAAGAAATGATGGATCAATTGTAATGAAAAATGGAGTGGAACTCCACAATCGATATGTCGTTCCTCATAACAAGTACTTATTGTTAAAATATGGGGCTCATATAAATGTTGAGTGGTGCAATCAATCACGGTCCATCAAATATTTGTTCAAATATGTGAACAAGGGTCATGATCGAATTACTGCTTCTTTCTTTAGAATCAACAATGACAATAATTCAGCTCCTATTGTTGATGAGATAGATTTATTCTATGATTGCAGATATATTTCACCATGTGAAGCAATGTGGCGAATACTTGGATTCGAAATTCAGTTTAAAAATCCTCTTATGGAACGATTAAACTTACATCTTCCAAACCAACAACCAATAAATTTCTCTGATAATGATCCCCTAGATACTGTTCTGGATCGGCCATCTGTCAACCATAGCATGTTCATTTAATGGTTTGAAGCAAACAAAAAATATCCTGAGCAAGATCATTAACATATGCTGAATTTCCTCAAAAGTTCGTTTGGAAACAATCAACCAAATAATGGGTACCAAGAAAAAGAGGCTTCTCAATTGGTTGTATTTTTTTATATTCTTCTAGGCAGTGGCGAATTATACTACTTGTGTTGCCTACTAAATGTGGTTCATGGGCCAATTAGTTTTGATGAAATAAAAACTGTAGATAATGTGCAGTATTCTACGTTTCGTAATGCTTGCTATGCCCGAGGACTATTGGAGGATGATAAAGAATACATTGATGGGATTATTGAAGCAAGTCAATGGGCTTCAGCATTTTCTTTGAGAAAACTATTTGTGATAATGTTGTCATCAAAAAGTTTAAGTCGTCCTGAATGCTTATGGGAGGAATGTTGGATTCATCTATCTGACGATATTTTATATAGACAACATTCTATTCTTAACCATGAAGGTACACTCAATATTCATTAATCTCTTATTTTATACTTTAAGTATTTTTAACATGATGTTTAATTCTATATTACTTAACTTATTTTTTATGTTGTTTTAGATTAATCTTAACTGAGAATGAAATCAAGAATCTTGCTTTGATCGAAATTGAAAAGTTGTTGAGGAACTTTGGTATTAGTTTGAGAGATTTTGAATCTATGTCGTTCCCAGACATGTCTAATGCTTCTTCATTGCAAAATAGATTAATTTATGAAGAATTACAATATGATCGAGACGTTTTGAGTGAAGAACATTGAAGTCTACTCGCTAACTTAATAGATGAGCAACGTTATGTATACGACATAGTGATTCAAGCAGTAGATTCTAGTAAGGGTGGAGTGTTCTTCGTTTATGGTTACGGAGGAACTGGAAAAACTTTTGTATGGAGGACTTTATCAGCAACTTTAAGATCAATGGGAGAGATTGTGCTAAATGTTGCTTCCAGTGGAATATCATCTCTTCTTCTTCCTGGTGGAAGAACTGCCCACTCTCGGTTTTGTATTCCTTTAGATCCTACTGAGAATTCTTCATGTGCTATCAATCAAGGGACTCCATTGACTGAGCTAATTGTTAAAACAAAACTTATCATATAGGATGAAGCTCCAATGATGCATAGATACTACTTTGAAGCTTTGGACCGAACTTTAAAAGATATAATGCAGTCAATAGATCTATTGAATAATGAAAAACCATTTAGAAGAAAAACTATTGTGTTTGGTGGAGACTTTCATCAAATATTGCCAATTATTCCTAAAGGAACTAGGTAAGATATCATTCATACAATGATAAATTCTTCTAACATTTGGAGGGATTGTAAGGTGTTGAGGCTAACTAAGAATATGAGGCTTCAATGTCAAGACGAAGGAGATGGTCTTAACCAATTAAAAGAATTTTCTGAGTGGATTGCAAATATTAGAGATGGTACGATTGGAGACCACATTGATGGTCAGTCTATTATTGAAATTCCAAATGACATTCTTTTGAATAGTTCAGGAGATCCAATATCAATCATCGTGTAAAGTACTTATCCTTCATTTGAGAAGTCTCGTGATAACCCAATTTTTTTAAAAGATCGTGCTATATTGGCTCCTACACTTGATGTTGTTGAGAGCATAAATGATTATACAACATCATTGAATTCTCGAGAGGCAAAAACATATTTGAGTTCTGATAGCGCATGCAAATCTGATGTAAATGTGGATACATTGGCTGATATTCACACAACAGAATTCCTGAATGGAATTAAATGTTCTGGAGTTTCGAATCATGAGATTAAATTAAAGGTTGGAACTCCAGTTATGTTGTTGCGGAACATAGATCATTCTCTTGGTTTATGTAACGGGAATTGATTGGTTATTTCAAAGCTCGAAAACCATGTATTGGAAGCTAAGATTTTATGTGGAAATAATACTGGTAAACAAGTTTTGATTCCAAGAATGTCCTTAACTCCATCTGATCCGAGAATTCCTTTCAAATTTCAAAGAAGACAATTTTGTTTAATGGTATCATATGCAATGACAATAAATAAGAGTTAAGGTCAATCACTCTCACATGTAGGACTTCTACTGAAGAAGTCGGTTTTCAGTCATGGCCAATTGTATGTTGTTGTTTCAAGAGTGACAAATCGCAAGGGTTTAAAAATTTTGATCTGTGACGAGGATGTTGGGAAAATCCCATGATAGTTTTGATGAGATAATGTACTAATTTGATCGAAAATTAGAGTACCCGTTCTCCACATTTTATAAGTGGAAGAATAAGACCTATAAGCATAAAATCATGATTTTATAAACAGGTCTTAAAGAAAAAGAAAAAAAATAAGGAGAAAGAAAAATGATTGAAACAGAATCTCAAAGAACACTTATGATCAAATGAGAATCGAGCAAACAGAAGATCAGAGGAAGGCCAAACAGACGACTAAACCAAGAAGATTTCACAGAAATAGGATGCTGACAATGAGAAGTCAAGACAGGAAGCTGACATCCTAAACACCAGTACTGAAAAACAGAAGCAGCAAGCTGACAATCTCAGCTCATTTATCACAGTACAAAGAATGTACAATAAAAACAGTATGAGGAAGGTTGCTAACAAAGAGTCGTTGGACAGAAGTTTGAGCCAGACCAATGAGAAGATGCCACCTGGAACTGCGGCTCTACAAAAAGTCTGTAACCAGGGTATGACGCCATTTAATGTGGATATGAGTAGGACATGGCCTATTCTTTCAAGTTGTCAATCACATTAATTGCAAAGATATGGAGGATCACATTTAAACTACAACAGGAACAATGTCTCTCTTCAACGGGCATATTCCAAAATATCTATAAATAGGAGGAATGAGTGACCAAGAAAGGGACTGAAGCTTTGAACAAAAATTCCTAAAGCTTTAAAGAACTCTACATATTCTCACAATCTTTCATTCAAAGCTAATATCAAGCTCAGCCACTCAACCTTCTAGAAGCAGTCGACAAACAACATCTAAACCTTCAAAGATCAAAACTGTTTCACACAAGTTGAAGAATCATTTGTTTTCTTTAACCATTATGCTTTGTGCGCTAGGTTGTTTTATGGTATACCTTAGTTGAGAGGATTAGATCTTTGCTAAGTGTGTAGTCTATAGAGATAGATTACTTGCCCTTTGTGGGTTGTGGCATTCGACTAGAATCTGGGATTCTAGTAGGCGTAGTTTGTTAGGAAGAGATTTGTAAAGCAAGGCTTGTAAATCGAACCGACCTAACAAAAATCCTCCTTGAGTTAAGGAGTAGAGTGGACGTAGAAGGATTACACCACCTTCGAACCACTATATATCTTGTGTGCTTACATGTTTTATATTCACTTACTGCACTGATCTCTCTAATCTCATATACCCTATTTCATGCATATTTAGCACCAAGCATAAAAGTTTAACAAAAAGCATACTTGCAAAAAAAACGGTTTTCCAAAAAGAACTCTATCAAGTTTATTCCGCTGCGTTACATTCTGATACCGGATCAGGAACCTGATTAAGCCTTAGGCCAGGTTGCTGATTTGAGACAGGTTGTTGTCCCGTGGTCACGAACCTGTTATAACAGAAAAGTTTTTAAAAAAGAGTTTGCAAAATCGATAAAATCGATAGAGGTTCATTCACCCCCCTCTGAACCTCTGAACACTTGGGACCAACAAGTGGTATCAGAGTAAGTTGGGTTAAAAACCAACTTGACTGGTAACTAACCCAGATCCATCTTTTGCATTTGGATTAATCGTTTTCACTTTCACGAAACCAAAACTCATCTCTTAGCATAAGCATGGATTCCTCACATCATAAACTTTATATGTTCTCTATAGATGAATATGACGACAGGAAGATACGCATGCAAGCCCATCTATTAGCTATGCATGATGAAATGTGGTTCGTCATCACTGAAGGACCACCTGTGATCTACAAAGCAAACACTGTATATGTTGAGCAACTTCATGAGTATAGGCCTACCGAAGCAGCAGCTGAGGCAGCAAGCGGTGTAGTTGAAGACGCAGCTAGTGTTGATGATGACATACTGCCAGGGACAAGACCACAGGAAACTGCACCAAGACTCATAAGAGCACCACCACCAATGGAATATGTTGTCAAGGAAAGACATGAGTATACCCCTGAAGATAGAAAGAGATCGAATCTTGACAATGTGGCCAAGAATGCCTTATTTCTCACACTGGACAAAGGAACGTTCAGTAAAGTCAAAAATTGATCTACAGCTAAAGAGATATGGGTAATGCTAGGGATGATTTGTGAAGGCAATGAACTTGCACGAGACAACAGAATCTCCAAAGCCATCCAACTATTTGAGCAGTTCAACATGAAGACAAGAGAGACCCTGGAACAGCTCGATCAGAGATTCACAGCCATTGTGGGTGAGCTTGAATCTTTGGGTAGAACATACACCCAGAAGGAGAAAAACATGAAGGTACTACGAGCCCTACCCTATGAATGACACAATAAGGAGAACGCAATGAGAGTGTCACTAGACCTCAATACAATGAGTACCTTTGATCTCTTCTCCGATCTAAAATCCTTTGAATACGATATTGAAAGAAAGAGACAGGAGATGGAAGGAACAAACGCAAAGATTGCAGCATTCGTTGCAAGTAGTCAGGTTGTTGTTAGCACAAGTAACAACAAGCTGAAAGAGAAGAAGGGAGAAGAACCTACTGAGGATACAGAAGAAGAAATGGCTCTCCTACTGAAGAAATTCCAAAGATTTATAAAGAATAATCACAAAGAGAACAACTTCAAAAGACAGCCACAAACATCATAAAGAAATCCTCAAGTCAAACCACACCAGCAAGCTGACACAGGATCCAACGATCTGTGTTACAACTGCAGAAGGCATGGCCACTTCATTAGAAACTGCCCTCATCCATAAGTACAGAAGTATACAGAGAGGAAGAGATGAAAATGAGGAATGATAAAAGGAGAAATGAAAAACAAAAGCTTAGAGCACTTCTCACTGAAAATGAAACACTCAAAGCAACAAATGTCTCCAACACTATAGACAAAGATGATCTCTCATCAGAAAGCTCCTACAGCTCCTCATCTGATGAAGAAGCACTGATATGTCTTATGGCCAAGGACTACAAGGACAATGAAGAAGAAGAGGTAACCTCACAATCTCTTGACTCTTCAACTTCAGAAAAGCTTAGCATGATCCAATCTTTTAGATAGATCATGAATGACTTTGAGCAGATAAATTCAGCTCACGAAGAACTTAAAGATGAGAACTGTCAGCTCAAAAGTGAATAGACAGTACTGAAAGAACAGGTTGCTGACCTTGAATATTTCAGTACTCAATGTAGTGAACTGAGAGTTGAGGTCTCTAAGTTCAAACTACTAGTCACTGAGCTAGAAACTGAGAAAATTGAGCTTCAAAACACAATTAGTGTTTATAGCAAATCAGCAAAGAAAGCACAAGAATGTATTCAAAGAACTCAGATCACTAATCAAGGAGTTGGTTTAGGATACTGTGCTAACTCTTCTCAGAATGAAGCCAGCTCATCCAAAGCTGAAAAGTTTGTTCAAGCTCAAATCCCTTTTGCTCAAGAGCCTACCCTCTTTAATGAAAATTTGAACAAAATAAGTATTCAGCAGGAGGAAAATAGTAAGCCTGCAAGGAATCTCAGAAGGCAGGATAATTAAGATGCTGTCAGAAAGAGAAGAAAGCAGCAGTTTTCTAAATTAGATCAAGAACTTTGCTCTCTAAAAACCAAAGCATTCGTGTCAAGGTTTCACCAAGTCTATGCTCAAGAAAGGTATAAAGGAATACCCTTCACAAATAGAAAGTACAGGACTTGGAGGCAGCAAGCTTCTAAATAGATCCCTGCCCAGAATTCTTATAAGATGAGAACCAACATAGCCTCTGGTAAATTAATTACCATAAGGCAAGTGTGGGTTCCGAAAGACACTAACCCCCCAGGATCCATACTTGTATGGGTACCTAAAACCATCTAATGAACTTGCAGGTACAGTTGCCAGGTGGCAGCAGTGATGAATGGTACATTGATAGTGGCTGCTCCAGACATATGACTGGCAACAAAGCCGGATTAAGAGACTTCCAACCACACAAAGGCCCTAAAGTGGTGTTTGGCGATAACTCTAAAGGACGCACGAAGGGTACAAGAAACTTGATCAAAGACAACACAAGTATCAGTGATGTTTCATATGTCAAAGGACTAAAATATAACCTCCTGAGTATCAGTCAGTTTTGTGACAAAGGATATTCGGTAGAGTTCAACCTCAATAAATGTCTGATCAAAGACATCAAGAAAAAAGAGGTTAAGCTCACTAGAACCAGGAGAGGCAATATCTACCATGCTGATTGGAGCTCAACACTACAACCAACCTGCTTCATTGCAAAAAACACCCCTGAACTGAGCAGGTTGTGGCACAAAATGATGAGTCATCTAAACTTCAAGACAATCAACAGGCTAGCAAGGAAGAACCTAGTCAGAGGAATACCAAATGTTGCTTACAAGAAAAAAAGCGTTTGTGGACCATGTCAGAAAAGAAAGCAAGCTCGAAGCTCATTCAAAGACAAAACTCAAAGATCCTCAAACAGGATACTGGACCTTCTACATATGGACTTGTTTGGACTAGTGGAGCCTGTTGGTGTAAGTGGGAAGAAATATTTTCTGGTGATCGTGGATGACTACTCAAGATTCACATGGACCATCTTCCTGGCCAAGAAATCTGACGAAAGAGTATTCTTAGGATACTCCTCAACAAGCAAGGCTTTCAGGATCTTCAACAAAAGAAGCTTGGTCATTGAAGAATCAATTCATGTTGTGTTTGATGAACCTAATTGTAATACTACTGAACTGGAGAAACTGATAGAAGACACATCCAAACTAAAGTTCAAAGATCAGTCAGTAAGATATGTTAATGGAATCTCAGTACCCACTGAAGAAGCCATAACAACCAACATACAACATACTGAAACAAGAAATGAAGTGGTAATGGAAGTTGATCAGCAAGTCAACAGGAATCAGCAAACAAACAGCAGTACAAGACATGATACTATTGAACAACAGAATACTGATCAACAACCAACATTTACCTTTGAACCTGACAGAACGTGGCTTAGAGATCATCCAAGAGAACTTGTGATTGGAGATATTAATGAAGGAGTAAGAACAAGAAGATCAAGACCTCAAGAAACACTGTTTGCATGCTTCATTTCACAAGTAGAGCCTAAAAATGTTGAAGAAACACTCAAAGATAGTAACTGGATTCAGGCCATGCAAGAAGAACTAAGTGGTTTTGAAAGGAATCAAGTATGGAACCTAGTTCAAAGGCCTGATCATCAAGGAGTCATTGGAACCAAATGGGTATTCAAGAACAAGCTAGATGAATCTGGTACAGTGGTCAGAAACAAAGCAAGATTGGTTGCAAAAGTATACTGCCAGTAGGAAGGGATAGATTTTGATGAAACATTCGCCCCTGTAGCAAGACTTGAAGCAATCAAAATCTTTATGGCCTATGCTGCTCACAAAAACTTCAAAGTGTACTAAATGGATGTAAAAAGTGCATTTTTGAATGGACTCCTATCAGAAGAAGTCTATGTGGAACAGCCACCCGGATTTGAAGAAGAAGGAACAGACAGAGTACTAAAATTGAAGAAAGCTCTATATATATGGACTGAAATAAGCACCCGAGCTTAGTATGATACACTGTCACTATACTTGTTGAAAAATGGATTTCAGAAAAGGACAATGGATAAAACTCTGTTCAGGATACTTGATGGGAACAACATATTGCTCGTACAGATCTTGTTGATGATATCATCTTTGGATCAACAAACAAAGAACTCTGTTCCAAGTTCTCCTCACTCATGAAAAACAAATTTGAAATGAGCATGATAGGAGAACTAAGTTCTTCCTTGGATTACAAGTCAAACAACTTAGTGATGGAACCTTCATCAATCAAGCCAAGTACACCAAGAAATTGATAAAGAAGTTTGGCATGGAAAGTAGATCATCAGTAAGCATACCAATTTCCACATCTATCAGCATGGATAAAGATGAAGATGGAAAAGATGTGGAAATCACAAAGTATAGAAAACTTATTGGATCCCTACTATATCTCACAACAAGCAGACCAGATATAGTATTTGCAGTTGGAGTATGTGCAAGGTTTCAAACAGCTCCTAAGGAATCACATCTTGCAGTAGTGAAGAGGATTATCAAATATCTAAAAGGGACTCAAGATGTTGGTTTATGGTATCCCAAAGAAGGAGGATTCAATCTCAAATGATACTTAGACTATGATTTCGCAGGTTGCAAAATAGATAGGAAGAGCACAAGTGGTACCTGTCAGTTTCTTGGACAAAGACTTGTCTCTTGGTTCTGTAAGAAGCAAATATCTATTGCAACATCCACAGCTGAAACAGAGTATGTTGCTATTGGAAGCTGTTGTACACAAATCTTATGGATACAACAACAACTGAAAGACTATGGCATAACGGAAAATGAAACTCTCATCCTTTGTGATAACACCAATGCAATTGCCATCACTCACAATCCTGTCTTTCACTCAAAAACGAAGCATATCATTGTAAGACATCACTTCATCAGAGATCATGTGGAAATGAAGGACATCACACTGAAGAAAGTACATACAGACCTTCAACTTGCTGATATCTTCACAAAGCCGCTTTGTGAATCAAGGTTTTCTATGCTAAGATCTGAACTGGGAATCATCAAGCTCTAAAGTACAAGGAAAAGAAGAACTCTTAAAGTTAGGGGGAACTTACTGACATCAAGTGTCCTTTACAGTTTTCCCTGATACCGTGACAGGATATTAATCCTTAAGAGAAACAGATCTCTACAAACAGTATCCGATTTCAGAAACCTATGGCATAGGAAGATTACAGAACTTAGGTTACTGACTCAGATTGCTGAAAAGAGGTTGCTGAGAACAACATTTAATGATCAACATTTATATGTCTTACAACCTCGTATCATCAACAATAATCTTGGATAATGATTATGAGTGACAAGTTGGCAACTGCATTAAATACAAAAATCACCTTTTTCAAGAAAAAGAGAGAAAAACGTAGTTTTTCGTCTGACACAATCTCAATAATTACAGATCTACCACTCTGTAATTCAAAATCTCAATCGTTGATCAAAACCGTCCCTTGAAATTCTCAATCCTATCCATTGATTAGTTTCAAAACATGGAAAGTTTTAAAACCGTCAAAATACTTGAGTCTCTCTTCATTCATCTCTCCCTCTCTCTCCCAAACCCTCAAATCTTCTCTGCACTCAACTCTTCGAAGACTAAATCTCAAGATCATCAAAACATATGCCATGGCAACTGCAAGAGAAACCAAAGTGGTTGAAGGAAGGCTAGTTAACGTCGTTTCATTTCTAGGAGACGAATCTCCTTACGAAGATAAAACCCTTCTCAACGAAGTCTGGGATCACATCATCAACAACCGATTAGATGGAATGCTGACCACGACATATACTGGATACTCTGCCCCATCCGTAGAAAAATTTTATACGTTTGCCTCACTATCGAAGGATGGAGAGACAATCACCTTCAAGATGGATAAGGATGATGAAGAGGTCCAAACCCTAACAGCAGAAGACATTGCCAAAACCTTTGGCATCTCCGACTCTAGAATGACATATTCTGACCTTACTTCCTACGGGTCAGAATACTTAGAAGAGAGCTGGAATCAATTCAAGTTGGATTCTAAAGAAGTAACCTCCACTGGAAACTTTGGGAAAAAGAAGTTGAAATCTGCATACGAACTTCTTTATGACATTCTAGTCCACACCATTGAGGGACGATGTGGAAGCTTTGACCAGTATACAGTAACCAGATTCAGGATGATGATTGCAGTAATCCGCAAAGAAAAAGTCGATTGGGCAAGAATCGTGTTTCAGAGAACTAGGGAAGAAGTTGTCAAAACCTCAACAGGCAGAGGATTTGGAATTGTTATTTCATCAATTTTGTGCTACAAAAACATTCCCCTGGAGAGAAGTGTTGCCTATGCACCAGGTTGGTACCTAGGTGTAAAGAAAGCTGGAGCAAAAAAAGGAGCCGCTCCACAGAAAAAGCACAAGCAAAAGGAGGTTACTCCATCAAAGAAGAGGAAGTCAAAGAAAGAAGCCCCAGCCCCCAAGAAGAAGAAGGCTACCCTCAGATTACAAGATTCTGATCCTGAAGATAAACTTACTGTTCCAACTGATGTTATTGTCATCACAACAGTGGAGAAAGTTATTCCTGAGGAAGGTACAATACTTGACCAAGATCCTCCAACAGTAGGGAATGAAAAACAGGATACTGAGCACCTTGTGGAACCCCATGATGAGGACGTCATTGTAGCAGAGGAACGTGCTACCTCACTTGGCGAAGGAATGGTAAATTGGAAGGAGATTGACATTCTCAACAGAATTGAAGATTCTATTGAGTCAATCAGTGCTGACGATGCAGCAACAATATTGGATATGACAATGAACTCAATTTTCTAAGGATTCACTCACACTTTCAATAAGTGGAGAGAAATAAGATTGAGTCCTGCAAGGAAGCTCGCTGAATGAGAAGAATGGTTTCAAGTTGAAGATGTAATCCTGTCATGGATTAAGAACTTCGCACAATTTAAAGATGAGAGTGTGGGACTGCTACCATACTTCAGACTGGAATTTTTTGTCCGACATGCTGATGAAGTTGTCAATCTCATACAGGAGAGATTGAACCAACTCTCCACCTACTGGTCAAAGAAACAAGGAGATGATGGATTAATGAAAGATCGGTTAGTGACAGCAGTGGAAGATATCACACAATCTTCAGGCATTGAGACTGTAAGAATCTCGTCAGGTGAAGTTGAACTGGTAAGAGCTCAGTTAGCTATCTGTACAGTTGAAGAAGCTAACAGGAGGATGCTGCAACAGGGAATTAAAATGAGCATGAACCAATAATTCCCATCCCCAAGAGAACTGCAACAAGGAGAATCCAGTTCCACAGCTGCTGAATGCACTGTATCCCCAAAATTCACAGGTATCACTAAAGAATCTGATGAACAGCTGCTAGATTACTCTACAACACCCCCTGATCATTGTTTTCCAAATGCCGATGAAGCAACCCTGGAGGAAGTTGTAGAGGCGGGACTCCTTGTGCTGGCAGAAGCAGCAGCACAGATAGCTGATGAAGACCCTCAGGAAATCACTGAAAGAAATGCACAAACAGAGGGGGGAATCAGCTAGAAGAAATGGTGGAAATGAAGAAGTTGATGAAGAAGAAGCAATTCATGAAGCACCAGTTGTTGAAGCAACCAATAACACAGCACACAACAATAAGATTGAACAAGTTATTAACAATACAATTGAGGAGGTTGCTGAGGTGATTACAACTGCACCAACTCTAGCAGTTGAAATCACTGAGGAAGCAACATGTGAGAATGAGACGCAGGAGATAGTTGTTTTCCAGGAAGCAAATGTTGTTGTTGAACAGGTTGTTGAGGAAAGTCAAACTCCAGAAGAACAGGTTGCTGAGGAAAGATAGATTCCAGAAGAACAAATAAGAAACAAAGAACCTGCTTCAGTGTCCGCTCCACCACCAAACAACGATGGTAGTGATTCATCAAGTGACACTGATGATGAATCAAACATACCCCCACTCAAAGAGCCTGGAAAGATTCCTCTTACTCAACAAGAGATGATGAAGTATCTTGCCGCCAAATAAGTACAGTCAAAACAGCAAGATGAAGAGGAAGCCAAAAGACATACGAGCCAAGCCCTTGCCGTTTTAACTCCACAAGAACCTCAACCAATGGTTGAGATTCCTACTAACACCCAAGAACTGACACTAAGAAGTGTAATGAATGCAGTTTAGGAACTGGCAAAAGCTCTTAACAGGCATCTGGCTAATCACGTGGCTACTGATGACAGTCAATTTAAATCGTCTCTGGGAGATTTGAAGAAGACAATTGAAGAACTTCATGGCACTATAAACGACAAGCTCAATAATGAATTCACTGCTCAAATCTTGTCGAGAGGTGCATTTGAAGAAAGACAGAAGACTGCCAGCCATGGTTCGCAGTAACGGTCGCGGTCATCGTCGCGGACACCACCGTTAAGGTTACATTGCCAAAACGCGGCGTTATAACGGCCGTAATGGATAATTTTTTTAAAAAAAACTCTAAAATTTCTAGAACTTCATGAACATTATTTATATTATGTTTTTACTAAATTAACATAAAAAAATTAAAACTAGAATTAACATATAAAACATACAATTACATACATAATTAATACCACGTGGAATGCCGAGGTGGTTCAAAATCATCATTATCTTCCCTTTCAGGATGAATAGGAAGATGTGAATAATCATAATGGGTTAGATGAGGCCTAGGTTGTTCACGTGGATACTCATGATATACATTGGATAAATCTCGATCAACATATCGTGTTGAACTTGTGTGTGACGGTAGTTCTTGATCATGATGATAATATCCAAATCCTCGATATCCTGTACTGTTAGAAGATCCATAATGATGATCATGGTACCTAGCACTAGTAGGAAATGAATTCACGCTATGTCTCCCACAGTATAACTAGAAGATCCATATCCGTGACTAGGTTGCCAAGTTCCAACCGAACCATAGCTATACTCTATATTCTGAGGACCATAATCAAATGTATACCCTCCTAACCCAAGACTTTGCATTTGGTGATCCACATTTTCATATCTTCTAGAAGTTCCACCAGAATATAATTAATCGGTCCCACTCGAAAAGTCTTGCAAGCCTGCCAAAAACCGACGTTGTTCTTCTATCCCCAGACGATATCCATGATCAGTGTCTTGAGTGGCATAATAGTTCTCTTTTCCTTGTGCCCAAGACATGCCACTATCATGTTGAGCATCCCCTATTCGAGCACTTCTATCATCACGCATCTGACCACCATCATCCCCATCGTTGCCACCACCATCATCCCCATCGTTGTCACTGCTATCATCACTAGTATGATTAGTATCACTGGGTAATGCAACACTTTTTCCTTTGTTTTTTGTTGAAGGTTGCGACATATTACTCTTACCGACGTGCTTTTGAGTATGACCTTCAGCTTCTAGTTTATCTTCATGCGTATCTTCATCTAACCATTGCATGTCATCATGTGATAATGCAGACGGTTCATTCTCTTGAGTCCATTCTTCCAAGATATCATGATCATTGAACACATGATTAAGATAAATGGGACTATAATAATCATCTTCTTCTCTTTTATACATCAAGTTCCTCACTCTTAGTCGCATATTGTAGTGCACAAACACTAACTTATGCAACTTAGCAACAGCTAATCGATTGCGGATCTTCGTATGAATCAACGACCACGTACTCCAATTTCTCTCACAACTAGATGATGAACATGTTTGACTTAGAACTTTGACCGCAATTTTTCTCAGATGAGGAACGTCTTCACCATAGTTTAACCACCATTCAGCTGACATAAATATAAGATTATAACATAATTTTTTTACATGAGGTTATTTAATTTTAATTCAAAACATAAGAAGATAGTAAACCTGGAAGTGTTGTTTTCACGACTCTTTCTGCAAGTGCAGATCCAAACTCTCCATGTTTATCAACAAACAACTTAACCTAAAATAATTAACAGATATATTATCTGAAAGTGCAGAAATATATATAACTTTTAATAATATACAAGATGATATACCTCATTCATTGCTTGTGCTTGTGCATCCAAGTTTGGTTCAAGTCTTCTAATTAAAGTTTTCAAACCTTTTCCGATCTCATCAGTATATATGCAAGTGCCAGAATATTGAAGCAATGGGTTCAAAAAATATGCTGATATCAATTTTCAAAAATTAATAAATGAATGAATTTAAATATATTAAAAAATATGATGTAATATTTAAATAAAGCCACAGATTACCTGCAGCATGCAAATGTTGATGTAATTGTTTGTACCACTTCTCATCTATCACATCCCAAAAAATTTGCCAATCTTTAACAGCCTCTTTTATTGTTAGTTTCGTCATGTCCATTGCTTCATATATTATAGCTAATGTTGGTTTCTTATCTTGATCCACAAGTTTGAGCACCTTCACTAGTGGTTCCATCACCAAAGAAATTTCTCGTGCTCTCTTCCAAAATCTGACATCCATTATGATATTTGAAACATTTTCAGCCTCATTTCTTCTTTTCGAACTTGTATTATTGAATGTTTCCCACTCAGTGGTTGTACACATTCTCTTCAAATCCAAACTATGCTGAAGAAGACTTTCAATGGCAATAAATTCTGTTGCAAATCTGGTAATCCCTGGCCTTAGCAATTCTCTGTTTTCTGTGTATGATCTCATGAGATTAACAAGTTTGTCACTATTGTAAATGAAACTTGTGATCTTTCTCGCCTTCTGGATACATTTTTGTACCTTTGTCATCTTTCCAATATCTTCTAACATCAAATCGATGCAATGTGCAGCACAAGGTGACCAAAATATATGTGGTCTTTCCAACATCAATTTTTCTCCAGCAGCTTTGTTCGCGGCTTCACTATCTGTAACAATTTGGACAACATTTTGCTCCCCTACTTCATCAATAACTTTATTCATTAGAGATAAAAGAAAACAAGCTATCTTTCTTTTGTTAGTGCAGTCTATTGAAGTATGATATATCATTGCTCGATCACAATATATCATAAAATTGATTATGGGATGTCTGTTTTTAGTACTCCACCCGTCGCACATGATTGTGCAACCATATTCTGGCCACTTAAACTTCAATATTGATATATAACCTTCAATTTCAGATACCTCATCATCAAGATAAGTTCCACCTATTTGACGTCCTGAAGGTCCTTTAATTCCTGGCCCAGCCTCAGCAATTGTATTTATCATAGATTGGTAATATGGTCCACTATCAGCAGCATTAAATGGAATAGCATTGAACACAAACCATTTCGAAATAGCCTTACCAACATCTTTGATTTTTTCAGGAGCAAACCAATTCTTGATACTTTTTTGTTTTGATGGGAGCATGTAAGAATCAATCCCGCTTGAAGCCTTATTAGGTCCTTCTCTAACACTAGAACTGCGAAATGTCCCTCGTTTTACACCTGATGTGGACTGCGATGCTCCGACACCAGAATGCCCTGTAATAAAAATATATAAACATTAGATATATTATATAAATGGATAAATATGTATTAAAATGATAAATGTAATATACCATCTGGAAATCGCCTACGTATATCTTCCTCATAATTAGCCATTATGCGGCTTTCTCTCATGGCATTCCTCAATTGTTTCAATTCATCCCTCTGTGATAAACTCTCTTGGTTCATATATTGATTATTAAATTCATCATCGCTTTCATCGCAATCCTTGATGTCAACGAAACACTCTTTTCTGGTTTCGTCCTGAATTGTTGCGATTATTGTTTCTCGTTTCTTTTTTAATGAAGCTCTTGCAACTTTGGATTCTTGAATATGTTTTCGCATAATTGCAGTTGCTTCTTTTGGAGCCTTAGTACATCTCTCCACATTTCCAGGAACATGTGCAATATGTTCTTTACCTCTTGTAATTCCACCGGTTATAATTTTGCCACAATAGTTACATTTTATGGCTCTACTACCATCACCAATAGGACTACAAAAATCCCAACCAATATCACGTTTGGGAGGCATCCTACAAATATTATGAAATTAGTAACTTAATTAAAACAAAAAATAGTTAATCTAGCACAAAAAATAACTACAAATTTAGATATATACTATTTAGAAATTTTCAAACAAGCATCATGAAAATATGGTCAGTTAGTAAAATTGTATAAAGCATCAAGAAATTTTATAGTAAAATTGTATAAAACATCAAGAAAATATGAAAATATGGTCAGTTAGTAATATGGTCAAACAAGCATCATGAAAATATGGTCAGTTAATGAAGCATCAAGAAATTTTCAAACAAGCATCATGAAAACCAGCATAATTCCAACTCGAACTGGACTATTTTTGAAAAATCTTCATAATTCATAAACTACTCCAAACATTACCAAATTTTAACCATAAACTCAAAACTTCATATAGTATAACATACCAAAATAGTTTTGAAAAAATCCAAGTATACATTTTTATAAAAATCGGCAAAGTGGACTGCTATTTCTAAAAATTTTCACAACTTGATTAAACCCACCTATTTTCATAATTAAAATGTAGATTCGACTTTTATAACTCTATCCACCTCAAATAAACCATCTTCACTCAATTTATCACACATGTAATGAGATTAGACAAGATAATAAAACATGCCAAAATACCTTTAGTTCTTGAGTGTTCTTCAACTGAGGCAAGAATTATTGAGGCAAGAATGGACTGGGCAAGAATTTTCAAGAGTGGTAGACTGATAGTTGTTGGTAGTAGTTATTTGAGGCAAGAATCTTGATAAAATATTATGATATAGACAATGTAGCTTTATTGTGCACATGGTAGTGGTCAAGCAGATGTCCTTTTGTGCACATGGTTCGCACTATTGTGCAGTGAATAATTTTGGTGCATTGAATAATTTTTATACAGCTTTATTCTTCCCAATAGTTTGTGCAACTTTATCTCTTTTATGTTGTGAATATTACATACAAGATATTGCATACAAAATATTTCTTTTTGTCAATTTTGTCGATTTTTTGTCAATTTATTACGTTATAACGCCGCGTAACGCCGTTACGTGGCGTTATCACACCGATATCCGAACAAAAAATGTAGACCACCGTTTTTTACCGAATCAGTGACGCGGAGATGGCCGTGCTCGTTACGTAACGCCGTTATAACGGCCGTAACGGGCGTTACTGCGAACCATGCTGCCAGCGTTGATTTGAAATCTAGCTTGAAAGAAGTGAAGGACACTCGGGCTGCTCATGGACTTGTCCTGAATGATCTCAAATAAAGCACCTCCTCTCAGAGCAAAGACATTGCTGAACTCAAAGATGGGTACAAAACCCTAGGAATGCTACAAGGAGAGATGTGATATATTCTGGGAAAAGTTCATCCTGTTGAATCTGCTGACGCCGCCAACCATCAGAATGCTGGTTTTGATGATGTTAAAAAGGGGGAAGGAAAGCGGAAAAAACAAGGAAAAAGAAAGCAGCAGCAGGAGCCTGATAAAGAAATCATTGAATCAACAGCAAGGGAGATTGCTGAGGATAATGATGATAAAAACGAAGAAGAGGATCAGATTCCATTGACCAGGAGACTAAAACGAAAGAGAGCCGACTCTGGAACTGGTCAGGATGCTGGTTCGAAAAAGAATAAGAAGAATGACGATGATGATGCAGACGCTGGAAATATTGCTCCACAAGCAGTAGGCAGAACTGCAACAACTCAAGTTGCTGCCCCTACAACAAGGCAAAGAACATAAAGGCAGCAAACTGAAGGAGACAGAGGAAAAGAATAGGGAAAACAACAACAGGTTGCTGTGTTCAAAGAACCTGCTGGTCGAACAGAACTGGAATCAAACTGGATTTCAAGGCTATGAGTGATTAGCAATGGAGTCTACAACACTAAGAGACACACCTATCCAGATCAAGAAGCTCCAAATTTCAATGGAGATAATGTTTCATCTCCTGGCATAGTCCTACTTGATCAGAAACCAGAAAACATCATTGATCCTATCTTTTGGAACATGAAAATCTTTGAAAAGATAACTCTACCCCAGGATAGAAATCCCAAGTTTGAAGAAATTTGGAACTTCAAGAGATTAGCCTACATGAGATACTTCAGAGATCTGTGCAAAAGTGGCTACTTCAAAAATTATTCCTCATGTGAAAAGGCACTAAAGGAATATCAGTATCTGGCGAGAGAAGGGAAGTTGCCATGGCAAGAAGTGCTGATAAGAAGAGAACTCTTCTACTGTGAAAACTTTTGGCTGAGATGGATTCAGATTACCAGAATAGTCGAACAACTTGAAAAGTCTTATCAGGTATCTATCTCGAACTGGTGGAGAGGCACGGAGTATGAGGAAGCAGCAAAACAACATCAACGAAGAGGCTCAGAAGACATATAAAGGAAGATGTTCTGAAAAAGAGAAGAAGACTTGCATTTGCATTTCTCTTGTAAAAGAATTTCTACATTCTTTACTTTGAAATACTATTGAGTCTTCATATTATAAACACTGTTTTCTCAGAAACCTGATCCTGCTGATTTATTTTCTTTATTTTCTTTTGGGTTTTGTCATCATCAAAAAGGGGGAAATTGTTGGGAAAATCCCATGATAGTTTTGATGAGACAATGTACTAATTTGATCGAAAATTAGAGTACCCGTTCTCCACATTTTATAAGTGGAAGAATAAGACCTATAAGCATAAAATCATGATTTTATAAACAGGTCTTAAAGAAAAAGAAAAAAAAATGAGGAGAAAGAAAAATGATTGAAACAGAATCTCAAAGAACACTTATGATCAAATGAGAATCGAGCAAACAAAAGATCAGAGGAATGCCAAACAGACGACTAAACCAAGAAGATTTCACAGAAACAGGATGCTGACAATGAGAAGTCAAGACAAGAAGCTGATCTACATCGGGAAGCTGACATCCTAAACACCAGTACTGAAAAACAGAAGCAGCAAGCTAACAATCTCAGCTCATTTATCACAGTACAAGGAATGTACAATAAAAAACAGTACGAGGAAGGTTGCTAACTGTATTATGCTTAACTTTCCAATAATAAAAATATGTCATAAGGATTCATAGACTTTTTTTTTAAATAGCGGAAATAATTTTGTTAAGAAACATATCAGAGTTTGAAAAACGGTCTAAAGCATCCAAAAATAATTAAATCATTTATGTAAAAATTACGTAAAACAAATCAAATAAAAAGTCTTCTTAGCATGCAAATTTCGAAACTCTCAAAATCTTAAACCAATTCCGAGGCCGTCACCACCAATCACGCTTCAGCGCTGCTACCTCCCTGCATCACATCTTACCTTTGCCTTTATCTGCAGTATGAGGTAATAATATAAGCAAAAAGTTTAGCAAGCACATCACCTATCTCACAAACATCTTTCTTTGAAACTTTTGAAACCACTAGAACGTCACTCATAAAAGAAATAATAGTATACTCTTATACTTGAAAATAAAATACTATGGGCCCAGACATGGTACCAATGCACGCAATTCCGAAGAATTCGGGGTAGCTAGCCACCGAATCCAAATGGAGCAACTAATAACTAATAGAGCAGTCTAGGAGCTCTTAACTTCTCGTGGGCAGTCTAGGAGCCCGGTACCAGTCTCTTAAAAACATATAATAAAACCATATATATATATATATATACATACTTTCTCAAAATATATATTTTTCTCACTTTACATAAAACAAGATTAACTAGCATCTTGCACTTGATCAACACATGAAAACACATCACTTAGCAAATCATCTCTTCATATTCACGTAAATCATAAATAAAAACTCATGAAGCATTTAACTTCGCAACTCATTAAAGCATACTCACATAAAATATAAATAACCACTCACGTAATTTTGCATAATCATTAAACAATTAAACAAAGTTACTCATACTGCAGGTGAGAGATGTACTTACCTGGAGCTCTCAAAATTCACACCACTTCAAAATCCTAAATTACGTTTTAAGTTTCCTTAACCGAATCTAAAGTATGAACAATTAATAAAAATATGATTAGTGTCTGTCATTCTACTACTATTAATGTTAAAGTCTATTTCATAATATACGTTCGATGTATTCTGATTCAAGTATACCCTGCTAAAGAGACCAATTTTCAGAATAATTACAAGCCCTTATAAATATACCCAACAGATGAATTTATGTTCATCCCTAAATCAATCGTACAGTTATTTCCTAAGAATCATTGTTGCACACTTCATTTATTACTATCTTTTCTAAATTTTACATTTATAATGTTTCACTACAAATTTTCTTTAGCACCAGAATAAACCGTAAATTTTCCAAATCTTAATTACTGTTAACCTTATGCAACAGAAAACAGAATATTTTAAGCTAAATAAAAGAATTAACTTATAATTTCTTCAAGCAAATATATGTTTGGTCTAAGTTTCTGCCACATTCCTAAAATAATCAATTTACCCGAAACCCAAATATTACTTATTAAAGAAAAATTCCAGTTTTTATAATCTGTTGGCTAAGAATTATGAATCCAAAAATTATAAAAATTTAGTACCTAAATATGAAAGACTCAGATTAGTTATTTAAACAATCAATCAATTGATCATACGTATTTACTACAATCAACATAAAATAAAGGAGATTCCTAATTTAACTTAATAATTTACATAAAGTTATTTGCCTTAATAATTATTAATTTGCAGAACACGAAATCCAAATAAACCTAAACTCATGAATGACCCAGCATTATATAACATTTGATTACAAAAGAATCTTGTTTATTTTAATGATTAACAACAAGCTGTATCATGGATCATAAATCTAAAATTAATATGGATGGATATTCATTAACTAATCATTCCACTGTTAAGTTTTAGGAGTAATATTAAATAAATTTTCCGATCACTATTGACTATCCTCCAATTCCCTTTTTCATTAACAATGAATAACAGTACTAGATAACTTACATTAATCCTACTGTAACAATATGATTATGAAGATTAATAAATTACAAAGGTATAGGTATCTTACCAATATGTAGTCTGAAGGCTCCGGATCATTTCCTGTTTACTCAAGTTCTATCTTTCACTCTCGCTCTCTCTATTCTCGTCTCTTTGGTTACGTATTTCTTTTAGAGTTTAACCCCCCTACTTATACATTTAGGGTTTGGACTCCCCTATTTTCTTTAGGAGTTAAAGAAACGTGGAGTTCTAGTATTTCTAAACCACCTAAATTATTATTATTATTTTCCTTTTAAACAAATGTGGTCCCCTATTATATCTCAACAACTAAATTCTTAACTCCACCAATGAATTTAAATTCTGAAATCATTATCTAATTTAATATGGTTATAAGTCTATTAGTTATTTAAGAGTTCTAAACACATAAGGTATAAGGTGAAATATTTAATTTATCACATAACTAATTTCACTTTAATTTATGTTGAGACCATGATAATTAATGAAAAGTCTATTATTCATAAAAAAGATTTAATTAGAAATTTGGGGTATTACACTAACAAAGAGTCGTTGGTCAGAAGTTTGAGCTAGACCAATGAGAAGATGCCACCTGGAACTGCGGCTCTGCAAAAAGTCTGTAACCAGTGTATGATGCCATTTAATGCAGATATGAGTAGGACATGGCCTATTCTTTCAAGTTGTCAATCGCATTAATTGCAAAGATATGGAGGATCACATTCAAACTACAATAGGAACAATGTCTCTCTTCAACGGGCATATTCCAAAAGATCTATAAATAGGAGGAATGAGTGACCAAGAAAGGGACTGAAGCTCTGAACAAAAATTCCTAAAGCTTTGAAGAACTCTACATATTCTCACAAGTCTTTCATTCAAAGCTAATATCAAGCTCAACCACTCAACCTTCTAGAAGCAGTCGACAAACAACATCTAAACCTTCAAAGATCAAAACTGTTTCACAAGTTGAAGAATCATTTGTTTTCTTTAACCATTGTGCTTTGTGTGCTAGGTTGTTTTATGGTATACCTTAGTTGAGAGGATTAGATCCTTGCTAAGTGTGTAGTCTATAGAGATAGATTACTTGCCCTTTGTGGGTTGTGGTCTTCGACTAGAATCTGGGATTCTAGTAGGCGTAGTTTGTTAGGAAGAGGTTTGTAAAACAAGACTTGTAAATCGAACTGACCTAACAAAGATCTTCCTTGAGTTAAGGAGTAGAGTAGACGTAGAAGGATTACAGCACCTTCTAACCACTATATATCTTGTGTGCTTACATGCTTTATATTCACTTACTGCTCTCTCTAATCTCATATACCCTATTGCATGCATATTTAGCACCAAGCATAAAAGTTTAACAAAGAGTATACTTGCAAAAAGAAACGGTTTTCCAAAAAGAACTCTATCAAGTTTATTCCGCTACATTACATTCTGATACCGGATCAGGAACCTGATTAAGCCTTAGGCCATGTTGCTGATTTGAGACAGGTTGTTGTCCCGTGGTCAGGAACCTGTTATAATAGAAAAGTTTTTAAAAAAGAGTTTGCAAAATCGACAAAATCGATAGAGATTCATTCACCCCCCTCTGAACCTCTGAACACTTGGGACCAACAGAGGATAATAAGAAGAAAAATTCCACAAAAAATGTTGTGTATAATGAAGTTTTTCAAAATTTGTAATTTACTTGTTTTTAAACTCATGTTATAAACATTTGCTTAAATTTGTAAAATATAAATTGTTCCAATTCTTATTAGATTCTGATTATTGAGTTATTTTAGAAATATAAACATATAAGTTCTGCATAATTTTATTTCTTTGATTGGAAAAATTATTAACCATGGATAAACATATTACTTATATATTCTTTTATAATTAAATTTCATCAAAACAATAAAATCCTTACAATATTTTAGTTTGCATTATAGCCCGTGTAACGCACAGATGTAATACTAGTATTTCTTATTTTCGGTTGGATAAAAAAAAATCCAGCCAAATAATGAAGAATTTGGGAGAGCATATATTATCTCTTTATTTAGATTTTAGAAAATAGGTTCATATTATGAACATTTTTAGTAAGTGAATTTTGGAGAATCGAACACGATATTTGATCTATTTTGGTGATTAGTTTTATAGTGTATAGATATATAGATTTTTTGAATCTGATGTGTAGTTATTTTATTAGAAATTTTAGAATGTGATATAATCATTTTCAAATCAGATCATTAATCATGTGAAATATATATATATATATATATTGGTGTGTGTTGGTCCCGTGAGTCCCAAGTGATCAGAGGTTCAGAGGGGGTGAATGAACCTCTATCGATTTTGCAAACTCTTTTGAAAACTTTTTCTGTCTAACAGGTTCCTGACCAAAAGGCAGTAACCTGTCTCGAATCAGCAACCTACCTCTAAGCTCAATCAGGTTACTGACCTGGTATCAGAATGTAACGCAGCGGAATAAACTTGATATAGTTCTTTTGGAAACCAGTTTTCTTTTACAAGTATGCTCTTTGCTAATGCGTTAATGCACGATGCTTATGATGTATACTGCAAGATATATGATGATGTAAGATGCAGAGCAGTAAGTAAATCAAAGCATATAAACACATAAGGTTTATAGTGGTTCGAAGGTGGTGTAAGCCTTCTACGTCCACTCTACTCCTTAACACATGGAGGAACTTTGTAAGGTTAGTTCGAATTACAAGCCTTGTTTTACAAACATCTTCCTAACAAACTACGCCTACTAGAATCTCAGACTCTAGTCGAACGCCACAACCCACAAATGGTACAATCCCACAAAGGGAAGACTTAGCAAGGATCTAATCCTCTCAACAAAGTTACACCATAAAACAACCTAGCGCACACAACACAATGGTTAAAAGAAAATAAAAGGTTCTTCAACTGGTGCGGAGTAGTCTTGATCTTTGTAGTCCTAAAACGGTTGTATACTGCTCCTAGAAGATTGAGTGGTTGAACATGGATAAACTAGAGAAGCTTTGGAATATGTCTGATTTTCCTCTCGACTCTATTCAGTAATTATCTTCAATCAGCCACACCTTCTATTTATAGATCTTGAGAATGTATCCGTTGGAGGAAAGTATCCGTTGAAGGAAGACACTTCCCCATTTTAAATGTGAACTCCAATTTCTCAAGATCTTATTCTGTAGCCGCATTAAATGTTCCTGAGTTGATCTTGATGTGTGCATTTAATGCGCTTACAATTTGCTCCTAGACCTCTTTGTAGCGCCCCGGACAAAAAACGAAGCATAATTGAATAATTAAATAATAAACCCTTCATTGAATTATTATGTGCGTCAATTATGACTGTTTAATTTAATTACGTACGTTTCAAATACATGTTAGATGCATGTTTTAGATGGAAGAATAATTTAGTCACGGAACATAGAATTTTATTTAACCATTAGATGCGTAATGGAAAAACGAGAAGATAGAAATGAACTAGAGGTCAATCGGAGACCCGCAACTCAAACGACGACGAAAAGGGTAAAATACGAAGTTTTGGAAAACGAGAGGTGGAATCTTGATAAATAATGAAAAGAATATTCCTACATGAACAGTAACCTAGTCTACATGAACAGTAACCTACCCTACATGAACAGTAACTTTCCCAAATTCTATAAATAGGGGCTCATTCTATTCATTTTTCACTGTTTCTCCGAACGAGCCGAAAAACGATGAAAACACATAAGTCTCTCTCCTCTCTCTCTCTCCTCTCTATATTCTGTCTCCGCCATGCCGGCGCCAGAGTTCACCAGGAAATTTCAAACTCGTCGATTTCGGTCGATTTTCGTAAATAATGTAGGCCTCGTCTAGACGAGTCTAGGACAACTTCCGGAATTCAATTTTGATTTTCCATTCGCCGGAAAACGGCGAAATTCGCTCTCCAAACCCTAAACCCTAGTTTTTGACAACTTTTCTCTCTCCCGTTTTCTCCCCCCATCTCTCTCTTTCTCGCGGTTGTAGGCACCGGAGGAGCTACTGGGTTGTGGGCTAGCCGTCGGAAAGGCGGCACCGCCGTGGGTGGCGGTGCCGGCATGGGAAAATGGTTGTGTATGTATGCATGAAATCATATGTGTGTGTGTTTTTTAGTGTGTTGCTGCTGTTTGGTGGCGGCGCAAGTGGCGTAGCCGTGAGCTGCTGGTCGCCGGCGCTAGTGATGCGCCGGCGAGGGTGGAGTGGTAGTGGCCGGCGGCAGGTGGTCGCCGGCCAAGCCTGAAATCAGTGTGTGTGCGTATGTTTATATATGTGCATGTGTGTATCTTTTGTTGTGTGTGTGTTGGGTTGCTTTGGGGTGGTTGCCGGCGATTGGAAGTCGTCGGCCAGTGTCTCAGGTGGTCTAGGGAAGGGTCGCCGGCGATTGGAAGTCGTCGGCCGGAGTTGGGAAAGAGAGAGAGAGAGAGTAAGCGAGAAGGGTGTTTGGGGCTGATTCTAGGTACTATTCACGACTGGAGTTCGGCGAGGGATGACCGTAGATGGTAGCCGGCAGTGTAGGCTTGCCAACAGACCAGGTGGTGGTCGGAGGTGAACGGCGTCGCCGCAGCAGACGGCAGTTGGAAGATGCTGTGCTGGTGCAGGCGCTGGACGCGACGCACGTGCGCTGGGCGCGTGAGGCTGCCGAGACCACCGAGCCTGGCTGAGGATGCCGAGTGCTGGCACGTGCTGCTGCCGAGTCCTGCCAAGGGTGGGCGTGTGCGGCGAGGCGCGCTGGTGCACGCGGTGCGCGCGTGGCATGCTCGTTATACGCGCGGTGCTTGCGTCGGGAGCCACCGTACGCGCCGTATTCGCACCGATGAGCATTTTCACACGTCATTCCATTTCGGATGTTTTCATCGGGTCGTCGGGAGTCATGGGTCCCAGTCAAAGTCAACCCTTGACCAAAATTACTAAAATACCCCTCAACCTTAAAACGCTCCGTTCGAGCTCATTTCAACTCCGATCGAGCTCATTCTTTTTCCGTAGCGACCCAAATCCTTTCCTCTTTCATGTCAGCTGCTGAACTGATCTGTCCCTCTTGTTTTCTCAGCCTCGATCTTTAGATCTATCGATCCGTCTCATCTTTAACGATCGTACTTTCTCCGTAAACATTTATATCTTTAATTATGTTTATTAAGGATTTAAGTTACACCGTAACATGTGTAGGCTCTTAGTTGGATTGAGCTTTGAGGTTCTCGTTGTTTGATACTGGCTACTCACGTGGTAACCACCGAACAAGGTGGAGGTGATTTCTTACTCTTTATCTATTTACAGTTTTCCCTATTCCATGCATGATTGAGGAATACTAAATGTTGTGATTATATGCGTTGTGCCATACTTTATACTGTGAAAGGACTGATATCCACATTGCATATTCGGAGGGACTTATGGTCTGTAAAAAACTGTCTCTCTCTTCTACTACTCTGAAAGGTTTGGTGGTCCTTGAAATGCTCAAGCGGTATATGATGTTGTTTTATAGGGTAAGACGGGGAATACCCACACCTATTCACCTCTTACCATTTCTAATATCTGCTGTGCATTTTACGTGTTGTGTTCCGCGCTGATTTGTATGTATTTCTGTTTTAAATATCTGTCGAATGTTAAGATGCGGAGATTATCCCCACGAGTGTATTCCACGCACTCACCCCCTATTCTGTAACTCATGTTACAGGTGATGGCTAGCATGATGAACCCTAGAGAGAGAGATGATGATGCATATTCTAGATTTACTTATTCTAAATTTGATGTCTCACAACAATTAAACAATGACTTCGTAATACATGTTTTGTAAAGTATAATCTCGTACAAGTTATGGATGATAGATCTTAATGTTATATTTCCGCTGTGAAGATTTTATGAATTGGTTGTATCCGATGGTGTATATGAAATGATTTTGTCCGTCTCTTATCTTATTCTTCTTATGTTTGTTTCTTATCTCTTTCTATTTTATATCATGCTCGTCCCTCTTCATTTCTTTCTTCATGCCCGCAAAGGAAACTCTGATAAATTTTATGAAAAAAAATGGGGCGTGACAGATGGTATCAGAGCAACGTTCTACCATTTTGAACTTGCTCAAAATTGTTTTATAAAGAGAAAACGAGGAAAAATTTGTCTTTAAAACGTGAAAATATTTTTGAAAATAAATGGATAAGCACCATCCTCTCTCTATAGGTGTCTCTCTCTGATAATAGAACTTGATAAAAAGAGTGTTTCTCTGTTATGTGTTATCTTGGTTGCATGATATAAACTATTTAAGTTTGACGAGGTGTTACAGATATTGTTCCACGATAAAAAGATCTTTTAAAAACCTTTTGATGTCACTACAATCGACACACTACTCTGAGTCACCGCCATAAAGCCGCTGACTGCAGCAGCGTGAGCTCGTGTGCGAGTATGGCTTTTCGCAGGAGTTGATGTCGTGTGACTGATAGTTGACACTACCATTGGCCCTTGTTTACAACTGGGCGAGCTAATTGGTGTGTTTTCCCAGTTCGTGGTTACGATACGTAAAGCCGATGTTAATACTTGAGGTCTATGAAGACCATGTGAGGATGCTTGTGATATGTTCCAAGATGTATTGCATATGATGTACATTTCTGGTTGGTTTATGCAAGTTGGATATACACTATCCTACATGACAAGATTATGAAGTGTTTAAAACGAATGACAGAGAATCTATTGAGAATAGTATATGATTTATGGAATAATGTTAATCAGTGTCATACTACCTGTTAATTGTTTATCTGTTTATATATATATTGTGTTATGTGGGGTAGACTATAAGGGTTAGTTTTTGTATGCCGTCTTTAGAACGATATACCACGAAATCGACCGCGTAAAGACCAACCGACAAAGGAGAATATGTCTAAACACGATATGGATGCTGTAAGAGGAGACTTGGTGACCGCACTAAAAAGCTTGACCCGACATTTCGAAACCACACAAGCTGCACCGCCACCATTGTTAAGGAATGATGTGAACTCAATCCTTGCACAGTTCCGACATTTTGATCCACCAACCTTCGATGGAATGGGAGAACTGACTAAGGTGGATGAGTGGCTAAGGTCGTTGGATCGACTATATGGACTTTTGGCATGCACAGAAGAGCAGAAGATCTCCTGTGCTGTGTTACAACTCACGGAAGAAGCCAACCACTGGTGGAAGAGATACGAAATGACTATGGCGCCAGAACATAGGAGTGAAATATCTTGGGGAGTCTTCAAAGAGGTGATTAGACAGGAGTTCCTACCTCAGTCATACCGTGACAAAAAAGAAGTGGAGTTTGTACATATTCGTTAGAGAACCGCTTCCGTGGAAGAGTACGAGAAAAGATTTAACCGATTGAGTAGGTATGCGCCTCATCTAGTAAACACAAATGCCAATAAGGTCAGATGTTTTGAGAAGGGTCTTCTTTGGGAGATCAACTCCGTCCTGGCTGGCCAAGGAGCAATGTCTTATACCACAGTTGTCGAGAGAGCTAAAGAGATCGCTTCTCGTCACCACTTGGATATGGCTCCACCCAAGGGAATGGAAGTAGTGACAGGAAAGAGAAATGGGCCGGTCCTAGTCAAGATTTTGACCAGCCCAAGTTCCTACGAGCTAACAATATTCCACTTTTCCCCATTCCCAGGCCGGGAAATCCATGTACCAGATGTGGAAGGAATCATGTGGGACCGTGTCCGCAAGGAATTCGGAAATATTACAGATGTAAAGAACCAGGACACATCGCAATCAACTGTCAAAGGAGCAGAGACACAACAACGGAGGAGGAATCAAGGTCCCCAACAAGCAATACTCGGATCTGTTTCAGGTGTGGAGATCCTGGACATATCGTGAGTAGCTGTCAGAAGTTCAGACACACCACAACTATAACTTCGAGACCGAGGCCAGGGAACTCATGTTCCAAGTGTGGAAAGTCACATGTGGGACCTTGTCTCCATAGAACACGAAACTGCTACAGTTCTGGAAAACTGGGACACATTGTGGTTAATTGTCATAAGTCCGGCAACCCAGCAACGACGACATCAAATTCAAGACCAGGGGCAGATAGGGCTCAAGCCTACGCTCTCACTCGCTTAGAAGCTGCCGAGGGATAGATTACGGATGATGAACCTTTAGTATTATATATGTAAATAGTTATGTAGTGGCTCTTACCTAGTAGTAGTGCACGTAATCTTTTTGTATAATGTACAAGTTGCCCACCTTTTGCTTATATATATATATAAACTATACCAATTCGTCTTTTTTTATTCGATGGAATCCACGTTTACTTCTCTCTCCACGTTTCATGTTTAATTTCTTCACCTATAGTATTGTTGTGACACCAGATCTGTTGAAGCATGAGGACAGTAGGATAGTCGCTAAAACCTTAGAGGTTAGTATTTTGTCAATGAAGACGATAAGGACAAAACACTTATATCATCACCTAGAGATCGCTTTTGAAGATAAGATTCTTCTAGCTGATTTGCATGTTTTGGAGATGAAGGATTTCGATATAATCCTAGGGATGGACTGGCTTGAGTCCAATCACGCTATGATCAAGTACCGTGCAAGGGAGACTATCATTCATGCACTTGGAGAACCGGAGTTCACCTTTTATGGGACACGAGTTAAAGTTGACTCCCGGATTATATTGACCATGAAGGCAACCGAGATGCTTAACTAAAGAAATTGCGAAGCATGGTTGGTCAACATGGTGAATTCCGAGCAAGGAGCGATATCCATCGAGAATGTGCCAGTGATAAAGGAATACTTGGACGTCTTTCCGGAAGATTTACCTGGTCCTTCACCGGATCAACAGGTGACCTTCGAGATTGATCTCGTCCTAGGATCAACACCGGTGTCGAAAGCTCCATAACGGATGACACCGAAGGAATTACAAGAACTGAAGGTCCAACTACAAAAACTCCAGGGCAAAGGTTTCATCAGACCAGACGTGTCACTTTAGGGAGCTCCAGTGCTCTTGTGAAGAAGAAGAATGATGGAAGCTTTCGGGTGTATATTGTTTATCAGAGAGCTGAACAAGCAAACCATTAAGAACAAGTATCCACTGCCTCAAATTGAAGATCTTTTTGATCAATTAAGAGGTGTCAGTGTGTTCTCGAAGATTGACTTAAGGTCTGGATATCACCAGATGAAAGTCAAAGACGCAGATATATCTAAGACATCATTCAAGACGAGATATAGCCACTACGAGTTTGTAGTAATGTCATTTAGACTTAGCAATGCTCCAGCTGTCTTTAAGGATTTGATGAATCGCATTATCCATCCATATCTTGATCTTTTCATCATCGTGTTACTGATGATATTCTCATATTTTCGTGTGATAGAACGCGCCACGTATAGCATCTCAGGAACGTGTTTGAAATTCTGTGAAATGAGTTACGCATACAGCTAATTCCTCCTGTTGGATGCGGTAAGTTTTTCCCCGCGTCTTTCAACTCTCGTCTTTCTCTCTTTCTCTTTCTTTTGTCTTATCGAAAACGTACTTACTTTTTAGACTGAGATATATGACTCTTAAGCGCCAACAACTCTTCGTTCTACTCCGTAAGTAAAATGGTGAAAACAAGAAGTATATAGGATGATTATTACAACAATCAGTACTATGAGTTGAAGAAGGAGAAGAAAGAGAAATAGAAGTGTGTTTCAGTTAGGAAGGTTCGAGAAGGAATCGAAGTAGCTTAGGACTAACAAAAGTTCTAAATGTTGAGCTTAGCCAAATAGTTGAGGCCTGCAAGTTCCTTAATGAGAAATGGAAAGAATGAAACAACACGGGAATAAGAGGATGAGATTCTGGTAAAGTAGCCAATCGTGTCGTTTCTTAGTACACGTTTAATTTCGAGGACGAAATTCTTTTAAGGGGTAAGAGATGTAGCGCCCCAGACCAAAAACGAAGCATAATTGAATAATTAAATAATAAACCCTTCATTGAATTATTATGTACGTCAATTATGACTGTTTAATTTAATTACGTGTGTTTCAGATACATGTTTGATGCATATTTTAGATGGAAGAATAATTTAGTCACGGAACATAGAATTTTATTTTACCATTAGATGCGTAACGGAAAAACGAGAAGATAGAAATGAACTAGAGGTCAATCGGAGACTCGTACCTCAAATGGCGATGAAAAGGGCAAAATATGAAGTTTCGGAAAAACAAGAGGTGGAATCTTGATGAACAGTGCAAAGAATATTCCTACATGAACATTAACCTAGTCTACATGAACAGTAACCTACTCTGCATGAACAATAACTTTCCCAAATTCTATAAATAGGGGCTCATTCGATTCATTTTTAACCGTTTCTCCGAACGAGCCGAAAAGCGACGAAAACACATAAGTCTCTCTCTCCTCTTTCTCTCTCTCTCTCTTCCCTATATATTTTGTCTCCGCCGCGCAGCCGCCGGAGTTCACTGGAAAATTTCAAACTCGTCGGTTTCAGCTGATTTTCACACACAACGTAGGTCTCATCAAGACGAGTCTAGGACAACTTCCGGAATTCAATTCCGATTTTCCGTTCGCCGGAAAATGGTAAAATTCGATCTCCAAACCCTAAACCCTAGTTTTTAACACATTTACTCTCTCTCTCGTTTTCTCCCTCTCTCTCTTTCTCATGGTTGCAGACACTGGAGAGGCTGCTGGTGTTGTGGGCTAGCCGCCGGAGGGACGGCGGCGTCGTGGGTGGCGATGCCGGCGCTGGAAAATGACTGTGTATGTGTGCATGAAATCATGTGTGTGTGTGCTTTTGAGTGTGCTGCTGCTGTTTGGGGGCGGCGCAGGTGGCACCACCATGAGCTGCTGGTCGTCGGCGTTGGTGATGCGCCGGTGAGGGTGGAGTGGTGGTGGCCGACGGCAGGTGGTCGCCGGCCAAGCCTGAAATCAGTGTGTGTGCGCGTGTGTTTATATATGTGCGTGTGTGTGTATCTTTTGTTGTGTGTGTGTGTTGGGTTGCTTTGGGGTGGCTACCGGCGACTGGAAGTCGCCAGCCAGTGTCTTAGGTGGTCCGGGGAAGGGTCGCCAGCGACTGGAAGTCACCGGCTGGAGCTGGGAAAAGGGAGAGAGAGTAAGAGGGAATGGTGTTTGCGGGTGATTCTGGGCACTATTCATGGCCGGAGTCCGGTGAGGGATGGCCGGAGGTGGTAGCCGGCGGTGCAAGCTTGTCGGCGGACCAGGTGGTGGTCGGAGCTGAGCGGCGCCGCCGCAGCAGGCGGTAGCTGGAAGATGCTGCGCTGGTGCAGGCGCTGGACGCGATGCGCACGCTAGGCGCGCTAGGCTTCCGAGACCGCCGAGCCTGGCCGAGGATGCCGAGTGCTAACGCGATGCTGCCGAGTCCTGCCGAGAGCGGGCGCACGGGCGTGCACGGTGATGCGCGTTGGGCGTGGCTGTGCGCGCGCGGTGCACACACTGGGAGCCGTCGTGCGCGCCGTATGCGCACCGGCGAGCATTGTCACATGTCGTTCCGTTTCGGATATTTTCATCGGGTTGTCGGGAGTCGTGGGTCCCGGTTAAAGTCAACCCTTGACCAAAATTATCAAAATAACCCTCAATCTTAAAACGCTCCATTCGATCTCGTTTCAACTCCGATCGAGCTCATTCTTTTTCCGTAGCGACCCAAATCATTTCCTCTTTCATGTATGCCGTTGAACTGATATGTCTCTCTCGTTTTCTCAGCCTCGATCTTTAGATCTATCGATCTGCCTCGTCTTTAACGATCATACTTTCTCCGAAAACATTTATATCTTTAATTATGTTTATTAAAGATCTAAGAAACACTGTAACATGTGTAGGCTCTCAGTTGGATTGAGCTTTGAGGTTCTCGTTGTTTGATACTTGCTACTCACGTGGTAACCACCGAACAAGGTGGGGGTAATTTCTAACTCTTTATTTGTTTACAGTTTTTCCTATTCCAAGCATGATTGAGGAATACTAAATGTTGTGATTATATGTGTTGTGCCATACTTTATACTGTGAAAGGACTAATGTCTACATTGCATATTCGGAGAGACTTATGGTCCGTAAAAAACTGTCTCCCCCCTTCTACTACTCTGAAAGGTTTGGTGGTCCTTAAAATGCACCAGCAGTATATGATACCGTTTTATAGGGTAAGACGGGGTAATGTGATGGCAAGCATGATGAACCCTAGAGAGAGAGATGATGGTGCTTATTCTAGATTTACTTATTCTAAGTCTGATGTCTCACAACAATTAAACAATGACTTCGTAATACATGTTTTGTAAAGTATAATCTCGTACAAGTTATGGATGATGGATCCTGATGTTATATTTCCGCTGCGAAGATTTTATGAATCGGTTGTATCCGATGGTTTATATGAAATGATTATGTCCATCTCTTATCTTATTCTTTTTATGCTTGTTTCTTATCTCTTTCTATTTTATATCATGCTCGTCCCTCTTCCTTTCTTTCTTCACGCCCGCAAAGGAAACTCTGATAAATTTTATGAAAGAAAACAGGGCATAACACTCTCTGTCATTCCTGTAGACCTATCAAGTCGGTATGGGTCCAAGGCTGAAGTTCATGCAATGGCTGCTTGAAGTCAGCTAGTTTTTCTCTTCTTCTTACTGCATGATTTTCCTGATGCTGCTTCTTACTGTCCTCAACTTGGTTCTTCTCTCCAGCTTGCTGGCTTCTGTAATCTGCTGACAGATTCCTGTTTCCTCAGTTTGCTGCTTCTTTCCAACTTGTTAGCTTCTATAATCTGCTGACAGCTTCCTGTTTCTTTCGTCGACAGCTTTCTATTCAAAACTTTCTTCTTCATTTTCAGCATGTTGTTCCTTACAACTTGTTGTCTACTCCTTGCAGCATCCTATCTGCTACCTATGCAGATACTTCCTCTCAACTTGCTGTTTCCTATAGCTTGCTGACCCTTAGAGAATGTCTTCTTAATTATTCTAATGTTGGTTTTCCTTATCATTTGGAAAACCATTACATGATCTTATTCATAGAGAAATAAGCTTATGATCATGTAATCAGTGGAAACTTTCTTTTAGCAAACTTCATTATCTTATTACGCATATTGTTCTGTCTTATCAAGATAATTACTGAAGTATCTCAATAGTGTGTGATCTTATTTGGATGAAAGTCCTTCATTTTGTGTGATTATATAAAATATTTGAAACTAATATATAAGTTCATAGATTTGTTACATTCCGTCCACAAATTCGGCTATGAGATATTTTTTTAATATAATGAGGAAACATTTGTATTTATTTTATATATATTTATTTTGATACTCAATCTAAAATCTGATATTTTCTTTTATGTGAATAATAGTCAGTTCATTGTATTTCCTATAAAATCTAACAATAATTGTTTCTTTTTTTTTCTTTTTTTGATGTGAAAGCTACTAAAAATAAATGGATCTATGGCATATTCATTTTTTAAGTAAGATATTGTTATAGACTCATAGCTATCAATATTTGAATAAGACTATAATTCTTAAAAGTAAAATTAGTCTCCTGTGCAATTGGTGCATGGATCTTAGATCCATGCATTTGGGTCGGGTCGGGCCGAATCCGATTTGGATCCACGTTTTTTTCTTTTTTTTTGCCCTAACATTTATGTTATGTTAGTCATACATTTATATTATATTAATCATACCTTTTATATTATATTAGTGATATTCTTATGTCCAAATTTCATACACTTAGTGCAATACTTTAACTTAAAAAAAACAAAGTTCGTCGGTCTTCATACTATGTTAGTCATACCTTTATATTATATTAGTCATACTTTTATATACAAATATCATACCTTTATGTAATACTTTAACCCTAAACCCTAATTTCGGCACAATAAACCCTAATTTCGGCACAAGTTGTAGATATTTACATTTATGTGATATTACCCATACATTTATCTGATATTATTTATACATTTATATCAACATAAACATACATTTATGTAATATATATAAAGGTACAACTAACATAATTAAAAGGTATGACTAACATAACATAAAGGTATGTTTAACACTACATAAAGAGGTATGTCTAATACTACATAAAGGTATCAACATAGTCATACATTTATGTAATATATAAAGGTTCAACTAACAAGGTATATCTAACATAACTAAAAGGTATGGCTATTATAACTAAAATGAATGAAAGGTTAATATGTATATCTAAAAAAATGCTAAGGTACAACTATCCTTACAAAAGGTATGTCTAACATAACTAAAAAGTATGACTAACACTACTAAAAAGTATAGTTAACATAATATAAAGATCTAGCACCTGGGAGCATGTTTGGGTGGATTTTGTCTGCGACCTAGAGGCGCGTACAAGCGCGTGGCGGGTCGGGTCGATCCAAGTGCACGAATTTAGGATCCGTGCACCAGGTGTACAAAAGTTTTTGTTCAAATGGATTTGTGGAATACAAATGATTTGATTTGACATTTCTACTTGTAGAATGAAATTAATTATATTTGATATTTCTATATCTATCTTGATTTTTTTATTAAAAAAATCTGTTTAAAAAAATATTCATATCATATTTGGATATTTCCATAAGTATCAAAATTTGAATCAATCTATAGTTTAAAAAAATGACATCCAAATCAATTTGAATCAAATTAATTAGAGAAAATCGATTTAAAAAAATCAAATCAAATTTTGATAAATTCATAACTATTCAAATTTGTATGAGTCTCAAAATTTAAAAAAACTAAAACAAATATCGGCATGTATACTGATTTGTGGGCGAATATTGATATGATTTGATATTTCTCTTTGTGAAGTAGAATTTATTTTATATGAAATTCCTATATCTCTATATATATCTTTATTTTTTTTATTAAAAATCTATTTAAAAACTCAAATCTATTAAATCTATCAAGATTTGAATAAATATATAATTAAAAAAATCAATATATATATATTGATTTGTAGAATAACATTGATTTAATTTTTCTGTTTAATTTACATGCATAAACACGGGAAAATTTACATACGCACCGTGAAGTACCCAATATAATCCAAAATCATCAGTAACACTTTTAAAAAACAATCATTAATTTAATATTCCAGTAAGAAACCATTAATTTGAAAATTGATATTTCAAACAAAGAAAAAAAAAGGAGAAAATGTGAATTGCGTCACTTCAGTACGTAAGAGCAACATTGCTCTCCAACTCGCAGGAACGGGCAAAAATCAATGAAAGTATACATTCGTAGCTACTCATCATAAGGAAGATATTCCACATGGACCACATATGAAATGCAAAGGTAAAATTAGAAAGACTAAGTCTGGTGTCCGTGTCCGACTCAAGTTTATCCGAATCCGGGTGTTTTTAGATTTTTTTTCTTTTTGTGATTCATATGTTACATTTATATTATATTAGTGTGATCTTTATGTACAAATATCTTTACCTTTATGTACTGTAACTTAGAAAAAAAATAAGAATTTCAGTACAATTTGTACATATATTGTGATATTTATGTCACTTTTATATTATATTTATGTCATCTTTATGTATAAATATCCTTACCTTTTTGTAATATATAAAGGTGCAATTAACATAACTAAAATATATGAGTAATATCACATAAATGTATGTTGATCCAAAAAAATGCTGCAATTCTTCATTTTTTTTCCAGTACATAAAGGTGATGATATTTGTATATAAAAGTCATACTAATATAACATAAATGTCATACAAATATAACATAAAGGTAACACAAAAATACAAAAAATAAAAATAAATAAAAAAAGCACGGATCCAGATCGAATCGACCTGGATTGCATGAATTTATGACCCATACACCTGGTGCATGAGAGTTTTTGTGAATTAGAAAATGCTAAGGCATACCAAATTTGATTTCATAGCCCTTAATAATAAGCTAATTCCAACATTTTGAAACAGAATATACATAAAATGCTTACTAACAAAAAAAATTAAACCACTGAGCATCTGAATATTGTGTAAGAAAAATAATAGGGAAATTAGTCCCCATAACCCTTTCAACATAAAATATTATGGAAATAGCCTTTAACCAAAATTCTAATTTAAATAGAAAAAGATTTTTCCCAATCTACCAAAAAGTTTAAAATATCCTTGAAGACTCATATGTGCTTTTATAATGACGTTCCTAAACCCATATTTTTCCAAGAAATTCCAGATAAATCACTCTATATATTTATTAAGATTTGGGTCTCAAGCTTAGGTTTATTGAAGAAATAGTTTACAATTTATATTTACAATATTGATTTTATGCCTAACAGAAGAGAAAATCAAGAAATTATGTATCCGAAAATATTTTCGAGATAACACAAGTTTCAGGACCATCAATTTGATGATGTTCAACAAGGATTTGAACAAAATTGTTCCTGATCTCATAAGATCTTAGAGAAATCCAGAAGACCATCCATTTCTATTGAGTGATTCAGGCTAAAATTGGGCAAAACTCATGAAGCCTAAAAAGTTATTGTCCTAAATTACCGGTCTCAAAATTTAAAGTTCGAAATTGTCAGACCCCTAATTATCCTAAATTGTTGGCTTGAAAACTCAAAGTTCGAAATTGCCAAACCCCCTAAGTTACTAGGTAAAAAAAGTAATAAACTCTGTTAGGAAATTTATGTTTAGATTTTGATGAGACAAAACAACATTGTAATAGGAATTTAGAGTACCCCATTTTTCACAATATTTGAGTGAAATTTAGATTAGTTTTAAGTTAAGAAGACTAGTTGAAGAATGGAGGATTTCACAATTCAGTAGCCAATTGATCAAGGAAGAAGATTCTGTAAACAACAAGAAAGTCCGCTACTGAATATAGTAGAAGATAAACAGTATTTGGATACTATAAGCAAGATAATGCAGCAACACAACAAGGAGTGTTGAATGCAGCAAACCAATAGAAAACTACATTACTGCAATAATTATAGAAATTGCAGATACTGTACCAGAATCAAAGAAAGGCAGAAAGAATAAAATGGACAATCACACATAACAATGCAATACGAGAAAGATCAGTGTTGTCCGAGGAAATGTCTTTTCAAAACTAGCCATTAGAGACAAACTGATCAATGCAGTATCGAGAACCAGTGATTTGCCGACACATGGACTAGTAGACTGCAACTGTAACACCCCATTTCAAGAAAACACCCTACATTGCATATTTTATAAAATTTCTTTTTTATCGTTCAAGTATAAATGATTTAAGTGCAAGTTCTGATACTACTTAAGGTTATGATTTACAAATCATATTATGATCGATAATTTTAAAATTTTTATGATCTAATATCTCTTTCGAGATTTTAAGGATTTTTCTAGGATAACTTATGGAGGAAACTGATGTGCGAAAACTAACACCACACAAGTGCATGTATCATGACAAGTAATATAGTAGACTTGAAAAGTCCGGATATCGAACCCATAGGAAAAATAATAACTACCTATCCTAAGTACTAGATTCTCGCAACTTATGATCCTATCTAGCGAATCCAAATTTAAGAGTGATTGTTAACCTACGAAAAGCAATAAAATAGTGACTGCAATTTAGCAAGAAGAATCAATTTAAGATTTATCAAAATAAACAAACCTAGGATTTTATCTCCCCCTACGTGTTTCAATCCCCCTTTATTCTCTTCTCATGCAAGATTCAATTCTCGATTCCTAACCTGAGATGCTAACATAATCATACCCTGTTTCCACGTGATGCATGAATCTAATGTTATGAACAATTTATTGTATTCCTACGCAATTAAATTCATAACAAAGCATTAAGCATAAATCTCAAATATGGCTTCCTAAGGTGAAATCTATATTCCTACGACTTCACATGTAATTAAACATTATCATGTTCAATTAACTCGAAGGATCTTTTACCACAATTCTAATTATCAAACCAATCTTTTGATTTAAATTTGACAATAATATAAAGATACACAAATTAGCCAAATTCATGCACTTGATCAAGAACAAGAAGAAGAAGGAATCGTGAAATCAAACTAGCTTTAGAATCGAAATAAAGGGTTCAATAGTCAACACATAGGGTTCGAATAAAACCCTAGAGGAAAGATTCTAGTTACTCATTATTTTTTTGACAAAGAAAATCATAAGAAAAAAATGAAGAGAAATAAACTCTTGGATTGATGCCGATCTTCGCTTGATCGTCTTGCTTCTGTCGTCTTATTTTTTCTTGGGTTCCTAGGTTATCTTTCTCTAGGTCTTTGATATGGTTTTGATAGACACCAAAAGGAAAAAGAGTCCTCAACTCGTTGGAAGCATGAAAATCGTGCTTTTCTAACAAACTGCGCAGTGGGTACCGCGGTACTAAGATGTGGGTACCGCGGTACCGAGACAGCGTGTTGATCTTTCTGGAGTCAGGTACTGCAGTACCGAGATATAAGTACCATGGTACTGAGGTGCAGAACTCCGAGCTTCGAAACTTCACTTCGGGTACCGTGGTACTCAGTATGGATACCGCGGTATTGACCCTATTTCTTCCATTTTTCACACGCTTTGTCTCCTTTAAGCCATTTTCACCTCTTGTACCTATATCAACAAATATCTCATAGTTATGATTCATTTAAGACCAAGATAGCACGATGACCACCCTTACGACCATGAATATGAAGTGTATTTCACACACTTAACAGAAATCGAGCCCAATCTCCACTCGCTCGACATATATGAACGGAAGTTAAAAAGATAAGATGTTAGTTAAATTTAAATTTATATTATTTTAATCAAAATCTTAATTGCTAAGTTATGACTATACAATCTATACCTAGCCTAGCCACCTCATCATCCTACTTCACTTCATGATATGCATCATACCCATTACTTGATGTTATTTTCTCCTTCTTGTCCAAACCATGGATACAAAGAGAACAAAAAATCAGCCATAAATAGTTGATAGCAAGCAAAGAAAAGAAGAGGAACAAAAGAAAGAAAAGATCAAAAACAAATACGTCAAAGTTCTTCCTCACAAACCCTAAAGGTATTTTAGCTAAACCCTCATAAAACTTTCATTAAATTCTCATGCTTTATGAATAATATTTTAGGTTGGAAAGTCCAAAAATGTTCTTTGGCAATTGGTTGGGAATTTTATGTTGCTTGAATGGAGAAAGAAGTTGTTCTAGGATATGCTTAAGTGTTGTACTCTATTTTTCCTCTGTGTTGGAATTGTTCGAAAGAATACAAATTGATTTGGGCTAAATTCTTTTAACATGTTGTAATATATAAAGTGAAGAATATTTCTGTTAAATTTCATAATATTTGGACTTGAATTCAATTTACTATGAATTTTTAAACATGACCCTGTTCTGTGACAAATTCGTCCTGTTTTTAGGTCCGAATCAGACAATTTTATTGAACAGTATACTTCGAATTTATGTATGATCTTCTACTATATTTTAGAACCAGTTCTTAGGTACGTGAAGAAATTTAGTATGCATTTTTTTTAGTTTTGTACGATTTATGCCGAATTTTACAACATAACCTGTTTTCAGCATGTACTATGTCCTGTTTTCAGTCTTGTTCTAAAATTCATAACTATTTATTGAAATTCTATTTATAATTGTAGAACACATACTTGTAGAGATGTAGAAATTTACCATGTAATTTTTAGAACCTTGTACGATTTATGATGATTTTTACAAGAAAGTCTGTTTTCAGCATGTACTATGTCCTGTTTTCTACCGACTTAGAAAATTCATAACTAATTATGTGAATCTTATTTTTAGTTGATATTTTTATATGTTATACTTGAACATGTTCTCTAATTACTGTAAAAATATGAAAGCATTTCATCAATCCTATAAGGTATGGTGAATTTTTCATTGAAGGTCGTTTTTCAGCTGGAATTGAAGTGAAAAACTAGTTAAATGTGTGATTTTTAATTTTTTGTACAAACAGTTAAAATTCATGAAGTTTCAGCATATTATACTAAAAGAATTTATGTGATTATATGAATAATTATGTGATTTTAGGAATTATATGTGAATAATTAAAATTATTACATCTTTATATGTTATTTTAGGTCCAAAATTTCTAGTTTAAATGCATAATAATTAAGTTATAAGTATGAATATGCTTTAGGTTAAAGTAACCTAATATAAAATACAAAAGATTATGTTATATTATATAAAGAGGCTAATCAGTTAAGTGTGTCGAGCGCAGTCGAGACGATCGGTGAATCCAGAAACAATCCTTGCACTATCAACGTACACGTGGGTAACTTCTACTCTCTACTATGTGTTGTTAATTGAATTGATAAGTTATATATGAAAATCTATGACTGAATTCCGTAGCTATAACCAGTATGTAACTTCCATACTCGACGATGACCATAAGGGTGAAAATGCCTGGTCTATGAAAACAAGGTTTAGTGGGCGAGTGACTTCCACATTCCTTTATGATGATGATGATGCAAGGTTTAGTGGGCAAGAAATTCCCACATTCCTTTATGATGATGATGATGATGATGGTCCAGGGTGAGCGTACCCGAAGGACATGTAGTACTTGTTTAACGATTTAATTGCTTCATTATATTAGACAATAAAGTTATCCCATTGGGATCCCTCTCTGGAGGTGTCTCATGATGCTACTTTTGAAACTTTTCAGGCTTGGTAGATGATGATGTGGATGTGTAGCAGGTTGGGTTGACTTTTCACTGTATTTATAAAATTGTACTAGTATAATGTTTCCTTTTGAGATCAATAATATGCTGTAAATATGTATAGTATGATAAACTATGGGCCTAAACTTGTATCCTATTATATATATATATATATGCTTTGTTGTGTAATTCATGTAAGTCTTTGTTTCGAACATTTTCCTAGAAATGTGGGTGAGACACGACTAGACTTGGTTTATAGATATATATATATATATATATATATATACATTGTAACATTTTAAAAAAAAATTTAATAACTCTCGTGTCTTCACTCTTAAGTCTTCTGCTGTATATTAGAAAGTAATTATAATTTCTTTAATTCTTAAATATGTAAAGGGTGACGACCTATTTCCAATTAAAAAGGGATGGGGCGTTACAACAACAAATCTACAACCTAGTACAACCGCATTCAATAGCCTGGAGTGTAAGATAAAGAGAATTAAATGCAACCCTTCAAAAACAATTAATGCGAACTCAAGCAACATTTGAAGAGGATTTAAATTCAAAGAAATGTGTTTCCCTTCAACGGACATATTTCTACACCTATAAATAGAGGAAGACTTGACTAAAGTATACTGAAAAACTGATCATTCACTCTCAATTAAGAACAAGTTCTCAAACTCTCAAGCTTAAAGTTTTCAGTCACTCAACTTCTAAGAGAAACAGTCAAACCTTAGAAGCATTCGGGCTCAAGATTCATCAAGGCTACTTCAAGTACCAGTTGAAGAAACCTATATACTTTTAACCTTTATGTTGTGTGCTTAGGATGTTTTAGTGGTGTACTCAATTGATAGAATTCAGATCCTTGCTGAGTGGTTAGCCTTAGGATTTTAAGGCAATAACTCTATATGGGTCAGCTTGTTTGATTCAAGCAACCTGTGTGGAAGCTGAGTCTTAGTAGGTGAAACTTGTTAGGTTGATAGTTTGTTAGGTTGATAGTTTGTTAGGTCGAGTCTTATAAATCAAACTTGTTTAACGAAGTTCCTCCTCAGAGAAGAAGTAGAGTAGACGTAGAAGGATTACACCACAGTTGAATCACTATAAGCCTTGTGTGTTTATCTTTTTGTGTTTTAGCATTTCTGTTGTTATATTTTGCTGCATTCTACATCACATCATACAACATTCAAGTTTTGCTAAAACTCGGATTTTTGAAAAGGTTTTCAAAAGAAACTCTATCAAGTTAAAGTTTTCGCTGCATAAAAATTCTAGTACCGCAAGCTGCGCTGCATTCTAACCCAGCAAGTTATACTGCATTCTGCGTTGTATTTTGATATAGGACACATTGCTGCAAGTTCGAAATTTTTTTGAAAAATCGACAGAGGTTCATTCACACCCTCTGAACCTCTATGGCACTTGGGACCAACAAACTCTTTATTTTAATTGTTTTTGATATATATAACAATAATTTGAGTTTTTCATTATTTCATGTAAACTAAAAGATATCATTCACAACATAAATATTATTAAGATAACCAACAAAATTATCCAAAATTAAAAAAAAAAAATATATATATATATATATTAAATAGCCAAATTAGACGAAAAAAATTCAATTCAATAATCAAAAAGTCATTAGGCGGGACAAAAGGAATCTTGTAAATTATACCAACTCTATTGGTTTTATATTAGTATAAATATAGAGTTTTTACTTAAGGTTTATACATTTTATAGTTATTTAAATAAAATTGAATAATACCATTCAAACTTAATATGATTTGTATATTTCACCAATTATACAGTAACAATCACAATAAAATTTAAGTAATACAATTAATTATTTTCGTGAGCCAACAATTTTCTAATGCAATATGTGCAAATTATTTTTGATGTGAAATCAATTCTTAAATAAAAAACGAGAAGACCAACAAATTATAATTATATACAAATATTTAACTGTTCAAGTAGTGGAAGAAAATGTGAATTAAATATGTAAGTTTTATCTTAATGACAGTTAATAGAAAACACAAATTTTGAATTAAAATTAAAACTTCTATAGTTATTTTCATAAAATTTAATAATACATAGCACATATTTAATATTCAACAAATATAACAATAACAACATTAATAAAATGGGTAAGTCTCTTGTGTCGATCCGTGACCCCAACCCAACCCGCGGGCCCCACATTATTATTATTATTATTTTTTGCTCAGGTTTTTTTTTCATATATACAAAAAAAATATCACATGTATACCTTCAGATATCCATGTGATGCTTTGAAGGTATCACACCTATTTCAGATGAAGGTGCACGGCGTGGGCACGCGGCTTGTGAGGTGCATGCCCGATGTGGGCACATGGGTGCGCGTCCAACGTGGACGCATGGGCGCGCGTAGGTATCCATGGCGTGGACGCATAGTATCCACATGGATACCTTCAAGGTATCCCACATGTATACCTTCAAGGTATCCATGACGTGAGTGCGCACGACGTGGGTGCATGAGCGTGCGGTTTGTGAGGTGCACGCGGCGTGGACACATGGGCGCGCGGGGCGTGGTGAGATGCGTGTAAGTATCCATGAAATACCTTTCCCATGGATACCTATCAATTATCCCATAAATACCTATCAGGTGCGCGCACATGTGTGCGCGACAGGTGCTCACGCGCGCGTGGGCGCGTGTCGGGTTGGGAACACGGATCTAAGGTCTGTGTCCCGGGGACACACAAGTTTTTGTGTAATAAAATTGTTCTAGGCTTCTAGTAACCAAGCGAAACCATATTAATATTATATATAAATAGTATAAAATCCAAAAAAAAAAATCCCAACATTAATTTTATAGGTATTGGGATAGAATCAAAAAAATTAAATCCAACCATATAACAATGAACACCTACTAAATTTTTTTTTAAATTTTACATATATATTTAAATTTATATATTTAATCTTTCAACCTTATAATAATAATATTATTATTATATAATAATAATATTATATTATTATTATTATTATTATTTCGGACTTATTAACATTTGGATATTTTTATATTATTGTTCAGATATATATTTTAGGATTCTAAGCTAATTAATTTTTTGATTTCAAGATTTCGGACACCATTTTTAAATTTTCAAATTTATCATATGAGTATGAGATTAGCAAAATTATTTGTAGTAAAAATTGGTTCAAAGGGTTTAATAATAGCCTAATTACTAGTACATATATGTGTAGTAAAAATTACTCCACTGAGTAAGGCCCGATTTCTTTTGCAAAACCTAATATCCTAGTGCAGAAAGCCCGTGTCCAACTCACCGCCGTTTACCAGCCCCCGCCGGCCACCTGCTTCCTCCGTCTACGCCGGCAAAGTTCTAGTCCATATTAGTTATTCTATCTTCTCCAATAAATCCATTATTTCAAGATCATATATATTGAGAGAAGTGGCAAAATAATTACAAGACAATTCCTTTTCTTTCCGAATCAGATGTAGTCAATGGAGTAGCTCAACTAGTAAGATAGCCTTCGTCTCTGTAAATGTGAGCTGCAAAATGCACTTTTTTTCTTTTCTTACTATGCATTGAGAGAGAGACGGAAATATAGAGAAATGGCAAAAGAATTACGACACAATTAGGAGGGGAAAGACAAAAAGACAGATCTACATTTTCTGGGTGGGTTTGGTTTTACCTGTTCCAATTTTCGGCACTGCACATTGCCATTTTCGGCGTTATTGACTAGTATTTCTCTATCTCCTGTTGTTGGTGTTAGGGTTTTAACATTTGCTTCTGCCATGGAAACTGGGTCTAGTAGCGGGCTTCGTTTCCGAAGGATTCCTCGGCAGTCCTTTTCTAATTGCTTTCAGATGGACCCATTGGTGAGTTTTGGTTTATGAACCAAATGCAATCTTCTGTTGTTTAGATAGTTGAATATACTTTAGATAAAGAGCATTTGTCTGTGTTGCTGCTTCAGAATGAAACATTCAATTTTAGTATTATTTGCTTTCTAGATTGTTAATAGCTGCTCTCCTCCATGTATCACAACTAAGTTTTAAATCTTCATTATCACCACTGGTTATATGATGGGTCGATAATGCTGCTGCACGAACTTGTTCATTGCCAGTAGCTAGTGAAGACAACTGGTTACGCTGAAGTTCTAAATTTGTCAACTGGGCTCATCTTTGATTTATTTTTTTGGTATTTTATTCCAGCTTGATGAAAACTTGGAGCAATGGCCACATCTAAATGAGCTTGTTCAGAGCTATGGAGCTGACTGGGTGAAAGATGAACACAAGTATGGACACTATGAAAGCATTGGTCCCATTACATTTCAAAATCAGATATTTGAGGGACCGGATACTGATTTCGAAACAGGTTTCTAGACAAGAATTGTTATTGTTCTATTAACTTATCTGGAGAAACCTTTGAAGTAAAAATGCACAAGTTAATAATTGGTCTCAGCCTCTTGCTGGAAAGTATTGCACTAGACGGTGTTGGGAATTCATTCAATATCTTTCAACTTATTAGTTTTCAAATCTATGCTAGCTGTTCAAGTTAATACCTAGCTAAAAGAGTTTGTTTGAGGGCTGTTCCCAAGATTGTGATGTTACAAAATCCCTCCTGCCTATCATAAATTTGGAGTTTCTTTGTAATGAATTGATAAAATCAAAAAATCTTTCTTTTACAGGAAATACCCTTCTGAATTATAGCACCTCTACAACTTTACTTTTTGTTTTTTCATATCGTATCAATGGGACAGTGGTCAGTACATTACTCAAGGCTGCTTTTTTGGCTGTGTGTTACAGAAATGGAGCTGGCTAATGCCAGAAGGACTAGGATACAAGTTTCAACAGAGGAAGAAATGGCAAGTACATCGGGAAGTCATTTTTCAGGATCAAACCTTCATGATTCTTCAAATGCAGAGATTTCGAAGCTCTGTGTACGTCACTTTTGACCACAATCTCTCTATAATATAGTTTAACCCCTTTTCTCAAACTATTATAAATGACTTGCAGCATTTTGGAGAATCGCCGCTGCCAGCATATGAACCTGTTTTTGATTGGGATAATGAGAGATCCACAATATCTGGTCAAAGAATCCCTTCCACTAACATATTTCAGTATACCAGGTCTTTCTCTTACTTTTGTGTGCTAATTTGCACGTGTACTCTTATTCTCTCTTAATTTTATGTTTCCTCATTTCTCTTGTCTCTTCCTCCCTTCTTTTGGTGTGTTCTTATTTTTATTATTATTTTTTGTAGTGGTCTAAGGATTGCAGTGAAAGTCCTGTCTCTGTCATTTCAAATTGGTTGTGTCGGTGAGTTTGTACTTTTGTAGAGTGATATGATATTTATTGCAGTTCTTCTATTTCTTTTGTTACTTGGAGCCCTTTGAGCTTCAAGGCTAATTCCGTAGCTGAAACACAGAAGTTCTCTTGTAGAGCCATTTTATGGCACTATGTGTTTATATAATAGGGAGAGAAGGGAAAAACTTTCAGAGGATTTCATTTTCAGCATGTTACCAGCTGAAATGCAAAATGTAAGTTGTTCAAGTTTTTTCAGTTTCTTTCATTTTTCCTTAGCTGACGATTAAAAAATGAACTAAATTTGTTAATTCTTTCTCCCATCATGTTTTAATAGAAAAACCATATTAGTTTTTTGTTATTTATAGAAATGTGCTAATTTTTATGTGTAACAAACTTATTCAGTCCAGCAATTCTGTTGAGGCTCGTGGAATTTTTCGTGTGGATGTACCATCTGCTTCCGTTTGTTTGCTAGTCCAGTTAGAAAAGCCTGCTACCGAAGAAGGTGGAGTGACTTCTTCAGTTTATTCACGTAAAGAACCGGTAAGGATTTTTTACATCTGTAAGCTTAAAATTATTACCCTTAATTATATTTGATTGACATGAAAGAAATGAAAGAAGAAGAGATGTATATTATAATCTTCTTACAAAAAGATAATGTTATATTTGAGCTTCTCATGTTTGCTTGAAATAGACTTGTTATATAATTAGACTTTACTTTGTGAGTACCTTTAACACCTGTTTCTATAAAATGAATGAATCTATGTGCAATGTTATTTGATTCACTTCTGCGCTCTGCTTTTTTTGTGTTTTTTTTTTTTTCTTTTTTCTTTTTTTGCTTGATAAACAGGTTCATCTTACTGAGAGGGAGAAACAAAAACTGCAAGTGTGGTCTCGGATCATGCCTTTCAGAGAGTCCTTTGCCTGGGCAATCATCCCGCTTTTTGATAGTGGTGTAACTTCTGCTTCTGGTGGGTCTTCGTCCCCCAGCAGTCCACTTATTACTAGCATTTCAGGTTCAAGTTCTCATGAGGGTGCTGCTGAACCGGTTGCAAAGATCACATTAGATGGAAAGCTTGGCTATTCTAGCGGAAACTCTATTATAGTTGAAGTGTCAAATCTGAGCAAAGTTAAAGAAGGCTATACTGAGGAGTCGCTCCTGGTTAATTTCTATTCATATCTACTTATAAGTAATATTTGCTGAAAAACTCATTCTCTAACTTATTGCCTCATAATAATATCTTCAGGATAAAGTGCCAAAATGTATTTCTTAATCCAATGCCCAATTTTTTCTCCAATTCGAAGTTTGGGTAAAAAGTCTAAATATGATGCTCAAAGACCAAAAAAGGAAAAGGGTTCTCGATTGTATTTCTTTTGTCATCCATTACATAGTTAATTAGCTACTCGTCAATGCTATTTTATTTTTATTCATTTAAATAAAGTGCTTTCTTCTTCTCCTTTCAATGGTGTCATTAGATGGTGGATAGAAGCAAGTGACTCCTCAACAGCCACTAATTCAAAAGCGCTAATGTATCTAGACCTTTAGTAACCTTAGATGTTGAAATCCAAAAACTATTTCCTTTTATTTCTAGTATCTTTTTCTTAATAGTTAAACTACTGCTTGCTATATTTTTCAACTTTAACTTGTAGATTTTAAAATAGTTCTAGTAGTTTGCCAATTAATCATCTAGGACCTGAGTAAAAAGAAAATTGTTAATGGTAAAACTGGAATATTGGCCTTCCATTTCCATTTTGGGATTTACTTCTTACTTGTCCATACCAAGCATCTTGAAGTAAATGTAGTATATTTCCTTTTGTAAGCCTGTTCAACCAATCACTCTCTCTTTCACTTCCCTTTCCATCTCATTCAATGAAAAAAGTTCCATTGTTAACTTAATGTAAGTTAAATGAAAAAAGTTATGTGGGTTCTAGTTTGTTTTTGTCTTAGTTGGATGATCTTTTTGTTTTTTTTGTATCCTTCTGAGGGACTTCTCATCCCTCTTTTTTCTGTAGTAATAAAATTCTGTTTCTTTTTTCAAAAAAAAAATAAAAATCTAACTCTCCTTTTCTTTTTGGGGGTATGTTAAAATTTCATGTGTTGCTTTCTTGCTACTATACCATCCCTTATTTTTAAACTTAAAACTCTTTTAGTGTTTGTTACTCATGGACTGATTTTCTCTTATTGTTAGGATCCTAAACGAAAGATTCATAAACCCGTGAAGGGTATCTTAAGATTGGAGATTGAAAAACTCCAATCTGGTCTATGTGATTCTGAAAAATCTTTCGAGAACAGAAGTGCAAATGGTGATTTGGTGGGTTATCAGAATGTGTCCGACAAAACTTTGACAAAATATCCCAATTACGAAATTGATGGACGGCTGAATATCGATCTCGATTCACAATCCTCTGATAGGATAGAGTTGGATCGAAATGGATCAGTATCTCATGGTTTGGCAGATAATGCTACTAATGATGTAAGTATAGTAAATTGCATTTCTAAAGTTAACTACTGTTATTGAGAGATTCATGTGAGAAGCTGAATATAATCATTTAACATTTATGAAATTGCTTCTTGTTTGTAATTTTAAAAGATTTAAACGTCCTGCTGGTTAATGAATATGTATATCTATTTTCATTCTAAAGTCATTTTGTCTGCACATTCAGGTTGAGCCACACTTGTTTTTTTGTGCAGTTCCAGGCTTTTGACTTTCGGATAATTTCAAGGAATGAGCCTTTCTTACAGCTTTTCCATTGTCTTTATGTGTATCCACTGAGTGTCAGCATGAGTAGAAAAAGAAATTTGTTTATACGAGTTGAACTGAGAAAGGATGATGTGGACATCCACAAACCCCCTTTAGAGGTGAGATTAATTACCTGCCACTTAAGCAGTTTCGTCAGTTAGATCAGATTGATTTATAGCATATGATTATTGTTCATCAGGTGATACACCCAAGGGAACCAGGTTCGGCACTTCTGAAATCGGTTGATACTCAAGTTGCCGTTGGAGCTCGGGTTGCCTGCTATCATGATGAAATCAAAGTTTCGTTGCCTGTGATTTGGACCCCAACGCACCACCTTTTGTTCACCTTCTTTCATGTTGACCTTCAGACGAAAATTGAAACTCCCAAGCCTGTAAGTGTTAAGAACTTCATTGTAGCATTCCTGATCTTCTTCCATTTGGAATGGACTGGCCAAGTATTATTTTCTTTTGTTTCAGTATCTTGTCAATCTGCTTTTGTCTATATTGTGAAACTGTTTTCACTGTCTATACTTCTATTATCATGTCATCTCATTTAAAGCTACTGTGCGCATTCACTGCAGGTGGTTGTTGGATATGCTGCGCTTCCTTTATCCACTTACGCACAGTATGTGCTCGTCTATTCTCTAGTTTTTATTGCTGTCATTTGAGGAAGATTAATTTTACTGGTGCTTATAATTTTTGCTGGTCTACTTTCTATTTATAGCTCAATATATATGTGAATGTAATAACTAACTTAAACAACCTGACCAGGAATGCACGACATCCAATATAGATTTCACGAATAAATAAAAAATTATCCGATTCTGCTAGTGTGTTCTGTGTGGGGTACAACTAACTTTCAGTTTGTATGATATCCACTGATTTAAATTATTGACAAGTCAAGTGTGAGTATATGGTTATATTGTTAGGTTGGTATTTGATGAGGCTACCAAACATGTTTATGGGAACAATCATGCCTTCTGATTTGAATGAGGGGAATATATGTATGAAAAGTGTTGTAGCCCCAACGCTAGTATAGACTAAAGACCCTAACAGGAAAGCTACAAAGCAGCTACCTTACCGTTCAGGGATCTATCTGTAAGACAAGAAAAATAACTATTACAATTATGAAGTTTCTAATTCATTTATAATCAAACTGATAAAGCTTTCCATCTAATAGTGATAAATGACATTGGAGGGATCTTATAATACATGCTTATGATCTACATGACCTTTTCTTTTTACAAGTTGCAGCTAAAGATAATGCCTAAAACAGTTTGCAAGGTGTATAGGTTGAGTGAGTAATAGATAATTGTGGATGCCAAGAAAACTTATTGCATGGAAAGGTGCAGAAGAAGCCTGCAGTGGAAGTTACAAATGAAGATATACAAATATATAATTAATGTTACAATTGTGGACATGGTTTGCATGCTGCATATTATATATCATCTACTCACCATGAATTTTATAAAATTGTGATATGTTTTGTTTATGTGGCAGCTTGAATCAAATGAGCCTTAACTGAAAATTAGCTGATTAATTGATCAACTTCAATGGGAATTTGTCTAGCCATAAATTGGAGAATGACTTCATAGTTAATTATAGAAGTATGTTTAAGAATAGAAGCCATCCAATATTATTTATCAATATATCTGATATGAACTGCGTATTTAGTAGCCATGATTATTCAAGTTGGTGGCAAAAATATTTTGCCAGTTTGAAAGTCTGTGATTATGTTATGTTTCGGATTTTCCTGCTATAACTTAAGAAAAGTTCATTTTAAACATATAATACGAAAGAAGAGAAGTTGAAAAATATTTATTTTTACATGGTAGGCCAAAATTCTCAAAAGATGTGTAGGACTGCCAATAATCATGGTGCATCATACAGTTCCAGCGTGAAACCAAATAGTGTGGTAGTTAGTTATATGTTGAATGTTTAGCATTTGATGAGTAATTTGTCTTATTGCCTTAAGATCATACTGTCTTAACTTTCTGCTTCATTATGGAGGCACAATACCCGTATGAACTCTGAAACTCATATCTTTCCTATTGCAGACATGCTTGCATCTCTTTAGTGATTGGACATTGTTTTTCATCTTATCACTTGTGTTATGGAATTTGACTGGAGTAAGCAGTCTAAGTTGTGCAAGGACTTGATGCTTATTGAGCTTTCTTGTAATGTGTATTCAACAAATAAAAAATGAGCTTGAACTTACAATCAATAGATAACATCATATACTGAATGTCTGTTGCAGGTCGAAGTCAGAGATTACTTTGCCCCTTATGAGAGAGTTGGTTCAACACTATCTACAAGATAGCAGCCGGGTATGCTGACATCAAACTTGAATTTGATTTACTGTGTCAGTATTTTCTCCATTTGTTATAGGCAATGTCGCACCTTGTGAAACTTCTCATGAGTGACTGAGACCATTCTTGGTAGTGACTAATAAGTAATAAGACTTATGATGCAAGCAAGTGAAATGGGGTGTTTGACCCTTTTTTTTCTGCATCTGCTGCATATATTGTTCCTCATTTCATTTGTTGATTAGTATTCATCTGTCAATTGAATATCATGAAATGAGTAAAAATGATGGAAGTTGTGGATCACTGGTGTGTGGGCCAGTGATGTAGCAGAACGAGCTGCTTCTAACACATCTAACAGTGGCTATGGCAAAATAATAGGCAGTTTTGACATGTTATGTTGTTAGTAATACATGGGATTGTAATCTAACAAGTTTAATGACTAAGAAAGCGGAATTTATGAAATGGTCACTGTGGAGAGAGTTAAGGTAAAGGAGGGTCGCAAGAATAATAGAAAGAACGAGGAGCACAGACACATGTATGAATTTGGCTTCTTCCTCATGAACTCAATATTAAGTCTCTGAATGTTGTACTGTAACAAAGTGTGTAGAGTGTATAAAACTACTTATTCATCAATGATTTCCTCTAGTCAATAAATTCTAACTACAATTCCAGATGACTAAGAAAACTATGGTAACCCTTTTTAAATGAAGATTTGAAACTAATACTGTCTTTTCCCTTTGCATCACTTAATAGCCATTAATAAAATTTCTTGTTTTTTTATCCAAAAACAATTAAAAAATCAACAAATTTGAAGCTTTTGATTGAAAAGTAAATAAAGCTTACTTCAACTACTATCTTTCTTTGTTTAGAATACCAAAGGGTATTGCCAACTTGTTGGAGAAAAAAATGAGGGATTTTTTATGGGATGGAGTAGATGGAGACAGCTACACACATCTAGTGTCTTGGAAGATGGTATCGAGACCGAAGGAGCTAGGAGGTTTGGGCATTGGGAATATGGGTTACAGGACAACAATTGGGATGCCGGTTTAGCTGTTTGTACAACTTTCAGAAGTCCGTCGAAATTCATCTCCCGAGTATATCCAGAATTCTTAAGATCAGTGGAGGTCAAGGTGAAAGGGGGTAACAAGGTTAGGTTCTGGGAGGACATCAGGTTGGGTAACTCTTCTCTCTGTGCTTCTTATCCTTCTCTCTATTCTCTTTCTACTCTTCATAACAAACCTATAAACTCCTTTATAATATCTCATGATTCTGGTCCTCAATTATCACCATCTCTATCTTGGAATTTGGGGTTTTATAGGAGTTTAAGGGATGGGGAAGTGAGCGATTTGTGTTGTCTGCTAGAGATGTTAGAAAGGGTTAGTTTGGATGAATCACAAGAAGATGCTAGGTTATGGGCCTTAGATTTCTCTAAATCTTTTACCTGCCAATCTTTTTTTGAATCCTTTTTTACCGACATCAGTCCTTCTTCATTTCCTTGAACCAAAACAATATGGAAGGCTCCTATCCCTAAGAAAGTTCAAGTTTTTCTTTGGTTGATGGCTCTGGGGAAGTTACCTACATGTGAGGTGTTGCAAGAACAAATCCAGAATGTTTCTTTATCTCCAAACTGGTGTGTTTTGTGCAGGTGTAGCTCTGAAGACTTGAATCACCTCTTTGTGCATTGCTCCTTCTCTGGTAGGATATGGAACAACGTGATCAAGCAGTTGGGCTTAGGATGGGCAATCCCACAATTAGTCTTGGACATTCTATTAATAATGTGGGAGGCCCTATCAGTAAGAGAGGGAAGCTGATGTGGAAGATTATAGTTCCAGTCCTCCTATGGTCTATCTGGATAGAACGAAATAAGAGAATTTTTGAGAATAGCCATAAAAATTTTAAGGATTGTCATACGACGGATTTAGTTAGGATCTGGGCTTACGCCTTATAACTGCGTTGTATATGTGAATTGGGGATTTCTCATCCCTTGTTCTCTGTTTTAATCAAGTATTAAATTTATGTTTCTTATAAAAAAAAAAAAAGAAAACAACTAAAAGCTAAGGATTTGTGATCTCAATGTAAATAATCTAAATGGAATGCCCTATTTCTCTATCTAAATTCATTATTTTAATCGATAGAATCACTATTCTAAAATAATGTCATGGTGGTTTAAATTAATGATAAATTGATGGTGTTTTGTTATGTTTGTTTGAGTATTATGTTATTTTTTGGGTTACTATTGATAAATTATTTTAAATTGTATGTATGTTACTATTGCGAGTATATACCAAAATGTCTGTTTTAAACCTCCGGCTAGGCCACTTAGATGCTAGTCCCAACCCACCGCCCACCTAGAGCCTTTTAGAACACTGAATAGAATCCCTTGATTGCTATTGGTCTCATAGTCCCCCTTGATGTGGTGCATGTCTTTGTCACCTATATAGCTCTGCTCGAACAACTTGTCATTGAGTTTATTGCTCCCAGACTGTTTTCACTTTGAATCTATCCTTCTTCATTTGAACTAAATTGACCCCACTAACCATTTACAATATTGTTTATGGACTGTTCATTTCTAGGCATTGACAGATTAGCATTCTTGTGTGCTGATTTGGTTTCATTCTGAGTTATGGTTGACAATTTTGTCAACTACCTAGGTACAGAAAGTGTTGTAGAAGAATAAAAAAGCATGAGTATTTATGTAGCAACCGAGATTGTTGTTAGGAGGAATAACTATTGAGTTCATGGTATCATTATTGTCATTGTTTGCATTGTGATTAGCCAACCTATTTGAATTATTGTCATAGCATTATTCTAATGGCAAAACTAGTCTTACCTTTTATATTTGCAATTTCTTTTTAATTAAGATGTTTGTGGTTGATAGCAGTTGTTGATTTGCTTTTGTTGTGTGCCACTTATTAATGAGATCCATCACTCATTAAGTTCCATGTGTTAGAAAAATTACCTTGGATATGTCATCCAACCCCCCCCCCCCCCCACATCCCCCAACATGCACAATGCATCTGCCAAACTGTCACAAGCTTGCTTAATCCTACCTTTCTTTGAGCTCTGGCTTCCAATTAACATTCTTAGATTTTGGCCAAGCACCTCCACACTGTTGGCAACCATTTTTATATAGCCTTAACAGTTTGTCCATTGCATATATGGCTGCATGCTGCCTTGAGCACAAGGCTCTGATTCTACTAATAGAGAAAGGGGCAGTGGTGATTAAGTGAGTAGAGAGGAGTATTGTTTCAACATTTAATTTAATATCTTTAATACACCCTCTTCCTCATGCAGACCTGTTAGTTTGTATTACAATGCTGCCCGTGCAATTTTTTTAATAAATGGGTGGTGGTGAGATTGATCACAGGACATTCCATTAGGAGACAGCTCTGGTACTTTGTCGGATCACCACCTCATCTAAAAGTTTAGGCTGGTGGAGAGAACAATCATTTTAACATTAAATTAATTTCTTCAACTGTGGCTATTATTAGTAATGCTCCTGAAAGTTGGTTCATTGCTTGGGAATCATTTGGTAACATCAGTTGGTGATTAGGCCTACAAATGAGAAAAGAAAAACACTTGAAATATCAAAATAAATAGGAGAGGATGTAGATGGTGATTTCAAACAAAAATGACGATGATAGTCGCAACTTCTTCAAACTAGTTGAAAATTGGAAGACAGTTACTTAATTGATGTTTCCCGATAGTCATGTTCGATGTTAACTTTTACTAATTTGTTTTTGTACTAGAAGGAGTGAGGTTTATGACATCTGAAGTGCATGCTTCTTGTTGCTGATGATGAATGGATATATTGACATATGTTTGGACTCCTCCTGGGTGATTCATTGATTGTCACACCTTTTTTTGTGAATTTAATTTCTTTCAAATGCATATACTACCGATGTTCATTTTTCCTAAATTTATTATAGTTTTATTTGATTTTAGATTGTTCCTGAATTTCTTGGTGACTTGTTTATTCTTATGCAGGAGAGGGTGGATTACTTGGAGGATGGGAAAAATGTATTTAGACTCCGCATACGTTTATGCTCTTCCTTGTACCCAATAAGTGAACGGATCAGAGACTTCTTCCTTGAGTATGACAGGCACATTCTTCGAACAAGTCCACCTTGGGGATCTGATCTTCTTGAGGTTTAATTTTTTGTCACTCTTATACTATAGTTCTCTCTTGAGAAGATGGGCATGACTTGCATGTATAGCACCTTTCAAGTTTCAAAGCCACTGAGTTAGGTGTCTTTATTCTTCTATACCTCTTAACACTTAGTGATTGGCTTTCTTTACGTTGGTTACTGAACTGCATTCGAAATGCATTTAGTGTTAACCAAAATGAGAAGTTTTGTGCTAACCTCTTTTGATTCCAAAACACGAGATGTTTTTACAGTTGAATGGATGTCAATGTACATCCTGTCAGAAAAGGCACTGAGGATTTGATATTTGATGAACAAAATCTTTTCTTGGCAAACATCTGACTGAATGCCTGAAATGATGAAAAAGAACTTATCTTCACATTCATATTTGCATTATCATTTATTGATGGTTACATGGATATTTGTATAGTGGATTAAGATTTGAGTTTTTCTAACTTTTGTGCAGGCAATAAACAGTCTGAAGAATGTTGATTCAACAGCTTTACTTCAGTTTCTTCAGCCAATTTTAAACATGCTTCTCCATCTCATTGGCAATGGTGGAGAGACTCTGCAGGTGAATAAATAACGGAACTTGCTCGATCTTCTATCTGCAGTTTTCTTTGTACCTGAGAATTACTGTTATTGTTATCTTGATGTGTTTCATTTTGGATCGAAAAAGGAAGTTTGGGAAGCATAATATATGTTTGCTACATATTTTTTCACCATTCAGGTTGCCGCCTTCAGAGCTATGGTTAATATTTTAACACGGTATGATTCTGCTTATAGATTTCTAAATAGTTTTCTACATTATCGTGGCGTTTTGTGTAATTTTGATCTGTCTACATGTAGCTTGATGGTCACCAGATGAGTTGTCCTTACATGACTCTATTTAATGTGTATCATTAGTGTCCATCATCAACATTTTTGTTAATACAGTGTTGTGTTCCACAGGGTGCAGCAAGAGTCGGTGGATGATGGTGAAAGAAATCTTTTTCTGGTGAACTATGTTGACTTTTGTTTTGACGATTTTGGTGGTCGTCAACCACCAGTTTACCCTGGTTTATCCACAGTTTGGGGAAGTCTGGCCCGTAGTAAGGTAATGTGGCTGAGATTTTACTTTCAGAAATACATAATAAACCAAGTTGAAGAAAATCATGAAGAGCAAATAATTAGAAACGTAGAAGCCTTTTCATATTCCACTACTAAGTAGAGACAATAACGCTCGAATCCGATCTATAATCTCATTGCTCTGGCCAGAATACCATCAATCCGGCATGGGATGCATGTTCTTCTAGTAATAGGCATTCAAGTCCACCAAGCAAAGTTGGTGCTACAATGAGGGTCTACTGACTGTCTTCAGGGCTTAAAAATTAAGTTTATTTTTATGTGGTTAAGTGCTTTTAAGACATAAGACCTTACTCCCACTCCCTGTGTTTCAAATTATATGTTAAGGTTGTTTCATAGAGATTAAAAAAACATTTAATAGGCATAATTAATGTATACTATTAAATGGAAGCCTAGTGCAAAAACAAGATGAGGGATAAGTTCTGAAAAAGTCATTAACCTTCTTGATAATCAAAAAGCGACAAATAAATTGAACAAAGTCTATTTTCTAAAGAGAATTATTTTGAAACAGAGAGAGTACTTTATTTGGTGTTATATTAATACAATCGAAATGTTCAACAATTATTTGTTGCCAACTGAATTTTTGCCTGGTGCTCGGAATTTGGATTACAGCAAATATGTAAGAGTTTGAAGTGTGTTCGTTGTTGTTTGAAATTTTGCTATGGGGCACTCTTTCAGGGTGGTGGGAATGCAGCCAAGGATGGATAATTTTGTTCCCTAAGATGTTAACTTGAACTATCAGTTGATGCTTTCTTTCAAGTTCTGTACTTTGTTAGCATATAAAACGTTACTCTAATATCTCCATTTTTAAAATGATACTGATGCTTATTCAAAATTTAGGCCAAAGGTTACCGTGTTGGGCCAGTTTACGATGATGTACTTGCTATGGCTTGGTTTTTTCTCGAACTCATTGTCAAATCCATGGCCTTAGAGCAGACTCGATTGTTCTATCACAATGTTCCTTCAGGTAATTGCTTATTAAAAGTCTTGCCTTTCATTGAAGTTGATCGAAATTGTTTTAGGTGAAGTGCCCCTTCGATTTCCTTATCAAGTTTCCAATTAAAGCATGTTATTTTAAATTTTGGCATCTTTACCTTACCTATGCTCCATTGCAGATTCTGTAGTTGAAATCAAGTTACTATCTTACATGTGCTTTCTTTAGTGATAAGTGGACCCTAATGCTCAGTATTGTATTAGCTGTTATGGATGTTCACCATCCTATTCCTGTTGCTCTAGCAGCAGTTACTCACTTGCTCTTACTTAACCCAATCCATGATTGATCAATTGAATTGACATTGAGCTATAGGTGACAGCTAAAATGATGCCTACTACCACTCCATTTTACTTGCTCAAGTATTATTCAAACATCCTTGTGTCAGATGGTATTACCGACATTCTACCTTGGAAAGAGGAACAGGTTTTAATACTGCCAATGGTGGAATTTGTTCGTACGTTTGGATTGAAATATTGGATGAAGTAAATATTATGCTGTAGCACCTCTAAAATCAATTTGAAAGGGCTGATATTGTAATATGCAATCACAATGGGTTGAGTATTATATGAGCCTATTTGTTTCTGATTACATTTTCTTACTCTTAATGATCAATACCCTTAAGATCTTACATTAATTGTTCAAAACATTTGTTCTTATTTTTTGGTGTAGGAGAAGATGTTCCTCCAATGCAGTTGAAAGAAGGTGTTTTTAGATGTATCATGCAATTGTATGATTGCCTGTTAACAGAAGTTCATGAGCGTTGCAAAAAGGGTCTAGGTTTGGCCAAATATCTTAACAGTAGCTTGGCTTTCTTTTGCTATGATCTTCTGTCTACGATTGAGCCTCGTCAAGTTTTTGAACTGGTATGCCTACTATTTCATTGGGAACTCCTGGAGGAACATTGTTCTCCATGCACAACATAATTCTTTATTTTGTTTGCAAGTGTAGGCCTTCTGCATATACTTGAGACCATTGCATCGCTGACTTGACAATGAGATTTTGTTGTGCTGTAGGTGTCTTTGTACCTCGATAAATTCTCTGGAGTGTGTCAATCTGTACTGCATGATTGCAAGCTTACGTTTTTGCAGATTTTATGTGATCACGATCTATTTGTGGAAATGCCTGGGAGAGACCCTTCTGATAGGTAAAACTGGAATTCTTATTGTTCCTGGGATTTGTTGAATGCACTTTGAGAGCTTCATCGTCATACAGTGATTGCTAACTTATAAAGGTCATACTCGTACCCAATGGATGATTGTCTCCACCATGGTGGTATCTGTGGAAACTCCTGTAGTCATCTCACAGAAGTCTTTTAAATGTTAGCATATAAGTATTGAAGTTTGTTGTATAAATCTTAAACAACACAGTATTGAACTTACATGACATAATCGAAAAATTGAATTTGTGATTTAGGCCAAGCTGATAAGCACCATGTACCCATTATTATGCCTAGCCCCCAAGGAACAGTACCCCTTATATGTAGTTGCTATGAGTTTACATGTTATTTTCTGAAAGGATAATAATATGAAGGGGAGTTATGTGTGAGCATGGCCAAGATGTGAAGCAGTTGTTGCAACAATGTATGGTTGCATTTATTTCGGCATCTTATAATGTGTTATGAGTGCACTGGATAACATCATTGGCTAGAAATGCCTGCTCTAGTATTGGCTGTTGTGGGATTATGGTGGGGAACAGTTTTCTTTGAAACTAATATTTATTTGTCTGGACAGCTCCCGTTAAACATGATCCTCTTCTCCTGATGTTCAGATTTCTGATGTGGTGCTTCTTTGTCACAGGAATTACCTCTCATCTATCCTTATACAAGAGATTTTTCTCACTTGGGACCATGAGGATTTATCTATGCGGGCCAAGGTAAGTACAATGCAACACAATGGCTGGAAGCATAAAAGATTAGTACTCTAATATGTATTTTCTGCCGTCTCCTATACTCTTGAGTAGTTACCCTATACCTTGTAACATCATCATCTGATTACTTGTAGGCGGCTAGAATTTTGGTGGTATTGTTGTGCAAGCATGAGTTCGATGTACGCTATCAGAAGCTGGAAGATAAACTCTATATAGCTCAGTTATACTTCCCCCTTGTAGGCCAGGTTTGTAACACATTTATCGTTGTTCCATGTTCAGTTTAAACTTGGAAAGAAGTTTATATTGCTGACATTTTGTTCATGGAATCTACTTTTCAAAACTAGATCTTTTGCACAGGTTGACTCTGCGGTTTAGACGTTCATTTCTGCAAAATTTGAAGCTAGAATAAGCACTAATCAGGGTTGGGTATTTTGTGGTTTTAGAGACAATTGGTCAATTTTAAGAAGCTATCTGTTGAGAGCTAAGAGCCATTTATCATACAATCATTACCTTTTCCCTCCATATGGAATATTTTTAGAAGAAAAGTTAAATGCAACCCTTGCTGTTCCTTTTTAGATCTTGAACTGGATATTATAGGTTTGTCATTAGCATGAAAAGTTTTACACTTGTAGCATGCTGTGATCCATCTGGAACATTATTATATCCATAGAAATGATGATGATGAGAAAGCTGATAATGACTGGAAACAATCAATTCAATATAATTTTTCAGAATTTGAGAGTTGTGTTCATGGAGTTTTAAGTTACCTTTTCGAAGTTATGGCAATATGGTGGAGAAATTATGACCTTGCAGATTCATCATAGATTTTGTCAGCCTTTTTCTTTGCCTTTAGAAATCCAAAGCTCTTCCATGGTGAAAGGCTTTTGCGTGGTTATATTCTGTAAATAGGTGAACTTAAATATCGAGCTTATAGTCGGTGACAACTTATTCCCACAAGAAAGTGAAATTATAGTAGCAATTTAACCAAGTTTATATGAAAAGCATGAATAATGTGAAACTAACCTTGGTAATGGTTTATGGATATTATGCACTAATAAGCATTTGCTAGACAGATTGGATCATTCTTTCCCTATGTTGATAATACAATATATATTTTAACAAAAAAATATTTACTGATGGGCTTATCCATATGTGAAGCTGCTGTATTGGCTTTTTGTTTGTATGTCAGTCACTTAGTTTTAGCATTCTCGCAGATACTAGATGAAATGCCTGTCTTCTATAATTTGAGTTCAAGTGAAAAGCGCGAGGTCCTGATCTCTATTTTACAAATCATACGCAATTTGGATGATGCTTCTCTTACCAAGGGTTGGCAGCAAAGCATTGCTCGTACGAGATTATTTTTCAAACTTTTGGAGGAATGTCTAATTCATTTTGAGGTAATGTAATGATTTACATCCCTTCTTCTAGATAAATTTCTCGATCTTGATTTACCCAAAAAAAAAAAAAAAAGTTGGTAAGAACTTTTATTGGGAAAGATAATATTTGATCCACCCTCTTTTTCTCTACATTGTTCTCTCTCTCTCTCTCTCTCTCTCTCTCTCTCTCTCTCTCTCTCTCTCTCTCTCTCTCTCTCTCACCCCCTCCCTCCCTCCCTCTCTCCATTTGTCATCCACTTAAGGCGGCCTCCTGATAAATACTTTATAGGGAAGAAGAGAAGCCTTCTTCAGAGGTTTGCTATATAATAATGCCTTTTCCCTGGATATTTATATTACTGAAGTCTTCTGCCACAGAATGTTGCTGCAAAGCATTCTATTCTAGCATAAACTTGAAGTTAGTCCCTGCAAATGTATATTGCTGTGAAGTTTTCATACTTCATACTTGTTGGCTTATTCATGCACGTGTAAATATATAAGGCATGATCCAGTTTTAGGGATGTGTCAGGTGAACATGGTTTAATTTTTCGAAATATCAGATGGACATAAAGCTTGCCTATGTCCTACAACTTCAATTACCATCAAATCTAGAAATTTATCAATTTATCATGTAACTATAATGTTTCATATGGTACATCCAGCTCCATTTAATCATTGTAACTTTTAACTTCGATCAGCAAGTATTTTTCACGTTTTTATTTTATAAGAAATTTCCATATCATCTCATCTGTGTGCTCTTTCTAACGGCGATCCCATGAGAGAGCTGTGGCTGTGTGGACTCATAGGGACATCCCCTTCTGATTGGATTGGGAAACTCCGGTGAGGAAAGACTTAGCAGCTTATACAGACAGGACTTGTGGACTTTGCATTTAATTAGGAATAATAAAATGTACACCTATGGTCTATGAAACACTAGCAGCATTTAGCTATTTATTTGGCAATGTCAAAACATATTCAGGATTTTGTTTAAACTGGTCTGAGTTTTTCTACCTGAGGTCAAGTAAAGAAACCTCACATCTTCAAGTCAATAACCTCTTAATATTTTATTCCCTTTAGATGCTCATGTGAAGGGTTTTCTGATGTTTTACATATTGGGATTCTCTTGTGACTATCTGACTCTATCCTGTTGTAAATTGCCATGTTGAGCAGCACAAGAAACCTGAAGATACCATGCTTATGGGCAGCAGTTCCCGCAGTCCTTTAGGAGAGAAGTCCTTCTCATCTAAGTACTCTGATAGACTTTCTCCTGCAATTAATCACTACCTCTTGGAGGCCACACGTCAAGAAGTTGGAGTATGTCAATACTATAATTTGGTTGTGCTATTGGAAATGCATCTCTCTTTACAGTATTTAGTGCTTAGTACTAAAGAGCTTCACTGATGCAGCCTCAGGGGACGCCTGAAAATGGGTATTTGTGGCAGAGAGTCAACTCTCAGCTAAGCTCTCCCAGTCAACCATATTCCTTGAGGGAAGCTCTTGCTCAGGCCCAATCTTCTAGAATTGGAGCTTCAACCCAAGCGTTGAGGGAATCTTTGCACCCAATATTGAGGCAAAAATTGGTATGATGTTTGTTGCAAATAATTATACTCTTTGAATTGCAATGCTTATCATCTCTAATTGCTTGTGATGATGATATGACCTATCATTGTTGTCTGTGTTGATATTTGATTCATTTATGTTCAGGAACTTTGGGAAGAAAACCTGAGTGCTGCTGTCAGTCTTCAAGTTCTAGAAATAATTGAAAATTTTTCAGGGGCTGTGGCATCCCATACCATTGCTACTGATTATGGAAAACTTGATTGTATTACATCTATATTTATGATAATCTTCTCACACAACCAACCTCTAGCTTTCTGGAAAGCCCTCCTTCCAATGTTCAATACAGTCTTTGAGCTTCATGGAGCGACACTAATGTCGAGGGAAAATGATCGTTTTCTAAAGCAAATTGCTTTCCATCTTCTTCGGCTTGCAGTTTTCCAGAATGAGAATATTAGGAAAAGGGCAGTAATTGGGCTTCAGATACTTGTTCGGGTAGGCATTCTTATCATTGTACCCTGCTGAGTTTATGATCCTAATTCATAGGCCAAGTTAACCGCTTCCATTTTGCAGAGCTCTTTCTTGTACTTTATGCAGACAGGAAGATTGCGAGTTGTGCTAACTATTACATTGTCAGAGTTGATGTCTGAAGTCCCAGTTACACATATGAAATCTGATGGAACTCTGGAAGAAAGTGGTGAAGCACGTCGTCTTCGAAAATCATTAGAGGAAATGGCAGATGAATCTAAGAGCCCCTCTGTACTTAAAGAGTGTGGTCTTCCAGAAAAAGCTCTTCTTGGCAGTAATGAACAATCGCCACAGAAGTGTTGTTCCTGGTCACAAGTTAAAGTCCTCTCTGACAGTCTTCTTTTGGCTCTTGATGCCAGCCTGGAGCATTCTCTTCTGGTATGTCCTGACAACACTAATAGCTGTCTCTAATATGTTTTGACAATGCAAATTGAGCTTCTATTGAATTATACGGTAACATTCGTTTAACTTTCTTTTAGGCGTCTGTGATGACGCTGGACAGATATGCTGCTGCAGAGAGCTTTTACAAGCTGGCAATGGCATTTGCTCCAGTTCCAGATCTTCACATTATGTGGTTATTGCATCTCTGTGATGCGCATCAGGAGATGCAGTCTTGGGCTGAAGCAGCCCAGTGTGCTGTTGCTGTTGCTGGTGTAGTGATGCAGGTAGGTGACATTACATACTTTGGTTACTGCCATTAAGTTTTCTACCTACTTATATGAAACAGGCAGGCATAAAGGATGTCCAACATATTGCATCCATATCTAACCTATCAATTAAATAAAGTTTTCTATGGGATTGAGGTTGATCAATAAATCTTGCTAGTGTTATTAAGTAGAATATATTATCAGTTCAGCATAATGAAGATCCTAATAGTATATCAAAAATGTGTTTAACAAGACTAATCCCATCGAAAACATCAAATGAGGCTTAAATAAATCAACACGTGATATACCCTAAATGCAGTACTTCTCATTATTGACAGACCTGTTTAGATTTCTTACAAGTTTACTTTTGTATGAAATAATTACCTGAAAATTGACAGTGAACTTGGACTGCCAATTTTGAAACCATAGTTTTGGGAATAAAAAGAAAATGACTTGTATGTTATTATAATAGGCATAACATAACTCCAACGAACATTCATAGTTTTAGAATAGTGAGATTAGAAAACGACATGTATGTTATTAGTTTGCATTATCATGACTTTAATTAGCACTGACATGAAAATCTTTTTTAGGCCCTTGTTTGTAGGAATGATGGAGTATGGAGCTCTGAGCATGTGTGTGCATTGCGCAAAATCTGCCCTATGGTCAGTGGTGAGATAACTTCTGAGGCTTCAGCAGCTGAGGTAGAAGGTTATGGTGCCTCAAAACTTACTGTTGACTCAGCTGTCAAGTACCTGCAACTTGCAAATAAGCTATTCTCTCAAGCTGAGCTCCACCATTTCTGTGCGAGTATCCTAGAGCTTGTTATTCCGGTGTATAAGAGCAGAAGGTTATATGGACAGCTGGCCAAGTGCCACACAATGCTAACCAATATATACGAGTCAATTCTTGAGCAGGAATCCAGTCCCATACCTTTTGCTGATGCAACATATTACAGAGTGGGATTCTATGGTGAAAATTTTGGGAAGCTTGATAGGAAGGAATATGTATATAGAGAAGCTCGTGATGTGAGGTTGGGTGATATAATGGAGAAACTTAGTCATATATATGAGTCAAGAATGGATGGTACAACTTTGCACATAATCCCAGACTCTAGACAGGTGAAAGCTGATGAACTGCAGCCAGAAGTTTGCTACCTGCAGATAACTGCTGTAGATCCAGTTATGGAAGATGAGGACTTGGGAAGCAGACGAGAGAGGATATTCTCTCTTTCCACCGGGAGTGTCCGTGCACGGGTTTTTGATCGATTTTTATTTGATACTCCTTTCACGAAAAATGGTAAGACTCAAGGTGGGTTGGAAGACCAATGGAAACGGCGTACAGTGCTAGAGACAGAGGGCTCTTTCCCTGCCCTAGTAAATCGCCTCCAGGTAGTGAAATCAGAGTCACTTGAGTTCTCGCCTGTGGAGAATGCAATCGGGATGATTGAAACTAGAACAACAGCCCTGAGAAATGAACTTGAAGAACCACGAAGCTCAGAAGGTGACCAACTCCCACGACTCCAGAGTCTGCAAAGGATTCTTCAAGGCTCTGTAGCTGTTCAAGTGAGTAGTAATCTGATTTGACTGATTGGTTGTGTTATAAAAACCTTGGAAATTACAGCAACTCACATGTATATATTAATGACAGGTGAACAGTGGAGTCCTCAGTGTTTGTACAGCATTCCTTTCAGGCGAACCTGCAACAAGGCTGCGGTCGCAGGAGTTACAGCAACTGATTGCTGCGCTCCTTGAGTTTATGGCTGTTTGCAAGCGTGCTATCCGTGTCCACTTTCGTTTAATTGGGGAGGAAGATCAAGAATTTCACACGCAGCTTGTCAACGGCTTTCAGTCCCTAACTGCAGAATTGTCTCATTACATTCCTGCCATTCTTTCTGAACTTTGACATGGAAATTGATTTTTTCATCTTTTTTTTTTTTTTTTTTTGTTTGTTTTAGGAGCAGCAGCATTGCTCTATTTAAACTGATTTGTCGTTTGTAATTGTCATCTTATGTTGTTGATATGCTTCATTATTCATGTGTTTTTCCACTATGTTCACCTAGTCAATTGAATTGCACCATTTTTAGCCAAAAGATCATTTCACTTTTCAGATACCATATATCACGGGAGGAAACATCGCACAAAGTTCTATTACTATTTATGGGTGGCTCCAGATTTCTTAGGGCAGCCATATCAGTTAATTCTGTGTTATTAATATAATTAAAATACTATCAACAAATATTAAAAAAAGAAAAAAAATACCCACACCAACTATGATAGTGACTACACCCTCTTTTTCTCTCCTTAAGAATAGTTATTACTTAAAAACTCTGGAGCTCTGCAATAACAACTTTATTATTATTAAAATATTATAAATTTTGTGAATCACAAAATTTTATTAACTCATCAATTTATGTTAATAACATCTACTATTGTGAGTTCCACGTAACATAACACCAATTTAAAAACATTTACTATCTAAAAACACACCCACATTAATTTATTATAAATATAATGATTATATGTGGTCCATTATCTACAGACCTTTTTTTTATTTTTTATATCAATTAAATTAAATTTTTATTAGTGAATAATTGTAAACTAAATTTAGTTTAATTATGAGGTTAATAATTTTCAAGTGACATTAAAACACAATTCATATACAAATAATAATAAATTAAATATTTACTTTCGTCTGTATATTGTTTCCTTTTCCATTTTCAGTTTTTTGACATAACCTTTTTAAAGTAGTATATTTATTTGGTAGGTTTATTGAATTCAAACTCAAACGAACTTGTTTAACAAAGGATCTCCAATTCAAACATTTTAATTGCACTTTGAATAAATCATTATCAACTCGTTAATGTATATGATACTTTCATAATAATATTTTACAGTAGTATTGAGAGTCGTAATTAATCGTCCCTATGGAAATAAAGCCTTATAAATTATTTTATGTAATCTTACTATTTTATTTTATTTCTTTATTTTTGTTTGGTGGAATAAACTTAATCTCAATATTACATTCGAATATGTTCATATTAAAGTAGAATTGGGAACTTAGCAGTTCTATATAAGGTTTTTCGATTAATATTGCCATACTTTATACGAAATTAAATATTATTCTTTTTGAATATGTTCGTATTTAATCTGTTCCTCTATTTTAAATTTTATTCAATTTATATTGTAAATAATGAAAGAACAATTTTCTATTTGTACAACTAGTTAACTAGTTGACTCATAATTCAGCAAGGATTCCAGAACTGGAAACATCTTATGAAGAACCTAAGGTATATTTGTTTAGGGATTACGTGGAATTGAGAAAATCCTAACTTTGAAATCTTGAATTTTGTAGTAAAGGTAAGTAGTAAAAATATATGTTTGTTTGAGGATTTTATAGGGTAGGATTATACTGTAAATGTCAAATCAATGCTGGAAAATGTGAATTAATCTAATATTTTATGTTTAAAAAAATGAGTTTGGTAATGATTGAATGTGTATTGTGAGAGAGTAGGTTTTAGGTAATAAATAGGTTATAGAATATATTTTTATAGATATAGGTGGTAATAATAGAGTATGATTGTATTTGAATTTTGTAATCCAAATTGAAGTTTCAAAGCAAACTTATTTTGGGGATTTTAAAATCCTAAATCCTGACTATTGAAATCCTAAACAAACATACCCTAAGAAAACCGGGTGAACTGGACTTAACTACTTCGAACCAGATCAAGCTTCAAATTAGTTAGGGTTTTGAAACAGATGAGAAGAGTGTAGCTGAGAAGATTGATGAGTTCAACAAGATTGTTGATGATTTAGAAAACATAAATGAACAGATCAAGGATAAAGATAAGACTCTGATGTTATTAAACTCCCCACAAAAGTCCTTGGATACCTTTAAGGATGCACTAATCTATGGAAGACTTATAATTCTTACTATGGAGGAGGTTTTGATGTCCATCAAGACCAAGGTCTTGCAGAATCACATTGACTCAAAGAATCAACCATTGGAAGAAGGGCTTAACATAAAGAATAAGAGATCTAAGAAGAAGTAACAACAGACCAAGAAGAAGAATGAGAGACCAGACAATCAAGATGAAAGATCTAAAGATGATGTTGCAAATAAGAAGTGTTTCCAATGTCACAAACCTGACCATTATAAGAAGAATTGCGTTGAGAGAAAATCAGGAAAGAATAACAAACAAGAAGTTGCAGTAGCAGAAGGTGGATATGACAGTCCAAAGTATGTCGTGTGTTACTAATGATAAAATATCAAGAGAATGGGTTCTTGATACAGGGTGTACATTCCATATGTGCCCTGTAAAATCTTGGTTCCAAGACATGAGAATGGAAGAGGAATGTCCTGTTCTTTTGGAAAACAATCAGTCTTGCAAAGTAAAGGGAAGAGGCACTATCCAACTCAAGTTGCATGATAGGAAGATAAGATCTCTGACAAATGTAAGGTACATCCCTGATCTTAAAAGGAACCTAATTTCTCTTGGCACATTAACTACTGCAGGCAATGAGTTTAATACTTAAAAGGGTGAAACTGTCATCACCAATAATGATAAAATCATAATGAAGGTAAGAAATAAAATGGATTATACACCTTAATTGGTGAAACTATATATGCTGAGGTTTCAAGAAAGAAATAAAGCTTCAATAAGAGAAAACATATCACTGCTGAGTGTATGGATTACATTCACTCTGATGTATGAGAGTCATCCAGAGTTGCAACACATGGTGAGGGAAGATACTTCATGACATACTCTGGGGAAGGGGGAGGATTGTAATGCCCAATTCTCTGATCACGTGCATCCTACACTGAAATGCATTCATAAGAATTAGAACTATATTTCTAAGCATGCTATTATAAAATGTGTTGAATTCTCAAGTATATATCTATCTTATGATCTAATTTATAATTATGACTTTATCTAAGCATGAAATCATAATGGCATTTCAACTCCATCATCTAATATACTCTTTTAAGTGCTTTTTCTTTTCAAGTGGAAATGTTTGGCTTAGGATGAGAAGATGGATGTGCTAAAAACGGTTATAAATATGCTAAATGCATAATATCTCTAAAATGACATTCCTAAATTAACTTGTTTACACTTGTAATTTATGAATTTCATTGCATTTATTTATAATTTTAAAGTAAGCAAAATAGTGCAATTGATTGGTTAGTTGATTAGGTTGCACCAAAAGCAATTTTAAAGTGTTGCACTTGATTATTATGATCTTTCAAACACTAAACCTCTCATAAGGCAAAAAACGTGGCATGCTATCCATTTAACATCTACACTAGTTCAGCCAATTAGAACAAGACAAGTACTTCTCATTTGAATGGTCAAAAGTTGTAGGAAATGAATTTTATGCTTTCATTTTATCGTCTTAGCTCCAAAAATACCCAACCCTCTTTTCCTCTTCCTTTCTTCATCCTTAGAACCCAAAATACCATACAAAACTAAAATCAATCATAGAGGTATCATATGAGATGAATTGAAGCTAGTTGGTGCCTCTTTTGGTTAAACCATTGCATCCTTAAGCTTATTTTCTAGGTCTAATCCTATCCCTATGTTTTATATTTATATTATGTTTATATGATATGTCACATGATCTGATATTATATGTGTTATTATGAAGATGAATTGAAGATGACTAAGTTAGTTGAAGTAGTTTAATTGAACTTGTGAATCTGATAAGTTGTGGCTGTATATTGATTCTATTGATGCTTGTTGTTGTTATAATGTTTGGAAGTGTACTTGAAGAGTTAGAGGATAGGTAACATAATTGATTATTTATGTTAACTTACGCAAGAACATAAGTTAGTTCGGTTCATTTGAGTTCTTAATGTCTTATTGCAAAGTTAGTGGCTGCCCCATTAGCATTTTTAACTTATTGAATTAAGAAATGATATTAAGATATATGAATTATAAGTCATGATGTGTGTAATTGAATGATATTGTCTTTTCATTGAATGAATATTTAAAGGTATGTATATGCATGCTTGGTCCTTTTAGATTTTTAAGCACATCGTATCTTTCCCAAGGGCCAAACACTTGCACTATTGTACTCGCTCTGGATTTGAGGTAAGTTAAAGCTTTTATTTGCTGCATTGCAAGAACTAGTTAATATTCATGTAATTTGATGATATGTGAATGATTGTTCTATGTCTATGATTGAATTGTATATGACGTTCATATGGTACATGATGCATATAAAAGGTGTTATGAAAGAGGAAGTATGGTACTTGGTTGATTGAGAGTAGACAACATGACTATACGGTCTACAGATAATAGTTGAGTATCAAAAAGGAATAAATGGAATTGTGTTTGGATATCGGAGAGTAGACACATATTGTTTACCGATGTTGGTGGAGTACTAGTGATAGTGCTTAACTAACATAGAGTATATATCTTGATATGACGATTGACCAATCTTAATGAAATGCTTATACGGTCTATTGATATTGATTGAGTACTAGCCTTTCAGGTACCCTATAAAGAATATTTTCACAATAAATGAACATGGAAAAGCATATTGCATGATATGATTCATCATATGTGATTATTTGCATAAGTTTTAACTTACTGAGCCTATTGCTCATTAATAAGTTTTTGTAATGCAGGTGATGATGTGCAAAGATAGTTGGTTTCCTAAATGGCCAATCAGTTTGTTCATATGACATGCTCAAGATGAACTTTTGATGCTTATGTTCAGATACTCGTCTTTTTAACAATTAAATCGTTGAGGTGTCTTTTGTTGTAAAGAGATATTTTGGATCTTATGTATAAACGATGGTATATTTCAATCGACAAAGTTCCTTTCAAGTATTTTGCAGTTCTTTCACAAAATTTAACATTTCGGGACCTATTTGATGGCTTGCTGCATTTTGAAGTTAAGTCAAGAATCTAACATTCTCATCCATGTGTTTCTTTAAAGCTAAATAAAGTTTGGGAGTGTTACAAGATCCTAACTGGATGATTTTATTATCATATTATTTTTTGACAATATGCCTATGTGCATGCAAAAAATTATGTATTTATGGCATATGTTTCATTTTCACTCAATGAGGTATATTTTATTGCCTACCTAGCTCATAAACACTCATTCATTCCATTCAATTCTCTCTTTTGCAACTTCATTGTAACAAAGTTAATTGTTCAAATTCATTGAAAACTCTTAAGATGTATGTGTAATAATTGCATTGGAATTGATGAACGAACACCATTATATCCGTTAATGAATGAATGACATTATTTGTCTTTAGCACAACCCACAACTTTCTGTATTCCTTCCAAATGTCTTCTCCCAACTGGCAAGAACCTGAATGTGAACAAATTCAACATGTTAAAACCAATATTCTAACAATCAACAGTAATATATAGATGTAACCCGGTATAATACTTTACATATCTTGAAAACAAACTTAGGCCTTAATACATTCTATCAAAATGAACATTTAGTTGTATCCATGATTTAATAGACAATGTAACAATTTCGAGCTAAAAAACCAATGTTCCAGTAACTTGTATATAAAATGGCATTAACTACACAATTAAACTTAGCAGAAATGTCTGATCCAAAAAAAGAAAATAACACGATCACTGCATAGATCTACCACTCCATCATTTATGATATTTGTTGTTGTTACTTACTTTCCACCAAATAAGCAAACTTCATTAATCATTAACTAAAGATTTTCTGGTGTCTCACTAGTTTGATATGTAGTTAATTTTTTTTTTGTCAGTCTAGAAAAATGGATGAATACACAAAGCTCGAGATTATTTATCGTGTTGTCGAAGCAATCAATATTTCATTCAAAACATTTTGATGCTCATGACTTTCTCCTACGTAAGGTTTTATCGTCGAAATAGGATAATTTAAAGTCCTAATCTAGGAGCCAAAAACAACAATTTGTTAAATAAATCTTTCGTCAATTGGACCATATTGTAACCTCACCCTCGTAAGCGATGATACACGTATCAACTATCTATGTATGAGTCATGATTCTTTTAGTCGCCTATGAAATCTTTTGGAGCACCTAGGGGGTTTTCAGCCTAATTGTCACCTGCTAATACCTGAACAAGTTGCTATCTTTCTTTCAATCTTTTTCCATCACAAGAAAAACAGAGTTTGTAAAAGATGATTTTAGTAGAAGTGGATACACAATAAGCAAACACTTCAATTTAGTCATTAAGTGTTTGTAAACACTACACATTGTTCTTCTCATTTAATCCAAACCTATTGAAGATGATGAATCTATTGATCGTGATAAATATTTTAAGGTAACAATCTTCATACTTTATGCTAACATCTATCTTTGTTCTATATTAAGAAAAATTTAGGTTGCCTCAATTCTGTCATTAACTTCAACATTCTATTTGAGCAAATTTTGAAAAGTATAAGTTTATCTTGGTGCTCTAGATGACACAAACGTCCTTGTGAAGTTCTCTCTCAATGAAAAACCAAAGTATAGGAATATAAAGAGATTTGTTTCTGTTAATGTATTGGGTGTTTGAGACCGTAACATGAACTATATGTACGTGTTGCCTGAGTGTGAAAGATCTACAATAGATGGACGAGTGTCACAAGCACCTCAAACTCACCAATAATATTATAACTTGATGCATGCTAGATCTAGAAACGTAATTGTGCGTTCTTTTTACATACTAAAACCACGTTGGAGTATTCTTATGAACAACTCTTATTATCCAATCATGACATAAAACCACATCATATTGGCTTATTGTTTGCTTTATAACTTCATTCACACTAATGTAACCATCGACCTAATTGAGAGTGAAGTGTCTGACCTTTGTAGTGATCCCGATTTTAAGCAAACCCCGGATCTCAATTATGTTGACCAAGTTACGTCATCCCAAGCTTGGACAACATGGAGAGATGTTGGACCATCAAGCGCTTACCGTTATACCAAAATGATATCCTGTGGGCATAGGACGCAACTTTAATGCCTTATACTCATGTAGCTTTGCGCTCACGGTTTCGAATCTAGCAGAGCCAATTTTTAGCTTTCGACCCAAGACAGGATGCTGGGAATTTTCCCAACAATCCCCCCCAACACTTGCCAGCTTCTCCACTCCAGTAACTTTGAACTCAATAGCTTACTCCTCAGCAACCTGCTTCAGCAACCTCAGGTCAGCTTACTCAGTAGAAACCTAAGCCAGCTTACTTACCCAGTAGCAACCTCAGGTCAACTGACTCAGTAGCAACCTAGCTTACTGCCCGACATCTTCATGACTCGGCACCGTCATGCCCACTTGCCACACCTCAATGTCACTGTGAATCGGCGTCATTACGCCACGCGCCACCACGCCTCCGCACCATCCTCTGTGCTACGCCAGCATCTTCAGTTCCAAGGTCCGTTCACCTTTCTCAGGTCCCGGCCACCTTAGCAACCTAGTTCCAGGCCCGTTCACCTTTCTCAGGTCCCGGCCACCCGGCAACCTGACTTGCGCGTTAGCATCCTCTGTTCCAAGGCCCTGACAGCTTACTCCTGCAAAGTGCTCCCAAGGGGATTCGAACCCATGACCTACTCTGATACCAAGTGTTGGGACCATCAAGCGCTTACCGCTACACCAAAAAGATATCCTGTGGGCATAGGATGCAACTTTAATGCCTTATACTCATGTAGCTTTGCGCCCACGGTTTCGAATCTGGCAGAGCCAATTTTTAGGCTCCAACCCAAGGCAGGATGCTGGGAATTTTCCCAACAAGAGAAAATATAGCCCAGTAAATGTGGAACAATAAGAAGTGCTAATTCTTAGATATGTGTGTTGACAATTATGAACTATTTATGTTGAATTCTTCAAACTGAATTTTCTGTGAAATTGTATGAATATGTTCAAGTATTTTGGTCTGGTTTCTTTATCCTTCAATAATCATTTGTTATTTCTTTAGTGTAAATTGCATATAATCGCACTCTAGATAACTTACCATCTCATTTTGAACCTTATATAATACCAATCTTATACGTATATTAACGATCTTTATATCACTCAATTTTTCAACTCTTCCAAGCATGTTTTGATTATATGTGAACATTTCTAAAGAAAGACACATCTGCTATGTGGTAATATGCATATTGAACTATCTAATTTATTCTTAGACATGAACCTTAACAATGTGAGTGGGAAAATAAAAAAGCTAACACCTAATCAAGGACCTGAAGTTTGAACGAGGACCAACAACTTATGGATGTCTTGAAAGAATTGGTAGTTAGAGGTTATAAGTCCGACAATAGGTTTAGAACAGGTTACCTTAATCTGTTGGAGTAGTATGTAGTCCAACATTTTCCCGAAACAGACTTGAAGGCCGAGCTATATATTTCCAGTAAAATTGGTTCCTATAAGAAAAGTTGCAATTCACTCTAATATTTGGGAAAAGTGGGATCGGGCTTAATTCCAACTTCATGATTGACGTTCAGGATGATGTTTGGAATGAGTATCTCAAGCTAATCTATAATGAAGTTATTACCTTGATGGGTTTGCTGCTATTAATATCTACAATCTCACATCCTTCACAAATATCAACTTATATATTTTATTTGTATATTAAAATATCATGGCGAATTAACAACACTATCTGCACCATGCATTACAAGTTATGGTCATTTTATGCTGATTATCTTGAGATATTTCGGAAGGATCGGGTCATTGGAGAAAATACCCAAAGGGTTTGCTATTGATATGCAAGATTTCTTGAAAACTTTTAATACTGAACCCAATAGGCACACCTCGATGCTCACTCCAAATGTGAGCAAAGAGTCATCAACTGCTTTCATATCAAAAGGTCGTGCCGAGAAAACTTAACCACCTTCAAACGAATAGGGAAGACCAAGACTAGAAGGATTTAAAATGAGGGTGGAGACCTATTCATCAACAATGTTAGCGAGTACTGTGAGCGAATGATAATCATATGGGTGAGATAGCTAGCCAGATAGGTGGCATAACTAAGAGAAAACAATTAGCATTAGAACCGATTCAAAAACGATCCCAGTGCTTGGAAGCTTCGACTTTCCTTGCTTAGAGGTAAGAGTGCACGTTGTCCGATACATATGCAATAATAAAAGTGACTTGAATTTATTTTTCAGCATACCAGATGAAGTAAGACTTGTGTTGGTGAAGGATGTTATGGATAAAATATAAACAATGATTGTTTTCCATCATGTTTTGGGTGCCCAATGTTAAAGATTCTTTTTGTTATATAGTTTGAAGACTGATATGATGAAGTGTTAGTTTAGGCCCAATGCTTTGTCATTTTTTATAACACTTTATAGTTAAGAATATTAATATAACCGAAGTTATGAACAAAGGCATGCACATTCATGTTTAATTCTATTTCAAGAAATATTTAGTATTAATTATTGATAAAAATTGGTAATATATAAAATTCTCATGAACTATAGTCACTATCTCAAGGTAATTATGCTGCATGTGCTCATAATTATTACTATTTGAACATGAGGGGTGATCGGAATGGATATGAATTAAAATTCCAAGAAATTTATTTCTGGAAAAGCTCATGTGATATAATATTTTTAATCAAACTTAATATATATGTACAACTATTAATCAATTTCTATATACCAACAAAGCTAAGATAATGAACTAAAAGAAAGTTGAATTCAAATGGATAAAAAACTACTAATCATAAATACAATACATAATCACTTGATATAACTACATCATAAAACAACCAGCAACCCCATGCTCAAGATGTTACACAACTTACTAATATAATAAAAAATTGCATAACGGTGGCAACATACCACAACATCATTGACACCTCCTAATTAACTTACATAAGATAGGTTTGGCAAGTTGCACAACAAGCCAACATTCATGTGAAAATTGACATTGAACCTCTTCATGACACTAAAGACAACATCAAATTAGAGTTTTAATCTAAAATGAAATGAAACCCATTTCTTCCACACTCATTACTAGACATAACATTCATTATCCATCGAACTTGTCTCACCCACGCCAAGGCCTCCTATAGTAGTCCTTAATTATGTATATCACTTATTCGAATTCTGGGAGCCGTGTGCCGAAGAAGAGACATATGATGCACAATACAAATTCATACATATGTTATCCCCGAATCTTTTCATTTTCCTTTCTAGTTGGTTGATGGGTTGGATGAGCGCATGTTCGTCTTCAATGACGATAATCGAATTGATCCTTCTTCATCTGATGTATTCCCACCACCACCTAATTCATTCCAAAAGTTGGTTAACAGGCTACCAGACTTGTCCTTGAAATTTCAATCACTTCATTTAGGGATGTGTATTTTTTTTGAAAGTTGAGTTGAGGGATATCATCATCGATTATAATCACCTCAGGACCGACTGTAGTTTGAGGTGTTGAGGAATTGACAATCTTCGGCGGCCCACAAATAACCTGCAAGTCATCCAAATAAGCGTTACCATACATTGCGTAGGCACATGCGAACAGATTGACCTATAAAATAAATATAAGCACACCAAAGACGTATCAGAATAATGTTATAACAATTGTTAAAAAAAGGTATATAACAATATTAATTATATGTCTCAAATAACAACTTACACTAATAATATCCTCCCAAGTCTCGATGGTACAGTCAATGTTGTTAGTCTCAATGGACCATTCAACGTCATCACGAAACATTATAGTTGAGAAAGTTGCATGCCTCAAACGGAGCAAACACACTTGCTTCACACACTCCTTAAGATCAAATTTTTTTATGAAAGAACTTGTAACAAAATACTAGGGTGTTTGGATAGCATGTTTATTATTGCCACCAGTTGAGAACTTTCCCTTCTTAATTGTTCGGCTAGGACCTCAATGAAAATAGTAGCTACGTTAACATCCTATTCCAATCCATAAATGTAGTCCTCTTACTTTAGGCAAAAATCTTTCCTCATCATGGTCCCTATTTAGTTTCAAGTTGTTTTTGGAGCAATTTGGAGATCCACAAAAGCTATCAACTTATATAATGTATGATATTGTTTGGAATGTGAGACGAGGGAGTATTGTGCACAATTTTCTTGAGAAAGTGTATAAATTTGTTGTTCATACAATGTACTTTGTTGACCATGATAGTGGTGCTAGAATATGTATTGTTTTACACTTCATACTTGTTATGTATTTAAAAATAGGGAAAAAGACAAACACATTTCTTTTAAAATGAGTCCAAGACTTGCATGACAAAATATGAATAATTTGGAAGACTGTATAAGATTCTCACGGATACACAATAGGACATAGAAGTTCACTATATAGATAATATGAACTGTATCATACTTCAATGTTGCTAAGCTGATCCATCATTTATAAATTAAGATATTTTATGCATAATCTAGGAATTGAGAGATTTTATGAATAATATTGCATTCCAACTCCTTAATTACATTTGACAAAGCGCTGCTTACTATTAATGTTATTCTTGTTGTCAAATCTTATTGAGTTTGTATAAAAAAAAGTAAACATTGTCATGACCTCCTTTGTTGAAAGTTCAAAATTAAAGAAGCTAGCCATTCAATGCCCAACTCCTTTGTATTCTGAGTAGCAAACACTGAAATATGGAGAAGCTAGACCTTGACAATTTATTTTTATGAACTTCAATTATATCTTCATTTAACCTATGCATTACATGTTACTACATAATTGCCCTCTTCTCATATGCACCTTATATGCGAATACAGTGGTGTTGGAACTATTTGGTAATAAAATGATGATTTGTATTTTACCAGCTTGCAATTATATATGCATTAGCAAAATAGTGTTTTGCCTATAATTATTAGTTACATGCACTCAAATTTTAATTTTTCATTTTTTGTGCTGGAGAATGTCTAAAAGAAATTCATGTCTCGATAACTTCTATCAATCTTCACTGCGGATGAGGCGTTGCAACTCTATGATCATTTTACTGAAATATGCATCAAATGCAATGTGTTTGACTCCCAAATTCTAAAAAATGTCTACACGGATTAGGCAAATAAATAAGGGACCGAATAGGTGATGAGCGGTTCAACACTCACAATATAAAATCTTTTATCTCTAACAACCCTACACTCAAGAAAGAGTTTGTCGCATGTGAACAACACAATTGGGGTCAACTATAAGAAGTGAACAGTACCGAAGTTAGTGTAGAGTATTGGTACTTCATAAGGAAGTTAATGTTCCATTATAAATTTGACCTCCTCCTATGTGAAATGATTTCAAGCTCATAAAATTATTTTTTTTTGCAAATCACATGAGCAGTTTTCCTTCTAAGTGTCTTGCTATAAATGTAAGAATATTTCAATTGCAGGAAAACCACCATCAATGTTCGTTTAAAGAGTGGGTTCTTGATGTTTAACAAATGGTCCACAATCGTTGAAGTGCACCAACTAGGAATGTCATGTTCAAAGATGTTGGGTCATCAACCGATATTCTCATCGTTATCAAGGAAGAGTCATTTGATGCTGAGGTTGTGGATGATTGGAATCACTGATTCCCCAAGTTAAATAAAAAGCTGCCTATCATGAAATCAAAATTATCGTTGTATTAATATAACCGATGAAGGATGACACTTTTGATAACACTATTGGTAGTTGGCAGAATATATAAAACAATGCCCAATCTTTTTTTCTACCACATTTTGTGTTAGGAATCAATACTTTGGGGTTCCATATGATGGCTATCACATTGTGTTTACTATGTATTTTGTTGATGAATTATGTAATTATGTAAATAATTCTCTCACATTTATATGACGAATCATTTTGCTAGCAATAGCAGACTAAATTATGACATGTTAGTCCCAAGTGGTCAGAGATTCAGAGGGGAGGTGAATGAACCTCTATCGATTTTGAACTTTTAAAATATATATTAGAGATACAGGTTCCTGATCCTTAAAAGAAACAACAACCTGACTTGATCAGAAACCTGGCAGTATGCTGATTCAAGTTTCTGACCCAGCTTTCTCAGCATGCAGTGGAATAAAAAACGATAGAGTTTCTTTTGGAAATAATTTTCTTTTCAAGTATGCTCTTTTCAAAGTCTTTTGTGCAGGATGCTTATGATATGCAGTAAGATAGATATAACAAGATAAGATCAATGCAATAAGTAAATCAAAATAATAAACACTTATGGTTTATAGTGGTTCGAAGGTGGTGTAAGCCTTCTACGTCCACTCTACTCCTTCACAAAGAGGAATTTCGTTAGGTCAGTTTGATTTACAAGCCTCGCTTTACAAACCTCTTCCTAACAAGCTACGCCTACTAGAATCCCAGACTCTAGTTCGAGGCCACAACCCATAAAGGGTACAATCCCACAAAAGACAAGTAGCCTACTTCTAGACTACACACTTAGCAATGATACAATCCTCTCAACTAAGTACACCTAAAACAACCCAACGCACACATCACAATGGTTAAGAGAAAAAAAAGGTTTCTTCAACTGTTGTGATGAAGTCAGTCTTGAACTTGATGGCTTGAATGCTTGATAGATTGACTGTTTCTCGAAGGTTGAGTGACTGAGCTTAATAAGAGCTTAGAGTGTGAAGGACTTGAGAGATTTTGTAGTGTAAATTTCAAAGCTTCAGTCGTCTTCATGGTCACTCCATCCTTCTATTTATAGATCTTTGGAAAATGCCCGTTGAAGAGAGACATTATCCTTGTTTCAGTTCAAATTTGATCTTCCAAATCTTTACAATTAATGTGATTGACAACTTTAGAATATATGGCATGTCCTATATCCGCATTAATGGCGCCATGCCCTGGTTGCAGATCTTTTGCAGAGCCGCAGATCCAGGTGGTATTTTCTCATTGGCTTGGCTCAAACTTCTGTCTAACGAGTCTTTTTCAGTAACCTTCCTCGTACTGCATTCAATATACATTCTTTTTATAGTGATAAATGAGCTGAGCGGAAGTTGTTAGCTTGCTGCTTTGTTCTTTAATGCTTGTATATCTTAGATGTCAGCTTTCTGATGTGAACCATCTTTCTTGTCTTGACATCTGATTGTCAGCATCCTAACTCGAGTAGCTTCCTTTGTTAGACAATTGTTCAGACTTTTTTTTTTCTTTTTTGTGACTTCCTGATCTTCTATTTGTTTGATTCCTCTTTGAACATGAAGTGTTCCTTGAAATTCTGTTCCAAACATTTATCTTTATATTCCTAAAGACCTATTATTATGTACATGAAGATATGCTTATAGGTCTATGTTCCACTTAGAAAATGTGGAGAATGGACACTCTAACTTTCTATTCAAAGTTACATTGTCTCATCAAAACCTACATAGAAATCTCCCAACATGACCATATATTTTAGGGCACCCTATGTTCTAGTGCAAGGAGAGAAGAATTGCACATGAAACTCTTAAAATTGTCATCCTTGTTGTTGAATGAATATATAATCTTACACCATAGATAACTTATAGTATAAAACATAAACAATTTTGAAACGTCAACTCAAAATAAACCCAAATTGGCCATCATTTACACATAATGAGGTAGCAATGATACACTATTGAACACTAAACTAATTTTCACCAAAAATCATATATAGAAACAACTTAATATAATGCGGTTTAACTGACCATACATCACATATTCTGTTGGGATATTTCTAGAGTTATCTTGATAAGACGCATAATAAGAAAATATAGTTTGCTGAAGTAAGTTTCCATATATTATATGGTCAGAAGAAAAGATAAGATCATGTAATGGTTTTCCAAATTATAAGAAAAACCAGCCTTAGAAGAAACATGAAGTTATCTTTTAAGAGCAGCAAGCTAGAGGAGCCAGCAAGTCAGGAAGCTGACTAAAGGGTCCAGGAACATAAAGTTGTTTTGAAACAGAAAACAACATAGAAGAAGCAGCAAGCTACTATAGCAGAAAAGCTGAATGGAACAAAGAACAGGATGCTGGAACAAGAAGCCGACATTGGAATAGGAAGCTGATTGAAGGTTTCAGGAACAGAAAGCTGTTCTGAAAAAGAATCCTGGCACGGAATAGAAAGCAGCATAGAACCGCATCTTGAGTAAAGCAAGCAGGGAAGAGCTACAACAATCTACAAAGGGAGTAGGAGATAGCCAACAGATCTTTTGCAGAAAGATAAGTGCTACTCTCATCCATGCAGCACGAATAAAGACCATGCAACTCAAACGGGAACAAAGCTATCTGGCAACTAGATTAGCTAACCGTTGTATGAAAGTCAAAGATGGCGGGCACATTAAATACACATGTCAGAAATATTTAATGCGACCACAAAAAAGATCTTGAGAGATTGGAGTTCACATTCAAATGAAGAAGTATCTTCCTTCAACGGATACTTCCCCAATGGATATATTCTTAAGATCTATAAATAGAAGGTGTGGCTGACTGAAGAAGGTGCGGAACAGTGTCGTAGGGAAAATCAAACATACTCCAGAGCTTCTCAAGCTTACTCCTGTTCCAACCACTCAACATTCTAGGAGCAGTCTGCAATTGTGTTAGACCTTCAAAGATTAAGACTGTTCCGCACCAGTTGAAGAACCTTTTATTTTCTCTTAACCATTTGTGCTGTGTGCGCTAGGTTGTGTTTGGTGTAACTTAGTTGATATGATTCTATCCTTGCTAAGTTTATAGTCTTGTGTAAGCTATTTACCCTGTGTGGGATTAGTACCCTGTGTGGGTTGTGGCCTAGAAATCTAGGATTCTGTAGGTAAACTTGTGTTAGGAAGAGGTTTGTAAAGCTGAGGCTTGTAATTCGAACTGACTTAACAAAGTTCCTCCTCGGTGTAGGAGTAGAGTGGACGTAGAAAAATTACACCACATTCGAACCACTATAAGCAAATTGTGTTTACATGCTTTGACTGTACGTTGCACTTTAATTACTGCATATCTATATTGTTGCATACATCATAAGCATCCTGAGAAAGGACTTTGCTAAAACCATACTTTGAAAAGAAAATATGTTTTCCAAAAGTACTCTATCAAGTCTATTCCGCTGCACTGCATACTGTGATTCCGAGACAAGAACCTGATCAGTATTGTGCTAGGTTATTGACTCGAGTCTGGTTGTTTCTCTTTAGAATCAGGAACCTGTTCATAGAAAAAGTTTTGAAATAGTTCAAAAATCGATAGAGGTTCATTCACCCCCTTGAACCTCTAACCACTTGGGACCAACAGATTCGCCTAGTAATATTCCACTCAAATGTCACCATAACAACCATGGATGTCTAATACATAGTAAGAAACCATGAACACAATAGATTTATAACTTACAAATTTCATTTGGCTTCATAAAGCTCTAGTTTTGCGAGGCCCACATGAAGAGTACGAAGAATGAGATAGCCACAAAAGATATCAATCTCATACACTTTTTATATCTATTTTCACGAGCTTTCACCATCGCAGTTGGGCCTTCAATTGATCCATCTTTTTGATGCATTCAAGAGCAACATCTCTAGCACGTCCTTCAAGTTACGCCTCCAACCAAATATACACCCCACAATGTTAGGATATTATTGTTTAGATTTTTATAAAACAAAACACCAATGTAATAGGAAAATAGAGTACTTCATTTTTTTACATTGTTTAAGTAAAATTAGACTAAGTTTTGAGTCTAGATTTTAGGATAAAGAATGGAGGAATTCAAGATACAATAACTTATGTTTTGAAGTAAAGAAATGCCACGAGCGGTAAGAAGTCAAGTTCTACAAAAGTAGTTACTGGAAGAAGCAATTTCTGAAGCAATAAGTATAGTTACTGCAAGCAAAAATTTACAGCAGAAGAACAACGAGCTATATTACTGCCAGACTGAAAGAATAGTTGTAGGAAGTAAGTGTTGTATCCTTATAAGATCAGAAGACATGAAAAATGAAGTGATATATTACTCACTCCAATGCAGTACGAGGAAGAACAACAGAAGTTCGAGATTCAATCACTTTATTAAGTTAAAACTAGCCAATAGAGATAAAGTGATTAAATCACTACCGAGAACCAGTAACTAGTGGACACATGGCCTGACACACTGTTGAAACTTGCAACCTAGTACAAGCCACATTTAATATCCTAGAGTACAAGATATGAAACATTTAATGCAACCTCCAGAGATCATTAATTCAGGCTCTACACTTGAAGAGAATTCAAATTCAAAGTGTAATGTCTCTCTTCAACTGACATCACCCTTCATCTATAAATAGATGAAGTGTTGATTAAAGCCACAACTGATCATCTTACATTCGAAGTGCAAGAAAGAAGCTCTCAAGTTCTCAAAGCATCCATTTCTAAGTTTCAATCACTCAACCTCTAAGGAAGCAGTCAAGCCTTTAGTTCGAGCTCAAGATTCTTAAGGCCGCTTCAAGCACCAATTGTAGAAAATCCATATACTTTTAACATCTGTGTTGTGTGCTTAATTTGTTTTAGGTGTCCTTAGTTGATAGAAATTGTTCTTTGCTGAATGTTTAGCCTTAAGAAAAAATACATTAAATCTTTGTTAGTTTTTGTAAGATCCTGTGTGAGTCAGTCTTTAGGACTTGAGCAACCTGTGTAGAAACTAAGTTTAAATAGGTATAACTCCTTAGGTTGATAGTTGTAAAATCTTGTCTTGTAAAACAACTTGCTTAACGAAATTCCTCCTCGGAGAAAGACTAGAGTGGACATAGAAGAATTACACCACCTTCGAACCATTATAAGACTTACGTGTTCTTTCTATTTTAACATTTCTGATATCTTATCTTGGTGCATTTACATCTCTGATCATACTGCATAAAAGCTTTGTTAAAACACATATTTTTAAAGGTTTTTAAAAGAAACTGTATCATTAAAGTCTAAATTTCCGCTGTAAAGAACTCTTAGTTTTAGCAAACAGTGTTGTATCCTAGCGTTGTAAGTTGAGACAGTAATTTGTATTGTAAGCTGTCTAGTTACAGTGCAGTACGTTCGAAAGATTTTTCAAAATCAATAGAGGTTCATTCACCCTCCTCCCCTCTGAACCTATGTGTCACTTAGGACCAACTCACACCCTTCATTCTATATCAACAACATAAAGGAAATTTCAATTTATCATCATAATACATATTTCAAACAAAACCCGCGTATGAATAAGTACGATTCAATACAAGATGTTCCTACCCCTCGAAAAGCACACGTCATAAAACATCGCATTGGATATTTTTTTGTGTCGGAAGTTTGGATATGCATTGGGATGGCATGCCGACAATGGAAGATCGCATCAATTGGTTGAGAATTCCTACTCCAAGTACCATGATGATATAATACAAACTATATTCATATTATAATGAAGTTTAATAAGACACCATACACTCGTTTACAAATACAAAATTTGTAAGACAAAATAAGAAGTGTTTGTCATAACCATTGGAAAACAATCTTGAAGCAAACAAAATGTAAAGTTTACGGATTTATGTAAAGTCAAGAAACCGTAAACAATATCACTTTCAATCACTCAAGCTAATGGGTTGTCTTGAAGGGCAACAAAATAAAACTCAAGGATACACTTCTCTCAACTAAGGTCAATAATTTCATGATGATCTTCCCTAAACCCATTCACTTCCCAAACAAAAAAAAAATGCACTAATCATCAAATACATAAAGGTCTACTAAATAAGTTAAATAAATTCCCAAATCGAGAGCATCTAAATATATATATATATATGTGTGTGTGTGTGTATGTAAATATATATATATATATACCTATTCAACATAATATGGTGACTTAAATTTCAGATTTTTGGTAGGGTAAAATAGACTCAAGAATTTGAAATTATCCAAGATCCTCCCATAGAACCCTATTGAGAGTAGGGTAGACAATCTTCCTTACAACCCTTGGTGGTTTTTCTCTGTATAATGAAGGATCTTCATTATAGATCATCCATTTTGAAGATGGATTTGTGAGAAAAAAAAAGGGTTATATATCATCACTTCTTGGCTTAGAATCAAAAGTTAGGACTAGGTGGCCTCTACTTCTGTTCTTCGGCCAAGGTAGTTGTACTTGCAATAATTGATAAGGTTTTGTTCTTTTGTAACACCCCAAATTAAAATTTGGCTACGTAAAATATAATAAAAATTTTCATAATTAATACGAGACCCAGATGACAATGTAAATTATTTGATTGATGGTAGTACAAATTAAGTCTAAATAATGAAAGAAAAATAATTTAAAATTTATATATATGTATACACACGTAAATAATATGTATACACATGAATTAGCCCATATATGAACCAAGTAGCCATGTATGCATATATATAATGAGAAGTTTCATTAAATTAATATAATACCTAAATATGCAAGTGATATACATAAAGGTTTGCAACAACTTTTAATATATATATATATATATAAATTAATAATAACAATGATAATAATATATAAAAAGAAAGAAGCTTAGTAGAGAAGCAATAGGAAAGGCGGTGGGTTTTAAGATAAAAGAAGCTTACAATAAAGACAAAATCATATACAAAAACACTTTAAAAGAAAAATAAAAGTGAAGAAGAAAGAAGATCAAGTAGATGAGCAAAAAAAGAGAGAAGGTAAGAACTTCAAATTTATTAGGCTATGTTCTTTATTATTTCTTTTGCTACCTAAGGTATTTGAGTAACTATGCACTTATGTTAATAAATTTAATTTATTACCAATCAACTTTAAAGGTTTATTTAGGTATGATTGAATTTTGATACCATCAAATCTAATTTAAGGATATGGATTATCATCATGAAATTAGTATATAAATTAATGTCTCTGCGTGACAACTAAAATGTCAAAGATTAATAAATGAAGTAATTGAACATTATGAAAAATATCTAAGTTTGCATATTTGTGGAACATGAATTTTGGGTATAAAATAAGGTGTTAATATATAGGAAACATTGCATTATATAGTGCCACAAAATTAACTAAATTGCAATTTCATTTGATAAAACTACTTCACATTAAATTGAAGGTATATATTGAATATTAAGTCTACTCCAATTAATATATTAGAACTAGACTACTGACAATGTAAGATTAATTAGGTTTGAGATGAATTTATAATAAGGAAGAATTGTCAAATAAATTGATATATGGAGCTTTGTTTAATTGAATTTACAGATTTTGCAATTGAGCCATTTTCGTTAAATTAACTTTCAATTTCATTCAATAAAGCCTTAATTGCATAATTAGCTTTTATATAACTATTATCAAGTCTTCAAAATCTAACTTAATTCATAATTTTATAATTAACTTTTCTAAAATTATTTTCAAGTCTTCTAAGATTTAATTAAAGTCCTAAATACCTGTTTACGTCTATGTTTATTTTCAAGACTTTTAGGATATGCGTTAAGTCATGATTTTATAACTAACTTTCCTAACATCAAATTTAAGTCTTAATATTATAATTGACTTCTCTAAAACAGAATTTAAGTCGTTTGTGATCTAATTAAAACCTATATAAGTTTTCTAGTGTTTTAATAAACGCAATTTCATTATAATTTCACCTAAATTCTATATTTACCTTAAAATCATTTCTTATGTTCTTAAAACCACAATGTCATTAGAAAATTGTTTCAACTACCCTCGTAAACAAGGAAAACCTGAAAGGAAACGAGGAAAGATGAAGTTCTAGGCTTGTACGACAACTTATGAATAGAAGCTTGTTGGGATATTTCTGACTAGGTTTTGATGAGACAATGTAATACTAGATGATCTTTTAGAGTACCCATTTTCCACGTTCTATAAGTGGAGTTTTGTTTGCTTATCTAATCTTTCATAGATATGTTTTGAGAAGATGTTTATATCAGAAAGATAGGTGGAACTAATATTAGTAGGATTCTGGACTTAAAGATCTTGAAGACTGAGTCTTAACATGAGAAATTAGTAAGCTTTCAGAATCAGGAAGCAGAACAGGATTCTGGAACAGGAAGCTATTCAGAATCAGGAAGCTGATCAGATAGGACACGCATGTCAGAAAGCTAACTGCAGGTTTCGAGAACAGGAAGCTGTTCTGGAACAGAATCCTAGCGCATAACAGAAAGAGACTACTACTATCAGAACAGCAAGAATTAAGTCTCACTAGCCTATTCAATGCAGAAAGAGATATATACTAATTAAAGTATGAGGTTTGATTCCTGTCGAAGTTACCAGTAGATAGAAGTGTGTGATGAGCTAATGAGGTGTTGCCATTTAGAAAGCGGCTCTGCAAAGTACTGTAGCTAGAAGTATGGCGCCATTAATGCGGATCAAAGTTGGACATGCTCTGAGACCCTGATTTTCCTCGACGCATTTAATGCAAAGATTTGAAGATCTATTTTGAATTCCAATATCTCTATATATAGAAGGTTGTAGTGACTTTGAAGACTACTGAACAATTGAGCCTTTTATCTCTCTAAGCTATCTTGTTTCCAAGCTATTTTCTCAAGCCTTCAAGTTCAGTCACTCAACCTTCAGAAGCAGTCAAGCCAAGCATTCGAGCTTTCTAGTTCAAGGCTGTCTTCGAGTTGCACCAGTTGAAGAAACCAACATATACTTTTAACCATTTGTTGTGTGCTAGGTTGTTTTAAGTTTGGTGTACTTAGTTGATAGGATTTGATCCTTGTTAAGTTTTTTAGTCTTGTGTAGGCTATTTACCCTGTGTGGGATTTGGCCTAAGAGTCGTGTGACTCTTGTAGGTGATAACTTGTTAGGAAGAGATTTGTAAAGTTGAGTCTCGTAAATCGAACTGACCTAACGAAGTTCCTTCTCAGTGAAGGAGTAGAGTGGACGTAGAAGGATTACACCACCTTCGAACCACTATAAGCCATAAGTGTTTATTTGTTTTTTTCTATCTGCATTGCATTGTTGCATATCTATCTTGTTGCATTTGTCATAAGCATACTGGTGATAAAATCATATTTGAAAAGAAAACTGGTTTTCATAAAGAAACTCTATCTTTGTTTATTCCTCTGCATACTGTGATATCGAGTCAGAAACCTGAATCAGCATTCTGCCAGGTTTCTGAAGCGAGTCAGGTTACTGTCTTCTCTGTAAGAACATGAACCTGTTCATAGAAAAGTTTTAAAAACACAAAATTGATAGAGGTTCATTCATCCCCCCTTTGAATCTCTGACCACTTGGGACCAACAACGCTGCAACTTAATTTGTTCAATTATTTATTTATTAAGTGCTCTTTTGTTGTGTGTTATGTTTGTATACGTACTATTAAATATGTGATATTCTCGAGAGATGGGATTACCCTATTATGTGTCAATGAACTTGCTTTAAATTGTGAACGATGTACTGTGAGCTTAATATTGCGCACATGAATAAAGATATGATTGAATGTATGACTGATTGTAAAGCTAATGTGTGAATATGTGACAATGAAATGATTGCATGGCGGCTAAGACCCACAATTCATGGCGGCTAAGACCCGGATTGTATTTATAGTGGCTAAGACCCGCAATTCGTGGTTGCTAAGTCTCGTATTGTATTCATGGCGGCTAAGAACCGCATTGTATTCATGGCGGTTAAGACCTGTAATTAAGTGGGTTTCATTGCAATGGTTATGTGTGTCTGCATCTATAATAAGTTGGGCTGAATCCCGTACCTATGAAGTTGCAAATGTGAAGTGATGGTTTTATGTGTTTGCTTTCTATTATTGATTTATTTGAATTTAATTATTGTTGCCAAAGGTTCTCCCTACTGAGTGTATTTCAACCACTCACCCCTTTATGTTAAAAATGTTTTCAATTTAAAGAATTCGTGAGCGTGGTACGTGAGTGGTGGATGCTGGTAGCTGGTATTCTAAAGATTGTAGACGTTCTCATGCGTTGGCTACCTAGACTTTATTTCATGAATATTAGAAATTTGTATTTTAGAATTATTTCCGATTTTAATTATCTTTTTGTTATAAAATGGGTGAATTTTGTACGTAACACCTTAGCTAGAAAATTCCCTTATAGAAAAGAAACGGGGCGTTACATCTTTCGTTTTTAATATTTTATTATATTCATTTGAGCAATTAATATAATTCATAAATAGCAACAATATTTGACCAAAGCAAAGGGTATTTTAGTCTTATCCTGTTTGTTATCATCCTTAACCAACAAACCAAACAAAAAAATATAAATAAACCCACATTGACAAACTCATAATCAAATATTCAAACCAAATATATAATTTACCTCAAACCTAATATAAAATCTATATAACAAACACCCAAATAACCTCAATTTTGTCATTGGTGAAAAGTACAATACCACATTTCTTAACAATATTAACAATCCTGAACCAAATGTCATCTTCTTCCTAGCCATTGACAACTTAATCAATGTTAAAACTGAACAATACACAATAGAGACAATGGTCTTACCAATGGCATCTTCGTAGATGAAGATATTGGGCTTCTTCTTGTCGATTATGACATGCTCGTCATAAACACTGGCCTTCATGTAAATGATGAATCTGCCCTCGAAGTTAGGAAGTATGATGTGATGGTGTCGTTGATGGTCTTACCATAACCGTAATGGGAGCCACATTTCTGACGTCATGGTAGGTCAGCAGCTTACGGTCTACGACACCGAACCAGAAGGGGAAGCCATCGTCGAACGATAAGAGGAGATGTTGGGAGAAGGTGGAGATCTCGTTTATGGGAATCTGGACAAAGGTTGAAGAATTTGATGATGAAGGGTAGACGTGGTGGTCGGCGGTTAGAGGTGTTGTAGGTGGTGGTGGGAGGCGCAGCTAGGAAGATGAACTTAGGGGTACAAAATTTTCATTTTTAATTCTCTCTTTATTTTTATTTTTTTGGTAATATCTAATTTCCAGATCTTTTTTTACTTTTCTGTTTTTAACCTTATATGGAACAATGATGTGTAAAATTAATGTCAACATGGAACAACTTGTATTAATATGTTACACATGGATGAAATTGGGCAAAATTGACCTGAACTGCTCAAATTGGCGAGCTCACATGTGATTCACATGCAATTTCAATCAAATTAAGCGATTCGGGTTGAAATTGGATAAAATTCATAAAGTACGAAAAGTTATTGATAATTCCTGAAACTCTATCTCTTGTTGATCTTCCCCTAAAGAATGTGTTGTTAATAGTACTTCTTAATCAATTTGTTTTGTATTAACAAACAATAAAGTTATGTATTTAAGGATTAATTAATTTTCTTTAAATATAGTTCAATCTTCCATTGCAACATTTTAAGAATTAAATGTTTGGTATAGACTATTAATTTTTTCTCCTATTACAACATCAACATCATTTTTCTATATTTAATTACGACATGATCATTGTTATTTGATTTGAGACGATATCATCGGGACATGTCCAATTATAGTGATTATGTCACAATTACATGTTAAAATAATAAATAATAAATTATTAATTGTAACAAAAAAAATGTGTACTTTAAATCTATTTTGACCACCACATAAAAAAAATCAGTTTGTCATAAAATATAAAATATATATTTAATAAAAGTAACAATGTATATACACAGTCCATTATTATATATATAATAATTCAATTCTAAGCTACAATAATTCAATTCTTAGTGAATTTTTTTTATCAAATTTAATTGTATACAATTAAAATTTTAGTTTTAATTATATTTTTTTATTTATGTGTGATTTCAGTTATCTATACATAGTACGTGTGTGTATATATATATATTATTCAATTCTTAAAAAAAATCATGATATATTTTATCAATAAATACCAAAGTTTAAATGTATTGAAATTTCTCAACATATAAGTTAGTATTTGATCTATTTTAAAAATAAAATAAAAATCGTACAATATTTTGTATGTTTTTAGAAGAACAAGTAGTGTATAAAGAAGGAAAATATTAGTTACATTTTCTCATATAAACTTTATAAGTAGTAATATATATATATATATATATATATATATATATGTGTGTGTAATATTTTCCAATTAAAATAATGAAGTACAATGTTCATAATGTGAAAGTTCAAATCATTAAAAACCATAGCTCAAAATATTATGGTACCACTTTAAAAGTTACCAACCTGGCAGATCAAAAGTGTGGGGGCATTGATACATTAGTTTGCATTAGGGGTGAGCACGGCTCGGTTCGGCTCGGTTTTAAGCCAAAACCGAAACCGAACCGAATTAATCGGTTTTTCGATTTTCACAAACCGTACCTGTCCGGTTTTAGACGGTTCGGTTTTTCAATTTTCATATTCGGTTTTTCGGTTCATGTATGATACTAGTAAATAAATTTGAAATTTATCATCAATCAAGATATTAAACAAAAAATTGGGCCACTCAACATTCAAAATTATAATCAATTGTCATTGAAAATTGGGACATTAATCCTTACCATTAACACGATTGTTACTAGAGAACATACATCAACATGAAAATGAAGAAACAAATCAGGAACACGATGGGCATAGGTATTCAAGAGTCATAAGAAACAAGCATGAACCATTTTCCCAATTGTGAGAAGCTAAGCTGATTATGGATATGCTTCAGCTAGATATGTCTTTTGTAAAAAACACATCTTTGAGATGAGCATTCATTACCAATTTGAGACATCTTTGTAAAAACACATCAGATAGACAATCTGATACCAATCTCCTCACCAAAGCTCCAACATCATAATATGAAAAAAAAAAAAGTAAATGAATTCCCAATTCTAGAAATGTAATAACAATGGTAAAAAAAATTGAAGAGTTGTACCAATCTCATTCAAAGCTCTACTCTTCAATCTTGCATCGCAAAGAACATTGATAAACTTTTAAATGCATCTACAAGGAATGAAGGAAACATAAATATATTAAGCGATCAACATACTATTATTTCAAGTAAATTGATTTAAAATACTAAGAGTTAAAAGTAAACATAAAACTTATACATTTTCTCGATTTTATCCAATTTGTCTTGCAATTCTTCCATATCCTTAGTTTTCACATCATTGAGCTTGATGTCGGTCGGTGAAGATCGTAACCAATCTTGAGCACAAATTAGAGCTTCGACCGTCTTAGGAGTAAGGGAACTCCTAAATGGGTCAATCACCCTACCCCCAATGCTAAATGCCGATTCGGATGAGACGGTGGAAATAGGCATTCCTAACACATGTCTAGCAATTTACGAGAGAATTGGGAATTTCAAAGAATTTATTTTCCACCAACCCAATATATCAAAATTATCATCCATCTTTTCCATTCCATCAGACAAGTATGTTTTGAGTTCGGATTTATTGGTGATATTTCCTTGCTCCTCCAAGTATTTCAAAAAATTTGATTTCATATCTTTTATTATATCCCCGCTCTTAACACCAAAGTAAGAGACACCAATATCCGAATATGAAGTAGAAGACTCTTTACAAGCATTTTTGTCCGCTTTCATTTTGTAGTGATCAAACAATTCATTCAAAGTAGCAAGAACTCTATCACTAATCTCCTTCGTTTTTTGAGCACCTACCCCATAAGTTTTTCCCAAACAAAATACAAGAAAGGTCATCTTGTACAGTGGATCTAAGACTACGGCCACATACAACAAAAGGTTCATATTATCAAGATTGTCCCAATACTTCTCACATTTTTCTTTCATAGAAAAAGCTATTTCCCTCTCTTCATTATCCAAACTATCACACATCTTTGAGATACTTGCATGCATTACCACAAGTTCATTAAAAAACAAATTAGATGTCACATACTTCGACCCCAAAATAAAGTTAGTGACATTATAGAAAAGCCTCAAGAACTCCATGAAATGCTTCACTTTCAACCAATCATTCTTCCCGAGAGGTCCTACAACTTTATATTTCCTCTTTATTTTCCTTGTATTTAGCTCGGATTCATCATCACCACCACCAAAGTATGCTCTAAAATTGTAATCTATATCTTGAAGCCTTTCAAAAGCTTCAACATACTTCTCCGCGGTCTCCAACATCAAATAGGTGGAGTTCCACCTCGTTTCAACATCTAAACAAACCTTCTTTTGACAATCTATCTTGGCACTATCAACACATTCTCTAAAGCTTGCTTCTCTAGCAGGAGAGGACCTAACATACTGCACTGCATTTCTAATTCTTGCAATTGAATCATGTTGTTCCTCCAACCCATCCCTCACCACAAGATTAACAATATGGGCACAACATCTCAAATGCATAAACTTACAGTCAAGTATCGCATCACGACCTTTAAGCACAATTTTTAAATGTCTTATTGCACCATCATTTGAAGAAGCATTATCAACCGTAACAGTAAAAACCCGATCAATACCCAACTTTTTCAAACAAGGATGAACCATTTTCCCAATTGTCACTCCCTTATGATTGGCTATAGGACAAAAGTTCAATATTTTCTTTCTCATTACCCAACCATCATCAATCCAATGGGCGGTGAGACACATATAATTTATATTTTGGACTGATAACCATGTATCCAGGGTTAGAGAGATTGTTTGACCTTTTAAGAGTTTTTTCAAATTGATTGCCTCTTCTTTATAGATCGTTAAACAGTCTCTAACCACTGTCCATCGAGATGGGATTTTGAACAAAGGATTTAATTCAAAAACATGTTCTCTATATCCTTCATTATCAACTATACTAAATGGTCTATTATCTTTGATGCACATTCGAGCAAGTGACAATCTACATTTTTCTTGACTAAATGAATTAGCTAATACTTCACTACTCACATTCTCCCCTTTCCCAGTAGTCTTAAAAGCTAACACTGATTGTTTCTTTTTATCTAATACTTTCATTCCCCTCTTTCTCAAATATGTAGGAGTAGTAGGACCATGAAACTTTAAGTGATTACTTAGGCCTCCGGTACCATTTACAGTAGTATGACATTTCATCACACGCTTACAATATTTGCACTTTGTTTGGGGGTCAACTGCATCTTTTTCTGGAGGTGGAAAATGTTGCCATACCCAAGATCTTAAGCTTCTTGATTGACTAACCTCATCCGAGACATTTTGACTTTGTTGCTCAGCCACAGAGTTTTCTCCGACTTGAATCTCATCACCATCTACCACGTGCTCCATCATCAATTTCAAACGAAACAGTAGGCCTGTCAAAATGGGCATGAGGATTTTAAACTTTTATCATTCAAATATCCCCAAAACTTAGCATTTACATGAAGTGGAAACGGTTTTGACAGAAAATAAGTTGATGTATAAAAAAATTGATAGAAAATCAAAACAAAATAACAGAAAATCTCACCATCTTCAATCGCACCATCGCTGCTGCCGTCTTCAATCACCTTCAATCGCACCGTCTTCAATCGTCTTCAATCACACCATCTTCAAGGTCTCATGTTTAGGTTAGACAGTAGAGACAAAATGGGCTCCTTTCTCAGTCTCCCACGTTAGGTTAGAAATTGGGTGGGAATTGGGAAAAACTTTGGTGGGAAATGGGAATTGGGAAATTGGGTGAGAATTGGGAAAATATCAAAATAATATATATATATATATATATATATATCAAAATGTTAGATAGTTAGAAACATAACTTATTTTTTTTAAATATATATAATATAATTTATCTCAATTAAATTAAAGAAATATATATATATATATAAAATATAATTCGGTTCGGTTTTTTCGGCACGGTATGTAGCCAAGAAATCGAACACGTACCAAAAAAATCGGTTTTTTAAAAATAGCAAACCGTACCGGTTTTTCGGTTTCAGTTTGTTTTTTTTCGGCCCGGTTTTTTCGGGTTTTTGGTTTCATTTCGGGTTTTTTGATTTTTTTGCTCACCCCTTGTTTACATCCTAACATTGACATATTCTTTACTTTTGTTTTTGTTTTTGTTTTTGTTTAGGTTAAAGTGAATTACTTCATGATTAATTAGATTAGTTTAATTTTAATTGATGTGTTATTTACATATTATCTATGTGGCATTCATATTACCACATATATAATCTAATTTTGACCAAAATCATGAATTGGCTAAAATTGAAACCAATTGATCAATTCATAGTTAAAATTGATAATTTTAAAATAATTGGCTAAAATATAAAGAAATGATAAAGTGTTGGATTTATTTTTTTTCAATTAAGCCTATTTTGTAAATGAATTTAATAATTAATAATAATAATAATAATAATTAAAAGAAATAGTGTAATCTCATTTAATATGTAAATATAATATGATGATTTGAAGAAGTGAATAATATTATATTGATGTATGTATCTATAGATTTAAATTTCCAATTATTATCATTATTGAAGAGTAATAATAGAGAGGAATATTTAGGAAATAAGAGCTTTTATTTTAATTAATAGTTAAATTAGAGTAGTTGTAAAAATTAATTAATAGTTAAATTAGATATAAATGTATATATGGTTATGATTAAAAGTTTAACCATAAATTAAATATGTGTGAAACTTTTGTTTTTGTTATAGTAAATAATGAAGATTAGCCTAGCTAAATGCTAGTGTTAATGCATGCAATTTATCTTAAAGTTTAGTTTCCAGAAAAAAGAAAAAGGAGTATTATTGTTAATAACAATAGAATCATTTGAAGCAAGCAAGTAATCTATAGTGCTTTACTAATCAGGCGCGTTTCATTTTATTCATATACCACATATTTTTTATTATGAAAAATATATGTTTAGATTTGTGTTTCTAATTTACATATTCGATAGAGAATTCGAAAAAGTAGATAAGGATATGTAGTGTAAATTTTGTTAAAAGTAACTTCATGTCCCTGCAACTCAAATCATGACTTTATGTAACATTTGATTGAAATAATATTATGATTTTCTTGCGATTTGGAGATTTCATGTTGATTCCTCTTATGTTATAAAAATGATAATATTTACATGTGTGACATATATAAGTATGCATATAATCCCCAAAATTGTCAAACTTAACAGGTGTTTAATGCACTCGTCTATTCTATGAATTGAGGTGGATTTTGACTACTTTATGACTTGTGTATTAACTTTTATACCCCTTGTATTATATATAAAATGATATAAATTGATTCCATTTAATAAAACTAGCATATATAGAAACCCTTTTCACAACTTATTTTATTTTTCTTTCTACTCTTTCTATTATTTTATTTTATTTTTATTCTATCCTTAAATATTTAAATTACTATCTATTTGTATGTTATGTTAATATGCAATTGTAATACTCTAAATTAGAATTAAGTGACGATTTGATTATTTGAATTAAATTTGTCAAATTGGGTAACTAGTAAGTACATTTTACTCAATTGAGTTTTAATTACAAAGCTTAATATTATTTTAACCATAGGATTTATTATAAAAATATTTTTATAATGGATAAAAATATTAGTTAATAATACAATAATTTGGAATAAATCAAATATAATTAATACATTCTTGAATATAAGAAGGTGTAAACACCTAAAACTTCTTAAAGACACTCTTCATGTAAAATGGACAACTAAGCTAATATTTATTATTATTTTTTTATAAAAATTATAAATTTGATAATATGATTTTGTTTGAAAGGTTGGTAAAAATGAATTTTAAATCTTTCAAGTATTTTATTGTTGGGATATTTCAGTAGTTATCTTGATAAGACAGAACGACATGCGTAATAAGAAAATGAAGTTTGCTAGAGAACTGATTACATGATCTAAAACTTGGATAAGATCATGTAATAGTTTTCCAAGTGTTAAGGAAAACCAACCTTAAAAGAATTGAGAATACATCTTCTAGGGTTCAGCAAACTGTAGGGAAACAACAAGCTGAATGAAGTATCTGTGTATGAAACAGATAAGATGCTGCAAAAAAGAGACAACAAGCTGTAGGAAACAACATGCTGAATGACTGCACAAAGGAAACAGAAAGCTGTTAGCAGACTACAGGAAGTAGAAAGCTAAAACGAACAGCAAGTTGAAGGCAATAAGAAGCAGAATCAGGAAGAAGCATGCAATAAGCTGAAACGAGAAGTAAGCTGAATGAAGAAGCAGACAAGATACTGGAATGAAGACTGTAGCAGTAAGCACTGAACAGCAAGCTGGAAGGAACAACAAGCGTGAATGAAGCAGCATGCAGGAAATAGCTTATAGGAAGAAGCTACAACAACCTAAAGAAATGATAGGAAATAGCCAACGGTTCTATTGCAGAAAGACAAGTGCTACTTTCATCTCAGCACGAGAAAAACCATGCAACTCAAATAAGAGCAAAACCATCTGTCAACTAGAGCAGCCACCCATTGTATGAAGGTCAAAGATGGTAGGCGCATTAAATGCACATATCAGAGACAACTCAGAAGCATTTAATGCGGCCACAAAGAAGATCTTGGGAGATCAAAGCTCATATTCATATAAGAGAAGTATTTTCCTTCAACGGATACTTTCTTCCAACGGATATATTCTCGAGATCTATAAATAGAAGGTGTGGCTGACTGAAGACATTGCTGAAAAAGAGTCGAGAGGAAACTCAGATATATTTCAAAGCTTCTCTAGCTTATCCATGTTCAGCCACTCAACCTTCAAGAAACAGTCTACATTTCAAGCAATCAAGTTTTCACGTTCAAGATTGACTTCATTGCACCAGTTGAAGAAACCAACATATACTCTTAACCATTTGTTGTGTGCTAGGTTGTTTTAAGTTTGGTGTACTTAGTTGATAGGATTTGATCCTTGCTAAGTTTTGTAGTCTTGTATAGACTATTTGCCCTGTGTGGGATTTATACCCTGTATGGGATTTGGCCTAGGAATCGTGTGACTCTTGTAGGTGATAACTTGTTAGGAAAATGTTTGTAAAGTTGAGGCTTGTAAATCGAACTGACCTAATAAAGTTCCTCCTCAGTGAAGGAGTAGAGTGGACGTAGAAGGATTACACCACCTTCGAACCACTTTAAGCCATAAGTGTTTATTTGCTTTTGTCTATCTGCATTGCATTGTTGCATATCTATCTTGTTGCATTTGTCATAAGCATACTGGTCAAAAGATTGTGATAAAATCATATTTGAAAAGAAAACTGGTTTTCATAAAGAAACTCTATCTTTGTTTATTCCGCTGCATACTGTGATATCGAGTCAGAGACCTGAATCAGCATTCTGCCAGGTTTCTGAAGCGAGTCAGGTTACTGTCTTCTCTGTAGAAACAGGAATCTGTTTATAGAAAAGTTTTAAAAATGCACAATCGATAGAGGTTCATTCACCCCCTCTGACCACTTGGGACCAACAAGTGGTATCAGAGCAAGTTGGGTTAATAACCAACTTTCTGGCTACCTACCCACATCCACTTGTTTCTGCATTTGGTTAAACCATTTTCTTATTACCAAAATCATCGTTTTATCACAAGCATGTATTTTTCTTAAACATATCTTCTTACTTTACTCCTAGATGGTTGTTTTTAGGATTGATTGTTTGACGACTGAAGATTCCACAATGAAAGTTGTGCTCTCAACTTGAACCTGAAGATAGCAGTAACCTGGTTTCAAGTTTCTACTATACATAAGGAAGAAAAGGAAGGACACAACCACAACCAACATCAGTAAACTAACAGCAAGCTGATGACCAGTAGGTGGTATCAAGAAAATACTCTACTAGTAAGGAGTCAAGATCATCTAAAGGAAAAATGATAAAATGGGAGACAATATCAAAAGTACTCTCTGATACCTAGTAGAAGTCACCAAAGGAGATCAACAAAAGCATCGAGTTTAGCAGAAGAACGCATAAACCAAGGGGGAATACTACACCTCGCAGTATACTAACTCTTGCACACATTACTGCTGACTCAGACAAGAGAACACTCTCAGAACTTGTAAAGTTCAGTAAGCTGTATCAAGCTCTCAAGATAAGATCTCTACAAAAGAAAGGCCTACAAGTGGTATCAACTAGTGGTAATCTCTTGTAAAACCGCATCCTTGATGGTCAGGTTACTGATAAGGCAACTAAGCAGATTGCTGAGGTGACTAAAGCTACGACTATTAGAGTAAGCTGAAATCACCAAAGAAGCAACTCTAGTGTGAGTTATTTTTGTTCTCGATGAAGCAAATGTTGTAAACAACAGGTTGCTAAGGGAAATTAAGTGCCCAAATCACAGCCGCTGTACCTGCCAAGAAAAGGCAAGATGACAATCTCCTCAGAAGAATCCAGCAGTATACATGACCAAAGCTTGTGAAGAATATTCTCACAAAACAAGAGCTTAAGATTGCCCCCATGAATAAGGAAAGTATGAATTCCTCAAGTAAGGGGGAACTTATACAGTTTCACAAATACTATTTGTCTGACTCATATATTCAGCTCACTGGAACAGGATACTGCACTCTCTCTTAGAACAGTTTATTTAACAGTATTCAGTTTCTGATTGCAACATATATGCACAGTTTTCTTAGAGTGATGTTAAAAAGGAAAGCCTCTAACAAATGTTTTCAGGAGAAACAACAACCCGATATTGGTTGCCGCAAGATCATCAAGTAATATATACATCAAGCGGTGACAAATACTTAAAAAGCATCTATGAAGGAGGATGCAGAGGCAGGACTCCCTGCACTAGCCCAAGCTGCAGTACAGAAATCAGATGAAATGGAAGCAAAACAGATTGCTTTGGAGAAACCTGATCCGACTCTTGAACTTCTACATGCTGCTGCTTCAAAGCTGGTAGAAGTGAGTCAGGATACTGCTGCAACTGGAGGAGAAGTTGCTAAGATTCCAATTGCTGAAGCAACTGCTGACATTGATCAGTCATATGAAACCAGTCAGGTTGCTGATGAGGCAATTAAGGAGGTTGTTGAGGTGATCGAAGCTCCTACCTCACAAGAAGCTGAGATTACTGTGGAAGCAACAGGTTTGGTTACTGATGTACCTAATGAAGTAACCACTGTGCCTAAACAGGTTACTAAGGGTAGTCAGGTTTCTGGTGACAAAGTTATAGAGATTGCTAAACCCCAAGAAGTTGTTGAGGTTGCTGATCAGACGAAGACCTCGGGCACGGATGCTGTTAAGACAGCTTATGTGGAGGATATAGAAGGAACCAGCTCCAGAAGAGGATATAGAAGTAACCTACAAGTGGCTCACTCAGTATCTAAAAAGTGGTATTAGGATATTGAAACAAGATACTGGAACAACAAGTGGTACCAGGATACTGAGACAGGATATTGATTCTGGTATAAACAGAATCCTTCAACCATATCAAATCTCAGAGGTATCTCACGAAGAGAGGAGATATCAGCATACTCCTTGCAAAAGAAGATATGGGTATCTACGATATCGATCCAAGAGATATAGCTGTGAGCAAAAGATCTATAGAGACAACTGTCAATCAAATCACATCAGAGAAAAGATTCAACTTTTTAGAAGACAAAAAGGTGATTAGAAAAACTTATTCCTGAAGTTATCATATTGTAAAAAGGCCCCTCCACCTTTTTAGAACTAACCGTCAGATCATGCGTTTCATCTCCCAACCGTCGATCCAAAGAAATCGAACTGAAATCCGTCTATTTATAACCGATCCCTTCCATTCTTCCTCACATTCTCTACTCACTAAATGTCTGGCAAACAAAAACTTCATAAGTGAGTTACGGCTACAGTCAAAAGAAGAAATTGAGACTCATGGAGAAGGCGGAGATGAAGATGAAGATTGAGAGATGAAGATAAATATCTGTTAACCAAGAAGTAGAGAAGGTCTTCCGAAAGAATGAGGAGTAAAGACTCTGCTTGCCAAGAAGCGGAGAAGGTCTTTAGAAGGGAAGACGGGCCTCTACAAAATGGACGTTATCAGAAAGAAGCATACATCCATCCTCTATTCACTAGACACAGGGCCGACCTCATCTCAATAGGAGAGATGAGGTACTGAGGATCATGAGAAAAGCTTCTTATCTCTCGCAAAAACTAGATGGAAGTTATTATTTCATGAGGCCACTCTTCGGAAGATGACATCATCTGCTGCAATTCATAGAGTCAAAACCCAAACAAGAAAATAGGGTGATGGCTACATGATCGAAGATACTATATCAACAGCTTCCACCTGGTCTAAGGGCACATAGACGAATCCTCACCAGCAAGACAAAAACTGTGGTGAAGGCGAAGCCAGACCAGCAGTCAAGGATCCAAGGTGAACGTGTCTTAGACACTGACGAAGCTGCACAGGTAACCGATCATCCACCGATTAGATACCTAACCTCCTGACACCTCTCTCTCTCTCGGCCTTATTCCCTTGGGTAGGAATAAGAATGAGGAACCTCAAGAAGAGACAGGTAGTTGTTTGGGTTTTGAGCAGTAATTATCAGACAGGAGGAACCTGATAGCCAATCTTGGCGTTATAACTCCACCTCTGAGCACCAAGCTTGAGGATGATGACAGAAAGAGGGAAGAGAGTTCCAAGTCAAGAGTCACTAAAGAGTCACTGCTGAAGCCTTATTGCAAGGGGGAAGCAGATGAGGAAATAATGATGATCAGGAGTCACCTACCATCTGGAGTAACAATCGGAGCAGTAAGCTAATCATCCGAAGATTTGAAGGATGCAGCAAGCTGATGAAAACATGTTGAAAAAGGCATGCAGAGATTAGAGATGGTAGAGAGGAAGAAGAAGAACTCCCTGGTGGAAAAACGTGGAAACAGCAAACTGATGAAACTGAAGAAAAAAGTAAAAGCTAGATGGAGTAGTAGCAGCTTACTTACTTCTGTACTAAAATGTAATTGTACTTGTACAATCATTAAGTTTCAAATAAAAGAGCATTTTTATTTAATGACTCTTGATCATATTATGTTCTGTTATGATCAAGATAAAGAGGGAAATTGTTGGGATATTTCAGTAGTTATCTTGATAAGACAAAACAACATGCGTAATAAGACAATGAAGTTTGCTAAAGAAAGTATTTAATGCACATGTCAGAGACAACTCAGAAGCATTTAATGCGGCCATAAAGAAGATCTTGGGAGATCAAAGCTCATATTCATATAAGAGAAGTATCTTCCTTCAACGGATATATTCTCGAGATCTATAAATAGAAGGTGTGGCTAATTGAAGACATTGCTGAACAAGAGTCGAGAGGAAACTCGGATATATTCCAAAGCTTCTCTAGCTTATCCATCTTTAGCTACTCAACCTTCAAGAAACAGTCTACATTTCAAGCAATCAAGTTTTCACGTTCAAGACTGACTTCATTGCACCAGTTGAAGAAACCAACATATACTCTTACCCATTTGTTGTTGTTGGGAAAATTCCATGAGAGTTTTGATGAGACAATGTAATATCTGATAGAAAATTAGAATACCCACTCTCCACATCTTATAAGTGGAAGCATAGACCTATGAACTTATGATCATGGATTTATAAATAGGTCTTAAAGAAAAATAACGAAAGATGCTTGAAACAGAGTTTCAAAGAACACTCATGATCAAAGGAGAATCAAGCAAACTGAAGATCAGAAAGAAAGAAGGAAGGCTAAACAAACGACTAAACCAAGGAAATTACATGAAGACAAGATGCTGACAAAGGAAAGTCAAGATAGGAAGCTGACCTACATCAGGAAGCTAACATCCTAAGAACAAGTACTGAAGAACAAAGACAACAAGCTGACAATCTTCGCTCAGCTCATTTATCACAATACAAGGAATGTGTAATGAATACAGTATGAGGAAGGTTGCTAACAAAGAGTCGTTGGACAGATGTTTGAGCCAAACCAATTAGAAGATGCCACCTGGAACTGCGGCTCTGCAAAAGGTCTGCAACCAGGGCGTGGCGCCATTAATGCGGTTTTGAGTAGGACATGCCTTATTCCTTCAAGTTGTCAATCGTATTAATTGCAAAGATATTGAGGATCATATTTGAACTACAACATGAATAATGCCTCTCTTCAACGGGCATATTCCAAAGATCTATAAATATAAGGAAGGAGAAACCATGAAAGAGTGAAGCTCTGAACAAGAAACCTCCTAAAGCTTTGAAATACACTACATATTCTTACAAGTCTTTCATTCAAAGCTACCATAGAGCTCAGCCACTCAACCTTCAAGAAGCAGTCTACAACAGCATCTAAGCCTTCAAAGATCAAGACTGTTTCACACTAGTTGAAGAACCATTTATTTTCTTTAACCATTGTGTTGTGTGTGCTAGGTTGTTTTATGGTATAACTTAGTTGAGAGGATTTGATCCTTGCTAAGTGTGTTGTCTATAGAGATAGATTACTTGCCTTTTGTGGGTTGTGGCCTTCGACTAGAGTCTAGGATTCTAGTAGGTGTAGTTTGTTAGGAAGAGGTTTGTTAAGCGAGGCTTGTAAATCAAACTAACCTAACAAAGATCCTCCTTATGTTAAGGAGCAGAGTGGACGTAGAAGGATTATACCACCTTCGAACCACTATAAATCTTGTGTGCTTACATGCTTTAAATTCACTTACTACACTGCTCTCTATAGTCTCATATATTCTGTTGCATGCATCCTTAGCACCAAGCATAAAAGTTTAACAAAGAGCATATTATTAAAAAAAACGGTTTTCTAAAAAGAACTCTATCAAGTTTATTCCGCTGCGTTACATTCTGATACCGGGTCAAGAACCTGATCAAACTTTGAGCCAAGTTGCTGATTCGAGACAGGTTACTGCCCTTAGTTAGGAACCTGTTATAACATAAAAGATTTTTGAAAGAGTGTGCAAAATCGATAGAGGTTCATTCACCCCCTCTGAACCTATGAACACTTGAACCCACGGGACCAACAAGTGGTATTAGAGCAAGTTGGGTTAAAAGCCAACTTGACTGGTAACCATCTCAGATCCACCTTTTGCATTTGGATTAACCGTTTTCACTTTCAAGATACCAAAACTCATCTCTTAGCATAAGCATGGATTTCTCACATCATAAGCTTCATATGTTCTCTATAGATGAATATGACGACTGGAGGATACGCATGCAAGCTCATCTATCAGCTATACACGATGAAATGTGGTTCGTCATCACTGAAGGACCACCAATTATCTACAAAGCAAACGTTGTATATATCGAGCAACTCCGTGAATTTAGGCGAGCTGAAGAAGCAGCTGAGACAGCAGGCAGTAAAGTGGAAGGCGCAGCTGGTGTTGATGATGACATACTACCAGGTGCAAGACCACATGAAGCTGTACCAAGACCAAGAAGAGCTCCACCACCAATGGATATATTGTCAATGAAAGACATGAGTATACCCCTGAAGATAGAAAGAGATCGAACCTTGACAATGTGGCCAAAAATGCCTTATTTCTCACATTGGACAAAAGAACATTCAGCAAAGTCAAAAAAATTTCCACAGCCAAAGAAATATGGGTAATGCTAGGGATGATATGTGAAGGCAATGAACTTGTACGAGACAACAGGATCTCCAAAGCCATCCAACTGTTTGAGCAGTTCAACATGAAGACAAGGGAAACTCTGGAACAACTTGATCAGAGATTCACAGCCATTGTAAGTGAGCATGAATCTTTAGGTAGAACATACACCCAGAAGGAGAAAAACATGAAGGTGCTAAGAGTCCTACATTATGAGTGGCACAACAAAGAGACCGCAATGAGAGTGTCGTTGAACCTCAATGCAATGAGTACCTTTGATCTCTTCTCTGATCTAAAATCCTTTGAATATGATATTGAAATAAGGAGAAAAGAGATGGAAGGAACAAACGCAAATATTGCAGCACTCGTCGCAAGTAGTCAGGCTGCTGTTAACACAAGTAGCTGCAAACTGAAAGAGAAAAAGGAGAAAGTACCCACTAAGGATGCAGAAGAAGAAATGACGCTTCTACTAAAGAAATTCCGAAGGTTTATAAAGAATAATCACAAAGGGAACAACTTCAAAAGACAGCCACAATCATCAGAAAGAAATCCTCAGGTCAAACTACATCAGCAAACAGACACAGGATTCAATGATCTGTGTTACAACTGCAGAAGGCCTGGCCACTTCATAAAAAACTGCCCTCATCCACAAGTACAGAAGTATACAGAGGAAAAGATGAAAAGGAGAAGCGATAAAAGGATAAATGAAAAATAAAATATTAGGGCACTCCTCACTGAAAATGAAGCACTCAAAGCATTAAACGTCTTCGACACTATAGACAAAGATGATCTCTCATCTGAAAGCACCTACAACTCCTCATCTGATGAAGAAGCACGGATCTGCCTCATGGCCAAGGACTACAAGGACAATGAAGAAGAAGAGGTAACCTCACAATCTCTTGACTCTTCAAATTCAGAAAAACTTAGCATGATCCAATCTTTTAGACAGATCATGAGTGACTTCGAGCAGATAAATTCAGCTCATGAAGAACTTAAAGAGGAGAACTGTCAGCTCAAAAGTGAACAGACAGTACTGAAAGAACAGGTTGCTGGCCTGGAATATTTCAGTACTCAATATAATGAACTAAGAGCTGAGGTTTCTAAGTTCAAATTGCTAGTCACTAAGCTAGAAACTTAGAAAACGGAGCTTCAAAACATAATTAGTGTGTATAGCAAATCAGCAAAAAAATCACAGGAATGTATTCAAAGAACTCAGATCACCAATCAAGGAGTTGGTTTAGGATACTGTGCTAGCTTTTCTCAGAATGAAGCCAGCTCATCCAAAGCTGGAAAGTTTGTTCAAGCTCAAATTTCTTTTGCTCAAGAGCATAACTTCTTTAATGAAAGCTTGAACAAGATAAGTATTCTGGATAAAAAGAAAAAAAATCCTTCAGCAGGAGGAAAACAGTAAGCCTGCAAGGAATCTCAGAAGGCAGCATAATCAAGATGCTGTCAGTAAGAGAAGAAAACAACAATTTTCTAAATTAGATCAAGAGCTTTGCTCTCTAAGAACCAAAACATTCGTGTCAAGGTTCCACCAAGTCTATGCTTAAGAAAAGTATAAAGGAATACCTTTCACAAACAGAAAGCATAGGACCTGGAGACAGCAAGCTCCTAAACAGATCCCTGCCCAGAATTCTTATAAGATGAGAACCAACATAGCCTCTGGTAAATTAATTACCATAAAACAAGTGTGGGTTCCAAAAGGCACTAACCCCCCAGGACCCATACTTGTATGGGTACCTAAAACCGTCTGATAAACTTGCAGGTACAATTGCCAAGTAGCAGTAGTGATGAATGGTACATTGATAGTGGCTGCTTCAGACATATGACTGACAACAAAGCCGGATTGAGAGACTTCCAATCATATAAAGGCCCTAAAGTGGTGTTTGGCGATAACTCCAAAGGACGCACAAAAGGTACATGAAGCTTGATCAAAGGCAACGCAAGTATCAGTGATGTTTCATATGTCAAAGGACTAAAATATAACCTCATGAGTATCAGTCAATTTTGTGACAAAAGATATTCAGTAGAGTTCAACCTCGATAAATATCTGATCAAAGATATCAAAACAAAAGAGGTTAAGCTCACTAGAACCAGAAGAGGCAATATCTACCTTGCTGATTGGAACTCAACATTACAACCAACCTGCTTCATTGCAAAAAACACCCCTGAACTAAGCAGGTTGTGGCACAAAAGGATGAGTCACCTAAACTTCAAGACAATCAACAGGCTAGCAAGGAAGAACCTAGTCAGAGGACTACCAGATGTTGCTTACAAGAAGGTGTTTGTGGACCATGTCAGAAAGGAAAGCAAGCTCGAAGCTCATTCAAAGACAAAGTTCAGAGATCCTCAAACAGGATGCTGGACCTTCTTCATATGGATTTGTTTGGACTAGTGGAGCCTGTCAGTGTGAGTGGGAAGAAATATTCTCTCGTGATCGTGGATGACTACTCTAGATTCACTTGAACCATTTTCTTGGCCAAGAAATATGAAACTCAAACAAGGCTTCCAGAATTCATGAAGAGAGTGCAGAATGAGAAAAACTTGAGCATTGTTAAGATAAGATCTGACAGAGGAACTGAGTTCAAAAACAAGTTCATCGAGGATTATTGTTCAGAAAATGGAATTTGTCATGAATACTCTGCAGCAAGGACTCCACAACAGAATGGTGTTGCAAAAAGAAGAAACAGGACTCTGAAGGAAGCTGCTAGAACAATGATTGCTGATGGTGGAATACCTAAGAGATTTTGGGCTGAAGCAACCAACACAACATGTTACACGCAGAACAAATGTCTAATCAACAAAGATCATGACAAAACTCCGTATGAAATATGGTATGGGAAGGCACCTAATATCTCATATTTCCACATCTTTGGATGTAGGTGCTATATTCTGAACAATGGAAAGGAATACCTCAAGACCTTCGATGAAAAATCTGACGAAGAAATATTCTTAGGATACTCCTCAACAAGCAAGGCTTTCAGGATCTTCAACAAAAGAAGCTTGGTAGTTGAAGAATCAATTCATGTTGTGTTTGATGAACCATATTGTAATAAAAATCAAACATAACTTAGTTGAGAGGATTTGATCCTTGCTAAGTGTGTAGTCTATAGAGATAGATTACTTGCCCTTTGTGGGTTGTGGCCTTCGACTAGAGTCTAGAATTCTAGTAGGTGTAGTTTGTTAGGAAGATGTTTGTTAAGTGAGGCTTGTAAATCGAACTGACCTAACAAAGATCCCCATTGTGTTAAGGAGCAGAGTGGACGTAGAAAGATTACACCACATTCGAACAACTATAAATCTTGTGTACTTACATGCTTTAAATTCACTTACTGCACTGCTCTCTATAGTCTCATATATTCTGTTGCATGCATCCTTAGCACAAAATATAAAAGTTTAACAAAGAGCATACCATTAAAAAGAAACGGTTTTCCAAAAAGAACCCTATCAAGTTTATTTCGCTGTGTTACATTCTGATATCGGGTCAGGAACCTGATCAAGCTTTGAGCCAGGTTGCTGATTCTAGACAGGTTACTGCCCTTAGTCAGGAACCTATTATAACAGAAAAGATTTTTGAAAGAGTTTGCAAAATCGATAGAGGTTCATTCACCCCCCTCTGAACCTCTGAACACTTGAACCCACGGGACCAACAGTTGTGTGCTAGGTTGTTTTACGTTTGGTGTACTTAGTGGATAGGATTTGATCCTTGTTAAGTTTTGTAGTCTTGTGTAGGTTATTTGCCCTATGTGGGATTTGGCCTAGGAATCGTGTGACTCTTTTAGGTGATAACTTGTTAGGAAGAGGTTTGTAAAGTTGAGACTTGTAAATCGAACTGACCTAACAAAGTTCCTCCTCAGTGAAGGAGTAGAGTGGACGTAGAAGGATTACACCACATAAGTGTTTATTTGTTTTTGTCTATCTGCATTGCATTGTTACATATCTATCTTGTTGCATTTGTCATAAGCATGTTGGTAAAAAGATTGTGATAAAATCATATTTGAAAAGAATACTGGTTTTCATAAAGAAACTCTATCTTTGTTTATTCCGCTGCATACCGTGATATCAAGTCAGAAACCTGAATCAGCATTCTGCCAGGTTTCTGAAGCGAGTCAGGTTACTGTCTTCTCTGTAGAGACAGGAGAAATAGGAACCTGTTCATAGAAAAGTTTTAAAAATGCAAAATCATTAGAGGTTCATTCACCCCCTTTTGAACCTCTGACCACTTGGGACCAGCATTTATTTTTTTAGGTAATTTTATATTTTATTTTTAAATTTATTTGAATTTCTCATTTACTACCTTTTCATCTCATTTCTTCTGCTCCGGCTACCTTGCCATCGAACCACCATCGTTCTCCCGTCGGATCATTGCCGACAAACACCAAAAGTTCTCTTTCTCTTGCTAAACATCACAACATGAATCCAAATCAACCTACAACTATTTTCTCTTTCAAATTCCAGAAAAACATTGTTGAAACTAACCATAAATAAACATCTCCGCTGCCATCTCTCGCCATAAAACTCCATTGTTATCCACCAAGCTCCAAAACTCGATTTCACTCATTTCTCAACCAAAATACATGAAATTTGTAGCAAAATGATCCTCTACTCAAGGCCAAACATAACTCCATGTTAATGTACAAAAAATCATTTGATTTTGGGTCAAATTGATCGAAATATGATAAAAATTTCAAAGCAAAACCCATTTTCTTGAGTTCTCATTTTAACTTACAATTTCAAAAATTAATTTTGGAATTTTAATCTCCATGATATCAGCTTTCATATAATATATTTATGAGTACCCATCCCAAACTACCCAATTCCATATAATACCATACTTTTCTACCCACCTATATAATATATATACCCCAAATACCCACTTTCTTTATATCACATCCCTATCTACCCAATTTCAATCATTTAGTCAAAAAATCATTTTATTTTTCATCCCAAAATTTAATTAGATTCGGATAAAATATAAACTGATCAATATCAGGCCTAACATGCTTCCGTAAAATTAATTAATCCTTTAGAATTCATACCTTTCTTTGACTGCAACAGCACCGGGTGAGATGGTTTGCAAAACCACCAGCTGAAAAATTACTGCCCCCAAACCGTTTTACGAATAGCTCCCCACTGTTCAACTTCAACCCTCAGGGAAGATGATCTGCAAGTTATCCAGCTCCTTCAGCAACTGCACAACACAACCTTGGTTCGTTTCCTACACCAGGTGTATAAAGTACTCTTTCTAAGGGACGAATCAACAATACTAAGAACACATTGAAAGCAAAAGTCTTTCTTTTATTAAGAACTTAAAATAAATATCTAATACATATGTAATCTCCTTTTGGGAGGAGAATACTTATTTAGCCTCTCATATGAGATGAGGCCTACACTCGTAAACACATAAACTATAAATACTCAAAATATTACAAAGATTTTATTTTAGAGAAAACTAAGGGAAATGTTCGATGTCCTTAGCTTCCTTCAACTCTCGTTATATATAGGCATGAATCCGGACTTGAAATGCCGATTCCAAATCTTGTTGAATAATTAGTTGGCTTTCTGTGTTGTGGCCTGCCAATTATTTAGTGCATCAATTAGTTAGTGCACTCTCTTTTTCTTCCCCGTGACTCAGCCCATATGAAGGTTGTTGGAGTTGTTGGGAAACCAATCACCTTCTCACATGACTCAGCCCATGTTCTTTTAGCGAGGCATCTTTCTTTTAAAAATTTGGTCTTCGTGGTCCTCGCAGATAATGTTTCTTTTGTGCTAGACCCCTATCTCTTTCAGACCCTTGTTCCTATCGGTCGGGTTTGGGTCGGAATCTTTTCCCAAACTCGGGCTCTTTCTGATCCGGGCATGCTTGACAGATCCGATCGATCCATCGGCCGACATACGCCATATTACAAAATTTCCGATAGGTTTCTTTGCTTACCGGAATCTTGTTTTCCCAGAGGTTTCTTCTTTTCGTCTCGAAGAGTTCCTCTACAAATCCTGTTGTTGATCCAGTTATAGAATTCAGTTGGAATGATCCACTTGTTGAATTCTGGAAAAACTTGAATGAATATTTGACTTTGTTCATTTCTGTTAGACAAACCTAAAGACCCCATGCTCGCCTTGTAGAAGCTTCATCTTCTGAAATTGCTCCTACCAGTAAAGGAATTTCTTCCGGTGAAGCTGCCTTTATATTTTTTAGGCATTTCCATCTGATCTCCTTAGCTTGATGAAATGAAAAGCTTCATTGAAGCCTTCCTTTTCCTGTTCTAGGGCTGCACTTATAAAATAGAGCTCTAGAATATCTCCTCTGGACAAATGTGGATTATTTGCCCAAGTCTCGTGAACGGCTTCCCCAATCCATTTCGGTAATTTTGAAATTTTTGGGAATCCGGGTGATACGGTATGGATTGAAGCTAATGCTCTAAAAGTATACCATTCTTGTACTTCGTTTGAATGACTTTCTGGTTTCATCCAAACTCTTGAGTACTTTCCTGAAATATCAACCATTGTTTTGTCTGGGTTGATACCCTTTCTTGTAATCAACTTCTCCCATTAACGCTGGTAAACCTGCATAGGAGAAACTTTAAACTCGTCAGTTTGAACCTTAGTCTTTCCTGTCTGTGGCCTAAGGTTCAACTCTCCCTCTTTTACCCTAGGGTGTTGGGTTGACTTGAAGACTCAGGTTGTGACACCGGAGCTTCAACCTTCGTTACAATTTGTACATCCTCGAGGAATGCATCACCTGTAACACTCGTGATTATGGTATTTGAATCCATAACCTTCGGGTTAGAGTCCCGTTCTCGAATCACTCCTTTTTGCACTATGGGAGATGCAGCCTGAAGGAGAGGCTTGTGCAACACTTGGAACAATTGTCCCTGAGCGTTTTGACATGCTCGTATTAGACTAGAAATGGATTCATCATCAACTCGTTGAAGTCGTCCAGTGACTTCGGCATTGAGACATAATGTCCCAAATTCTCGTTCAAGACTCTCCAGGTTTTCCCTGAGATGTCTAACTCGTTTAAGGACCTCGTCAGCAACGTGTCCTTCCATCTCGTGTTAAGAAATCTGTAAGAACATTCTCATGAGATTTCACAATGACAATATCATAATCAAAATATTGACATTGTACTTGCCATCTAAGTAATCTAGCCTTTTCTGGTTTAGATTCAATTTTATTTTTAAGAAAAGCCTTAACACTCGAATTATCAATTTTCAAATTAAACTTCTTAGCCAGAAGAAATAAAGGCCATTTTTTGAACGTCTTTCTAACTGCGAAGAATTCTTTCTCATTGATATGCCATCGATTTGTTTCTCCATCTGTAAATAGACCGCTGCAATATCTACATGGCACTTCTTCATTTGGTGTGGCTTTCATAAGAACTGCTACCCACTAATGATCACTGGCATCTGTATACAGAACCAGTTCATCCTCGTCTTGAGGTATAGCAAGTTTTGGAAGCTTGCTACAAACTTTCTTAAGCTGCTTTATCCCTTCTCGATGTTCATCTTCCCATTTGAATATTACATCTTTTTTTAATAATGGGTTGAACACCTTCATATGATGAGCCAGATTATTAATGAACATTCCAGCGAATTTGACAACTCCAAGAAAACTTTGAAGTTGTTTCTTATCTTTGAGATCATCTGGAAATCCATGTATCTTTGCCACAATGTGGCTTTGTAGAATGATCCCAGATTCGTCGATTTCAATTCCTAGGAATTCAATCTATCTCGTAGCAATTACCATCTTCTTTTCGGAAAGCACTAATCTTTTTTTATGACAAACATCTGAAAATATTTCCAAATGTTTGAGATGCTCCTTCATATTCTTTGAAGCGACGAGAATATCATCGATGTATACGAACATGAAGTTGAAATAATCTTTAAAAATATTATCCATCTTTCTTTGATATATTTGGGGTGCATTTGCCAGACCCATAGGCATGACGTTCCAAACATAGTGTCCTTGTGGTGTGGAGAAAGTTGTGAACTTCTTACTTTCTTCCTCCATCTTAATCAGGTAGAATCTAGACTTACAATCGAACTTTAAGAATATCTTGACACATTTGATATAGTTAACCAAGTGTTCTCTGCTCGGGATGTAATATCCATCGAACTCTAGAATGTTATTAATCCCTTTATAATTAATAACAAGTCTAGGTTTACCTCTTTTGATTTCTCCATGATTCCTTACCAGGATGCCTGGGCTTCTGTATGGAGAAACTCCTGGTGAAATTAACTTAAGGTCCATATGTTCCTTAAGTATTTTCTGCATATCCTTACAATCTGTCTAATTCATAAGGATTGGTTTCAGTCTCACGAACTCGTGTTCCTTTCATGGTTTCACCTTTAAGGATGTTTTAAGCTCGTTCCTGTTCCACCATGCCAAAGGATCTTCATTGAAATTCCTCTGGATCTTTTTCCTGAAATCCTCGAGTGATATTTGTTCTTCAATGGTAACATCACTCTATGGATTCTCTAATAGGGCTTTCCACACTTCCGCAATAGCCTCTGGAGAAACTCGTTCTTCTCCTTGTATTCTAAATGAATACAAGTTATTATCCCATCTCTTTAGATCTTTCTGCTTCGATCCATATTGTTGAAAGGATAATAATGCATCACCAAATCTTCTTTTATCCATCATTTTTTGATGTCGAAGTTTGGCTTCATCACCATGCTTTCTGCGAAAAGTAATAGGCATTCGTCAATAGAATGCTTCCCGCAGTTTTCAGACAATACTCTTATGATCACATAATGTTGTGAAAATAAGCCTTCTTGTCTCATTCTCTTGTGTAAATCGCTTAAATGTTTGTAGAAAATAGTTTCCTAGCAAAACATCTGCTCATGTATCATGGAAATAGATTGGTGGCATCTTTACTTTGTACTATTGGGTACCGCCTGCGCCTCCGATCATAATTTCCGTTTGTTTGATTCCTCGATTAAGGATAAGAATTCTTTTGGAGAAATCTCGTCCTGCAATGGCCGGTAAATCTTCACCACAATTTTTGGGAAAAACCTCCTGCTTTGCAGTACAAATCCCTACTCCTGAATCAATATAGGCTGTGAAATATTCAGCCTTGTATTCAGCATATAACATTCCGATAGAAATGTATATGGAGAATGGACTAGTGGTCATCTGATTCTATATCTTTTATCAGCCACTGTAAACTCCATTCCATCTTGTAATCTTTCCCAATGCTTATGATCCTCGAGAAAATCGATACCCAGTATTAATTGTTCTAGGATTCTTCATGCCACTCCGGTGATAGTCAGTTCAATTTCACCCATCTTTAGGCTTTCTTGAAATCTTCAGACTATCGATTGTTGGAGATAATATAAAACATCACAAAAAATATATTATCCTTTTGAGTGATGTCGTATATTACTTCAACTTCTCTCCATCCTTCTGGACATTTCAACTCCCTTTTAGTTTTGAATACATCTGGTATTCACTGAACTGTACTAGGCATTCTTTCTTCCCAATGACTGCTACTAGTCAATTTGTCCTATTGGAAAGACATTCTTCTTGTCTCAAATCTAAGACTTTGGCTCTTTTTTAAGACGGGTCGATCTTGGATTTTCATATCTATCTTCTTTATAGTTGGAGACTCGATAAGATCCGACAGAACCACCTTTGCGAAATCATCAAAGATTCTTGGGACTTCAATAAATTCCTTTCTCAAAAATACATCTGAATGATGTGTATTCGAGAGAGCATAGGAAATTTTGTAGGTTATCGAGTAAGTTCTATTCCCTTCTTTCATCAAATCATCTCTTTTGAAATCTTGATGAATGGTTAAGACTTTGTTGACATCTCGATCTCCCAAATTGTATGCAATTCTAGGATAGACATTGAATGCTAATTTCTTTGCACACAAGTTTTCTGTGACCGCCCCAAGGCATGAATCATTGAGATTCGAGATTCGCTTATCAAAAATAGCAAGATTGAGTGGCGAATCAATTCCTTCTTTGAATGTTGCTTTAATAACAACCCTTATGGCTCCGATGCGAATCCATGAGAGTGTATTTGCAACTTCTCTTTTGACTTTGCTTTTGATCTCCTGAACTTCTCGGTAAGGGATCAGCTGCATCTCGATCAAATTACTAGTGAATTCCATTGGGATGGCAAATTCTCCAATAGTAACTCTATGAATAATTTAGTGTTTTCTGTTACGAAGCCCAAACTTATCCAAAGTCTTTTCCATAGTTCCGATAGTAAAACCATTATAAATCTGGAGCTTTGGATCTTCCTTCATAATCCTCTTAAGAGTTTTATGAGAGATTGTTGTATAAGAGAGGAAACCTGACATATCATCTCTTGTCGTTTGAAGAATTTCTTCTTCACTCTGATTTCGATGTGGACTCACTTCCATCATCCGAATAGATTTCTTCTTCATAGATGCTTTCATTTGAGGGAAGATCCTCAAATTGATACACCTCTATGAGATCTTGATAATAGATAGCTTCTTCAAATTCTGGTGTTGTTCCGAACTGTCTAAGACCTCTTTTCTAGTTCTTCGGGCAATCCATTGAGATATGTCATCTTGCTCTGCATGTCCAGCAATTACAGTCTTTAAAACTTTCATTGGCTCGAGTGTGAGCTCGTCTGAAAGTTCGTCTTCCCATAGTTCTGTTGGTACCTCTTTGGTTTGAACCTGATTAAGAGGCTCTACTCCTGCTAGGTGCTGGTCTTTGCCCTGATTTGTAACTTCGGCTCTTTTGTTTTGACCACATCCTTCTAGGTCTCCATGAAGACCTATGACTCCTTCTATTGTTGTTGCTTCCACGGCTATAAGGATGGCTTATTTGTTTCCTCTTTTTATGCCTCCGTAGTTGACCTCCCACAACTGTTGGGATGTCATTATCTTCGCAACATAGGGGAACCATTTTATTGATTCCTCGAAGTCTCTTGTATTTCTTGTAGAGTGTTGTCTGGTGGCACCATTCAGCTAACTTTGCCTTTAAGAAAGACATTCTTCTGGCCACAGTATCTAAATCGTTTGTACTCTTGTACTCCCTGGTGCGCATTTCTTTCCAGGGACTTGGTATCTTCGCAAAGAAAAGTTGCGAAGCTTCTTTGTCATCCACCTTAGACTTCCATCGGTACTCGGTGAATAACTTAATGTATTCGTCAATATGACAAATATCATGTAACTTGAGGCAGTAGAGGGCTTGTTTGTATCTTTTTATTTTCTCCTCTTCCACTCCCTCAAAATAGCCTATGCATATAAAATGGATTTTGAATAATTTTGTCATATTATCGATAATTCCTTTCAATGACTCACCAGCAGTAACGTCGTTTCTCATCTCTGGTGTTGTCATGTTCCATGAGGTCTTTACAAATCTCTTAAGACTCATCTCAAGGAGTAAGATAAATCCTTCCTTTGTAAGGTCAAGGGTACTTGCTGCAATCCTCATTGTCGATGCCCAATCATCGATAAGGACTTCTCGATTTTTGAAATCTAGGATATCTAGATTCAGCATCAATCCATACAGATGTATAGGATCTAGCTGTGACTTTCCAAAAGGTGTATTCATGAGATTTGGCCTTTTGGAATGTTGTCCAGTTCCTGAAACAATCGGATCTTCTCTTGTAGTGAAATCTCCAGCGGCATTGGTTCGTCCATATGATCTGAACCTAAACTCAACATTGGGATCCACTGGTGGTTGTGGAGGTGGTCTTTGGTGTTGGTCACGAGTAACCAAAGCTGAACCATCTCCTGTATATATTCATCTTTAGATCCATAATCCTTAATCTTGCGAAGGATTCGGCAAGTTCATGTAGATCTTCAAGATTAATCTTCTCCATATCCATCACTTTTTTATTTTGTGATGGATTCTCCTTTGATGATAGCAAGAAGCTTTTCATCTCGAGTCATTTGTCGTATTGCTTCGGTTGGTTTCCCCTTTTGGTTTAAATAAGGAACTGTTCCGAAATCTATACGTCTTCTTCCTCCGGGAAGACTTGGTTTGTCTTACAGATTCTTGACTCTTTTTTGAATATCATGATGGATTTCAAGAGTTTTCTTCTGATATTTCACCATCGTCTCCATCTGATTATGGATCTGATGCACTTGTGTTGGTAGATGATTATGGCGATTGCCATAATTTTGCATCGTCTTCTGGATCTCTCTGAGATCTTGAGAGAGCTTAGATGTGTCCGGAAGTATCTCGATCCATCCAAGTTCTCCTTCTGTCATCAATGATTTTGATGAACTATTTCCTGGAGGTTTATTAGTTCGGTATATAACATTCGGTTTACCGCAAGGAAACCCATGTAATATGCCGCTTGTCTTTCGCATTGCCTCAAGGTTACTCTATCGGCTCCTGCGTTTTCTTGTTCAACATATTGATTTTGCCAATATGTTACCTTGTCTTGGTGTTCTCATTCATACATCGTCAAAATTTGACGATATCTCCTATAGGGTAAGCATATTGGACATTCGTCCAGATCCATATTTCTCTTGGAGAAATTCTCCTCACCAAAGATTAATTACATAAACATAATAAATATAACTTAAAATTTCTTAGTAAACCTAGGCTCTGATACCATTTTGAGGTCCGGATCTAACAAATTCTTGAAATGAAAATATTTATCCTTTAGATTCAATTTTCTCAAAGGAATTCGTACGTGGCATTGTTACACATTTCAGACCACTGTTTTTTAGACAGTATTGGCACGAGAAAAATTTCCAGCCGATATATTCATTCCAAAAGAAAATTAAACCTTAATCTTGATTGGTAAAAATTAAATAATTGAAAAATGGGTCAAAGGGTTCAAAAGGTTCTTTTGACTAAAAATTGGGTATTTAGGGATATTTTGTTATATGTGTGGGTATAAAAGTATATATGTTATATGTTTTTGGGTATTTGGGGATATTTACTCACATATTTATTTGTGATTTTCATTCAAAATTAGAGAAGGGAGGTGACAACGCAATCTCAATTCAAATCGGCTATCTACAATGAATGAAATGGAGGAAGAATCGATCTATCATTCAGAAAAAAAGGAGTTGGAAGAATTCAGCTTCTCACGATCTGGCAATAGAGAGAGGTTGTTCTTCTCTTACTCTTTTTTTTTTTTTTTAGATAAAATTTTTGTTCCTTTTTAATTAAAATTTAATTCTATTTTAAGGGTACAACAGAAAATTTAAAATAAAAATTTATAAAGTTTGGTTTAATTCAAAAAAAATAGAGCATATGTTGAATTTTTAATATCCCATTTGTAATTGGTGCCATTCTGATAATAAAAGTGGGACCTATGCGAAATTTAACCTATTTGATTGCAACATCTTTAGTGTATGTAACATATTATTGTGACCCTTCTAAAATTTTAACATTACGTACATTAGGCGTAATATCTAGGATTTTGAAAATAGGGTTACAATTTAAAAATAATTGGAAAAAATTCGCACATAATTATCGTTTAATGTTTCAAAATATGCAAATAAATAAGATTTTATACAAAAAAATTCAAGTAAAAATTATAATTACAAGTCACAGTTGAGTTTGTCAAACCTTCATCCTTTTTTTTTTTTTCCCTTTTTTCATTGCATAGATTTTTTTTTCTTTTTTTTTTTTTTGGATTATCACTCCTAATTTACCAATTGAATTAGTAGTAAATAATAAGATGACAAATCATATAAAAAAGATACAAGTCCTCTTTCATAACAAATCCACTATAACTATGACAAATTGACAATACACAACAATTTCTTAAAGAATTTAAACATGAACTATTTCACACACACAAATAGAAAACAAAAACCAAAATTTATTAACAACAAATACCAAATTAACTCATTAATAAACTATCCTTATAATTAATCAAACGATAAATATTAATGATGTGAATTTTTTTAAGGATAAGATGTGCATAAAAAATAATAAAAGGATAGAAATTACATATGAAACTCGTTCAAGGGTTGCATCTATCTCCATCAATTCTCATATCACAATTACCATTTGTCAAACATAATATTTTTGTTTTACCCCCCTTCATTGGAATATCCTCCATTGATTACATAACACATTTGTAACATTTTATTAACATGTAACTTATATGTAATATTTTATTAATATGTAATACTTGTACATAATACTCCATTAAGATGTAACACATACATGTAACATTTTATTAATATAAAATTATTTTTATTATATTAGAAATAGTTTAATATATAATGTATATGTATAGAATATAATACATTATCTATGTTATATAAAGTTATTTATATTGTACTGTGCACATTGATTTGGGTGTTATATAAAATCATTTGTTGTACATGAGTACAATATTGATTGTCAATTTATGCCCGACACACATGAGATCTTTTATTACACTTGATGTTACATCTTGTATTCTAAAATAATCACCACACGTTACGTGTATTTGATGACATCACTATTTAACACATGTCATATAATAAATACTATGAAACATGAGATGTAACACCAAATGTAATAGAGGATCCAATCAGAGCCCGACAAGCCTTACAATATGAACTATATGGATCGAATTCAAATAAAAAGTTCAATGTAGACAAAATTGAAAATACAAAGATTTAATTTGTATTGACCCCTTTAAAGAAAAACCAAAACTATATACGAGCGAGTAAACGTATATGAACCCATGAATTAAAAGAAATACAAAGACAAAATATATAACTAAAACAAAAAAGTAAAAAAAAAAAAAAAAAATCTGATAACATTGGTCGTCACTTGTTCATGTCACTTATACAAGTAAAATGAAACACGAACACTGAAAGTAGCAATAAATACAAATGTTGATGTCCAAATTAGGACAACCTTTTTAGGTCATGAATGGAATATTCCCAAATATATATTAATTGCAGATCGAAATGGCTTTAATTTCCCCACGAGGCTTTGCTCTGCAAACTTCAACTGCATACAAACTTACAAACTACTTTTTGTAAAGTCATTGGTAGACAAATATGAAATACAGTTGAAGGAGATTGCTTTTATTAATTAAATATTTGGCTTGTTTTACCAACCTAGGCCATCTGTGCCTCTTCCTCAGTTGACAAATATGCTAACATGCAAAATTATATCTCATCAATATGTTTTTACACTAAAATTATACGTCAAATATAGGCCTTTTTTTTTTCTTTTACAAGAAAAAAAAATATAACTAGCTAGTTAATTCTGTAATTTGACTTTCACATCAAAGAGTAGTAATATTAAAAATCACGTATATCTATTATCTATTACCTATATAACAATGTGGACGTTTCTTACAAAATATGAATTGTCGAATATATCCTTATTAAAGATTATTATTTAAGGTTATAATAGTAATTTAGAATTTTCAGATGTGAATAATTTTATAATAAAATCTTATTATTATTAGAATTCTAATATATAAGATATTTGCATTATTTTTATCTTAATTAGAATTGATCTCCACATGTAACGCACATAATCTAAAACTAGTGTGTTAAAAGAGTTCGAATTGAATCCAATTTTGATTGGAAATCAGAAAGCTTGTCGAAAATTGACACATCTATCATTCAATTTGGGATTATATGACATTTGACAACTTTTACGAGATGTATATGTATATTTCTTATGTGGAAATGTGGCGCTTATAGTTAATTAGTTGCACATTATTACAAATTGTTACAAATATATTTTGATGAAAAACAATTAATATGAATTTCTAGAGCACGTTCTTAAATTCATCAAAATTATATAGAATTAAGCCCTAAAAAATCGCAAAGAATATATATTAAAAACCTACTAAATTTTTGGGATGGAGTGTATATATGTGGATATTACGAACTAGAAGTCTAGAATAAGTTTCTACTTAATCTATGGTGATGTGCTTGTCTTCCACTGTCTAATTCAACCAATGGCTCTCATTTTTACAATAATTTTACGATCTTTTAAATAATTTTTTCTGGTTTTATATTTTTATGTTAAATAATTTTTAATTTTGATTTGTTACTTTAAAAGTTCCAAACATAATTTTCATAACATCAACGACGACGACAACAACAATAATTCACTAATTTTAGTGAAATATGTTGATTTTTTTGTCTCTTTTTCCGAGTGACATGATTTTGGAAGGAAAAAAATTAAGATAAAATTGATCCCACTTGTATAATAACCAACCATGTTAGCATGCATGTCACCCGTTATTTATGGTAAAGATGTATTTTTCACAAGACATACAAAAATATGATGTAGTTTTAAAAACTCAAAAAATTAAAGAATAAAATTATATATAATTAGAGGTAACATACGAGGCATTTTCACCAATTTTATCACATATATATATATATATATATATATATATATATATTTTAGTTATGAGACTACTGTTAATTTTAGATATTTTCGACTTATTTTTCATTTTTTTAACATACTTTGTTATCTATTTCAAGAAAAAATTATAGTAATCTTGTCCATATTGTCATACAAGGCTTCCAACCGTACGTATAATTTAGAACAGATTCTATTATCAATTTGAAGAAAAAATTATTGTTGTAGTCCGGATCCAGAAATTCAACTCAGATGATCCAAGTCAATTAATTAAAAAAAATACAATTACTCTAAACTAAGATCAAATTAAAATATATCATCACAATTTCAATAATGTCAATATATTACAATATTTATCATTTATTTTACTTATTTTGAAATAGATGCATCATAGCTTCATTACTAACATTTTTAAATAATATTTTTCAATGTATGCTACCAAATAATCAATCAATAGTGTCATTCATTCGATTGCGAAGAGAACTTTTAATGATCTTAGTTGCCGAAAAAGTTCTTTCTACTATGACAATGACAACTAATCACTAAATCAATTATATAATTTAGGACACAATAAAACGACTACAAAGTATAAAAAATAACAAAGTTAACAATTTGCCTTAAAATTAGATGGAGTTGAGAGGTATAAAAAGAGAAAAACTAAAAAGAATGCTACGGTTTGTGTTTAAGAAATATGCTTAAGAAATAAACTAGGAGGTTGGAGGGTGGAGGCTCTAGACTCTGCAAACTGTATTTAATTAATTAAAATTGTGAAATTACCAATATACCCTAAAAAATTAAAAACTGGGGATACAAAGGAACCATTCCAATAGATATTTGATAGTTTTAACACATAGCAATTCACTTTCTAATTCATGTCAAAGAAAATATCTACAAGAATAATTATCCTAGATTATTTAATTAATAAAACTTCTACTTAATACGTCAACATTAATTAACAGACTTTTATTTTCACTTTCTAGGATCGAAAACTGAAAACCGAAAACCATGTAAATTGGTCTTAAATTTAGATTTTCCAGTCCAGATTTTCACTATTTTCTCTCTTCGTAATATAGGACCTTCTGACGTCACCTCATTGGGGCGATTTCTAAAGTAACGATGTCGTTTCTTGTGAAAGTCTAATCAGTCAAACATATTTGACTTCAAGCGGGTTTGACATTATTCCAGGGTTTATTAATAGCAAATAAAATTTATTAAATTGGCCTTTATTTGGATATTGGAAAATATCAAAATATGAACTTTAAATATATACGCATAAAGTATATTTATCAGTTTCATTTTGATATGAATTTCCACAAACACTAACTTTCCACTTCGAACATTTGTTCACCTGTCAACCGCAGATATAAAAAAATCAAATCTGATGATTTTACATGAGGAATTAACTCTCCTACTTTATTTATTATCTTAGTACATAGATTATGAACGCATCAGCATGTATATGGAAGATTGATAATAGATAAATATTCTCTAAGAAAAAATATAAACTTAAACTATCGAATATGAAATTTTTTATTTGAACCTAACTTCCAATAATTAATTGACTTCACTGGTTTCATTTTATTCCTAGATTATTGAATGAAAAGTAATTTGAGGGGAAATGCTTAAAAAAAGTAAAAGAAAATTCTACTAGCTAAGCATAGCTAGCTTGATAGTTTCAGGAAGGAGAAGAAGATGATAATCTTTCAAAATTAATTATACTGTTGGAAATGATTAAATATTACTTTTACCAAATAAAATTTCAATTTATATGAGACGGTATCACCATGAAACAAATCTTTATTATCCACAAACTAAACTCATTTTCACAACTTCACACTAAATTGTGAAATGTGGGTTCATCCATCTCAAATAATTAGATCTATAAGACGGTCTCACATGAAACTCACCCATAAATTTTTTTTATAAGGGCATAATTGTGTTTGATTATTTTATATATATATCGTTTCACTTATCGATCAATTTTTTTGATTGAATTTGTTATTGCTTGTGAAAATATATTATTCAATTTTGATGATATTTAATATTGATATCATCTAATTAGATATGATTTCGCTTTTCTATCTTTCAATTTTACATTATTTTTAACTAAATCTTTCTGTCAATGGAGAAAAAAAAATTGAATTTGTTATTGCTTGTGAAAAATATTATTCAATTGAGTAGTATTTGTGTGCATCAAGTGCATGAATCATGATCCATACAACTGTGCGTGCAAGTTGGATCGGGTCGGGTCTGGTCCAAATTCGCGTCCAGATTTTTTTTTAAAATTAATTTATGACATAACATTTATATTTACTGAATATAACCTTTATGTACAAATATCATAACTTTTAAGTAAAATTACGTAGACTTTTTTTCAATATAAAATACATAATTAAAAGTTATGTAACCTTAATGTTAACCGAGTATAACATTTATGTTATATTAGTATAACCAGTACATGCATATGTCATAACATTTAAGTGATATTACTTGAACTTTTTTCACTATAAAAGTTTATATAGTATGGCTTAACCTTTATGTTATAATAATTTAACATTTATATTATATTAGTATAACATTTATGTACAAATATCATAACCTTTATGTACTTAAAAAATAACATAAGGTTATATTATTATAACGAAAATGTTAAATTATTATGCATAAAGGTTATATTATTTCAACATCAAGGTTTTGAAAGATATAATAAGTCTGTCATACACTGCAAAAGGTTATGCGAACATAACTAAAATGTTAGATTCGGCAAACTAAAATGTTAGGTTAATATAATTGGGAAATTAGAGTTTGAGCTAGAGTTTGAGCACATGAGTGCGCGTGTGGGCGTGTGAGACGCGCGTGGGACAAGTGAAATGCATCCCGTATCGGGTCAACCCGATTGCACGGATTTAGGATCCGTGCACCTAGTGTACAGAAACATTTGTGTATTCAATTTTGATGAAAATATAATATTGATGTCATCTAATTAGATAGGATTTTTCTTTTCACTCTTTCTATTTTACATTATTTTTAACTAAATCTTTCTGTCAATGGAGAAAACGATGAATTCCGAATGGAATAATCTTGAGTTTAATCGCATTTTCTTCCTCGAAATAATTTAAGAAATCAAATCATCATACTCACATTAATTACCAGAAGGCGACTGATTAATTCAAAATGAAATGATGAATTAAAGTATACGAAATCTATTGAAAACAAATTAAAAAGTACAAGATTTAAATTTTACAAACAAATGTATAATGATTCATCTGATTAAAACAATACAAAAACACAAAAACTTAATTTTTACCAATATACACACACACACACACACACACATATATATATATAAGAACTTAATTAAAATATCATAAACATAGGGATTTAAATATGCTTTAATTTTATTTTTTTCTTATAACATCATCACCTATACATGTCAATGCACTAATAAATTGAAACAAAAAACTGAAATCAGTATAGAATTAATACTCATATGCAAACCAAAAAATGAATATATCATTTCTTAGGTCATGAATAAATGGCATTTGTAAATATTTATTGCAGTTTCATCTCTTTATCTATAGCCATAACTGCACAAATGAAATGTATATATATTATGTATGTATATATATGCTACAAACTTACAAAAGACTTTTTGTTTAAAGTCCTTGAGCTTAAGAAGACAAGTGTTAAAACTCTAGGTACCGATGAAAGTTTTTGCAAGAAAACCAGTTCAAAAAGATGTTCTAATAATTAATTAAATAAATTGGTAGATAATACCAAGTTGACTATGATTGTATGTTTACAAATAATTTCAACCATGTAATTAAACATCATATATATTTTTTTTTTAACTAAATAGCAGTATTATTATTATTATTATTTTAAAACTAACTAAATAGCAGTATTAGGATATGTGAGTGGTGAGAACTCAGGTAGGTAAAAATTATTTCCTGAAAGTAAGGATGGAAAGTAAAAATAAATGTCAAGGTATTCCATCATTGATGAATGGTTTTGCTTTGGTAGTTGAGTAGTAACCGATTTTCTCCATTTTAAACATTTTAGAGTTTTTGTTGTAACCTATATAGATTTTGATTTCTATTTCAAGAAAAACAAATTATATATGACAATCCGTACAATCAATTTTAAATATTTTCGGGATTTTTGTTGTAACCTATACAGATTTGATTTCTATTTCAAAACAAAAGAATTATGTATGGCAATCCGTACAAACTTAATTCGCACGTACATATGTAGTAAATGTTTGTCGTACATGGATATTTTGACTAAGACGAGTTCATGTCGCCGCGTTCAACCAATTAATCATTAAACATCTTTTTTTATTTTTGTCTTAACGATACCGACAAATCACGTAATGTACATTAAATTTTCTTGTATATATAATGTATTCGTAGCGATACTAACATTTCCAAGCAAAAAGAATTTACTAGTACTTGAACATTCATATAATTCAGTCAATTTGCTTATTAATTAACATATACACCTAGCTAATTCAAAATCTCTAGTTTTTACATTCATCAAAGAACTATTATTTAAAAAAAAATGAGTTAGTTAGTGAGTTATTGCACATAGTATTCAACCTTTTTCATCTCTGTGTGTTTGTAAATACTGCCAAATTAAAAATCACCCTAGATTTTTATTAGAAAAAAAGATGTAACTCCCCATCGATTGACTTTTTGTTTTTGCTTTTGAAAGAAAACCAAAAAAACATAGGTATTTCCTCCTATAAATATGAGCCATTTCCATCCTCCCCAAAACACTCACACACACATACACCTCTCTCTCTCAAACAAGAAACTATGGATCAATTTGGAGATTTTGACTACTCTTCTAGCTTTGATGAGTCCTTGTATGGGCTTCTCCATTCTCCTCAAATGGAAATGCAGGAGAAGCCTGTAGAGTGGAGTTATGATGAGAACAAACTGTTCGAGAATGCTTTGGTAGAAGTTGATCCAACTTCTCCAACATTCTTCGAGGATGTTGCAGCCAGGATTCCATGGAGGTCCACTGAGGAGATCAAGGCTCATTACCAGGCCTTGCTTAACGATGTTGAAACCATTGAATTGGGTAATGTTCCTCTCCCAAATTACCAAACTCACCATGTTGATGATGTTCCACAGAAACAACAAGTTGATGACGTGGTGCCCATGCCCATCGAGGTTCCTAAGAAACCCCACCATGGTGAAGCCTCTTCTTCCAATCCCCCCACCGTTGCTAGGTCCAAATCCGCCCATACCCGCCGTCGGGGTGTTCCCTGGACCGAAGATGAACATCAGTAATTTCTCTCTCTAAATTCCTTTCTATTTTCATAATTTAACTGTCACATTTCTTTTTTTTTGTGAGATTTAATTATTTGATTTGATTGCAGGGTTTTTTTTTTTTTTTTTTTTTTGGGTGTTGTTGTTAGAATGAAGAGATGAACATTAATGGATCTTTTTTTACACAAGTTCAACGGAAGCAGAAAAACCTAGACACAAACACAACATGACAAAATAATCTTTATTTTTTCTTTCAACTTTTCCTCCACCTTTTCTCACTTTTTTCAACAGACGAAAATTAATTGCTTCAATTTCATTAACTACCACTGGATTTGAATGATTTGATGGTTGCATGTCTAAGCCCAACCTGGATCTGAAATTTGATTGCAGATTGTTTCTGATGGGGCTGAACAAGTATGGGAAAGGAGACTGGAGAAGCATCTCGAGGTTCTATGTGATAACGAAAACCCCAACTCAGGTGGCCAGCCATGCCCAGAAGTACTTCCGCCGCTTCGCCAGCTTGACTCCGATGGATCGGCGCCGCCCCAGCATCCATGACATTCAGACTGTGAATCCCAACGCTTACAACACTCTCCTCCCAAACACCACCCCAATCCCTAATTTCCCCTCTCCGATGCTCCACCAGGGCTTCATCAATGGAGGAGGTGGTGGTGGTCAAACCCTCGTTGACCAAAACCCTATGTTTCCGCAACACATGATGAACTTCACTACTGCTGCTAATTTTGCAGGTGTTGCTGTTGATCCTATGATGGGCAATCAGCTGCAGAGTGGCTATGGTGGTGGTGCTTATGGTGCATCCTCATCCTACGCCCCACCTGCATCATCCTCCTATGTGCTTCCTCCCAACATGATGATGAACCAGCAATGGGGTTGATAGAGAATAATTTGTGCTTGAGGAGAATAATTATATAACTAGTCTGAGTTTGAGTCTGAGTCTGAGTCTGAGTCTAAGTCTAGAGTTTGTGTCTAAATTAATGTCCTCATCTATGGTTCGATCGAGTCTTGATTAGTACTGTTTTAATTATGTATCTCATCTAATGTGCTTTTAAGCACCTTGTTTTCTTATGATTATTAAGAACTACTAAAGTATTACTAGTTTAATAACCATTATGCTTCAACCCTTTCCTTTTAATTAATTATCTTTAATTTTATTCTAACTTAATTTCACCTTAATTATATCCCATATGACCATGATTAAAACATACCAAGTACACAATTACATTATAATTAGCTTATGAAAAAACGTTTAAACATATCTTTTAAGAGGATATGTACCAAATTAACTCTAATTTATACTAAATTCTAATTAATTTCCAACCCTAACTTCTCACCAGATCAATACTACCCAAAACTTTAAAATCTCTCACAGAACCGAGTTTTTTTTTTATTTAATTTATTAATTTAGTTAGTCGTTTATAAGTATTGGATGCTAATTTGGATGTGTAATATGTACATTAACATGTAGATAGTTTTATAGAAGTATTTAATTTGATAATATATTAACTGTATAGGAAATGCCACGACTCCAAAAAATAATACACCTAGAATTACACTTCCAAACTCAAAAAAATCGAAATTATATAACATATATATAATACAATTAATCATTCTAACTATACACAAATAAAAAAATTTAAAACTCTAAACCGACTTATAAACCACCGCCACCATCGCAAAGTCCCCATATGCCATCACCACCACCACCACCATGGAAATTGACATGAAATCGTTCAATTAAAGTATATACCGATAATCCACCTTCAATTTATTAATTAGGTTTCTGCATCAACAATTAAAACCTAAAATATCTATCTATGTATTAATTTAAACAATATCAAAGTTGCTGAATTATATATGAGATTAATTTTCAAAGTTCATGTTATATATAAATAAAAGAGATTATGTTGCCAATTTTTAATTGTTTTTTTATATCAATTTGTTGTCAAAATATCATCAATTTTTATGATAATATATTGTCGCAATAAATAATTTTTTCTCAACAAGATTTATGTAAAAAAATTCATTACAAATATATATATATATATATATGAGGACATAATTCCTGAAATCACTCAGTTTAAGGTGTGGACTAAAATAACAACCCAAAAAAAAAAAAAAAAAAAAAAACGCAATTTTCTGTGGATAAGTACCACTTTGTCTTGTTTATACCTCTTTTTTGTACTATTTAATTTTCTTACCGTTGTCATTATATCACTTTACCTTTTTATAATTTATATGGAACAACCATATATATTACCTTACCTGATAATATTTTCGGCAATATGACTTTAAAGCTATTATAAAACTAGAAACTTATATTTATGTTGTACTTATCTAACTTAATTATCTATTGACCATTGACTTAAAAAACTTATTTAAGATTAATTATCGCACTAATCACTACAACGAAAATGATATGCACGATTAGATTTTTTGTGCAACAAAAATTATCTAAAAATTTAAAGTCTACCGCACTAATCATTACAACGGGACTGATTATTGATTATTAGAATTTTTGTGACAACAAAAATTATAAAGTCTATATTCTACCACAATGTGTTGTCGCACAAATTGATAATATAGACTGATAGCAAAGCAGTTGAAAAAAAAATTAAAAATAAATAATTATGAAAACTACCATGTTGTCACTAATGTATTAAGAAAAGCAACATCTACATCTCTCTCTCTCTCTCTCTCTCATAATAAAATAATCCTAAAACTTTTTCCCAAGATAGTAAAATCCCGCCAAAAATCAATAATTCAACTTTTTCTATTTTAGGTTTTTTTTTAATTTACAAATATGTCTTTTTACATATGGGAATACTTTAAAATGTGAAATAATTAATATTTTTTCTTATTTTCTCTCTCATCAATTCATCATACCTATCATATTTTTAAAAGATTTGAATTAAACTATTAAAAGATCCCATTATATATTCTCCCATTAACAAACAATAATATCACATTTCCAATATTTAAGAATTAATTGATATGTTATAGTCAAACGGTTTTCTTCAAAATATTATATTGGATTATTTTATCAAAAAAAAAAATCTAGATTTTTTGATAATAGTAAAAAAAATTCAAATTTATACTTCATTTGAAAAATGAATTTTGTAGTTAATTATCTCAAAGATTCATTGTATTAAAATATGTAGAGAAATATACACAACACTATATATTTCATATATAGATATATTTAAACAAAATATATTCATTTTATTTTAACCATCCCCATCGACTTTCGATAACGTATTTTCTAAAATTGTTCTGTATTAAGTAATCAATTTATATATTAAGGAATGTTATTTAGGAATATTAAGGATTATTTATAGATTAGACTGGAATGGATTCTATGAACATCTATTTCAATCAATCATAATGCTCTTTAACTTGAGAAAAATCTTTAATTATTTATACAATTACCGTTTTTTTTTTCTCATACATGGAAATTTAGGAGAATTAATTTACCTTGATTTTGGTTATCCAGATTAATCAAATTTCATAATTGTATTTATTTTATGTATCTTTTTTTTTTTTTTTTCCAACTATAAATACTCCATAATATTTGAGAAAGTAATACTACCACTTTTTACTTTTCTGTTTTTCAGTATACTGCCCATGAATTATGTATTATAAACCTAAATTATATATAACTAGTATTGATCCGTGTGATACACAGAATTTATCAAAACGAAATAGAAACTAATATAAAAATGTAATATATTTGAAATAAGAAATATAATAATTTGAAAATTAATTTTCATTTATATAAAAACATGTCTTTATGTTAATCAAAAATATTTTTAAAGGAGTTTGTAATACATGGACTTTAATTATATGTTAGACTAAAATTAAATTTCAAATTCATGTAATAATTTTTTCTTGTTAAATATGGGTTAGTCTAACCCTTTAAATAAATTATTGCAACTTTAGATGATTTTGTACATTTTAAAAAATGCATGCTTAATTTTAGCTTTAAAGTTGGAATCATCAATTAATTGTGTCATGAAAGTTTAAAATATTTAATTATTTGTAATAACACTACAAGAAAAATGCACATAGATAAGGGTTATTAACCCTTGTCGTAGGGTCAAGAAAATTTCGCTCATAGACAACAGTTATTAACCGTTGTTGTAGACCCATACGACAACGGTTCTATACCGTTGTCTTTTCTATCTATGACAACGGTTAATAACCGTTGTCGTAGAATCACTACAAGAAATTTGCCATGCCACGTTGGCAAAGTGCTGACGTCGTCATGCCACGTTGGCAAAGTGCTGACACATCATCATGTCAAATATCGTACGTTGTCTAAGATTCGAACCCGAGTGACAAAGTGGTACTCCAACCACTAGACCACTAGTTTTTTATGTAGTAATATTCTACATGCATTTCTTTTATTTCAATTTTTGATATTTTTCATTTTTCTATTATTACATACTTTTTGTTAATTTTTATTATTTGTATTTTTAATATATTTTAAAAGGTTAAATATATATAATTGCAAGATTAATGACTAATTAATATGTTTAGTAATGTTTAATCTAATTTCATTTTAAGACAATTATAAAATTATAAAATATACTAGTGCATATTTTTAATATATTTTATAAAAATACTATTTTTTAAAATTATGAGTTTTTTCATATAAGATAATAATAATGCAAATAATAAGATATATATATATATATATATATATATATAGTTGGAAGATTAATGACTAATTAACATAAGATAATATCATAAAATAATTAAACTTTTCAAATTTAATTTAATTAAAAAATAATTAATATTATCACATATTTTTGGTGAATTTTTATTATTTGTATTTTTAATATATTTTAAAAGTTTAACAATATATATATATATATATATATATATATAATTAGAAGATTAATGACTAATTAACATAATATAATATAAGATAACATCATAAAATAATTAAAATTTTCAAATTTAATTTAATTAAAAAACAATTAATATTATCACATATTTTGTTAATATTTATTATTTGTATTTTTAATATATTTGAAAAGGTCCACAATATATATATATATATATATATATATATATACTTGGAAGATTAATGACTAATTAACATAAAATAATTAAACTTTTCAAATTAGTTTAATTAAAAAACAATTAATATTATCACATATTTTTTGTTAATTTTTATAAAGTACCATTAATCGGTAGCAGAGATGACGAGAGGGAAGCTCTTGGGGGGAGTCGAAGATGTCGGTGCCGGATTTGAAACTCAGACGCGGCGGTGGTGGAGCAGCGTCGGAGGAGGCAGGTGTGGGTGAGATTGGACAGTGTTTGTGGATTTTTTTTAAGAGAGAGATCAAGTGATTAACATATTATATTAATATCTTATAATAATATGTGTCCTTGTCAAATTTTTAAGTTTTGTATATATACACATTAATATTAGAAAATATATATACATTAATATTAGAAACTCTTTTTATATATATACTAATTAATTTGTATTCATTCTTATTTCTATTCTATTTATAATTAGTTTTAAGTAATCTAGCTTTTATTTGTGTTTCATTATTTCTTAATTAATTAATCAGCATTTTGGTTTAATTTTCAAAATAATTTTTGGTTTATAATTTGTTGTACTTATTTTTTAAAATTTCTTTATAATGAAATAAAATTTAATTCAACAATATATAACATTTCTTCTTTCATTTAAAAAAAAAATATTGTAATATTTGACTTTTTTTTAAAACTAATTAAATTAGTCTACGACAACGCTTCTACGAGGCTACTACAACGTTAGAAAACAACCCTTGTCTTAGGGTCCTAGGACAACACGTCTACGACAACGGCAAGTTCAAACCCTTGTGTATGAGAGAATTTTTCGGGCAAAGACAACGGTTCCGTCTACGACAAGGGTTTTTTACACGTCTACGACAACGACAAGTTCAAACTCTTGTCTATGAGAGAATTTTTTGGGCAAAGACAACGGTTTCGTCTACGACAATGGCAGTTTAGACTACGACAAAGGTTTTTTGAAAAAACCCTTGTCTTAGGGGTGTAGTCTATGAGAGAATTTCTTGTAGTGTAAATTAAAGCATTAAGTGAATTATTTAAGATAAAAAAAAAATTAATTAAAACTTTTGGGCGGAACAAATGATTAACTAGAGTGCGACACATGTCCATTTTGGTTATTCCTTTAGTATAGATTAAAGATTTAATACAGCTATACACATACATATTCTTTATATCTCCTTATTAAATTCTTGATGGTTTTTGAATTTTGGAGCTTTTATATAAAATATGATTGCTCAAGATTTGTTAGGTTTCAAATATTTCAATTTTTTTATGAGGTTAATATGTGTTTAGTTATTATGTCTTTTAATTTGTTAACTATACGTTTTTGATTCAATTTTTAATTATGTCTATATATTTATCCAAGTTAAAAAATAAGTTTTTGTATTGTAGAAAAATTGAATATATATTTATATATACATACAATTCAAAATTTCTAACTATATATATTCCCCATGAATTTGTGGTAATCAAAATCTTTAATCTTATTTTGAATATATATATATATATATACACACACACATACATACATGCATACACACAATTCAAACTATTTATCCCATAATTTTTTTAAATATATCAAGTTAATCAATTCTCTTAATACAATTCAAAATCAACCGTCTACCATACATATTCATACATTCAATATAAATATTATATGTTATTGGATAAAAAGTTTGATTTTGGTCATGATACAGTGATACTTATATCTGATTAATACATAATAAAAAATATTTATGATTTTTCTAATATTAAATATATTATATGTTAGCACAATATTGAAGATATTAACTTTTTTTTTCAAATTGCAAAAATATTGAACATTTGTGCTTAAACTTGATTGATATGATACATTCCGTGTTGGTACAAACATATTCCATTATTTTTGGTCACTACTAATTAAACAAGTGTGTATATTACTTAAATTGTTTCTAAATATTTATGATTAAGCTCAAGACTAATTAAATAGAATCTATAATAATTCAAAATAAATTATTTATTATGGTAAATAGGTGAAATTTTCCAAATTTATTAAATGCAAAATGAAAATATTATTTATGTCAAATGTTAATGGTCCATTTGAATATATATATATATATATATATATATATATATATATATATATATATATATTGTGTATTTTGTAAATTAAAGCTCATTTGCTTTAAATTTATTTCAAATTTTAAATCAGAAAGTCAACAATAAGTTTTATAAAAATAATTTTTGAAATAAGATTATTAATTAAGTTGTACTCAAAACTTTTTATAAGTACACATATTATATATGTTTATATATATATATATATATATATATATATATATATATATTTACAAACTATATAATATATTATGTGTCTATTAATTTACTATTAAGGAAATATTTTATAACTAAATTATTTTAACTAAAATCATATCAATAGGATAATGGAACAAAAACCAAAAAAACATGTACAAAGCAAATTTCACAATTACACAACATAAGGATAAAACTTCGACCACATTACTATAACTTTTTATTTTGTTTGCAAAAACATCAAATACAATTTATTTTACAAATGCATACGACATGAAAAATCAGGTTTTTATCACGGTCAACTAAAGTACAAAATAATGTACTAATTAATGTCAGCCGATAGAAATGACTTGAAAATTTTAATTTGTTACAAAAATGATCAAGGAAAAAACTAAAGTACTAATGTTGTGTATAATGAAGTATTTCTAATTTTGTAAACTATATACTTCGATTAGGACATATTCACTTTGGATTAGATTCTGTTTTAAATTCACATGTTATGTATTTAAACAGAACACATATTACAATCATTATATATAATATACATATAATATCAATAATTTAATATGTAGCAATCTTATAATTCAAACAATATAATAATATTCTCGTGCATTGCACGGGCCCTATACTAGTTGACACAAAAATAAAATATTTGCAAGAATGCTTTAAAGACAATAATTTAGCATTGTCGCAAAAATGATTTTTCAACAACTATTAATGTTTTCTCCATAACGTATTATTGGCGTTACATAATTTTTTCTTTTTTCTGTTGTAGTGATTTAGAGTTTAGTATTTATTATATTTTAAATTTATTATAGCTTTTCATCATGTAGATATAGTATGACATATTGAATCCACCATTTTAGTACAAATTAATTTTACAGCTGAAAATATAATATATCTAGTTATCTTCTAAATATGCAAAATACAGGCTAGCTATCATTATTTATTTATTATCTAATTAGTACGTACAATATCAAAAATATTAAGTAAATAATCTCAAATAAAATTATATTTTCATTTCTTTATATTCATTAATTATCCGCTATATGTAATAATTTATTTGAAAGTAAAGTAATACACAAAGTACAATTGGGAGCCAATTAGAATTTATCCTGAATTTTAATTATGTTAACTTCAAATACTTAATTTGATTGAATAGATCAAAAGGAGACTATGTCTACCAAACCCTAAAATGTTTGTAATGTCGTTCTCATGGTAATAATATAATTGGAGCAATTATATATGATTCTTCGTTACATGATGTCTCAATTATGTTATCAAGTCAAGTAATTGGCTAGTTTTGTCCGAATGAACTCTCATCAACCAACCAGCACTAGTTTAATGTGAAAAAAACATCTCCATTATGGGAAGTTATTTAAATTGTTCTTCTTTGTTATATTTTTAGTAGTATTTTCTCATCCCCTAAAATCCTTATTTCTCACAACTTTTATTTTGAGTCTCCGTTATAGTTGTCAATTGCTTAAACCATGTCTTGTACTTTATTTTGTACATCAATTCATTACCATCGTAGTAATATTATACATGTTAACTATCGAAAATTAATTTTTTGTACTATAATACTTGTCACGATCTGATCTTTCAATTAATAACACATCACGAGTTATCATAATCCGTATGAAAACTTGACTCGCATGTACTTATAACATAAATGTTTTCTTTACAATGAAACTAGTCGTTGAGACAACTAATTGCTCATACAATACTTTTCTTTCATTTTCAAAATATAAAGGAGTTATCTACTATATGTATTAGTTTATTTGAAGGGGTATTGACATTTCCATAGAAAAAGAGATTATTTTCTACGTTTGATAATATTCACCAAGGACTATGTATAGCTAGTCTTCAATAAATTTAAACTTAGGAAAATAAGGAAATATATTCGGTTGGAATTAAGATGAGTTATTACACAGAGTGAACCATTTGCACCACGATGTATTTATGTCCAATTAAATATCTATAAGATTCACCCTAGATTTATTAATAAAACTAGAAGTAACACTCACAGGTAATTAAAATCATTTTTTTATTATAACTTTGGCCACTTATGCAAATGGTTCCATAAATTTTTTTTTTTTTTTCAATTTAATTCTAACTTGAGATAATATGGCTCATTTTTTTATTTTTTTTGGTCTGAATCCGTTGGAAAATTGGCATGTGAGTTGCATGTTGTATCTAATTTGGAACATTCCAACGATCTTAAATGACAATTTTCTGGCAACTTTTGAATTTTCTGGCCAAAATGAAACCAAAAATCGAGCAATTTTAAGACTATTTTCATAAATGGTCAAATTAGTTATGGGACAAAAGATTATTTTAAGCAACACCCACCAACCAATGGACTTTAGTTTTCACTTTCAGGGAAGACACTGGTCTCAAACTTAGGGCTTTTCCTCCTTATAGATATAGAACACACACACACACACAATGGATGAGTGGCAAGGTTTTGGGAACTCTTGTTCAGAGTTTGAAGATTCTTTGTATGCCATGTTATCATCTCCTGGGTCAGAAATGGAGAAGGTTCTCCAGGTTTCTTGGAGAATGTTGGTATTAGGGTTCCAGGGAGATCCCTCGATGAGATCAAGAGCCATTACCAAGCTCTGGTCGATGATCTGAAAATGATTGAATCAGGTGATCTGCATCCAATGCAGCTTCTGCTTCTGCTGCTGTTGCTGTTGATATACCAAAACCTCGTCGTAAGGGGGTTCCTTGGACTCTAGAAGAACACCACTACTTTCTTAATCTCCTTCACCTTGCTTTAATTTCAATTTTAGTTTCTTGTATTTTTTTTTTTTTTTTTTTTTGCTTTTTTCTGTTTGAGAATTTAGCTTTGAAAATGGCTTTCAACTTTCTAAAAATGGCTTTTGATTTTCTTTTGCAGCTGAAAGGATGATTTAGATTTTTTGCAGCTGATATTTTTTTTCATCTTTTTATATCAAATGAATTGTGATGTACCTCTTGCGATTCGATCAGTTGAGATGGCCGTCGTTTCGTGTGGATCGAGGAGGGGTCATACTTGATGTACCTCTTTCAGCTTCTTGTGTTCTTTCCTTTTTTTGGACTGTGTTTTTAGTTTCCGTGTTTGTTTATACTACCTCCTGTCGGCAGTTGTCTTAGGCCACCTGTTTCGGCTGTTTTTTGTTTGTTTTTCTTCATCTTTTTTTGATGTACTTCACGACTTTGGGTTTCTATTCACAGGTTGGGGGTCTGCCTAAACCCCCCACCCCGTAGGGTGTTTTCGTGGTAAAAAAAAAAAGAATTGTGATGTAGCTTTCATTGTATGCCTTTTCTGATTTTGTTATTTCCTAATTGTAAGAAGGAAGGCACAAAAATTTACTAAATACAGGTTAGCATCTTTCCCACAAGTCCATTAATGGAGCCAGAAAGCCCTAATTAAACAGAAAATGAATTATTATTATTATTCTTCTTTTGCTTACTAAATTTGTAATTTCTCACATTTTCTGATTGCTTAATTGGGAAATTATTGTTTGGATTTCATTAAGTGCCATTAGAATTGATGAAGTAGAAATGGGCATACATTAAAGATAGAATTTGGGTGGTGCAGTGGTGGGGTTGAACAGGTATGGAAAAGGAGATTGGAGAAGCATCTCAAAGTATTTAGTGATAAGCAAAAGCCCAGCTCAAGTTGCTAGCCATGCTCAGAAGTACTACATGAGCAAAACCTCCTCTACCCAATATTCAACACCAACAACACCACTACTCATCTTCTTCCAAACCCTAATATCTCAACAATTATCTTGCATCATCATCCTATGTGCAACGACCAACTTATAATCAACAATTAATGTTTGAGATTAAATAACTACTGTGATCGATCAGTTTGATTATTTGAGTCTAGTACTTTGTGTTTGAATAATGTTGTCTTTGATTTGAGTCTTGATGAATATTGTTATAGTTATGTATCTCAGGGAGTCATGTGCTTCATAGCCCTTGTTTTCTTAATTTTGGATGAATAAAAGCTAAACTAGTTGAATAATCATAGCCCTCCTTTTATTATTATTCTTTTTTTAGAATTTATTTTATTTTATTTTCTGTATATCATGATTGTACTAGCATATGAAAGGATTCCTCGAAGAAACAACCATATCTTTTATGAGAATATTGACCAAATAAACTCTAATTTATACTAAACCCCAAATTTCAAACCCTAACTCTTCACAAAACAATATATATTTCCCAAATTCTTATAAATAGCTAACTACAAGAAAAATGAGTACTCCCTCTGTCCCAAATTATTTGTCGTTTTAACACTTTTCACGCAAATTAAGGAAACTAACAAAAAGACCGATCTATCCCTATCTAATACATATTTCCAATGCCTACTTTGAAATAATATAGCATTTAGTAAGGAATAATAAATAGGGGTAAATTTGGAAGAATTTGGGAAAATATGTCTTGAATTCCTAAAACGTCAAATAATTTGGGACAAATCTCAAGAGCTAAAACGACAAATAATTTGGGACGGAGGGAGTATTTGCAATAACATTTAATGTTGTCGCAAAAACATTGATAATTGTCGCAAAAATATTTTGCGACAAAAGTTGTCGCTAAATTATTATCGCAAAAGCCTTCTAGAAATAGTTTTTTTGCGACAACATTGTTGTACCAAAAAAACTTTTTACATTGTTTTTTGTGACAACGTATTGTCAATTTATATTAATATTTTTTGCAACAACAAATTGTTGCAATAACTGACTTTTCACGACTACTTTTGTTGTCGCAAAAAATATTATCGTAAATACTCATTTTTCTTGTAGTGTAGAAAAGAGTTTTGCTTTTCCTTTTCAATTTATTTGTTTGTACGTGTAGTGTTGGCTTCTCAGTCTTGTAACTTGGAAATTGTGCAGCTTTGAGGAAATTAAATTGATTGGGATTTGCAATTTTGCTAAAAATTACTATTAGTTTTGGAAATTTCTAGCTGAACATGAAGGGAAAATTGAAATTTTTTGGTCTTGTAACCTTAATGTGATTGAGAATTTTATTCTCGTAACTTTGATGTGATTGGCTTATAGCCTCTTAAAGATTATAAGATAAACCCAAAAACTACCAAATATATATAAACAAAAATTATATAGTAAATATTACAGTTATTAAGAAAAATCTGAAATTGTTTAAATAAGTAAATCTTTGCGTAATACAATGTAAAAATTATATTTTATGTCTGGAAATTACAATATAAATTTAAAAAATATTTATAAATCTGAGTATTATCAAATAAAAATCAAGTTTTTTGAAAATTTAGTCACTTTTGAATTTATACTAGCATTAATATCACCTTGCCTCCTGATACTCTCTCATTAATTTTGTACTAATCCTCTTGTACCATCATTATATCACTTTACCTCGTTATAATTAGTGCAAGTAACCAAATTTCTTATCTATTTATTGTGGCAAAATGACTTAAAATCTATTATAAACTTAGAAACTTATATTTATAGTCTATTAATTTTCTAATAATATATATATATATATATATATATATATGGAAAAACTCAATTTTCGTCTTGTAACTTTGGCCTTGTTCAATTTTGGTCCGGTATCTTTTTACTTTCCAATTTTAGTCCTCCAACTCCTTAATTTGTCAAATTTAGGTCCGATTTTAGGCACGTCAGAAATTCGGTGGCCACGTAAGCAAATTTGCCTACGTGGTGACCGGATTTGCTGACGTGGCCACCGGATTTGCTAATGTGGCCACCAGATTTGCCTACGTGGCCACCGAATTTGCTAACGTGCCTAAAATCGGACTTAAATTGGATAAAATTAGGAGTTAGAGAACTAAAATTGGAAAGTGAAAAGATATTGGACCAAAATTGAACAAGACCAAAGTTAAAAGACCAAAATTGAGTTTATATATATATATATATATATATATATATACTCCGTGCTCTTCTAACATTGAAGCTTTACGATGCTTTTAGAATTGGAGTTCATGGGAAAATGAGACGCATAATTCATTTAGGGAAAATTGAATTTTTTTGGAAATTTCTAGCTGAACATGCAGGGAAAATTGAAAATTTTAATATTCTTGCAACTTTAATGTGATTGGCTTATAGCCTCTAAAGATTATTAGACTAATCCACAAATTACCAAATATAAACTAAAACATAATTATTTATGTGCACCAGGTGCATGGATCCTAGATCCGTGCAACTGGGTCGATCCGATGTGAGATGCATTTCATGCGTCCCACGTGTGCCTCACGCGCCCAACATGCGTCCATGTGTCCAAATCCTAGCACAAACTCTAATTTCATAGTTATATTAGTCTAACTTTTTAGTTTGACGAACTTGACCTTTAGTTTGCCGAACCTAATCTTTTAGTTATGTTCGTTAATCTTTTTCAGTGTATGACAGACGTATAATACCTTTCAAAACTTTTATATTGTAATATATAATCTTTATGCATAATAATTTAACATTTTCGTTATAATAATATAATCTTATGTTATTCTTTAAGTACATAAAGGTGTTATGATATTTGTTCTTAAAAGTTATACTAATATAACATAAAGGTTAAATTATTATAACATAAAGGTTAAGCCATACTATATGATTTTTATAGTGAAAAAAGTCTAAGTAATATCACTTAAATGTTATGATATATGTATGTAAATGTTATACTAATATAACATAAATGTTATATTCGATTAACATAAATGTTAGATAACTTTTAATTAGAGATAATTTCAATTTTGATACATCAAGTAAGACTCTTTCCATTTTTTGATAACCAAGTATACGTTTTCCAAATTTGGTCCTATGTATTTCATTTTTTTTTTCAATTTTGGTCCTATATGTTTCAATTTTTTTTTAATTTTCAATTCAATTTTGGTCGGATGGTTGCCGGAAAATCTCACGTGACATCGGCGATTTTGGGAATTCCGACCAAAATTGGATTGAAATTGGAAAAAATTGAAACATATAGGCCCAAAATTGAAAAATTGAACTGAAATTGGAAAAAGTTGAAACATACAGGTCCAAAATTGGAAAATGTATATTTGGTTGTCAAAAAATGAAAAATACCATACATACTGGATCAAAAATGAAATTAACCCTTTTAATTATGTTTTTTATACTGAAAAAATTCTAAGTAATTTTACTTAAATGTTATGATATATGTACATAAAAGATATACTAATATAACATAAATATTATACTCGGTTAACATAAAAGACGTTACGTAAAAAAATAAAAAAATAAAAAAATAAAAAAAATTTGGGCGTGGATCCGGGTGGGACCCGACCCGCACGCACCCAAATGCATGGATCATGATGTATGATGCACTTGGTGCACACAAACACTACTCTTAAAATTATAAAGTAATTATACAGTTATTAAGAAAAATCTTAAAATTTTAAATAAGTAAAAACTTTGCGTTATACAATGTGAAAATTATATTATGTCTGGAAATAATTACAAAATAAATTTAAAAACTATTTTATAAATCTGAATTATTATCCAAAAAAAAAAATCAAGTGTTTTTTTTTTTTTTTTTTTAAATTGAGCAACTTTTGAATTTATACTAGCATTAATATCACCTTACCGCCCGATACTCTCTCATTAATATTAAACTGATCCTCTTGTACCATTATTATATCAGTACTTTACCTCCTTATAATTTGTGTAAGTAACCAAATTTCTTATCTATTCATTGTGGCGATATGACTTAAAATCTATTATAAAATAAGAAACTTATACTTATAGTCTATTAATTTAATTAACTTTTCCATTGACAACTGACTTTAAAATTTTCATTTTAGATTATTGTATATAGTCCTATATAGCTTGATGTTTATAATATTTTACACTTAATTAGATTGTACTCCAAATAGCCTAAACATGTATATATCACACATATTTATTTTATAAGATTATATATAAACATTGACTAGCTTTTATTTTTAATTATAGAAAACCCAATATATTAAAATAATTATGTAAATAGCATCAATAAATTAATATATATTTGTTACATTAGTTATGTGTACATACATTTATAAGGAAAATAAAAAATTTAGAACACTATCTTTAGGTCAATTTGGACGATTATACGACAAAAGAATCGAAATCATGAATTTCAGATTCAATCGCATGAGATTTATGTTTCTTGCTCATGTGAGTTGATTCGAAATTCATATGATTTGGCTCAAAATTTTCTTTTCGATTAAATGACAAATACAATGAATATCAAAAAATTTCAAATAAATTTCATATATGGTTTATTATAAAATGCATATTCACAAAAACATATTCAATTTAATTTTAATAAGTTTGTTAAATTTTAATAATTTTTTTAATCAATTCACCTTTATTTTAGTTTATTTGTTTTTATTTTTCTTTAAATTTTTAAAATTAACCAAATTTCAATAATAAAATTTATTTCTATATTATTCAGTAATGTTTCTTGTTAACATTAAATTTGATATGATTAATTAATTATATTAATAGCTATTGCATGTTGACCACGTGAGGCGCCTAAGCTGTCCTTATCCATTTTTAAATTCTATTCATTATAGATTTAATTTATAAAAAAGAATTTAATGTAGAAAATATATTTGACACGTACATGGCCATTTTTTATATGTAAAATAATAAAAACAATAATAATGAAAGATTGGTACTCAATCTCATTGTTTTAGGACCTTTTTTCTTAGTTATAATCCTCTATTGTTGGTCATTTTAACTCTCGTCTTTTTTTATTACCCAACCTATTTGGATTTGTAACGCCCCTTTTTTAGAGAGTTTATTTTGACTAAGGTGTTACTTTTAAGAATTATAAAAATAAATAAAATTAATAATAATTATGAATTACGCGTTTCTTAAAATTTATGAAAATAAAACTTTTTATAAATAAATTCTTCTGTAATCTTTAAATATCGGCTAACATCATCCACTGGTTGCTTACCACACTCTTACGCTGAAAACATTTTAACATAGAGGGGTGAATGATTTAAATACACTTAGTGGGGATCACGAAATAGTATTAAATAAATTTAAATAAATAAATTGTAGCAATAAACACGTGAAGCCCTCGCTTTGCAGTCGCGTGCAGTATTTAACCTGTCTTATCATAGACATGAATACACATAAACATAGCAATAAAACAAAGCACACATATCTTAGCCGCCGTGAATATATTGCGGATCTTAACCGCTGTGAAATTGTGGATCTTTGCCATCGTGAAATCATGGGTCTTAACAACCATGAAATCGCGGATCTTAACCGCCATAAAATCGTGGATCTTAACCACCATGAAATCACGGATCTTAACCACTGTGAATTACATTTCATTTATCACATATGCACGTATTAACTTCACAATCCGTTACACATTTAACCACATCTTTATTCACATTTGCATTAATAAACTCATAATACAACATTCACATTTTGATAACAATCATATTGGCATATAACAAGAGCAATCTCATATCATATATTCATAAAGTTCACACATTCGAAAGTACAAATTTTGTAAATATAAATTTAGAGACTTACCCCCACATTAGGAAATGTTTGATTTTGCATTATCCGTGATGCGAGATGATTTTTTGGCTACCCTTCTTCGAGTTTTTGCCTGTTACACTAGAGTGAAGAAGCTGTTTCCAAAGCTTCGAGAATTTAGGATATCATACTCCAAATATTTAGATAAATTCTCAACACCCACTTCAAACACTACCTACACAAATACTACTTAATATTATATACTTCTTAATGGGAGAAAACTAATTCCACTAGTTAGTACTGATGATGAGAATATATGATGAAGAGAGATGAAGTGTGGTTGTGTATATGAAGAACAAATTAAAGATAGAGACGAGAGAGTAACCAAGGGAGAGAAAAATGGGTTTAGATTACAATAAAGACATTTTGTTAATGAACCTTATATTGCTTAGAGTTTGTTCTTATTTGTTATCTCATTATTATAATAACTATTTAATATAAATATATTCTATGATATTAGATCAATACACACACCTCCTGCTATCTCTAATTTGTGGGATAATTACGTGTGTATAAACATGATGACTAGCCACCGTCTTGAAGTAAGATTTCTTTCATCTCTTCTCTCTTTTTTTTTTTAATTATTATATCATGTTAGTAATATTATTATTATGATATATTTTTATATGTCATGTACTATTATATATCTATATATATATACTGTATGCGTGTGTGCTTATTTATATATTATATATTTTATATTTATTTTCCTTCTATAATCCGTACTTAATTTATACTACCATTAATCGAATAATGTACATCATCATCTAGGTCTCGTATCAATTATGAAAATTTTCATTACATTTTACGTAATTAAATTTTAATTCTGGATGTTATATTCTCCCCACCTTTAGGAAATTTCGTCCTTGAAATTTAGCAAGCTTACCATTGTATGGCACGTACTGTCTAACCCCTAAAAATCATTTCTTATTCTATATTATCTCATCTCTACTATATCGTTTTTATTTAACCCTGGCTAGAAATACTCATTAATTCTTATATCATAAATTATCTTGTCTCCAATAACTACGTTGGTCTCGTTGTTTGATCAAACTATTTTTGTTTTAAGTTGCCTCTCGATCGATCACCTAATTTGAACTAAAGCATCTCTTAGTAGTACTAACTAAACATTTAACCCCTCATTTCCAAGTATGGTGTCTCTTATCACTTAATTTACTAGTATGGAGTCTCTATTGTCACTTGTGTGAAAGTTCATTCTTATTGTTGTTTTTCATTCTTTGAGATATCTTAATCTTATCCTTAAATCCCAATATTTTCTTATATCTCTCATCTATATATGAGTTCCCACTATCCTATGTTGTCTTGATTATTTCGACTGTTCCTTGAACACTCTTGCTTTACAAACCCAATTAACTATTTTTGTTCTGACATCTCATATTTCACCTTTTGATACATCATCATGTGGAGCAAATTTAGATATCATTCTCTCTATTTCCTTGTTGTCTTCTAGCTCTAACGATATTTTGATCTAAAAAACTAGTGTCTCCCAATCATCAAGTATCCTCCATCCTTAATGCATCACACTATGCTCGTCTCTACCTATACCCATAGCGCCAAGCGATTCTAGTCATTAATTCCCATTTCAACCATTTCAATCTTATGGTTAACTCATTCACTTCACAATGATACTTCGACTTTTGAGACCTAAGGATTCTTTTACATTCTCATATATTATACGTCCTAATTTTTATTACTATCATTATATTTATTTTTGTATACGTTGTTATAGTAGACGTCGTATGATAGTCCGGATACTTATGTTCATATGATTTTTTGCAGTTCATGGAGAACTTTAAGTTGGAGCAGAGGTCAAGAAAGAGTTTAAGAAAGAAGAGAACCTAGAGTGAAATGTTTGATACACGTCAAAGAGAAGAGTTAGGGTAGCATATGTTCGATTCGATTTAGACTAGCATGACGGTAGTCGTTTTTTTCTTTAAGATTGTCTTATCCATGGTGGATTAGTCATAGCTTAGAACATGTCATTATTATCTATGCAAATCTAGTGATTCTGACGTGTAATTTCCAGCGTTATTTTATTCCTGAAGTTCAAAACATGAGAAGTCCATTCTAAGTGGCTAGGTTATTATATCGTCCCATATTATGATATCTATATCTTATGTTCATGTCTATGTGGTATGAGAACACGTGAAAATTATTATATTCAACAATTAGCATTTTCATCATTAAATTCATCACCTAACAAATAACATAATTTCATAAATCAAATAATAACCTCAATAGAAATTGTCATTCTTTTGTCATCATAGTATTACATCACAATGTACGATAACATATAATCAAATTGCACAAATCAAACATGAAATTATGCCATAAGTCAAAATCATCATAAAATGTAACACACAACATCCACACATGGCCCCCATAAACATCAAGTATTAGTCGTGGCTTTATGTATCACGCCCGTGTAATAAGAGAAACACACACACTGGCTCATCTTGTCATAGACAATGACACATGGTAGTCTCAACCCTATATAACCCAACGACTTGGCAAAACATACACACTAACTTACCCAACACATAGTGCTTAGTGGCACTGTTCACCGATTCAACAAAGCTGAAACATAGCATAATATAACATAACCTATCACATAACACCGCACTAACTCCTACGAACGGCCACTTACGCACACGAGCTCATGCTGCTGCAGTCAACGGCTTAGTAGCAACATCCAACAAGCAATGTGTCGATAACAGTGACATCAGACAACAACAAGATCATAATCTATTAAAGCGATTTAATGAGAAAACATTCATACGACCTCATTTTTCACATAAATTCAATGTCATAAAGCAATTAAACATCTTAACATACCATACTTTAGCGAAGCCGGAGCAGGACGACAAAAGTGAATGCCAGTAACTAATAAAATCTGTCATCAACAAAAATTATACATTTACTTCTCTTTAAATTCACATTTAAGACTTCTTAGAAACTAAAATATTTTAGCGAGTCTACAGAATCATAGACCTACTCTACCACCACCTGTAACACCCCATTTCTTTTTTAAGGTAATTTTGACTAAGACGTTACTTATGTACATGACTCACCCTTTTAAGAATGATAAAAATAAATAAAATCCATAATAACTATAAATTACACGTTTCTTAAAAATTATGAAAATAAAACTGTTTATGAATAAATTATTCTCCAACCTTTAAATATCGGCTAAAAGCATCCACCGCTCGCTTACCATGCTCAAAAGTTCTTCACCCTAAAATTATTTTAACATAGAGGGGTGAGTGATTTAAATAGACTCAGTGGGGATCACGATACAGTATTAAATAAATTCAAATAAATAAATTGTAGCAACAAACACGTGAAGCCCTCGTTTCGCAATTGTATAGGTGCAGGATTTAACCTGTCTTGTCATAGACATGAATACACATAAACATAGCAATAAAACAAAGCACATAGTTGCGGTTCTTAACCGTCGTGAATACATTGTGGATCTTAACCGCTGTGAAATCGTGGATCTTAACCACCATGATATCCCAAGTCTTAAATGCCATGAAATCGTGGATCTTAACCACCGTAAAATTTCTATCTTAAACGCCGTAAAATCATGGATCTTAACCACTGTGAAATTACGGATCTTAACTGCCATAAAATCATGGATCTTAACTACCGTAAAATCACGGATCTTAACCATCGTGAATTACATTTTATTTATCACATATGAACGTATTAACTTCACAATCTGTTACACATTTAACCACATCATTATTCACATTTGCATTAATAAGCTCATAATACAACATTCACATTTCGATAACAATTAATCATATAGACATATAAAAAGAGCAATTTCATATCATATATTCATAAAGATCATATATTAGAAATGATCTAAACTAATAATACAATAAAATTTATATAAAAAATATACAGGGGATTATTATCTTATTAGTTTTTTTATTTGTTTTGCTCTTTAACTTGTGTTGGATATTAATTTGGAGTAAAAAACTTGGCTAAAAGACATTGATAGATGTATTAAATAGAAGTGAAAGATGGGTTGGCATCAAATGGACTTTGGTTTTGGATTTGAGATAGTTATATACAAATGAGCTACAAAATTGGATGATAAGAAATTAAATGGTGTGGGCTTAATTAAAAATTTGGATTGGGCTAACAATTAAAAGAACAATACATATTAAAACACACTAGTAGAAATTATTCTCTAGAAAAATTATGATATGCATCAGTCTATAGATTTTCAGCCCATAGACCATATTACTGATCCAACACAAGTTGAAGGCCCAACCATGAAGATCCATCTCGAGTAAGAAGACCTCTACGTTGGCTCAAGGATTAAGTTAATTGAGAGAGCGCGTGAAAGAATGCAAAGGTAGTTATGTGTCAAAGGGACAATAAGAGGGGACAATAAGAATATAAAGACAAGTTTTGCATTGTATTGGCAGCTAAGAATTTAGCGTATTTTCTCTTCCCGACCTTCTTCTAATGGGTTTGGCTTCTATCTAAAATTTCTTCTTTTTACTGTAATTTCTCTTCTTAATGAAACCTATAGTTCACACTCACTTAAAGAGTGCTTAATTTACATATAGTGTATCATTGGTGCTTTCATTGAGAATTTCTCATGGCCGATCCTAAGTTAGTCATTGCCGTTGCAAAAGCTTTACAGTCGCAGTTGGATAATCAATTTGCTTCCCTATAACGCAGGATGCATCAGTATGTTTTTAAGGTGGATTATCATATCAATAAACTTAGTGCTCAAATCCATGATAATTCAATCTAGTTCATCGAAAACCAAGGATCATGTTCTCGGGCTCTGATATAATGGGGAATCCTTCAAGATATACTAAAAGACCATCAATTTTATGACCTATGAAGATTGAGGTTCCGAAATTCGATGGGACTGATCCGGAAGGGTGGATTTTTTAATTGATGAGTTCTTTGATTTTTTAATACCCCAGAAGAGATGCGACTCAAATTGCTTCGTTTCACATTGAAGGGAGGGCAATTGCATGATTTCACTAAGGAGTTTGTACTTGAAACTAAAGTCTTAAATGTGGGAACTGGAGCGATTTTGATGCAAGATGGACAATCCATTGCCTACTATAGCAAAAGAATTAGGGGTAAGAATGCAAGTTGCATCAACATGTATTAAAGAGTTAACAACCAATATTTTGGTGGTAAAAAATTTTCATTCAAACAAATCATTGGAGCATTAAAGAATTATGACAAGTAGTCCACACACTGAGCAACAAATTTATATACTAAAGTTGTTGGGATATGATTTCACCATCGAGTACAAACCAAGATAGACAAACTTAATGGCAAATGCTTTATCCCATGTGAATGAAGAATCTGTAGAAATGGTTTTTACTTCTTGCTACCCCTCAAAAGTCGACTAGAATTTGATTTGCGCACCACTATCCATCAAGAGAATAAAATAGAGTTAGAGCTGATACTCCTCTATCAATATCTCGATTCAGGTTAGTTAACCCTTGAATATAGTGAGCAAGATGGATTGTTATTGTATAAACAAAGAATTGTGATTAGTTTACAGTCTTCATTGAGAAGCATTCTAATGCAAAAATATCACTCTACCCCAATGATAGGGCACTAACTAAGTATTCTAATGCAAGAATATCATTCTACCCCAATGATGGGGCACGTGGGAATTAAAAGAACGCTTGTATGTCTCGCTGCTAATTTTTTCTAGCTAAGAGTGCGGAAGGATGTTGAGTGTTTCATGGGTGTTGCTTGATTTGATAGCAAATTAAGAGTTCAACGCAGCTTCCAACTGGGTTGCTACAACCTTTGACAATTCTGTTGATGGTTTGGGTTGAAGTCATGATGGATTTTATTATTAGGTTACCACCCTCTAAGGGGTATTCAACCATATTGGTAGTGGTTGATAGGTTGACGAAATTGGTGCATTTTATTGTCTTACCGGCCAATTTTACTGCACCCAAAGTAGCAGAAGTTCTTGTTAAAATAGTGGTGAAACACCATGGATTTCCCAATTCAATTGTATAAGATAGAGATCCAAATCTTTCTTAATTCTTTTTGGAAGCATCTCCTTGAGCTCAGTGGGACTACTTTGAGTCATACATAGAACAATACTTATATAATTTTACGCAAGAGAAACCAACTAGTTGGTCGAAGTTCATTCCTTGCGCAGAATTCTGCTATAATTCTAGTTATCATAATCGATTGTTGATGACTCTGTACTATAGTTTGTATGGGAGAAAATCTTTTTCGATCTTGTCTAATTGCAAGAGAACAACTATTATGTACGATGTAGTAGATATTTTAGCAGAAAGGGATGAACTCTTGCGCACCATAAGAAACAATTTGTTACAGGCATAAAACTGAATGAAACAAAAAGTTGATGTACGCGGACAAGAATTTTAGTTTGATGTGGGTGATCTTGTGTTAGTGAAACTTCAATCTTACTAATAATCAAGTGTGGAACACCGACCTTATCAAAAGTTGTCACAATGATAATTTGGTCTATTCACAATTAAGGAGAAAATTGGGCAAGTTGTTTACAAGTTTGAGTTACCTAAAAGGTACACATGTGTTTCATCATATTTCTATGGTGATCATAAAGTAGAAAACTCCACACTTCTACTTGAGAGTTTTAAAGGCATCCCATAATATAACACTTGACTATTTGTGCGAAATAGGTGGTTTTGCATAAAGAAAAACTCACTACACTTTATGCAAAACCACTACATAACTCCTAATGTAATGGGATGGCTTAGGCCTTGAAAATTCAACTTGAAAATTTTGAAAGAAAATTGCAAGAAAGTATCTTGGATTGTACCTTGAGGATAAGGTATCCTCTTAAGAGGAGAACAATGATACACATCAGCCTGCAGACTATCAGCCCATGGACCATGTTATTAACCCAACACAAGTTGAAGGCTCAATTGAGAAAGACCCATGTCGTATAAAAAGACCTCCAGGATGGCTCAAGGATTACATCAATTGAGAGAGTGTGTGAAGGAATACAGAGGTAGTTATGTGTCAGAGGGGACAGTACGAATATAGGGGCAAGTTTTTCATTGTATTGACAACTAAGAATTTGGTGTATTTTATCTTCTTGACCTTCTTCGAAATTTCTTGCTTTCACTGTAATTTCATATTTCATAATGAAATCTGGAGTTCACATTCACTCAAAGAGTGCTTAATTTGTGTATAGCGTGTCATATTGACTAGGCTAGAGCCTGATGGGGCTTAAAGTCCATATTTTATATAGGTTGTATACAAATGACATCGTGAATATATATATATATATATATTTCACGTATGTAGATAGAAAAACCTAGATAGATTTTTTAGTTAGATAGTTTAAGGTAGTTAGTCCTAGTGTTTTGAAAACGTAAAAACTTATACAAGACCATCTTACATAAAACTCTACATGAGACAGAGTCTTATATAATTTTATGTGAGACTGATATTGACCATGTTGAATAGGTTAATTCATTTTTTTTATCTATATGAACTATATTTTGCATAAGGTCTCACGTAAGACCGTCTCACTTAAGACATACTTTTGTGAAAATTGCAAATTTAGGACACCAACTTTTGCTCATTCATGATTTAAGGATATTAATTTTTCGAGCCCTGAAATTAGAACACCAAATTTTTAATTTGGGCCAATTTACGACTATTAGTCCAAAATTCCAAAATTTCGGGTCTAAATTTCATGTGTAGAGTATGTGTCTCTAGAGGTGTCAAAACGGTCTAGGCCCGTTGGGCCAGCCCATCCCGCCTTACATAAAAGGTGGGTTGGGCTGGATATTTAGAAGCCCACAAAAAACGGCCTAAACAGGCTGGCCCATTTAAGCCGCGGGCCGAGACGGGACGGGATGGGGCGGGCTAGCCCACCTTTTTTAAAATTTTTTTTAATTAATTAAAAATACTAAAAAAATAGAAAACCCTATTGAATTCTTGTCCAGTGTCCAGTGCCCCCTCACTCTTCTCAATGCCTCACCTTCAGTATTCACTCAATCACTGCTTCAACGCTCCCCAACTTCCAAGACAACAGATCCATCATTATGGGACGTGTAAAGAGCATCTCATAGTTCAACATTCAATAATCAATAGCAACACAACGACGACGGATGGTAGCGGTAGAGGATGGCACAAACAGCAGCGGACAGCAACAGACAACAGCAGCAAGCAGCGACAACGGCGGTGACGGTGAGCTAGCAGAGTTGTAAAGTAGAGGTATGAATTTATACTAATGGATCCTCTCCTTTATTATACATAATACAATCCATCAGATTCAGATTTATATATAATATAATCCATCAGATTAATGGACGATGGTGGATTATATATATAAAATTTATATTTTACTGAAAAATGTTCTAGAACTAGAAGGGCAAGATGTAGATTTTCTCTTATTTTTAGACATTACAATCTTGATAAGTGTTCTACTTTAGGCCCCTATTGTTTGACTCGAACAGGGTTTAAGTTGTTTGGTTTCTTACAACAAATAAAGAAAATAATAGTGTTGGCTAAGAAGGAATTAACATGGTTTAGGTTGTGTTAATTATGTGTTCAACTCTATAAAGTAAATGGAAGATGTGAATGCGAATGGGCCACACGATATTTATGTGACTATGATGTGATGTTGGGCCAGCCTTTTGGTTTTGTGCCGACACATCCTTGGCAACCCAAGTGACGGATGCTGGAAGCCTACCTCAAGCCCAAGCCCATACCCTCCCTCATTTTAATCTTGGCCGCTGATTATTGGGTTTCTAATCCTGACCGTTGGCTGCGATATATATATACCCTCTGCCCTCTTCCCTGCTAAACCTAACCCTCACTCTATCTCTCCTCACGACGCTCTTTTCTTCTTCTTCTTCCCTGATTCTTGGGTGAATCCCAGCGATCCGCCATGGATTTGTTCGCTTTCCTTTTCTTGTCCGTTTCCCAGAGGTATTTATGGGAGTTGAGCGTGAGGGGAAGATTATCGAAGCTGTGTGTTCATCTTACCTATCCTATCCTCATCTCTGTGATTCTTGAGGGTGGTTTTGAGAGAGACTAAAATCTTTGTGCCACAAAGCTGTTATACATGCGTTGATAAGCAGCTTTGTTCTTTGTTGAGGGCTTAGGGTATTCTGGGTATTTGGCTTGGGTGCGTGTGGGTTCTCCAAGAAACCCTTTGGAGTTGCCGCCAGTCTACGGTGTCGCTGCGTGTGATTCTGGACAAAGACACAGTCGGGGGACTGAGCCGAGTACCTATACAACACAGACCTTTGTGTTGGCCTTCTCTGTAAGCTTATATCTCCTGTAATAGTTTGAGTTAAGATGATGTATGCTTTTGACTATGGATCTTAGCCCTACAGTGGTATCAGAGCACTATTGGGGGCGATCCAGAGCGCTGCCAAGGTCAGGTACTTCGCTATCCTTATCTTGTTTATGTTTCTTGGTAAGATCCTATGAGTCTGTTGGGATTTTTGTGCTGGTATAAGTGTAGGACTTGTTCTGCTTGAGATCTATTTTTTGTGTTATATCTTGATCTGTTCTTCCACTGCTTATTCTGTGTCTGATCCCCATTTGAACTCACCTTGTCCGGTCCACTCAGTGACTTAGGAATCTGGGCTAAGGGGTTGATCAGACTGTGCTCTGTGCTCAGTGCTCTGTTCTCTTGATTTATCTCTGTGTGTTTGCTTCTGTGCTTCTCAATATGAATGCATATCCTGTTGCTGCTTTTGATGGAAAAGGGGATTTCTCTATATGGCAACAAAAGATGAAAGGTGTGCTTGTTCAACAGAAATGCTATAAGGCTATAACAAAGAGTTATGATGATAAGGCATCTGATGAAACTAAAAGTGAACTTGATGAACTTGCTTATTCTCTGATTATCTTGAATCTATCTGATTCTGTGATTAGAAAATTAGGGAAACATGACTGCTGAATCTTTGTGGAATAAACTTGAGGAATTTTATACTGAAACCTCTCTGCCTTCAAAAATGTTCTTGCTTGAAAAGTTTTTCAGATTTAAGCTTGATGTGCATAAGGACATTGATGAGAATTTGGATGTTTTCACAAAATTGATTCAAGATATAAAACTGACAGGTGATAAAACTATTGATGAGTATACATCTATTGTTCTGTTGAATGCTATACCTGATTCTTATAATGATGTGAAGTCTGCCATAAAATATGGAAGGGATAAGGTTACTCTTGACACTGTTATTAATGGCCTTAAAAGTAAAGAATTGGATATAAAAGCCAATAAGGGAAATAGGTCTTTAGGAGATGTGAACCATGTGAAAGGTAAACAAAAGGTTAATCCTCAGAATAAACCTCCTAATAACAACCAAGATAAGTCTAATCCTAATCATAATAATGGTCAACCTTAGAAAAAGGATGGTCCTAAACCCAAGTTTAAAAACAGGAAGTGTTATAATTGTGGTAAACCCGACCATTATGCTAATTTGTACACGGAACCAAAGAAAGAAAATAAAAACAATGGTCAGAATAACAATGGTCAGGCTAATAATGTATCTGACAGTCTTAGTGATGTTTTTCTTACCAATGATTATGTGAACTCTGTGACTTCATCTCTCTGTGATAATGATTGGATTCTGGATTCTGCATGCACACATCACATGACACCTCAAAAACACTTGTTTAGCTCTTATGTGTAACTTGATAATGACAATGTTTCTATGGCTGATAATAGCAAGAGCTGTGTAAGTGGTATTGGAACTATATGTTTAAAAACTGAAACTGGTTTCAACTTAAAACTTGAAAAGATAAGGCATGTTCCTAACTTGAAGAATAACTTGTTATCTGTTGCCATTCTTGAAGACTGTGGTCTGTATGGTATTTGGGGTAAGGGATATCGGATGATCATGAATGGGGATGTATGTGCTTTCAAAGCTGTTAGAATGCAAAACTTATATGTGTGCTCTGCTGAACCTATTCTAAATGCTAATTCTGTGAAGCATGATATGACTGATATTTGGCATAAAAGATTAGGGCACATAAGTGAAAAAGGGCTTGAGATTCTGCATAAAAAATCTTACTTAAGTAATGATATTATCTTTAAAATGTCTCTGTGTGATTTCTACATTTTTGGAAAACAGCATAAAGTTAGCTTTCCTGTCTCCTCTCCCCCAACCCATCTAAGTGCTCTTCTATTCTTGAATATGTGCATGCTGATGTATGGGGTCCTGCACCTGTGCCAACTCATGGAGGTAATAGGTATTTTCTGTCTATTGTGGATGATTTCTCAAGGAAGGTGTTTGTGTTTCTTATGAAGAACAAATCTGATGTGTTTGAAAAGTTTAAAAACTGGAAAACTCTTGTTGAAACTCAAACTGGTAAAAAATTAAAAACCTTGAGAACTGATAATGGGATAGAATTTTGTAATGATGATCTTGACTCTCTGTGCATTGAACATGACATTAAAAGGCATAAAACTGTTGTTTATACCCCACAACAGAATGGTATTGCTGAAAGGATGAATAAGACTTTGCTTGATAGGGTAAGATCTATGTTAAACTCATCTGGCTTGTCTAAGCATTTTTGGGGTGAAGCTGCTTTAATAGCTGCTTATGTGATTAATAGGTCTCCCTCTGTGCCCTTGAAAGGGGAATTGCCTGAATCTCTGTGGTCTGGAAAACCTGTTGATCTATCTAATTTAAAAGTGTTTGGTTGCTCTGCTTTTGTGCATAAAAAATTGGATAAAATTAAACCTAGATCTGTGAAGTGTGTCTTCCTAGCTTATTCTGAAGGTGTTAAAGGTTATAGATGTTGGTTAAAAGGGGAACTAGGTTTTAAAACCATTACTAGCAGAAATGTTATCTTTAATGAAGATGAATATCCGTGTCTATCTGCTCCTTCTGTGAATGTTCCTACTGAGGTGGAGACCCCACCCATTCTACCTATCTTGCATTTGCAATCAGATGTTTTGAATGAACAACCTGAAAATGAACACTCTGATGATGAGAATGCTAATAATGAACCTGCTCAAGTTGTTGATGAAATTGTTGAACCTGTGCATGATGATCTCAGTAACTATCGGCTAGCTAGGGACAAAACTAGAAGACAAACTAGGATTCCCAAAAGGTTTGATGATTTCCAGCTTGCTTTCTATGTGCATAATGTGTTTGAAAACCTAGATGGTAATGAACCTAAATCTGTAAGTGAAGCCCTAAAATCTAAAGAATCTGATGCTTGGTTAAATGCTATGAAAGATGAGATTAAATCTCTACATAATAACCAAACTTGGTCTCTTGTTCCTAAGCCTGATGCATGCTCTGTTGTTGATTGTAAGTGGCTGTTCAAAGTGAAACAAGAATCTGATTCTGTGAGATATAAGGCTAGGCTTGTAGCTAAAGGTTTCACTCAAAAAGAAGGTATTGATTATACTGAAATTTTTGCACCTGTTGTTAAATTTACCACTGTGAGAATAATGCTTGCTTTGATAACTCATTTTAATTGGGAATTAAAACAACTGGATGTAAAAACTGTTTTCTTGCATGGAGATTTGGATGAGAAAATTTATATGAAACAACCTGAACACTTTGTGGACAAATCTCATCCTAACTATGTGTGTTTGTTGAGTAAATCTCTGTATGGCCTTAAGCAATCACCTAGACAATGGAATAAAAAGTTCGATGCTTGTATGATGTCCATGAAATTCAAAAGAAGTTCATATGATCCATGTTTATACTTCAAAGACACTGCTCAAACTCCTGTGTTTCTTATGATCTATGTGGATGACATGCTCTTGGCCAGTCCTTGCTTGAAAGCTGTCAATTATGTGTCTAAATGTCTTTGTGATAATTTTGACATGAAAATTCTTGGTGATGCAAAACGTATCTTGGGTATGGACATTGTTAGAAATAGAGATACCTGCACTCTGTCCTTAAACCAATCTGCTTATTTGGACAAGATCCTTGGTAAGTTCTCTATGACAAATGCTAAAGCTGTTTCAGTTCCTCTTGCTGCTCATTTCCTGTTAAGTAATGAACAGTCTCCTAAGACTGAACCTAAAATATCTGAGATGTCTTCTGTGCCATATGCTAGTGCAATAGGATCTGTCATGTATTTGATGGTTAGTACAAGACCTGATATTGCCGATGCTGTCAGCTGCATGAGTCGTTATATGTCAAACCCTGGTATGCCTCATTGGGAGGCAGTAAAATGGTTATTAAGATATCTAAAAGGATCTGTTAAACTTGGAATCAAATTTGAAAAATCTGATAAAGGAATAGAACTCTGTGGTTATGTTGATTCTAATTTTGCAAATGATAAAGATAATAGAAAATCTACTACTTCCTATGTGTTCACTTTGTGTGGTGCATGTATATCATGGAAATCCCAACTGCAGCATATTGTAGCTTTATCTACGACTGAATTTGAATATATTGCTGCAACTGAAGCCATAAAATAAGCTACTGGCTTAAGGGATTGCTTTCTGAAATTGATTTCGTGAAAAAGAAGGTCGTGGTTTTTTCTGATAGCCAATCTGGGATCCAACTCTGTAAAAACCCTATGTTTCACGACAGAACAAAACATATCGATGTTAAGTATTATTTCATTCGTGATATCGTTGAAAAAGGGATAATTAGCCTTGAGAAGATTCCTTCTGAATTTAACCCTGCAGATATGGGTACAAAATGTTTACCCTTGGAAAAGTTTAGGTCCTGTCTTAAGGCTCTAAAACTTGTTCCACCCTTATGATACCTTGTTTTACCCTCTCAGTCTGTGTGACTGATTTTTTTCCTTTCTTGCTTACATGAATTTAACTTTGTGTATTTTCTGTCTCTACAGGAAAGGAGATCGGCGATGATGACCCCCGTAGTCTTTTTTATCCACTAGACACCACAATCTGGCCCAAGGTGGAGAATGTGATGTTGGGTCAGCCTTTTGGTTTTGGGCCGACACATCCTTGGCAGCCCAAGTGACGGATGCTGGAAGCCCACCTCAAGCCCAAGCCCATACCCTCCCTCATTTTAATCTTGGCCGCTGATTGTTGGGTTTCTAATCCTGACCGTTGGCTGCGATATATATATACCCTTTGCCCTCTTCCCTGCTAAACCTAACCCTCACTCTCTCTTTCCTCACGGCGCTCTTTCCTTCTTTCTCTTCCCTGATTCTTGGGCGAATCCCTGCGATCCGCCATGGATTTGTTCGCTTTCCTTTTCTTGTCTGTTTCCCAGAGGTATTTATGGGAGTTGAGCATGAGGGGAAGATTATCGAAGTTGTGTGTTCATCTTACCTATCCTATCCTCATCTCTGTGATTCTTGAGGGTGGTTTTGAGAGAGGCTAAAATCTTTGTGCCACAAAGCTGTTATACATGCGTTGATAAGCAGTTTTGTTCTTTGTTAAGGGCTTAGGGTATTCTGGGTATTTGACTTGGGTGCGTGTGGGTTCTCCAAGCAACCCTTTGGAGCTGCCGCCAGTCTACGGTGTCGCTGCATGTGATTCTGGATAAAGACACAGTCGGGGGACTGAGCCGAGTACCTATACAACACAGACCTTTGTGTTGGCCTTCTTTGTTTTGGTGATATCTCTTTATTCTGGTTTTTTGCTTTGTATCAAGTCTTTAGTTGATTTGTATTAAGCTTATATCTCCTGTAATAGTTTGAGTTAAGATGATGTATGCTTTTGAATCTGGATCCTAGGGACATATGAATAATAAGTCAGATGAGAGAATCATGTTTCATTTTACATGTTTTTTATTTTTAGCTTTTGATGATATCAACAACTATATTCAACTATTTTATATTAATATTTGTAGATTTGAAGGAAAATAACATGGTGTCTAGTACGATGAATCAAAGTATTAACTTAGATGATAGTGAAGATCAAATTGGAAATGTTAATTTTGATGATAAGGGGCCCAAGAAATCTAGAGAGCGTTTTGATGTTTGGAATTATTTTATCAATAAAGGGGTTGGTAAAGATGCAAGTTGTCAATGCAAGGGATGCAATAAATTATATAGAAATGGAGGTAAGAAATATGGGACTTCTACATTAAGACGACATATGGAATCTTGTAAGATGTTGAAGTTTCATGATGTAGGACAGATGTTTGTTGACCATGATGGAAAATTAAGAAACAAAAAAATAAACCCAAAAGTTGCACGTGAGTTACTAGCATCTGCAGTTGTTCAACATGATCTTCTATTTTCGTTTGTTGAGTATGATGGTATTAGAGCTTGGCAGAGGTATGTAAGTCCCACTGTTCCATGTATTTCAAGAAGCACTCTTGTTAATGATATTAACCAAGTGTATTTGAAGGAGAAAGCAAAACTTAAGCAAATTTTGGCTAGTATTCATAATAGTGTGCATAACTTCAGATTTGTGGACCTCATGCACGAGTGAGAGTAATATTTGTTTGACCGCTCATTTTGTTGATGAAAATCGGAAGTTGAATAGTAAAATCATTAACTTTGATCAAATGCCTCTTCCACACTCCGGAGTTGAATTAGCTGCAAAAATAATTGGTTTTTTGCATGAATGGGTGATTGAGAAAAAGATCTTCTCTTTGACATTGGATAATGCAACAAACAATAACAATATGCAAAATATTTTGGAAGACCAACTCTCTTTGAATGATAGTTTGTTGTGTGGTGGTGAATTTTTTCATGTTCGTTATTCGGGTCATATATTGAATCTTATTGTCCATGATGGTTTAAAATTGTGTGTAAAAGTTTTGGATAAGATTAGAGAATCGGTGAAGTATGTGAAGGGTTCAGAGGGTAGAATGAAAAAAATTGAAGAATGTGTGGCATCAATTGGTGACATTGATACTAGTGTTGGCTTGAGGCTGGATGTTTGCACTCGATGGAATTCAACATATTTGATGTTGGAGAGTGCACTTAATTACAAAAAGGCTTTTGCTTCTCTTCCTTTGCATGATAGGAATTATAAATGGTGTCCTTCAAATGAAGAATGGAAAAGAGGTGAAAAATTATGTTTCTTGAGCCATTTTATAAAACTACCAACTTGATTTCCGGTTCTTATTCTACATTAAATTTGTATTTTATGCAAGTTTGGAAGATTGAAACTTTGTTAAAGGACAACTTGATCAATGAGGATGTGATGATAAGTAATATGTGTGGAATTATGCTTAAGAAGTTTAACAAGTATTGAAGCGAATATAGTAGAGTGCTTGCATTTGGGGCTATTCTTGACCCTCGAATAAAATTTCAAATGTTGGAGTATTTTTATTCTAGAGTTGAAAGTGATTCCACTAAATGTCAAGAGAAGATCACACATATAAAAACCAAATTGTATAAGCTTTTTGAGGAATATGTGAATGGTAGCAACTTGAATTCTTCATCACAATCCTTGTCTTCTTCGTTATCTACACAAAATCAAAGTTGAAGGGTTCAAAATAAGGGCAAACGACTATGATGTAAGTAATATTTTAATTTATTATAGTGATTATTGATTTGTGATAGAAAGAAGATTGGTAGGAATATGTATGCATTATTACTTGTTAGTTGTGAAGTTTTGCATGCATCTAATATATATTCAACTAATGTAGGAAATTATGCTTATGAGAGCCAAACTATTATGAGTGCTAGAAAATCTCAATTGGATATGTATTTGGAGGAGCCAAAACTTGAATTTTCCTATTTTGAAGAGTTGGATGTCTTGGAATATTGGAAGGATAAGAAGAATCGATTTCCCGACTTCCCGACCTTGCATTGGTGGCATGTGATGTTTTAGCTATTCCAATAACTACTGTTGTATCGGAGTTTGCTCTTTCTATTAGTGCTCGTGTGCTTACCAAGTATAGAAGTTGCTTGCTTTCGGAAAAATTTCAAACTCTTATTTACACTCGTAATTGGTTGTGGTTTCACACCTAGTAATGGTAAGTGATAATATTTTAGAGATTAAGTATGTTCTTACTATATGTTTTAATATATTTTGATATTTTACTTTTTTTAACTACATCTTTGTTTATTTGTATGTAGATGGTGAAAATGTAAATATTAAGACAACTTTTTCGAGTGAAGCATCCAATATCATGGAGAATATTGATGAAGAACATGGAAATGAAGATGATTTTGATGATGTAATTGTTGATGAACTCTAACTTTTAAGAGATTTATGTTTCATTTGTCATACACTTATATTTTGTGGACTTTTTGGATTATTGATTTATGGACTTATAGACTATGGACATATGGTTGATATGATGAATGTTGCATTTTAATTTGCGAACACTTTACATTTTTTGTTAGCTATTTAGAATGTATTTATGTATAGTGGATCAGTGGTTAAAAGGAAAAAAAATGAGTTACCTACCCAACCCACAATCCACTGGTGGGTTTGGCTGGGTTGGGATTTGAAGGCCTGCTCAATAAAAAGTCCGTCCTGCACCGCCTCGCCAAAGGGTGGGTTAAAGTGGGTTGTGGATTGGCCCACCCCGCTGGCCCGTTTCGACAGCTCTATGTGTCTTCAAATTCGGATTTGTCAAAAAATTTATTCAATTCTCATTAAAATCGAGTTTGAATTGAATTGAAATCGATAAATTAATTTGGAGTTTTGTTATGTCTAAGAAGATGATTGTTTTGGCGTTAAAAAATACATTTTAGATAAGTTGTCACATAAATCAAATTTTAAATGAGCTTTGGGTGGTTATGGCAGATTTCAGTGCTAATGTGACGATATTAATGAAACTAAATTATACATAAAATATTATTGGATTCTAGGAATGAAAAACCCTAAATCAATTTAAAAACATGCAAATCAAGTCATGAAGAATGAGTTTCATTTCAAAACTATGTTCGATTATCACTTAAATCGAGCTTCAATCAAACTTAAATTTACAAAATTGAAGTGCAGTTATAACACCCTAATTAATTAAATAAGGTGTAGTGATATATATATATATATATATATATATATATTTGCTAATTAGTTAACTAAGTAAAAGAATTAATTAAGTAAAATCCTAATTGAGTGACTAAGCCATTAGAAGGCTTAGTCATTTCATCTCATGCCACATGCCATTCAAACACATTCTCATACCACCAGCACATGTTATTCCTAAGCTTGTTCACACTAAATGGGGAAAAGAAAATAAAAATGAAGGAAAGCAAGAAACAGACGTACACACACAGACTTCCTTCTATTACTCTCACTCTCTCTCGTTTCCTCTTCATCTCTCTCGTTTTCTCTCTTTGTCATGCTGCTGTTGTATGCATGCAGGCTACCGAGTGATATTTTGACTACCACCAGGGACGACAGCAGGCGCCGAGAGCATGATGGGGGTGCGCAAGCAAGGGCCGGCACCGGGGGTTCCTGGCCTTGACCTGCTGCGCTGCGTGCATGTGTATGTTGCTACTGTGCATTTTCCTACTGCTACTATGTGTTTGTCCTACTGCAGCGGTACGTAAGTATGTTGTTGTTGTGCATATTTTCTGCTACTGCTGGGTATATTTCTCTGTTGTTCTACTGCATGTTGAAATTATTACTGAAAACAGCATATAAGTTTCTGCAACCGGGAATATAGCAAGACTAGTAACAATACAACAAACCGATGAAATATAGCAACCTGACATAACTTAATATGATGAAATTGATCAACATTTTACTGATCAGCAACCCTCATACAACTTTGAACCAGATAGAACATTGCTCAAGATCCATCCAAGAGAACTCATCATTTGAGACCCTAATGTCGGAGTCAGAACAAGAAGATCAAGACCACATGAAGCTATGTTTGTCTACTTCATATCACAAGTGGAACCTAAAACCATTGAAGAAGCTCTTGAAGACAGTAATTGAATTCAAGCTATGCAAGATAAACTAAACGGATTTGAAAGAAATCAAGTATGAAAGTTGGTTCCTAGACCTGATCATCAAGGTGTAATTAGAAAAAAATGGGTATTCAAGATAAATAATAATTTGAAAATTAGATACAATTATACTTTACATAAGGATGATGTTTCTTACGCAAAAAAACCCCTCATTCTCAAGCCATATCATAATTGTTGTAACGCCCCGTTCTACGTTATCGTAGAATATCAAAGTTAAATAAATTTTTCATTTGGGCGTTCAGCAAGCTTGATAAAACATGGATTTCTAAAGGTAATTTAAACTTGCAAATAAAGGTAAGTCGGTTCAAACATCCTTGTTTTATAAAGCATGAATCGTACACAGTGGAAGAAAGACATTTTACTTTATAATTACATTACTGAAGCTATACAGCTTTACAGCTACGCTTTCCAAAAAGGTTTCAAGATCATCTTCTATATAAACAAAATAATACAACACCTTTTTCACTTCCAATAAAACTCTTTCGCAATCTTTAGAACATCAGCTACCAACATCCACCGTTTACTTACCACGCTCAAGGATTTCCATAAACTGAAACATTTTAACATAAAAAGAGGTGAGTATATGAAGACATTTAGTGGGGTGGGACTTGAGAGTAGTTAAAACATAAAGAAATCATAGACATAATATTCAGAGGAAAGAGAACACATGAATTTGGGGTTTAATCAAACCCTTTTGGGGTCTTTAAGCCCGACGTAACCCGCATTCTTTTAAGTCCGGTGTAATTCAGAGTCTTTAAGTCCGACGTATCCCGGAGTCTTTAAGTCTGGCATATGTAGACCTCATTAACCTCAACAATCTTATGTTGTCATACCAATCTCACATTGAAAATTCACGATAGATCATTCATATCAAATTTAGTAGCACACAACAATTTCTCACATAAGAGAGCACCTTGTTCATAAACACATAATTTCAAGGAGTTAACCTGTAACCAGATAGAACGTATAAGAAACATAGACATACATTTTATCAAGTACATAGTTGTGGGTCTGAACCGTCTTGGAAAACATTTTGTGGTTCTTAACCACCATATTGTGGTTCTTAGCCACCGTGTCAACGTTTTGTGGTTCTTTAGCCACTTGCAAACATGTGGTTCCTTAGCCACTTTGGTGCGGTTTTTTAGCCACTTTGGTGCGGTTCATTAGCCGATTTGGTGATGTTCGTTAACCGCTTTGATGTGATTTTTAGCCACTTGCAAACATGTAGTTCATTAGCCACTTCGGTAACTTGTGGTTCGTTAGCCACTTGAAAACATTTCATCAATATAAACACTTTCATTCACTTTGCAAATAACGCACATTCGTTTGCACTGTGGTAAAACATACAATGCAATCTTCATAGAATCATCATATACATTCCACGTAAACATATAACTTCATTTCAATAACTACATATGTCTCACGTAGGCACATAACTTTACTTCAATAAGCACATACGTTTCACGTAGGTACATAAATTCACTTCAAACTCACTTAAAATTTAAACGTGGAAGCACAAAAATTACCCCCACAATATAACACCCTAATTAATTAACTAAGGTGTAGATATATATATATATATATATATTGCTAATTAGTTAACTAAGTAAAAGAATTAATTAATTAAGTAGAATCCTAATTAAGTGACTAAGCCATAAGAATGCTTAGTCATTTCATCTCACACCACATGCCACTCAAACACCTTCTCACACCACCAGCGCATGTTATTCTAAGCTTGTTCACACTAAGTGGGGAAAAGAAAAATAAAAAGGAAGGAAAACAAGAAACAGACGTACACACACAGACTTCCCTATATTACTCTCTCTCTCTTTCATTTCCTCTTCATCTCTCTCTCTTTCTCTCTCGACCATCTCTCTCTCGTTCTCACTCTTTCCTTCTCTCTCTTTTTTTCTCTCTACCATACTGCTGATGTATGCGTACACGCTGTCGGGTGATATTTTAACTGCCACCAGGGGCGGCAGCAGGCGCCGGGAGCACGATGGGGACGCACGTGCGTGCGTCTACTGCCCTGCATGCATGTGTATGCTGCTGCTATGCTTTTTTCCTGCTACTGATTTGCGTTTTTCCTGCTGTGGCAGTGCGTAAGTATGCTGCTACTATGTATATTTTCTGCTACTGCTGGGTATATTTCTCTGTTGTTCGAGAGTTTTCGTAGACTTGTAGAAGTTGAATTAGACTAAACCCTTTTACTAATATCAAGTTTATTGAGTCAAGATTATGTGTGTAAAATTTCAGAAGATTTAGAATTAATTTCAATTTACTATGAAATTTCTAAGAAGATGCGATTTTCTAAGTAAACGTGATCTATTTTGGGGTTTGATTAGAACCCTCTCTTGAGCTGTGAACTTCAAATGTGTACCTTGTACTATAAGCTAGTAAAATATCATATATTAACAGCTCGGGAGAGGGTTCTAATCAGACCCCTAAATAGATCATGTTTACTCATAAAATCACATCTTTTTAGAAAATTCATAGTAAATCGAAATTAACTCTAAATCTTCTGAAATTTTGCAGACATAATCTTGACTCAATAAACTTGATATTAGTAAAAGGGTTTAGTCTAATTTAACTTATACAAGTCTACGAAAACTCTCAAACAACAGAGAAATATACCCAGCAGTAGCAGAAAATATGCATAGTAGCAGCATACTTATACACCGCCGCAGCAGGACAAACACAAAGCAGTAGCAGGAAAAACGCACAGCAGCAGCATACACATGCATCCAGGACAGCAGGTGCGCATACGCGTGCCCCCATCGCGCTCTTGGCGCCTGCTGCCGCCCCTGGTGGCAGTCAAAATATCACCCAGCAGCCTGCACGCATACATCAGCAGTATGGTAGAGAGAGAAAAGGAAAGAGAGAGAACGAGAGAGAGAGAGATGAAGAGAAAATGAAAGAAAGAGTGAGTAATATAGGAAAGTCTATGTGTGTACGTCTGTTTCTTGTTTTCCTTCCTTTTTATTTTTCTTTTCCCCACTTAGAGCATCACCAATGGTCAAACCTAAAGAAGGAAGATGTTGAGGTGGAATGGGGAGAAGAAGGGGGAGATGGTTGGGGGAGAAGGGGGAGAGGAAGAGGGAGAAGAGTGGGGGAGAGAAACTTGTACCCAGGGAGAAGAAAGGGAGAGGAAAGGAAGAAAGAGAGAGGGAGGGGGAGAGTGGCGGCCAGTCTCCTAGTTTGTTGGCCAGATTTAGGCGCGTGACCTCCACGCGCGAGTGGCGTGGGGTCCGCGCCATTAATAATTTTTTTTTTTAATTTTGCATTGATTATTGTTGCTTTTCCTTTTTTTTTTTTTTTAAATTAATGGGATTGATCACTGTATATTAGCCGTTTCTCCTTTTTGTTTTTTTTTTTTTTCTTTTCCACAATTCAATTAAATGAACAATGACTTCAATAAATTGTTGTTTACTATATTACCGTTTATAGCCGTTTAAAAACGGCTATATTGTAATAATTTTTTTTTAATTAAAAATTTTTCCACTATAAATACATGATCTAACAACCCCAATTTTCTATCACTTCTTACCATTTTCAAATATCAATTTCTACACACACTCTCACACATCTTATTCATATAATGGATAAAGATTCTTGGATGAATTGGTTTAATTCTTCCAATTCTGGAGAAAAAACATCTTCTCAAAATAACAATATTCATTCTCCAAATCTCAACATCCGTCCTGAAGATGCTAATTCCCAAAATTTCCCCTTTCATCCTCCAAATTTATCAGAAGGTCGAAACTTCCCACTACATTATATGTATCCACCTCAATTCCCCTTCATGTCGCATTCTCCATATGGAGTTCCTCCGACCATGGGTTCAAACTCATCAAGGAGATTCAGTACAGATGGATCCGGCACTGACAAAAACTCTCCAACTCCATCTTCTCAAAGATCATCTCCTTGCTCACCACAGAGCTCTCCAATAGGCCTTGAGAATATCAACCTCGTTGCCGATCTTTCAAGTGCCGAAGATGTCAACACTCCTGAGCCACGTCAAAAGACAATGTACTCTCATGCAGAAAACGAGCTTCTTGTAAGTTGCTGGCTAGATATTAGCATAGATTCGATGGTAGGAAATGCTCAAAAATTGCAGCAAATGTGGATCCGGATTGCTGATGCGTACAACAACAATCGTCCAGCCAACACACCGATGAAGACATGGGTCGTATTGAAGTCACATTTTTTCACCCTTCAGAAAAAATGTAAATGGTTTAATGCAATCTACATTAAGGAAAAGAGGAATTGGGGGAGTGGTTCAAGTGATGCAGATATTATGCTAAAGGCACAAAAAATGTATGCACAACTCCATGAGAAGCAGGGTTTTAAGCATGTGGGATCCTGGATGGTTTTGAAAGATAGTCCCAAGTTTGCAGATCCAGATGATGATTTTCGTGGTATAAAAAAGACCAAAATTTCTGCGTCTGGAGCATACAGTTCGTCTACCAACACCGAATCGAGCGCTCATGAGGATTCCAATACAGAGCGCACCCGTCCAATGGGGCAAAAAGCGGCTAAGAGAATGGCAAAGGGTAAAGGAAAATCAAACGACGCCGAACAAAGTCGAGAGAAAATTGACTCGAAACTAGCTGATTTAGAGGGGTATAACACGGCAAAACTATCTGCAGTAGTTAGTCTCGCTAAAACACGTGAGTACAAAATCCTCATGAAGGATACCTCAAAGATGACAGACGAACAGTTACGCATACATCTCCACATGTGTGATCAGATAAAGAATAATTGGGGCTTGTAATTTTATTTACCTATTGTTTTAATTATGTAATTTCATTCCTTGTTGTTTTAATTATGTGTGTTGTAGTTTAAATTAATTTTATGTAATGTAATTTTCCGCTTTTATGTAATATATCTATTTTTCGTTATTAAACTAATTGTTGGAAAACTAGCCATTAGAAAACTAACCGTTGCAAAACTAGCCGTTATAAATTTGTTTTCAATAAATTTAATAAAATATTGTCCAATTTTATTTCATATTTTATTATATTAAATAAATAATTAAAATTTAAATTAATTACATCAATTGAAATATTATGAGTTTTTATTTATTATAAAATAAAATAATTAATAGAGATTGTAAATTAATAAAGATTAACAAAATTGATGAGTGATTTGATAGTGGGACCGTGAATAGTTACTTTTGGGTAGAATGGTTGGTGGGGTATTTGTTTAGAGGTAGAGGTTTTTGTACTTTTGAGGTGGCGATGACGTGGCATCAAAAAAACCCAAAAGAGAGGTAGAGCCATTGGTGATGCTCTAATGTGAACAAGCTTAAGAATAACATGCGCTGGTGGTGTGAGAAGGTGTTTGAGTGGCATGTGGTGTGAGAAGGTGTTTGAGTGGCATGTGGTGTGAGATGAAATGACTAAGCATTCTCATGGCTTAGTCACTTAATTAGGATTCTACTTAATTAATTAATTCTTTTACTTAGTTAACTAATTAGCAATATATATACATATATATATATATATCAACACCTTAGTTAATTAATTAGGGTGTTATATCGTGGGGGTAATTTTTGTGCTTCCACGTTTAAATTTTAAGTGAGTTTGAAGTGAATTTATATACCTACGTGAAACGTATGTGGTTATTGAAGTAAAGTTATGTGCCTACGTGAGACATATGTGGTTATTGAAATGAAGTTATATGTTTACGTGGAATGTATATGATGATTCTATGAAGATTGCATTGTATGCTTTACCACAAAGTGCTAATGAATGTGCGTTATTTGCAAAGTGAATGAAAGTGTTTATATTGATGAAATGTTTTCAAGTGGCTAACGAACCACAAGTAACCGAAGTGGCTAATGAACTACATGTTTTCAAGTGGCTAAAAAATCACAACAAAGCGGCTAACGAATATCACCAAAGTGGCTAAAGAACCACATCAAAGCGGCTAACGAACCTCACCAAAGTGGCTAAAGAACCGCACCAAAGTGGCAAAGGAACCACATGTTTGCAAGTGGCTAAAGAACCACAAAATGTTCATACGGCGGCTAAGAACCGCAATATGGTGGTTAAGAACCACAAAATGTTTTCTAAGGCGGTTCAGACCCGCAACAATGTACTTGATAAACTGTATGTCTATGTTTCTTATACGTTCTATCTGGTTACAGGTTAACTCCTTGTAATTATGTGTTTATGAACAAGGTGCTCTCTTATGTGAGAAATTGTTGTGTGCTACTAAATTTGATATGAATGATCTATCGTGAATTTTCAATGTGAGATTGGTATGATGACATAATATTGTTGAGGTTAATGAGGTCTACATATGCCAGACTTAAAGACTCCGGGATACGTCGGACTTAAAGACTCTGAATTACACCGGACTTAAAAGAATGCGGGTTACATCGGGCTTAAAGACCCCAGAAGGGTTTGATTAAACCCCAAATTCATGTGTTCTCTTTCCTCTGAATATTATGTCTATGATTCCTTTATGTTTTAACTACTCTCAAGTCCCACCCCACTAAGTGTCTTCATATACTCACCCCTTTTTATGTTAAAATGTTTCAGTTTATGGAAATCCTTGAGCGTGGTACGTAAACGGTGGATGTTGGTAGCTGATGTTCTAAAGATTGCGAAAGAGTTTTATTGGAAGTGAAAGAGGTGTTGTATTATTTTGTTTATATAGAAGATGATCTTAAAACCTTTTTGGAAAGCGTAGTTGTAAAGCTGCATAGTTTCAGTAATGTAATTATAAAGTAAAATGTCTTTCTTCCGCTGTGTACGATTCATGTTTTATAAAACAAGGATGTTTGAACCGACTTAACTTTATTTGCAAGTTTAAATTACCTTTGGAAATCTATGTTTTATCGAGCTTGCTGAATGCCCAAATGAAAAGGTTATTTAACTTTGATATTCTACGGTAACGTAGAACGGGGCGTTACAACAATTATGATATGGCTTGAGAATGAGGGGTTTTTTGCGTAAGAAACATCATCTTTATGTAAAGTATAATTGTATCTAATTTTCAAATTATTATTTATCTTGAATACCCACTTTGTTCTAATTACACCTTGATGATCAGGTCTAGGAACCAACTTTCATACTTGATTTCTTTCAAATCCGTTTAGTTTATCTTGCATAGCTTGAATCCAATTACTGTCTTCAAGAGCTTCTTCAATGGTTTTAGGTTCCACTTGTGATATGAAGTAGACAAACATAGCTTCATGTGGTCTTGATCTTCTTGTTCTGACTCCGACATTAGGGTCTCCAATGATGAGTTTTCTTGGATGGTTCTTGAGCAATGTTCTATCTGGTTCAAAGTTGTATGAGGGTTGCTAATCAGTAAAATGTTGATCAATTTCATCATATTAAGTTATGTCAGGTTGCTATATTTCACCGGCTTATTGTGTTGTTACTAGTCTTGCTGTATTCCCGGTTGCAGGAACTTATATGCTTTTTTCAGCAATAATTTCAACATGCAATAGAACTCTATCAATATACTTAATTCGATGGTCATTGATCTTCATATGAGATATATCTTCTTTCAGTTTGTCAAGCTCTGCTACATCATAATGTGGTTCATTGGATATCACATGTATCTGATTTTGCATCGAAGGTCTTCAGATGTTCCTTTCCATTGTTCAAGATATAACATCTACATCCAAAAATATGTAGATATGAAATGTTTGGTGTATAGCCATACCAAATTTCATAAAAAAATTTGTCATGATCTTTGTTGATTATGCATTTGTTTTGGGTATAAGATGTTGTATTGGTAGCTTCAACCCAAAATCTTTTCGGTATAGCAGCTTCAACAATCTTTGTTCTTATTGCTTCCTTTAGAGTTTTGTTCTTTCTTTCTGCAACTCCATTCTGTTGGGGTGTTCTAGCTACAGAGTATCCATAACTGATCTCATTTTCGGAACAGTATTTCTCAATGAATTTGTTCGTGAATTTTGTTCATCTATCATATCTTATCTTCACAATGCTCAAGCTCTTCTCATTGTGAATTCTCTTCATAAATTCTGGTAGCCTGTTTTGAGTTTCTGATTTCTTCTCTAGAAAGATTGGCTAGGTAAATCTATAGTAGTCATCCACAACCACTAGAGAATACTTCTTCCCACTCACACTTACAGGCTCAACTGGTCTAAAGAGATCCATGTGAAGTAGATCCAGAATCCCGTGGGATGATCTTTGTACTTTCTCATTAAATGAACTTCTGACTTGTTTTCTTTTTTGGCATGCTCCACAAACATTCTCTTTTTAAAAGCTACATCTGATAAGCCTCTCACTAAATTCTTTCTTGCTAACTTGTTAATGGTTTTGAAGTTTAGGTGACTCATCCTTGTGTACCAAAACCAGCTTAATTCTGGTGTACTCTTTGTAATAAAGCTACACTTTGAGGTTAGTTTTCTTTGGAATCCACACTTTGAGGTTAGTTCAGGTCCTTTGAGGTTAGTTTTCTTTGGAATCCACACTTTCTTAAAGACAATTAATTTGTAATTAGCTTTGGTGATTCTCTTTCTGTAAGCATTATTTGTTGAATGTTGTTTATGGACAGTGTTTGTAGGAACTTTCCTTGTGTTACCTTCATTACAGAATGAGGTATTCTCTTATACCTTCCTGGAGTATAGGCTCTTTTGGATTTAAACATATAAGTTTTGGTATAAGATGGATATAAAGTATTTTGCTGTAACTCGTGAGATTATTGTATTTTTACTTTGCTTGCTGCATTTTGACTCTGCTACATCCTGTGAGTCTGCGCAGTCTTACTTTATGTAGTTTCCAGCAAGAGTTTATTTCTCTTATCAGTTGAGCTCAGTTTGTTTAAGGTTTCCTTCGATTGTAAGAGCTCTTCAGAGAAGGCTACTCTTACCTGAACAAACTACTCAGTCTCAATTGTTCTTAATATATTCTGAGAGCTTTCAGCATTGTATCATATACTATTTCCTTTATAGGCATTTTGAGTCTCAATGATACAATCTTGTGCCATCCTGGCTGATCTACTCTATACATCAATAGTATTTTGCTGACTTGCTTTCTCAGATTCTAGCTTAGTGACTAACAGTTTGAACTTAGAGACTTCTGCTCTAAGATTATTGCATTCTACACTGTAGTACTCAAGATCTAGGAGTTTCTCTTTCCAGTGCAGTTTGCTCACCCTTGAGCATTAGATTTTCCTCTTTTAGTTCCTCATGAGCTGAGTTTATCTGCTCAAAATCACTCATGATTTGTTTAAAATACTGGATCATGTTCGGCTTTTCTCTACCAGAATCATCAAAGGATTGGGAGGTTACCTCATCATCTTCTTCTTCACATTCTTTCACCATTAGGCATAACAGTGCTTCTTCATCAGAGGTGGAGTTATCATTGTCGCTCTCAAATGAGTTTTGTTCTTTTGGCTCTTCTTTGGTTGAGTTTGCTACTTTCAGCACTTTAGCTTCACTAAGAAGTGCTCTTAGTTTTTATTTCTCATCCTTCCTCTTTTTTCTCATTTGCTTCGTTTCTTCTTTAGGATATTTGTGCACTTGAGGATAAGGACAGTTTCTTGCATAATGTCCTGGTTTCTTGCAGTTGTAACAGAAGTCAAAAGAAACTGCATTAGATTGTGATACTTGATTTACCTATAGGGTAGGGGATTTCTTCTTCAAATCTTTTCCTCTTTTGTTGGTTTTCAGAAACTTCTTGAATTTCTTCAAGAGTAGTGTCATTTCTTCTTTTGCATCTTCTGCATGCAACTCATTTTGCTTGTTGCTGTTTGCAGTTACAGTATCTTTGGATCTTGCTGTAAGTGCAGTGACTTTAGTGTTTTGATTCTTCAACCTCTACTTTTCTTCTGTTGATGTCGAACTCGAATGCTTTGAGGTCAGAGAATAAATCAAATGTACTCATTGTCTTCAAATCTATTGATACTCTTATGGTTGTGGTTTTGCTATCCCACTCAACAAGTAGTGTCCTAAGTACTTTGAGGTTTTTCTCCTTCTGGCTGTAGTATTTTCCCAGAGACTCTAGTTCATTCACAATAGATATGAATGTTAAGTCCAATTCTTCTAGAGATTCTTCCGGCTTCATTTTGAACAACTCAAACAATTATGTTGTAGTGGATTTCTTGTTATCCTTTGCTAGTTCAGTTCCTTCATAGATCTGTTCTAACTTGTCCCAAATTTCCTTGGCAGTTCATTTGTCCAATTTCCTTCACAGATCTGTTTTAACTTATCCCAAATTTCCTTGAGGTTTTTCTCCTTCTGGCTGTAGTATTTTCCCAGAGATTCTAGCTCATTCACAATAGATGTGAATCTTAAGTCCAATTCTTCCAAAGATTCTTCAGGCTTCATTTTGACAGCTCAAACAATTGAGTTGCAGTGGATATCTTGTTATATTTTGCTAGTTCAATTCCTTCACATATTTGTTCTAACTTGTCCCAAATTTTCTTTGCATGTCTTTACTTTATTGAAAGTTCATTTGTCCAACGTGAGAAACAATGCATTTTTGGCAACATTGTCTAGGTTGGCCCTTTTTCTATCTTCCAAAGTATATTCATGTTTTAGCTTTATCAAGTACTCACCAGGTGGTGGTGCTCTTTTGTAATCAGGTATATTAATTCTAGGTGTTGCAGGTAGTGGTCATGCAGGATGAGGTATAGGGCCTGCTCTTTCAGTGCCTTCATCGATTAATATTCCTTTTATTGTTGCTTCTATTTTAGCAACTACTGTTGTTACTGCATGTGCTGCAGCCGTCTTAGCTTTGGCTCTTTTTCTTTCTCTTTGTTCTCTTCCAAGAGTTGGATTCGGCTTAGTGATGACTGACGATCCTTCAGTGATAACTTATCACATCTCTTCATGCATAGCAGAGAGATGTGTCTCTATTCTGATCTTCTAGTCGTCATATTCTTCTATGGAAAACATAGGTAGCTTGTGATATGAGAAATCCATGCTTATGCTAAAGAATGAGTTTTTGAAAGCAGAAAAGGAAAACAGTTTTCACAATAGAAACGGGTGGATCTGGGTAGGTGACCAGACAAGTTGGCTTTTAACCCAACTTGCTCTGATACCACTTATTGGTCCCAAGTGGTTTAAATGTTCAAATGAGGGTGAATGAACCTCTATCAATTTTTCTTTTTAAAAACTTTTATGAACTTTTGGCGTTATATTATATCGCAGAATACAACACTAAATGCAGTACTGTAAGCTGGGCAGGAATGTTGTACAGCTTACTGTATCAGAGTTCAGTATGTAGTGGAAATAAACTTGATAGAGTTTCTGTTGAAAACTTTTTCTCTAATATGCTCTTTGTTAAACTTTGAATACAGAATGATAAGATATAAGATGCAGCACAGATATGGTTAAGAACAGAAAATAAACACACAAGGCTTATGGTGATTCAAAGGTGGTGTAATCCTTCTACGTCCACCCAACTCCTACTTCAAGGAGGAACTTCGTTAGGATCAAGGTCGGAAATGTCGCGATATTTCAGTGATTTATCACCGAAATATCGCCAAAATCAAGTGACCGAAACAGATTTCAGCTGACAAAAATATCCATCAGAATATCGGTGATAAATCGCTGATATTTCGAAAAAAATCGGCAGAAAATCGTTATCGGTTGAGTTGTGTATAATTTTGTCATTTTATCGCGATTTATCAATGATAAATTGCCGATAAAATCGCCAAAAAATCGGCCCTATATCGTGTCGGTGATATTATAGTGATCTGTAAATTTTTTTTATTTTTTTAAATTGATTTACAAGTTATTATAGGATATGAATAATCCATGTAATGCCAAGTGTGATGATATTATTGCATATACATATATTTTTGTCCCCCATAATACTTGACATATTTTATCTTTTTTTTTTGTAAATTATAATGAAATGGTCATAACTCATAACTTCCAATATTATAAATAGATCCCATCCCATATTAGTTTGCTTCATACAGTTTTATTCAACTCTAGATCACTTCTTTTGCTTCTATTTTTTGGATCGAAGTTTTGTTACTTATTTTGATTTTTCAATTGTCCTTCGATTTTCCAATCATTGTTCATCAACATCAAGAAGGTTCATCATTTAAAGGTTAGTTAATTTAAATACTTAACTACATATTTAATTTGTTGAAGTAATGTTGTAATCTATATTGTTATTATAAATTATTAGTATATTTAGTGAAATATTTCAATATAGGTATGTCTTATAAATTAATTAGGCTAGATGTTGTAATCTTCAAATATGCATTAATTAGGCTAGATATAGTAATGGTCCACCTGCAAATACAAATACATGGGTTGAAACACTTTGCTTAAAACATACTGTAGAAACTATTAGCAGAAAATGACCACATGAAATTATAGTCATATAACACCAAAATGGTTATGGAAATGATTGCTAATTCACCACTTTAACCTTTTATACATGCATGTTAAAGTTGTTTCTGATATGGAAAACAACAACCTCCAGAATTCTTGCCTATACCAGCTTTTGAGGTAGCTAGCTAGTTGTCTTAAAATACATATAAATTATGCTATAGTTTATAGTTTTAAGGTATGTAGCTTTTGGATTGAGCTATAGTTTTAATTAAAAATTGTTCACATATATCATGAAATTATGCATAATAACTTGAAATGAATCTCATATATTAAAGTATCCCGAAAAATATCATAATTTGAAACACGACATTTATCATAAATAGTTTTAGTGTAAGTTTGCGTTATGAAATCTTGCTAGCAACTTGAGTTACCAATTTTCAAAAGCAATGATGTATATATCTGTCCCATATATGTGTTATCTTTTAAAAGAAGGAAATAAATATGAGCTATATAGTAAAACTAGATAAGATAGATAGATAGATATAAAATTGATTATTTGACCCAATATATGTACCACACTACCACTGTACCCACAATTACTTATTATAAATATTGTAGCTTTTATTAATTATTAGTTTCTTTATGAAATTTAATAATAGTAGCATTAAATATATAGTATAGTACAAAAGTTCTTATATGAGCTGTATTTCGTGATTTTCTTATATGTTATATTTTCTTATATCTGAATAAGGAATGACAAGTGAAAGTGGTGCTGGTGGAAGAGACCCTGCATGGAAATATTGCACAGCCATCCCTAGACACAAAAATGCCACTCTTTGTAGCTTTTGTAATCATGCGATTATGAGTGGAGGCATTACACGTTTCAAATATCACTTGAGCCACACGGACCCAAATAAAAATGCACGTCCTTGTAAAAATGTACCCCCAGAGGTTAAGAAAGAGATTCATGATTATATTAAAGCTAAGGAGGCTTCAAAAAGGAAGAAAGCTGCCAAAATGGATGAGATTAGAGTAGAATTACGAAGGGGGTTATATGATGAGGATGATGACGATATTGCGTATCCTGATGACATTATAGATTAAAATGAACGTCAACAATATTGTGCCGCTGTCAGACAATCTAAGGCAAGTAAGTGGGAAAGAGATCAAATATCTAACTTTGGGCGTAACAAATGAGGCAGTACTAGTTCTCGTGGATTGAATTTTGCACCAGCACCATCTTTATATAAATCAGAAGGTGCAAAATAGAAAAAGATAAAAAGTATGTTTTCTGGTGGAAACATTAGAGAAAAAATGGGTCGGATGGTTAGTAAATTTTTCATTTACGATAATGTACCACCAGAGAAAGTTTCATCGCATCATTTTCGAAATATGATCCAAAGTGCACAGGAAAGTGGTGTGGGGATAAAACCACCAACTCCATATGAGATAAAAAATAAGTATCTAGATATGGAGTACAATGAAATGAAGGTACATGTGACCAAACAAATGGAAAAATGGCAGACATACGGGTGTACAATCATGACCGATGGGTGGACAGGACCAACAAAATTGTCAATCCTAAATTTCATGGTCTATTGCAAGAGGAGTACTGTCTTCCTTAAATTTGTTGATGCATCAGATAAGATCAAGGATCATAAATACATCTATGATCTACTTAAAGAAGTGGTGAAAGAGGTTGGAGTGGACAATGTGGTTCAAGTTGTTACGGATAATGGTTCCGCTTTTGTAAAGACGGGAAAAAAACTCATGTAAAAATACAACTTCTATTGGACACCCTGTGTTGCACACTGCATTGACCTGATATTTGAAGATATTGGCAAAAATCAAACTGTCAAGACAGTAATTACGAAGGCCAGACAATTGACGAACTACATTTATAATCATGGGTGGTTGCTGGCAAAAATGTGAGAGATTTGCCAGGGAGACATAGTATGGCCAGGAGCAACTCGTTTTACAAAAAACTATATCGCACTAGATAGTTTGTTCAAGAAAAAATTTATGTTGAAACAATTGTTTACGAATGACGAATGGGCTGAGAATCATTTGAGCCGTTCAGAGGTAGGTAAATCAGTGGAAAAACACGTTCTTGACCATTGGTTCTGGGATCAAGTAAAACATGTGGTGGATATTTATGAGCCACTATATCAAATACTTCGAGTCGTGGATACTGAGGTTGTTCCTACCATGCCGATCTTATATGATTTGTTCCGTATCATGAAACAAAAAGTCAAAAATGTAAGATCGTCACAGTGGGTACTTAGCGTAATAAATACTCGATGGGAGAACACACTTTCATATCCACTACATGCTGCAGGTAAATATCATGTGCTTCATCCTATATTATGCACTTGTATACATTATATGATATAATAATTGCATTTTTTATTTTGTAGCTTTCTACTTGAATTCAAGATTTTAATATACCCGAGGAGTTGGTGAAGATATGACCCTGATTCAAGCGCTGCACGAAGTGTTCAACAAACTTGACCCAAATTCAGAAGGCATAGCCCAATTTGGAAATGAGGTTTAAATAGTATTAATTATAATATGTTTTATATAACTACTATAGTACTACTTACATTCAAATTTATGGAGTATATTTGCAGAATTGTGTGAATTTACAGACCATCTATTTTCGTGATGCGAAAAAGGATTCAGTGATCGTGTTGCGGTTGCATCACGAAATACAATAACCCCAGGTACCTTTTCTTACCGAATATATTCATTATTTCTAATCATTTGGAAAGTATATATGTTTGACATTTATTAATGCTTGTCAGCTGAGTGGTAGGTTATGTATGGCCAATCATCGCTTACACTTCGAAATCTGGCCATAAGAATACTGTCACAAAGAACGTCGTCTTTTGCTTGTGAAAGAAATTAGAGTACATTTGTCTTGATACATACTAAGCAGTAAAATTGACTTGTATATCCAAGACTTGAGAAACTTGTCTTTTGCTACTACAACATGAAATTAAGGTTACGAGATATGGAAGCTGAAAATGACAATGTTGCTGGGTTAGACTATGTTGACGTAGTTGATGTAGCGCCTGACATTGGTGATGAGGAAGAAGATCCATTGTTCCAATGGATTCGGCCTATCCACATGGATGATGCTGAAGGAAATCCAGATCCAAAAGTTGCATCAGCTGCTCGTGAATATGGCATGAATGTGTCTCAAATAATAGAAGAGGATGTTGGTGTCAGTACTGGTGGTTCAAGTAAATCTATGGATACTTCGACAAATAGTGGAAGCAATGTTGGCGGAAGCATCGGTGGTGGTGGAAATTATTATAATTATGATGCTAAAGATCAATTGCAGTTAAGTCCATTTACCGGTGAGGGTGATTACACACATGCAACACAAGATTCTGACCATGGAAGTAGGGCAGAGGGTGCAGGGATTGGTGCTATTGGAAAGAATTACTGAAGGAGACATGCTTCGAATTGGAACCAAGGTGAGAGCTCAAACACTGATATTGAATCACTTTCTATGAGTCTTGACTCAATGAATATGAGCAATGACCCGTACAATGAATATCAACTGTCATATTCTCACGGCAGACATAGCACTTCACAGTTTGATTGGTCTAGTCAGAATCCATTTTATAACCCACTACCTCAATCATCACATGGAGGTTCAAGCATGCATCAACATAGTCAACCATATTGGGTCAATCCACATTATCCGATTTATGGAACTATAGTTAGAAGAAATAAAGAAACCTATGAAAGTTATCTCCATGATTATGCTGAAATTGGTCTAGTGTCTTAAGTTGGCATCAATATTGTTTGACTCAAGATGGCATGTCATCTTATACATTTGAACCTCATAGGAGTTCAAGCTATTACTAGGTCATGTATTAATTTTGTATGATAATTTGTCATGTTATCATATGAGACAACATTTATATAATAGTTTATCTCTAAATTTATTATTAACATATCTTTTTATTTGAAATTTAAGTTCAATATATGTATTAATGTTACTTATAATATTATCTAAAGTACTAGATAGATTTTTCAATTTTTTTACAAATTTTTGCGTAAAAAACCGATATTTCCACCGAAATCGATATATCCGTCGATATATCCGTAAAATAAAGGTACCGATATTTCCACCGATACCAATATTTTTGTCCTTGGTTAGGATAGATTAAAATACAAGACTCATCCTAACAATCTATCACCCAAACAAGTTTTCACCTACAAAGATTCAGCTTCTACATAGGTTGCTCGAATCCACAAGCTGACCCACACAGAATCCTAATAACTCACACAAAGTTACTACCTTAACAACTTAAGACAAATACACTTTGTAAGGATCTAAATCCTATCAATTGAGGACACCACTAAACCAACCTAATATGAATCAGAGTAAACTACTTTTTTCGCTCATTATGTTTGCCGTTTCGTAATTTTGCCCTTTTTGATTTCGGGCTTGCAATTTAGGACTTTCTGTTTTACGGGCTGACAATTTAGGACTTTATTTTTTATCAATGGCAATGTAGGATTTTATGTTTTCAAAATTAGCAATTATTGCCCAATTTCAGCCCGAATTGTTTATTTGGGCTGAAATTACACGTTTTTCGGGCTTAATTTGATGAGGTGGCGAGTGATTATCTGACGTGGAATTTCTCTCTCTAAAACTCGTTTCTCTCTTTCTTCAAATTCAGGCCATCCGGCCACCGATCGGAGCGATTCTTGTGCCTATCTTGAAGTTCTCGCCGAGCCCGTTCCGAATACGAGCTCGGATTAGCCATCCGACACTGCCTCCGCCGGTAATGGGCCGGAGAAGTCGCGGTCATTTATCTCTCTAAAACCTGTTTCTCTCTCTCTCTCTTCAAATTCAGGCCATCCGGTCATCGATTGGAGCAATTCTTGTGCCTATCTTGAAGTTCTCGCTGAGCCCGTCATGAATCCGGGCTCGGATCAGCCATCCGACGCCGCCTCCACCGGCAATCGACCGGAGAAGTCGCTGCCATTTCTCTCTCTAAAACCCGTTTCTCTCTCTCTTCAAATTCAGGCCATATGGCCACCGATCGGAGCGATTCTTATACCTATCTTGAAGTTCTCGTCGAGCCCGTCATGAATCCGGGTTTGGATCGTCGATCGGACATCATCTCCGCCAGCAACGGCCGGTTAAACTCTCGGCCTTTCCCTCTTTCTCTCCTCTCTCTCTCTCTTCGATCTCCATGTCAACAAATTAGAAGCCATGTAAGCAATTTCAGCCCGAAATCACCGGTCACGTGCAAAAAACGTGTGATTTCAGCCCAATTAATCGATTCGGACCGAAATTGGGCAGTAATTGTGAAATTTTAAAAAATAATGTCCTAAAATGCAAGCCCAAATTCAAAAAGGGCAAAACTGTGAAACGGCAAACATAATAGGTGAAAAAAGTAGTTTACTCTATGAATCATGAAAAATTATTTGTTAGATAGAATAGACATTGTTCTTTACAACAACAAAAAAGCAAAAAGAAATGGGATGGCGTTGTTCATCATCTCCATCCTCATACAGTTTTCCACCATCGCCGTCGTATCTCTTGTTCATCGACCGTAAAAAAATCCTTCTTCTTTTCTATCGCACTCAACGTCGATGAACCACCGAATCTCCAAGCTCAGTCTCTCTATTCTTCAGTGCACCACCATCTTCATTCCATCACCATCGCTCTTCCGCCACCTTCGCCCAATCTCCGTCTCCACCAACGCAGCTTCTTCGAACGGCTCTCCACCTAAATTGCTCAGCGTCGGATCTGCACAGCGCCGACACCTCTTAACCACTAGCCACTGCAAGACCATCGCACCATCTCCAGCAAGAATCTGGTCGATGTAAATCCATCCACCATCGCGAGGGCGCTGGCTCATACCGCTTCTAGCTGCATAGCACCACCACACATATGTTTCCCCGGTGAGACAGTCCCCTCCACCATAGTTCACAACCACCACCTATCCAGAACACCAATTCGCCCCCCATCACCACTACACACCACTTCTATACATCTAATTCAACCTTAACTCCCTTTCACAAATCCACCCAGTCGTAGTTCTCCTTCATCAAATTCCACCAATAAACATCAATTCAATTCATTAGTTTCACAATCCACTAACTCCAATTGGAGCTGCAGTGGCGGTGCTTGTGTGACCTTCGCAAGGAAGGATATGATATTCAGTTATGCTTTTTGTAATATTTTTTTCAATTTTTTCTGATTTTTTTTGTTTGCAATATTATGCAGCATTTTCATAAATGATGTGGCTTTTAATTTAGTGAGGTGAAGTTTTTAAATCCAATTACTTTATGAACTAATAGCCACATCAAGCTGATTTGTCCTAAATTCGTCCATTTATGAAAGATATTGTCTCGATTTCAAAACTCGTAAAGATAATGTCCTTAAATGGTGAATGGCCTAAAGTTACTGTTCTAAATTTACAATATTCCCTAATTACTTTATACAATTAGTAATATTTTTTAGGTTGTAGCACCCCGGACCAAAAATGAAGCATAATTAAATAATTAAATATTAAACCCTTAATTGAATTATTATGTGCGTTAATTATGACTGTTTAATTTAATTACGTGTGTTTCAGATACGTGTTTAATGCATGTTTTAGATGGAAGTAGGATTTAGTCACGGAACATAGAATTTTATTTTACCATAAGATGCGTAACGGAAAAACGAGAAGATAGAAATGAACTAGAGGTCAATCGGAGACCCGTAGCTCAAATAACGATAAAAAGGGTAAAACAAGAAGATTTGGAGAAACGAGAAAATGATGAACAGTAATTAAGATATTCTTCATGAACAGTAAAAAGGGAATATTCTGATGAACAGTAACAGAATATTCCGTGAACAGTAATTTTCAAAAATTCTATAAATAGGAGAGTTTTCAATTCATTTTTTCATCATTTTTCCGAACGAGCCAAACAAGCCAAAAAGCGACGAAAATACATAAATCTCTCTCTCCCCTTTGTCTTCTGTCTCCGGCGTGCCGCCGCCAGAGGTGGGAGGAATATTTCAACGTTGTTGGTTTCGGCCGATTTTCGCACACGACGTTCATCTCAACGAGACGAATCTAAGATAGGTCTCGGAATTCAATTCTGATTTCTCGTTCGCCAGAAAATGGCGAAAAACAGCCCTTAAACCCTAAACCCTAGCTTTGGTGCCACCCTTTCTCTCTCCTCTGTTTTCTTTCTCTCTCTACCTCCTCTTGCCGGAGCAGTGGCCGGCGAGGCCACCTAGGAGTGGTGGGGAGCTGTCGGGGTAGTGGCGCCGCCTGGCCGGAACAGTGTGTGTATGTATGCATCGTGCATGCGTGTGTGTTTTAAGGTGTTTTAGTGTATGTGTGTGTTGCTGCTGTTGTGGGCAGCGCCAGGTGGCGCCGCCGTGTGTGAAGTGATGGCCGGCGCTGGTGATGCGCCAGTGAGGTCCTTCGGTGAGTAGCCGGCGATTGGAAGTCGCCGGCCAAGCAAAATCGATGGTGTGTGTGTTTTCATGCATGTGTGTGTGCTTGTTTCTGTGTATGTGTGTGCAGTGGCTAGTGGCGGCCTGCAACTGGGGGTCGCTGGCCTGGGTTACCGGTGGGTGGTGGTGGTCGCCGGCCAAGGCTGAGGGTTGGGAGTGTGTGTACGCATGTGTGTGTGTATGAGAGAGTGTATATATATATTGCATATATGTGTTGGGGTGGCCAGGAAAGGTTGTCGGTGACGGGAGGTCACCGGCCGGGGGTCTGGGAAGGGTCGCCGGCGACTGGGAGTCGCCGGCCGGAGCTGAAAATGGTGGGGTTTGGTTTTGTATATGTGATGTCGAAGGGTTTTGCAGTGAAGTTTCGGGTACTATTCAGCACCGGAATCTGGTGAGGGATGGCCGAAGGTGGTAGCCGGCGGTGCAAGCTTTTCGGCGGACATAATGGCAACGGTGATGGGCGGCGCCGCTGCGGTCGGTGGCACGGGAAGAGAGCGGATCGAGCAGGGTCGACGCCGGGATGCTTGGGCGCGCTGGACGCCGGGCTGCCGAGAAAACTCAACCAGCTGCCGAGTGTCGACACCCGCTGCTGAGAGAGGACGTCCACGCTGCCAAGAAAACTCGGTAGCCGCCGAGCCATGCCACCCGATGCTGCTGAGAAAACTCGGCAGCTGCCGAGGACAAGCACGCGCGGGTGTGGGCCGCTCGGCACCGAGTGCTGGGCGCGTGCGCGCTGGCAAGCGTTTTCACACGTCGATCCGTTTCAAATATTTTCGCTGAGTTGTCGAGAGTCGGGGGTCCAGGTCAAAGTCAACCCTTTGACCAAAATTACCAAAATACCCCTCAACCTTAAAATACTCCGTTTGAGCTCGTTTTAACTCCGATTGAGCTCATTCTTTTTCCGCTGTGACCCAAATTTCATTCTCTATCATCTCAGAGATATGGATTGAATATCCATCCTCACTCTTTCAACTCCAATCTTTAGATCTCTCGATCCGACGCACCTTTAACGATCGTTTTTCCACCGGGATTTTTATAGCTTTATTTATACGTTATTAAGGATCTAAGAACACCATAACGTATGTAGGCTATTAGTTGGATTGAACATCAAGATACGGGATTTGAGACACGAGATCCGAGACACGGGATCTTTGGTACTCGCTACTCACGTGGTAACCACCGAACAAGGTGGGGGTAACTTCTAAACTCTATTAATTTAATGTTTTCCATATTTGATATATGAACTATTGAATTCTATGTGTTGTGTTTATTTGTTGTGATTACTATGTACATGCATACTTTATGAATATTATATATGTGGACGAAAGTCCAAAATCATGTTAAGATGGATTGGTGGCCCATAAAAGCACCATATGTTAAGATGGACTGGTGGCCCATAAAAGCACCATATGTTAGGGATGGACTGGTGGCCAGTAAAAAGCACTAGCAGAACGGAGGTCCATGATCTCGTCCTAGGATGGACTGGTGGCTCGTAAAAAACACTAACGAAACGGAGGTCTATGATCTTGTTCTGGATGGACTGGTGGCCCGTAAAAAGCACCAATGGACTGGTGGCCCATAAAAGCACCATATGTTAGTTGAGTACTCTTAGAGTTGTGTGTCCGTTTTTTTATGTGCAATGCATTATATGTGTTGTGTCTAATTGTTGCATTCGTAAATGTTAAAATGACATAATTGTTTAATGAACTTTAATGTACGAAATTTCTTCCACGAGTGTATTCAACGCACTCACCCCCCCCACCTGTACTCACACTACAGGAAGTTACGAGATACAAGATGCATAGGGAGGATGGTGACATATCAAGTCTTCTCCTTTGGTCTCTATTTCAAAGCTTGTTGAAACGTTGTTTTAAAAATTCACGTTTGTAAAAGATAAATTCTTCTCCTTTTCTTTGTAAAGGATCCTAATGTATTTCCGCTGCTATTGTAAAATGTTTTATTTGGCTAGACGCCGAGGATTTGTAATTGTAAAATCATCTCCTATCTATTTCCAAAGGATTTCTATTTTATTTCATGCATGTCTTTTTCCCCTTCTTTCTTCATGCCCACAAAGAAAACTCTGACAATTTTTATGAAAGAAAACGGGGCGTGACATAGGCTATTTTTTATTTTTTCGAATAAAAATTTCAAAAATCAATGATATGAAAGAAAATATATCAGCCAAACAACCAATCAGTTCTTGATCAATAATAGAAATATCAGAAGAACATTAATGAGAATACACTAAGTTTTTTTCATAATGATGATAAATCAATGATAAATTTTTAAATATCAATTCAGAAATCAAAAATTACATTTTTCAATCATTTATGTTGTGTTTCCATCGATATTCATCAAACATTTTCATCATCTTTTTATTTTCAGATATGTCTATTATCAATGAAAGATTGAATATTTTTTTCCTTAGAGAAAAATAATGGAGGCTTCAAATTGTTGTGAATTAAAAAGGATGATGACTGTGAAAAGAAAAGAACAAAAAGTGGAAGATGGTGGTGGTTATGAAAAGAAAAAATAGATCTAAAATTAGGGTTGTAGAAATGAATTCAAGGTTATAATTGGAATTTTAGAAATAAGATGGTGAACTAAAAAAGATGATGAGTGTGAAAAGAAAAGAACAAAAAGTGGAAGATGGTGGTGGCTGTGGAAAGAAAAAACCAGATCTAAAGTTAGGGTTGTAGAAATGAATTCAAGGGTATAATTGAAATTTAGAAAATAAGATGGTTGTAGTGAGAAATGATAAAAACTCCTATGAAACTGGTGCACTGATCTTAGATCCATGCAATCTGGGTCGACCCGATCCGGTACGGTCCTCCACGCACCGGCACGACCATCCACATGCCCCCACACGCCGAAGAGAGGGTGTCAAACACTTAGACTATTTTCTGCATTTTTTGGGGAAATATGTATTACCTTTATGTTATGACTTTGATACCTTTATATTATAAATGTGTGACTTTTATGTACAAATATCCATACCTTTATATATTATAACTTAGAAAAAAATAAAACTTTTCAACACAATTTGTACTGTATACCTTTATGTGATATCAATGTGACATTTATGTTATATTATGTTACCTAATTGTGTTGAAAATCTTCATTTTTTTTCTAAGTTACAATACATAAAGGTCATGATATTTGTACATAAAGGTCACATATTTATATATAAAGGTCACACTAATACAACATAAAGGTAACAACCTAAAGTAAACAAAAAATTCAAAATTGAAAACATGTGTGATACCCGAGCTTCTCATATATTTCATGCATCATATGCATCTTGTGTTATTTATGTGTTACTTGTGATCTTACGTTATTATAGTTTGCTTTTAATTATTGAATTATTTATATGCTCTTACATAATTGGAGAGGAAAGAATTTTATTATAATTGCTTGAGACTCTAGTGGTGTTGTGAAAACTCTATCATAATTGGTTGAGACGCTAATAATGTTCAAGTTCATAATGTAAATTGTTTAATAATTAATTATATAATTTTATATTAATTATATATATAAATATGGGTAATATTACATATACAAAAGTGTTGTGTGAGCAAATATAAAATTAACAAAATATTAAAATATGGATGTGCATGTCTATTGATTAATATAAGATAAGTTAATTAGTAACATATTACATATTGGTAAGAGTTGCAGAGTTATATATATATATATATATATATATATATATATATATATATATAGTTATGTGGTGTACAAATGCATGCGTATACTATTATATATATAATATCATTTCCATTAAGGTAACACGTGTATGTGCATGTGTATACGATAAGTTAAATCAATGATAAGATAATTTTAATAATACTAAAAGAAATAAAGCTTACCCAAAAAGCCTTCAAGAGACGGTGGTATATTTATGTACAGAGAGAAAAGGTTTGAACAGAGAAGAGATAGGGAAGACGGGGGTATAAAAAAAAGGGAAAAATAGAATTGAAAATTGAGAGGTAAATTAGGAGGTTATACAACCAAAATCCTCGGCAATTCAGGTAAGTAGAAATTCATTTGCAACTACAATGCATAGACATAGTATTTTATGTGTTTACTTGTATTATATGATAACAGTGAATTTGCGTTTCTTGATATTGGTGATTTCTTTTTATGTGTGATTAAAGATGATGCGTTGGCATTGAATTTTATACATATCATTCATGAGCATAGATAGGTGTATGCATAGAAGACATGTTGAGTCTATGTGCACATCATAATCATACAAAGAAACAAAGTTAAAGCAAAGTTGACCACTACTAGTACATCGAGGCCGGTGGCATGTGAGACATGGATAGGCTGGATGTATTCCGCCGGTGGCATGTGAGACATGAATATGGCTTAAAAGTAAAAGTGTGAATATGGCATGCGAGCCATGGTTATGGTTCGAAGATATTGGGCCATAAACATGACTTTAAAACAAAGTAAAGTAAAGTAAAGTACAGAGATTATTGAGCTAGCTCCTTTCCAATGTACTGTGGATGGGTCAAGGGCCCAACATAGTAAAAGATATCAAAGTCATGCATTCACGATATTCTTAAAGTTCTTACAGCCATTTGTATAACAATGCATGCATGATTTCTGCTTACTAAGCTTTAGCTCACCTAGTTTATGCATTGTAGGTGAGCATGACAACGTTTGATGAGCTTTTGGGTCTTGCTAGCATGTTTTGGCGCTCCAACGATGTTTTGGGACGGTGTACATGGATGACGACCTGTGGGACTAAACCTTGGGCTTATTTTGCTTTTGACCGTGTTGGTTTTGTTAAATTTTTGGGATATGTATATAATCGTTGCGCCATATTGTTATATGTTTGGTTTATGGGAACTCTGATGACAGTTGATGTAAGATATTGGCTTATGCTCTGGTATAGATGAGGCGTTGCTTGTGATATGTCGTTTTTGTTAGTTTAAATATATATATATAGTCACTTCTTCAGGGTTTCGCGTTTCGAGTATCTTATAAAATTTAGGACGTGACAACATGTGCCGGCGGTATAGGGTGGCCATGTTGGCGTTGGTCGCGCCGGCGAGTCGAGTGTTGGGTGTGTGTTAAGTATGCACGCACGCCAGGTGTGCGCGTGTGCGCGAGTCGGGCGGCGCCGCTGTGTTCTACATGCGTGTGTGTCGGGCGGCGTCGGGGTAGCGCTGTCATGTGTGTGGCGACGGGAGAGGGGTTTTGGGAAACAGGGGCCAATCGGCAATTTTGTTAAACCCGGGGACCATATCGCAAACCCTAGATTTTTAGGATCTTTACAATCTAGCCCTCCATCTTCTAAAAATCTCGTTTTAACCCTCAAACTTCCGAAAATTTGGTTTTGACCCTCAAGGTTTTGAATATTTCAAAAAGACCCCAAAACTTTTCTGATTTTATAAAAATACCCCTGGTCAAAGTCAACTCTTTACCAGAATTTATGAAAACACCACTGCACCTTTACACACTTCGTTTAAGCTCGTTTTTCCTCCATTTAATCCCGTTTTTCTTCCGTTCAAGCTCTAAGTGTTTCCCTTTCACCCTATGATCACATGTTAAACCTTCCACGCTCATTTCTTCATTCTTAATCTCAAAAGCTTTCACTTTGTTTCATTTACCCTATCGTTTCTTCTTCAAGAGAGAGTTTATATAATTATTATGTGTAATTATTATAATGATGAAACTAAGAAACCTCTTTACATGTGTAGACTCTCAATCGGAACAAACACTTTAGAACTCAATATTTTTATTTACACGAGGGTTACCACCGAACAAGGTGGGGTAACTTCAAATCTCTAAATGTTTGTGTTTCCGTATTTGATGTGTGAACTGTTAAACCTTATGTGCCATGATTATATGTTGTGAATATTGTGTTCATACTATTATATTGTGAAAGGACTAAGGTCCACATTCATGCTACAGAGGGACTAATGGTCCGTAAAAATGCTACGGAGGGACTGGTGGTCCGTAAAAAGCACCAACGGTATAAAAACCGTTATGTAGGGTAAGACGGGTTACTCCCGCACCTATTTACAATTATGTGCTATGCATTCTATGTGTTCTGTCTAATTGTCGAACTTATATATATTTGATTTGTTTAACTATTTAATAACTATTGAAACATAGAAATTATCCCCACGAGTGTATTCAACGCACTCACTCTCATGTGTATTCACACTAAAGGAAATGACGAGAATCAAGATGCGTAGAGAGGGTGGTGTCATATCATGTTTTCTCTTTTTGTTTTTCAAAGCTTGATGTTGAAACAATGTTTTTAATATTTCTCATTTGTAAAGCTATATAGTATTTTCTTCTGATGGATCCTGTATGAGATTTTCCGCTGCTTAAGGTTTCAAATATTTTGTTTCGACTAATGCCGATGGTTTGTATATGTGTTGTCTTTTCTCACAATTTTCCCTAATCTGTTGACTTCCAGTGGGTGATCCAATCTTCTTAAATATTATTTAAGCCTCTTTTAGAGTCTTAGATTAACTAAAAATAATTATTAATTTTTTTTAACTAATAGATTCGAGATTAGTAATTTATTTCATTATAGATGACTAGGTGATGAAGAAGGTGTGACTCGCGAGGTGTAGGCTTGCATTCGCATTCATTTCATTCAAGACTTTCAACTTTTAAGGTGGGGATTTCTATCTATTGTTTGTCTTTATTAAATGTTTTGTGTGAAGTAATTGATGAATTGATGCAATGTGATATGAGGAAAATGATTTATGACAATGTGCTATGATTTATGATCTATGCAAGAGACTTCGCTATTAACCAAGGACCATCAAAGGTCCATGGGTCTTAAATAGATCTTCGGATTTGCCCGCCGTGCTCAGAACTAGCCAGGGACCATCAAAGGTCCATAGGTCATAAGTAGGTCTTTGGGTTGGCCCGCTGTGCTAAATGATTGATCAATCCCAAGATGAGGAAAATATTTTATATGCATGTTGTGATGTTTGTCTTGGTTTTCATTTTGCCTTTAATTTACACAAGCAATGGTATGGATTGAGCTTGTGTTTTGCTCACCCTATATACAAAATCTAACATTTTAGAGTAATGGTATGGACGTGGAGTGGATGCGCGGTGGATAGTGTCATAATTGTTGTTTTCTTTAAATTACTTAGTTCATAAAAATATTAAATGTTTCTCCCTTTATTTTGTTTTAGCATGACAAAATTTAACTATGTTGTGTTTTCTGATGAAAACGTTATTGAATTATTAAACTATTTCTTCCAAAATACCCTCAAAATTTCTACTAAATCAAATCTACCTAAACTTTTGATTAAAATTTGTATTATTTATTTCCTCTGCAAGTATATTTAAAAAAAATTATGTTAAAAATTTACTTATAAATTATTTATTAATGGAATGTTACTTACAAATTTAAGAAAATTGGGATATTACAAAATGGCATTCATTACCAAAACAAGTTTTCAAATGCAAATTAGGCTTTTGCATATGTATGATTTGCTTTGCTTCTTTGGCTTTGGCTTCACCTCCCTCTTCCCAACCATTTCAGCCATGTATTGAACAACAGCCTGATGAACAAGTTTGATTAATATAAACAATATAATACAATAGTATAACTCAAAACATATATGATAAAGAAATTACATCACCTGGGCTCCTTTCTGAATAACATCTCTTGGTGGTACTTCCACTGGATTTCCCTCCACATTCAGCACACGTAATCGACTTAGCTTCCCAATTGATTCTGGGAGGACTCTTATTTGATTGTTATTGCTCAACAACTCCTCCAACATCTCGAGGTTCCCTATGGACCTTGGTAGACTTTGCAAATCCGCAAAATTGTTGCTTACGTCCATCTTAACAAGCCTCGTTGCAAAACACAAGCTCTCTGGTATGGCTTCAAGCTCGTTGAAACTAACATCAAGCTGCCTTAAGCTTGACAAGGATGCCATGGTGGTTGGCAGTTGTCTAATGTTGTTATAACGCGCTGTTATAATTTCCAATGTTTCGATTCTTCCCACCGCCTCAGGGAGTGCTTTCAGCCGGTTATAATCAGCATGAAGCTCCTTGAGTGAAGCGCATCTGCCAATAGCATGCGGGATTTCCTCTATATCATTAGTCTCAACATTCAATTTCTGGAGGTTGACAAGTGATCCGATTGTTTCTGGAAGAACTGCGAGTTCATTGGAGCTCAAATCAAGATCCTGAAGACAAGTTAATCTAGCAATGGAAGCAGGCAATGATTCTAACTGGTTTCCTCTCAGATCAAGATGAATCAAGTTTAGCAAATCTCCAATTGATTCTGGAAGTTGTTGGAGTTTGTTGGCATGTAAATCCAATGTTTGTAATGAGGAAAGTGTTGTTATAGCCTCGGGTAACATCACGATACCATTTTCTGATAGATCCAATGTTTTCAAGCTCGAGAGCTTCCCTATTGAATCGGGAAGCCATTGAACTTGATCTGATAATTTACCTCGAAGAATAAGCTCTCGAGTTCCTCCTTTCTTGGCTAACACTTGAATGCAACTAGCTAATTTTATTAAACTCAGTTTCTCACCATCTTCACCTGCAACAACACCATTTGTTCATTCAACATCAGAATCCAAAATGCAACATTATAACTACCAATCCATCAACAGTTGATACCAAACTCACCATGATTAACAGCCGGTTTAAGACTGGAATCTACGATTGGTACAACAGTTGAAACGCCCCCTGATCGAGCTTTCACGCCACCAAGATCATCCATACGAAAGGATTTCTTCGGCTTCTTCAGATACAAATCATCCTTGCTTAACACCATCACAGATTCCTGAGCATGAAAACCAGAGGAAGCTGATGATTTAGCAGTTTCATTGGCGGAGACAGAATCGTTTGCAGCCAAAAATGAAGCAGTGCTCGTGTTCTTGGGCTTTGTATTCCGAGAAACTGGATAGGATGATCGTAGGCATTCTGAAGCTCTCTGAACCAAATCATCGAACACTAAGTGTACATCCTCGAGATCCAGCAATTTTTGAGCCTCCTCTTTCTGCTTCTTGCTCCGTAAGAGAATCATACTCCGCTGCATCTCTTGCAAAATCGTGAACATTTCTTCAGGCACATCTTTAATCCTGTTTTGCTTCGTCAATTCCTCGATTCTCAACTCATCTTCTCTCTCCACATTCTGGATCAAAATCCTCGCTGCTTCAATTTCCTCGATTCCAGGCCGGGCCGGCAATGATTTATGGATTCTCATCACTTCTTCAACTGCGCGTTCTAAACTCATTGCTGATAACTCAATCATCACTTACTGGAAAATTCATCAAACATACATAATCAAAACAATAATAATAATACAGACAAACAGAAATTCCACTCACTCACTAAGCTTAAAAACGCACTTACAGAGCTCTAGCTGCGACGATGGTGAAATCTAAGAAATTCCCATGGCAGGCTCTGCTCTCTGCTCTCTCTCTCTCTCTCTCACACACAATGGTTGTCAATTTACAGAGTAACAGCAAAAATGGAATGCAATTTGTTGTGAAGAAGAAGGGCTACTTGTTGAAAAATTCCTTTTGTGTTAAGTAATGCTATTTTTACACTAGTCTATAAATATATAATAACATATAAATATATAATAATAGAAGTCATCTATAACTTTTTCTTAAAAAAATTATAAAAATAGAAATCTTTTCTAATATTTTTTAAATTTTAAATTTATAGACGTTTCTTAAAAAAACTGATTTTTCTCTTTATCTATATAATTTAGACGGCTCAATATATATCTATATAAATCTCTCTCAAACAAACTACTTACCTTCATCATTGAAATTTCCAACTGCAGTCATCTTCTTTCTAATTTTTGAAATATATATATATATATATATATATATATATATATATATATATATTCATTATGAATAGTTTCTCCAAATTTCACAAAAATATCTCCCAAAATCCTCTCTGTCTATTACCAAAATAGTTTTTTTTTTATGAAAATGGTGAAAAGCAGATCATCACTTTCACATTACTACCAAAATTTTCAAATGAAAATATTCTCTCCAAAATCACTAATTCAGAGATGGTTCAATTAATATAGAAAATTTTCGTCTACTCTATAACCTCAGTCAAATTCATCTACACTTCCTGATTGATTTTAGGTTTGTGAAGTTTTATGACGAAATAGACATTTAATTTGTTGTAAATATTATTACAAGAAATGTAAATATTTAAATCCTTTCGATGATTCCATTTGTGGCTTCAATTCTCTGTTTGTACTCATTCAATCTTTTCTTTCTCTTGGCGTTTTCAAGTTCAATCTGAATTTTAAATCAAACGTTTTGTTCTCTAATGGAGTTTTTAAACTTCATATTCTGATTGTTTGAGAAATTTATTTGATTTCTGTTTTCCAATTTAGAAATTTTAGTTGTTTTCGTTGCTACCCTTTGTTAAAAAATTTTGTCCTTTGTATACAAGTTGTGGATATTTAGATTTTCCAATTTAATCTTTTCCAATATTTGGGTTTTGCAATATACAAGTTGTGAATATTATTTTTCAAATTCTAGGTTTTAATGAATTGTGTGAATTAAATTTATGTTGACATAATTCTTCAGATTGAGATATCACGTTCTTTGAAATTGTCTGTTCAAAATATATGAGATTGAGATTGTCTTGGTTTTTATATCGTAAGTGAATGGGACTGAGATTATCATAGTTTTTATATCTTAAGTGGAGAGTGCAAAATAAGTAGTAGAAGATGAAATTTTAGTTGTTATCTTTTTTGGATAAAATTTGTAGATTAGATAAGTATGACAATTTTTTAAGTATCTTGCGAATTAGATAAGTATGACAATTTTTTGAGCATCATACTTATATTTGATGAGAAATCACTCATTGAATCTTTTTACTATTTTTTTTTCTCTTTTCATTTAATTTTAAGAACAATGTTTTTTTGTTGTTTTTCTTTTTTTTTTTTTCTCAAAGAATGCTTCTGTATGCTCCATAAACTTTGTTTTTTTTCTCCTCTTTTTATATATTTTTCGTTGTTTTTCTTAATTGGGTTTTCCCCCATAAAATGCTTCTTTATGTTCCACAAAATTTCCTTACGACAAAGATGAATAGTTTGTATCATTAAAATTTATGTTATAGAATATATGTTTGGTAGGTTAAAAAAATGTTTGGAACTTCTCAATAATTTTCTGATATTTAAACTTTTTTTTCCTCAAAAATTTGTCATTATCAATATCAATTGAGAAAATAACAATAATTTCTATTTTTTTAATTCCCCTAATATTCACTTAAATGATTGAAATTTCAAAAAATGGACATAGTTTCACTTTACTAGAAAACAACACCATAAATTGTATTACCCTAAATTATTAATAGCTAAAAATGAAATCACGTTACGATTTAATGAGTTCTTATTTTCTTTAACAATAATATGTATACTTATTCATTACGTGAAATATTATTAGAATTCGAGCCGTACACGACGGGTGTGCCAGTTTAAAATACTATTACAAGCAACATCCAAAAACCAAACGTCTTTCTTTCTCCAAATTAGTGGGATGGAATTTAAATATTTGGATTATTTTAATTAGTCGAAGTTTGGATAATTAAATAAATTAGGTACTAGTTTGATCCAAATTGAGGTAAGAAATGAAAGAAAAGTAGCTATTTAATGACTTTAGTAGTAATGTTTGCAAGAAAAAGTAAGGTCATATCACGTAATTTTAGTGTTTGGAAAGGAGATGTTAAACAACTAGTTCGGAAAATGATAGTTTTATGTTGAGATTTAATAATTGACATGCATTCCCATTTCTTAGAAATAAATAAATTTCAGTCGCACTTATTGAATCTACAATTTGCAAACATGGTGGAGATGTATTGTATTTGAGCTTCTCATATTACAAAAATTTTATACGATATAATCTCACCGATATAATTTTGTGTAATTAAAGTACTTACCATGAATTAAATATATTTTCATAAACGGATATGTAGATTGTGAGTTGACTCATCGATGAAAAGATGTTACGAGAGTTGTATTCAATAATGTTACATAATTAACATTGAAAATTGCAGCAACTACTTAATTAATTTTATATATGGGTTAGTGGAATTCTACCCACAAATTATGTGCATCTTTTGTGATTTGTTCTTGGTAGAATTTTCTAAATTTTGGGATTTGGCATTTTATTCACTAAAGTCCATAAACAATGATTCGTTTGTGTGAGCCACTCTAAACCTTTTTGTCCATAAAAGCCCTTAACATGGAGAGATTGACAGCAAAAAATTCAAACAATGATCAATTTTAGTGGGTAAATTAAGTGCTAATATCATTTAAAGTTAGATAAAATGCCAAAATTGTAAAGTGTAATGGATAAGTTGCAAAAACAAATAAACATGATATATAAGTTGCAAAACCGTGCATAGTTTGATAAGGAGAGTACTAAGGTGCTTCTTTTTTCTTCTTTTTTTTCCCCTATATTCTACACAATATGCTTGCCTAGTGAATAATATATTTTTATGATATCTATTTAATATAAATGGCATAAGTGGTATGATTATATAATTAAAATTTTAAAAGAAAATTTTAATTGCATAAAGTAAATAACAAATTTAGCAAAGTAAAAACACTTCCAAAGTCTTGTCCATAAAGCAAACCATAAGGTTCCAATAAAAAGATGGCAATATAACCTCAATTCGAAGACTTTATACAACCAACACCTCACATACCACTGTTGCAGCTCTACATTTAGCAATTTCTCATTTATCCATAAATTTTAATTATATCAATTTGAAAATTTGATAAATTTATTAACATAGGATTAATTCTTTTTACATGTACTCCTTCTAGCCTAACTTTATCGAAATGGGCATTCCTTCAAAACATTTTATCTGATTAAACAATAACATGACATTTTAAACTTTTAATTATTGTGTCTAAAGTTAATATTGTTATGAATGTGAATATAATACAATTGATCTAAATCATGAGTCTTTTTGGAATTAATTATATAGACTCAAGTTTGACTTGGAATTACTCAATTAAGTACAATTTTTTGGACTCTAAATAGGGGTGTTTCCTTACCTTGTGCCATGGGAGCTTTAGCCCTCCAAATTATTTTAAAAACTCCATTATTCCTATATTTTGTATTGTAAAAATATTGAGTTTTATTATTTAAATATTATTTTTGTATTCAATTATCCCCAAACTATCTACTTACCCCCTACATTAGTTGTCACTCTCCGTCGCTGGTTGTAAGTCTAGTAAATATAGCACAATTTATATATTTACTTGTATTATCTTTCAATATTTTATATATTTATAAAATTATATGTAAATAACTGGATTGAGTTTATCAAACCTCATAAATTATTAAAATTTATGTAAAGTATTAGAATTGAGTTTAGTAAGTTAGCCACTAAGTGAAGCCTAAGTTTATTGACAAAATTGAATTTTGATTTGAGACAAAACATTATATTATTGGATTACAGCACCAGTTTTAAAATTACATCAGTAGGCATGAGAACATTATTTCGCGATTAAAGAAGTTCCAAATAATTTCAAAAGAAATAAATCATACATCCCAATAATATATAAATGATTATAGAATTAAATAAAAATTGGTTAGACAGATAAGAGAGAATAAAAAGCAGAGTAATAAATGAAAGCACGTGTAAATGTTGGGGAAAAAGGACACGTGTTCCAGCCTGCGGTTGGCTCCTCACGGCAAAACCGTTTATGGCAGTTGGAATTGGCTGTCCACTGTGACTGTGCTGTGCTGTGCTTGTTTAATTTATGAATAGGTTTTTCTTTTTTTCTTTGTTATTCAATTCCACGTGCTTGGTTGTCCTCATTTCTCATCTCGTGATATGTTTTGGCCACTCTTGCATGAATATTTTAGATTATGTGACAACTTTTCTTGTTATGAAATTTATCCTAATTTTATAAACTTTTTTTTTTAATAATCATTATCATATAAAAATAGTTTTCTTATGTTACATTAAATTATTCCCAAAACAAGTAGGGGGAAAGCTTTTTAGATGGACTATGGGATGAGTTTGAATATGATTTGTTAACTTTTGACATTTATTTTGTTAATAGTTTTATTTGGAATTTATTTTGGCTAGACTTTGTATATTACTGTGTATTAACTCGATATGCATCCATATTTCATAGATTGGACATATCATATTCATTCAATCCATTATATCAGATATACTTGCTAAAAATATTGTTCTTGAAAGAAAAATTAGAGTAGGTATTCAAATTTGAACTCAGCTCATTGATTTCTAAGTTCATCAAATCGTTGGCTCATAAATCAAGTTTTTGCAAGCTAATTAAAAAACACACACACACCCCCCAGACAGTCGTTCATATAATCTTTGGAATTCATGATAAATTCAAAATAATGTCATACAAAATAGTAAATTATACAGTACAGAAATATTAGTGCATGAATATAGGAAGATTGGCATGAAACAATTTGCAAAGTCAAATTTATTAGATTATATGTGCAATATAACACTAATGTTTGCTTGTAGTAGTTCAATTAGTGATAATCACAACATTTAAATGCATGACATATCAATGATGACATGCATGTGCCTAGAGTCGATAGATAGGAAAGCATTTTACGTATGTCTTAGAAAAATAAGTATTGTATTTTAATCCCACCCCTATTTTCCATCTGTAAATGGGTTTGTCTTCTTTTCTTTTTCTTTTATTGTTTGACAAAAGAAAGAATGTTGACATAGAAGGATTAGAAATAAAGCATTAGTATTTTGCAAAGAGTAGAGAAAATATACATACATAATGAGCAACCCAACCTGGTGAGACTATTTTCCTTAAATTCCTCAGATTCTGGAAATGTATCTGCCGTAATCTGCCATACCATGATACCGGAATCTATGTCACACCATCACCATTATAACATAATAGCATATGCATAAAAGTTGCAATCTATATTCAAAGCATCAGATATCAAAGAACACAAGGAAAAGAGAAGAGGTGTAGAAGACAAGGTCAAGTTTCTACGCAACAGAAAATCGGGCATCAAACAGGGCTTTTTAAGTCTAGGCGGAGTGGAGATCTAAGCATTTATAGGGAATCCAACGAAATACAGCATTAGTATATCCTTTCCCAATTTGAATTACAACACAACAACCATTAATAATGAAATTATGCATAACAATGATAATTTGCAATTGAAACGATGATGGCTCTTCAACCATGATGAATCAGCATTAGGATCAAACAATATAATAAAGTTCAACACCATTGCTAGTTTTTCCTTCTCCCCAATTTGAAATGCTGTAATATTCATTTAGATCTACTGCCAACAAGCTTTAATACTCAATCACTCTTACCCTCTTGAGAACCAATCTCTTGAAGATAATGTTCTGCATCTAAGGCCGCCATACATCCTGCATGAATATAACATTATAACTCTCAGTTTAGATTGCAAACAAGAACATACTAACTAATCCCACCATGTGGGATCAACTACATAGATTATACTGTCTTCGTGTTCAGTCGAAATATATTGTCATTTATATTGAAAGTATAGTAGATATATATAATAAAAACATGATAATGACATTCCTTTCAAGCAAACAAGATGGCAAATAATATTCTCAATCATCAAAGTTATCCCACAGGATAGATACTAAGCATCAAAGTGATTGCAAAAGGTTTAAGTTCGTATCAAGTACAATAGTACTAGTAAAACGAATTTTCAGTGATATAGCAAATTGTTCCTTGTGAGAAATCTTGTCATTTCCTAAACTTCTCCAGACTCCTCTTTGAAACAGGCGATTGCAATCACTTACTTTTCTTGATTATAAACTACCTATATATTAGAACTGACCACAGTTGGTACCTAAGCAAATTATTAACATAGCATATAACCTAATGCCACAGTGATAAATTACTCTTTTATGGTATACATTTCTTTATATAGTTCAATGAAGTTTTCTGCTGTTCAATATTCAATAAGTAAGCTTGGAGTACAGCTAAGTAAGAACTATCACACGCTCAGGACTTAAAATCATCTTTCCAGAAAAAAGATTATAATTGCTCTTCTCTGAAATAATACAGATTGATTGTCTCAGACAAAAGGTAACATATGAAGAAAGACTTTAGTTAAAAGAAATTTGCTAAAAGAAACTATCTGCAGGTTAAGATTCAAGATAAGCATGGAAAAAGAATAATTTCTGTGAGAAAGACGAACAAAAAAATTCAAGAGCTACTAATCAAACAGCACCACTAAATCTCATCGTAACATCCTTCTTATGAAATTATTAAAGCCCAAAAAAAAATTGAGAATGAGGAATAAGACCCATCTATGAACTACAAAAGAAAAACAAAACCATTAAATCTCCAACCAATAGTAATGATTTACACATAATGATAGGCGATAGCCATATTGTACTCTGAATCTACAGCTGTATAATTGTTTTTCCTTTGAGATTGAGAGATGCTACAGAATAAAACTAAATAGGGATTAATTAGAATGAGAGCATTTATTTTTCATCCATGATTCCCCATGAAAAATCCTCCTTCACCCAAAACTGAAATGCTTTTTTTTTTTTTTTAACTTCATGTCGCCCACAAATAAATTAAGCATCTAGGATCCTTGTCAGGCAATCAATTTTATTTCAGCCTTCACTCAAACCTCTTATACTTATCATCAATGCAGAGAAAATTTATACAAATCACAGCTCATCTGTACAGGGTTATTTTCAAATAATTTTATCCTTCCTGACTCAAATGGAAAGCAATCTTCAAATGCTCTTTCTAAAAGAGCCAGCCATTTACTTTAATAGGATTAAAACTCTAAAATATATCCAAGCTGATGGGATCATCAAGATCATTAAAGGCGTCAAAAAAAAATTGCGTAAGACTGATAAGATCTAAAAGAGGTAATCATGAGATTAAAAACTTAAAAGATCAACGCAATGAAGAAAATTATGGATGTTAGGGTGTTAAAGACAGTATTACAAGCTTCGAATATAATGAAGAATGAGCCCTAATGAGGATTAGTACAAGCCAAGAACCTACCGAGGGTTTAAGAAGCATAAAATTGAGAAGAAAAAAGGTTCAGAGTGGCAGTTGAGATTTGAGAATAATTACAAGAGAAGTATCAGGTAGAACAGATGAAGATGTTAGGAAAACTTGAAAGAAAGTAATGAAAGATATACATATGCTTTTCAGGACTAAAGAGATTGCTGGATCTTATCAAAGTCAACTTCTTGTTTAAAATCAGGCTATCAACATCGAGTACAAAGACGTCAATAAAATCTGTAAGAATAAATTGAGTGATTCTATATGAGCAACAAGAAACTGTGGTGTGGCACACACTGTGAATGCCTTTCCAAGATAGGATTCCAGATATAGTCATCCATAGACTCAAATGTATTAAGTTTTAACAAATGAGAATGAATCTTTGAGCAGCTATGATCATGTGATCTGGATGAAATTTCTGAAACGTTTCTATAAATTAGTGACATCATATACTTATGTAAAGCCACAAAAACAGCGATACGCATCAGCCTGTGGTCCATGTTACTAACCCAATACAAATCCAAGACCCAACAAGGAAAGGCACAACTCGAGTAAGAAGACTTCCATGTTGGCTAAAGGATTGGTATCAATTGACAAAGCATGCTAAGGGATGCAGAGGTAGTTGTAAGTCAGAGGGAACAACAGGAATATATGAGCATATTCTACATTGTATTGAGTAGCTAAGAATTTGGTGTGATTCTCTTCCTGATTTTCTCGTTGTTATGGCTAATTTCTGAAATTTCTTTCCCTCGCTGTAATTACTTGCTTTCTTAATGAAATCTGGAGATTTGCACTTACTCAAAGAGTGCCTAATTTACGTATATCGTATCAAACAATACAATAAATGCCTTTCAAGACAAATAAGTAGCCAACAATTTCTTAAAGGGGACATCTCAAAAACTAGCCACCAGCTATCAACATTGAATAAACAAAGTACTCCCAGGGATTATGATTTGATTAAGGCTTATGTTTCAATTGCAATTGGCACCTCACACAAACTTATAATAGGAAAACATACATTTAAATGTTGCTGATTGGCACTTAGTCAGTAACTTGCTCAATTTCCCTATCCTTAAGTCAAAACTCCACATGTTAGAGTATGCTGCCAAGCTTTTATATCTTTACATTAACTTCTACATTGTCTCTTTCACAGACTTTTGTATAGAAAATTACTAAAGAAGTTATTTAGTATTATTTTCACAGTTTTTAACTAATAAATCAATTGGTTAAGTGTTTCAATATTGCAATAATAAGAGCTTATATAATTGTAGTGACAAACAAGGCAGTACACTACTTAGTATTTACCTCATTAAAGTCCTACGCTACATTTTAGAATGATTTATTTAGGTGAAAATTAAGGGTAATCTCACATTCCTATTTTCAGTGATTAGAGCCTTTTATATTAAGAGAGATGAGTTTGTAACTCATGCGAGTTGACTCCAAGAGGCTCAGAATTGTTTTCAAATCTCCTCGTGTAACTTTCTATGCAGAATCCGATGCATTCAGGTGATGCCTAGTGATCCAAGAAGTCACCGGTATTCTTTTCTTTTCAATACACTTCCTAAATGCGTATTAGGCACCAAACCTACAAATGCAAATATGGCATAATCCCAAAAGTATCAAATCATCTCTTGTTTCCCAAGTAAACCTAATCAACTTTGGAAACCTAGGAAGTAAGGAACTTCCATTGTCGACTCCGTCTTCATTCCCAACTCCTTTATGCATTTCAAGGAAACATAATCCTTACTCCATAACAACTCCCACCATCTAGACCTAGTTTTTATAGACCAAAATTGCTAAAGTACATAATTACAGATCTCCAAAAGAAGGCATATTCTTTTCTTGCCTAATTGATTTATTTCTCCAAAAGAGTAATCCCAGTTCCAAATACAAGGCATCTATTCTATTTATAGCTATCTTCCTTATATAGGCATTGAGATTCTTTTCATTTCACACAATGTTAAAATCAGTAAATAGTGGACAATCAATTAATGTCAAACCAGAGCAACTTGAAGAAAAAACAACAGATCATAAGTTTTTATGAACCAAACGAGTGACAATAATAATAAACCTAAAACCAATGAAAACATAATATATTTATCAAGTACTCACCACTGCCAGCAGCAGTAATAGCCTGCCTGTATTTCTTATCCTGAACATCACCAGCAGCAAAAACACCCTTGACGCTGGTAAGCGTAGAACCGGGTTTGGTCTTCACATACCCATCAGAATCCAACTCCAACTGCCCATCAAGGAACTTGGTTGCAGGTTCATGCCCAATTGCAAAAAACAACCCAGAAACCTTCAAATCCGAAACTTCCCCACTCACCACATTCTTCACCTTCAATCCCCCCAAAGTCCGTTCTCCATAGCCTTCCGTCACAGTCGAATTCCACAAGACCTCAATCTTCGGATTCGACAATGTCCTGTTTTGCATGATCTTCGAAGCTCGAAATTCATCCCTGCGATGAATAATATAAACCTTCGAACCATATTTAGTTAAGAAGTTAGCTTCCTCCATAGCAGAGTCACCACCACCGATAACAGCTAGAGGCTTGTTGCGAAATATAGGCGCAGCGCCATCACATACAGCACAGGCGGATATCCCCCTGTTCCAGAAAGTGTCAGAGCCCGGAAAATTGAGCCGTTTAGCGACGGCGCCAGTGGCCACGATGACAGAATCAGCAACAACAGTTTTAGAATCAGAATATATCTTAAAGGGAAACCCCGAGAAATCAACCCTAGAAACAGTTTCAGTGAATATTTGAGTCCCAAATCGAACAGATTGGGCGCGGCACTTGTCCATGAGTTCAATCCCCCCAATTCCTTCGGGAAATCCGGGGAAATTCTCCACGTCAGTGGTAGTGGTGAGCTGTCCACCGGGGGCGATGTCGTTGGCCATCCAACCTTCGAAGAGAACGGGCTTGAGCTCGGCGCGGGCAGCGTAGATAGCGGCGGTGTGGGCGCCGGGGCCACTGCCGATGATGCAGAGGCGGGTCTTGAGAGTCTGGAGATCGCTTTCCATGGCGGAGAACTTGGGGGAAGGGGCGGCGGCGGCGGTGGTGGTGGTGAGAGTGGCGAAGCCGATTAGGTTGCGGGCTTTTTTGAGAGTATTGAAGAGCTTAGAGAAACAGTCGTGGCTCATTTGTTGAACTTGAAGCTGAGTATATAAAAATGGGCGGCGGATTCTGAAATCTGTGAATTGAATTGAATTCAGCGGGTCAAATATTTTTGGGTTGGAATATAATATGATATAGGGAATGGGTCATGGGTAGGCCCACATCTCGATTCTTAATTCTAATTCTAGGGTTTTGTTGAGATCGATGGTGCAAGTTTGGACATGTTTTGGAATTCATATTTCTAATTTTCTATTTTTGTAATCTTGAATGGTGTTTGTTTTACTCATAGTCATTTAAGATAATCATTGAATCTTAGGTTTTTTTTTTTTTTTTTTTAAGAATGTATAAACAATATCATTTAAAGAAACACAATTTTCATACTATTTTAATAAACCTTAATATCAAACTTCAATATTCAAAATGTGATCGGTCATATATATTATTTTTTCATATAAAAAGATACAAAATAGTACACAACGCCAAGAATATTGAAATTAAATTGAGATTTAAAACATAAGCTAGTTAAATTATTATGGGGTTGAGAATTTCAACACGAGATCTAGCTCAGGGTTAGAGATATATTCATCATTAGGTTAATCCTATAGATATATAATTGATATTTAATTTAGAGAAAAGGTTAAAAAAAGGGGAAATTTTCAATTTTGGTCCTAAAGACGTTGTCCGTTTTTAGTCCTATTAATTTCTGATCATTAATTTTAGTCTTACAATTGAAAATTTTATCCAATTTAAGTTTTTTCTTTTTCGCCGGAATCTCTATTTCACTACCAATTTCCTGCGAGTGAGCCACACTCGCCCCCAATTTCAACAATTTAGTGAACTTACACTGATGTGGCACACTTTTTCCTACGTGACATTTATTTTTGAATTTATTTAAAAGATAAACAAAAATAACGAACTCAATAAAAAAATTGAAATAAAAATAGAAAACATCCACAAGAAACATGAATAAGAGAAAAACCTCAAAATTCCCAATTCAACCAAGAATCCTAATTCCCCAATCAAACCAAAATTCTCAAATTTTCACCAATGTTTGATGTTTCTAAATCTCAAATCACAACCAATAACCCTAATTAATTGGGATGGAAAATTTAGTCTCAAAGTATGTTTGCAATAACAACACTCAGTTTTGGGGATTTCTCTCAATCCAATCCTTCAAACTCACCAACTTAGGCTTACAACCATCCTCCATCTCTAAACCACCATTTCTCACTCCACCATTAACTTCCACCCGCACGACGATGAAGGAAAGTCCTAACTCGTGAGCCTCATCCATAACTCAGCGTACAGATCAGTGTCGTCCACCTCCACCTGTTGTTCGTCGCTTACAGTCACACCAGCCAATTCTTCCCCAACCTTACCCCAAGCACTTGAGTTTAACAATTTCCAGAGTGTCAGCCCTCATGAACGAAATGCGGAGGTGTAGAGAGAGAAATGAACAAGAATTTGAAGAAAAATAAGTGTGAAACAATTGAGCCCATCTAAGAAAAGGAGCGGAGTTGGGAGTTGGGTTTTTTAAGGCAACGATTATTGGTTGTGATTTGAGATTTGGGAATTTTAGGGGGATTTCATGTTTTTGTGTTCTCGTGATTCATTTTGATTTGGGGATTTCTTCATGTTAATTTTTTTTTGTTTTTTAATTAAGTTTTAATTTTATTTTTCTTTTAAGTGCAACTAATGACATGACATATGATTTGGTAATTTGGATGAAAAATAAATTCAAAAATAAATATCGCGTATGAAAAAGTGCGCCACATCAGCGTAAGTTCACTAAATTATTGAAATTAGGGGCTAGTGTTGCTCACTCACTAGAAATTGGTCAGGAAAATGAGATTTTAGTGAAAAAAAGACTTCAATTGGATAGATTTTTCAATTGTAGGACTAAAATTGATGATTGAAAATTAACAAGACTAAAAACGGATGTCGTCTCTAGGGTAGGACCAAAAATGATTTTTTCCCATTACAAATTTCATTAATGCATGGTTCTTCTTAATTTTTTTTTTTTTTTTGTAGTAAATCTAATATATATTAAAAAGGAAAAAAGAAAGAGTTAAAAACAAGAAAAGATGTAGAAGCATGAGCAATTTATAGGTTGACAAGTTTTTGGAGGAATGCATGCCTCATTAAAGCCGCAGTACACAAAGATTTAAAGGAAAAAACCTCTTAGATGCATTGGTGAGTTGGGTTTATAATACCACAACTAATCAAGTCTCTATGTACTCCCTTTTGTTTATTTTTCAAGCATTGTTGTTGATCTTCTTATTTATATTCATGTTTTTCATTTTTAGGAATCTGTGTGAAAAAATTGGTGAGAAACGATTGGATTTGACAGAGAACAAAAGCAAAAATGCCTAAAAGTTCATATTGGTCCCAAGTGGTGTCCGAGGTTCAGAGGGGGGTGAATGAACCTTGATCGATTTTGAAAGTCTGTTTAAAACTTACTGTACTGCAAGTTACTCGAACTTGCAGCGCCAGTCAATTACTGCTTACATCACTAGGATGCAGTGCTGTACGCTGTAACTTAGAGTTTTATACGCAGAAGAAAAAATAATGGTTTTAAGACACAAGACTAGTTTTCTCAAATATGATCCTTTTCAAAACGTTTTATGCTTATGACAGAATAGATATAAAGGATAAAGCGTAGAAAATAAAGCGATAAAACACTTATGGCTTATAGTGGTTCGAAGGTGGTGTAACCCTTCTACGTCCACTTTACTGCTACCTCGAGCAGGAACTTCGTTAAGTAAGATTGATTTACAGGACACTCCCAACAATCTATCAACTTACAAAGTTAAACATCTACTAGAGTCCAGCGTCCACACAGCAACTGCAAACTCTAAAGACAAACCCATAGGGTTTCACACTCCCACACAGGGAAGTTGCCTAACACTAGACAACTATACAAACAGCAAGGATTTCTCCTATCAACTATTCGACACCTAAAACAACCTACGCACACAACTATAAGGTTAAAAAGAAAATAAATCTTCAGCTGTTGAGAAGCAGTCTTGATCTCTGAGAGCTCCTTTGTTGTTGTAGATTGCTCCTAGAAGGTTGAGTGACTGAACATGTGAAAGCTTGAAAAGCTTTGGATGATATGTGAGTTTCCTCTTGACTTTGTCCAGTAATTTCTTCAATCAGCTACTCCTTCTATTTATAGATCTTGAGAGTTTTATCCGTTGGGGATATCCATTGAAGGAGATATCTCCCATTTTGAAATTAAGCGTATACTAGATCAAAGGCATGACCTGCATTAAATGCAACTTGACTTGCATTTAATGCGGTGGTTGCGGCTCGCAGCTTTCTGCAGTGCGTCAGTCCACGTGGCGTCTTGGCATTGGCTTCGTGTCTGCCACTTTGATCTTCTCTAGAACGACTCTATTTATTCTTGCTCGGATCTTCGTTCCTCGTACTGCATTTATCCTTCCTCGGATTGCAGGATACTTCTTCAGTTTGTCTTTGGCGTTGTGAGCTTCGCGTTGTATCCTAGGTCTGCTTGCAGCTGTTTGTCCTTTACAGTGCTGCTGTAACTTAGACCTTCTTGCAGTATCTTCATGCAGTACTGCTATATCTACTTTCTTGCAGCAGCTACTTGCCGCCCCTTCAGTATACAACTTCCTTAGTAACCTCTGCTGCTGTAACCTGGATAGGTTCTTTTGAGCTTACAGCAGCAGCAGCATCAACCTCCTCATGAGGTGTCTCAAGCTACTTTAGCGGTTACCTCAGCTTTTCTTCGAACATCCTCTAAGGGTACTGTTTCAACAGCTGCCCTTTCAAAGGTCTTCTCATCCTCAGAGTGTTATCAGAACAACAGCCTCGCCTGAGATCTTCAGCAAGGACCCCGTCTTCTCAGCGGGTCCTGTATTCTCAACAGTCTCTGCTGCAAGAATGGATTCTTGCAGCTCCTGTTGGTTTCTTACAACAGTTACTTGCTTTCTGAGTTCTTCTTTCAGAACAGCTTTCTCACAACCTGCTGACTACTTTTCCAGTATCATTTCTCCTTTTTACTAAGGATACTTCTTCTAGCTTGTTGTTCCCTACAACATGCTGATCCTTAGAAGTGTTCTCTTACTTCTTCTAAGGTTGGTTTTCCTTGTATCTTGGAAAACCATTACATGATCTTTCCTTCAGTATCGATAAGCTTGTGATCATGTAATGTGGAAACTAGGTATCAATACCTTAAGCAAACTGTTCTTATCTTGTTGTGTTTTTGTGTTTTGTCTTATCAAGATAACTACTAAAATATCCCAGCAGTTCAAATGAGAGGTCGAGAATAGAAAGAAAACAAAAATATGAGGAGATAACAATAATAAATAAATAAACGTGATGGACCATGGTCTGGTCAAAAAGAGACCGCGGTCTAGCGCTCAAGCTAAATGTGGAAAATGTGGATACTAATCATTTTTTGTAAAAACTCCTTGCTCTATTTAAGAGAAACTCCATAAATGTTTTAGAGGAGAAAACATAGTTCTTAAACTCTAGTTTTGATCTTCTTTTCTAAAAATAATTATGTTTTGGGAGAATCATCCATAGAAGATTGTTTTTTACACAAAATTGAAGATTACAAGCACACGGTTGAAGAAGACGATCAATCTCTTCACCTCTTTGTTGGTAATTGTTTATTTTGAAGGAAAGAAACTCCAAATTCATCCCACCACCGCACCCACATCACCACCATGCCACCACGTCGTCGTGCTACTGCAATTTTCAGCGCACTCTCTCAATCTCCCTATCTCTTTATTCGTCTCTGATAAGTATCATTTTTATATGTTTTTACGTACATTTATGTATTATTTAGAGTACATTTGGTACATTTTCATAATGATTTATATGATTATCATGTATAAGTTCATTTGATAGCTTTTGGAGTTAGTTTCATGTTTTTAGTGGAAAAAACGCGAGTTTTGGCTTATACACGCAGATCAGGAGAAATGACACAACTCTTGATATAGAAGTTCAAATTGAAAATTTTTAATTTTATTGAAAATATAAGGAAGATATTTACAACTTTCATATTGATCACTTCTCCTAATTCTCTCTTCAAGAAAGCAGAATATTTAGAGAAGACGAAGGCTATGACATTCGGTTTCATCCCGACATGGATTTAGTATTTTGGCCATAACTTCCTCTTAAAAATTGATATTTAGCTGAAACTTATGGTAATGGAAAGCTAACTTCAAGGGCTACAATCTTATGAAAAATACAAAGTCAAATTCTGTCGTGTTGACTGTGCACGGTCCATGCTATGGAGCACGACCATGCTAAATCGAGCAAAGAGTTTATGCGGTGGTGCACGGGTGACCGTGTCATGGGGCACAACCATACCCGAGTGACTCGGATTGGCGTAAAAACTCAATTCTTGGCGTATTTACACTTCTAATCCATTTAGGAGTTCCTCGAGATGTTATACTTCGACTTCTACTTGGTTTAGGAGATATTCAAACTCTTATATAACCATGAAATTGGTGGAAAAGATGCTGACATAATAAATCATACACACACATAGAGAGGGAGAAAAATCAATAGTTTGAGAAGCATCTGAAGGAAGAGGCGAGCATGATAGATCCTATTCGAATGCGCTTTAAAGGAGATCAAGTGGACCAAAGGATTGGAGAAGCGGGACATCACCTTTCCTAGAGTTTTTCTATCTCTTTCTTATAGTTAGATTTTTTGTTTAGATATGATGTTTTACCATTTGTCTATGAGTTGTTTGATAATCATGTATAGCTAATTTTCCAAGGTTTCTAAGATTTATTAGTAGTTTAATTTGAATCATTATGGATCTTTGATTTTAATTCAAGTTCTTAATTTGTGAACCCTATTTGTGTATTTATGTTTTGATTGTTTGTTTGATTGTTCGACTGGTAATGAGCATGTTTAAGTAATTGAGTCAAAATTCGGGAGATGAGATTTAATGGTGGAAAATAAACACATGACACATAAGTAGAATTAAATCGGGAGATTAATGAACTTATGTGATAAGAAATCAATCTTAGGTGCTTTTGGGAGTTAGTATGTTTTAATCAGATTGAGTAGAGATACCTTTGGTAGCATAATAACCAATCGGTTAACTAACTCGAGAGAGCTGTTAATTTGATATTTTTGATTGTTCATATAGGGAGAATAATTAATGAACTTGGTTGGTCAAAGTGATATTTTGATGAGAATTAGATGAAAGCATGTCCTAGAATCTGTCTTCGTTATATTGATTTATCGTGTTCATTAGTTATTTTATTTTGTTTTTATTACTTATTTGAAATATCGATATTCGTTTGCCTAAATAAAATTAGGTGTTGATTTTGGGTAATCAATCAGTTTTAATTTGATAGTTTCTGTGGAATCGACCTTACTCACCACTTCTACAATCTACACCGTACACTTGCGGTAGTAGCTAAAAGAATTTAGTGAACAACCTCTCTCTTCAATAACAATATATTCTTTAATCCTAACTCTTATACTTTTGAGATTTTGTTTAAACTAGCAAAATTATGTAAAAATTAAATGAATTAGGGTTTGTATTTGCCATGTTTATACTTGAGTAGAGTGAATTGGTTGTCATATTCCACTTTGTTTATGGAATTTTTGTTTCATTTTCCATAACTTTGAATATGAGATACTTTGCTTACTTGTGTTAAATCTGAAAATAAAGAGGTAATATATATTTTTTGATATTTGTTTGGAGTTGAGAATGTGATGGCTAGTTAAATTTTTGGATTTGGTATTGATTTTAATAAAGAATTATGAATGAATCAAAATTGGCAAAAATTATGCTCATAAAGTGTTTGATAAAAATTTGGTAGTGGTTTATTTTAGACACTCAACAAAAATGATGTTTATATATTTGTGATCGAGTATCATGTGATTTGAGTATATTGTCATGATTAAAGTCAATACGACACATGCATTCATCTTGTTGGTCTATTTGCCCATGATGCGGTAAAGATTAGTTGTTACCTAGATTTAGGGGATATGGATAGCGTTTTGTGGCTATTTGGAGAGCATGCTAGATTGTGTTTACCTATCATCCTCCATCTTGTCACCTCATATTTTTTGTTTATTAGGTACTAATGGTTTGAAAGTCCATTCCAAATATAAGACGTGTGATAAGGTCTCAAGAGAAAGAATAACACACCGTATGTCACCCGACATGAAAAATACACTATTTGCTCTTCCCATTGATGGATGTCTACGCTCCGAGGAAGAGCTAACTCGCTATAATCTCATTCAGGACAAATCTTTCATCTATGAGCAAGAATTTCCAAAAGCGGTAATGATGTCTTATCTAATTCTTGGAGCCTCTACGAGTATTATGGGTTCGAAACACTCTTCGACCAAAAAGTCCCAATTCATAAGGAAATGGTGATCGAATTCTCACTTAAAATGTTGTGAATGGCATATTGTTAGCTTGAGTGGGTAATAAGGTCATACATGTGTTAGTGGAAATGATTAATGTGATATGGAGACTTACTACCCCACCTCGACCAGATGCGAATCATGTTGACGAATTCAAAATCTTCCATGAAAACTCGAATAAGTTGCAACGGATGACTAAAAAGTTTGTTACAAAGGGAATTAAGTTAAATCACGACATGCACTTGCTATACATCTCATCACTGATGCCCGATCATCTTATCACCTATCGTAGACCACTGATAGGGCTTTCGGAGCATTCTCTTGGGGGAACTTTCTCATAAACCACTGATCGAACTTTCAGAGCATTCTCTTTGTGGAACTTTCAGCCTTGGTGGAACTTCATCAAATTGCTCATTTTCATACTTAGCTTTTGAACATGGTCATTCATAGTATTCACCCTTTGATTCACACCATGAATCTTCTCTCTTATCTCCTCTTGGTTTTTCAGAAGTTGTTTTTTATTCTATAGGATTTGTTGAATTGAGCACTCGAGGTTAAACCATAGTCAATCCTAAAAGGAATTGAGTCATCATCCTCTTGGGTTGTGCTACCCCCATGCTGGCCTCCTACATCTTCTGGAGTTATAGCATCTTGTGGTGGATTTATATCTTGATGAATGTGGCGATATTGTCCCTCAACTTGCCTTATACCCAATTTAATGAATTTTTTGTTAAGTCATGGCTTATCATGAGGATAAATGATTGCTCCAATCAACTTGCACAATACAGTCATAGTGCTTGAATGTAACAAATTGGTAATCTAGCCATTGGCAAGCTTTTTGATGCCTGAATAAATGATGTTGCCAAAATTAATAGTCAGTATCTCTTTTATGGAAAAAAAAATGACCTCTAGGCGATGAATTGTGCTCTTACTACATGTCTCGGTAGACATAAAATGGTAGAGGTCAAGATGATTTAAGAACTGGGCGTCTATTGTGAGATGTGTGGCAAGTACATGTGTGACAATCTGTCATTCGCAATAATTTTAAGTGTACCATAGAGTTCGTTCACATCTTTTTATGAATCAAGACTTCTTAGTCGAAGAATGTTTCCAATCCATAATGGTTATAGAGGCTCCTGAGGATTGAATGAGATAATATTACCGCTTTTGGAATTCTCGCTTATAGATGAAAGATTTGTTACAAATGAGATTATAATAGCGAGTTATCTCTTCCTTAGAGTATAATCGTCTACCAATAGGAAGAGCATTTAGTGCATTTCTCATGTCGGGTGACATATGAGATGACGTTCCTTCTTCTGAGACATCATCACGTGTCTTACGCTTGTAATGAACTTTTGAACCAGTGGTACCTAAAAAATAAAAAATATGAGGTGAGACAAGATGAAAGATAATAGGTAACACGATCAAACATGTTCTCAAATCCCCAAACCTAGGTAACAACTAGTCTTTACCACATCATGAGCAAGTAAACCAACAAGATGAAAACATGTTTTGTAATGACTCTAACCACGGTAATATACTCAACTTACATGATACCTAATCACAAATACATAAAAATCACTTTTGTTGAGTGTCCAAGTTACCAAGTAGAAGAAATCTTTCAAACATTTTATCAAACATCTTTATGAGCACAATTTGTCAACTTAACTTCATTCATAATGCTTTATTAAAACAACTACTGAATCCAAAAATTTAACTCACCATCATATTCCTAACTCCAAGCAAACAGCAAAACAAATCTATTGTCTCTTCATTTTTGAATTTAGTACAAAATATACAAAATAACTCATATTCAAAGTTATGACACATTAAACAAAAAATCCATACACAAAGTGGAATATGTCAACTAATCTATTCTACTCAAATATAAACATGGTAAACACAAACCTTATGAATTCAATTACACATAATTTTGCTAATTAAAAGAAAATCCCAACAGTAGAAGAGTTAGGGTTAGAAAATACTTTGTTATTGAAGAGAGATATAAAGAGAGAGTGTGTGTGCGCGTTGGTAGCAGCATGGTGGTGTTGTGGTGGTATAAGGGATGTGAGAGTTCGATTGAAGAGTTTAAGAGGGAATGTGAATGAAGTTGTATTTGTTTGTTCTTTATTTCAATTTTTTGATATTTTTGTAAAAAGGGAGGTAGACCGCGGTCAGCGTACCATAACTCTAGTGAGCAGGGAAGTTTTCGTAATGAGGCGGACCACGGTTTGAATATACTGACCATAGACATCGGAGAATTTTCCCAATCAAGTAGGACACAATCTGAATACATTGATCTGGTCCATTTAACTGTCAATCCTTTGATTGTCTGCGACTACCAATCCTCCAACCACCAGATAATTTTCAAACTACCCATCTCTATTAAGACCCTCACAATCGGATGTAAATCAACCAAGAAATTGTTTTCCTTTCACTTTTTAGCAAGCTATAACCCGAAAATCCCTCCCAAAACACCAATATTCACCACTTCCCTCACGGGCAAAAACCATAGCTACCCCAAGTTCTCAAATTTTTTGATCTTACACAAATCATGACCAGAATACATGAAACTTATATCGAAAAACTCTTCTTCCAAAACTCTTTCAAATCCCCAAATCAATTTTTCGCAATTGAGCTTGATTCAAACTTGATTTCAACAAACTACTTTTTTTTTCTTGATTTTCTGTGTTGGATGGGAGATCTTTTGGTGACAGATTCCAACCAAATAAAGATTGAAGTCGAACAATCAAAGTTTTCCAATTTTTCAGTAGTTTTAGTGTTAGAATACTAGCGAAGCTCCATTTTTTCTACAGTTGAAATGGAGTTCTACAGATAGTTGGTGGAGAGAGTTTTTTTTTTCTTGAATTTCAATATAAGTATTTATGTTATTTGATCCAAAATCGAAGATATTTCAATCATTTATCCGAAAAAATTAGGGACATTAATGGTTATTCACAAAATGTCATTATAGATGCAAGATTGGGTTAAATAAACCCATCAATTTTGATGGGTTTATATAACATACAAAAACACCTTCTTAAACCCACACTATTAATCATTGTGACACGGGTCATGGATTGACATGAGCCTTTAACCTATAAACCACACAATGGTTTGAGTTGGTTAAAAGCCCCTAAACTCATCCCAACTCATGAACAACAATAACCATTAATAGTTATGTTGTCATTGTGAATTAATTTATTATGCGTTTTGTAGCCATAAATATTACCAAAAGCATGCTAATGTGTTCGGACAACTTGATTTGTCACCTAAAAATCTATAATTAAAAAACTAAAAATTATTTTATACTTGTGGATTAAATCATGACCTTTATTTTAATTATAATTTCAACCAAACTTTTGGATATCATACATTTCATTTCCAAAACTTCATAAATCGAGTAGAAATTCATCAACAATTATTTTATTTTCATTTTAAAAAGAAACCAAAGCCAAAACACCTCCAAAACATTAGAACCGTCATCACTTAATTGTCGAAAAACTCAAGGTACCTCTCAAGCTTAAAAATCTGACTTAATTGTCATCATTTTATTTTTTTTCCAAGCATATATTTTTTGTAGAGTAGTGGGGTGTGTATTTAATTGGTATTATTTTTTTGATATTTCATAAATAAAATGTCTTTGAGGGAGGACATTTGGCAACATTGTAAAGCTCCATGTGCCATCACTTGAGAGAACCAAACCTCACTTTTATTTGGTATTAATTTTTTGATATTTCATAAATAAAATGTCTTTGAGGGAGGACACTTGGCAACATTGTAGAGCTCCATGTGCCATCACTTGAGAGAATCAAACCTCACTTTTATATATATAGATCCTCGTTTGAACCAAGCCCTATTTGCTAAGAATTGTTTGAAATTCTCAAACCAAATTTATTTTCTTGATTCTATTGTCATCTTGAAAATCTCAAACCAATCTACTAAGAATTATTTGAAATTAAGTGGAATGATTAAAATAATGTCATCTTGGACGTGTGATATTTTTTTTTAAATTTACATTTTGGTAGCTGACTTGTCGGTCTACACAACTTTTCAACAACTTCAAAATCAAATTTCAAAGTAAGTGATTCGAATTGTACAAAATATCTAAAGCCATGTTTAATTTATTTTGCTAATTTTAAAAATTTTTGGTTAAAATTACAAATAAAATAAATGTTGTGGTTTAATCGACAAGTATAAAATGATGTCGTTTAGTTCATGTGGATTTTGTTATATTTTTATTACACATTGGTAGATGACGTTTCAAGCTGCACAAACACGTCAACACATTCAAAATAAAATGCAGGTGATTTTAACAAATATCAACTCATAAATATATGGATAAAAAGAGTCATGTTTGTCTAAATTTCTACATTTAGTATTTTATCAAATTAATAAATATAGTTCATTTGCAAATTAACACATCTCATTTATGCTCCTAGATCTATTTAATTATTGCATTTGATAAGGGCAATAGTACCTATTATTATTATTTTTAATAATTTCTCAAGCAGAAGACTTGGATGTTCTGATATACTTAGGGGTGGAGATCGGACGGATCGAATCGGAAATAGGGTGTTTCGGAAAAATTTCAAAATTTTTCGGAAATGAAAAATCCATTCCGATTTCGGAATTGTCGGAAATTTCGGAATTTTTGGAAATTTTTTCGGAAATTTCCGAAATTAAAAAATTCAGAAAATCGGAAAAATCGGAAATTTTCAGAAATTTTCGAAAATTTTCAGAAAATTTTAGAATTGTCCCAAAATATCATATTCTTTTGAACCAATAATACTTGTGCTGTTAATAGATTTTCCATTAACCACAATAAAAGAATACTGACTCACATTTAAAGGAAAAAACATAATTCAACAGTATATCATTTCATTTTCTCCAACAAAACATCTAACACATTTTAATACTCAACACATCCTCCAATTCCACAGCAGAACTTCCAACAAAACAATCTCCTCATTCAAAATTCTTTCTTTGAGGACAATCTCTTCATAATAATTGGAAATAAAAGCAAATGCAGCATAGATTACATAGTAATCTCTTCATTGAAAGTAAGAACAAAGTACTTGGACAAAAATCTCATAATCCTAATCAACATCAAATATTCCCAACAGCACAAATTCAAACACAATACATTTGGGCCACTCAAACAGTTAATCTTTGGAGCTCTTCAATACCTACAATGAACAAATAAGAAAAAATATTATGATTTTTCATTAAAAATAATAGCGATCATAAAAAAGACTTAAGTAAATAATTAGAACATACCTTTTTCAATTTCAAAAAGAGTTTGTTCTTTTTCTTCATCTTCAACATTTGACGAACCGCTTCTCAACCAATCTTGGGCACACACTAAAAACTCTACCATTTTAGGTGTCAATGAACTACAAAATGGATCAAGTACTCGACCCGCCGAACTAAAAGCACACTCCGAAGCAACCGATGTGATAGGAATGGAAAAAATATCTCGTGTCATTATTGCAACAGAACGATAAGTTGCAAACTTTCCTTGCCACCATCCCAAAATATTAAAGTTTTCACAACCATCCTCTAACCCATCATTCAAGTACTTCTCCAAATCATTCACCGCCTCTAAAGTAGTCTTCCTTTTCAATTTCGCTCTAATCTCATCCCTCACATTACTTACTTTGTTAGCATCCTTGTTTGTCGAACCATCTTCAACATTAGAGCTTTCAACATTCACAACACTCAAAGACTCCGCCTTGTAACATTCAAAAAGGCGTGACATGAAGCTCTTCACATCCCTCACAAAATTTTCAACCTTCATCTTTCTATTCTCCATGGTGAGTAAAGGATCATACTCTAACAACTTATCATACCAAAGCTCTAAATATTCCACCTTAATTATTACGAGGGTCCAAAACAACCGACAAAAGAAAAATTGGGTTCAACTTATCAACCTTACAATATTTTTCAAAATTTTCATTCATTTTCATTGCCATGGAAACACGAGTATAATCATCGCTACCCAATTCCCGAATTAGAAGCATTTTGACCTTGGTCACCTCATCAAAATATGTGAGAAGAGACATGACGAGAAGTCGAAATATGATTCGTTAACAAGTAAAATTCTTCTAAAAATGTGTGCAAACTTTTCAATTTATCCCAATCATAACTCTCCAAAGCACCCACATTCTCCAATTCATTTTTGAAATTTGGATCTTGATCCTCAAACCTATCAAATGCTTTTTCAAGAGGTAAAGCCGCATTTATCATATGATAGGTTGAGTTCCATCGAGTTTTGACATCCAAGCACACATTCTTTTTATACCCCATTTTTTCTTCTTCAACACATTTTTTAAACATTTGCAAACGAGATGGGCTACTCTTCACGTACTTCACACTTTTCCGAAGACGCTTAATACTTGACTTAATTTCATCAATTTCATCTCTCACAACAAGATTCATGATATGAGCAAAGCAACAAACATGAAAAAAACTCACCCCCAAGCAACAACATGTTTCTTTTATTTAATCTTTTCTTCAAATCTTCCACACAAGTGTCATTACTTCGTGCATTATCAAGGGTAATACTCATAACCTTTTCTAAACCCCACTCTAATAAACAACTCTCCACCGCCTTTGCAATCACCTCACCTTTGTGTGGATGTGGAAGGACACGAAAGTTAAGAATTTTCTTATTAAGGATCCAATTTGAGTCAACATAGTGAACAGTAAGGAAAATATATCCAAGATTTTGGATAGACGTCCACATACCGGTAGTGATGCATACCCGAGTGGAATTCTCTTTCAAAAAAGCTTTCAATTTTTCTTTCTTCTTGAAAAATTGTATAACAATCTATAGTTATAGTAGGTCTCTTGACTACATGAAACTTCGATTGCATTTGACTGTAAAATTCTATAAAACCTTCCTTTTCAACAATAGAAAATGGAAGCTCATCAAGAATAATCATTCTAGCAAGAGACATACGACACTTAGCTTGGTCAAACTTCCAATTAGAAACTAAACCCCACTTAGCTCATCAACTCATCGGGTAATTCCTTACAAACTTTATAATGATTCCACAATTTATTAGTTCACATCAATGTAGGAGAAGATATCCTCATATGACAAAACTTGCACTCACAATCCCCAATCCATTTTTTAGACTCTTCATCATTAATCTTGTCAAAAAAATTCCATACCAGAGATCGACCATGATTGCCCGAAAGTCCTGATTTTGAAAGAGTCTTTTGCTTCTTATTTGTCGTTGCAGAGCTTGCTTGAGACGATGACATACTTGATGCCTTGGTGTACTGAAAAAACACACTAAATTGAATCAACAAACCAAAATAAGTAGAATCAAAACTTCCTAGAATTACCATCAGTGCAACTGCTGCAATTGAAAGCCTCATCTGTAACCCAATTCAAAAACTTTTATCAGTTTTCTTTGATTAAAAAAAGACATGGGTAAAAGAGTTCCATTGGACATCTCTAGGCTTCTTTATTCAATATAAGTAACAGACTACACACACTAAGGAAACTTATTTGAAATCCAGTTTTTTATAATGAAATTATAAGCATAACCCTAAACAGTCCAACCCCCCAACACACAGTAATTATCAGCTAAACTACAGATTTGCCTCATGGGTTAATCCCAAACTCGAAAGCCTCCAATAAATTGAACCAATGAAAAGTCAAACTTCTCAGGGATGATTCCAGATGAACAAAACGAAGAAACATTTTGAAATTAGGTGAAATACGCCTCTTTTCTCTAATTCAAAAAAACTGTCTAATTATTCCCTGCCTTTGCAAAGTAACAAACCAAAATGCCCTAATCTTCAATGTAAGAGCATAAAACTAGTCCAATTAAAGATAAATACCTCGATCTTTTCTTGATTCTGCCTGGTACTTCCGATTCGAAGATGAAGATGGAGAGAAAGCAGTGGATCTGGAATGGCTTTGAACCTTTTTATTTTTTTTAACCTTTAATTTTTTTAGTTATAAAATAAAATTATAAATACTATATAAATACTATATTAAAATTTTTACTATAAAATTTATATGAATATTATATAGTATATAGTATAAAATAAAATTATAAAACTATATTATAAACTATTATCATTTTGTAAGTAATTATACTTATTAATTCATATTTATTAAGTTATTTTTGTTTTAGGAAGCTCAAATCAAATGAATATTTGAATCTATATTATGATTTATGATAATGCTTTGTTCGAAATCCTTTAATATTTAAAATACTTGTTTTATAATTTGTATAATTTTCTTTGTCATTATTCCTATTATATAAAATGTTATCATTTTTAATGAAATTTATGATATATTTATGGTATATAGTATGTAGTATAAAATAAAACTATAGTATAAACTATACTATATACATATAATATATAGTATATAGTATATATAGCATAAAGTATATAATATATAGTATATAGTATTCTTCTATAGCATATAGTATATAGTATATAGTATGTAGTATATAATATAATATAATTAAAAAACTATAGTATAAACTATAATATATAGTATATATTATAAAATAATACTATAAAACTACAATATAAACTATAGTATAGAGTATATATAGCATAAAGTATATAATATATAGTATATAGTATTCTTCTATAGCATATAGACTAAGTATATAGTCTATAGTCTATAGCATCCTGCATCAAGAGCAAATCAGAGCATCCTGTTACTGTCAATCTCTTTCCATGATCAATATCTGATATTAATTTGCACTAGATTATAAATTCTTACATTTTCAATTTACTGAAGATTAGTGAATCTCAAATGGCTCATTGCTTCAGTTTACTAAGGGATATTGACACTTCCAGAACTCAATGGGCTGTTAAGGTTCGCTTGGTCCGATGTTGCAATCTGTCTACTTTTGGAAATGCTAATAGAATCGGTAGTGCTGAGTGTGTCTTTCACGACAGTAAGGTATTAGCTAGTTGTTAATTTCAGTATTTCGATGTTGGTTTAAGCTCCATAACTAAATATTAATAATAGATTCTATTAACTTACAGGGTCAGCGAATTCATGGTAGCATCAAGAGTGAAATTATGCAAAGATTGAATGTGAATTTGACGTAAGACAATATTTATGCATTAAAAAACTTTGTGGAGACAAATAATAAGATGAGATTTAAAACAACAGGAAACCGCTACATGTTGATTTTATCAACACCACAAAAATGAGTGAAATCTTTGAGCTTGATTTCCCATGCTATATGTTTTTTAGTCAGGCCATGTGTTGAAGTATGCAATGTTGGAGCTGTGAATGAAACTGAGATGTTGGGTAGTTTTTCAATGTTCCTTTTCTTTTTGCACTTCAAGCGAGAAATAGAGTACATTGTGGATGAATTTTTTATTTAGTAGATATCATTGGGAGTGTTTTGAGCATTAATTAGCCTAACTTGAACTAACAATGAGCATGAGACAAAATGGATAGAGGTGGTGTTGGAGGATCATGAGTTAGTATCTATCTAATTAGTTATTTGTTTGTTTATTTATTTAGGCAAAGTGTGTTTATGTATTTTATTTATTGTGTTCAGCCATAATCATCTCAGTTGCACACTATGGGAGGATTTTATTGATATAATGATGAAGTGTGTTAGGTTGGGTGGTGAGGCTCCAATAATGATCATGTAGTTTGGAAGGTATAAGCTCTATAAAGGTAATAATTTTTTCTCCTTATCAGCTCAGTTAATGCAATAGTAATTTACTATTCTTATTTATTGAGTTGGATAAGAAACTTTGTTCTATTTGTTCATAATACATATTCTAGTTAATGCAATAGTAATTTACTATTCTTATTTATTGAGTTAGATAAGAAACTATGTTTTATTTGTTCATAATACATATTTTGTGTCTGTCTCGACTACTTATTATGCTACGAAATTAATTCTTGATGGTGACTTGAGTGAAGTTGTTGCGTTTAAGTCAAAGTATGTTATTTATCAGTTTATTGAGGTTTTTATTTTTATTTTTTATACCTAAGGTGGTTGCATTTTAAGTGTACGGTTTGAATGAATATTGTTTTTTTAGGTTTGATAATGGAAATGATGGAGGGGCAGGTATGAGGGCACTGAATTGGGATCCTATTGGGTTGGCTGGTGATGGTCAACATGGTGTGGGTGGTAATGTTCACACCATTGAACAACTTAGGAGCATGGGAGAGGTCTGATATATGTTTTTTTATTGATGATTAGAAGTGTTTATATTGTGTGTTGAATTGTGGTCTTGAATTTTGAAGGTGGGGACATTCTGGATCAATGCTCGGATTGTTTCAATTGAAACACAAGGAGGGCAATGGTGGTATCTATCATGTCCAAAGTGTTTTAAGAAGTTAAGCAATGTGCATTCTCGATTCTACTACACTCACTGTGACATGTTTGATGCATCAGGGACTCCAAGGTTTGTTATCAACGTTCTGTTATCTTTAATATCAATAGTTCAGCAATAAGACTGTATTATTTGACTTTTTTTCCTCTCTATTATAGGTATAAGATTCAGGTTTTGGTGCAGGATACCACTGATAATGCCTCGCTCCTACTTTGGACTAGCATTGTAGTGATTTGATAAGGAAATCAGCAACAGAGTTGTGCGATGAATACTCTGATGATAGTTTGAATTGCTGAAATTGTATTTTAGTAGTTAATTTTTAATGTTGAATAAATTATGACTTTTGTCTACATTGCGGAAGTGGATTTGTTGCCTTATGAGATCAATGACCTCTTGGATAGAGAGGCTTTATTCAAGGTTGAGGTTACACCAGATCAAGTTTCAAATTTCTATGGAGCATATGGTGTGAAGAGGTGATCACTGATTTATCTATTTTTGTTGACCAATTGCTTGCTAATCTGGTAATTAGAACTATCATATCATATAGTTTATCAGTACATATTTAAACATATATTTGTGTTTTGTATTGATCTTATAACTTCATTTAATAGAAGCAAGACCCTTTGATCAATGAGTCATTGATAAATGAGCCAGACCCTTTGATGAATGAGCCAAACCTTTTGATCAATGATCCAGTGTATGATATAGAAAGTGAAAAGGTCTGCCTTGAATTTTTAACATTGTGATATGTTTTTTTTTATTTTAGGCGGGTGTGGTTTCAGAAGATGGTTTGAAAACTCCATTAAAGGGTGTTGGAAGCAAGAACACTGGCAAGGAGAAGTTGATCGACAAGTCTGTGAAGAGAAAGTTGCTTGATGACTTCTCAGCAAGTGCTTCTGAGAAAAATAAAGTTTCATTAAGCAGGATGAGTGAAATGGTTTCAAGTGTTTGTCCTTACAAGATTCTCTTTTGTTATTTTTTTTACTTTTTCTTAATTTGGGATCAGTGTTGACATTAAGACAGTGTTTTTTTTAGTTTATGGTAGCAGTGTAGCAGGTCATTTCACTTTTGTGGGGCTTCAATTCTAGGACCCTTAGTGGTCTTATCTTCCAAAATATTTACTTGATGATTCTGATTATGGATTTAATGTTAATCTTATCTTTTATGAAATATCCTTTGTTGATCATTTTTGTTCTTTTACTGTATATTATTTATCAGTTAGTACATTATATTGTTGGTTGGATATTTTCTACATGTCCCATGGTTTTGATTTACTGAAAGCCATTTAGAGAATAAGTTTGATAAATATTTAGTTAGTTTCAGATATATATAATGGTTACTTTTGTTGAATAATTTTGGCTAGGATTAACATTTTATGACTTAACACCTTATGCATGCAAGTTAATTATTCAATAAAGTTCACTTAGTATACTAATGTTAGTTGTTTACATAAATATATTTAGTTGATCAAGTTCTTATGAGCTGTACATTGAGCTTGTGTTAAGGTAAGAAGCTAATACATGAGAGAATATGACTGCTTTATCAGGGAAAACGATATTAATGTACTAACTCTTGTAATACAGACATGTAGAGAATAAGAAATCAGTAGATTTGTGGTATGACATGGTCAAGGTATGTGTGTTGAAGTTCAATTGCTATTAATGAACACTATTTGTTTTAACCTATTGTGACCAAGTTCACATGGAAGTATCACATTGATTATCATGTTCACATACCAACTAATGTTATTGTATGAAGGTCATGAACTGAGGAGTTAGGATACTTAACTGATAATGCATTGAATTCATGGGTGTTCTGCTCTTCATCTGCCAGCATTGTATTTCACATTGTTTGTCCTATTTGAAAACATAAAAACAGAAAACATGTACTATTAGTGTCCATGCTTATTGTAGTCCCTGTAATAGTCATATACAGGTATCCTGATAAACCTATAAATTGATTTATAAATTCTGAAAATAAAAGTTTATGTAATCATTCTGATAATAAGCTCATGTTATATCTCTCAATTCATGAAGTTGCATGCTCACAATTTTTTTTGGTTTAGGCAAGTCTTTTAGAACTTGACTATCAGTGGTTCACGTGTCTATAAATTAATGTTTTTAGGAGTTTTGTCTATTTTTTTCCTGAAACATCCATAAATTAATATGACATCTACACAGAGTATTGATTTATTTGAGGTTTGTACATATTTTATTATGAACCTTTTGCATTCATTTTAAGCTAATCATTATAATGATTCTATTTTTAATACCCCAGTGTATCTCTATGTTCATTATGAGTTAATTGTGTTTGTGATTTACTCCAAAAATACTGATCTACTCAAGAGACATATTGCATGCATTGTATTAATGTTCTTCTAAAGGATATTCAACTAAGATATGACTTTGCATTGATTGTTAGAATTAAGATACTGAATAGTAACTATATTACGATATGAGAAAGATTACAATATATACACTTATAAACATGAAATTTGCAAGAGTTGGTATTTCAAATTAGATTAGTTTGGTAGTGATTTGTTTAACTTACAAAATATAAGGTTAGTAAAGTTAGTCAGGTGTGGATAGTATTACAACATGAATCTAATGTCAGAAATCATTTTCTATAAAAAAAAAAAGGAAAAATTGGGTTTGGTGCTTTTTTTTTAAATTTTTCTGAAGAAGCTTAGGAGTTACTCTTCAGCTCATGCGTGCAACTTTGCAGAATCTTTTTTGGGCAGTGTTACAATTGTGTGCTAATATATATAGTGTGTGTGTATATATATATATATATTCAGTTTAGAGTATGACTGTTAAATACATATAATAATATTTGTGTTTCACGTGTACCCATAAATTGTGGTGTTTTATGTGCTTTAACAGTTTTTTTAATATCATCTTAATAGCTAGAGATACATTTTATGTTAGACCTTAGGCATTCCTAACAAACTAATGATTATACAGGTGATGTTTCTCCATATAAAATTATCATGTTCATAGTGGGTTCATTTACTTACTATTTTTCTTAAAAAAATAGAGACACAAACAACAGGTATTTAACAGATGATCTTCAGCCACATTCAATCTCTGGCAGAAGCTTTGTGATGGTTTAATATAGTTCAAGAATTTGGGAAATATTCATACATAGGTATGAAGAAGATTACATGATCTACAATTATAAACAAGAAACGACCAAGGGATGATCGTCTGAATCAAGGTTAGTTTGCTAGTGGTGATCTATATTATAATCATGTGAGTTTTGCTTACTATCTATATGTGTTTGCCCAATGCATGTCATGTTGATGTAAGTTGGATAGTGCATAACTAGATACATGAAATCAATAGAAATTTTGATGTGCAAGATTGTTTAGGATATCTATGTTCCTGTGTTTCAATATTCATTTAATTAATATTCTATTATGTAATTCATTGTGGTGTGTTGGTGTCTTAATTTGATTATGAATGCAAACATATATATACTTCAAATCTATGAACCCCTCAATCTACATGAATTTTATATAGTACGTGTCATGAATCTTTCATGTTGATTTTATATACTTCAATATAACTTATAGATGAGGGAAAATTTTGATGTGGTCGAGCTGTTCAGACACCATCAACATATGAAGACAACATAATCTACTTATTAGATTATGGTATATGCAATGGATAGTTCATTGGATAATGTTGCTAAATATAACTTTAAGAAGTTTATCAATTAACAGCTTGACATGAAAGTTAGTAGTGCATTACAGTTTGCTAATGATCTTTCTTTACAAGAGGACCGTTTTAGTTTAATTAATCAATTTATTCAGTTGGTGAGTATATAAAACTGATAAATGATAATAAAAGTAGTATAGTGACAGTATGCGAGATATACGAAGTTTGATGAGTAGTATGAAAACTTAACTGCGGTGTGTTGTTTGGGTAGTACAGTTGTGAAGTACGTTGATCATTTTTTTCTCATTAGTAGATCTGCAGTCAAGTTCTTTATGTTGGTTAATAGATACAACATATTTTATAACAATACAAAATAATTTATAATCTAATGAATTTATTTTATTGGACTCACTGGAATTATCTCTTTACTCAGGCATCAAATGATTGTTATGCTAATGAATGGTTTTAGAAGACAACAATTAAGTATGAAGAGAGATTAATCATTGTAACTTCAAGTTCTTTAGTAAACTAATATACATTTTATAAAAAATTAGTAAAGCTAAATCTAGGGGAGATGAGGCTGGCCATGATTAAAAGATTATAACAATAAGATTACACTGATTACAAAGAGCTTAGGATAATATTTATTTATGGGCTCAACTTTTCTTTTAATGTCTGATCGATGCAAGGTATCTTTGAAGCCTAAATGAATTGCTACAATATATGTAATGCAAGTGCGTAACGAAGTTGGTTATTATAGATAAGATGATTACCTTGAGTCTATAATGTATTTTGATAATGGGATGTCTTATATCCACAGTTCGTCATTCATTTCATCCTGCATGATGAACAATTAAAGTTGTTGATTCAGAGTACAATTAGTAAAAAAAATATGGATATAAAGAATTGAGTAACAATTCTCTTATGTATGGAGTATTTTTTAATCATTATATAGCTTGATATAAGATCAATAATCCATAACCAACTTACATTGTTTGTTAATTAGTAAACTGAACATTTTCTATATAGTCATTGAATTATAAAATGATGAGCGATTCATTTGCACACTCCATCCTTTGGTGAATTATCAAGTTTGCAAAGGAAAGAAAAAATTCACTAAGTGTATAGAATATTGGTTTGTTCAAACTATTGAAACAATTCAATCATCGCTAATTGTGATTGATCATTATTTTGTAATTTTAATGTTAGTGATGTATATTTTCTAATACTATATAGAGTACATGAAGCTTTTGTATGTTAGCTATCTTTTCAGATTGATGGTATATATACATGTTATTCTACTCATTATATTATATTTGGGTTAATGTTCTTTGTGTTGTAGAATCATTTAGTTTTTAGTGAATGTACAACTAATCATTAGTCATTTTGACTTAAAAAAGAAAAAAATATATATATACATACATTTCAATCAATATATAGATGGTTATAATACACAAACTTACATTTGATCGCACTATATTGGGCAATGAACTTCAAAGATCAGTTGATTAGACAGTAATGCACATGTTTATCTTGATTTATCGTATTTAGGTTGTTAAGTTCACTAAACTTATACCCTATTTTTTAGCAATGTTTTTAGTTCCTACACATACAGGTAGTTTGAGTAGATTGTTCTAATTAGTGCAGGTCAATTGTTGTATTTCTGATATTTTTTTGAAAGAATTGAGTAATTTTACACGGTGTTGGTTGACTGTAACATAATCTATTAGTTAATAGTTATTATTAGAACATATTGTTGCAATAATACTCCCAACTTTGGAGGATTTAGTGTATTTTCTCTAAATAAACTTAACTTTTTACGTAGTTTCTAATCAATACATGTGTGTTTCTCAATGGTAAATTATCAACTATGAAGAAATTATTCAACTAATTGTAGCCTGTTTACATATATTGAGAAATATATTGATGGTAAATATTATGTGATTGTAGCTTATTACCTTGGATCTGTATTGCATTGTGTGAATGATTTCTTTCAACGCTTTGTAGATTCAGCCTACCTAATTACATTAGAATTAAAACTATCAATTTTGATTACCAACAATAAAGAATACTCTAATGAACAATAACTCTAATTAGAGCTCATATGGAACACATATCATTAGTGAACTAAGAAATCGAATCATGCATCCCACAAACTACCTAAGCCATTATTGTTTAAATCCATAATAATGGATTATATGATAAATCCAGGAATATAGAACACATATATTAGGTAGGAAATTTTTTTGTCAAGGTTGAATTCGTGGGCTTTGAAGGTAAAATGAATGAAAATGGCTAAATTAATTTCAGAAAGATCATATCCAATAAAAGGCACACATTAAAAGCAAGAAAAAAAATATAGTTTCAGACTATCATCGCCTATCCAAGAATTTACGGGCTAACCTGTGTGGAGGATCGTGTTGATTCTATGTGGAAATTACATAGATCTACATGATATGAAATGTTGGCCCCAATAATTCAAGTGAATCGAGAGATCAAGTGTTAGGACAATGGATCCATTGAAAAATCAAACACACCTTTGACTTTGAGTCCAGATCCTATCTACACCATTTTGAGATCAGAAATGTGAACTATGAATGAGAGAGTTCGTATATTTCCATCAGATCTAAGTATATATAGTATCTCTCACAGGGATGGGATATGGAGATCAATTTAGGTGGTGTTTGTTTCATGAGTTTAGGTTGGTTTGAGATTATTAACCAACCTAAACCCATGTTTGGTTTAATGGTTTGAGGCCCGATATTTTCATTGGGCCCGGGGTTATGAATTGGGTTTAGGTTGTCTTATAGCATGGTTTATAAACCCACCATTCTTGGTGGGTTTAATTCTGGCCTAACAGTAATGAGGGAGAAATTACCACACTATCCTCACTTTTTGTGTCCAAATGACTGATATGCCCTTACATTTAAATTAAACTACATGTGTGTCATTAGATATAAGGACAAAGATCCCCCCAAATCAGCCAAACCCTAGCTAGAATCTCTTCTCCTTATTAGCGGTGATTCATCAGCTGAAATGTAGAACACCCTTCGAATACCATAGCTCCACCACATCGGCAATTATTGTTTGTGCACCGCCATCTCCGCTTAGCCCACTGAATCACATTGTTTGAAGAAATGATTTATACTGCACGTCTGAGTGAAGGCATAGGAGAAGGAGAAAAATTTGAGAGCCTACTTCAAAGATGACATCTGTTTAGTTTAAAACATCTACAACTACTCTAAGGTATAATAGATTTATGTGTAAAGGATTATGATAAACTTGAGACGTAGTCTCAACTTATCTTATCTATTAGATATCATTTATCTTGTTTATATATCTAGATTAGTTTGTTAGTCGACATTTGTATATCCCTTGTATCTCTCTCTAACAAGTAGGAATTAGTTATCTCTCTTGTATCTATATAATGTAATTAGCAAAGTGCAATATATTCAAGTTTTTCCACCTTCTCTATATTATGTAAGATTTAGTTTCGATTTTGTGAAAGTTGTTGCTATTTGTAGATTTTTTTTCGATATTTTAGAAGAAGTTTTTATTTATTTATTTATATTTAGTTGAATTGAGCTATAAAGATAATTCAAAATAGAAACAATTTTTTCTTTTTGGAAATGAAGGGTAATTTAGTCTTATCATCTTTTTTATCATTCTTAACCAACAAAACAAATATAAAATATAAATTAACCCACATTTGCAAACCCATAATCATTCAAACCAAACATACAATTTAACTCAAACCTACTACAAAATCTACATACCAAACACCAATAAAACATCATTTTTGTCTTCAGTGAACAGTACAATCCCACCATTTTTATCAATTTTAACAAACTTATCATTAAACCAAACGGGCCCTTAGGGTTCATTATTTTTGGGCTTGAAGATAGATGTAGAGAGTGTTGACACTGAGTTCATTGAATTGTGAGCCTGTAGGTTAGGTCATAATGGAGAGGTGGAGCCTCACAGGGGCTTTAAGTTTTCATTAAATTCCCAAAATTTTGTAGGCTTTCATAATTTGGTGGTGTTTTGATATGTTTAAACTTATTTTAACAATTTCTTTTATTATATATCATGAGTTATATTCATTGTTTTGTTGTATTATTATAATTGATATCAAATTCAATAATTAGTGTTATTATGTTATGTGTGATATTATTTTTATCTAATTAGAATTTTACATTTGTTTCTATTTTAGATTAAATATTTTCCAAATACTATTGCATTATCCATGATTTAACAATGTTCATATGCTCGGTATGTGGGTTTATTTATTTCATTTTATGTGTTTCTTTGCTATTTAATATGTTTGTATAATATATTCTTTGAAGCAAATGTCCAGTATATAACAATTATAAATTAAATAAAATTCAATTTTGTAATGTTTTGTGAAAGAAATTACTATTTGTGATATATTTTTTAGTTTATATTCATAAATACGCAAGTTTTAATAAATATTTTATATTATGAATTTTTTACACTATTTAACATATATTTTAAAATTATAGGAGATCTACTGAACTTTGTGTTAATTATGTTTTCTGATTATGTTCACTTATATAAGATAAAATTAATGTATGAACAATAACATATGAACATTTTCAATGAACTGTTAGTGAAAATTAATTCGTTAAATAGACTTTATGATTTTAGTCATACTAGAATTTAATATATCTTATAATTGTTTATGCAATTTTATGATAGTTTTTAATGTCGCTTTGGGTTACGAATCCTCTAACAACATTAGTAGATATTATTAGTATTATTTTATTTACATAGTATGTGATTTTATATTTAGTTGTTGCATAGCATTTATATTTTCAAAGGGCCTTAATATGGGTTTTCTGTATGAGGGCTCACATACGGATATTCATTAGAATTCTTGATACATTTAATAATTTTTATGATGTTAGATCTGTTGAAAAATCTTATGAAAAGTATATATTTTTAGATAAATATATGTATTACCTATTTTTCTTACAAATTACTTATAACTTAATTGTTGGATATCATTATTTTGTGCATTATTTGGTTTTGTTTGATTGTATATAATATTCCATAGTAAGTAGATTGTTTGAATTTAATTATTTATTTTCATATTGTTGCATAATGTTCAATTATTATTGTTTCGATATTGTTATATTGGGTAGTACAAGCATATAGAATTTTTACTTAATACATTTATGTGTTGCAGTAGAAAATTACACCGAGTCTGGAAGTAGTTCTCATAATTGTGTTGACCGAGCTTATATGTCACGTCCCTTGATTTCTTTAAGTGATGTGACAAATGGTGAGTAGCTCAAATTATGGTTGGATTTATTTTCTTCATCAGTTTATATTTTTTGTGATATTTGTTAATTTATTGTTATGCAGTTTGCTTTCATTTGGTTCAAGGAATATATTATCATGTAGTTCCGTATTAAGTTCCAATCCTTCATCTCAACCGAGTTTTAATGTTCCAAAATCTGCTAATGGAACGACATCTACAATTATTAACTTGACAAACGAGGAATCTATGTTTGATGATTGATCAAATACAACCACAAAAGGTCTTTGCAGTTACCAAACATGGATAATAACACTACAAGATTTGCCAATAACGACGATATGCCTTTTGAAATTTTGATGAGTTGAGTCTTATTATTATTTTTATTTTATCATTAGCCTGGTGTTTAATATTTATCACTTAAGGAAATTATGTGTTTATAAGTAATCTATTTTTTTTTTAATTTTTCTTTGTAGTTGAAAAGATGTTGGATTACTCTATTTATTCGGATATTAAACTTATATATAATGATATTTTAATTTTTACATCTTTACAGAATACTAGGATGTTGGTGATCCAGTTTACATGTGTCATTTTTGTGGTGCTTTGTTTTGGTATGAGGAGCGACTACATTCATATTTTAATGCCAGACATCCCATATATTCTTTATGTTGCAACCATGGGAAAATTATTCTTCCTCCAATGAACGAGCTACCTGAAGTTCTACATGATCTGTTGTATTCGTTGGATGAGAAAAACAAGCATTTTTTTGGAAAATATAAGATCATATAATATGTTCAGTTTCACATCAATGGGTTGCAAAATTGATTATTCCGTTAATCAAGGAAATTCTCCTCCGATATTTAAATTGCATGGTCAAAACTACCATCTGATAGGTAGTTTGCTGCCAGTTGATGGATCGACTCCAAAGTTTGCTCAGTTATATATCTATGACATTGATAATGAAGTCAGTAATCAGATTAATTGTGTCAGGTTAGTTCATTTCAATCTAACATGATTGATGGTTGATTTATTGATGATATGCTCAATATATATTTAATAATGTGAATTTTTTATGATATTTATTAATGAAACAATTTTTTTCATGTATAGGAATGGTGAAAATGTAAATACTCTTCATGCAAATATTTTTTCTGATTTAAAAGATATATTGGTGAAGTCATTCAGAATGGTAAGGGATAAAATTTAGGATGGAGATTCAACTAATGTGAGGTTGAAATTGATTGGTAGATGGGGAAGAGATGCAAGACGATACAACTTACCTTCTATATCTGAAGTTGCAGCTATACTGGTTGGAGATTTTGATGAATGTCTCGGTGATAGAGACATAATAGTCGAGACATAGACATGTCAGCTAAAAAGGATAAACGAACTTAATGCAACATATCTAGCTTTACAATATCCTCTCATTTTTTCTTATAGTGGGGATGGGTATAGAGAAGACATATTGTTCTCAAAGACTAGGTATTCTAAAAATGGGGGAGGAAGAAAGTTAGTATGAGGGAATGGTTCTCTTTTTGTTTGCATGAAAGAGAAAATGAGCCTCCAACAATTTTCTTTTTGAGGCGATTGACCCAACAATTTATTGTAGATTCTTATATAATGATTGAATCATCAAGGTTGAGTTACATTCGTATGCATAAAAAACAATTGCGATGTGAAATGTATAAAGGAATTGCAGAGTCATTGCTTAGGGGTGAGACTGATCCATGTGTTATGAGAAGAAGGGTTATACTTCCATCTTCTTTTACTGGTGGAGCTCAATACATGATTCAAAATTACCAAGATGCAATGACAATATGTAGATGGACTGTATATCCAGATCTGTTTATAACTTTTATATGTAATCCAAAATGACCAGAGATGTGTTATCTGGAGAAAAGAAGGTTGAAAGCTGAAGATCGTCCTGATATAATTTGTCATGTGTTCAAGATGAAGTTGGATGGGTTAATCAAGGATCTTAAACATAACAAGATATTTGGTGTTGTTCGGGCAGGTAAAATATTTAGTTGATTACTCAATATATATATATATATATTGCCATATATGTTTTCTTATTATTTATATGTATAATTGCTATTCTATCTCTTTTTTCGTAGTGATTTACACCATTGAATTTCAAAAGCATGGGTTATCTCATGCTCATATTTTGTTGTCTCTTGATCAACAAGATAAATATTTAACATCTAAGGACATTGATCGGATAATATCTGTTGAAATACCAGATTCAGACATTAATCCTGCATGCTATAATGCAGTTTAGGAATATATGATTCATGGTCCATGTGGTGTTGTTGGACCCAAGTCACCATTCATGTTGGATGATCGATGTACAAAATATTTTCCAAAACAATTCATTGATGCAACAGTTGTAGATGATGAAGGTTATCCGATTTATCGATGAAGAGATGATGGTCACACTGTGGTTAAAATGGAGTTGAGCTTGACAATAGACATGTTGCACCTCATAATAGATATTTATTGCTCAAGTATGCAACCTATTTAAATGTTGAGTGGTGCAATCAATCATAATCTATCAAATATCTTTTCAAATATGTTAATAAAGGGCATGATCGAGTTAGAACCTCTTTTTATAATAGTGCACGTGTTGATGAAGTTGTAAGGAATGTGGATGAGATCAACATGTACTATGATTGTAGGTATATCTCACCGTGTGAAGCTATGTGGAGGATTTTTTGTTTTGAAATTCAATATAAAAACCCACCAGTTGAAAGGTTAAACTTCCATTTACCAGATGAACAACCAATCTTCTTTTTGGATGATGACAATTTGGAGGTTGTCATGAATCATGAGTCAGTAGGACAAAACATGTTTTTGACATGGTTTGAAGCAAACAAGATTTATCATGAAGCAAAGAACTTGATTTATTCTAAATTTCCACATAAATTTATTTGAAAAAGGGACCAGAGAGAGTGGACGCCAAGAAAAAGAGGTTTTTCTATTAGTCGTATATTTTATGTGTCGTCTGGTAGTGGTGAAATATACTATTTGAGATGTCTTCTCAATATTGTCCGCGGTTCAACAAGCTTTGATGATATAAAAATAGTTGGGAATGTTACTTATAGTACTTTTCGTGAGGCGTGTTATGCTCGTGGTTTGCTAGATGATGACAAAGAGTATATTGATGGCATAATTGAGGCAAATCAATGGGCATCAGGTCATTCCCTGAGATATCTATTTGCAACTTTACTTTCTTTTGGAGCCTTGATCAATCCTGAAGATGTATGGAATAGTTGTTGGATGTATTTGTCTAATGACATTCTACATCGACAACGTAGCATTTTCAACAATCAAGGTACAATCACTTTTTTTTCTTTCATTTTAAATTAATTTATTGAATGTTGAATTTATTATGTTGTTGATGACTAAATTGTTGTTTTATTGATTATAGATTTACAATTGACTGAAGACGAGATAAAGAATCTTGCATTGCTTGAGATTGAAAAGATGATGCAGAAGTTTGGTAAAAGTATATTAGACCATGATTCTATGCCCTATCCAGAGACAAGGAACATGTCTACTTTGCAAAATAAGTTAGTGCACGATGAATTACGTTATGATCATGTTATGTTGGCTGAAGAATATAATATATTACTTGAAAAAATGAATGATGAGTAGTGTATATGATGCGATTATGGCTGATGTACAATCAAACAGTGGTGGGGTGTCATTGGTTTATGGTTACTAGGGTATTGGTAAAACATACATTTAATTATCAGCAGCTCTTAGGTTAAAAGGGGAGATAGTTTTGAATGTTGCATCAAGTGGTATTGCCTCACTCTTACTGCCTGGTGGGAGGACTACTCACTCTAGATTTGCAATTCCACTATCTCCTAATAAGAACTCTACATGTTCTATTAATCAAGGAAGTCAACTAGTGGAGCTTATTATTAAGGCCAAATTGGTTATATGGGATGAAGCTCCAATGATGCATAGACACTTTTTTGAGGCATTAGACAGAGCTTTCAAAGATATCATGCAATTAAGCAATCCAATTAACAAGGATAGACTATTTGGTGGAGACTTTCGTCAAATTTTGCCAGTTATACCAAAAGAGACACGACAAGATATTGTTCATACGACAATAAATTCATCTAACATTTGGTAATATTGCAAGTTACTCAGGTTGACGAAAAATATGAGACTTAACAATACCAAAAGAGACACGACAAGATATTGTTCATGCGACAATAAATTCATCTAACATTTGGTAACATTGCAAGTTACTCAGGTTGACGAAAAATATGAGACTTAACAATGCATCATGCACGAATATTGATTTAACAGAGTTAAGAGAGTTCTCTGAGTGGATTTCCAATATTGGGGATGGAAAATTTGGAGTTGATTGTGATGAATATTTAGATATAGAGATACCAGATGATATTTTGTTGAGGTCGTTATTTGATCCAATTGCAGATATAGTCTATAGTACTTATCCAACAGATCCAAATTGTGTTGACGTTTCCAACTATTTAAAAGATCGTGCTATACTTGCACTGACACTTGATATTGTTGATAGCATTAATGAATATATGACATCATTTAACTCGGGAGATGCTACGATATACTTGAGTTCAGATTCTACTTGCAAGTCTGATTCTGGTGTTGACATTTTGGCTGATGTGCACACTACAAAATTTTTGAATGGGATCAGGTGTTCGGGCGTTCCTAATCATGAGTTAAAGTTGAAAGTTGGTACTCCGGTGATGTTACTTAGGAATCTTGACCATTCTTTAGGATTGTGCAATGGTACTCAAATGGTAATAACGAAGCTTGGAAGCCATATCTTGGAGGCAAAGATATTAAGTGGAGACAATTCAGGTCATAAAGTGTTGATTCCAAGAATATCACTAACTCCATCTGATACACGGTTACCATTTAAATTTCAAAGAAGACAATTCCCTTTGATTGTTTCATATGCCATTACAATAAACAAGAGTCAGGGCAGTCACTGTCGCATGTTGGTTTACTGTTGAAGAGGCCTGTGTTTAGTCATGGTCAACTATATGTTGCTATCTCTCGAGTGACGAATCGAAGGGGATTAAAGATCTTTATTTGTGATAAAGACAATAATGCTGTTAATATAGCTAGAAATGTTGTGTTCAAAGAAGTATTTCAAAATTTATAACTTAATGTTACATTAAGTTATATTTTATTTATTAAATATTTATATTAAGTTAAATTGAGTGATACATGATTAATGAAGTTATTTCTTTTACTTAAAAAAGAAAAGTTAAATTGTGTGATTACTTTCAAATTTTCTATCATTATTAAATATGGTTGTTTATAGCTATATAATTAAAAGATATATGTGTATGTAAATTTTGTATTGTTTAGTTGTATTATTTAAATAAGTTATTATAAATTATTGAATATACACATTAAGAATATATGTTGGTATATTTCAAACCGTGCAACGCACTGGTGAACTGCTAGTAATAAACATACCATTTCAAAAAATAAAAAAATTAACTTATACAATAACAAAGAAAAAATACAAAAAAAAAAAGAGAAAAGAAAATGTAAACATCATTCTACTAAACAAAAAGATTATATACATCCTCCTATTTCAAAATATAATAATAATAATAATTAAAAAAGTACATTTATGAGTTAAAGAAAATTATATATTATATTTATTCAATTATTTCATATTAAATTGTGCAATGCATAACAAGAACTAATTATTGTAGAAGATCATTTTTTTTTCCTTTTTATTTTTATTTTTATAATTCATGTTCAATTTTCTTTAATATCTATTTAAACACACAAATTATTTCTTTTTCAACATACATCTTGATCATATTAAAAACTCTAATATCACCAATTGTAATAATTAAAAACCGTGCATCACAAGAAATCTATATTAATTTATAAAAAAGATGAATATATTTTACAACTTGTGCATCATATATTAATTTTTTCTCTTTATTTAGCCAAATCCCACTTATTAATTATTATAGTCATATTGACTAAGTGGGCACTGCATCTGCAAGTAGCAACTTAGCAACATTCTATTCTATGACATTCCTACCCTTCCCACTCGCTATTATAAATTTATATCAAATAATTCCAATGATCGATTTTTACAACACCGCACCTCACCCCATGCTTTCTTCACCGCCGCCAGCTGCTCCGCCAGCGCCGCCGTCCTCCGACGAGGACTTCTTCTCCACCGCTTCGACCTCCACCTCCTCCGATTCGAAAGCGCCGTCCCCCTCCGCCACCCCTCCATCCTCGCCGCTTCCCGAGATCCCGATCGCATGGCCCGACGGCGGAGCCCTCACCGTCTCCTGGGTGACCAACCTCATGCAAGCTTTTGAATGGGCTTCCAGAGCTTTACCGCCGTCTGAGCTACCATCCGTTCTCCCTGTCGGAGTATTCGATAAACTTGTACTTGCTGGATCGAAAATTTTGCATAAAGAGCCAAATTGCGTGAGAATTGATGAGAATTCAGGACTCAATTCGGAGTCTCGTGTTGTGGTGGTTGGAGATGTGCACGGGCAGTTGCATGATGTGCTGTTTTTGCTGAGAGATGCGGGGTTTCCGAGCGATGGTCGGTTTTTCGTGTTTAATGGGGATTATGTGGATAGAGGTGCTTGGGGGCTTGAGGTTTTTCTGCTTTTACTAGCTTGGAAGGTTAGAATTCTTTTATCATATGAATCAGTTTTCGGCTATGTTACTTCTTGAGCTAAGAAACTGCGCTTTTTGACATGCATTAGAGGCGAATGAAATGGTTTACTGATTGATCTTACTATTTCATTGTATCTCAAGTTTAAGTTTGTTTACTTCTATGTACTGTGATGCCTTTGGGTGAAATTATTGACTTGAATCAACATTAGTAACAGTTGAAAAAGTTGAGGTGTGTGTTATGGGGTCATGTGGATGAACTTAAAACACCAGCTGATGTATATTTTTTGATGCTTCTCCAACTTCGGAGAAACACGTGCTAACATCTGCACCTTGGTGCTGAGTAAGATCTCTGCGATGGTAATATTACTTTCTTGGGCATCTTGCTGTTTTTAGCCTATGTTGGACTTAAATAGAAACTGTATCTTGTTCGATGTTGAATTATTGCTGCATAAGTTACAATTCAAGGGTGCCGATGCATTCTGGACGCATTTATTTATTTTATTCGAAGCTATGTGTTTTATTTCCTTTTAGCTGCGGATGCTTATGTTTTATTTATACAAGGGTAGCCTTTGTCTTCCCATGCACTACTCAGACCACCTACACAGTTGAAGGTGGATTATGCTTAATCACTTCCTAAACACTTTGTTCCATAAACTAAGCCTAACATGCGAGAGTCAGCATGCAATGCCTAACTGGATGACATGCTTACTACATGTTTGTGTACAAAACAAAATAGCTAAATACAGTCTTTAAGTTATGAAATTTGAGTTCTACTGCTTGGTTTTGTCTATCTGTGTTCTCATTTTTTGGTAACTTCAAGCAATCGATTTAATTAAAAAGTTCAACTAGACAAAAATAACATGTTCAAGCAATTACTTTAAGCTGAGATCGTAATGGGGTTGATATGCCTTGCAGGTTCTTATGCCTCACAGGGTGTATTTGCTTCGTGGAAATCATGAGTCAAAGTACTGCACTTCTGTGTATGGATTTGAAAAGGAAGTATCTGTGAAATATGGAGATAGTGGAAAGCATGTCTACAGAAAGTGTTTGGGATGTTTTGAAGGACTTCCCCTTGCTTCCATTGTAGCTGGGCAAGTTTACACTGCACATGGAGGGCTTTTTCGTGGCACGGTCATCACCCCATCAAAAAGGTCTAAAAAGAAAAATCGTAAGGTTGTTCACAACCCTGAAGTGAATTCTTTAGCTCTGGGTACCTTGGAAGAGTTAGCAAAAGCTAGAAGATCTGTCCTTGATCCTCCATGGGAAGGTCAAAATTTGATTCCTGGTGACGTCCTATGGTCAGATCCATCAATGAACCCTGGTCTTTCCCCAAATACAGAGAGAGGCATTGGTCTCTTGTTTGGTCCAGATTGTACTGACGAATTTTTGAAGAAGTATAATTTAAAGGTATGCAATATTTTTACTCTTCATATGAGGATCAACTCTTGTAGGCCAATTCTTATCATATTGCTTTTTGCCTGGTAATTGAGAAATTCTTGACTGCATACCTTATATATCTGTTAAATAGAAAGCATGATGGCCCTAATCTTGACTCTTGCTTTCCAGGTTTGACAATATTGAAGCATTTTAAAGTGCAAGAGAATTGAAGTTTTACTATTAATCAGTATCTTCTTTCTTCTATAGGAACATACTGTATCTTTTATGTATCTTTTCTAACATGCTATTACTCTACAAACCATTGCCTCATTGGCTAATGTTCTACAAAATGCTTTTAGGAGTGTCCTTCCCCTTTGACTTATAACTCGGACACTGTTCTGGAATATGTGAGAATCTGAAGGTTATGATTAGGATTCTGACTTGATAAATTTAAGTTGGTGTGAGTTAAAATTAGATGTTTTATAGGGTGGACAAATTTGTTGTGCAAATATCAGAGAAACGAGAAGGATCCTCGAACATCCCCCAAAGTTTGGTTGCAATCAAATCTCAGTCTAGTAATTTATTATAATTGAATATGATTCTATATAGGTCACTCGATTTCCATTTGGAAACACTGATAAGTGCTTAAATATGATAAGCCATCAGTTAACCCTAAATCAAAAGAAAGAAAAGAAATTTCTTGAGAATCCCTTGAATACTATAATTTCTTCGAAGTCACTAAATGTATTGTAATTCACAGTAAGATGCAGTTTTCCGTATTATATTTCTACTTAGTTGCCTGCTTTACTGTAGGTATTACATGTTTGAGTGAGTAAATGGATCTAATGCGTTAAGATAATAAGCTGTAACTGACTCAAAACTAAAGCAAGAGAGTTGGAAAAATCTCTTGAGGTTCCCTGGATGTTGTATGGTTCTCTTACTTGTTGAATGTAAACACCATATCGTATTCATAGTTAAGAAACACTAATAAGTATTATTTATATTCTTCATTACCTGTGTTGACTCAATTCAGTGTTGAAGACAACTATTTTGATTTCTGAGCATGACTGATCTATGTGCGATCATGAAGAATTTGCTAGTTGATCTAGCTTCATTCACAACAGAAGCCTTTAAAATTCTTCACATCATTTGACTTAACTATGGAATATGATTGAAGTGCTTTAAACTACTTTCAAGCCATTGAATTCACCAAATTGTACAACAACATATTATTGTTCATTTTTTAGTTTCTACAGAACAGACCCTCTTTCATAGTCTTCCCTTATCTCTTCATTACCATCGTTTCTCAAGGTAAACCATGTTAATCTGAGAAAGTGTCAACAATCTGTTTGTTTCACTTGGACATGTTGAAATCTTCTCCTTGTTTGTGGTATTTATTTTGAGTTCTACAACACTATTGAGCCATCATTTTCCTTTTTTTTGCCCCCATCTTTTGGTTGACATAGGCTTCAAATCAGTTTATTCCATGTTAAGCAAGAATGTATGTGTTTTTCCACCATTATTCTTGAAGTAAGAAAGTTACATGAGATCGGTCTATGATGGCTATGTTTTATAGCCTTATGTGTATTAAATAGACAACCGACCACTTTACGCATTAGACTGTGAGGAATGAGGTCATACTCTGTTTACCTGAAATGAAATACCGTAATTCCGAGCTTTGCTATATGGTTTAAGATGCCGTTGTAAGATAAGTAAGGCATTTTGTAGTTTCCTTGTAGTTCTGTGTTCATGGAACCTGTCTCATCAATTTATTTCTGCACAATCTCGAGACGTTATCCTTTCTGAAGACATGTTTTCTGGTTACTTATTGTCCAAAAGCTCCAGAAAAGAGAGATTTGTTGCATTTTCTCTTAGTTTTACATCTGAAGGCTGTCCCTTAATTTACACAAGAATAGTTCACACATTCTGTGTGATACAATGGTGTAGTTCAAAATTTTATTTATAGGTAGAAAATTTCCCTTTTGTTTGTCTTTTTCTCGAGCTTTCTTCACTGAACCAAATTTGTGGGAAGTGCCATGTGAGGATTTGACTTGCTTACATCTTCATCTCGCTACTTGCTTGTGTACTTGTTTTCTCATTGATGGTGAAGGTGATGTGATCGTGCAAATATTTATTTTCCTTCATCACAGTTGATCATCAGGTCACATGAAGGCCCTGATGCACGGGATAAACGACCTGGTCTTGGAGGAATGGATGTAGGGTATACCATGGATCATATTGTTGAATCTGGGAAACTCATCACATTATTCAGTGCCCCAGATTATCCACAATTTCAGGTAGAGCTGTGCTCTTTGCATTTGATGCCTCATGCAATTACTCTTTGAATTTCAGTTTTAACCTGACTTTTCTTCATAGTTTGAGTTCAATTTAGAAGTTGTGAACTTGCATGCATTGGCATTAATAGGCGCATGTAAAATGAGTTCAGCAAGTGGAGCAAAACTTTAGCTATATTTCTTTTTTTTTTTTTTAGATAGGATAATATCGGTTTTTTTCTTTTGTTGAAGTTCTTTTGTTAGAACCTATAAGTAGGCTAGACGGTCAGGAGTTAGCGGAGTTTAACCAATGAATTAACAGTGTCCTTGTAGAGATGTGTATGTGTGTGTTCATTCCACAATTGTGACAATCTCTATGCTATCTTTTATTCAGATGATTGAATGAGAAACTGATATTCATCAACTCTTGTCTACTTGACAGGCTACTGAAGAGAGATACAAAAACAAAGGAGCTTATATTGTCTTGGAACCACCAAACTTTGACACACCAAATTTTCACAGCTTTGAAGCTGTTACCCCAAGACCAAAGGTAATTCTTTCCCACTGATTGAGAGAAACATCAATCTTCAAAATGCAGCTAGCATACAACTTACTAGAAGCAAATAATTAGAAATTTGAAAAAGGAAAAATGCCACCTATTCTGAAGTTTGATCTCCTTAGCTTTCAAATAAAACATCAGCATCTTAACTTTTGAAAACACTTATAGGAGATGCAGGCATGCTACAGGCCTGATATCATGGAAATAATACCCCCTGTTACCTGTACTTGTATATTTTTAGTTTTGCTACCTATACTTTAATAATTACACTTTTGCTTGTATTTCCCCTTTTTGATGTTTGCCTGTGTATTTTGATTTGTACACTTTTCCCTGCATTGTGTGTGTGTGTGTGTGTGACCCTTTTGCACTTCCACCATTTTTATTTTAAGTTTAAAGGGACCCCAAAAAAAAAAAGGAAAAAGGAAAAAAATCGTAAAAGTTTAGAAATTAAAGTACAAGGAGCAAGATATGCATTTTTCCTAGACAATATATGAGTGTTACCTATGTCATTTGAACTTTTATCTTAAGCTTGAAAGGAAAATTATCTATGTCGATGATATTGGAGTAAAATTTGTTGCAGGTAAATCCTTATTATGATTTTGAAGATGTAATTGATTCTGACGAAGAATTGGACCTGGTATCAATGGTGCCAGATTCTGGTCTGCAGCAGCCTGGTGCTTGAATAGGCAGTATTACGACCATATGAAAGTGATTTTTTGTGTATTCTATTATTATTATTTATATTAGCCGTGTGTTTCCTATGTATTCTTGAGAGGGTTTTATTTACTAATACTGCTGCCCTTTTCATAGTGATTCACATAACTTGATGTTATGAACAGGGCAGCTACCCAGCGTGAATATCGTAACCTGCAACTCCTTGTACATTATATTACCAGTGCTTGGATTATGGTCTAATGATTTCATAATCCTCAATTGCTTCTAAATTAGTTATAGTTTAGTAGCTGTCTCTCCCTCTCAGTTTGCTTTTCCTTGGTTGTTGAAATTCATTTCTCAGCTCCTTTTGGATATATGTTGATCTGGAATGAATTACATATGTTGTTAAAGGGTCTGATATTTCCACTTATGGCTTGGTCCTTTTTCCTTCAAGTTTTAGGTTGGTGATGAACTTGACTCACGATATCCTATTTTCGTCCATGAGAAGATATTGACTGATAAATGTGGGAGGGATTTGAAAGCTCTTGGTTCTGGAACAGTGATTGTTCACACGTTGGGATCGGGTAAGGGATTTCTAGTCCTCAAATCTATTGAATGTGTGTCAAATGTTGTGTTCAGGAACATTGATTGCATAATATAGTGCTTGTTGAGTATGATTTGACTATGCAAGTTTGTTGGCTTTTGTCATATTTTATGTTATTGTCCAGAGTATAGGGCTGAAAATAAATTGAATGAGTCGATTATTAGCGAGTTCTACAAATTCTGTTTTGGATTGTTTGATTAATAATGTAATTGAGGTCGTGCAAGTCAAATGGGGTTCAAACAAGCATTTAGTAAACCATCTCTAAATGAATATATGAGTTGTTTGATTTGTTCTTCAGCCTTGAGAGATTAAATGCTCCTTGGCTGAAAACGATCCACCATTTTTAAAAATTCTTTTGCGACAGTTAATAAAAGCTTATGTATACCATACAGTATAAACTATGGTGAACATATTAATTAAATATTAAGTTTAGTTTCATATATAACTCTAATAATTGTTTTTTTTTCCTTTTAACAAAAGCAAAGGAACCGAACCAAGGTGGGAAATGAGTAAACCTCATTTCTATGTACTAGTACGTAAATCAAACCAGAAGAGGAAACCTGCATTGGGTAATAATACCATGTGATGGTATCGATTATGTAATGCAAACAATATTTCATTCATGTATGAATAATTGAAGGAAGTAGCATAGAACAAAGCTTTGGTACTACCTAATAGAATTAAAATTAAAAAATAGAATTACTATGTAAAAGGGATTGAGAGTACTTGTAGAATGAACTATCATAACTTGTATACTAAGATAATCTTCAATTTTAGAAAGTATCATAGTCCTTTCTTTATATATGTTTATACATGTTTAAAAGAATGACCGTGCCACATGGTAAGCCTATACTATTTCCCATAATAAATTAAGTTTACAAATAAAATCTATAATTAATATAATTTAAAATAGCTATTATGACTAATCAATCACTTTAAATTTAAGGTTAATGATAAATATTATTGAATAATACATTGATTTTGAATAAATTTGTCAAAATATACAAATTTATGAATGTATATACAAATTTTATATATACATATATATATATATATATATATATATATATATATATGAAATTTGTTTAACTTAGAATTTTAGATAAAAAAATAATAAGAAAAAGAAAACTAAAATAAAGGTGGGTTGATTGAAAGGGTTGTTCAATTCAAACCCATTCATTAATGAAATTAAATATTTTTTCCGAATGTATCTTAAAATAAACTATGAAATATATTGAGAAATTTTTATTTTTCATTTTTTTTATTATTTAAGTGAGAGAAAAGGTTGATGGTCATTTTAAACTTTAATAATAAAATGAAACTAAAAGGTAGTGGGAGAGTTGAATAATGTAATTAATTGACATAAAAACATATATTTCAACAATTTAAATAATATATTAATTAGATTATATTATATTTAATGTTAAATTAGACGATATGAATTGCACAAAACCATAAATATATGTATATATATATATATATATATATATATATATATTTCTAATTAATAATATTTCATTCTTTCTACTTTTACTAATTTGTTTTAAAATTTAGTGTATTTCTTATGCTTATATATATATATATATATATATTCATATTCCCAAAAGAATTATATTCAAAAGTTAGAGTTAGTCTTCAGTTTCATTTCTTTTTCCAATCACAACGTAATAATAATAATAATAATAATAATAATAATAATAATAATAATAATAATAATATATAAAGTGATTCGTATCTTATAATCAAACTAATAAACATTGAATTGCATAAGCATCCTTGAGATTTAAAATACAACAAGAATTGTACAGGCATATCACCATTTATAAGAAAAATATACGCTTTTATATTTAAGAGAATACACATTTTAATTTATTTACCCAAATTTTTTTTTTTAAAATTTATTTACCCAAATTGAACTTTTATCAAATTATATATCATGATATGTCATTCGTGATTGTGGGCTTGAATTTTAAGCCTACCATGTATTGTATCACACCAACATGTTGTCTTACGTGTAATAAGATATGAATAAACAAGATAGATAGAAGAAGACAGTAAAAATGTAGTAGTTTCCATTCATCTCTTCATTTCTTCATCGAATACAATATTTATATACAAGAATATTGAATTCTAAAGGTCTTCAAAATAAAAGCCAAAAGTCATATTTAACATTTAGAGATTAAAGAGTAATGTCAACAAATAATATATATATATATATATATATATATTTTTTTTTTTATTTATAACATTTCCTTTTGGACATTACGATTTGATATACATGAGTCATTAAAAACTCGTTAGAAAAATTTAATGGGAAAAAACTAGACGAAAAAAGAATACATGACATACATGTTCTTATGTGCTACACCAACTGCCTCATTAAAATCTGTAACTAAGAATACCTTTGGAAAAATTTAGTAAAGGGAAAAAGAGTACAACCACTGGTCAATACCCAACATTTAGGGTTAAAAAAGTACAACTATTAATATTCAGAACCTAACCTTCAAGCTTGTTTTGAAGTTATCGCTCCCCCTAAAGATAACAGTCTTCCAAGCCAACACATTCCAATACCATGCACATATTTTTCAAAAGTAGATGTTGGAAGGGATTTAGTAAACAAATCTGCACTTTTTGTATAAAATAATTTCACCACTCTTCTAGAGCTCATGCGGGTAAAAGAATTTTGGAGCTATGTGTTTTGTTAAATTTTCTTTAACATACCCACTACTCATTTGTGGAACACAAGCTACATTATTCTCATAAATGATGGTGGTGGATACATCATCTTTGGTAATACCACTTGACTCACTAATGTGTTTTATTAAAAATTTTAACCATACACATTCTCGTGAGGTTTCATACAATGCAACAAATTTTGAGTGGTTTTGAGGAGACGGTAACTGTAGATTGTTTAATCGATTTCCATGAAATTACAATATCATCACAAAGAAAAACATAACCAGTTTAAGATTTGGCATTATGGGGATCAAACATATAACCATAATCTGAGTAACCTACTAATGACTTACTTTAATTTCTAGTGTAAAGTAAACCAAAATCTTGGGAACCTTGAAAATATCGAAAAATATGTTTAATGTCATTCCAATGTCCTCTTGTAGGAGAAACACTAAACATTACTAGTAGATTTACTGCAAAAGCAATATTAGGTCTAGTGCAATTTGCAAGATAAAGTAATACACCAATTCCACTTAAGTAAGGAACTTCAAGCCCTAATATATCCCCAGAATCTTCTTTAGGTCAAAATTGGACAACCATTGGTGTACTTAAAGGATGTGACTTATCCATGTAGAATCTTTCCAAAACCTTCTTCAAGTAGGTTGATTGGTGTATGAAAATTTCTTCAGGAAGATATTCGATTTGTAGACCGAGACAACACTTGGTTTTACCCAAATTTTTTATTTCAAATTCAGTTTTTAAGTTTGAACTAGCTTCTTCAATTTCCTTATGCGTTCCAATAAAATTTATACATACACAGAGAAGATACAAAATCCATCTAAATATTTCTTTATAAACTTGAAGGAAATGCATCATTGTTTATATATTCCTTCTTAGGAGGAATTCACTTAGTTGTTTGTACCACATCCAATCAGATTGCTTTAGACCATATAATGACATTTGAAATTTGATACTATACATATTACAATTCTCATTTTTCCTCATTTGGGGAATGTGAAATCTATCATTGATTTTCATGTATATATCCACATCTAAAGATCCATATAGATACGTAACAACCTCCAATAACTGCATTTTTAAATTCATATGCCAGAGATATTAAGTAGCGGAACATTATACCATCCATAACAAGAGTATATTATTGATCTAAATTAATATCGGGTCTCTACGAGAACCCTTGAGCTATTAGTCTTGTTTTGTATCTCACCACCTCATTATTTTCATTTCTTTTTTGCACAAATACCCATTTATATCTTACATGGATAACATCCTCAGTGGTATGTATAATAGATCTAAAGACTTTTGTTTTTATTAAGCAAGTCTAGCTCGATCTCAATTGCTTCTTTCCATGTTACCTAGTCTGAGCGTTTCTAGCACTCAACTATTGACTTAGGTTCTAGATCCAAGTTATTATTTGAGATAGCAAGAGCAATTGTTGAGAAAAATATGTCGTCGACGATATTGATATTTCTATTATAAGCTCTCTTATATTTATAAAATTCATAGCAACTTTCATATTTACATCAACCCGATCCTCTTCATTTCCCAAAATATTTGATCCGGTCATTCTGCAACCTTAGTATTTTGATTATTTTGTGCACATGTAGTGTTACTAGGGTTTTCGTTGTCAGAATGAATCTCTTTTAGAGATATTTGGAGTGACAAAACATTCTTATTAGATTTTATTTTTTGGATTAATTATATCTTTGTATTCATAAGTTCTTTACACTTTGGATGCAGAGGAGCATCATATGATATATTATATTTTTTAGGAACTTCCACACTTTGTGGTGCATTCACAACAACAGGTATATATGATTTTGTCACTTCTTAATGATCAATAAATGCATTTGACAGATTAGTTGTTAAATACTGCAAGTTAATTATTTTCTGAACTTCTAGCTCAGTTTCACTAGTGCGTGAATTTAAATATTGAAGAATTTCCACATTTTATGAAATTTCTCGGTATTCTTTTAATTTTTGACTCTTATCTCCCATAATATTAGGAAATTATCTTCATCATATGTGCAATCAGCAAATCGAGCTGTAAATCGATCCTTTGTCATGGGCATGGATGGAGATTCAAAACCAATATAAATATCTAGTTTCCTTTGAGGGCCCATAAAGTTACGTTGTGGTGGTAATATAGGAACATATACTGCACATCCAAAAATTTCATAGATGGGAAATGTTTGGTTTTTTACATGTACTAGTTGTAAAGTGGAGTGTAGTCATGATAAGTAGTAGGACGAATTTAAATTAGAGCACCTGCATGCAAAATTGCATGACACCCTAACATGAAATTAGTAAGTTGGAGTTTTGTAGTAAAAGTCTAACAATTAATTTGGTACGTTTGATTAATGATTTCAATAGACCATTTTGAGTGTGAATGCTCCACTTTAATTCCTAATGATATACAATCATCAAATGTTTTCGACGTGAATTCACTGAATTATCATTCTAATGGATTTAATTAGATGATTGGGGAATTGGGCCCTAAATTCAATAATTTTGGCAATGAACTTTATGAAAACATTATTTCAGGTGGATAATAAACACACATGGGTCTACCTATTGGAGGCATCAATCAAGACCATAAAACATCAAATGGCCCTGAGGCTGGATGAATTGGTCCACATCTCTCCATGAAGTCGTTCAAGAAAAATAGAAGATTCAAACCCAACTTTAGTAAGAAAAGGTTGGAACATGAAATTTCATACTCATTGAGATATGGAGAGTAGAAGTTATGGAAGTATGTATAATATAATCCTAAGGGAAAAAAAGGAAGCTTCTCGACAACTTATTTCCAACATCCTCATTCAGAGATACTCTATATCATACTCAGTGTTGTTTCAATATGAAAACCATTCGATCGATTATCCTTAACACTGAGAAGGGAACATTTAAATTATGGTAATAACAACACATCTTCGATAATCAATTCAATATCCATAGGGAGAACTAGTGAAACTCTATGGAAACCTACTATTAAAAGATTAGCATTTGCAATTATAGTAATACTCTTTTTTTTTCTCAGCCCAAGTTTGAAAAAACTTCATATCTTTAAGGATAGTGTGTTGTAGTAGCACTATCTAAAAAACATATAATATTCTCGTTCTCCATATGCCAAGAAAATTGTCAATGCTCAAAGATAATATTGTAAACTGAAAAGTTAAATATTAAAGTAAGCTTGATAGTAAATCTAGAGGAAATCATAGATCATGACAGTTTCAAAAACATATAAAACCAAACTTGAAACATCAAAGACAATACATTTTCTCATAGATTATTCATTATCTCCACAACCTTCAAGAGATTATCACTTATAATATCAGAGTTCATGTTTGCTTCAAGCAAATTGCTTGCTTCAGGCAAATTGTTGAAATGAAATTTGGAGAGAAATCAGGATATTTGCCTTTAGGGCATACGTAGAATAAAATATGTATATAGTTATTTATTTCAATTAGATCATAAGAAGTGAGGTGAATCTTAATCGTCAAAAGTCCAAGTCAAGTAATTATTTCCAAATGAGAGCTCAAAATGTTCTCTCTTTGTAATATCATATATTTTCAAATTCCACAAAATTAAATTTTAGATATCACAATTAAAATTATTTTACCTATGGTAAGCAAATATTCACTTCATAAAATAAATGCATGAACATATAAAATTGTTGTAGCTATACTTGATACATTAGACACCTTATAATAATTTTTGAATAATTTTCTTCACCAAGACCACTATTCTAAAAGTTCTATTAAAACTTAAAGTATTGTTTAATATAAGTTTAACATTGCGAGGAAAAAAAAACAAGCATCTTATCTTGTAATAAGAACCTGTGCAAAGAATTAAACCTTAATCAACTAAACCTCACTGGTCTTCCAAGTGACTAAACAAAATGACAAAGCAAGGCAAAACCACATGATCAAAAAATGAACCTTTTATTGTTCTTATGAAACAAAAATAAAGTTTATATTTTGTAGTTTGCATAAAAGATCAGAAAAGGTTGTGGAATTCCAAAGTTTAGATTCTCTGATTCTTATTTGTGGGATTAGAGGATCATTCATCAATCACTTTTATCAATCCCAGAAAAAGAAAAGAAATAATTTCTTTTCTGTGTTCGTAGCCATCATAACTGCACACATTTTTTGTGTTAAATTTAATGTGTGTATTTTTGGTGGGAGAACAATCCTGGAAAGATCTGGAGATGAGATTTTATTCACTATTTTATATATACTAGAATATTGAATTCTAAAGGTCTTCAAAATGAAAAGCTACAAGTCATATTTAAAATGAAGAGAGATTAAAGAGTAATGTCCACAAATAATATATATTTATAACACCATACACCATATATCATGGTTCCATTCAGTGAAATCTTTCTCAATATGACGTTTGTATTATCATTATAATATATAGTATATATATGTATATATGTGTGTGTGTATATATATATATATATATCAAGTGTGAGAATGTCAGTTTGTGAATTGTCTCTTTCATGGAAATATTTGAGTAAGAGGATTTGAATTTAGATACATCTGAATTTTTATATACCTTCCCAAAAAAATAAAACAAATAAACATGTTTGTGAAAGAAAAACTATTCCGAAAAAAAAGATCATAAAAACTTATATATCCCGGATACAAATCCTTAGATGCATACCCTTAACCTGACTCAACACGTAGATTGCCTCCACGCACTCCCACAACTTAATTGGTGTGCGACCGCGCACTCCTGAATCTGTGTCCATCTATCAGTGAAAGATATTACTTGTATATGCAAATGATATTATTTGTATAATTGAAATATATTTTTACCTGAAAGTTATTACTTGCTAACCTGAAAGTATGTAAAGATATTACTTGTTTATCTCAATGATATTATTATTTGTGTAATATCCCACAATTTAACAATTCAATACTAAGATAATTGTTATTTTCACACTAAAAAAATCACACGGATTACCGATTGAAATTTCCGTCGGTAACTATTTTGCCGAAGGAAATTCTATCTATAAAAATTGTCGCTATTATCCTCGTCAGTAATATATTTTCGACGGAATTAAAATTCCATCAGTGGTTCTCAGACGAAAGTATTCGTCGGTACCTCTTTTACCGACGAAAAGCAATAAAAAAATTGTGGAAAACCCACGATTTTTTTCGTGGTTTTATAGACGGAAGTATGAATTTCCGATAGATTTCTCCGTCATTATGATTTTTATTCATCGACAAAATATTTATGTCGGTGATTTATGTTATTTATTTACCAACGGATTAATTCCATCGGTAAATTAATATGATTTAATTTTTTTCTGTTTATTTAATTATAATAATAAATTAAAAATAATGTAATTATTATTTCTTTATGTAATTATTATTTTATAATAAATAAATAAAACGAAAGAAATGAAACCAAATTAATTAAAATGAAAAATATTCAACAAATTTAATGAAAGTTTTAAAAGAAAATTGTTTAATATAAAAATGTTTATTAATGAATGGAGTCATCATCATCATCCCGACAGCAGGGATCCACATCCTCAGTTGGAGCATGGGCACTGGCGGTAGGGGTCATCAGACGAGCTCTAGTAGTTGTTGTGGGAAGGTCTGCTGTGACTGTAGAAGCGCCTTCATCTCCTCCTGCTCATGCTCATACGCTACCAACCTCTCCTCGTACTGACGGCTTGTCCGGTCCTCGACTTCGATGGCGCAGCTCGTTAGGAATCATCTCTTGCCGGCCGATCCCAGCTCATACACCTGTCCCTTCTGCACACTGGTTGTCTCGATGTACAACCGGTTTAAATCAATAAGGCGGGACTTCGATGAGCCCTCCTCCGACTAATTCAGCTAGGACATAATGTCCTCAAAAGCCTCCTGAAATGGGGATCCAGGTTAAAAAAAATCTAATAACAAAGTATAAAATATTTTAATAATTAATATAGGAGAAACAAAAGGAAAATACTTGCAGCAATTGCCTTGGCTCTGCCATCGATGTATGTCCCATCCTCACTGGCAACGTGCATCCTCTTGAAGAGCTCGTGCTTCAATGTCAGGTCACCCTTCTTCTTGGACTGCACAAAATTTTATTAATTTAATAATAATTAATAAAAATCTAATTTAAATCATGTTCATGTCAAAATAATTAATGACTTATGAGGTATTCCAAATGCTCTACAGCCGACCTCGAGCCTCCTTTATACTTGGCGACTCCTATACCCGTCCGAGTGGCTCGCTCAGATGGTTCTATGAAGCCTGCTCAGACTTCGCCTTTAGATCGCCCAATAGTCTAGAAACCCCTTTCAAGTGGAGTCCGACAAGCACATGGGTTGCTTCCCTTTTGAAAACCACCTCCGCTTCCAGTCGTTGATCATATCGCGGTAGTGGGTTTCAATCTTCTTCGGGTACAAATGTGAATTTCGTCGTCGAACATCGGTTCCCAAGTACATCGTTTTTGCAAAAAAAAATTTCAAAAGAACAAAACTAAACAAAAAACTAATGGGAATTTAAAAAACTATCATTATTAATTCACCTAATTTAAGTAAACTAAAAATTAATTTTTATTTGATAAAATTTATAACCAACCTAAATTCTAATAATTAATTAACCCTTACATTCTAATGAATTTTCGACAACATTTCAACGCATGCATAAATCTACCAAGTTATTGACTCTCCGTCTCTACAATAAAAACAACATACGATTCCCAACAATTTAACTAAATATAACCAATACTGAGTTACATATAATCAATATTTTAATACAATCCACAAAATTGAAGTAAAATCGAACTGATTAACTAATTCAACATTAAATTAACTTTATAGAAAATTAAATCATAATTTTCATATCATTAACAACTAATTATAACATAATTATAAACTAACTAATTACGGAAATAGTTAAACTAACTAAACTAAACTAATTAATCATAATTAGTTCGACTAACTAAAGTAATTCAACTAATTAAGCTAATTAAACTAATTAATGAACTAAATTAATTAACAAGGTTAACCTAATGAAACTAAATTGAGAAAAATTAAATTAACATAAACTAACATCAAAATTTAAAATAAATTACTAATTAACATAAATACACAAAAACAACATAAAAACCTAAATTAACTTTATAAACTAAAATTAACAAAATAAAATAAAATACAGGAAACGAAAAAAAAAGAAAGATCATACTCACTAACCTTGAGTCCGGCGGTCCGTGTTGGAGGCGGCGGCGACGGTGAGAGGTGATGGGGAGGGGTGCCGTGAGGGGGCATGGGGCAGTAAGGAGGGTGGGCAGTGTTTGGTAGGAGGGTCAGTGGGAAGGGATGTTGGACGCGGCAGCGGTAGGGGTGGCGACGGTGGGTGGAGGAGGAGAGGGAAGGGAGGAGAGAGAGATGGGTGGTGGTGGTGGCGACTGGCGATGGTGGCGGCAGAGGAGAGAGGGAGGGAGGAGTGTTCACTAATTTCTTTTAGCTACTCCCGCAAGTGTACGGTGTAGGGTGTAGAAGTGGTTAGCAAGGTCGATCCCACAGAGACTGGCTATCTAGGAACTAACTAACTACTCAAATTCGGTTTTCAATTTTATCTAGGAAAATCAAATCACACCGATTGCAGATTAATTCAATAGAAAAGTAAATATGCAGATAAATTCACTAAAGCAGAACAGATATCTAAGATAGGTTCTAGGACATGCTTTCATCTAATTCTCATCAAAACATCACTTTAACCAATTCAAGTTCAACAGTCAATCATCATATATGAGCAATCATAGATGTCGAATTAACAGCTCTCCCGAGTCAGTTAACCGGTTGATTATTATGCCACCAGAGGTATCCCTACTCAATCTAATTGAAACATAACAACTCCCAAAAGTACATAGGATTGATTTCCCATCACATAAATTCCTTAATCTCCCGATCTAAGTCTTTTTATGTGTCATTTGTTTATTCTTCCATAATTAAATCTCATCTCCCAAATTTTGATCTAATTACTAAAACATGCTCAATTACTAGCCACATAACCAAACAAGAAATCAACTCATAAACACACAAATAGGATAAACAATCATGAACTTTGAATTGAAATTAAAGATCCATCTAAATTCGAATAAAATTACTAACAAGCCCTAGAAACCCAAAAAAATTAGCTAGACATGATGATAAACAAACTCATAGACAAGATTGGAAATATCATATCTACTAGTATTCAACAAGGGAAGAGAATATTAAAAACTCTATTAGACGATCTCGCGATTCCTCGATCTCTTGAATTTTTCTTCGAATCCTCTCATTGCTTCTCAGACTATCGTGTTTTTCTCTATGAATCTCTTTTCTCAATTTATCTCCTTCTTTTTACTTCTCTTCATGTTGAGTATTTATATTGTGTTGGGAATCTTCCAAGTGAAGTAAGAGATGAAAATACTCTAAGAAAACCAAAACTCTTCGAATTCATGTTCACCCAGACACGGTCGTGTTGTACGGCATGATCGACCGTGCCCTGCCAAGGGGTCACTGTCTTTTGCACGGATCTGACCGTGCTGTGGAGCACGGTCGTGCCCCACCATCGAGCACTCACTATATACTGGCACACGGTTGTGCTGCATGGCACGACCAAACCGTGCGCCACCAACTCTTCCACGTGATCTCGTATTTCAACCTCTATTCTTCCTCGTTTTTCTATGATTTCTTCCTTGATTATCAATTACACTTGAAACTTGCACTTTTCTCATCAAAATCATGAAACTAAGCACAAACCCGTCAAATGCAACTTATACAATATAATATCAGAAATCACCATAAAAACGTATCTAAACATATTCATATGAATATATAAACATACGCAAAAATATGTGAAAAATGACACTTATCAAGGAGAGATAGAGAGAAGTGAGACGGGGAAGAAGAAGGTCTCGTGACCTAATTTAATTGCAAATTACTAATATGTTTATTGATAGAAATTCCGTCGGTAATTCTGATGACAACGATGATGTTTTATTTCCATTTGGGAGGAAAAAACAACATCGTACTATTTGAAATTATGGAAGGAACTTATTTTCGTCGGCAAGGTGTCAAATATTTTTAAATAGTAATTTAAATAAGAATTGGTCTTGTGTGCACTTGGTGTACATGCAATCCGGGTCGACCCAATTTTAACCCGTATCCGCGTGTTTTTGAATTTAGCTTTTTGTTTTTGCTTCATGTTGTTACCTTTATGTTGTATTAGTGTGACCTTTATGTTACAAATGTGTGACCTTTATGTACAACTATCATGACCTTTATATACTAAAACTTAGAAAAAAAATGAAGATTTCAACATAATTTGAATTATATACTTTTATGTGATATCAATGTGATCTTTATATTATATCATGTAACCTTTTATGTATAAATATTCTGACATTTATGCACTTTTATATATTACATAAAGGTCATAATATTTGTACATAAAGGTGACATAATATAACATAAATGTCACATTGATATCGCATAAAGGTATACAATATAAATTGTGTTGAAAATCTTCATTTTTTTTCTAAGTTACAAACATAAAGGTATGGTTGTTTGTACATAAAGGTCACAAATTTATACATAAAGGTCACACATTTAAAACATAAATGTCACAAATTTATACATAAAGGTCACACATTTAAAACATAAAGGTCAAGACAAAAATTTGGAAAAATAAAAAGAAATTCACGGACCCGGATCGCATGGATCTTAGATCCATGCACTTGGTGCACAGGAGTTTTTGTGTTTGAGAAAATGCCCTAAATTTAGGGTCTTATGACGAATTTACCGATAAAACTGCTACAGATTATTTATTTCCAAATTATCGATGGACATTCCGTCACTAAATTTGAAAAAAACGATGTCATTATCCCTTATCAATTTCCGTTGGTAATCTTGTCAAAAACGTTGTCGTTTGTATCTGAAAATTGATGTCTACAAAAACGACATCGTTTCATCGTCATTTTTCGATGGATATTTCCATCGGTAAATTATCGACGACATCCGTTGGGAATTTTATCTGAAAGGCATGTTTTTTGACGGATTTTCCACCGTCGGTAATTTCTGATGTTTGATCGTCGGTGTTCTGTTTGTAAACCATCGAGGTTTTTAAAAGATATTTTCTACTTTTGCCAACGACATTCCGTCGCAATATCGCTTATTTTTTGTAGTATCATAATTTAATAATTTCATAGGCCTTTTAATTTATCCTGATTAATTAATTATAACTTATTATAATTTTATCTACCCAAAATATTTTAACCTTAGGATTAATTAATCAATAGAATGTCATGCCCCGTTTTCTTTCATAAAAATTATCAGAGTTCTCTTTGTGGGCATGAGAAAGAAGGGAAAAAAAGACGTGCATGAAATAAAAAGAAAACCTTTGAAGGAGGTAATATACAATTTTACGTATACAAATCCTCGGTGTCTAGACGAAATAAAACATTTAAAACATAGCAGCGGAACATCATCAGGATCCATAAAGAGGAAGAGAAGAGTTTATCTTTTACAAACGTGAATAAAAAAACATCGTCTGAACAATAGTTTTAAAAAGCAAAAAGAGAAATCTTGATATGGCACCGCCCTCTCTACGTATCTCGACTTCATTCATTTCCTGTAGTGCGAGTACAGGTGGGGGTGAGTGTGGAATACACTCGTGGTAGTAATTTCATATAATAAAGCTCATTAAATAATTATGTCATTTTAACACTTACGAATGCAACAATTAGACACAACACATATAATGCATTGCACAAAAAATAAGGACACACAACTCTAAGAGTACTCAACTAACGTATGGTGCTTTTTATGGGCCACCAGTCCATCCTAACGTATTGGTGTTTTTATGGGCCACCAGTCCATTTTTAACATGGTTTTGAACTTCTGTCCTCATTTATCATACTCATAACATATGCATGATTAAATAAAACACAGCACATAACCCAAGGCACACAAGGTTCAACAGTTTCATAGAATAAGGAAAACTGTAAACAGATAGAGGTTAAGAGGTTACCCCCACAGATCAAACATATATAAGTTCATAAGCATGCATTCATTCATCATCATAGTATGTTAAATACAGAAACATACAGTTATTGGGGTTTAGAAGTTACCCCCACCTTATTCGATGGTTACCACGTGAGTCGCAAGTATCAAAGACTTGATATCTCGATTCTCAATCCAACTGATATCAATCCAAATGGATAGCCTACACAATTTACGGTGATTCTTAGATTCTTAATACGTTTAAAACATATATTAAAAATGTATAAAGATAGCCACAGAGAAGAATCGTTCGATAGAGACAAGAAGGATCGATAGATCGAGAGATTGAGGTTGAGAAAATGAGAGAGAAAGATCAGTTTATAAGGCTAAGATTAAAGAGGGTGAGATTTGGGTCGCAATAGAAAAGGGATGAGCTCGTTCAGAGTTGAAACGAGCTCGAACGGAGCGTTTTAAGGTTGAGGGGTATTTTGGTAATTTTGGTCAAGGATTGACTTTGACTGGGACCCCGATAACTCGATAAAAACATCCGAAACGGAACGACAGGTGAGAACGCTCGATAATGCGCATCCGACGCGCACGACGCTCGCTCGGCGCGCGCACAGCCGTGCACCATGCGCGCACCAACGCGCCTCGCCGCGCATGCCCGCGCATGTTCCTCGACAGCACGTGCCCAGTACCGCGCACCCGCGCACTTGCGCCAGCCCGCGCGCATCCGCGCGCCCAACAGGCCTGCTGCCACCAGCAGCCACCTGCTGGTGCGGCGGCGCCGACAGCGACCACGACAACGACGGCGGCAGTTTCCGGCAACGGCGACGGCTCGCCGGAAAATTTTAAAGAAAGAGAAAAAATAGAGAAACTTACTTGTTTTCGTCACTTTCGTTTCGTTTGGAAAAATGTTAAGTTTTGAATTGAATGAGTCCCTATTTATAGATTTTGAAAACTTACCTTTTTACCATTGGAAAAATTATTATTTACCAAAAATATCTTCATTTTCCTTCCATTAAAATATTCTTTTTATTTTTACCATTCATCAAAATTTTACCTTTTTCTTCGTCAATTGAGCTACGGGTCTCCGATTGACCTCTAGTTCGTTTCTATTTTCCCGTATTTCCGATACAAATCTCATGGTGAAATAACATTCTATGTCTCTCGAATGAATTATTCTTCCATCTACAACATGCATTAAACATATTTCTAAAACGCACGTAATTAATTAAACAATCAAGAATTAACGCACATAAAATATTTCAATTAAGAGTTTAATATTTAATTATTTAATTATACTTCATTTTTTCTTCGGGGCGCTACATAGAATATATCTAAAATTTATCTTCCTAGCAAGATTGATACGTAGGAATTCTAATGCAACTATAAATCAAGAAATATGTAAAAGATATCTACCATAACAACAACTCCATAAAATCTGGTATATCCAATTAAATTAGAATCCTAAAGAATCTCTGTTTCCTCCACCTATATATATATAATAATTGAATCTCCAAAAAACTCTTTCCCAAATGGCAAAATCCAGCCAAAAGTAAAAAAATCCATTTTTTTATTTTTGTTTTTTTCTTTTTCATTTTTTAATTATATTAAAACCCAATTTTTTAGGAATATACTAAATCGTAGTTGAAACATGTCTGGATTTTGAGGAGTAGATTAAATGATTTTGTTGGGATATTTCTGTTAGGTTGTGATGAGACAAAGTAGCTTTGTATAGGGATTTGGAGTACCCCATTTTTCCATAATGTTTATGTGGAAACTTAGTTTTTGGTCAAGTTTCTGTTTAGTTGAAGTAAGAAGAACGTAAGATTGAGGTGTCTAATCGTAGCAGGATTCTGCAAAGGAGCGGTATTGGATATTGATTTTCAGTAAGCAGAATTAGTGAGCAGCATACAGAAAGCAGTAATGAGGACTGTGAGACTTTCTGCTGGATCGGAACAGAAAGTAATTCAGTATCAGAAAGCTGCTCAGAATCAGTAAGGAGTTTCAGAACAGAAAGCTAGCGCAGAACAAAAAGTAGTTATTGCATCCTGATCAGGAAGCAGAAAGACATTACTCTTACTTATTGTTGTACGAGGAAAGATTAATTGTAGTACGAGGATTAAACATTATCAAAGTATCTGGTAGATGGCTCACATATAAAAATACTGCAGAAGAGTTTTGGAGAGAATACCGGAGAAGGCTTGACGGTTATAGCGTAGAATTCTTGAAACTACGAAGAGGTTAAAGCACACTCCGAAAGGTATTTTGTTAGCCTTCTTATACAAGATTAAATGTTATCTAGAATATACATTATAATCGATCATATGACGAGATTTCTGATCTAATCAGATGTAATTCTCGAGGGTTTTCTTAATAAGTAGCAACCGACCAATGACGCGCTACCATCTGGACCCTAAACCTGCAAGAGCATTGTTTCCGAGGAGTGGCGTCATTAATGCCCTGCAGAGTAGGACATATCTTATTTCCCCAATTTTTCTAGAAGCATTTAATGTGAAGATCAAATGAGATCATGATTTCAATACAAGATGGAGTGTGTCTCTCTTCAACAGACACATTTTCCTACAAGTATATAAGAAGGTGAAGTTGACTCGAGAAAACTACTGAAACTATTATCTCTCAATCTCTCTTAAGCAAACACAAGTTTTCTCTCAAATTTTAGTCACTCAACCTTCCTGAAGCAGTCGAGCCAAAGATTTTCAGAATTTCAAGATCTTAAGGCTGTCTTCGAAGCACTAATTGAAGAAACATATACTTTTAATCATTTGTATTGTGTGCTAGGTTGTTTATTTGGTATCCTTAGTGGGAAGGTTTTAGATCCTCACTTAGTGGTAGCCTGAAATGTTTTAAGACTTTTAACTCTGTGTGAGTTTGTTGACCCTGTGTGAGATTAACCTAGGAATCTGTTTGATTCTATTATGTATAAATTTTTTAGGAGTCGGTTTGTAAAGTTGAGACTTGTAAAGTGAACCTTTCCTGATTGAAGTTCCTCCTAAGTGAAGGAAAAGAGAGGACGTAGAAGCATTACACCACTTTCGAATCTCTATAAACCCTTGTGTGTTTATTGTTTTCACTACCTACTGCATATCTTATATATCCTGCTTATACTGCATAAAACGACCTTGATAAAATCATACTTTGAAAAGAAAATGGTTTACAAAAGAAACTCTTAGTATTTTCGCTGCATACTGTAATCTCTGACCTAGTGAGCTGAAACAACATTTTGCCAGCTTATTGATTTGGCCAAAGTTGTTATATTCTGTCTAGAATTCAATAACTTCTTATAGAAGTTTTCTAAAGTAAAAAATTGATAGAGGTTCATTCACCCCCTCTAAACCTCTGACCACTTAGGACCAAGAAGTGGTATTAGAGCGAGTTGGGTTAAGAGCCAACTTGTCTGGTCACCTACCTAGATCTACCCGTTTCTGTTGGGAAAACCGTTTTTCTTTCCAAGACCAAAACTCACTCATCATTTTAGCATAAGCATGGATTTCTCTCATCATAAACTGCCAATGTTTTCCATAGAAGAATATGATGATTGGAGGATATGCATGGAAGCTCGTCTATCGGTCATGCACGATGAAATGTGGTATGTGATTATTAAAGGACTACCAGTAATCACCAAGCCAAACCCGGCCTTAGGTAGAGAGCTTCGTGAGTGAGAGCGAGCCGAGGTAGAAGCCACAACAGCAGAGGTAACAACACCAATAGTCAGTGAAGTAGAGGGCGTACTCGAATGAGCTACGAGTGACGACAATGTCATGTAGAACATATAAACTTTTTGAATGCTGATAAGTGTCGTTTTTCATGTATTTTTGCGTATGTTTATATATTCATTTGAATATATTTATATACGTTTTTATGGTGATTTATGATATTATATTGTATAAGTTGCATTTGACGGGTTTGTACTTAGTTTCATGATTTTAATGAGAAAAGTGCAAGTTTCAAGTGTAATTGATGACCAAGGGAGGAAGAATAGAAATACGAGATCGCATGGAAGAGCTGGTGGCGCACGGTCTGATCGTGCCATGCAGCACGACCGTGCGCCAGTATGCAGTGAGTGCTCGATGATGGGGCACGACCGTGCCCCACAGCACGATCAGCTCCGTGAAAACGCCAGTGACCTCTCGGTAGGGCACGATCGACCGTGCCGTGTAGCACGACCATGCCCGGGTGACCAGGAATACGAAGAGTTTTGGTTTTCTTGAAGTGTTTTCACCTTTTACTTCACTTGGAAGATTCCCAACACAATATAAATACTCAACATGAAGAGAAGTAAAGAAGAATGAGAGAAATTAAGAAGAGAGATTTATAGAGAAAAACACGATAGTCTGAGAGGCATTGAGAGGATTTGAAGAAGAATTCAAGAGATCGAGGAATCGCGAGATCGTCAATAGAGTTTTTAATCTTTTCTTCCCTTATTGAATATTAGTAGATATGATATTTTCAATCTTGTCTATGAATTTGTTTATCATCATGTCTAGCTAATTTTCTAGGGTTTCTAGGGCTTGTTAGTAATTTAATTCGAATCTAAATGGATCTTTAATTTCAATTCAAAGTTCATGATCGTTTATCCTATTTTTATGTTTATAAGTTGATTACTTGTTTGGTATGTGGCCAGTAATTGAGCATGTTTTAGTAATTAGATCAAAATTCGGGTGATGAGATTTAATTATGGAATAATAAACACATGACATATAAAAAGACTTAGATTGGGAGATTAAGGAATTTATGTGATGAGAAATCAATCCTAAGTACTTTTGGGAGTTGTATGCTTCAATCAGATTGAGTAGGGATACCTCTGGTGTCATAATAATCAACCGGTTAACTGACTCGGGAGAGCTGTTAATTCGACATATGTGATTGCTCATATAGGATGACTGATTAATGAACTTGAATTGGTTAAAGTGATGTTTGGGTGAGAATTAGATGAAAGCATGTCCTAGAACCTGTCTTAGATATCTATTATTCTTGAGTGAATTTATCTACGTAGTTACTTTTCTATTGAATTAATCTGCAATTGGTGTGATTTGATATTCTTAGATAAAGCTGAAAACTGAATTTGAGTAGTTAGTTAATGCCTAGATAACCAGTCTCTGTGGGATCGACCTTGCTCACCACTTCTACACCCTACACCGTACACTTGCAGGAGTAGCTAAAAGAAAATTAGTGAACAAATACCAGTACTAAAGGTGGGGTAACTTCCTTAAATTTGCATTTATGAACTCCGTATTTTCAAATAAGTGATCTTTATGAATGTCTGAGATGAGATTATTCTTATTATATGTGGATGTGATTGTTGCCAAATTGTGAATGTTATATTATGAGCTTATCAATGCAAAGGTGAATTCACGATGTGATTAAATGTGTTATTGATTGCGATGTGAAAATGTGTGTATGCGCATGCAAGCTATGACGGTTAAGAACCGTATCTATGGCGGCTAAGAACCGTAACTAAGTGATATGTTTGAATGTTATGATTACGTGTGTTTGTTATGTTCTCCTTTGTTTGTAGGCTAACCCCATTAAGTGTTTTTCACGCACTCACCCTCTATGTGTTTTCTTTTACAGATCCTAGGTATAAGGAATGAGAGTGAAGAGAAATGCCCTATCTTTTTTGCTGTAAATATGGATGTCCTTTCTACTCTTTCGAAAACCCTAATTGTTATGTGTTGTGAAGCCGTGGGGCCAATATTGAAAATTACTTTCCGCTGTGTTTGTTAAACAACAAATGTTTTATGCTTGTTGGCTTTTATGATAAACTTATGTTGGCAGGTCATTTTAATCTTTTAAAATTGAGTTTAGAATGAGTTGATGGACACATGAATGATATTGATTTTTTATAACGTTTTGAAATAGGGGTGTGACATCACCACCCACCACTCATAATACCATAAAATCGAAGATGGAAGACACAAGTAACTCTTTCATTCTCAATTCACAATGGTATGATGATTAATGATAAATATGTGATCAATCTATATAACGTTGTCTTATCGAAACATGTCAAGTAATAATGTAGACAGGTAACAGGTTCCCTACTCTTAACAGTCAAATTGAGGCCCTTTATTCAATTTTGAATTGGTTAATTCAGAATGAATCAAATCTCCCCAAGTAGTATTCAAACTTATGACCAATCGGTTAACAACCGACCGCTTTACCATTGAGCTACTAAGGAACAACGGGAGATTCGATCTCCAAGAGTTCGATTTTGCTATTAAGAACTAGACAAATAAGATGGATACAGTTTAAATAATTTGATAGTTCATGACTAACATTGATATATACCTTTTAAATTACATATTGTAATAAAAAATTGACTCATGGTTCATGATTTTTATTTTATTATTTATTTATATAGTTATTTACTACATTTGTTTCATAATAAGTGTTGTTCTAAGGTTTCAATTTGGCCAAACAACCAAAATAATCCAAAGCTTTGTGGGTTTTTTTTTTAATTTGGCCAATCCTTTAGTTTTTGTCAATTTATCCAAGATTTTAAGAATTAAGAGGGGGACTAAAGGCACCCAATCAACTTCTAAGTCCACCCCATTTACTAAGGGTGTCCCAAATATTTGAATCACACTTAACAACATTTCTAAGCGCATCCCATCACTTTCCTACTCTACCTTTATGCTAAAAAAATCAACTTCTCTCCCAAAACATAAGGTGTTCGGTCCTCATCTTCACAACTTCACCATCTTCAATCTTTTTCGGTTCACTCGTCTGAACATTTCCCATAGTAGAACATCATTATAAACAGATATTTGGAGTGTTAAATTTATCGTGTAAATTAATTTACAAGGTTTTGTTTCGATTAGCAATGGATTACTTTACTTTTTTAGAAATGTGTTTAGTTAGCTTTAAGGTTTGTAATGGGTTAGTGAATTAATAGCTAAATTTGATGAAATTGTATGAAAAACGTAAGTTTTGGGGGTGAATTTTGAAAAAATCAAAGATGCATGTGTTCGGTTATGTTAGTCAAGTGTGCGCCGCAAGATGAGTAGCAGATGCGAGGGTGTTCAACTGTATCAGTCGAGTGGTACCGAAGTTTTCGGCCACTCTGGCCGAATGTTGTTTTGGTTGTTCGGTTATCTTTGCCGAACATCAGCAGGTGTTCGGCTGTCTTGGCCCAACAGATGCTCACATATGATATTTTTTTAAATATCTTTCATTTAATGTTTTTGGTTCGTTTTAATGATTATTTTTGTTTGTAATCCAGGCAGGACGTATGAGAGGAGGAGATTAATGACTTCAAGTACGATGTGTTGGGTGGAAGAATTTGAGTATGGTGAAGGTTCGGGCAATGACATGGACATGCGAGAACCTATCCTGAATGTGCAGTTTGAGATTCCACAATTTCCAGGAATCCTTAAAATTCCAAAGGAATTCCAATATCACTGAAATTTCCAATATTACGCAAGAAGGAATTCCAAAAATTCCACAATTTCCAGAAATCCCTGAAATTCTACAAAACCCAAAAATTCCAGAGGCTTATCATCTTGACTTGATAGAAGAGGTCCCTCGTGATATTGAAAATCAATAAGAAGATGAGCAAGAAAAAGCTGAGACTCAGCTACTTACATGACATTTTCCTGGGGGCCGAGCGACCACCATCTTATACCTAGTTTCAAGATGCATGTTGTATCAAAGATATGGTTTGGCGAGGAGAGAGATATCCTGAAGTGCTTATGTCACACGACAAAGATGGATTTTTAGAAGTTAGATGGAGACTTAAGTGAATGGTTTAGGTTGCTCCGTCATTCAAAAATTGCAGATTTACTTCCATATCGTATAAGAACATGAACAAGAACATGATATGTGCTTTTGTTGAGTGTTGGCATCCGAAGACCAACAACTTTCATATATCGTTCGGAGAGACTAATTTTACACTGGACAATGTCATGTACATTACTAGACTTCCCATTATAGGAAAACCTATTATCCAATGGGAAGAAAGAGATGAGACACCAACTAAGATGATACAACAATTGTTAGGGTTGGAGGAGCGTGAGGCGGTCGAGGCTGTGAGGGGGCAAAGAGGTAGTTCAGTGAAGTTGGAGTGGTTGCATTCAAGGTTCCGTGGCGATGCCACTTCTTCGAATGAAGAGAAGAGACTCTATGCGGCAAGAGCGTACTTATGGTTTGTGCTAAGCTGCACAATTTTCACAGATAAGAGCGACACTATATGTAGCGCCCCAGACCAAAAATGAAGCATAATTGATTAATTAAATGATTAAACCCTTAATTGAATTATTTTATGTGCGTTAATTCTTGATTGTTTAATTAATTATGTGCGTTTCAGAAATAAGTTTATTGTATGTTTTAGATGGACGAATAATTTAGTCGCGGAACATAGAATATTATTTTACCATGAGAAGGGTATTCGAAATACGAGAAGATAGAAATGAACTAGAAGTCAATCGGAGACCCGTAGCTCAAATGGTGAAGAAAAGGGCAAAATGCAAAGATTCGGAAAATCAAAAGATATTTACGATGAATAATAACTTAGATATTTTTTATGAATAGTAATTTTTCAAAATCTATAAATAGGGGCTAATTCAATTCATTTTTCACCATTTTTCCGAACGAGCCTAAAACGATGAAAACATGTAAGTCTCTCTCTCATTCCTCCTCTTTTCTGCCTCCGGCGCACCGCCGCCGTCGGTGGCCGGAAAATTTCAACGTTATCGATTTTCACTGATTTTCGCACAGAACGTAGGTCTCATCGAGACGAGTCCATGACAATTTCCGGAATTCCATTCTGATGTCTTGTTCTCCGGGAAACGGTAAAAATGTCACCGGAAACCCTAAACCCTAGTTTTATCACCTTTCTTTCTCCTTTGTTTTCTCTCTCTCTCTCTCTCTCCTCATTCGCCGGAACTGGGGGCTGATCTTCCCGGGGTGTTGGGCTATCTGTTAGGGGTGGTGGCGCCGCCACTCGGCGCTGGGGCTGAAATTGGTGGTGGAAAGGTGGTGGTTGCAAGGTGTTTTATGTGTTTTGTTGATGTTTGGGATTGTTTTGGGGTACTGTTCACGGCCGCCGGAGCTGGTGGTGGCCGGAGATAACCGAACTATGGAGAAATCCGAACCAAAACAATCTGAATCGATAAAGAACCGTTGACTATTTGACTTTATTCGAACTGAACTGCTCCGATTAATTTTTGTGTCAAACCCGAATTATAACGAACTGAAGAACCGATTCAGAACCGAATAGAACCGATTTCAAAGAAGTAACTATATATAAATTTGTAATTATCATTGAATTCTTTTTTTTTTGTATTGTTATATTGGATTAGGTACAAATTTGATTGAAGTGTATTATTATTATTATTATTATTATTATTATTATTATTATTATTATTATTATTATTTATGTTTTTTTAAGACTTCATAGAATAAAATAACAATTAAATAATAAAATAAAATAATTTTAATGAATAATTTTGGGAGCACTTAAAATCTATTAACTACAATGGGTATTAATCAAATAATTGGTTTTATTAATTTCAAAAACTTAAATAATGTATTACTTTACATTTTATTAAGATAATTGATTTATTATACATTTCTATCAATTGAAATATGGATCACAATTACTAAAATTAATCTAACAATTTTTTTAATTAAAATAATGATATTTACTCATTATTATAAATTGATATCTAGCAAATCTTAGTAAATGACCCATTATTTATTATAAGTGATTTGTCCACCATTAGTGCCCTAACATTTTTTCCCCTTTTTCAAAAAATCTTACTTCATTTTTTCCTCTATTTCTTCTCCCATTTTTCAAAGACACCCACCGTCAGTGACTCGGTGCCCTAATTTTTTTTTCTCTTTCAAAAAATCTGTCGTTCCTCCATGTTGTTCGCTGGATACTGTGTGGGACATCGAATATGACTTCTAAATCTAGTGGAACGAACTCAATCAAAGATTCACCCTCTAGTAAAAGTGGTAAGAAATGTTATTATTTAATTTGTATGCATACTTGAAGTATTTTTCTTAATCTTTCATGTTATTTATGTATGTTATTTGAATGATTTTGTAGTGCCAAGTAAGAGAAAAGTAATGAGTTCTAAAAAAAGTCGATTACCACAAGTATCAAGTGCTCCTAGTGAGTCAAAGATGGCCGATCTGGATTCTATCCCAACAGAAGGTAATAATACGTTTTCTTTTGGTACCACAACTAAAAAGACTAGGTCTGGGGTATGGGAATATTTTCAGAAAATGAAAGATTCTGATGGGAATGACTTGGGGAGATCTACATGTATTTATTGTGGTAATAGTTATCAGAGTCATAGTGAGCAAGGTACTTCTGCTTTATGGAAACATCTAAGAGTAAGTTGTAAAAAATGTCCACCTGAAGTTAGAAACAGTTTAGTTGAGACACAAATGGATAAGGACAAAAAACAAAAAATGTTGAGTTTTCAGAGTGTAAGTAATACTGGTGATGGGAAACTAACTTGTTGGGAGTTTGATCATGATCGTATGCGAGCAGCAGCGGTTAAGATGGTTATTAAGTGTGAACTTCCTTTCAAGTTTGTTGAATCTGAAGGTTTTAAGAGTTTTATTGAAGAAAGTCTTCCATGGTTTAAAATTCCTTCTAGATTTACCATTGCTAGAGATTGCTTTTCTTTGTTTGTCACAGAAAAGAAAAAATTGAATATTTTACTCCAATCTGAGTGTCAACGTGTTTCTTTAACCACTGATACTTGGACAAGCATTCAAAATGTCAATTACTTGTGTTTGACAGCCCATTTCATTGATTCAAATTGGAATTTACAAAAAAGAATTCTGAATTTCTATGTGATCAAAAGTCATAAAGGGGTAAATATTGGAAATGCTATTAATTGTTGCATGGAGGAGTGGGGATTAAGCAAAGTTATGTGCATAACTATTGATAATGCATCGTCAAATAATATCGCAGTTCAACAGTTAAAGAAAAGATTGATGAAAAAAAATGTTTTTGTTTTGGGTGGGGAGGCTTTTCATATGAGATGTTTCGCACATATTTTGCAACTGATAGTAAAAGATGGTCTAGAAATTGCTCATCAGTCTATTAAAAAAATCAGATGTATTGTTAGATATGTTAGGAGTAGCCCTCAAAGGTTAGCTTCATTCAAACAATGTTGTGAAACTGCAAACATTAAATCAAAGGCCTCTTTGCAATTGGATTGTCCAACTAGATGGAACTCGACATATTTGATGTTTGAAAGTGCTTTAAGTTTTTAAAAGGCTTTTGATAAGTTGGAGGATATGGATGATAAATATGTGGTTGAATTTGGAGATGATTTGCCTAATGAAATTGATTGGGCTCATGCTACTCACTTTACTAAGGTTCTGAAACGATTTTTTGATGTCACTACCAAACTATCTGGTACTTTATATTGTACTGCAAACATTTTGTTTCCCTGAAATAATTCGAATTTTGAGAGATTTGGAATCTTTTGTAAAAAGTGATGATCATTGGTTGAGGGAAATGGGAATACAAATGAGGCTTAAATTTGATAAGTATTGGGGTTCTGTGAAGAAAATGAATGTGATGCTTTTCATTGCTACGGTATTAGACCCTAGATACAAGATGAGATATTTGATGGCTAAATACAAAATACATTATGGTGAAAACGATGCAAATGAAGTGGTGGAAAGCGTAACTATTGGTTTAAAAGCAATGATTGAAAATTATCAAAAAGTAAATGAAGAAAAGAGAGTGGGTGAGACCACCTTTTCTTTGAGTGGAAAACAATTTGATACTATAATGGAAGAAAGTGAAGATATTGATGAATATTTCTTAGATCACGAGAATGAACAAAAATCAACAGCCAAAGAAGAATTGGATGTGTATTTGGAAGAGTTCTCTGAGAAATATGTTCATGATTTTGATGTTTTTGGGTGGTGGAAAACACATTATGTCTGATATGCGAGTTTGAGTTGTGTTGCTAGAGACGTTTTGGCTATTCAATCATCAATTGTGGCATCTGAATCGGCACTTAGTACTGGAGGTCAAACTTTGGATCGATTTAGGAGTTCTTTAACTCCTACAACAGCAGAAGTAATTATTTGCTGCCAAGATTGGATGAGAAACTCTAAACAACCCAGCGATATTGAAGAACTAATAGCTGATATGGAAGTGATTGAATTAGGTATGACTTTTTGTAAGTATAGATTTAATTGTTGTAAAGTTGATCTTATATTAATTATTGTTTTATTTTTTATGTTTTTTACCCTCTCTTCAGGTGTAACTGAAGACCCTGAAATCAGAGAGAATATCTTTCCAAGGATGACTATTGATTGTTAGTTTCAGATCAAATTTACATTTGAAGGTTAGTTACATTTATTATTGGTGTATATATTCTTACAATATGAAGAACTATTCTTCATGAGAAATCCATTATCATTTTGGCTATATATTATTTTCTGGTGGTCATGGAACTCAACAGTCACTAGATGTCTGTAGGAGTGGAACGAGGTGTCTTAATTTTGTAGATATTCAATAAATTTTGAGTAAATATTGTGATAGTTTAAAGATATTAATGACACCAATAGAATCAGATGCTCAATATGTTAATCCTTTAAGTTTTTTGTGATAGAGCTTCTGGGCTTTCCAAATAATTAAGTTAAACTGCAGAATCAATATAGAGTTTATGAGCCTACCATGCACTAGCCACCAGCTCATCTGACTGAGCACTTGTAATTAAGAATTTCCAATATATTAAAATTGCTCTTGTTCTTATAATCTTGAGTTTATAATGTGCGAATTCATTTACCATGCTCTCATGTTTGTTTTTTTCATTTTGAGGGATTTCAAATACTCCCTGTATTAGTGCCATATGAATTCTCTCTCTCCAAATTCTTGCCCTAAATGATGAGATTTCTCATTCAAATGATCCTTGTGTATATTATGATGTGTCATTCTTTCTTTCTCTGTCCTTTTTAGTTGGAGCTATTAGTTTTTCTGAAGTTTAGAGTAGTTTGGATCTTGGTTTTTTCTTAAAATGATATGTTAGTTATAGTTATTCAACTTATTCTTGAAGTTGATACATTACTTTTTTTGTCCAATAAGTTCTTGATTCTGATTTAGATCATTGCTTACCTTTTGTTACAACAAGGGAGAAAGATTTCATCAAGGAAGAAAAATTTATTGAGGCGTATCAAAAGAAATAGGCAATACTGTCAAAAGATTTGCTAAATTTATGTTATTATGTTTTGAACAAACATCTAACAGTATTTGCTAAATTTATGTTATTATGTTTTGAACAAACATCTACTGTAACTATTTTGCTTATGTTGGAATTGGTATTGATATTTAAATTAAATTATGTTGCACAATAAATTTTTCTATTTTATGTAATTTGTTTGTTTCAAACAGTTATTTTATATCGGAGAACTCCAAATCTCCAAATCCCTGAAACCGAACCGAATTGTCCCATTAGACCCGAATATCTGAATTGGACCGAACCGAAAACCAGTTTGGTTCGGTTCCGGAGAATTATTTTCATGGTTCAGTTTTGGAGATCCAAATTTGGAAATCTCTGAATTTCGGTTCGGTTCCAGAGATCCCCTAATCTCCGAATTGCTCCGGACCGTGCTCACCCCTAGCCGGAGATGGTGGTGGTCGGAGGTGGTGGTGTCGACGATTCAGGTGGGGGCGGCACCGTTGTAGTTGGAAGCTGTTGGAAAGTAGCAGACGAACTACTGCTGGGCGCGCGGGCGCCGAGAGATGTCAGGAGCTGGACACGCATTGTGCGTGTGCCGGGAGACGGGTAGCGCGCACGCTGGGCGGGCGACAGGAGCCCCGCGCGCAGGGGGAGCAAGCAACGGGTAGACGCGCACGCGCGCGACTGAGCGACGAGTGCGCTGCACGCGCGGCACCGAGTCTGGTGCGAATCACAATTTTTCCGTCGTACATTATCGTCGAGTCGTCAGCGACGAGATGTCATCGACCGGGAGTCAGGGGTCCCGATCAAAGTCAACCCTTTGACCAAAATTACCAAAATACCCCTCAATTTTAAAACACTCCGTTTGAGCTCGTTTCAACTCCAATTGAGCTCATTCTTTTTCCGTTGTGACCCAAATCCTTTCCTCTTTCTTATCAGAGTATTGAACTGAACTTTCACCCTCATTTCTTCAACTTCAATCTTTAGGTCTTCTGTTCCGACTCGTCTCTATCGATCGTATCTTATCCGATATCGTCTAAACCTTTAATTATACATGTTTAAGAATTAAGAAATGTTGTAACATGTGTAGGCTATCTATTGAAAGGTGTTTTGTGATACTTGACACTTGTTACTCGCTACTCACGTGGTAACCACCGAACAAGGTGGGGGTAACTTCTAATCTCTATGTGTTTGTTGTTTTCCGTATTTCATATATGAATTGATTAATGTGAATATGAAGAATGTTTATTTAAGTGCGAAATATGTAATTGTGATTGATTACGTGCTATGTTAAAGCGGGTTAATTCCCACACCAAAGAGGGTTGACGATAAACACGCGCATGTATGTGAACCTATGATCGATGAAATGATTCTTAAATGATATGAAATGATGAAATCATATATGTCATGTTTACGTACTGTGAATTCTATGAATGAGTGTGCATGTCATGATTATGCTACGAATGGACTTCGGTCCATACTACGAAGGGACTTCGGTCCAATATTTTACTATGAAAGGACTACGGTCCATTTCCAATACTGTACTACGTGTCTTTATGTTATGTGTTATGCATTCTACGCACTGTCTTTAAATGTTATATTTGTAAATATTCAAGAAGCTTAATTGTTTAATAACGGTTAATATATGGAATTACTCCCACGAGTGTATTCAACGCACTCACCCCCCACCTGTACTCACACTACAAGAGATGAAGAAAGTCAAGATGCGTAGAGAGGATGGTGTCATATCAAGCTTTCCCTTTTTGCTTTCAAAACTTAATGTTCAAACGATGTTGTATATAATTTCTCGTCTTGTAAAAAAAAAGTATATCGTCCTTTTTTGTAGATGGATCCTGATGTATCTTATGCTGCTACGTTAAACATTTTAATTCGGTTAGACGCCGAGGATTTGTGTACGTAAAATTGTATGTTATCTTTTCTAAAGGTTTTTATTTTATATCATGTACGTCTTTTTCCCCTTCTTTCTTCACGCCCGCAAAGAAAACTCTGATATTTTAATGAAAAGAAAATGGGGCGTGACACTATAGTAGGCACTAACATCCTTGGATTATTGGAGAACGTTTGTAGCACCCTACCCCCCATATTACGTATATTTAACAATAAAATATATGCCTTGTAGATAGATCATACTGACATCTCATTGATCCATAGAAGTATAAAATATTATTTAATGACTAATATCGTATAAGATTAAAACATGCAACCATTATCTCAGCATAAGTCATACTAAATACAATTCATGATACACGCGGTCCAAAATGCAAAATGAGGAGGAGGAGAAGGTTGCACGAGGCATCAGCCCGCCAACCTGTAGGTCTCCAATATGAATTTGACCTGAAGGTCTCCACTTTGTATACAGATCCATAGCAAGACAGTCACAGGCCTTTTTAATTTCATGCAAATTGTACTGCAACATATTAATCATCTGAACATATGATCACGTATACATTTACCAATATATCATTTGACCTAATGACAATTTCATACCAATACATATTTCTTATATAACACATATAACAGACATTACATATAAATCCCATATACGGTTTATACTCACCAAACTATGATAAGTAATTCGTTCATTGCTCTGGTTCCTCCTTCTGTTCTACAGCCCGTGCCCCTATATGATTCAATGAAATTTAGTCTAATGATCCCCTTAGTATTTATTTCTATTATGCAATGAAATGCAATGCATGTATGCTTAATTTCATTTATTTCATATATAATACTAAATTCTAGCAACCTTCATTCTTTTGACATTTTCTTCCTTTCTCTAACTCCAATTTCTTTGAAACTTTACCATATTATATTAGACATATTAACGAACATTTTATCTGCTTTAATGTCTCTTTGATTGCTTCTCCACCATGTTCAAAAGATTGAGACAAATCTATGTACCAATTCTGTTTTTATACATATATTCATATTGACTAGTTAACTTCAAACATGTATAACTTACAATATATAAATCATTTTGATGCAAAGTAAACTTCTGAGTAAACTAGACATAAGGTACTATAACTTTAGCTTGAAACATTTTCACAAATTCTGTTCCTAAACAGGTCTAATAATTTGTGCAAAATCGGTAATGTAATTAGTCTACTTGATAAGACATAATCAACCATGTTCAGTATTTTCCCTATAACTTGAGCTATAAAATTCCAAATCGAGAAAGGTAAACTTTTGTAGAAACTTAACACATAGCTCTACAACTTTCATGTTTAACATTTTTCGCAATTCAGTTTCTAACCTACTTAAAATTAGCCACAATTACAGCATACATAACAGTTTTTGAACTGGGTCATTTTAGACCAAGCCCTGTAATCTAACATTATCTCACTCAATATTTAACCGAGTCATCTACGGTTTTCTTCTGAGTTTAGCTAAGAGATAGGCTATAAGTTTCATGTTTTAAGTTTTCCCTAATTCAGCCTCTAAAGTTACCAAAACATCCAACAAGTTATGATAACTTGACATATATCTAATTCACTAATCTCTTTGTACCTTTTTGGGATAATCTTTGAGAATTCACTCTGATCAAATCGAAGAGCATGTCACCACGAGCTCCCCCTCAAAATCTGAAGCAAAACGATGAAGAAACGAACCCGAATTCACAAGCCCTTCTCTCTTCTTTCTTTCCTTTCCCTTCTTCTTTTTCCTCTGTTCTTCTTTCTTTTTCTCTATGGTTTTGTCTTTCTTTCTCTGCTGCACTTTCTTTTTTCTACTTTTTTTTTGCTATCTACTCCACCACTTCACCCTGCTTCCTCCATAAGTTTTCATTCATTTAATATTATTTTTTTATTTTCTTTTATTATATATATATATATTATAATATTAATTAAATCTCATTTCCCATTTCATATATAACACACACGTGTGCACACATATGTATAAATTTAAATTCTAACATTATTATAATCTTAACAAATTATGATAGGGTTTTCTCAACACCAACTATGTAAGAACATATAAATAATATAATATTTAAAAGAAAATAAAATCATGCACGATCACAAATAACGTGTAAATAATATGAAATGCATATGATGCATGAAATGAATGTCAAATGATGTGTATGTTTTGGTCAGGATGTTACAACATTACCCGAGTTCACAAGTATGCTTGGGGAGCCACTGCACTAGCTTACTTATATCAACAGCTTGGTTTTACATCTTGATTTGGGGTGAAGCAGATTAGTGGGTACTTAACATTGTTGGAGGTAAGACATACTAATTTATTTCTATATGTGTGTTCTCTCTAAACTGACTATCATTGACATTAATTTTTCTTTCTAGGCATGGATATACGAGTATTTTCCTATTACAAGGTCCACGCATAATGTGAATTATAGAGTGGGTGAACATCTGGCATTACGATGGGCCCAACAAGCATCTCCTAGGGGTTCGATTGATCGTTTGATAGCTTGGAGGGAGATGTTAGATGCATATGCTATGAATTCTGTAAGTTTAGGTTTTCTTCTCTCGTAATTCAACATGTTTTTATAAGTGATGTTAATGTATTTCGATTGTCAATGATAATGGTTTAGGTTGTCTGGACTCGTAATGTGGGGATGCGATGCATTTCCTCGTCATGAAGTGACATTCTACCACAAATGCATTTATGCATTTGAAATTGTCGAACCATACCATCTTGACCACGTATTGAGGTAGTTTGGCCATGTTCAGACGATTCCAGATGGTCTATTGGTTCCAATTAAAGTTAGAGGAAGAAGCACGAGTGCATAATACAAGATTGTTTGGGATATCATGAGTTCTTATTTTCGTATGTGGAGCAGTCATGTATTGACAGATGAGGTCCGAGATAGGCTTGCTAGTCCAGCGTGGGAATGCTCTCCTGACTATATGGATCGGTATCGTATTGTTTCGCATTTATTGGTCCAGAATCAGGAGAATACGTCAACTATTGCAGGTGCTACTCATTCTCAAGCATAGTCATGGGAGATGATTGAGAATGCACGCTTTCACATTGAGCCGATAGTCCAAAGGTGGATGGCACATGATCCAGTTCTATCTATCAATTACGTGATGTCTTATGTGACTAGGGCTTATGAGGAATTATCTGTAGATGATGATTAGTCGTTAGAACCTGTGAGACGTCCATCATCTAGTAGGTCTTGTAGAACTCGTACGACAGTTGTGAGACTTATGATTGAAACATTGTTAAGTAGTACTTTTGTTTTTTTGTTAAACAAGACTTACATTTAATGTATTAAATATGTTTATTTGGTTATGTATTGACTATTTGTCGTACGGATGGTGACATTTTATCCTATTTTAATATGTTGACAAAATTTGAATTATATATTAATACATTTATCAAAATGCACCATAGGAGGATATATCGTTTGTACACATTGTCTCGACCGAACACACTCATAGCGTGTCGGTCATGCTGATCGAACCACATGTCTAAGTTCGACCAGCTCAGCCTAACACATTCACTGAACATCAGCCATGTTGGCCGAACCCTATACTTGTCGTTTGGCTAGCTTGGCTGAATACTCTCACTAAATGTCAGCCTTGCTGGCCGAACAGTATACTTGAAGTTCTGCCAAGATGATCATACAGTGTGAATTGTTTATTTGTAAGATTTATGATTTAATCAACCAATAAGGAGAAAAATAATATAGCTGAAAATCAAATTTCATAATAAAACAACTAGGGTCACAATATTTTCATTATTATGATAAAGTGCATTTGACACAATTCGAAAATAAATGTTTCTTTATATTTAAAATCACGTAAGTACAAATCTTTGATTGAGGTTACATGTAGCTTTACCTACAGCATAATTAAAATCATTAAGTTTACCCATATAAAATGATTGCTTCCAACAAGTGTCATACATATGCAATGAGGATTGATCGGCACTTGTGTTCTCAACGGTAGAAATAACACGGTCATTTGTGGTGAGATATGAACTATGGCCATATTATATGCAGAAGCAGCCGGGTAGTAACACTCAGGGAATGTGAACTAATAATCTTTGTTATATACCTCAGATTTAAAATAGTTCAACATTTGCAATATTTCATCAACCGTATGTATACAGTTATACCAAACACAATCCTACAAATCTCGATAGTTCTCCAACTCTTAGATTAGATCATTACGGACTTGAGGCCATGAATCCTCACCCAAACCAAGTGCATCAGCAAGGCACCGAAAACCATAATGATCGTCTTCCTTGACATTCTTTGTACTGGATACAAAAGGACAGAAACGGCTGGGTAATTGTTCTATGAATGGAAGATCCGAGGATATGCATGCAGAATGATGTTAGACCGGTGATGATAGACCACTTACAAATATGTTCTGATCATGTGGGGAATTACTATCATTGAAGGACTCAACATATTCAAAAACACTTTTGTCATGTTTCGTAGACTTATCTTGCCAAATTTTTATCTTGCTAGGCTGACCACATACACATGTATGAACCTCCGGTTCAAGCAATTAGAAGGTCGAGACGTTTGTTATCTCCCACAGTCTTTTCAGTAGCAATAACCTCTGTGACTCATTTGTTGATTCAAACAACCCATTTACATCACCCATTGTCTCTGTTCACCGACTTCCAAGATCTGCACCAACACAAACGTCATTCTTGGATGGTTCATAATCCAATTGGGTGGGACGAAAGGCACCACACCATGTTCTAAGGGCACCACACCCCATCACTATGGGTGCCCCATCAATGCACTATGAGGTATGGTGCTCTTAGAACATGGTGTGGTGCCTTTAGTCCCACCCAATCCAATTTACTTCAAAACTTGTCAATATTCTTAAGTGGGGTTGGTTCACCAACACGTATCAATTCTGTAAGTTCATAAGCATAAGAAAGACCATATGTCTCTCTCAATACACAACCGCATAGCAATGAATCTACACCGGTCGTGTTAACTCCCTCCATCTCTTCTAAAATCTTGTATAACTACATGTGACACCAACCCATGAATTATCTTGAAAATAGGAGACATGTATCAATGATGCACTCTATGTGGATTTTGTTCAAATGAAGCTTTGATTGTGTTGTGGGATGTGATCAACAAGCCATGTTCATTTTCCAAGATAATTCAAAGTTAGATTGGCTAGTACCAAGTTGTTTCTTCAACATTGAATGCACACTCTCTGTCCTGTGTAAATATATACATGTATTATCTAAATCTAGAACTATAAATACAGAGTAGTGCCTGTGTGCACTAAATGCATGGATAATGATCCATGCAATTGGGTGCGCGCCGGTCGGTTGTGTCGGGTCCGGCCTAGATCCGCACCTAATTTTTTTTTAATTTATGACAACTTTTATGTTAACTAAGTATAACATTTATGTTATATTAGTATATCATTTATGTACAAGTATCATAACTTTTAGATAAAATTACATAGAATTTTTTCAATATAAAAACATAATTAAAAGTTATGTAACATTTATGTTAACAGAGTATAACATTTATGTTATATTAGTATAACCTTTACATACATATATCATAACTTTTAAGTGATATTACTTAAAAAATTTCACTATAAAAATTCATATAGTATAGCTTAACTTTTATGTTATAATAATTTAACCTTTATATTATATTAGTATAACATTTACGTACAAATATCAGAACCTTTAGGTACTTAAAGAATAACATAAGGTTATATTATTATAACGAAAAAGTTAAATTATTATGCATAAAATTTATATTATTACAAGGGTAAAAAACGATTTCCCATCCGAACTATGCCCGATTTTACACTTTCTGGTAAAAACTTTAAAATGTGGCACCGTACTGACTGAACTTTGCGTGATTTACAATCTTCAGTATTCCGATCATTTTTTCCGGCCAACACACACGTGTCAGCACATGATTTCATTAAGGACATTTATCTCGTTTTTAAAGTTTATACCAGAAAGTGTGAAATCGGGCATAGTTCTGATGGGAAATTGTTTTTTACCCTTTTATTTATTATACATTTTATATTAATTTTTTTTGAATTAGGTTAAATATATGTAATGTGTACTACATGATTTATTTGAAAGGGAAGAAATGAATTAATATACTAATATATGATATTCATAACGATATTCTGGTTTGTAAAAACTATAAAAATGTAATATTTTTAGGCCCAAATCTTAACTCATAAGTTTGGTTTCCCAATTGTGAGCTCACATTGGGTGGCCTAACTAGTGTTCGATGAGTTTTCTAATGTTGATCCATCTTATAAAAGTATATTCAATCAGCGATTCAATTCATTTATTTTGTCCAAATTCATCTCATATTCTATGAATTCATATTGAATATAATAAGTTTGAAATAAACATAAAATTCAAATAATAAACAAAAAAATACATATTATATGAATTCATAGTGATCAATATAATAAGTTTGAAATAAACACAAAATACATATAATATGTATTTTTTTTTGTATTTTGTGTTTATTTCAAAATTATTATATTCAATATGAATTCATAGAATATGGGATGAATTTGAACAAAATAAATGAATTGAATCGCTGGTTGAATATAATTTTATAAGATGGATAACCATTAGAAAACTCATTTGAAGAATGAAGAAAACTAAAATGTTTACGTGGAAATGCAAGCATGGTGACGTGGAGAGATAGCTGGACAGTTATACATATCATATTGGAGTGTAACAAATCGAAACAGACGAGATCAATCACAAGAATCAGTTGCAAACTAACTCAACCTAAGAAAACTGAAACTAGGGTTTCTTGAGCATGAGCAGTTGCAATTAGCTAAAGTCGTGAAGATCCGTTGAAGTTCTGTTAAAATTGACAGAGGGCTTTTGATCAGCACACTTCCATGCATATTTGATTGTAGTTTCAGTTTATTTCGACGTTGGATTTAGGAGTTATAAATAGTAGGGTTCATGAGCTAGAAAACCCTAGTCTGTGCTATTTTTCTCCTGTAATTCTCTCTCGATTCTTTGAGTAATAAAAGATCTGGTTATGTGTTGTGGATGTAGACTCAGTGGGGAGTCGAACCACGTAAAATCTTGTGTGATTTGTTCTCGTTTTTCGTTTGCATCGGAATAGGTTAATCTGAGAAGTGTGTGTGTTTTCATTTTTTTTAAAGCTTGGGTTGTTCTTGATTAATCGAGCGAGGTTGTGGGCTTTGATTAGTGTCTACATAATCAACATCATCGAACACTAGTTAGGCCACCCAATGTGAGCTCAGAATTGGGAAACCAAACTTGTGAGTTAAGATTTGGGCCCAAATATATTACATTTTTATAGTTTTTACAAGCCAGAATATCGTTATGAATATCATATATTAGTATATTAATTCATTTCTTCCCTTTCAAATAAATCATGTAGTACACATTACATATATTTAACATAATTCAAAAAAAATTAATATAAAATGTATAATAAATAAAAGGGTAAAAACGATTTCTCATCCGAACTATGCCCGATTTTACACTTTCTAGTATAAACTTTAAAAACGAGATAAATGTCCTTAATGAAATCATGTGCTGACACGTGTGTGTTGGCCAGAAAAAATGATCGGAATACCGAAGATTGTAAATCACGCAAAGTTCAGTCAGTACGGTGCCACATTTTAAAGTTTTTACCAGAAAGTGTAAAATCGGGCATAGTTCGGATGGGAAATCGTTTTTTACCCTTATTACAATATAAAAGTTTTAAAAGGTATTATAGTTTTGTCATACACTGCAAAAGGTTATGCGAATATAACTAAAAGGTTAGGTTCGTCAAACTAAAAGGTTGGGTCAATATAACAGCAAAACAAGGGTTTGGGCTATAGTTGTGTGAGCATGTGTGTGGGCATGTGAGGCACACGTGGGATGCGTGAAATGTACCCCCGGATTAGGTCGACCTAGTTGCACGGATCTAGGATCCGTAAGGTGTACATAAATAATAGTGATAAATAAATCAATGAAAATATAAATTAGACACGTTAAAGATACGTATCGGCTACTTGTCGTGTTATCAAAATGCATGATATTATTCGTCCAACATGACATAAATCTTTTTTTATAAGGATCAATCCAATTCGAAATGACGTAATCCACAGCAATTGGATAGTCGGCGAAATCATCCTTTAATCTCCTAAGTAACTCGTTGAATTTCACTTTATTATCCGCAAGAATCAACGTATTCCACGAGTAATTAAATGAATTTCACTTCAGCTTCAAATGAATTTCTTTCTTACACTTAGTAAAAATGTTTCTACTAATATGTCATCGATATAAATGTTTAGCGTTTGAGAATGTCACTTCAATCTCATTCATCAAAGCAATCTCACGATCAGCCACAATGATATGTGGCAAGAATGATTAGTTCATCAATCCTTTCAAAGTCGTAAGCGCCCATCTATAGTTATCCTCGTGCTCGGCCTCCAAATAAATGCATACGACTGAAAAAGTGATATCCGTAGATGTGATGTCAACCACTTTCAATAGTGGCATCTTGTATTGATTAGTCTTGTATGTACAATTCATCACCAACACGTTTGGAAAGGTACGCAACAACTCCACACTAGTCGGGTTGGCATAAAAGAGATCCTTCATCCTATCCATTTTCTCGCATCTTTTGATAAAATAATAATTGTGTAACTTTAGTTTCTCCAATAAGTATTGCATTTGAGATCGACCTCCATGCTCTACAATTCTATGCTTATGACGAGTATTGTAAATAGTCTTCAAAATCGACACATTCTGAACAAATGTCACTTTCAAAGTACTTAGGATTTATTTCAATTTAGTCTTATTATTTTACAAGTCTGCTACAAACCGATCTTCAATAGGTGTTAGTCGACCGATATATGAGTGACCCACCAAGTTCCCACTCATTGGGTGGTTATGAACACCAGATAGAATCGTTAGTGACCATTGTCCTGTTTCATTCAATTGAATAGCCTTTAAAAGAAATGGACAACCACATTTTTTGTGGTCGTAAGCCTAGAGCTTTTCTTTCCACCAACCTTTTCACCATCAATTGAATTTAGTCGAGATTTCACCTTATTACGTGGATGATATGTACCACCTCGTTCGCAACCTAACATAACTCGCGATCGATGACCTCTCACCACTATCAGAGCGTTGAACTAATATTACCATAGTATGTCCACGTGCTACACTATTTACCCATTTCATCATCAAATTCCGAGAGTCAAATATTTCATCGGTGGTAAAGTCGGCAGTAAAATCAATCTGCATATACTGAGGATCTAGATCGTCTGAATCCATCGGCTCTTCTTCATCCATTCGGTTTATGAAACTTAATTCAGTAGAATATGAAATGTATTTCTGTTACAAATGAGTAAATAATATCATAAAAATATAAAAAAATATATTATTTTGTGAATGTTGAGGAATATACTATACAGCTAAGCCGACTGAACGCATAGTAAAGCATTCGGCCAACATGGCCGAACAGTTTAGCAAATGTTCGGCTTTGCCAACCATGCTTTATGCATTGCATTTGGCTAGCCTGACCGAGCATGCTATATATGTTCAGTATGTGCATACCGAACGCGTGAATTCTACGCGATTTGGTTGAAAATACGAAAACGAAACCTATACTACTTAAAACCATTAAAAATGTATGTGAAATCTTACATTGTTTGTTCTCAATTAATCTTCATCATCCATTAGAGTTTTCTTCACAAAATATGGGGGGAAATAATGAAAATTTAAGAAGTTAGGATTTAAGTGTAGTAATAGAGAAGAGGAGAAGCAAAATGAAGATTTAACAAAATTATATCATATGAGTGGAGGACATTTTAGTCTTTTAATATCTATTTATTGTATTTTTTAAATATAAGGTGTACCTAAAAATTGATGGGATGCCTTTAGTCCCAAAAATTAATTGTTATTTTAGTCAAATCAAAATTTGTATCAAAATTAGATGACATGACATACACATTGGCTATTGTCATCATCATCTCCACTTTCATCCCCCAATCATATTACCCTTTCCTTTTTCCATTCATCTGATTCCGCAAACCCTCTCGGACCACTAATGCTACTGGCACTAATCTCACTGCCCTTTTTCTCTAATGAAAATGGCGGTTAGGCAAAACCCCATCTTTTGTTTTTTCTATCCTCCTGCTTCATAGGTGAAATTATATACGGCTAGATTTCTTGAGTTCCTCACTAAAAAGAAAAGTTTAATTTTCGTAGTTTTTTTCTAATTTTGATTTTTGTAAAAAAAAATTCTTTTTAATTATTAGCCTGCTATTTTTCAAGAATATTCACAATGGCTTCATCGACCTGTTTACTCTCCAAAACATTTGCAGTTAAACAATCTCCGACAATGACGTCGTCGTTCTCGGCAAGCTTTGGATTATTTTGGCTATTTGATCTTTAAATTTTGTTTCAAATTAAGTGTCATTTTAGAATTTTAGGAAATTTTATTGACAAATTCCCTATTAATATTCCTTAACTAAAATTTAGGCATTTACCATGATCTTCTTTTTATGAAATTGATTTGATTCTTTTTCAAAATTTGAATCCTTAATACCTTAATTAGTTAAAAAATATATTTGTCCAATTTTCATCTTCTTTAATCAATAACAAATACTCTAGAAACCAAACCACAACATATCCCGCGGGTTGTTATTACCGATCAAAATTGGACTCCTATACTTAATACTGGTCAACAATGCCCATTTAAAGCAAAAAAGGCACTTCGAATAAACCCTAGCTACTAGAACTTCTTCTTTCCATGAAATGGATACGTTTGCTACCTTATTCTTCCACTTTTCCTTCCGACCTTCCATCTCGATCTCCTTTTGCCGGAATAAGTGGAAAAAAAAGGATTTGCTGAGACGAAACAAGCATTGTTATCAAGGTCAGCATTGATGAATCTTCCTCGATCTGATCTACAAACATCTTTTCCCACTACCCAAAACCGAAAACGTAAATTAAACCCAAAATAAAAGGCGGTATTTTGGAGAAATGTGACTTTTTTTCTTAAGAAAGGGAGTATTACATGGTATAAACATTGATGTATGTATTTGGGGAAATAAATTGTATTGGAAACACAAAGATACTATTCTGTGTAGATCATGAAGAACCCAGGGCATAGCTTTCCTATAAGGATCAATATCTAACTTTGTTATCGAGGATAAAGCTATGGATCTTCATGAAACACCAGAACAGATACAAATAGGCTAACCATAATGAATTAGCATTGAATATACAACAACAAAGATCGATGACACAAGCTGATTTCACTACAGAATCCTCAGTTGTAAGTCATCATAGCCAACTCTTGCTTTGTGCCTTTCAAACAGATCTTGAAATGCTTCAAGGAACTGAGCATGAACTTCATTAACCTTTATATGAATTCCAAAGAAATGAAAACAGAAGAAATAAGAATTTCTCAGTGCAAACAAGCAACAACCAACTTTATAGTTTATATAGCATATTGAAGTTCGTCCAAATAACATATAAAGTGTATAGAGAACATACCTCTTCCATAGTAGGATGCGGGGTTTTCTTGAGCAAAATAGGTCGACCAACCACCACATGCATTGGATGCCTAAAAGGTACAGGTGAACTGCAAAATAGCCATCAAAATGAGAAGTTAAATAGAGATGACTTATTTAGCAGAATGGTATGTTTAGTTTCAATCACCCCCCCCCCCCCCCCCCTCTAAAAAAAACAGCAAAGAGATGATCGAAATGAAAAGAGGTAATTGAGTGTCAGGTGCCACAAGCCACATCAGGATGAACAAAAATAATCACATGAAGAATATCCTTCTAAAACAACCAGCTGCTCAGTGAAACTAACAACATGCTCCTAATATGCTTTGAGGAGCATTGCAAATGACAAAACATCACCTTTGTCAACAAATTGGAAGCACAATGTTTATGGCAAAGATAGAGCAGAATGTTATAAGGACTAAAGGCCTCACCAAAATAAGCAATTGTCTTGCAGCAAATTCTCCGTGAATATACCAAAACATAGGCCCCAACGTGTTTTCAGAATGGCAATAGAAACTAGAAAATTCTACGTTCATGATATTTGAAATGGTCATTAGCATTTATACTAGAACAACCAAAAGCCACATGAAATGTTCTCCATGATAGATGAACTCTGTCTAATGAATGGAGCATGTTTTTGCAACGAGACCACTGATAGACCATTTCTGAATCTGACAGTTTTCTGGGAAAAAAAAACTATATATTGGAGTACTTCACTTTTTACCATGTTTTTTCAGTATATACACCAAAGCCAATTTCTTAATAACCCCCATCATGAAAAATGACAAGCTTTTGAAAAATTAAGTACACCACCCCCTCCCCCGACCTCCTTCCACCTCCCACATCAGTGATTGAGCTTTAATCACAATGAAAATTTTGATCTGAGCACAAATTTAGATTTCAATTTTCAAGAACCTACGACTCTGTGCACTTGCTCACATCATACAGATGAAACATGTGGTTCTTAAATTTTTCTTACTTTGTATAGAACAGTGAGGATAAGGAAAAGAAAAGAATTCAGATAGCTGTGAAGAAAATAAAATGAGAGACTTGTTAACCCTAGAATATGGGCAAATGAAAAGTTGTCCAGTGACTAGTATTTAATGAAAATTTGTAGTTTTTTGTGTATTTTTGTTCACTTTGTATTTAATGAAATGAAGTTCTGAAATATTTCATATACATTAGCACAGTGAGGATGATGGAGAGCAAAAGGATTCAGTCAACTATATGAAAAATAAAATAGGAGACCTGTTGCCCAAAAAATAAGAGTGAATGAAAAATTTCCAGGTGATGTCCCCAAACACCATTTCCTTTAGTTCTCTAGCATCATGCAACTAAATGCTAATCTCCTTTTTAAGTGTTAGCTCGCCTCTATTACTTGATTCATTGAAAGCCAAGAATATCAAAGCAGTAAATACACTAATTGATAAGTCAGTTTCTAAAAAATATCAGGAGACTATAAACAAGTATGTCACATGCTGTAGGATTGAACACAAGAAGAAAGAAAATCAGCAATATTCAGGATTGGGTAGAACAATCTTCTAAAAGGGAACATACCCAAGTACACCCCAGAAAACTATCGGTGCAAACTTTATGGCTCTAGCGAATTTCATGTAAAGTTTCCCCTTGGGCTTCCACCACTTGTATATATCAGACTGCAGGATAATTGAAATTTGAAACAACCAAAAAGTAAGAAACATTTAATTTTTTTTTAAAAAAGGACAAACTCATGATGGCATGGTAAATAATGCTTATGAAATTTAATACTAAATAGTCAACGATTTAATTTTACTGACTTGAAAATAGGGACATTCATGCAACCAAACTATAACTCCACATGCGAATTGCAAACACCAAGACTTCCAGCACTTAATCTCAGGTAAATTTCTAATTTTGATTCCAATTGTTCCGAGATTTTATTTCAATGTACAAGTGCATTACAGTCACTTCTCACATGTTTCCTAGTATTTGATTAGCCAGAAGAGCCATAGTGGACATTCTTAATAGGGTTAAATGCAAAAAACAACCCCAACTATCGACTTTTTTCAATTTGCAACCTAATCTTTTTTTTTTTTCCGATTGCAACCTAATCTATTGTTTTTTTTCCGATTGCAACTTCCATCCATTTTTTGAGCATTTTTCCGGTGAAAATATCATCACGTGACTTGTACACTCACAACTTAAGGTATAACATTCATTTAAGGGTGATTTTATCATTTAAGGAAAGTGAAGAGAGATAAATGCCCTAATTTTTTATTTAGGGCAAAATCATTTTTATAGTTTATTTTGTTAAATACATAATGTAAAAAGACGAGTTTACCCTTTAAATGATAAGTGTGCTAGTCACGTGATGATATTTTCACCGAAAAAATGCTAAAAAAGTGAAGGGAGGTTGCAACTGGATAAATTACAGAAGATTAGGTTGCAATCGGAAAAAAAAAAAAAAAGATTAGGTTGCAATCGGAAAAAAAAACAATAGATTAGGTTGCAATCGGAAAAAAAAAAAGATTAGGTTGCAAATTGAAAAAAGTCGATAGTTGGGGTTGTTTTTTGCATTTAACCCTTCTTAATACCAGTTTACAAGTTTGTAGTTAATTCCTTGAATTTAGCTTCGATTGGGTTGCATCCATTGGCATCGTACACTTGTTTTGTTTTCTGGAGTTTCATGCACTGCTCATATGCTAGTTTTAGTTTATCAGGGTTAGACAGAGAACCCTCCAGACCAGAGCCATGATACAACAGTGACCAACCTGGAGCCCAAAGAGTATTCTATGACTACATGTGAAATGCCAGCACAAATGCTATTGTATCTATTCATCAGGTATTGATAAAAATTGTAATCACAATCCTGATATTTGTGCAGAAGCAAATATCTTATAGAATGCAGATAAAAAGCTTTGAAGTTCTTTTTAGGAAATTTATTTGATCCTAACTTCTGGGGGGGGGGGGATCATAACATGAACAACATCAATCGAAGTTTTGGACACATGGGAAGATATGAAAAGACTAATATGTGTTGGGTGGGATCACACCTAATTGCATATCCATTGAACAGTGGATTATGAGACTAATACACACTAGGCGTGATAATGCCTAATGAACAGAGTCTGCCAGACCCTATATAGGATTTTTATCTTTATTTTCTTTATTTTGGAAGTTATTGTTTCCTTTTAGGTTTCATAGAGTTGTAGGGTTAATGGGTAATGTCTAAGACCTATTTAAACCCATTCAAATCTTTGTTTCCAATAATTAACAAACTAACTTTGATTCATTGACAACATTGAGAGATTTACTCTTGTGAATTAATACACTTGAGTTTGTCTCGTGAATTTTACAATCTTTCATCTAGATCCTTGAGTTTGTTGAGGAGTTTACTTGTGATGTTTGTCCTCTTCTTTTCATTGTTTGGTATTCAGGTTTCTAGTTTGATGGATTTGGGGTTCCCAAGCAAGTCCATCGTTGTTCCAATCTAATAAATTAGGTATTTGAATAAAACAAGCTTATACTCTCGACAATTTTTGGATTGGTATCATATACTAGTTAGGAGTCTGGGACCATGTTGTCAAAGGTTCATATCATATAGAGTTAACTAAACAATTATAGCAGAAGTCCATAGGAAGGATGTTTGCATTTGAAGATGTTAAATATATGTCAATTACACTTTTCCCCCGATGAGTTCAGCAAGTCACTAATGTATTATGCACATATTTATAAATTTTAATCCCAAACAAGCACACAGAGAGAAAGAGGGGGAGAGAGAGAGATGATTACACCTGACCAAAGCAGAAAACAGGAACCAGAGGCTTGCCTGTCTCCATAGCAATACGTACAAATCCTTTTCTTCGTCGAAGATAGGCAGTCTGTATGAACAAGAAAAATTGGAATCAGACTCATTTAACTAACTCGCTCAGTTATAATTTACTGTACCAACCTCACATTCAGATAAGAGTCAAAAGAAAAGGATACTATAGATACTCTTCTTTTATCAATCATTGGCTAGAGCAAAATGGTCAAAAACATATGTATGTATATACTCTTATAAAGTAAAACTAGCAAATTAATTAATAAAAGTTTAAATGGAATCTGTCACGAGGCCAGAAAATGATACTTCTAGGAACAAACCAGTCCGTTTTTCTACTCTTGTTCCTCTTTCCAATTCAATGGCATTCTCTTAATAGGATTGCTTCATCATGTCTAAGGAACAAAATGATCACCAAAATAAAAGGATTCAATGCCCAGAAGAAAATTTGAGATTAGCTCAATCACCTCCTCTGGTTAAGTATTCCCCAACATTGAGACCCACTTAAAATGATCTAATATTAGCTCCAGATGATTTGAAATTTAGGAGATCAAAATGTTGTTATAAAAAAAAAAAGAAGGTAGTGATAAATTTACAACATGCGTCTTCAAAAGGCAGAAAGTAAACAAGATAGCAAGATAAAGCAAGGATTTTTTCATAAGTAAACATGCAGACAAATCCACTCTTAGAAAACTTGTACTATGCAGAAAGTTAGTAAGTTGTGAAGGATAGACCTCAGATCCATGCTCCATATATAAGGCCTCCATGACACCTCCTGGCACTATGATGCAGCTATAACCAGATTCCAGAAGGGACATGAAATTTTTCCTCGTGGCTGAAGAAAGTCCCAACCAAGACCATAGATGTCTCATGAATGGAGTATAGAAAATCTGATCAAAGTTTCATCATAACTATATGCGCTCATTGCATGTTGCTATTATGAGTTATATTATTTATAAGCTTGTGATCCTTACAGCAGTACTCGCAAGAACCTTAATCTTCGATATAGGCATGAAACCTGTAAGATCAGCAAGTGCAATGACTCCGATAGGCCAAACTGAATGTGGCTCAAAACCAAAAACTGCAATGAATAAGGTTCAAAATTTCCATAAGGAAAGATCTCTCATGTCTAAATCTATTTGCTACAGTAAATAAGCAAGACATACCATAAAATAGTAGCTCAAACCACTTTCAATTCCCTCAGTACATAAGATCCCAAAAGAGCAAATAAAACTGTATAACCTGTCTAAATGACTAAATCAGAACTATTCTAATAAACATAAGGATTGGAAGTATATGTTGGATTATCCATTTCATACAGCTCACCACTAAGGTCTGGAACTCAACATTTCACACACTTTAACATACTTTGATGGTTTTCATTAACCATACAGGCTGTTTGATCTCCAAAACCAATTCAATTTCTTCGGCTATGTGGTTTCTGGTGGGAGTTAAGTAAGATTCACTTTGTATGAATTATTTGGGCCATCCTACAATAATGTGCAGATCCTCAGGCAAATCCAGAAAATAGATATTTTGAACCAGTATTAAAAATTGCTGACAATATGCCATTTTAAACAAATGGAAGACCCTTTTGCTTGTGCTGCTTATACATACTTATGAAGCACTCCAAAACCCAAGAATTTTCACACATTTCATACCTGACCAATCATGGCAGAAGATAGACGGAAATTGTAACAATTGATTGACTAGTGTATGTCAAATTTGCCAATTTCACTCAGACAAAACTCTTGCTACAAACACGGATCCACAATCACACACTCCAAATCCAGCCCAATATGAACTCGGGAATAAAGGAGGGGGTGGGGGGTGGGGAGTGGGGTTTGAGTTCATATTAGAAAAGGAAGAGAAGCATAAGCAAAAGAACTAGTGTTACCATAAGCCTCATTAGGATCAAACGCGTTGATGTCCTCCACATACAAATTCACCGGGAAATAACCTACCGCATGCTTACATATATACCTGATAAATCATTTACCAATCATTTTTAACCCCACTAACACAAAAAGATCACAATACTATGTATTCAACAACACAAATTTATTCAAAAAGAAAGAAAACAATTGAGACTACAGCCATAAAAAAGGGAGTCGAATAGCAAATTACAGAAGCTAACCTTCCTAACTTCCGACCCCATTTGCTCCGTTGATCAATTGGAATCACCATGAATATCAGAAGCAATCCCAAAACCCTGAAATAAACATCAAAACAGATTCTTAACAAAAAACCAGAAAAAACACAAGTAATTGCAAACACACAAACACAGACGAAGCAATTACGAACCCCAGTGATTTGGGAAACGGTAGAAAGACAAATGAAGCGACGATGACAAATACGATAAAATGGACGGAACCCAACCACAGTGCCAATGCGAGAAGAGTGTGGAGAAGCGATCCCGGCGAGCCCTTGAACTCCACCGCGGTCGAAGGCGAAGGTTTCCGCAGCCTTACATCGCCGTTAGCGTCAGTCGCCATTGAAGAAGCAGGAAGCTAGCTATGAGAGAAAGCGGTGAGTATATGGAATGAGAAGAGAAGGAAACGTGTTGGAGGAAGACTGCAGTGAAATAGTCTTGTTAGCAACGCCCTTTCTGCCAGCTACTTTTCGTTCAGCGCTTTCTGGATGCTGCCATCTCACGTGTACTCATCAAACACACGTGTAACCATTTTACATGTAATCTATATCAATATATAAAAAATGATTTTTTGAGACATTTACAAAATTTTCCTTCCCAGATCGAAATATTTTACATAATTGTCATTTTTCTGTCCAAATGATAATAGGGGTGTAAATGAACATACATTCAGCAAACTACTCGTAATCGATCTCGATTAATGTTTGTTTAAATTCATATGTTAATCTTAACAAACATAAATGAAAAAAAAAATATGTTTGGTTACGTTCATGAATATATTGGTGAATATGTTCATTTAGTATTTGTTTAATATTTTATTTATTATTCATTCATTATTTATTAGTTAAACACTTATGTACTTATTTATTCAATATTCATTTATATTTATTTAGGTTTTAATGTTTTCTAGTATAACTCATTTATACGAAAATGATAAAACATCCAATATGGCAACTCTTAATATGTTTACCACTGACGTGTAATGATTTCATCGTCTCATTATATGGAAAGTCCAATTAATAGATATTTTAGATGTTTGATACATAAACGGTGGACACATGTTAACATGTCCATGGTGGGTAGGTAACATTACTGCTCATTTATATTTAATTTTATTGCATTATTTATTTATTTTCAATTGAGTATTCATAAACATAAAAAAAAATTAATAAACATGTTCGTATACAGTTCATTAACGTTTCTGAACATGTTCTGTTATTAAATAAACCAACATCTACACTATAATTTTCTTTTAACCTATAAAGGCTGCACATTGCAGCTACCTTTTGCTCAAAAGCAAGTTTTGAGGAGTGGGTTTATAGGGGAGACTAGAGAGAGGGATTGCCATCATTTATTTTTGTATTTTTTTTTCTTTTTTAATTTCTTTATTCAAAACGTTATATTAAATGTTAGATGTAATAAAAGCTAGTAAGTGCTTTCTTTTCTTTTTCTATTAACTTTTAAACTAGTACATCATTTTCATTTAAAATTTATATTTAACATATAATTCATCAAATTAATCCTAATCTATTATCTTTAATTTAACATCCATAATGCACATATGAAAAATAGTGTATAGGAAAATACTTTATAATTGTATTATTTTGTATTACTAAAACATTCAACTAATAAATTCCTATTTTCAAAAACTAATTTAATATGTTTATAAATAATAAATGAGACAACTTTTGTACAGTTATCATTAAATAAACCTATATTTGGATAAATATGTAAACTTAAAATTATTATGATACATTCAATTTGTTATGTGTTAATTTTATAATAAGTTGTTGAAGTACTTAGAGGAAAAAGATGGTGTAAACTTTTAAAATATTAGGGATGACGATTTTGTAATTATAGTAATTAAATTTAAAGTACTTTATAACATTAACATATTATTTCATACATAAGATGAAGTCTCGTTACTTTTGGAAATACACAGTTTATAAGCTCAAAAATGATCATATTTTCAAATAAGATAAGATATTTTAGAAAATATTTACCAAATAGATTAACTCTGAGTTTATAAGATCGAGTATGAGACTTTAAACATCATATTCAAAGTTTTATAAGTTCATTCAAACGCTCTACTTTACAAAAAATTAAAAACTTATTGCCCATGTATAATATGAATTATGAAATATATCAATAAAAATAAAGTAGTGTTTATGTGCACCAAATGCTTGGATCATAATCCATAAAATTGGGTGCGCGTGGGTCACATTTGGCCCGGATCTGTGCCCAGATTTTTTTTATTTATTTATGTGATAATCTTTATGTTGTAATAGTATGTATAACCTTATGTACAAATTTCATAACCTTTCAGTGAATAACTTTAACTTTTTTCACTATAAAAATTCATGTAGTATAGCTGAAACTTTTATGTTATAATAATTTAACTTTTTCGTTATATTAGCATAATTTTTACATACAAATATCATAATCTTTATATACTTAAAGAATGACATAAGGTTATATTATTATAACGAAAAAGTTAAATTATTATGCATAAAGGTTATATTATTACAACATAAAGGTTTTGAAAAGTATTATAGGTATGTCATACACTGCAAAAAGGTTATGCGAACTTAACTAAAAGGTTATACACATATAACTAAAAGGTTAGGTTCGTCAAACAAAAAGGTTGGGCCAACATAACTGCAAAAGTAGGGTTTGGACTAAGGTTTGGGCACGTGATGCGCTTGTGGGATGCGTGAAACACACCCTAAATCGGGTCAGCTCAGTTGCACGGATCTAGATGCACGAGTCGACCTAATTGCACATAAATAATTGTGATGAAAATATTTATCATGTTTGTAGCTATAAGTCAATAAAATATAAATAACAAATCAATTAGATACAACAATACTTATTTTGGAAAGTTGAATAATAACCATTTACACATAATCTTGATTGAGACTTCTTATTCATTAAATTATTAATATATTTTTCTTTCTTTCCGGTTTTGTACTTATGTGTCAAATATATTTGTATATTTATGTATCAATCAATGTTGTATATAAAAAAGACTTCAAAAATCTATAATAAATATATTTTTATTTATGTAATTGTTTTATTTATCAAATATGATTTTTTTTTATCTCTTAATATATTATTTTTTAAAATCTGATTATAAGTATCATAATTTGTGCAACGTACGAAAGAAATAGGAATATATATAAAAGGAAGACATTTAGAAATATTTACAAAATTATCATTTTTCATCGAAATGATATATTTTAATAAAATATTTATTAAAATATTATAAAAAAAACCTAGAAAAGTTGCACATTGCTGCCACCTTTTGCTTAAAAGGGAGCTTTGGGGGATAGGTATGGCTGAAGAGGGGTTGCCAACATTTATTTTTGTTTTTTTTTCTTTTTTCTTTATTCAAAATTTCTCATTAAATGATAAAGGTAATAAAATTTGTGCTTTTTTTCTTTTTCTATTAAAATTTAAATCAGGATGAATTTAAAATTTATATTTAACATATGACTTATCAAATTAATTCGAATTCTTTTATCTTTAATTTAACATCCATAATGTACATATAAAAAATAGTGTATAGTAAAATACTTTATAATCGTATATATATTGTCTTACTAAAGCATTCAACTAATAAACTCCTATTTTTAAAAATTATTGTAATATGTTCATAAATTATAAATAAGATAAATTTACTTTTGTACAATTATCATTAAATAAATATATTTTTTACTAAATATGTAAACTTAAATGATACATTTAATTTTTTATGTGTTAGTTTTAAAATAAATAAGTTGTTTAAGTACTTTGGGGTAGACATGGAGATGATTCAATTCGGTTCCGGAACCGCTGGTTTTCGGTTCATTATAGGGGAACTGGAATGAAGCTGTGTAGTATATGATTTTGATTTCGGTTCTGGAACCGTCAATTTGAGTCTGGAACTGGCAGTTACACAGTTCTTTTTTTCTTATAAGAAAATATTGTGAAATAGTTGTTGGAATCGGATATTCAGTTTTGAAACTGGTGGTTCCTGTTCTAACCACCTGTTCCATCCCAACAGTCATTTTTTTTAAATTTCAGTCATAAATCTCAAATAATAGACCAATCTGAGCAATTGATTCTTGAAAATTCCGAGAGCTGTCAATTAGAACCGTCGGCTCTAACAGACAGTTCTAACCGAACCGCAAAACCACTAACCATAATCAAACCATGTAAAACTCAATTTTGGTTCATTTTTAAAATCTTAACCGGGTTAACGGTTAAACCGAAACGTTGATTATTGTTCGAAACCGAAACCGTATCCATTTCTACTTGGGAAAAAGATGAAGTAAATTTTTTAAATATTAGTGATGATGATTTTGTATTTAAAATAAATTAAATTTAAAGTACTTTTGGAAAAGTAATATTACTTTTAAAAGTAATAATTTCATGCATAAGATGAAGTCTCATTTCTTTTGGAAAACACGGCTTATAAGCTCAAAATAATCATATTTTCAAATAAGATAAGATATTTCTAAAAATATTTATCAAATAGTTTAAAGCTGAGTTTATAAATTTTAAACATCATATTCAAAGGATTTATAAGCTCATGACTCAAATGCCCTCTATGTTACAAAAAAAAAAAAACTTAATACATATGTATAATATGAATAATAAAATATATCAATGAAAATATTTATGATATTTGTAGCTATAAGTTAATGAAATACAAATAATAAATCAGTTAAATACAACAAAACTAATCTTAGAAAGTTGAATAATAAACCATATACAAATAATTGTAATTGAATTTTTTTATTCATTTAATTATTAGTATTTTAATTTGTTTTTTTTTCTTTTAGGTTTTGTACTTATGTATCAAATATATTTGTATATTTATGTATCAATCAATGTTTTACATAAAGAAGTCAAATGTGTATTAAATAATTTTTGGTAGACAATGTTTAAATTTTTTTTTAATGTTAATTTTCTTTTAGTTTATCATATATGAAATTTTTGAATCTCTTAATATAATATTCTTTTAAAATCTAAATATATCCATCCTAAATTCATAATCTATGCAATACGTTGGAGAAATATTAGTATATTTAAAAAGAAGATATTTAGAAGAATGTTGAGACTTTTGGGAAATCAACATTTAGATTTTTATAAGACAAAACACACTTATAATAGAAAATTAGAGTATTCTATTTTTCACATTGTTTAAGTGAAATTAGATTAGGATTTGAGTTTTAGAATAGATTGAAGATGGGAAGCAAACAAGTGAAGACCTTGTTATAAGTTGAAGTGAAGACCTTGTTATAAGTTGTATGAAAAACAACTATTAGTATTACAAGTTGTATGGATGAACAATGTGTTGCATGCTATAAGTTAGGAGTTACAATAGGCACATTGTAAGCTCGATTACTGCATGAAGATAAGATTGTAGGGACTGCACGTTGCATGTAATTGCCCTGTACACATTTGATGAAAAGATGCACGCACATCAAACATCAATAAAATACGAGGAAGATCAACGACAATCCAAGGATTAGTCACTTCAACAAATAGAAATATAGCCAGTAGAGACAACCTGAATGTTATAGAGTAGCCAATGAACAACTACCACCTAGCCTGACAGATTGCATAAAGTTGCAACCTGGTATAATAGAATTTAATGCACTTGAAGAACAAGACAAAGCGCATTCAATACAGATTCTACACCAACTTCAGAGGATTCTGTTGGGCCCCCACCAAACCGACCCGGCTTAGGGTCCGGCCCAAGTGAAGACCAGAACCAACCAAAAGACAAGAACTGACTTAGGTGGAGACCAGAACCGACCCGAAGGCCAGAACTGGTCCGATTGGAGACCGAACCGACTGGAAGGCCAGAACCGGCTAGAAGGCCTAAGCAGGGCCGACCCGACCCGACCCGGCCAGGGCCGAGCTAAGTCCTAGGCTAGCCCAATTCGACTACTAGGGTGGGCTCGCGATTTGTTGTAGTCGGTATGGTCAAAAAGTTTTATTACTCAAGGCATTTCTGGAAAATTAAATAGAAGGCCAAGAATCGAGGCCATCATCACAAGGAGAGTAGGAAAGACTTAGTTTATTTCAAAGACTCTTCAAGAAAGAAAACAAATCAAGATCAAATCGTATCCGATTTAGATAGATTTTAACCCGATTTTTCCTTATCTAGACCCTAAATCGGGGGATTTATATCTTAATTATCAAGTTTTCGTATCTTTAGCTTAGCCTATAAATATGACTCTAATCCTCATTGAAAGGGAGTGGAATTTTGGTTTCGAAATCATTGTATTCAAGTAATTCGAGATTTTCTCTCAATTCTTATATAAAAAATGTTTTGTCCGACCAAAACCGACTGACCAGAACAAGCCGAACAAATTTTCCCGAGTAAGCACCGGGCGCAGTGTTTTCTTATTTTATTCGATTTTTATACTCTTTATTCAGTTCGATTTATGTGAGCTGGATCGATATTTTTGGTATTTGGCAAGGATTTTGTGCTCTACAAAATCTGACGTCAACATTTTGGTACTAGAAGGAGGGGGGTTAACAGAACATAGCTCGATGACTACCTAGACAACAAACGATCGTGAAGACCAAAGAATGTCTCATATGGTCTCCAAGGCCAGAACCCATTACCTAGCAGCTTTGACCAGCTACAGCAACACTACACTTCTGCGGTCATGGTTAACACCCCACAAGAAGGAATATCCGGGCTCCAGCCCCATCCCAGCTCATGTGAGCTCAGGATCTAACCAAGGGCTCCGGCTCATCCCAACTCATCTAAGCTCGAGATCTGATTAGGGGCTCCGACCTCATCCCAACTCATCTGAGCTCGGGATCTGACCAGGGGCTACGACCTCATCCCAGCTCATCTGAGATCGGGATCTGACCAAGGGCTCCGGCCTATCCCATCTCATTTAAGCTCGGGATCTGATTAGGGGCTTCGGCCTCATCCCAGCTCATTTGAGCCCGGGATCTGACCAAGGGCTCCGACCTATACCAGCTCATTCGAGCTCTAAAAACTGAACTAAGGGCTCCGGTCCATCTCAGAAATGGACACGGCGTCGTGTTGAGTGCCGTCTAGAAACGGACTCGGCGTCATGCCGGGAGCCGCCCAGAAATGGCCCGGCGTCGTGCCAAGGACCTCCTAGAAATGGACCCGCACGTGCGCGCACGTCGGATGTCAAGCAGGCATGCACGCACGCCGAGAGCCGAGCAGACCCCCGCGCGCGCGGTCCGAAACAGACCATGAGCACTGCCAGGTACCGAGCAGAAAACGGCCCCGGTGCTGTGCCACGAGCCGCTCAGAAACAGACCCGCGCGCGTATGTTGGGTGTCGAGCAGACCCCCGCACGCGCACGCCGGGCGCTAGGCAGACCCGCGCACACCACATTGGGTTTAGGGAAGATCACGCGCGCGCCGAGCGGGGGGCCAAGAGCCGCGCGTATAATGAGCAGCGGGGCTAAGGGCCGCGTACGCCGAGCACCAGCCTCGCGCACCGAGTAGGCCCGAGCCGCCGGGGGCCGACGCATCCAAACCAAAGTCGTCGGGGTCCGACCCAAATCGATGGGACCTAACACGGCCGAGACCGTTTCGGACCCAGCCCGAGCTGCCGGGACCGACCCGTCCTGACCCAAATCGGTGGGGTCCGACCCAAATTGATGGGACCCGACTCGGCCAGACTGTTCCGGGCAAGTTCCGAGCCACCAAGGTCCGACCCGACCTGGAACTACTCGGCCAGGCCTCGAGCCACCGCGGTCCGACCCGATTAGAACCGACCCGGCCGAGCCCAGCGCCGAAGCGAGCCTAGCTCGAGTACAATAGAAAATAAAAATTTGAAGTACAATTAGCATGACCAGAAACTTAAACACTTACCCAAAATATCGTGGGACGTCGGAATAAAATGAGAGATGGGGTCGGCTTATAGGAGGCTAATTAAGTTAGGCCCCGACCATAACGATTTCTAGACACGACCAAAGGGGCTAATGTTGGACCCCCACCAAACCGACCCGGCCTAGAATCCGGCCCAGGTGGAAACCAGAACCGACCAGAAAGCTAGAAGGCCAGAACCGGCCAAGGTGGAGACCAGAACCGATCAGAAGGCTAGAACTGGCCCGATTGGAGACCGAATCGACTAGAAGGCCAGAACTGGCCAGAAGGCCTAACCAGGGCCGACCCGACCTGAGCCGGCCAGGGCCGAGCCAAGTCCTAGGCTAGCCCACTTTAGCTGCTAGGGTGGGCTCGCGATTGATCCAAATTTAGGTACTGTAGTCGGTGTGGTTTATAAGTTTTATTACTCAAGGTATTTCTGGAAAATCAAGTAAAAGACCAGGAATCGAGGCCATCATCACAAGAAGAGCAGGAAAGACTTAGTTTTTTTCAAGGAATCTTCAAGAAATAAAACAAATCAAGATCAAATCGTATCCGATTTAGATAGATTTTAACCCGATTTTTCCTTATCTAGACCCTAAAATCGGGAGATTTATATCTTAATTATCAATTTTTCATATCTTTAGCTTAGCATATAGATAGGGCTCTAATCCTCATTGAAAGGGAGTGGAATTTTGGTTCTGAAATCATTGTATTCAAGCAATTCGAGATTTTCTCTCAATTCTTATATAAAAAACGTTATGTCCGGCCAAAATCGACTAACCAGAACAAGCCGAATAAATTTTCTCGAGTAGGCACTAGGCGTAGTGTTTTCTTATTTTATTCGATTTCTATACTCTTTATTCGGTTTGATTTCTCTGAGCTGGATCGATATTTTGGGTGTTTATCTAGGATTTTGTGCTCTACAAAATCTAACGTCAACAAATTCAAATGCAAGAGTTTGTGTCTCTTTCTTATATAAATAGAGGAAGAGAAGACTAAGATAACTTTTGAAACTGCAACATTCAAATCTACAAGCAAGAAAAACTCTTAAATGATCAAGTGCTCTCAAACATAAGTTTCAGTCACTTAACCTCTAAAAAGCAGTCATGTATTCGAGCAAAGATTCAAAGATCTCAAGACTGCTTCCTGCACCAATTGAAGACAAACTCTACATACTATAACTTTTTGTTGTGTGTTAGGTTGTTTTAGGTGTTCTTAGTTGATAGGAGAGTGTTATTTGCTAAGTGTATAATGTTAGTTATAAAGCACTTATCCTATGTGGGTTGTTTGGAGATCCTGTTTGGATCTGTTTGTTTGTTTGCAGCAACCTGTGTGGAAGCTGAACATAGTAGGTGTTCTCGTTGAGTCTAGTATTTATTAGGAGTCTTGTAAATCAAACATTCTTAACGAAGTTTCTCCTCGTAAAGGAGTAGAGTGGCGTAAAGGGATTACTCCACCATCGAACCACTATAAGACCTCGGGTGTTTTTTTATCTTATATTGTTGTATCTTTTCATATCTATGTGTTGTATTTTATATCTAGTCATATGACATAAAACTCTAATTAAAACATTATATTTGCAAAAGACTTTCAAAAGGGACCTCATATGCATAAAATTTATTTTTGGTGCACGAACTCTTGGATACAACACACTGCACTTTTTAATAGTGTTGTAAGCTGAAATTGCATACAACATTATAAGCTTCATAGGTTATAGAGCATGGTGTTAAAGTTTGAAAGATTTTTGGAAATCTATAGAGATTAATTCACCCCTCATCTGAACATCTGTGCCACTTAGGACTAACAGAGACTCTCCAACAGTCGACACCAAAGCATTTCAAATGAGTTTCACACTGTCATGTGTACTCTTAATTTTTGCCAACTAAGGTTTAAAATTTCCCAAGTCTTTACATATAGCAGCACAACGAGGTCGAGCTTTATGCACTTGGGATGGGTAATTTCCGCCTCATTCTTTTGTGTGTGTGGATTTATGGATTCTATAAATGGAGTTAAAGAGTGGACATTTTTGTAGTTGTTTGGAAATTCAATGTTATCACCTTTTAGTGAGAGATATTGTTTAAGGTACTTTCGATAATATTGATTGAGTTTTGGTTTTGAAATTACTGATTTGATTATGATATTGATTAGGTTTTTCTTTTAAAATTACATTATGGTGCGAAAGATGAGAGAACAAGAAAATATTTTCATGAATATTATGCAATTCATAACCAATGAGACATTTTTCCTATTGAAAGAAGTTGATAATTAGCATAATATATTCTTGTATGAGGATCAGATTGAAAATAATGGATTCTAGCAGACATTATCTTTGACATTTCTCTTCACCATGGGATCTAAATATTTTGACAGTATTTCTTATTTACTTTTTGCAGGACAGAGCTATAGAAGCAGATGAGATCAATAAAAGCTTGCTTACACTTGATCGAGTCATAAATACATCGGTCTAACATTCTGGTCATTTACCCTACAGGTAAATGACTTGCTCAATTTCATTATATGCGATGGAATGTTGAGTCATAAAGATCATCATGTCTTAAGATCATGTCTCCTGAAATATTACAGAAATAGCAAGTTAAGGTTGCTGAGAGATTCACTTGGAGGGAAAACAATGACATATATAATTGTCACGGTATCACCTTTCATCCACTGCTCGGAAGAAATAATACTAAGAATACTCGATTATGCTCATTGTGCCATAAATAGAAGGAACAAACCATGGACTTAAAGTCTCCTAATCATTTTTCTATCATGGAATAACTAGGCTCCTTTGTTGTCTATAATTCAGAAAATGCTACATGAAACTAACATGCGTTACTTGATGTTGAAGGAATATATATGCAGGCAAATGCAACAATAAAAGAAAAAAAAATCTGATATCCAATATTCTCAAGTCTAGTAAATGTTATTTTTGGTATGGTTTTCAAGAGTTACACTATATGTTTTTATATATTTTGCCTCTCATTGAGGTAATAAGAAAAACATTTTGTTCTAATCTGATTGGTTTTCTATTTCTTCTGTATTAGGTCATAATTTGGCACCTACACCTTGCTTGAGGATAGATCATAATTTTTGTTTTCAAGAACTTGTAGGAGATTATCTTAAAGCTCTGTCTAAATAGATGAAGTGCGACTGTTAGCTTAAAAAAATTTATGTGCCATTAGTTCTCTTTATTATTATTAAAATCTCTACTCTGAGAGAAACTCTAGAAATATGTAGACAAATTCTTCGTGGTAAAGAATCATCTCCATCTTCAATTCATTTCTATTCAGAATGGTCTCTTAAATTTTAATTTATTATAATCACCTTCTTAATCATATTTCTCTTGATGGGTATATAACAGTTTATCCTTATTGCTTTTATTTACTTTCTTATTTGTTGGCAAATTCAGGTGAAATGGTAAAAAGAAAAAATATAATTGAACAATTTGAGAAAATTTTGAGTGACATATAGATGGTGATTCTGATAACATATGAGTAATGATTTAACTCATGCATGACAATGAGAAAATATGTGGGAATTACTATTCTATATGATTTAATTCATGTATGAAAATCCTATTTTTCGGTATTTACAATGAAGATATAAAATGGATGTATCAATCATCGTAATAGACTCAATGGTAAATTTGAAAAATGTGCACACTTAAATTATTTTTGATTCGAAACATCCATATAGATTATCATCTTCGACACAAGTTTATAGTCAAATTGTAACTTTGATGGTTGAAAATTAATATTGACTGAGTCAAAATATTTCTAAAATGAAGAATTGGTATCGATCGCATACAGAGCATGAACATTGTAATAGTATAATAAAATATTATCATTTATTATTAAAAAAAAAAAAACTAAACTAGCACTACAAGAAAAAATGCACAACAACAACACAAGAATTAGAAACTTTTATGCATTTTATGTTGTTATTATCATATGTACAACAATTTTGCATAAAAGTGTTGTCGTTGAGCAAAAACAAGTGTTCAACAACAACACTTTTTATGTACCGTTATCTTTGTGTGGATTTTTTCACTCAACAACAACGGTTGGGACAACGGAATTCTCGTTTTGTTGTTGAGCGTATTTTTTCACTCAACGACAACAACCGTTGTAAAGAACCGGTGTTGTTGAGCAAAGAGTGTTCTCAATGACAACAGTTGGGACAATGAGTTTATTATACTGTTGTCGTTGTGCATTTTTTTCGCTTAACAACGGTAGAAAAACCGTTGTAAAGTACCATTGTCGTCGAGCTAAAAAATACGCTCAACAACAACCGTACTTTAAAACGATTGATTTTACCATTGTTGTTGAGCAAATTTTGTGCTCAACGGCTACTGTAAAATATTCCCATTGTCGCAACTGTTCTCAGTGATCTCACTTTTCGCTCAACGACATTGGTACTTTATAGCAGTGTTTTTACCGTTGTCGTTGAGCGTAAATAAGGTCAGTTACAACGGTCTGCACAACGATTTTGCTACTATTGTAAAAATTTATAATTTAAAAATGATTTAATTTAAAAAAAAAACATAATAATATAAAAAACTTAAAATAACAAATTAAACCAAAAATTTTATTTTGAAAAATAAAAAAGCATACATATATTAATAGGTTAATACAGAAAATTGATTATATAATAAAAATAAAAATTATAAATTATTTTAAATATAATTCATAAATTATGAATTATTTTATAGAATTAGAAGATAGATATTTTATATTCGAACCAACAAAATATTAAAGGAGAGAAGATGAGAGTAAGGGAAGAAGAGGAAAGATTAACTCCTGGTGAGTATATCATATCTTAGTTTTTTTAATCTTCAACTCAACATTAGTAAAAAGACCAATCTTGATAGTACTTTATGAATTTCCTTAATGATCTATTTCTTTAATTAGCACATAGCAACATCGAAAGGAAATGAGAACTATGTTTTTTTGCTGCATTTTGGTGCAGCTGCAAACAGTAAAGGTAAATAAATTGTGCTTCAATATATATAGTTCTTCAAATAATGCATTTCTATTGATAACTTTTATTTGAAGATTCATTTGAAAAAGTAAAATAATGACAAGATACTAAACTTATATAGCTAGTGAATAATGCAATTATCTATTCCAGCGTGCTATATTCTATCACCTCCTTATATTGGTCTCACGAAATTATATATCATTTGGACATCATTTTCACAAAATAAAAACATCCGACTCTTTCTTGTGGTTAGAATCTAAGTGATGCATTTTAGGATAATCTTACCAACAACTATTATTGTTTATATTTTTAAATCTAGTTCTTTGCAATGTTTTATTTTGATTTTAGGTTGATATAATTTATGCTTTTGTTGATAATTGTAGATTTAAAATGTTTTTTTTTTTTGGATTCTCACTCATTTTTAATAAATATAGTTGATCTGATGAGTAATACTTTTTTGGTTATTGTAGGGTGTTTGAGGTGGATTGGTTGAAGTTGTGTAGATGAGGGACGAAGATCTTTCATCAGTTGATATTTGTAACTTTTGAGGTGGAGTTTTTGAAGTTGTGTAGAAGGAGAGACAAGAATTAATCTTGAACTTTGTTACTTTTGAACGGATTTTTTGCAGTAAACTTTTTATGTTGATTGATCTTAACAATGTACAAGATATTGACAATAATGTGACGATGGTTTTGGTTGCAATTAAAATTCAAATATTTCAAAATCATACATTTTTTATTTATGATTTATTGATTATAAATTACAATAGATTATAAAGGTGTTTTTGTAAATAAAAAGACAACACAAAAAATACATGAAAAAAACCGTTATGGAAAAAAGAACCTAAATCGCTGTAAGGCCGTTGTCTTTTATGTCAACGACAACGGTTATTAATCGTTGTGCTGATGTTGCAAATGCGTGCTAAAATACCACAATTGACTAACCGTTGTACCAACCATTGTCGTTATTATCTTCGACAATGGTTATTAACCGTTGTAACTCGGTTGTCTTTTAACTTAACAACAACGATTATTAACCATTGTGCACACATTGTAAATGTGCGCTCAACTACAACATTTGGCTGACTATTGTTCCAACCGTTGTGATTATTGTCTTCGACAACGGTTATTAACCGTTGTGGTTGAGGGGGTCTACGATAATACCATCTTCTACAACGGTAAAAAATAATCTACGACAATGGTTATTAACCGTTGTCGTTGTGTGTTTTTGTTGTAGTGTAGGCTTTTTTTTAAATGAACCTGAACTAAATTAGGCTTCCTAAATAACAACAAAAAAGCTACAAAATGGATGATGGTGGGGATAATCGGTAAATATAGATAACTTACATTATTTTATGCATTTTGGGACTCAATTTCATATCATTTTGTGCAAGAAATCAAAAAATTACAAGAAGGCGTAGGTTGTGCAAAATCGTTGAATTTTTTTGTCCTGACAGGGTTTAAGTATTTTTGGCATAATTTGGTGTACTAGATTGATATTTGGCTGAAAATTAGTGGCATTGGATAGCCAACTTAAAGGGCTACATCTTTCATAAAAACTAAAAAAAAAATTCGGCCCATAAAAGGTCCAAAATGCATCTAGATGTTGAGATTCATGTCCATCCGGGCCAACTCGGGTCGGAAATGATCGCGTTGCGGGTTTCCTACTCGAATTAGGCTCTTTTTAGACTAGGATTTCTATCCAACTCCTATTTTGACTTTTCCAACTCTAAAAAGGTTCTTAGGAGGTCATTCAAGGGAGATGAACACTCATATCCACGAAATACATCTTGAGAACAAGCAAGAGATAAAAGAATTGAAGATTCAAGATCAGTGATGAAGCAATCAAACATGAATTCATTAAGTTTTTCTTTGATTTTATTTCTAATTTTTCTCATGTCGTCTTGTGATTTATTTTGCTTTAGGAACATGATTATTGGCTAGGGATCTCGTGGTTTTAGGGCACGAGAGTAGTTCTAAGGATATTTTGTTGAATTTCTAGTTTTACTCTTTCCTCTAAATCCATTATATCTTATTCATGCTTCTTTGTGCTTATTCCATGTATGAATTCTGGCCAAATTTATGCATGCTTTAATTAATTAGATTGAGATTGAGAGAAGATATCTAATTATAGATTTGAGAATGCATGACTCAATTAATTACTAGATTGAAAGATTGATAATAATTGGGGAGAAACTACGATCTTAGGAGTTTTGGGGAGTTGGTTATTAACTGTGAAGTAGAGATACATACATTAATAATCAATCTACAAGTTAAGTTGCTCGAGAAAAAGGTTAATTTATAATCATGATTGCTCACATAAACTAAATTGGATTAGAGTTTGATTTTGCTAGAGTAGTAAACTTGATTGAAGTAGAATGAAATCGTAGTCTTAGGATCCTTGTTTGAGTATTGATATTCCTTGATACTTGCTTATTTGATATATGATTTCATTGATTTGTGTTAGATTCAGGTTAATTAAAACAATTTTCTCAGTTTAGTCACCTAGATAAAGTTAAGTAAATTAATTAGGTAATTAACATTGTTCTAATTCACTAGTCTCTGTGGGATCGACCTTACTCATCCTATCTATAGTTAACACTGTGCACTTATGGTATAAGAACTAGAATTATGTTCGAACAATATACTGAAAATTTCTTACCATATAGTATATCATACTGAAATTTTTGGTATATACGTAAAAAAGCATATTGATATTGTAAGGAAATTATTGTTTAGATTTTGATGAGACAAAACACAAGTGTACTAGGAAAGTAGAGTACCCAATTTTTCACATTGTTTAAGTGGAATTAGACTAACATTTGAGTCTAGATGATAGGTTGAAGAATGGTGGAGATCAAGATACAGTAGCTGAAAGATCAAGTGAAGAATTGCTGCAAGCAGTAAGAAGAATGCTACTATAAGCTAGAAGAATAAATCACAGTATGTTGTAAGCAGTAAAGATACAACAGAGACTAAGTACGTTGTATTACTGTATGAAGACATGTTTCAGAAAGCAAGTGTTCCATTCTACAAAGTCAACGAGACAAGAAGAATGAAATGCTGAATCTCTAACATCAATGCAGTACGTGGAAGATCAGCTAAGGTCCGATGTTCAATCACTTCAAAACTAGTCAGTAGAGACAAGTTGAAAGATGCACTACAGATAGCCAGTAAATAGAAGACACGTGGCCTAATAGACTGCATAAAGCTGCAATATAGTACAATCGTATTTAATAACCTGGAGTGCAAGACAAGGAAAATTTAATGCAAGCCTTTGAAGGTATTTAGTGCGAGCTCTACAACATGAAAGATGATTCAAATCCAAGAAAATATGTCTCTCTCCAACGGATATATTTCCTCACCTATAAATAGAGGAAGAGTCGACTGGAATTACTACTGAAACTACAACTCTCTAAGCTCAAGTAAGAAAGCTCTCAAGTTCTAAGTGCCCTCAAAACCACAAGTTTCAGTCACTCAACCTTAAGAAGCAATCAAGCATTTGATTGAAGTTTCAGAACTCCAAAGGCTACTTCAAGCACCAGTTGAAAAAACCCCATATATTTTTAACCCGTGTATTGTATGCTTAGGTTGTTTTAGGTGTCCTCGGTTGATGAGCCCAGTTTGGTCTTTCGAGCTGAAATTTGCCTAAATCTTTTAATTTTCAAAGTTAAAGGATAAAACTGTCAGCCCGAAAAGTTAGTGATTTGAATTGCCAAACCCGATAAATTATTAGATAAAAAAAATAATAAACTTGTATATATACATATATATACACATATATATGAGTGAGGTAGTTGTGTGTGTATTACTCATAACAACTTTGATTAATATTATAATATATATTATATGTGCATCTGCCGTGTACCCACCCATATACCATGAGTCAATTTCATTATATTATTAATATATATGTTAATACGTGTAAGTTAGTGGGTAAAGATTGCCATGACATTAATCATAATTTAATAAAATAATGATAATAATAAATAAATAAAAAAGAATGAAAGCTATTGAAAGGCGGTGGTTTTACTATAAGTGCATATATAGTTTTATTCTTTTGGGGATAATACGGAACACCCCTCCACTTATACATGGAGCATGCTCATCATTTGTTTTTCTCTCAATGCCTAATCCAACGATGAATTTCAGATTTAATCTCAAATTAATTTTGAGAGGTGATGATCTTGCTTATACAACCAAAATCCTTGAAAATTCAGATAAGTAAAAATTCATTACAACTACAAAGCATAAATTAGTATTTTGTGAAGTAATTATGTTAATACATGGATATTACGTGTATTAAGAAATTTGATTTGTTGTTTAGTGATTATCGGGTGATACATTAGAGAGTTCAATAATTGTTATGGAATGAATTATTGTGGATTGAAACTGTGAATTCAAGGATATGTGCAACTTGTGAGATATCTTATGATATATTGCATCAAACATACCATTGACTAACACATAATTATATTTTATCAAATGATGTGTTTGGGCTACAAGGTATGACAACATACCTCTAAGTCATATTTATGTTAGCCATGTGATGGTTTGTGTATTGAGTTGTCGGTGTTTAACAATGAATTTGCTGACACCAACGAGTGATCATAAATGGATATGTGAGTGTTTAGAAACAGATAAGATGTGTGAGTGATTAGAAATGGATAGACAAGTGATTAGAAATGGATAAGATATGCGAGTGATTAGAAATGGACAAGATAGATGAGTGTTTAGAAATGGACGAGTGATTATAAATGAATAAAATAGGTGAGTGTTTAGAAATGGATAAGATATGTGAATGTTTGGAAATGGATAAGATAGGTGAATGTTTAGAAATAGATATCATATGCGAGGTTTTAGAAATGGATAGGTTATACGAGTGTTTAGAAATAGATAAGATATGCAAGTGTTTAGAAATGGATAGTATATATGAGTGTTTAAAAATGGATAAGATAGGTGTGTGTTTAGAAATGGATAAGATAAATGAGTATTTAGAAATGAATATGTGAGTATTAGAAATTGATAGACGGGTGTTTAGAAATGAATAAAATAGGCGAGTATTTAGAAATGGATAAGATAAGTGAGTATTTAGAAATGGATACATGAGTATTTAGAAATGGATAGGATATGTGCGTATTTAGAAACTGATAAGATAGGTGAGTGTTTGAGTAATATAAATGAACTAGGTGAGTGTTTGAGTGATTAGAAATGAATTAGGTGATTGCAAAAGAGGATACATGGGAAAGATTTTTCTAAAGAACTATATTATAATGTAAAATTTCTACTTGCTAAGATTTATCTCACGTAATTTATGTTTTGTAGGTAACTTTGATGGGATATAATGTTATGGATGTACTACAAGTTATGGTGCTCCTACACAGTTTTGAGCACTTGTGTACATAATTGCTTTCGCTTTTGTATAATAAGTCTCTTTTGGATATGTTATGTATTATATAACCTAGCACGTAGCTAGTGAGAAATTGCCTTAAAAAATAGGTTTATAGGTTATGTTATATTTGAAATTCATATTATATTCGATTGAGTAAGTGCGGTAGTGGCATTAGAAATCAATTAGCAATGTATTAATAAAATACTTTAGTTTGATGGTTACTATATTTCAAGTAGAGAACATTTGATACATTGTATTAAAGGTTCTAAGTTCTCTAAATTTGATTTGAAGTGTGGTCTTTATCAGATTAAAATAGATAAAAGGGTTTAAAAAATACACAACATTTTCTACTCCACAAGGTCAGCATATTTGGAATGTACTTCCAATATTGGAACTTGTCAATGCACCCCATATATACCACAAAAAAAAAGTGTTTGAATATTATTTCGAGTTTATGTATGTCAATATAGATGACATACTTATTGCATCTAAAGATATGAAAGAACATTAAACATCTTGAAATATTTTCTGATGCATGCCATAACGAATGATTAGTTTTATCTGAAAAGAAAGTAAGTATTGCTATCAATAGAATATAATTTTTTTTTGTGTTATTATTGATCAAACAGGTATGGAACTTAAAGAGCACATTGTGGAAAAATTCACAATTTCCCTGACATTCTAAAAGATAAGAAGCATCTACAGAGTTTCTTAGGTGCAATCAACTTTGCCAGAGTTTTCATCGAAGAAATAGCATAGAAAAGATTTTTGACCTCTTCTAAAAGAAACAGAACACACAAGATGGAAGTGGGAAAAAACTCACTCTCAGCTAGTTCGTGAGTTAAAAAAATTGAAATAATTAACCTAAACTCACAATACCACAAGATGAAGATCATCTAGTTATCTATACAGATGCTAATGATTTTTGATGAGAAGCAATGCTCATAAATAAAAACATTTACTGGTGAAGAACCATATAGATATAAGGAGGGTTGTTCACTGAACAATTAGGCAACCAACACATTAATGAGAAAATTTTCTTTGCTGTGTGGAAGACTTTAAAAAAAATGGTTTTTAGTTTTATTAGCTAAAGAATTCACATTAAAAGTAGATCATAAAAATATTAAAGCTAATTTCTTAAAATATAAACTTGAATCAAAAATTGAGAAAACATGTATTATCAAATGGCAAGAAAAATATTAATATTATAGTTTTGACATTATTGTTATTAAATCTCATAAAAATGTTCTTACAAATTTCTTAACAAGAGATGAAAATATCTGTAGCAAATGACATCACAATATGAGTAAAGTACCTTTGGAAAAATCTCGAGAAGCTAAACAAATAATTTGACTTGCTAAGGATTTAGGTGAAGCTGCCCGTTATGTACAAAGAGTGGATTTGGACACTGTCCTAACTTTAATAGAAGCAATTCAACTTTCTCATGTTTTACTACAAGGAACACTTGGGAAGCTTCTTCTCAAATATACAAGAAACAGATCATATACCCAAATCAGTAATTACAAATACTGTTAGTGCAAGTTATTCATTGGATTTCGATGAAAAGGAGAAAAATATTGAACATCAGGACTCATCGCGGCCTTCAAGTGCGACTTTACTTATTTAATTTTCATAAAATCATTCAATGCACTATCAACATCGGATTCAGTGTATAAGTACCGTACCCCAAATTGAAAAAATAACATCACTTATATATTTAAAAAATCACATATATTGTTTAATTTTAATGAGAAAATTAAAATTTTGCCATTATGAATAAAATAAAAGGGGTATTTGGTCATGTAGATATGAGAATTTACCTATTTGACAAGACTACAAGAATACAATTTTTGATTTCACAATGACATTTTTTTTCACATATTTCTCAACAAATATATCATATTATTAATATTTATTTTTTGGGTTGATTATTGAGTTAGTTTCTAAATGAGTTAATTTGATGTAATTTGTCGATAAATTAGGGTTTGTATTTTTCTCCGTGTGTGAAATTAGTTGATTTTGTGACAAATTTGAGTTAATTCTTTTTTAAATTATTGTGTTATCCTTATAATTGTGGATTTGTTCTAGAATTTGAATTATTTCTTTTGATATGATCGCGTTCTTAAAATATACTACTCGTTCAGTTAGAAATGAGCAAATGTGGAGCTAGACCATTAATGTTGGAGAACTAATTATTTTTGATGGCTAAATCAATAAAAAACAATATCTAAATTCTAAAAATTAATAGTTTTACACTACAATATATAAGACGAATGAAAATATTGAAAAAATTGGGGGCTAAAGCCCCCTTATGATGTGGGGAAAGAAACACCTCTAAAAATGAAGAATGATAATCTAAAATTAATCAACTAAAACCAAAACAATATTGGGAAATGTTGAAATTATTGGGCCCAAATAGGATGTGGCCCATTTCCTCTCTACCTTAACTCAGATCCTAAGCCCAACCCCTTGTCAGCCTCTTTCTCTTGCTCTCACAAACGGTTAGTCTCTTGAGTCTCTTGGGTTTCTCTTCTGTGCCTTTAATTAGGTTGTCTCTCTTCCCCCTCTAAGAGAGGTGAAGCAATGTGAAGAACCAGAAAAAAAACCATCGCCCTTCTCTCTTCTCTCTTCCCTTCTTTCTTGTACAACCTCTGTCTTTGTGAGAAGCTTCTAATCTGGGTTTGAGAGTGTGAGTGTGTTTTGAGAGGGTGTTACCGGGTTTGGGCTTGGGAATTGAGTCTCCGTGATTCTGATTGAGTCATTTGCCATTTGTTATACTCTGTGTGTGATCATCGAAATGAGCTCAGGTTATCTAAGCCAAACGGAGAAGACAACGGGACTGATACCCAACAGTGGTATCAGAGCCACGGTTATCTAAGCCAAACGGAGAAGACAACGGGACCGATACCCAACAATGGTATCAGAGCCACGGTTATTTGCCTCTCGAGAATCTAAGGCCAAGAGTCACTCGGTGTGACTGCTGATCATTGCTTCATACCGCCATTATCCCTTGACAGCCCTCCCGTCGCATCTTTGCTCGACGTGAGCCGAATCAAGGACCGAAAGGTAAGACGAGCTCCATACGTTTGGGGTTCGCTAAGGTAAGTTCGCTCGAACCTTGATTTACTACTTTTGTAGATACCATTTGAAACGGATAGGCTTGGGGATTACGTGCTGGTAGATTTAGGGATATTTGTGTGATTGTCTACTTGCTTCCTGTTGGTCCTAAGTGGTGTCCGAGGTTCAGAGGGGGTGAATGAACCTAGGTCGATTTTGAAAAACTGATTAAAACTTACTGTTCTACAAGTTACTTGAACTTGCAGCGCCAGTCAGTTACTGCTTACAGCACTAGGATGCAGTGCTGCACGCTGTAACTTAGAGTTTTATACGCAGCGAAAAAAAAAACGGTTTTAAGACACAAGATTGGTTTTCTCAAATATGATCCTTTTCAAAACGTTTTATGCTTTATGACAGAGAAAGATATAAAAGATAAAGCGCAGATAAGAAAGCAATCAAACACTTATGGCTATAGTGGTTCGAAGGTGGTGTAATCCTTCTACGTCCACTCTACAGCTACCTTGAGCAGGAACTTTATTAAGCAAGATTGAATTACAGGACACTCCTAACAATCTATTAACTTACAAAGCTATCTACTAGAGTCCAACGTACACACAACAACTGCAAACTCTAAAGGCAAACCCACACAGGGTTTCAAACTCCCATATAGGGAAGTTGCCTAAAACTTAGACAACTATACAAACAATAAAGATCTCTCCTATCAACTGTTCGACACCTAAAACAACCTAAGCACATAGCAAAAATGTTAAAAGGTATATAAATTGTTCTTCAACTGGTGCGGTGAAGTGAGCTTCTGAATCCTTAAGAGGATCTTTCAGCTTTAAACTTGCTTCACTTCACAGAGGTTGAGTGACTGAAACTAATAGTAGACTTGAAAGAGTATAGCTTGAATGCTTGAGAGTTTTTGCGCAAAATGTTTCAGTTCTTAGCTTCAGGGTTGCTTATCCTCTATTTATACTTGTAGAGAAGATATCTGTTGAAGGAGATATCTTCCATTTTGAATTTAAGTGTACTTGATCAAAGGCATGGCTTGCATTTAATGCGTCTTGACTTTTCTTTCTAGAGCATTTAATGCGGTGGTTGCGGCTCGCAACTTTCTACAGCGCGTCAGTCCACGTGGAGTCTTGGTATTGGCTCTGTGTCTGCCACTTTGATCTTCTTTAGAACAGCTTTATTTATGCTTGCTTGGATCTTCGTTCCTCGTACTACATTTACCCTTCCTCGGATGCAGGATACTTATTCTGTTTGTCATTGGCGCTGTTGACTGTTGAGTAGTAGGCTTCATGTTGTATCCTAGGTCTGCTTATAGCTGTTTGTCCTTTACAGTGCTGTTGTAACTTAGACCTTCTTGCAGTATCTTCGTACAGTACTGCTATATCTTTTCTTGCAGTATTCCTGTAACTTTTTCTTGCAGCGATGTTGTATGTCGTTCCTACTTACTTTGCTGCAATGTTGTAGCTGCCTTCTTGCAGTGTTGTTGTATCTGCTTTCTTGCAGCAGCTTCATTCTGAAATCTTCGATGCAACATTGTATGTATGTGTACCTCCATCTTCCAGCTTCTATAACTAGACTCAATCCTAGTCTATGTTTTCACGTAAACATTATGAAAAATGGGGTACTCAAACTTCCTATTACATTCTTGGTTTGTCTCATCAAAATCTAAACACTGAAATCCCAACACTTCTATTGCGTATCTGTTACTCTTTGTGAGTTTTATCTTTGTGATTTTTTCTACATTTTTTGTAAAACTGTGAAACATGTGCTATCAGGTTAGTTTCTCTAAACCCTTGTTTGGTAAGGATCCTTGTGAACTCCTGCACCATTGATAAATCAGTGTTGTGAACTGGAAAATCCTCGAATTTCTTTATCTCTGTGACTTGATTGAAATTTTTGTGAATCTCTGTGTTTATTGCTTTAATCTTTGTGATGGGATCTATGTCTGGATATAGTCTATCTCCTTTTGATGGACGCTCAAACTTTGGAATTTGGCAACTGAAGATGAAAGGAGTTTTGATAAAACAACGTGTGTTTAAATGTATCAGTCTTTCATTCTCTGAATCTGATACTGCCGAAAAAGGTAGAAATGGATGAGCTTGCGTACTCATCCATTATCCTTAACCTTTCTGACTCTGTGTTAAGAAAGGTGGGAGATCAGAAATCCACTAAAGATTTATAGGAATAATTAGAAGAGTTGTATATTGAGACCTCTTTGCCAAGTAAAATGTTCTTGCTTGAGAAAATTTTCCGGTTCAAACTTGACTTGAATAAAGACAGAAGAAAATCTTGATGTGTTCACTAAACTTTTTCAAGATATTAAGAAAATAAGAGATAAAAACATTGATGATTATACTCCAATTGTGCTCTTGAATGACATACCTGATTCATATAATGATGTAAAATGTATTGTTAAATACGGTAGAGATCAGGTTATCCTTGAAACCGTGGTAAATGGTTTGAAAAGCAAAAAAATGGATTTAAAAACTAATCTGAGTAATAAGAATCAAGGTGAGGTCATGTTTGTTCCAGGGAGGGCTGAAAACAAGTCTCAAAAGCCTCCCAACAACCAAACTGGCCATGAGCCTGATAAAAAGAAAGATGAAAAATGTGAGAAAAATGAGAACCGTAGAAGGTCGAAATCTAGACCTAAAAATAGGAGGTGTTATCATTGTGGTGACCCTAGTCATTATATTAAAGAATGTCCCAAGAAACAAAAAGAGCAAGCAAATAAGGCTTCTGGTAATGAGAGTAATGGTGATGTCTATATAGTGATTGACTCTTGTGATGTGTCTTTTGTGAATTATGTGCATTCTACTTCTCTTTGTGAAAATGAATGGCTTGTTGATTCTGGATGTACTTTTCACATGTCACCATTTAAAGACTTATTTAGCTCTTACAAAGAAGTAAACAGTGGGTTTGTATCTTTAGCTAATGAAAAGAAATGTAAAATCATGGGTGTTGGGGACATTTATTTGATATGTGAATCTGGCTTTGGTCTTACATTGAAAAATGTTAGGCATATGCCTGATTTGTGTAATAACTTGATTTCATGTACTGCATTAAAAAATGATGGGCTTGAAGGTAGGTGGGGAAAGGGTATGATGAAAATTATGAGAGGATCATTAGTTGTTCTAAAAGCTGAAAAGAAAAATAACTTGTATATTTGCATTACCAAGTCTCATGTTAATTCTGTGAATGTTGTCAAAGAAGATAAAACTGAATTGTGGCATTGTAGACTAGGTCACATGAGTAGTAAAGGGTTGGAAATTTTGCATAAAGCTGGTTTGTTTGGTAATGATAAGCTGTCATGCATGCCCTTTTGTGAAGTTTGTGTGAAAGACAAACAACATAAAGTCAGCTTCCCTGTTTTCCCTTCGCCCTATAGATCTAAATGCACTGGCATACTTGAATATATGCATGTTGATGTGTGGAGACCTGTTAGTGTCTCTACACATGGTGGAAAGTTGTACTTCCTGTCAATTATTGATGATTTCTCTAGGAAAGTGTGGGTTGTGTTGCTTAAACATAAATCTGATGTTTATGAGAACTTTAAAAATTGGAAAGTGTTAATTGAGAATCAAACAGGTAAAAAGATCAAGAATCTGAGAACTGATAATGGGCTTGAATTCTGCAATAACTTGTTGGATAAGTTGTGTGTAGAATCAGAGATTTAAAGACACAAAACAATTCATTACACACCACAACAAAATGGTGTGGCAGAAATGATGAACCGAACTTTATTAGAAAGGGGGAGAAGCATGTTGGCTTCTTCTGGACTTTCAAAAAAGTTCTGGAGTGAAGCAGTCTGTACTGCTGCCTATCTAATCAATAGGTCACCCTCTGTGCCATTGAATGGAAAATGTCCTGAGTCTGTTTGGTCTGATAAACAAATTGATTTGTCTAATCTGAAGATATTTGGTTGTGCTGCATATGCTCATCAAAGACTTCATAAACTTGAACCTAGGTTTAAAAAATGTGTTTTCCTAGGTTACCCTGATGGTGTTAAGGGTTATAGGCTTTGGCTTAAGGATGAACCTGGTTTTAAAGTGGTAATAAGTAGGGATGTCATTTTTAACGAATCTGATTTTCTATGTTTATCCACTTTTGTGTCTTTGCCTGTTTCCGACACTGCTTCCATTAAGGTGGAGCAATCAGATTTATCTGTGTCTGATATGCATGAAACTGAGCCTGAATGTGACTTACCTGATATGCATGAGAATGTGAATGATGTGCCTGAAAATGCTGAGTTAGAAAACTACCAACTTACTAGGGACAGGCCTAGAAGAAACATTAGACAGCCCATCAGATTTGATGACTTTCATATTGACACTCATGCTTTCAATGTATTTGAATCTTCAAATGATTGTGAACCTAAGTCATATAATAAAGCCTTAAAATCTAAGAACTCTAAAGAATGGTTGAATGCTATGAATGATGAAACGAACTCTTTGTATATTAACCAAACCTGGACTCTTGTATTAGCCTGATCATTGTTCTGGTGTGGATTGTAAGTAGCTCTATAAGGTTAAAGATGAGGGTGAAAAGGTTAGATTTAAGGCTAGGATTGTGGCTAAAGGGTTTACTTAAAAAGAGGGAATATATTACACGGAAATATTTGCTCCTGTTGTTAAGTTTGTCACTGTGCGTATCATGCTTGCATTAGTTGCTCATTTTGATTGGGAATTGAAACAATTGGATGTGAAAACTGTTTTCTTGCATGGTGAACTTGACAAGAAAAATTACATGAGACAACCTGAAGGTTTTGTCGACCCTAAAAAGTCGAATCATGTATGTTTGTTGAAAAAGTCTTTGTATGGCTTGAAGTAATCTCCTAGACAATGGAATAAAAAAATTAACATGTGCATGTTGTCTTTGAAATTTAAAAGAAGCTCTTATGATCATTGCTTGTACTTTAAAGAGAATGCATTTGTACCTATCTTCTTGCTCATATATGTTGATGATATGCTCTTAGTGAATCCATGTATTGAGTCAATTGAACATATTCAAAAATGTCTTAGTGAAAACTTTGATATGAAGTATCTTGGTGATGCTAAAAGGATCCTAAGTATGAACATAGAAAGAGAGAAAAAATCATATTTCCTATGTGGAGAAGATTTTGAGTAAATTCCTTATGTCTGCTGCTAAACCTGCTAATGTGCCTCTTGCTACCCACTTTGTGTTAAGTAAGGATCAATCTCCAGAGGCTAATTCTGAATTTGATGAAATGGCTAAAGTTCCCTATTCCAATGCAATTGGATCGATTTTGTACCTTATGATTAGCACTAGGCCGGACATTGCATATTTGGTAAGTTGCTTAAATAGGTACATGTCTAACCCGGGTATGCCCTATTGGGAAGCTGTGAAATGGTTGCTTAGGTACCTTAAAGGATCTTTGAATGTTGGCCTGAAATTTTCTAAATCTGCTCAAGGTGTGAATTTGATTGGCTATGTTGACTCTAATTATGCAAATGATAGGGATAATAGAAAATCCACCACTTCATATGTGTTCACTTTGTGTGGCTCATGCATAGGTTGGAAGTCTCAACTACATGTTGTTGCTTTATCAACCACTAAATTTGAGTATATTGCTATAACTGAAGCCTTGAAAGAGGCAATTTGGTTGAAAGGTTTGTTGTCCGAAATTGGTTTTCTAGATGATAAAGTGGTTGTATATTCTGATAGCCAATCTGGAATTCAATTGTGTAAAAATCCTGCGTTTCATAATAGGACTAAGCATATCAATGTGAGGTTTCATTTTATTCGTGATATTGTTGAAAAGGGAATTGTAAACTTAGAGAAAATTCCATCTCAGTTTAATCCTGTAGATATGGGGACTAAATGTTTGTCTGTAGAAAAGTTCCATTCATGCATGGAAACTTTGAACTTTGATTTGTCTGCTTAGATCTTGTGTTTATGTGTTTTCTCTTATCTATGACTTTGTGTCATATGCAGTGACTTTGTGTCTTTATTCTTGACTTTGTGTCTCTTCTTTGTGATTTAATTTGCTTTGTGCTTAAGTGACTTGCATTAACTTTGTGTTTGGTGCAGGTGGAATTAGCAATGATGATTCTTGTGTTTCGATTGATTTTTACAGTGTAGTGGTGTTGGCCCAAAGGTGGAGAATGTTGAAATTGTTGGCCCAAATAGGATGTGGCTCATTTCCTCTCTATCTTAACTCAAGCCCTAAGTCCAACCCCTTAGCAACCCCTTTCTCTTCCTCTCACAAACGGTCAGTCTCTCGAGTCTCTTGGGTTTCTCTTCCGTGCCTTTAATTAGGCTGTCTCTCTTCTTCCTCTAAGAGAGGTGAAGCAACGTGAAGAACCAGAAAAAAAAAAAAAACCATCGCCCTTCTCTCTTCTCTCTTCCCTTCTTTCTTGTATAGCCTCTGTCTTTATGAGAAACTTCTAATTTGGGTTTGAGAGTGTGGGTGTGTTTTGAGAGGGTGTTATCGGATTTGGGCTTGGGAATTGAGTCTCCATGATTCTGATTGAGTCCTTTGCCATTTGTTATACTGTGTGTGTGATCATCGAAACGAGCTCAGATTATCTGAGCCAAACGGAGAAAACAACAGGACCGATACCCAACAGGAAAGTAACCGTATATTTAATTTTAAATATAAAAACATATGTTTATCTGCAAGTTTTTTTCTATACTATCTTGATCTACCTCATTTTAGGATTCTTGGATCCGCCACCGTGCACTATCCTTTCTTAAAGTAAATTTATATTCACTATATTTTATTAAAATAGGCTTATCCACCTCCATAACAAGGTATATACTCTGGAAAATTCAATATTCATTTATCGGGAATTTGGAGCCACACACGCGCCAACACATTTATTTTTACCAACTAATTCAAATAATGAAAAAAAAAAAAAAAAAAAGCAAGAAAAAGAAAAAAGAAAGCCAAAAAACGGACACAAGAAAAAAAAAAGAGAAACATTATGATAATGGCTTCCTCCACAACCAGACCTTCCTTCACATTCTTCACTCTCTCCACACCTTCTCCACCACCGCCACCGCCGCCGCGGCTCCCCCTCAAACCTCACACCACATTTCTCAAACCTCATCTCAGACCGAAACTCCTCGCTCCCATCAAATCCATCGATGTCTCCAAAGAAGACAAGCAAGAGCAGCCCATCTCCTCCGAAGAAGAGCTGCTTGAGCCCGAGCCCGAGCCCGCTATCGACAAGAGAAGGCTAGAGGAGAAGTTTGCGGTAGTGAACACCGGAATCCATGAGTGCCGATCGTGTGGGTACAAATACGATGAGGCCGCCGGCGACCCTTCGTATCCAATCCCACCGGGGCTGCCCTTCAGTAAGCTGCCCGACGACTGGCGCTGCCCGACTTGCGGCGCTTCGCAGAGCTTCTTCGCGAGTAAGAGTATGGAGATTGCGGGTTTTGCTCAGAATCAGCAATTTGGATTGGGTGGGAATGCGCTTACCTCTGGCCAAAAGCTTGCGCTTATTTATGGCAGTTTGCTTTTAGGGTTTGGGCTCTTCTTATCTGGATATTTTCTTCAATAATCAATTGTTCAATGTGTTATATATTGAGTTTTCAGGGTTTTTGGGTGTTTGTTTATTTGCTCTGAAGTTTATATGTATATTGGATGACATTTATGCTGTATATTACTGGATATAATCATTTTGTTTATTGCCATGCTTTGATTAGTAAATTCGAAACGAAGTGAGAAGTATTTAAGTGAAGAAATGGAGTTTTCGCTATTTGTTCATTTGTAAACTTCAATTCTATAATTTCAGCTGCAAATGCAAATGGAAATGGTAGCTTAGTTGTGAATGCTCACACTAGCTTTCCGGTTATGTCAGAGATTATGTTACTTGGTTGGTTCTGACTTGTTAGTGAGCAAGACAAACTCCTTCAGCTTGAAACGAATATCTTTGTTTTAGTGATATATGTAGAATTTACACAGACATCTAAGTGAGATATTGATTGAATAGTGAGAACTTTTAGAGCTTGTCCCCTATAGAAACCTCCCTAGGATGGTCAACTTCTTTGGTATCCATCATCATCGTCATTTTCCTCTTCCGACTCCTCGTTCTTTTCTCATGTTTGCCTCACTCAGAACCATGCAATCATCCACATAAGTATTTTTCTATATTAACATGCTCACAGTTGGTACCCCTTCACAAGATCCTGTGGTAAAATCTGTAGTATCCTCAATGCTTTTATCAACATACATATATGTCCCAAAGTCCTCTGGTAATGGTAATCTCTGGGTGGCCCCTTCCAACATTTACATATCCTTGATGCTATGTGTGTATCTTTTACTGTGATTGTCCATTTTCAATTGTCTTGCTTACACATTTTGCTTTCTTTTGTTATTTACTGGGTTCTAGTGAGATAGATCATGGTAGGTTATATGTAAGGAGAATCTAAATGGCCAACAACACCCTTCATGTTGGGCCAATAAAAAAGTTCACCCCATAAGAAGCCTACTGAATAGTATGGAGTTTTCTTTCCTTGTAGCTTGAGTTCTTGACTATATAGGCTGGTTAGTAGCTCATTATTCCCCAATATGATTAAGCAACACATATCCAGAAACTGTCGTTGGAAGAAGGTATTTGGATTTGTTTGCTAATTGGATCGAGAGAATTCCTATTTTGGGTGGATTTTTCAAGTGCACTATAATCATAAAGAAAATAGTTCAAAGTAGGTGTTAAAAGGGTTTTAATGTATTGTAGCTCACCCAAATAGATAGATCTATAACTATGGACTTGAAATCATCAGCTCTTAGCTCCTTCCATACAAACACACCTTAGAGTATATTTGATTCTCATTCCTTCAGGAGAGAGGGCTAGAAGCCTAGAATAGCCTTAGCACCAATAGTCACTGACTTCACTCAACTTGTTATACTCTCCCTAAGGTTATAACCCTTGGTAAGTTTGTTAATGCTATATTCAACTACCGTAAACCAAACCGCCTGGTGGAGCTTGAACAGGTTCATCTTTCCATAATCTCACTGGGATGGCTTTGGCTCTTTTTTTGCTGCTTGATTATATTCTTTTGTGAATCTTTACTCACTCAATTCCTAGAAAGCATGGATGCATTTGTTGGATTCTTGAACTTGGTGAAAATTTACGATCTTTGAGTACTGTTCTACAGCCAAGACATTGCTCCACCAGCAGCGATTATTCATCATTTTAACCTCTCAGAAGTTAGCCGTTTCTAAACGCTACTCGTTGCAGTGGAAATAGCATGAACGTGTGAGTTGTCTTTGTGTTGCCTAGCTGTAGTGTTTGTCAGTAACTGAATGAGATGAAGCATTATTCCAGTTGTTCATTGAGTTGTGTTGTTGATCCCATGTTCCTCTTTTCCTCCAATGCTTTTTGTCTTAAGCTGTCAAGCATTGATGAAGAACCTGTATAGTGTTTATGTAGGATGATCCATTAATGTTATTTGGTCTCATAATGTCATGTTGCCTTTTGGAACAATTTAGGTACCCATGTGGAGTTGAGTAGATAGTTGGCAACTATAGAACTAAAACACAACATATTTGGTAGATATAGGATTGAGAAATAGTGTCGGTAGGGATGGCTGTATAGCCATTGAAGTGAGTATGAGCATGTTCAATCAGATTGGCCCATCTTGCATCTTTCCATTTTTAGGACATGAAACTTGAGACTTTACTCATCTTGAAAGATGTATTTTTCTTCAAGTCAAGTCTATAAATATTTAAGTTTATATTTTTATACCCACATAAATATGGGTCATCGACTATCTATACAGCTTTACCATAGATTCTCACAATTACTATACTATATAGTAATTTACCTATGCACGAGGATGAAAATATTGTTATCTTGACTATATTGGTGGATCGCATATCAATATCGCAAAAAAATTTTAAAAAAAGATGGAAATGTTAATAAAATTTTGGAAATTTAGCATGAAAGTTAGGGATTATTATAACATATTATTATGCATATATTCCTATCAAAATCATAATTAAATGATATATTTAAACTTTAAAGCAAATATGTAGATAATAGACAATAAATATTATACAATACAAAATGGCTAAAATTAAGAATATATGAGAATATATACTTACAAGTTGCAACTTTCAACCCACATACATTCTTCACTACAAACACACACACACACCATATATATATATATATATATATATATATATATATATATATATTATTACACTATAAGTATGGATGTTTCGTCAATTTTTCATAATGCCTATTTTAACTTTCTTAGAGTCCATACAAATCACAATTCCTAATTTAATTAGTCTTCATATAATTTAATGAAAGTTCTAATTAAAAAAAAACTCTCTGTCAAATCACAATTACTAATTTAATTAGTCTTCATATAATTTAATTAAAGTCATAATTAAAAAAAAAACACTCTATATCTAATTTACAAGCTAATTAGATTACAATGGGTAATTAAAGATTGTATTATTTATACAACTGGATATAACAAGTAATTAAAGATTGGATTTTAAAAATAAATCTTGCAATCAACATCAACCAGGATTAGGAAAGTTGTATGATTTGAATTTTTTTTTTTTAAATATAGTCAAAGAAAAGTCTTATATTTAACATCAATTAGGATTAGGATACTTTAATTCCTTAAAAAAACTAGGATTAAAAACTTCTATAAATTGATAACTTAATATGCCAATTGTTTTATTCTTTATATTCTGAATATGTTGCAAGGTGGTTGATTGAGTGCATTAAATACATTCATATCGATCAATTTTCATTAAAGATTGGAGTTTTAAATTTTAAATCGTGGATTGTGGCAATGGGTATGTATAATTCTGTTGTTCTTTTATACCTTTTTTTTTTCATTTTTCTTTCGTGATCAAATATATTGTCTAAAATAGCTTAAAATCAATAAGTGACATTAAATTGTATGAATGCATAGTATGATAAAATTTAAAAAAAAAAAAAAAGAAAGGAAAAATCAATAAGTGACATTAAATTGTATGAATGCATAGTATGATATAATTCAACAAAAAAAAAAAAGGAAAAATCAATAATTGACAACACGTTATGTGTTGGCTAAGCAGACCAACTTAACATTAGCAAGGATTTTGTGTTAATTTGTCTTTGTTGTCCTTTGAGATTTATAGAAGTTTTTAGTTGTCTTGTACTCCATTACCAGACATTCTCCTGATTTTTTTAAGTGCAATATCGTGTATCTACTAATTTATCTATTTACATGGTAAAAATATTTTAAAATATTTTAAAAGGATAGATTTTGTTTTACTGACTCTATTAACTTTTTTATTATTTGATAATAAAAAAAAAAAACGAAAACTCTATCGTATGTTGCCTACCAGTACTTCCCATTTATAAAAAGAAAGTTGATGTTTGGAAAGAAAACTGAGAATTTATTTGTTTCTCAGAATAGTATTTTTCAATCTTTCTACATGAATATATGTTTACACATGTTGCATATTAATTGCAAACTATTTCTAAAATTTTCTATTAACTCTTTTTTTTTTTTAAATATAGTCAAAGAAAAGTGGTGATGTCAATTGTTGAGACAAGCGGAATTGATACCGATCCTGGAATTGGTGACAATCATAAGACCTATTTTCATTCTTTATTTGAATTGAATTTGTTTAACCTTTTATTTTATCTTCATTTATTATTATTTAACCTTCTTGGATTTAACTTGTAGATCAAACATTTTTTGTTTACTTTTATTTGGTTGCGTTTTCATTTTATATTTAATTCTTTTTTGAATGATTGTATGTTTGAATAGTCGACACCAAATATAAATGGTGTTAAATGAAACTTGCTAGATAAAAGAGAAAATATGCAATCTTAATGATGCTAAGAAAAAAAATTATGTAGAATATGTTTTGCAGAATCGTGAAAAGAGAAATGTACTTTACAAGTTCAAGCGAATGTAAGTAATTCTAAAGGTATATTTTTTTAATATTCTTTAAACTTTGTATACAAAATAATGGTAAATTGGGAAGCAATTTTATACTTCTCTTAATAATTTGAAAGTGACAATGAAATTGAAACATATAATAATTTGTGAAGAGAATTTCGAGAAACCTTTTGTTGGATACTAAGGGGTCGCTTGGTATGTTTTAAGGAATGAGAAAATGAATGATAATGATAATAGTGAGGAATGAAATGAATATTATCTTTAAATTTGTGTTGTTTGGTTTACGAAAATTCTTTAGGAATGGAATCAAATTTTAATTAATTTTTTGTTTTAGAAAATAGAGTTGTGGAGTGAAAGTCATTCCTTAGGAAAACTTGAGGAATCTCTTATTCTTTAGTATTAGGATTTGAAACAACTGTAGCAGGAATCAAAAATGTGTACCAAACACTCTCAATTCATTCTCTTTCCATTGCTTAGTTGCAAAGTTGCGTACCAAGCACGTCCTAGATATTTTTTTCGCTTTTTATTCTCTAAAATTAAGGAAATGATTGGTTAAGTTTTTTTGAAGTATTTTAAGCTCTATAATTTTGTATAATATCTATGCTTACAGGTATAAAATATAAGATATGAAGAAGATCTTATAGTAAAAATTAGTTAGAATATCTCTTGTTTAAATTTCGCAACATCTTATTTTAAGATCATCTAATATATTTTTTATTCTTAAAAGAAAAGCTATTGTTTAGATTGTGTTTGAATTGACATATTTAAAATTTGTAACTTTGGTATTTGAGAGAAAATTATAAGTTTATATTCATTCTAATCATTCCAACCATTTTTCTCATAATAAGTTGTTGTAAAAGGAAATGCAAAAAGAGTCTCTTGCAGAGAATACAATTGTTATAAGTTGTAAATTAGAGATCCAAGACAATCTACTCTATTATTTGTGGGAAGATTGTTGCAACAATATGTAGTTGATAGTTATATAAAATTGGAGACAACAAAATTACAATTTTTCCGTTTGAACCAAGCAAATTTGAGACTTGAATTCTACCAAGAGATCGTGAATAGTGTTTTTAGAGGTAAATTTTGTGGTATTGAGGTTGGGTTGAGAATTTTTCTTCCTGCATCATTTATTGGTGGCCCAAGTGATATGCGACGGAGATATCTTGATGCATTGGCGTTAGTCCAAAGATATGGAAAAGTAGATCTATTTATCACCATGATGTCGATATTTGGGGACCTTTCTCTATCCCCTATAAAAATGGATTACGTTTCTTTTTAACTATGATTGATGATTTTTCAAGATGCACTTGGATATATTTAATGAAACAAAAATCTGAAATGTTCACTACCCAAATCTAGGGGTGAGCACGGCTCGGTTCGGCTCAGTTTTAAGTCAAAACTGAAACCGAACCGAATTAATCGGTTTTTCAATTTTCACAAACCGTACCTGTCCGGTTTTAGACGGTTCAATTTTTCGGTTTTCATATTCAGTTTTTCGGGTTTTCGGTTCGTGTATCATACTAGTAAATAAATTTGAAATTTATCATCAATCAAGATATTAAACAAAAAATTGGGCCACTCAACATTCAAAATTATAATCAATTGTCATTGAAAATTGGGACATTAATCCTTACCATTAACATGATTGTTACTAGAGAACATACATCAACATGAAAATGAAGAAACAAATCAGGAACACAATGGGCATAGGGATTCAAGAGTCATAAGAAACTAGCATGAACCATTTTCCCAATTGTGAGAAGCTAAGCTGATTATGGATATGCTTCAGCTGGATATGCCTTTTGTAAAAAACACATCTTTGAGATAGGCATTCCTTACCAATTTGAGACATCTTTGTAAAAACACATCAGATAGACAATCGGATACCAATCTCCTCACCAAAGCTCCAACTTCATAATATGAAAAAAAAAAAGTAAATGAATTCCCAATTCTAGAAATGTAATAATAGTAGTAAAAAAAATTGAAGAGTTGTACCAATCTCATTCAAAGCTCTACTCTTCAATCTTGCATCGCAAAGAACATTGATAAACTTTTAAATGCATCTACAAGGAATGAAGGAAACATAAATATATTAAGCGATCAACATACTATTATTTCAAGTAAATTGATTTAAAATACTATTAAAAGTAAACATAAAACTTATACCTTTCTCGATTTCAATCGCACCATCTTCAATCGCCTTCAATCGCACCGTCTTCAATCGCACCATCTTCAATCGCCGTCTTCAATCGCACCATCTTCAATCGTCTTCAATCACACCATCTTCAAGGTCTCATGTTTAGGTTAGAGAGTAGAGACAAAATGGGCTCCTTTCTCAGTCTCCCACGTTAGGTTAGAAATTGGGTAGGAATTGGGAAAAACTTGGGTGGGAAATGGGAATTGGGAATTGGGAAATTGGGTGGGAATTGGGAAAATATCAAAATAATATATATATATATATATATATATCAAAATGTTAGATAGTTAGAAACATAACTTTTTTTTTTAAATATATATATATAATATAATTTATCTCAATTAAATTAAATAAATATATATATAAAATATAATTCGGTTCGGTTTTTTCGGCACGGTATGTAGCCAAGAAACCGAACACGTACAAAAAAAAATCGGTTTTTTAAAAATAGCAAACCGTACTGATTTTTCGATTTCGGTTCGTTTTTTTTCGGCCCAGTTTTTCGGGTTTTCGATTTCGTTTCGGGTTTTTCGGTTTTTTTGCTCACCCCTACTCAAATCCATTGTCAATTCAACAAAAAATATCTCGTATCAATTCGGGAAATGAAAGGATTTTTCTTCCTCAACTCCAAACTGTTTGTTCTGATAATGGTTCTGAATTTCTCTCTAACAACTTCAACTATGGTTTCATAATAATGGAGTAATTCATCAACGTAGTTGTGTTGCAACCCCCAACAAAATGGCATTGTTGAATGCAAGCATCGACTTCTTCTTGATGTTGCTAGAGCTTTACGATTTCAAGAAAATTTGTCTTTTCCTTTCGGGGTGAATGCATTCTCAGAGCGGCTTTTCTCAAAAATAAACTCCAAACACTTATTCTTGCTTATAAATCATCTCATCAAGTTTTGCTTGGAACTATTCTTGCAACTATTCTGTCATACTCATCCCTCTGAGTTTTTGGATGTTTATCTTTTGCTAAAAACATGAATATTCAACATAAATTTGATGAACGAGCTAAACCTGACATTTTTATCGATTACCCATATGGTCAAAAAGGGCATTGTATATATGATCTCAATACTCATCAAATTTATGTATCTCGTGATGTCATTTTCCATGAGTCTGTTTTTCCATTTCATGATCCTTCATCATCATTTTTTCAAAAGCCCATCACCATAAATCCAATAATTGATGATGGAACTTTTGACTACGCTACACCACCATTGGCCTCCGTTGATGCTTCGTCGAGTGATTCTATCCCACAGAATATAGTTGATAATTCCGATTATTCTCCATCTATTTCTAAAGATAATGATTCAACTAATTCTCCTTTAATGGAGTTTTCTCCAATCATCAATAATAATCATCCTCAACGACTTCGTCGTCCACCAGTTCATCTCAATGACTATATTTGTAATAATATTTCATCCTCAACTGATTTTCCCCTAGCAAATTATTTTTCTTTATCACATCTAAGTCCTTCCCATTCTGCATTTCTACTAATATTATTGACAATCAAGAACCACGATCTTATTCTCAAGCCATAAAATCCGATGAATGGCGTGATGCCATGGCTAAAGAAATTCAAGCCCTTGAATCAAATAACACTTGGTCTTTATGCTTACTTCCAAAAGGAAAATCACATATTGGTTGTAATTGGGTTTTGTCATGCCCCGAAACTTAACCATATTTTATAATAAAGTTTAAAGATAATTAAGAAAACATTTTTGAATTATAAGAGTATCTTCGACAAGCGTGCAGGAAAGAAGAAAAGAAGATAAGGGAAACGAAGAAGGTACATAGGAGACTAAATAAGTTAAAGATTTAAAGCAGCGGATTATATAAACATAAGTTTTTACAAAAGAGAAACGTAAATGTTATACGGAAACAGTTTTACAAAACATCGAAACAACAAAAAGCTTTCATAGACAGGGCACGACTCTCCCTTCAACTCCTCCTAATCAAATCATCACCTGTAACGAATGCATAAGCGGGGTGAGCGTATACAAATACACTCAGTGGAAAATAAATTCATAACTAACATATCACTATAAATCAGAATATCAGTTAAACACAGCAAATACAATGCACAGCACTTATATGACGTGGGCGCAGGTATCTCCCGCCTTACCCCACCTCCTTATGTCTCCCGGGTGATTATTTGGTCGGGGGACTTCACCAATCCTCCATATATTTGTTAGGACTTAATCCCAAACTGAACCTCCAAAACCATGCATATGAACACGTTTCCTCAACAGCACATCATATCACAGCACGTAAACAAAGCATATAAACAATATACATATAATGTATCTAGAAGCATGCTTATATTAACAAATCATTTCTCATGCTCATAATCACACATCATAATTCATATAACGTTCATCACCATATAATAGTTTATCGAAAACCCTAGCGTGCGACTATACAAGATAAAACGTATAGTAAATGTTAATTCAGAATTTACCCCCACCTCAGCCTGGGCGGTGCGATTATCACGTTCTTTTCCTTTTAATTCTGAGTTGGGTTCGAAACGTTTGGGCCTACAAACACACCACGTAAATTATTAGGTTATGGTATTAACTAAGTGTTTGTAATTAAATGCTCGAAAGAAACAACGAACGAAAAACAGAACATATCCCGACTAGGCCCGAAAATAAATATAGAGGATTCAAAAAGGAAGCTTTAGAGACGAGAACGGAGTAAAACGGATGAGAAACGAAGCCAATCGAGGCATTTTAGGGTTTGAAGGATTTGAGGACAAAACTGTAAGTTCCAGAATAGACTTGGGGTCAAAACGAGGTTTCTGAAATTCTGGGGGGGTCAGAATGTAATAATCAGAAAGTCTTAGGGTGAAAATCAAAGAATAGAGGAGTTCTGGGGGTGGAATTATAATTTCTAGAACTTTGAGAACTAAACTGTACCAAACAAAAGATAGGGGACCAAACTGAAAAGACCCTAAACTTCAAGATTTGCAAAGAGGTCCCTACACTTAAACAAATTCTCAAAATCAAACCCACCCCCAAACCCCCTGTTCCCCACCGTCTGCCCCTCTCCCACCGCCGCTTGCATGCCACCGCCGGCGACACCGAGTCGCCGGCCAAACCCCGAAGCCACTACCACTCGCCGGCGCTCCTTGCGCCGGCCACCTCTGAACACGGAGGCGTCGAAACGCCGTCCCAAACACCACCCAAACTCAGCCAACACAGCCCCAAACACATGCATCACACACACATACACACACACACTTTCCCGGCGGCTAACGCCGCCGGCGCCACCCACACCCACGGCGGCGCTGTGTGCGCCGCCCCCGACATCCGACCAGACGAGAGAAAGAGCGAGAGAGAGCAGGAGAGAAAACTCAGAAAGTCGAAGAGAGAGAAAGAGAGGAGAGGAAAGAGAGAAAGCTCAAAACACAGAACTTTGACCACTGCATGTCGGAGATCAAGCCGGCCGATTGACAATCCGAGCCCAGAATCGAGACGGGCTCGGCGAGAACTACAATCTAGGCTCAAGAATCGCCTCGATCGGTGGCCGGATGGCCGAGATACGAAGAGAGAGAAAGTGGCGGGTTTTTAGAGAGAGAAACACGAAAACAGAATTTTCTCCGGTGAATTGCCGGCGAACGCGGCGGCGGATGACGATTCCGAGCCCGGCGTTGGAACGGGCTCGGAGAGAGCTTCGAATAGACATAGATTTTGATAGGTTTTTGGTCGGAAAGAATTCCGGCGACGGTGAGTCACCGGCGGCAGCGGCGGCGCTCCGGCCGGCCGGCTGCCGGAAAACAAGAGAGAAGGAGGAGCTGATTATCATTATTTACCTTAGGTTAAAACTTAGTGTATGATATTTACTTAGGATTATTCTCCATTTATACTTTAGGTTAAATGTATAATTAGTCTTAAACTTTATGCTAAACTTTCTTATGATATTAATTAGTTTAGGGCATCAAACGAATTCCGATTTGATCCATTCTTTTGGCGTTTTGTTCGATTTTTCGTTCTCGTTCATCTTGTCCCACTTACGAATTATTTTATCGACTTTTCCTTTTATGGAAAAATTTTCAAGAATAATGAACTTGGATTAAAACATGCTTATAATTATATTTTCTGAAGCGCACATAAAATAAATCAAATTATTAGAGGTTTAAATATTTAGTCATCAAATTATGCTTCGTTAAATCCTAATCGTCACAGGTTTATAAAATAAAATATCGATTTGATGGTTCTGTCGAGAGATATAAAGCCCGTTTAGTTGCCAAAGGTTATAATCAAGTTGAAGGAATCGATTATCATGACACATTTGCGCCTGTGGCCAAACTGGTTATTGTTCGTCTTCTTCTTTCCATTACTGCCATTAAAAGTTGGTCGTTACATCAACTTGATGTCAACAATGCGTTTCTCCAAGGAGATCTCCATGAAGAGGTTTATATGAAACTTCCTCCCGACTTCTCCCGTAAAGGGGAGAATTATGTGTGAAAATTACATAAATCTATCTATGGCCTTAAGCAAGCTTCTCGTCAGTGGTTCTCCAAATTCTCAACCACACTCCTTCGTCAAGGTTTTCGTCAATCTGTTTCTGACTATAGTCTTTTTACATATATTCATGGTCAGACTTCTATTTATGTCCTTGTCTATGTTGACGATATTATAATCATTGGAAATAATAATGATGTCATCTTTGACATCAAACAATTTCTGGCTCAAACTTTTTCCATAAAAGATCTTGGCAATTTTCGATATTATTTAGGTATTGAAGTATCTCGCTCCAATAAAGAAATTTTTCTATGCCAATGAAAATATACTCTTGGTATCTTATCTGACTCCAGCATGACCGGTTCTCGACCATCTGATTTTCCAATGGAGCCGCACCTTCATTTACGCCCAACAGATGGCACTCAGCTTCCCGATCCGACAACCTATCGTCCCTTCATAGGATGCCTTTTATATCTCACTGTCACACGTCCTAACATTCAATATGTTGTAAACACATTAAGTCAATTCATGCAACATCCTCATTCGTCTCATCTTGATGTTGCCAACAGGGTTCTTTGTTATCTTAAAGGTACTGTAGGTAAAGGTCTATTCCCTTCTGCATCTAGTTCACTTACTTTAGTCGGATATGTTGATTCTGATTGGGCCGGTTGTCCTGCAACTCGTCGATCAACCACTGGATATTTCACCATGTTAGGTTCTAGTCGTGTTTCTTGGAAAACCAATAAACAACCAACTGTTTCTCGTTCTTCTGCAGAAGAAAAATATCGATCCCTTGCTGCACATACTTCTGAGTTGCAATGGTTAACATCTCTTGTGACAGATCTTGGTTTCACACATCCCCAACCAATTGTTGTTCATTCTGATAGTCAAGTTGTTATTCATATTGCTGAAAATCCCGTATATTCCATGAACAGACCAAACATATTGAGATTGACTGTCATTTTGTTCGAGAAAAAATTCAAATAGGACTTATTACTCCTTCATATATACGTTCTACCAAGCAACTGGCGGAACTTTTTACCAAGCCACTTGGAGGTGGTGCTTATCGCCGACTACTTCGCAAGTTAGGTGTTATTGTAGCGTCCCGAATCAAAATGAGCATAATTGATTAATTAAATATTTAAAACTATAATTTAATAAGTATGTGCGTATGCTTTGACTATTTAATTAATTACGTGCGTTTCAGATACGTTAGTGAAAACGAGGAATACGACGTATACGAAGAGTAGAAAAATACGAGATATTCTTGATGAACAGTAACTCAAGTAAAATCGATGAATTGTAACCCAAGATATTTTGGGTGAATAGTAACTTTTCCAATTCTATAAATAGAGGCTCATTCGCTTTGAAAATTTACCATTTTTCCGAGCGAGCCGAACGAGCTGAGCGCGTCAAAAACACGTAAGTTCTCTCTCCTCCCTCATCTCCCTCTCTCCTCTCTTTTCTGCCTCCGGCGCACATCCGCCGGAGTCGCCGCCGGCGCCGCCGGTGGTGGCCTGAAAATCTAAAAGTTGTCAGAATCGGTTGATTTTCGTACACAACGTTCGTCTCGATGAGACGATTCTAGAATAGGTCTCGGAATTCAATTCCGAGTTTCCATTCGCCGGAAAACGGTGAAAAACAGCCTTGAAACCCTAACCCTAACCCTTGATCACCCTTTCTCTCTCCTCTGAGTTTTCTCTCTCCACCGCGCCGGAGCTGCTGCCAGAGGCCGCCGGAGGTCGTGGCCAGTCGCTGGAGTGCCGGCGCCGCCGTGGGTGGCGTCGCCGGAGATGGACAGTAGTATATATATATATGTATATCACATGTGTGTGTTGAGTGTGTGTTAGTATGTGTGCGTGTGTGTTCGCTGTTTGGGGGCGGCGCAGGTGGCGCCGCCATGTGGGAAGTAATGGCCGGCGCTGGTGATGTGCCGGCGAGGTACTCCGGTGGGTTGCCGGCGACTGGAAGTCGCCGGCCAAGTCTAGAAAGTATGTGTGTGTGTTTTATGCGTGAGTGTATATGGCTGTGTTGGTGAATTGGGTTGGCCGGAATAGGTGGCCGGCGATGGGGGGTCTCCGACCAAGGGTCAGAGAAGGATCGCCGGCGACTGGAAGTCGCCAGCTAGAGTTTTAAAAGTTGGGGCTGGGTTCAAAAAACAGGATATCGAAGGTTTTTGCGGTGGAATTTCAGGTACTATTCACCGTCGGAATCCGGCGAGGGATGGTCGGATGTGGTAACCGACGGTGCAGGCTTGCCGGCAGACCAGGTGGTGGCCAGATATGAGCGGCGCTGCCGCAGCAGGTGGCGCCGGGATGTGGGCTGGCAAGCAGGGGCGACGCCGGGTGACCTGGGCACGAGGCTGCCGAGAAAACTCGGCCAGCCGCCGAGTGGTTCGCGCCCGCGGCCGAGAAAACTCAGTAGCCGCCGAGTCCTGCCGAGCCCGCGCGCTGGCGTGCGAGGCTGCCGAGAGAAGCTGACCCGCTGCCGAGAAAACTCGGCAGCCGCCGAGACACGCGCCCATGCTGCCGAGAAAACTCGACAGCTGCCGAGACGCCGGGTGCCGCGTGCGCACTCGCGCGTCCTGTTGGGTGACGACGCGCACGCAACGCCGTGTTTTCGATCCGAATCCCGTTTTTTCCACCGTACGTCAACATCGAGTCGTCGCCGACAAGATGTCGTTGACCAAGGGTCGTGGGCCCGGTCAAAGTCAACACTTTGACTAAAATTACCATTTTACCCCTCAAGCTTAAAATGCTTCGTTTGAGCTTGTTTTAACTCCGATCAAGCTCATTCTTTCCGTCGTGACCCAAATTTCATTTCCTATCTTCTCAGCCTTTGAAACTGATCTGTCCCTCTCATTTCTTGGACTCCAATCTTTAGATTTCTCGACCCGCTACGTAGTTAACGATCGTACTTTCGTCGGAAACGTTTATAGCTTTAATTATACATATTAAGTATCTAAGATACATCATAACTTGTGTAGGCTACTTGTTGGATTGAGCGTTGGATTATCTGACTTTTGGTACTTGCTACTCGAGCTTTGAGTTATCAGACCTGTTATACTCGCTACTCACGTGGTAACCACTGAACAAAGTGGGGGTAATCTCTAACTCTTAATGTGTTTACAGTTTTCCCTATTATGAAGCATGAATGAGGAATACTAAATGCTGTGAATATATGTGTTGTGTCATACTATATACTGTGAAAGAACTTCGGTTCACATTGCATGTTCGGAGAGTCCAATGGACTGTAAAAAGCCGCCTCCCCCATTTCTACTACTCTGTTGAGGTTTGGTGGTCCTCTTGAAATGCACCAGCGGTATTGAGACCGTTTTATAGGGTAAGACGGGCTGTTCTCGCACCTATCCTTCTTACCATTTCTAATATCTGCTATGCATTTTACATGCTGTGATTGAATGTTACTTTCCTGTACGATATAACTGTTGCATGTTATAAGATGCAGACTTTATCCCCACGAGTGTATTCAACGCACTCACCCCCTTATTCTGTACTCACACTACAGGAGTTGATGAGCATGTTGAACCCTAGATGGAGAGAGGCGGTGCTGTTTCTGAACTTGTGTTTTTTTTAGATGTCGCACAAACATTTTCAAACAGTGTTTTATTTGATCACGCTTTTGTAATAACCTTTTTATACATGTGATGGATGTGAGATCCTGATGGTTTATTCCGCTGTTTTGTTATGTTGTATATATCGGTATTGAGACCGAATATTATCGGTATTGAGACCGATTGTTATCGGCTGAGTCCGTTTGTTGATATGTGATTGACTCACATCGTTCCCTTACCTCATTCTTCTGTCGACTCTTATCTATTTCTTCTGGTTATAAAAAAAAATGTCTCTTGTTATTTCTTTCTTCACGCCCACAAAGAAAACTCTGATATTTTAATGAAAAGAAAACGGGGCGTGACAGTTATTGACATTTCAATCCCAACTCCAACTTGAAGGGGGTGTTAGACGTGATAAATGAGGTCATAATTATCCCATATTTTTAGGCCATTAGTTAGTGTATTTGTTAGCTTTATCTACCAATATCTTAGCATTTGTTAGTTTGTTTTTTTATCTTTATCTCCACATTTGTTCGGCAACAGAGGTTGTTCCTCTTTTTATGTATTTTAAATCTTGTAAACCTTATCATGTAAACTGTATAAATGCTACGGTAAAGTGAATAGAAAAATCAAGTTCAATGATTCAATTTTCTTCTCACATAGGTCCTTCCATAAATATTTCAAAATTTCGTCTTTTACTTGATAATGTAAAAAAAAAAAAAGACTGATGAACAATTCATTTATTTTGTCGATATTAATTTTGTTCTTGGACTTTCGAATGTGCTTCCATCAACTCATGGTCGTTGTCGGAAATTTAGGTTAAAATTGATTGAAGGAAGACAATAACTTTCGTTGATTTGGGGAGGAATTACAATATCGGAGTAGTTCATAAATTAGGAAAGAATGAGTACCAATTTGAAATGATTGAGAAGGTTGTAGTGCAATGGAAAAGTCATTAATCGAGTATCAGAAAAGTAGTTGCATTTTCTTATTAATTAATCGATGCAAAAGATTGCATGTGCTATATAAAAAATAAATAAATAAATAAAGTACGACATGTAATTTTATTGAGCTTCATTCAATGGATTACATTGAACCAGATGCACACTTTTCCACTTAGAGATATGATATGATATATAATTAAAAATAAATATTTAAATTGCTTTCGATGTGTTATCCAATCACTTTCTAACGTCTTTACACTGCAAAACACATATTTGGTTTTCACCATTTTCAGACCATTAAATTGGATAGGACAATCTTACCCTCTTAGTACAGACAAATAGTTGATTTCAGGATTTCCCACTCAATTCTGGCCTCAAAAATATTATACCAAATTATTTCTCTAGGCTAGTTTTGGACCTTGGATTCTAATAGAAAATCATTGAAAGTGTAGTTTACTTGCTCAAATTTAAATAAAATGTCACATTGATATGATGCCGTATAACAAATTAATAAAAGATACTTTAGGAAAATGTTTGGTTACAAAAATAGACACGAACAATCGAAATTTTACAATTTAATAAAAAATATATATATTTTGTAATTTTATACACAACTTTTAAAAATAAAATTTAGTAATGACTTTCTTTATTTTACAATTGTATACACGAGGTTTAAATGATTTGCAATTCGATTTATCTGGTAATGTTTTGTAGTTGACTTAATTGCTTAAACGACTATACTGGAAAACAACTTTGTCACGTTAGAATTTTAATATCGCCAATTTAAACAAATAAAAAGAGAGTAAAGAAAAGAAACGAAACACGTTGTTGCTTAGATTAAAAAAAAAAAAACTATCATTGCAATTTTACGTACAACATTTAACCCATGTTAGATTAAAAACAAAATTTGACGAGAGAACCCTAAATTGGAGTTTAGAGAAAAAAAAACATATTTAGTTCTCTATTAATCATTTTTATGTATATTGGGTTGTATGATTTTTTTTTTTTTTTTAAATTATTTGGAACTTCTTTAATCGCTAAATAATGTTCTCATGCCTACTGATGTAATTTTAAAATTGGTGATGATGTTATGTAACTGACCTCAAACTTGTCTCAAATCAAAATTCAATTTTGTTCTTAAACTTTGGCTTCACTTACTTAACTCAATTATAATACTTTATATAAATTTTAATAATTTATGAGGTTTGATAAAACTCAATTTAGTTATTTACATATAATTTTATAAATATATAAAATAATGGAAGATAATACAAGTAAATATATAAATTTTGCTAGATTTATTATGACTTACAAGCAGGGACGGAAGGTGACTACTAATGTAACAACTAATGTAGGGTAAGTAAATAGTTTGGGGGTAATTCAATACAAAAATAATATTTAAATATTAAAACTCAATATTTGTACAACACAAAATATAGGAATATTTATGGAGTTTTTGAAGTAATTTGGAGGGCTAAAGCCCCCATGGCACAAGGCAAGGAAACACCCCTGTTTACGAGTCCAAAAAATTGTTGAAATCAAACTTTAAGTTAATCGAGTAACTCCAACTCTAGTTGAGTAATTCCAAGTCAAAGTTGAGTCTGTACACTTAATTCCAAAAAGACTCATGATTCAGATCAATTTCATTATGTTCCCATTAATATTAACTTTAGCACAATTGTTGATTTTTATATCAGGTCCATGGACCAGGATTCGTATAATTCGGGTCATATGATTTGAAATGTGATTTTCATACTTCAGACGCACGCCCACGCACTTCATGTTCATGCCCACATTCTTATCCTGCACGGTTAATTTTTCTATTATGTTTGTGTAACTCTTTCTGTTATGTTAGCGTAACATTTATATTATGTTAGTTCAACATTTACATTATATTACAAACATATAATACATTTTAAACATTTATATATGTGTTATAATAAGGGTTAAATATTTAAATCAACCTGTACTTTTCGTATTTTTACACTTCTCAACTTTTTTTTTTGATCTATTGAAACCTGAAGTCCACGAATTGTACAAGTTGCAACCTTCGACGAATTTTTGCGGCCAAATCTCACATACTTTTTACACTTCCCAACCTAAACTTTGTTTTTTGAGAAGTTGCAACTTGAAGTCCACGAATTGTACAGGTTGCAACCTCGGCGAATTTTTCCGGCCAAATCTCACACTTTTTACACTTTCCAACCTAAACTTTGTTTTTTGACCGGTTGCAACCTGAAGTTCACGAATTATACAAGTTACAACCTCCGACGAACTTTTCCGGCCAAATCTCACACACTTGACATTCACATACCAAATTGAGAGGTTTTGATATTTCCATGAATTACTAGAAGATAGCTTTTGTTAGACAATTGACTTTCTTTTTTTCTTTTTCTTTTTTGCAATTAACTAGTAATTTAATTTTGTTTCTTTTAAAATGGCCTCAATAATTCATGGAAATATCAAAACCCCCCTCAATTTGGCATGTGAATGTCACGTGTGAGATTTGGCTGAAAAAATTCGTTGGAGGTTGCAACTTATACAATTCGTGGACTTCAGGTTGCAACTGGTCGAAAAATAAAGTTTAGGTTGGGAAGTGTAAAAAGTATGTAAGGTTTGGCCAGAAAAATTCATCGGAGGTTGCAACTTGTACAATTCGTGGACTGTTGGGTTCAACCGATCAAAAAACAAAGTTTAGGTTGGGAAGTGTAAAAAGTGTATGAGATTTGGCCTGAAAAGTTCGTCAGAGGTTGCAACTGATACAATTCGTGGACTTCAGGTTGCAACTAGTTAAAAAATAAAGTTTAGGTTTTGAGAAGTGTAAAAACACGAAAAATACAGTTACACCATGCAATTGGTGTACACAATTGGTACTCTCGTGATTAAGTTATATTAAGTAAAGATAATTCTTGTAATTAATTGTTTCCGTAATAACCTTTAGTAAATACATATGTGTCGGTCGAATGAGTTGTACTTTACACTTGGGAACTCATTCAACAGTCGGTTTCATATGCACGAAGGTTTCTGTACTCTTTTTTTTTTTTTTTTTTGAACCAAGGTTTTTGTACTTTTAAAAAATGAATCTAAACCTATTAATACTTCACATTTAAAAGTAAAAAGCTCATTTAGAACAAAAACCTTTGATATTCATATCTCTCATATATTAATTTATATAGTATTAAATAAAAGTTTTAATTCTTTTCTTAACCTCTAATTATATAAAATATTTTTGCCATTTGTTTTTTCAATTTCGCATGGGCATGTCTCCTGTAATTTATATTTTATCATTAATATATACTATAAATTAGTAAATCAAAAATGAGTTATATAAAAATAATAAATAAATAATGGATCTTTAGAAACATAGCCGATGATGATGAAATGAAACACAAATTAATATAATAATTCAACCTTATTATATGGTAGCGATAATTCAGCACTAAAAAGACAACAATATTGTCAATATCTGTCATAATTAATGGGGATATCTCATATCATGACATTAGTGATTACTTGTTTTTTCAGCTATCTTTTCTTGTTAATGGTGCATTATTATATGATATGCTTTAATTAAAATATTAGTTACTAATGTTTTACGATTCAACCATAGATATATAGGCATATTACTTGATAATGGCACAAAATTGTATTGAGTACTTTAAGAACTTACCAAGTAAATGAGAATTTGTGGTACAGTGGTTAATGTTTTGTTTATATATATTTATTTATTAGTGTCTATCAACAAGAAAACTTGTTCACTTATATGAAATATGAATGAACAAGGTTGAGATGGAAGCACGTTCATTTAGTGCTTATTTAATATTTGTTAACTATTCATTCATTATTTATTAAATAAATGCTTATCTACCTAATATATATTCAATATGCATACTCATACTAAAACAATATGTTTAATAATGTTTTCTAATATAAATAATTTGCATTCACAAGTGTGTACATAAATAAATTTTTATGTAAAAAGAATGTATTGATTACTATTTATTAAATTATAAATATAAAAAAAGTACGAAATTTTGCTTATACAACTTATATAAACACTAAACTTAAACGTCATAAATAATCTCAAGAAGATTAAAACTAAAAAGGAAAATAAAGACAACTGGTATTTTTTATTAATTGATATTTTAATGATTCAATTGACTTTTTAATCTGATTTGCACATTGGTTCAATCCACTTCAACAAAAAAATTATTAACAATAACAAAATATTGTTGGAAAAATATATATTGACAATTGTTGTAATATTTTGCGACAATATTTTATCGTTAAATTAATGTCTCGAGAAACTTTCTTGCAAATAAATTTCTTATAACAATGTTGTTGTCGAAAACACATGATTAGGAACTACATCATGTTGTTGCAAATATACCTTTTGGTTACTTTTTAATTGTTTTTTTTTCTTTTTCTTTTTTTGTAACAATTTATATTAGATAATTTTGATATAATAGTTATAAAAAAATTCATCACAAATAACCATTTTAATATCTAAAGCAAATTTACACATGTTTGGTGAGACTCGAATTCGAAAGTCGAAAGTAGTAAAATTTTCCTTAAATTTGGACAAAAACATGAGCACCAATGGATCCATCCTCATTGTGGAAACAAATGACTAAATGCATCACATCATTTCCAAAAGTCAACTATTTTGTGGATGTTGCCATAGTCGGAAGAGTGAGAGTAATAGATAAAGACTAAAAGTTTATTTTAATTTATTTTGATTGATCATATAAGGAAATATTTGAACATATTTTTATTTTTATATAAAAGGTAAAAAGAAAATGAAAAAATAATTGAAGTATATATATATATATATATATATATATTTTACATTTTAAGTCCATGTAACCACTTTTCCTTCCGAAATAAAAAAATGTGTTTGAGTTTTGTTCATATTGAACTTGAATCGGATGTAAATCATAAAATTGATTAAAAGTTTTCGTTTAGTTTGAGATATGAAGTGTTTTGATATAAATTTCATGTATTTTATTTTAAGAAAAAGAGACATCAAATTAATTAGAAAATTTTCAGTATAAAACTATTACGTTAATTGGTTCTTAAATCTAGGCCTAAATTTTAAGATCTTTCAATTTAGGGCCCAATTTAATCTTATTTCTCAGTTTGAATTTTTAAATTGGAAGGCCAAATTTTAGAACAATGCCCCAATTATTTGTTGGGTCTCAGTCTTAAACTTAAATTTTATTATTTATCAATACAAGATCAAATCGACCTTATTTCTTAATTTGAGATTTTAATTAAAATTCGCTCTCAGTTCAAGCATATAAGTGGATGTGAATAACAGAGACTACAAATTAATTCCATTTTTCGTTTCTTTTTTTATTCTCATAAAATTAAAAACAAAAAAAATATTTCATCTCTCTTTTCTTCACGGGAGAAAAGAAAAAACATTTCTCTCATCAATTACTTTGCATTAAGTCCTAGTTTTTATTGTTCAAATTTCTTTTTATTATAAAAAATGGATTTAGAAAAAGAAAAAAAAAAAAGGCTGAATGAATGTGAAATGAAAAAAGAAAAAAGAAAAAAAAAGGAACTCAGTTGACTCCATTAGTGTCTTCCCTTTTCTATGCTTGATTTGAGAACTCATTTTAACATTAAAACTTCAAATTGAAAAATAAGATTAAATTGAGCCCTTAATTGATAAAATTCAAAATTTAACCCACAATTGAAAACCAACAAGTAAATGAAGTTTTGTTGTGAAATTCTTCCAATTTTATTTTGACTTTTTAACCCATATAGAAAATATATAATTTTTTATATATATGGAAAAGAGAAATATATATGGAAAGCTTTTTTTTTTTCTTTTTTCTTTTTTAAAAGATATGAAAAGGATTGGATAATTGAAAATTGACTACTTTTTTCGTCAAGTATTCAACTTGATTAGAACTTGACTACATTTTATTCTATTGATAATCATTTAATTTATTTATTATTGATTTCTCTAGGATATAGAAAAGCAAGTACCATTTCTATCTATATTTGGAATTATTTACAGTTTAGTACAAATCACACTTATGAACAACTCATATGTTAAGTGTAATTAAAATGCTTCCCCTTTTTTTTTTTTTTTTTATCGGTCAAAGTGAAATTTTTATTAAAGCCACAAGAATGGTATAAGATATACCAAAAGACAAAACATCACACAATAAGCTAACATCCTATGATTAGTCTCGGATAATTCGACCAATCTCCAAATGAAAATCTAGTACAACCTACCTCTTTTACATAAATCCAACTCCAAAGTCTAGCTTTCATCTCATTAACAATTTTTTCTACCGAAAAATCTTCTCCCCCAAAAATCAAAGCATTCCTACTTTTCCATAAAACCCAAACTACACAAAGCCAAAAGGATGCAGCCATTTTCTTCCAACTCTTACCCCTTAAAATATGACAGTGAGCGATCAAGTTGATTAGGGGATTAGAATGGATAACAGTTGAGACATCAAGCCACTTATAGCATTCCATCCATACCTTTTGAGAAGCGTCGCACTCGAAGAAGAAATGTCTCTCGGATTCATCATGTATCCCACAAACAGGGCATCGCAAGTCATTGGCTTGAGTGAGAATATTTCTTCTATGCAAATTAACTTTGGTTGGTAGTCGGTTCCATAGAAGTCTCCAAGCGTGAGCAGCAACCTTTAGGGGAGCGTACTTGTTCCATATCATCCTAAAGCCCTTCGCCATCTCTTCATTAATATGGACGTCACCTCGTTGGTGGAGTAGATTTTCATATGCTTCTTTCGTATTGTAGAGTCCGTTAGAAACACCTGTCCATCTCCACGAATCACGTGTGTCGACTTTAATGAATGACCTATCAACCAAAGACATAAGAGTATTAAGAGAATCCAGTTCGCGATCTAGCAAGTTTCTTCTCCATCTCCACTTCCAAACCCTATTTATCATGTGATCCCTTCTTGCATAACAACTTTTGTTATGTGAAATATAGCTCTTAACTAAAAGTTATGCTTAAACTAAGAATCGGTATATTTTATATTTTAGTAAATACTTATTTTTTGGAACACTAAAAAATTTCAATATTATAGTAAAGAACAAATTCTTGTGAAATAAATTCAACCTTAAAGTGACTTCAGCCCTAAAATACAAGCCTTCTATATACATGCATTTTTTTATTTCTTTTTTAATTATTTTTTGCTCAAGTCACACACATGACATTCAATATCATATTCTTATGCAGAAATTTAAAAGCAAATTACGTGGTTTTTACTAATTTGTATCTTATAACAACTTTGTATTAAAATTAGTTTCATATAAGAAATCCGACATTGAGTTTTTATTAGTACTATCTACATATATAGTAATATGAATTTAAAGTCTACTAACAATTATTACAAAATAAGTCGTTACATTCTAATAATTTATAAATGTGGTCCCAATCAATGTTTTTATTTGAATCAAACTTAAAATCATGCTTAATTATTGAATTTAATTTTGATTATTTATCTATTACTCAATCATTACTTGCATTAGCATCTCACTCAAGCTGTCCCTAATTATGACTAGGGGTTAAAGGGAAGTCCCAACGGTAACAAAAGATTAATTTTCCCTAGATTTCTTCCAAAGCAACTCTCTATAACGTGCAATTCTTTAATTAACACTTATTACTTGGCCACAATTTGAGATCATTTGTTTTTCTTTTCCTTAATATAACACTTATGCATATTGTAGTTTATACAATATGTATGATTTCAGTGTAATTATAATTTGATGTTTTGAATTGGTGTATAATATTTGTGTGCTTGCTTTAATAAAGATAATTATGTTGCGGTTTTTATTCAAGTTAAAGATTATTGTTTGATCATTTTTATATTCATTTTGATTTATAAATTAAGTTGAGTTTGAGTGTTTCCAAGTTGTTGAATCCGCGATCAAGAACACTCAATCAAGAACAGAAAAAACACAGAGAAATCAACACACAAACGAAGAAGAAAAAACAACACCCGATTTAACGTGGTTCGGCTTAACAAATGCCTACATCCACGGAATCACACCACCAAACTTTTATTAAGAACCGAGTTTACAAACAAGAAAGAACAAATAGCAATTTCTAGCTAACTCTCTGTAAGACAGACTTTCTCTCTCTAAACACCAATGCTCTTAAAAACTGAAAGTGTAAAAACTATGTGAAGAACGCGATCTAATATATATAGACAGCTGTAGTTTGGAATTTCTCGCCCAAGACCAGTTCGACTGCATAACCGTCTTGTCTTCCGAGCTCATCGATCTGCTCCTGCAAAACAGACTCACAACAGAATAACCGTTAAACCGTTAGTCAAACTAAATGTACCTTTATAATTAAATCGCGACTTCTTTACTGGTCGAACTTCGAACTCGAACTAACCCCGCTACTCAAGTTCCGCGAATACCCTACTTATACTGCAGAACTAAAACAAGTTTCGTGTGCGAACTGAAACCTCTTTAGTTCGTCCATTATGATCTATGCTTATATTTTATCACAAGTAAAAAAAAAAACTTGACCTTTTGATTTGTTATTTTAAGTTATTAGAAAACAATGATTTATTAAATAGATGGTCTCTTATCAAATTGGGTCAAAAAGTTCTAATTCATAAGATCAAATTCATGGCACTAAATCAGTCAATATAAAGTCAACATGAAATTTTAGTTCCCTTAATGGATCATATTCGAACTCAATAACAATAAACAAGTAATGCTTTAACGAATAATAAGTGTAAAACTATAAAAATTAGAGTCAGTCTCTTGTACATTCGTCGCACAGTGCGATGAGACCGTGCACGGTCATATCCTGAGGCACGATCGACCGTGTACCACAACATAAAAAATCACATATTTATAACCTTAAATGACATACTTAGAGCTAAAAATCACATACTTGTGTGGCACACGGTCGACCGTGCGCCATACCATGCACTACACATGCGCTGTATTGTCGTGCACGGTCAGACCGTGCCCCATAGTACGAGCAAAAATCACATACTTAGAGCTGAAAATTACATACTTAAAGTGGAAAATGACATACTTGTATACTGTTGTGGCACACGGTCGACCATGCCTCGGGGCACGATCGTGCGTGGTCCCGTCGCATTGTGCGACGGCCGCACGCAAACTTGCATAAAAAATATTATTTGATTCAACGAAGATGAATGAATATTTAAATCACTTCCAATTTCTTCTAATATTGAAAGAAAGTTTTGGGTTTTGATTTTTTAATTAAAAAAAAAATGTCGAATAAAAAACGTTGTTTAGGTGGGGTTAAACGTTGTTGATAAGAAATGATAGAAGAGCAGATTCCATTCCATGGCCAAAACTGAGAGACATGAACCCCCACATTCCTCTGCCTCACTTTCACCACAAAATGATGCCAATTTTCTGAACCAAAGCATCCATATAATATGCGCGAAATCATTCCAATAACAACGACCATAAGTGATGGTGGGGAAAGAAGCAGTATTAAATAATCCTGTTGCAGAAATCATATGAAAAGGAACACTAGTATTTAATCAACAGCGTGAAGAGAAGAAGAATTACTGCCTCGGGAAAAGTGAAGTGGAGGCCCTCGTGTTTGGTTCGCTTCTGTTTATACTTTAAAGCAAATGCCACCTTCATCCACTCTTCACGTTTCATGTTTGAGCCTTTTCTTTCAGATGCTTTTTTTCCTTTTCTGTCTCTAATCCAATCCTCCGTTCTCCATTCTTCTTCAACCAGGATTTTTGAAATGGGTTTTTCCAGAAATGCGCAAAAAGCGTTTCCTCTTTATCTCTGTGTTTTTCTTGCTGTGATTGGCCCGTGTTTTTCATCTAAGGTAATGGTTGATTATTCAGTGTGATGTGATGATGCATTGTGGTATTTTTTTTGCATTTGATTTGATTTTGAGTAATGGGGTTTGTGTTTTCATTCTTTCAGTTGTATGTGGTGTACATGGGTAGCAGAGGTAGTGATGGCCCAGATGAGATTTTGAGGCAAAATCATCACATTCTCACTGCTCTTCATAGAGGAAGGTTGCTTCTTCTGATCTTTTGTTTGTTTGTGTGTGTGTGTTTTCTTGTTCTGACCAATTGAATGATTGTGTTTTTCATTTTACTGTTTGATATTAATGCAGTGATGAACAGGCTAAGGCTTCTCATGTGTATAGTTATAGGCATGGCTTTAGAGGATTTGCTGCTAAGTTGACTGAAGAGCAAGCCTCTGAAGTAGCAGGCAAGTACCATTTCTGCTTTTGGTATTAAATGCTATTTATGATTGAGATCAATCTGGAAAAGAACCGACAGATTCAGGATAGGTTATTTGAATTCTTGATTTGAAATAAATGTGTTCAGCAAGTACTAATGTTAGTGTGATTGGAATGAATAAATGGAGCTCAGAAATGCCAGGAGTTGTATCGGTTTTTCCCAACACTAAAAGGAGCCTTCACACTACTCATTCCTGGGATTTCATGGGCCTTGTTGGTGAAGAAACTATGGAGATCCCAGGTTATTCCACCAAAAATCAAGTTAATGTCATCATTGGCTTTATTGATACAGGTAAAAAATCAATTACTTTCTTGAGAAAAAAGTTTTGTTTTGGAAGAATTTAGATATTGTCTTTAGGCATTTTATCCTTCTCTGTGTGGATAAATAAGGAGGCATAGTCCACAATATTTGTGAAATTCAGCTATTTATATTCATTTATTGATCTGATTGAATTATTGCTATTGAAGTTTTGGGTTGCAGAGAAATTCTGCAAATGTGTACAGTATACATTATGGTTGCTGCTAAATTATCTATCTTATGCTTAAGAGTGATGGTAGTTTATCTTAGACTAGATCATGCTCTTCTCTTCTACTAAACAACTTGTTTCTTTTTCTATGCTCACCTTCTCTCTCAAATACTACAACTTCTAATTGATGTAAAATACTCTTATATGGCAGGGATTTGGCCCGAGTCCCCGAGTTTTAGTGATGTTGGCATGCCCCCTATTCCCTCTGGATGGAAGGGACATTGCCAACCAGGGGAAGCATTCAACTCTTCAACATGCAACAGGTTTAAAACACAATGATCCTTTGCAAATAATTTCATTGATTTTCTTTGTTCATTGTAATTGGGCCAATGTCTGGAATCTGTCTTCCTCTAGGAAAGTGATCGGTGCAAGATACTATCTAAATGGCTATCAAACTGAGGAAGAGTCGGAAAAGATTGTATCATTTAAATCTGCAAGGGACAGTGTTGGTCATGGGAGTCACACAGCTTCAACTGCCGCCGGTCGTTCGGTTAGTAACATGAATTACAATGGCTTAGCATCTGGTGGAGCCAGAGGAGGTGCCCCCATGGCTAGGATTGCTGTATACAAGACCTGTTGGAGATCTGCTTGCTATGATGTCGATTTATTGGCTGCGTTTGATGATGCCATTAGAGATGGGGTCCATATTTTATCAATTTCCTTGGGTGCTGATTCACCACAGGGAGATTATTTTAGTGATGCCATATCTATCGGCTCCTTCCACGCTGTTAGCCGTGGAATATCCGTGGTTGCTTCAGTCGGAAACGAAGGAAGTTCAGGATCGGCAACTAATCTTGCTCCTTGGATAATAACTGTGGCTGCTAGTTCAACTGATCGAGACTTTACATCGGACATTATTTTGGGAAATGGAGCACAGTTTTCGGTAATCCATTATTTCCAGAATTTGTAAGCGCGCTACTAAGTTATTTCTTGGTCTTTAATAAGGCTGTTTATTCTTTAGGGTGAGAGTCTGAGTCTTTCAAAGATGAATTTCGATGCTACGATTATACCTGCTTCTGAAGCTTATGCGGGGTACTTTACGCCTTACCAATCCAGGTGAAGTGAAGCAAAAGGTAGCTCGTTAAAGTGTATATTCTTCATACCTATTCTTTATGTAGAATCTTGAGTTATTTTGGTTTTTAATGTTGATCACATTAGTTACTGTTTGGAGAGTTCATTGAATGCCACCAAAGCAAAAGGTAAAGTTCTGGTTTGTCGCCATGCTGGGAGCTCTACAGAGTCGAAGGTTGCAAAAGGAGTGGTGGTTCAAAAAGCCGGTGGAGTTGGAATGATTCTTATAGATGAAGCAGACAAAGACGTAGCCATTCCTTTTACGATCCCAGCAGCAATTGTCGGACTAAGAACAGGCCGTAAGATTCTATCTTACATTAACTCAACAAGGTTTGATCTTTACTTGACGCTCTTATGATGTTCTTGAATTTCACATCCTCCATTTCACCGGCCTTTTGTTGTAAACAGAAACCCTGCATCAACTATTTTGTCTGCTAAGACTGTTTTAGGCTTCCAAGCTGCTCCTCGAGTTGCTCCTTTTTCTTCCAAGGGTCCAAATGCATTAACTCCTGAAATTCTGAAGGTAACTTATAAAGCATTGGGGAAAAGGTCTCATTACACACTTTTCTGTTATTTCAGCTCACTTACATAGGGATGAAATCAAGTTTAGTAACTATTTGGGAAGTCGGGAATTGCTTAAAGTTAATTGAGTCAAGCTCAACAATACTCAATCTGATAGGCTCCCCGGCCTTAATGAACCTATAATATTTTGCTATTTTATATTTAGTATATAAGTAATTGAGATCAAGCCTTATTGAGCTTTTTTGATTGACATACTATAGATTTCAGAATATTAATATCAAGTTGAGCCCTACTTTATCAACTCTGCAATGGATTAGTGCTTGAGCTAAGCTTGATCAACTTTTTGGCTCAAGCTTGAGCTCTGATTTCTCTGTCAAAATCGAGCTCTAACCTGATAGTGTATCAACTGGACTAGGTTCGACTGGACAGACTTAGCTTCCAAGTTTACGTCTTTTGTTAAATCATGTACCACCCTTTTGTTTCCATGTTTTATTGAGTACACAGTTGTTTCCATGTTCAGATAATTGTTGTCTGGAAACAAATAATGATTCTAAACAGGCAAAACATCTTATATTCGATAATTTTGTAGCCTGATGTCCTAGCGCCTGGATTGAATATCCTGGCAGCCTGGTCTCCAGCAACTGCTAACATGAAGTTCAACATACTCTCTGGAACTTCCATGGCTTGTCCCCACGTAACAGGAATCGTAGCCCTCATCAAGTCCGTCCACACGTCTTGGTCTCCATCTGCAATCAAGTCTGCTATCATGACAACAGGTATAAAAACATGCCTTTTACATTTCCTTTAACAGAACCTAACTTTTCCAAGTTTGATGCAGCTTCTACATTAGACAAACACCGGAAGCCCATCAGAACGAGCCCTGATGGACGAAAGGCAACTCCTTTCGATCTGGGCTCTGGCTTCGTCAATCCAAAACACGTCCTCGATCCAGGCCTCATATACGATGCAGAACCTGCTGATTACAAAGCCTTTCTTTGTTCACTTGGCTACAGCGACGCAACACTGCATCTAATCACACGAGACAACACGTCCTGCAGTCAAGTGTTCGCCACAAAACCATCGAGCCTCAACTATCCATCCATTACGGTTCCCAATCTGCAAAACTCGTTTTCAGTCTCTCGGACAGTCACAAACGTTGGAAAGGCACGAAGCATCTATAAAGCAGTAGTGTTTCCACCAACGGGTGTTAATGTCACTGTTGTTCCTAAACGACTGGTCTTCAACAGGTACGGCCAGAAGATCAACTTCACCGTTAAATTTGAGGTAACTGCTCCCATAAAAGATTATGTTTTCGGGTCCTTGTCGTGGAGGAAAAAACTATCATGGGTGACCTCCCCGATCGTTGTCCGGGCCATACATTCGAGGTCTGGTTTATGGGTATGAGCAGTGAGCTGTGTTTATATGATTCTAAATATTTAGAGTGGATGCAGAAAGAAGCATACATATATATTTTGGTTAAAGATAGAGTTAAAGATTGGAGTTTTATATGTATTGGTTCAAATTAGACTAGATAAGCATATATCATTTTGTTCATCAATAGAGTTGCTTAATCTTTTCTTGAGCTCAAGCTTCAAGCAATGAAGATAGAGGCAGGACATTATTCATTTGATTTTTCTTTTTAAATAGTTTCATTTCTTATTTTGATATTATATTTGTTTGTGTTAAGTGTATATTGATGATATCATTTACTCCATCCGTCCCACCTTAACTTGCCTACTTGCTATTTCTGTTTGTCCTGCTTAACTTGTGAGCCCATAAATGACAATTTTTTTTTTACATTAATATTTCTATATTTCAACATTATTACAAAAATGTCATCCAAAAGTGCATAGAATTTGATTTGATGTGCATATTATTACAAAAATGTCATCCAAAAGTGCATATCCACTTGAGTCAACTGCATTTTCTTAATCTCCGTGCCCGGTCAAAGTAGGCAAGTTAAGACGGGACGGAGGTAGTATATATTTGAAAGAGTGGAGACTTTGAGATGAGGAAATTCAAGTTCTTTTGTTTCAAACATTGTTTCTTTCACTTTTATTATTTCTTGTGTCGCTCAGCCCATCAGCAAACTTTTCATGTTCAGAAATACAGGCATGAAACATGTAATATAAATTCATAAGTATAATAAAAATAATAGTAGGAATGTTGTGTGTCAATTTTACGCACACATCAATTTCAAATTCTATTTTATGACATCAATAAAAACACTGGAATTCGGACAAAACATTTATGACACCCATAACCAGACAAATCCATGTTAGGTTAAACATTGCTATATATGACCGTCCCAAAAGTTTTAAATTTCTTTAATTTTATATTTTTTAAAGAAAAATTCAGCCAAAATATTAGATAGACATTAATGTCGCCGTCCCAGTAGTTTAATTTTTTTAAATTTTTTAAAGAGAAATTCAGCCAAAATAATTTGCCAGAAGTAGGGTGAGGTTTAATGTGTGTGTGTGTATATATATGATATTAAGTTAAAGTTGAAAAACAAATCTGAAATATTTAACTTTTTTCTTATTTGCATCTCAAAAACCACAGATTTTTTCACTTTCGAAAGTCCATTTTGATTCATTTTTTTTGCTCAAAATTTTAAGGGAAAACACTTTTTTTTAGTCCTCTAAGTTTACTTCATTGGATTTTTCATCATTTATCTTTCAACCTTTTTATTTTTAGTCTTCTATGTTTAAAAATTACAATTTTTTAGTCCTCTTACCTACTACAATAGGTAATTATTTATTTTTTAATAAAATTCACCACCTTTAACATCAAAAAAATATTTTTTTTATTAAGATAACACTAAAATAATATTAATAATAAAAAAGTTATTTTTTATGAATATGTCTAAGTTCGGGATGCCCAAATAATTAATATTAATAGTTAATAACCTAACTCTAACCAACGTATCGGGATAAAAAATAATTTTTTTATTAATATTAATTTAGACATGTTAGATGCAAAATACAAGTTTGTGATTTAAAAATTATCAGTGTTCTCTCAATTAAAAAAAATTGTGTTAAAATTAAATTTAAGTAAAAAAATAGTTACTTGCTATAGTAGGCTAGAGAACTAAAAATGATATTCCATAAATATAAAGGACTAAAAATTAAAAGGTGAAAGATAAAAGATGAAAAATTCAATGAGATAAACTTAGAGGACTAAAAAACCTTTGTTTCCCAAATTTTTTAATTCTAGCGTAGTTTTTGTTCAACTTGAGTTCAAATTGAATGAAGTAATCCAATTCGAACTTAATCGAAAAAATATCATCAAATAAATTTAGATTGGAAAATAAAAAAACTCAATGTATTCGAAAAAGAATTATAAAGTGAAAAATAAGTCATATTTTAAATATTGAATTATATTTTTTACTTTAACCCAGTAAGAGGTAGTTTTAATTTTCTACCACAAAATAAAATAGTATAATACTCTACTATCAAAGATAATTTTATATGTTTTCTATTACAAATCAAAAAAATGGACAAAATTTATCAAAATTTTCTAATTTAAACTAAAAAATAACGAAACTATCTTTTACGGTGAAAAACAAATTTCTTATATAAAATAGTTATGGATTTATGATCATCTGAGGGCTAATTATAAATAAGGAGTTAAAATCATTGATTGCATGTATTTTGAAATTTGAATAGAGAGTTAAAATAAAATGTCCGGGGCGGAAACAACTAATCCAATCAGGGCATGCCACGTGGTGGCCGTTCCATATCCCGGCAGAGGCCACGTCAACCCGACGCTGAACCTGTGCAAGCTGCTTGCCAACTCCAATCCCAACCTCCTCATTACCTTTGTGGTCACTGAGGAGTGGCTCGGCTTCATCGGCTCCGACGAGAAGCCGTCCAACATCTGCTTCGCCACCATCCCCAACGTTCTCCCCTCCGAGCTGGAACGAGCCGCCGACATGGTCAGCTTCGTGTCGGCTACCCTGACTAAGATGGGGGAGCCCTTTGAGCGGCTCTTCGACCAGCTCGGCTCGCCGGTTAATTTCATCATCGCAGACTCATTCTTGGACTGGGCTTTTGATTTGGGGAATCGGAGGAATATTCCGGTGGCCTCCCTCTGGGCCATGCCCGCTTCCGTCTTCTCTGTGTTTTACCATTTTGACCTCCTCTCTCTGAATGGCCATCACCCTTTTGACTTGTCTGGTGAGCCCTTATTCGTCATTTCATTATGTTGGAGTGATTATTGTTTGAGATCAGTTGCATAGGAGACACTATTTCTTGTTTACTAATAATTATGGTTTTCATTTTCGCATTTTAATAATTTTATGATGTACATATGCTTGTCAATTGTCATAATATTATATTGCACATAGTATATATTTGAAATAATGAAATAAAATATGAATATGAGTTGGAATAGATTAATTGAAGTACAGGATGTGAATTCGTTTAACATGACTAGTGCATTTAACATTATCATATGAAGAACCCATTCAATTGTTTATCATCATCATCCTCTTAGAATCTCACAAGTTTATGAATGTGTTGATTGTTCAAATTGGTATAGAAAGGGGAGATGAACGAATAGACTATATCCCTGGAATCGCTTCGATTCGCCTTGCTGACACTCCAACACTCGCCCACATGAAAGATCAACGTCTACTTCGTCTAGCACTTCAAGCTTTCCCAAGTGTAACAAAGGCCCAATATCTATTGATCTCTTCAATCTATGAGCTAGAATCTCAAGCTATAGAAGCTCTAAAGCAAGAATTCCCATTCCCTGTGTACACTTTTGGCCCAGCAATACCTTACTTCAATCTTGAAAAGGCAACATCTTTCACATCCAACCAAAGCCATGATCATCCCCACTACTTTGATTGGCTAAACTCTCAACCTCCAAGCTCGGTTTTATACTTCTCATTGGGAAGCTTTCTCTCTGTTTCAAGTGCCCAAATGGACGAAATAGCCGATGGATTATGCGCAAGTGGTGTGAGGTTCTTGTGGGTGGCTCGAGGGGAGGCAACGAGGTTGCAAGAACGATGTGGCAATGCAGGGAGAGTTGTACCGTGGTGTGAGCAACTCAAGGTGTTGTGCCACCCTTCGGTTGGTGGATTCTGGACGCATTGTGGGTGGAATTCGACCATGGAAGGAATCTTTGCTGGTGTGCCGATTATTTGTTTTCCAATAATGATGGATCAGACAACAGTGCGTAAGCACGTTGTCGAGGATTGGAAGAACGGATGGGATAGTAAGAGAGACCTAGCCAGTGGTGATTTGCTAAGAAGTGAAGAAATTGCGAAGCTTGTGAAGAAGTTCATGGATTTGGAGAGTGTCGAGAGGAAAGAGTTGACAAGACGAGCGAAAGAGCTTCAGAAGACGACACGAGCAGCGGTTTCCGATGGGGGATCATCGAAGACGAATCTTGCTTCTTTTTTCAGTGACATTTTATCATTCACTTGATGATCAATGTTGATGGGATGGTGAGATTGTACGAGACTCATGGTGTGTTTTGTACTTTGTATGCCATTGTTTCTATCAATAAGAACAAGAATTTTGTGCATCATAGTTGTAGACTTGTAGTAAACTTGGAACCATTGTTACTTTTTGTATGATTAATGTTGAGAAATATATAAAATCATAAGTATCATTTAAAATAATAGTAGGAATATCATGTATCGGTTAATTTTATGTATGTATCAATTTCATGTTCTATTTTACTAATATATATCACATATTGAGTTAGTATTTTTTGTTATTTTTAGCTAACATTCAATTTGATTTGAAAATGATTTTTTTATTTGAAATTTCAATACACAAGAAAATATAAGTACTCTGTTCTTAATTCAAACAAAATAAAAATACAAAGACCTCATATAAAAAAGAAAGAAAAAATAATAATAATAATAATAATATAATGTTCTGCATGAAAACATATATAAAACAAATCTAGTTAAAAAGGACTCTGTCTCTGTTATGACTTATGAGCCACTGATTAGACAGACTTGTGAAGAAAATTTGAATAAAGATGAGTGATTTAATTTAGGGTGAGAATATACCCACCCACCATTTATGAAAATACACTTAAAATGTTAAACAATACAAATTTAAATGATAGAAAATTACCAAAATCCTAAACACACTCCACTACGTACATTATCATTACCCTTTTAAATTATAGCACAAAATTAATTGAAAAAAAATCCTAGAAATACACCCATCCCACTACAAACCCTAGTTTTCCTCCTCTTCCATTGTTTAGTACACGGTTCAAATGATGTTCGGCCACTATTTTTTGAATACTGAGTATGAGCAATTCTAAGAAATATTGGAGAAAAATGACTGAAATCGTGAAAAAATTCGAAACGATACTGATTGGTTGAACACAGAGAAAAGTAAGACTATTTTTGCAAGTTTTTTTTTTTTGTTTTGCAAGTTTTTTTTTTTTTTTTTTTTTTCTAATCAGTCTACTTTTGCAACTAATTTTGCAAGCTATTTTCAAACAAGACTTTTTTGCAACCAAACCAAATGAACCAAATTTTACATTAATCTAATGCCACTTCTTTTGCAACCAAAAGTTGGTCTCACAGCTAAAGATAAAGAGTATACATAACATTAAACTAAGAATTGGGTGGGGTGCGCCAGGCCCGTGCAGTAGTGCAACACATGGGCGACGCGCAAAGGCCCAGATAGCAAGCTACCTTGGTGGGCCCTTCCCCTCAAGAAATAAATTTAATATCGTGTGGGCCTATGGCCCACATATCAGATATTAAACTGATAAGAACAGATACTACACTTGATCTTAGCCAAAAGGCCGAGAAAGGTATGCTTTTCTCATTCTTGCACTTCTGCTTTTATTCTCATCTGTTCATTGGCTGTTGATAGAGCCTTCGATGTGGGACAGTTATGGATAAGGAATGGAATAAAGTCCAAGGCAGTTAAGTTGTGACTCATTCTCGAAGATTATGTGTGTTTTCATTAGAATTTCAAAATTGAAAATGGGTACAGACACTGGAGATTTCTTATTTGGGAATGATCAGCTGATAAAAGAAAACAAAACTCATATAAATTGTAGAAAGTTGTTTGATGTGAGAAAATGTATGTAAATTTAGTGAAGCAGATTGATTATTTGTTGGAGAAGAATTTTACTAGAATTGGGTAGGGGCTGCGCGAACGCAGGCCCCCTCTAACACAAATTATGACATAGGCTCGACCACTTGGGCCGACCTTAGGCGGGCACCCCTCCTGAGTGCAATGGAGGTCACCAACCTAGGCCATGGGTCTTCTTGTTAGCCCATTGACCCTGTCCAGGTAAGTATGTAATTAGGAGCCCTAGCACCCTTTTTATATGATTTTCCCTTGTTTCATTCATTTTGTTTTCGATGTGGGACAAACATTTATATTATCAAGTTTTTGCCAAAGGCAAAACAGCACATCAATGGTGCAATCAAATATCTAAGCTTATATACTGGAGCATATGTAATAAAGTCTAGACAACTATTTACTTGTCTTCTTTCCTTGTTTATACTTGCTACCTTTTTTGGTATTAGTGTTGCAGTATATAACAGAAAGATGGAGAAATGGACTAGCCTCCTTTGAACATTTTCGCAATCGAATTCTGCCTAACCGTTGTTAGATGTCTAAAGTATGAAACAATGTAGTTACATTGCCTTGTTTCCAGCAAATGCACAAACAATGTAGATGATAGAGAATAAAAAGATTCTACTCCACAAAATCACATTAATATCGTAGTGGTTATTATGATGCCTTTAACATAATTCTTTTATCCATATAGTAACTCAAAAGAGATGCAACAAGATACTCATCATATATTTCTCTCTGAATTGTTTCATTACATACATATTTCATTAGAAAAATGTAGTTTATTGCTTAATAAAGTAGTTTATTGCTTGGACCTTTATGGGATGGAATATATGCATTCTTTCATTGATTAAATTTCTTAATTTACTTTGGCAATCTTGTCACTATTACAATTCTCATCTTTCTTTCTTCCTTGTTGGTTCGAAAATATTAATTCCTTGTTTTCAAGTTTTTTATAAGAATGGAATTGGATTTAAAATTGCCCAGAAGGCAAACATCATAAACATCACATTAGTCAAATTCCAGATGAAGCAATTGAGGTATCAAATTACTAAATAATCTGTGAAGAAGATGGAAACTGTAATTAAACACATTGTAATTAAAAAACTATTTGTAAAATACCCTCAACACCTGAATAAAAATAGTTTCAGACCCTTTTTATCTCTATCCAAGTTAAGAAAAATAATGACCCATAACATCATACAATTAAAAAAAAATTACTTAGTTTATCTTTTTTCTTTCATAATTAAAAAGACTAATTAAACCAAATTATAAATTTGAAAAATACAATTCACTTAATTTATTATTTACTATCTTTTCACAAGAATGATTAAAATCAACAAGAATCTTCACTAAATTTTGTTAGGGGTTATTTCTACATGAAAAGACCCCTCCAAAAAAGGGCGTATGCCGCTTGAATTGCGACAAGCACACGGTATTCTTTAGTAAAAGGCGAAAGAATAGTTCGCTTTGTGCTTAACGCGCGGCTGCGTGCTTTTATTTAAAGAACTGGCTTTCGTTTTATAGATGCTACTTCTCTTCACCTATTCATTTTCTTTCGATGTGGGACTGATAACACTTCAAAGAAATTGTTTCATTACGTCGTCGTTTTGGAGAATATATATATATTCTGATACAGATTGAAATGTGCATGCATGCTATTTTGGAAGTATTTTTCATCTCTTAAGTATTTTGGTGTCACATGAATTAGAATTGAAGAAATGTTTGGGATAGATATGAATGCTACTTGAAAATATAATTGTTCAGAAAAATCATTTAAGCAGAAACTCATAATTTAAAATGCTGGTCAAAATGAAAATTTTAAAATTACAAGAAGAGTTAAACCTTAGTCAAAGTTTTAAAAAGAGATCCAAGTTCGAAAATTAACTCAATTGACCCCCCCCCCCCCCTTTTTTTTAGGAGATTCCTAAGGACTCCTATTGCAGTTTTTTTGTCGCCAGCAACCTTATCCCATCATCGGTCATTCTATTATGTCAATTAATTTGGTCGGAACTTGAACTTTACATGTCCAACACCAAAGAATTCAAATTATATAAAAGAAAATACATAATTTGTTCATTAATCATATCAACTATTACATGGAAATGATGCTCATTACATGTGTGTTAAAATCCTTAACTAAATTTCTAGATGCATGCACGAATTTGGTATAATAAGGAAATGTGTTGGGCATCGGTTCAGAATCTCAAAGTTAAGCAAACTATTACACTGAGTATAGCTAACATACATGTTTGCTATTACAAGGTTTAAAATAAACATAACAAATAGAGTAGAAAAAGATGAGAAAGCACCCGAGGAAATCCAACACATGGATTGAAGAGAGTTGAGAGCCAACTCAGACCAAGGAGGGGGTTGGTTCAATCCCCTTTATGTCCAGCACCACAAGAACACCAAGTCACTGGCGGTAGCACCAAGGGACCCTCTAGAAAGACCCAAATCTCAAGCCCCAATCCGAAGAAACCCTAATCAGTTTATCAACACATGTAACTGATTATGGGAAAGTTCAAATACCCCCTATTCTCACAAGGCACTCACAGAGACAACTTAACACAAAAATTCAACCTCTCAAGCCTTCTCTCTCTCTAACCAGGGATATAAATAGCACCTAAACCGACAAAGGGGTACAAGCCACGGCCAAGGTGTACCAGAACAACGGCTATGACAGGGTTGACGACATAGTGGTGCCATATCAGAGATGGTGTACGAAGAAGTGTACTGGGATGAGAGAGAGAGAGAGGGCGCCGCGAAGAGAGAGAAAGAGGAGAGGATTAGGGTTAGCGAGAAGTGGGGGGGGAGCAATATATATTACCAGATCGACGAGCAAGATCAAGGGGCAAGAGATCAAAGGCTTAGATTGAAAGCCAACAACTAAAAGGAGCTAGGCCTGGGCTTAGCAAGTGGGTAACACAATTTGGGCTGCTGAGATAAAATAAGGTTGGGCCCAACACTAAACATATAATGTGGCCCATAAACTTACAAAATGGGTTTGGTGTGAAATTTTTGAATGATTTTGGTTTAATTGAGGCCGTTTCAAACAAGGAACATGAATTTGATGTGGGATTATGATTGGCTTGATGAAAGTAGTATTTTATATATTATTTAGTTATTATTTTGGTTGAAAAATGGACGAAATCAAAACATTGAGATTGAAGGGTGGCTATGGTGGAAATCCTGCAAAGAGGCGGCAGTTTATTTGGGTGGAGGTGGCACTTTTCCAGCAGCTGTGCATCATAGGGGTTGAAAAGAGGTAGTGGAAGAAGAAGCATGATGCTTAAAAAAAAATAAAAAAAAAATTAACAACGTGAAATTACCTAAAATTGTGGTTAAAATGATTTTTAATTGGATTTAACTATTTTTGTAAATTCTAAAAAAAAAAAATACTTATTGGATTTGTAATCCAAGAATTGAATAAGGTGTTAACACCTTAAGCCAACTATATAGAAGACAATATGGTTTTAAGGAAAAGATAGAATTTATTAGATTTATAAAGACAATTCAAAATGAAGGTCTTTATACAGTTCTTCAAATTCGTTATCCTTTATAATATGTTAGTCATACATTTATATTATATTAGTTATACTTTTATATACAAATATTATACCTTTATGTAATACTTTAACCCTAAATCCTAAATCCTAATTTCAGCACAAGTTGTACATGTTTAACTTTATGTAATATTACTCATACATTTATGTGATATTATTTATACCTTTATACCAACATAAACATACATTTATGTAATATATAAAGGTACAACTAATATAACTAAAATGTATGACTAACATAACTAAAGGTATGCCTAATATAACTAAAATGTATGAAAGATATTAATAGCTGTCTGAAAATATGTTAAGGTACACGTAAAAATCTAAAAGGTATGACTAACATAACATAAATGTATGTTTAACACTACCTAAATGTATGCTTAACAGTACATAAATATATAACATCAGTGATCGAATCTGGGCGAATTTGTCCGCGACCTTGGGACACATGCGGGCCGTTAGGACGCGTGGAAGGCGAATGCACAATTTCAGAACTGTGCAACGGGTGTATAAAAGTTTTTGTCTTATTATTTTAGGGGTTTTCTGCATGATTGTATAATCATCCTGGTAGCGAGCTTCATACTACCAATGATATGTACATGGTAATTTTAATTTATTCTTAATGAATACTTAATATTGGTAATTAATTGATTTATATTTATTTTTTAGAATTAGTTGTACAATTTCACGTAGTTGATAGTCAATATGGTGAAGCTAGAGAATTTGTTTACATCATAAGGAAGTTCAATTATTTTGTCCCGGGATTGAATTTCAATTTTATAATTTAGGTTGTGTATTGTACGCCTTTTTATTTAATAAATTAACTCTTAAGGAATTTAATATTTTTATTGTAGATTGAAAATGAAAATGGTAATGTAATTTCATCATATAGAGATGCTGGACAAGCAGACTCTATAGGGATCCCATTGTTTTTTTTTTTACGAAAGAAAATTCATTCATTACTAGAATTGTGATAATCCAAATAAAGTACATTCATTAGAAAATGAGGTGGACTCGTCCACTCAAATGAGTAAGAAAACAAAGAGGGTTACGTGCTAATAGATGAGCACACTCATTCGCTGATCTATTAGTAAATGAAATTGAAAAGGAAGGTTTTTGAGAAAGGCAATCATGACGCTTCTTCACTACCAAACCAAACTCCAACCAATTTTCCTCATTGCCATTTACTGCCTTCACTACCGTAAGAGAATCAAACTCGAAAATCACATTATGAAAACCTCCCTTGCAAACTCATTCAAATGCCTCAATAAGCCCCTTAATCTCAACCTCTTTAACATCCAACAAGCCATACACTCGTCTAGACTTGCATGCCATTAAACCTCCATTATCATCTCTCAAAATCAAACCCCAACCTCTTCTACTATTTTCTTTAAAGGAAGATAGTAGAACAGGTTTATGTACCAAAAAAATGATGCTCCAAAATCAGTGGTATTTATTTATTTATTATTTCTTATGCACATGTCAGTAATTTTATTTCATTCTATATTTTGATGTTCTTCAGGGGAGTAATCAAAATGCTTACGAGCCTCCAAATGTTGAGCTTGTTATACACTTTCTTAATTATTTCTTGAAAAAGAGAGCACTTAATTCTCCTTTGTATAAATGTACTTTTAAATATTTAAAAGAAAAGTTTTTCTTCTACAAAATTGGATAATTGCAGAATTTTGTTCCTCCTACAAGTAGAAGCACTCTTAACAAAGACTAGAACTTTTCTAAGCAGTAGCTTGTTCAAGTAAACTAAGAAACTCCAAATTTTTTTTGAAAGTCATCACATTAGTAGAACAAAAGACCATAGTATATCATCAACAAAGGACAAAGAGGGTATTAACATACCCATTTTTTAAAATTTCAATTTAGGGTACAAATTATATAAATTCTTAAAACCACAAGTCAACACATTGGAAAAAATAGTAAACAAATTGAGAGAGGTGACATCCTATTATTGTATACAATGAAGTCCACTATTGTTGAAAAATAGCAAAAAAGGAAACCAAGCAGTTGCAAAATTGTATACAAAGAAGTCCACTCAATACGATCATAAGCTTTAGAAAGATATAACTTCAATATCATTTTTCCTTCTTTAGAATAATCATGCAAATCATTAACCAAATCTTGAGCCAAAATGATATTGTCAGGAATATTATGGGAAGGCACAAAGCCACTTTGAACAGGGGAATAATTATGGGAAGGAGAGGTGACATCCTATTATTAATGGAGTGAGTTTCTTGTGAGACCGTTCATGAATTTTTATTGCATTGTGGGTAACCCAAATCCTACAATTCACATGTCGTTTGTGGATGATGAGGCTTCGTCTCACGGTAACTATCTGTGAGACCGTCTCACATGAGTTTTTGTGTTATTAATGAGCTTTGTTATAATTTTGTTTGTGATATCACAAATACTAAGAGGCAGTGGCGGCCCTGGGGTGGTGCAGGTGGTGTCGCCGCACAGGGCCCCGTTCCGGCGAGAGCCCCGGAATTTTTATTATATATATATATATATATATAAACTTTAACTTTGGCTAATTTGATATAAAGTATAACGCATATGAGTTGGTAGCCATATGGTTTCACCTTTACAACGTCCTGTGTTTGAATTTTGCTGCTGTCGTTTTTTGACACAGATTTTTTTCCATATTGAGAGCGAGTTTTTGGAGACACTTAACTATGAAAAATTGATTGATGACTTTGCTGATAAATTTTTTCCATATTGAGAGCGAGTTTTTGGAGACAACACTTAACTATGAAAAATTGATTAATGACTTTGCTGATAAAATTGCAAGAAGATCAATTTTTCATAGCTAATGGTTTAGAGATTTTTTCCATATTGAGAGCAAGTTTTTGGAGACACTTAACTATGAAAAATTGATTGATGACTTTGCTGACAGATTTTTTCCATATTGAGAGCGAGTTTTTGGAGACAATTAACTATGAAAAATTGATTGATGACTTTGCTAATAAAACTGCAAGAAGATCAATTTTTCATAGCTAATGGTTTAGTTAGTTTATTTATTTTTATTTTCTCTATATATTGAGTTATACTTTTTATTGTTTTGAGTTGTTGACTTTCAGGACAATTATAACATATTTCATAATTATACATGTCATTTTATTTGTATAAATATGAAACTATTTCTATATTAATAAATACACTGCTTTTTATTTTTTATATAAAATACGAAGGACCTAACAATTTTTTTTGCACCGGGCCCCTAATATCACAGGACCGACTCTGCTAAGAGGTCTAAAATCTACTTAAATTTCAGGTTTTTCAACTTTGGGGTATAAGGGGTCTAAAATCCTACAATCTCTTGTTTTGCAGGTCTGCTGGTTCAAGATCACGAGTTTTTGGATCGGGAAACCGGAGAATCGGATTGGAGCAACATCAACCACATCACCTTTGTTTTTTAACAAGAATGCAGGATAATATTAAAATCACCACTCACAATCCAAGGATCCAAACAATGTTTAATATGTCTCAAATAATTTCACAAAACCATCTCATCTTTTCTAGTACAAGAAGCATGCACAAAGGAACAAAAGAAAGAAGAAAAAAAAAAGAAACAACCTTACAATCTTTCATTTGGTCAAAGCTGAACTGAATATTCAAAAGAAGAGAATCTTTCCACATCACCCAAATTTTACCATTAGAATTAACAATCACATTTTGAAACCCAAGAGATTCTTTTTGTAAATATATTTTTTTGGTGGTTTAAAATTTGTTGATGATGATTTTATATCGATCTTTATTATAATAAGATAATATTGATTTTAAATGCATGTTGGATTAGAGGATAAATTTTGTCTTTTTACAATATATGTTTTGGTGATTTAAAATTTGTCGATATTTTCTCTAAATTTTCAATATTTGCATACATATATGTTTGTAAAAATATCGGTACAAAAAATAACAATATCAATATTTTCTCGATTTTCCAGTATTTGATCAGATTTATACTTTTTAATTAAGGATATATATATATATATATATATATATATATTGAATATTTTATAAATAATTTTTAAAAAATATTTATCCTCTACATCAGAATAGAAAAATATATATTTTTAAAATATTTATAAAATATCAAAATATATCGATATTAATATATATTCTGTAATCAAAAGTATAAATCTAATCAAATATTGGAAAATCAAGAAATTATTGATATTGTTGTTCATTGTACCAATATTCGAATAAAACTAATAAAATACTTGACAAATCGAAAAAAATATTCATATTGAATTACTTTACTATTCTTAAATTTTAATATTGCTTTGTTGATGTATTTCATGGCTTGTGACATCATTTGCTACCTTTATGGTGTACACAGCTTGTATCTCTGACCTTCTATGAATGTCGTACGCCTTGAACATCCTTTCAGCAATTAGGTCACTGAAAACTTGAGATGGAACCTCTTTGTTTGGTTATACACCAAAATTCCTATCCTTGTGAAGTTGCAAATCTTCATAAATCTTGACTGCCATTTCGAAGTACTCTGCTTGTTTTAATTTTGTAAATCTGCCGTGTGATTTCCACTCATGAACCATATGTATTCTTCCTATGATTTCCACTCACGAACTTCCACATGTAGTTCTGTAAATCTGCGGTGTGATTTCCACTCATGAACCATATGTATTCTTCCTGTGATTTCCACTTTCCACATCCCCATATGTATTCTTCCACATGTAGCTTACTTCATAGCTCTCAGTTTGCAATTGCTGGAGTAACAATGCTTCTACTTGTGGTTAGGTGGTGAAAATTGTTAACATCCAAAAAAAATTATACTACTACGCAATTTTCAACACAAAACTAATTAGACATAATTGAATCACCAAATTAAATTAGACATAATTTAATGTCTCCTAAATATGGTATTTTGCTTAAGATTGGAATGAAATCCACCCTACTGACCATATTTAGTTTCAAATTCAAGTCATAAATTCTCTAAAAAAACATATTCAGACACCACTCAAGTTTTTTAACTTTATCGACAAATTTAATTTCAAATTCAACTTATTTAAAATATCGACCATATTTACAAGATAACTTGATAACTTGATTTCTTATTTTGTAGAATATATCTTTTAGTGATTTAAAATTTTTCGATGTCAATTTTATATTATTATTTATCATAATGAGATAATGTTGATTTTAAATGCATATTGGATTAGAGAATAAACTTAATTCTCGCAAAGGATAAACTTATTTTTTTTGCATAGTTTATTGTATAAATAAAATTTGACCTTTTATAATATATATTTTGGTGACTTAAAATTTGTCGATATTTTCTCTAAATTTTCAATATAGATACATATATTTTTTCCAAAATATCGATACAAAAAATAATAATATCAATTTTTCTCAATTTTCCACTATCTGATCAGATTTATACTTTCGAATTAAGTTTAATGTCGATATCTTTTGATATTTTATAAATATTTATAAAAACTTATTTATCATTTATTTAAAAAAATATATTTTTCTATTCTCATGTAGAGGATAAAGGTAACGAAATGATGTCTCAAGAATTTCTGAAGAGTGGTAGTGTATATACCTCGGAAGCATGCTTCAACAATCCAATTATTGGTAGAACTAAGTCAGGAATGCATCTTAAAGAATGAAATTCGTCTTGACGTTCTTTACTCCTCCAATTGTTGATTGTTTCCTTGAAAATTATGTAAAATTTAATTAAGCTTGCAGTTTTCTTGACATTGAATGAAATAGCATGATTAGTACTTTGACTTCGGTGTGAAGATCGTATGTCTGCTGAAAAGAAGTCTTTGTTCATTTTGACTTCATTGTGAAGATCATATGTCTGCTGAAAAGAAGTCTATGTTCATTGTAGTGCACCATTTTTGTTTTAAATTGTATAATCTTGCAAACCAAGGATATTCTTCCAATTTGTAAGTAGATATCATGTTTTTCCAGCAATGCTCGAATTCATTCTCATCGACACACCCCTACAAGCACTTGCTAAATGAATCTTGTTACATTTGAGTTGTGCAAACCTGCTAACTGCATTCTATTGAATGTATCATAGGCATAGGTGATGCATTGTTGAAGGAAAAACCTATAAAACATAATACCTTATAGTCAGAATAACAATACCTTTTAACACAGTTAAGTATACCTTTATTCAACGTTTATGATACCATACTGAGATCAGAATAATACCTTCTCTATTGCATTTGCAATTGTAAAATCTTAGTTAGTGAATAGAGTTGTACATTTTCCTCCAATTGACTTCTTAAATACTTCAAAAAGCCATTCAAATGACTTTGTTTTTTCATTGGCTAGAAACGCACAACCAAACATGACATTCCTCCAATGATTATTTACACCAACAAATGGAGCATAAATTAGATTGTACCTGTTTGTTCTATATGTTGTGTTAAAAACATCACCATATATATTGTAATCCTCCTTCATCATAGAATATCTCCAAAAGATATTGTTCAATCTTTCATCATCATCTAATCTAACCTTAGGGGAAAAGTCCTCACTGTCATCTTGTTGACTTTGAATCATATCAATAATTGTTTGAGCATCCCCACCTTCAATGACCTTCATATTCTTACGATTGACAAAATTCAAATGATCTTTTATTGGTCCCAAGTGGTGTCCGAGGTTCAGAGGGGGGTGAATGAACCTTGGTCGATTTTGAAAACTTGTTAAAACTTACTGTTCTGTAAGTTACTTGAACTTACAGCGCCAGCCAGTTACTGCTTACAACACTAGGATGCAGTGCTGCACGCTGTAACTTAGAGTTTTATACGCAGCGGAAATTATATATTGTGACACAAAGCTAGCTAGTTTTCTCAAGTATGTTCTTTTGCGAAACCGTTTTATGCTTATGATATATGAAGATATGAAATGTAAAACGCAGATAAGAAAGCAATAAAACACTTAGGGCTTATAGTGGTTCGAAGGTGGTGTAAGCCTTCTACATCCACTCTACTGCTACCTCGAGCAGGAACTTTGTTAAGCAAGATTGATTTACAGGACCCTCCTAACAATCTATCAATTTACAAAGTTATCCACCTACTAGAGTCCAGAGATCACACAACACTGCAAACTCTAAAGGCTAACCCACACAGGGTTCCACACTCCCACACAGGGAAGCTGCGTAAAACTTAGACAACTATACAAACAGCAAGGATTTCTCCTGTCAACTGTTCGACACCTAAAACAACCTAACCACACAGGACAGAGGTTAAAAGAAAAATAAAATCTTCAACTGGTGAGAAGTAGTCTTGATCTTGGGTAGCTCTATTGTTGTTGTAGACTACTCCTAGAAGGTTGAGTGGCTGAACATATGAAAGCTTGAGAAGCTTTTGGATGATCTGTGAATTTCCTCTCAACTTTGTTCAGCAATTTCTTCAATCAGCCACACCTTCTATTTATACTTGTAGAGAAGATATCCGTTGAAGGAGACATCTTCCATTTTAAATTTGAGCGTTGATCAACGGCATGAACCACATTTAATATGATTTGACTAGTATTAAATGCGGTGGTTGGAGCTCGCAGTTTTCTATGACACGTCGTCAGTCCACGTGGCGTCTTGGTATTGGCTCCGTGTCTGCAACTTTGACTCTTCTCTGGAACGGCTCTATTTATTTTTGCTTGAGTCTTCGTTCCTCGTACTGCATCTATCCTTTCTTCAGATAGCAGGATACTTATGTTGTTTGTCGTTGGCGCTGTTGACTGTCTGAGCAGTGAGCTTCGCGCTGTATCCTAGGTCTGCTTACAGCTGTTTGTTCTTTGCAGTGCTTGATGTAACATAGACCTTCTTGTAGTATCTTCTTACAGCGCTACTGTATCTTATAGCAGTATCCCTATAATCTTTTTCTTACAACGACTCTGCATGCCGTTTCTTCTTCCTTTGTTGTAATGCTGCTATTGCTTTCCTGCAGCACCCAGCATACTCAGCTTCCTTAGTAACCTCTGCTGCTGTAACCTGGATAGATTCGTTTGAGCTTGCAGCAGCAGCAGCATCAACCTCCTCTCAAGGTATCTCTAGCTGTTTTAGTGGTTACCTCAGATTCTGCTCGATTATCCTCTAAGGGTACTATCTCAACAGCCGCCCCTTCAGAGGTCTTCTTCTCCTTCTCTCCCCAGGAAGTGTTGTCAGAACAACAGCCTCGCTTGAGGTCTTCAGTAGGGACCTCGTTCCCTTGGCCAGTCCTGTAACCTTGATAGTCTCTGCAAGAATGAGTTCTTGCAACTATCGTTGGTTTCTTGCAGCAGTTTCTTGCTTTCTGAATTCTTCTTTCAGAACAGCTCTCTCAACTTGCTGACTTCTTCTTTTGCGCTGTATCCTATCTCCTTCTTCCTAAGGATACTCCTTCTATCTCTGTTTTCATGTATGACTAGTGCATTTAACATTATCATATGAAGAACCCATGTAAGTCTTTTTCAATTGTTTATCATCATCATCCTCTTAGAATCTCACAAGTATATGAATGTGTTGATTGTTCAAATTGGTATAGAAAGGGGAGATGAACGAATAGACTATATCCCTGGAATCGCTTCGATTCGCCTTGCTGACACTCCAACACTCGCCCACATGAAAGATCAACGTCTACTTCGTCTAGCACTTCAAGCTTTCCCAAGTGTAACAAAGGCCTAATATCTATTGATCTCTTCAATCTATGAGCTAGAATCTCAAGCTATAGAAGCTCTAAAGCAAGAATTCCCATTCCCTGTGTACACTTTTGGCCCAGCAATACCTTACTTCAATCTTGAAAAGGCAACATCTTTCACATCCAACCAAAGCCATGATCATCCCCACTACTTTGATTGGCTAAACTCTCAACCTCCAAGCTCGGTTTTATACTTCTCATTGGGAAGCTTTCTCTCTGTTTCAAGTGCCCAAATGGACGAAATAGCCAATGGATTATGCGCAAGTGGTGTGAGGTTCTTGTGGGTAGCTCGAGGGGAGGCAACGAGGTTGCAAGAACGATGTGGCAATGCAGGGAGAGTTGTACCGTGGTGTGAGCAACTCAAGGTGTTGTGCCACCCTTCGATTGGTGGATTCTGGACGCATTGTGGGTGGAATTCGACCATGGAAGGAATCTTTGCTGGTGTGCCGATTATTTGTTTTCCAATAATGATGGATCAGACAACAGTGCGTAAGCACGTTGTCGAGGATTGGAAGAACGGATGGGATAGTAAGAGAGACCTAGCCAGTGGTGATTTGCTAAGAAGTAAAGAAATTGCGAAGCTTGTGAAGAAGTTCATGGATTTGGAGAGTGTCGAGAGGAGAGAGTTGACAAGACGAACGAAAGAGCTTTAGAAGACGACACGAGCAGCGGTTTCCGATGGGGGATCATCGAAGACGAATCTTGCTTCTTTTTTCAATGACATTTTATCATTCACTTGATGATCAATGTTGATGGGATGGTGAGATTGTACGAGACTCATGGTGTGTTTTGTACTTTGTATGCTATTGTTTCTAGGGGCAGGCTATCCGCACCCTATATATTCTAAACATACCCCAGTTTTTATTTAAAAAATTCAAAAAAGGCAAAATGACAAATTTACCCTTCTTAATTAAAAAAAACTGAAATTGAATTCCTCTCCTTCCCATCTCCTGCCTCTCTTTTTTTCTCTTTTTTTATTTTTTTTCCTTTTCATTCCTCAAACCTTGAATCCCCTTAAAAATATCATTTTATGAGTTACAAAATATATAATAATCGTGTGAAATCGTGTAAAAAATGTAAAAATAACAACAAATTTGAGGACCCGTTCGACCCTGCTTTGTCGAACACAAAGAGGTGTATAGTGTGTTCGATCACCAGGAGTCGAACACTCTATAGTGTGTTCGACCAGGAGTCGAACACCTTATAATGTGTTCGAACAATGATTGAATGTCGAACACTCTATAGTGTGTTCGACCAGGAGTCGAACACCTTATAGTGTGTTCGAACAATGGTTGAACGTCGAACACTCTATAGTGTGTTCGACCAGGAGTCGAACACCTTATAGTGTGTTCGAACAATAGTTGAACATATAAGGGTAAAAATGTCTTTTTATTATTTCTTGAATTTTTTAAATAAATAAAATAAAAAATGGGGTGTGTTTAGAATATATGGGGTGCGGATAGCCGGACCCTTGTTTCTATCAATAAGAACAAGAATTTTGTGCATCATAGTTGTAGACTTGTAGTAAACTTGGAACCATTGTTACTTTTTGTATGATTAATGTTGAGAAATATATAAAATCGTAAGTATCATTTAAAATAATAGTAGGATTATCATGTATCGGTTAATTTTATGTATGTATCAATTTCATGTTCTATTTTACTAATATATATCACATATTGAGTTAGTATTTTTAGCCAACATTCAATTTGATTTGAAAATGATTCTTTTATTTGAAATTTCAATACACAAGAAAATATAAGTACTCTGTTCTTAATTCAAACAAAATAAAAATACAAAGACCTCATATAAAAAAGAAAAAAAAAAGAAAGAAAAATAATATAATGTTCTGCATGAAAACATATATAAAACAAATCTAGTTAAATAGGACTCTCTCTATTATGACTTAGGGTCCTTCTATAGTACACTGTTGTATTAATACACCGGTGCTTTTAGCCATTAGATTTTGAATGATTGCATCCTGACCCATTATTTACTTTTTACCTTTTTACCTGTTTTGAGAAATTACTGCAGTAAAAACTAAAAATTCCCCCAACAACCAAAAGAGTCTGGGCAATGTAGTCTAAATCTACCTTCTTCATTAATTGTATATAACATTAATCTGCAACCATAAAACCGCAATCAAATATATTTGTATTATGCATCTCGTTATTACGAATCATTTGAGACCCATATTCGATATGTTTGGGTATTTGTTATGAATCGTCGTTATTAAAATTTCAGATAACATGTTTCTGAACTGTAATGTTGCATCCACAACCCATGATTGTATCTCCAACAAGTTTGGTTGTCTATGATTATTTGAAATACCACAAAGTAATCAACTCATTTGATTCGTTAGTTTCTCTATGAAATCTTCTCTCTTATTTCCATTATTTATTTTTCAAACTCATCTCATTTTATCCATTTTTTTTCTCTATTTAACATTAATACTAATTTTCAATTTCTTTTTTCTCTCTTAGTTTCCATTATTTATTTTTCAAACTCATCTCATTTTATGTCTTTTTTTTTTTTCCTATTTAACATTAATACTAATTTTCAATTTCTTTTCTTCTCTCTTAGTTCCATATTTTATTTTTCAAACTCATCTCATTTTATCCTTTTTTTTCGTATTTAACATTAAAACTAATTTTCAATTTCTTTTCTTCTCTCTTAGTTTCCATTATTATCAATATTATTGGAAAAATATTTTAGGAGTACTTGGAAAAATATTTTAAGAGTTGTGGCAAGAATATTTATAAATCATTCAAATTAATCCAAACATTCTTATCAAAATATAGAAACATAATTCACATCATTTCTTGTCACCTCAATTTCTTTTTTTCTCTCTTAGTTTCCATTATTTATTTTTTAAACTCATCTCATTTTATCCTTTTTTTTTCCTATTTAACATTAATACTAATTTTCAATTTCTTTTCTTCTCTCTTAATTTTCATATTTTATTTTTCAAACTCATCTCATTTTATCTCTTTTTTTTCTATTTAATATTAAAATTAATTTTCAATTTCTTTTCTTCTCTCTTAGTTTCCATTATTATCAATATTATTTGAAAAAATATTTTAAGAATTGTGACTAGGATATTTATAAATTATTCAAACTAATCCAAACATTCTTATCAAAATATAGAAACATAATTCACATCACTTGTTGTCTTGTCACCTGAAGATAATTTGAATGGTTCATAAGATGATTGAGATTACTCCATAAAGATGGTTAAAGATTACTACATAAGATCTAGAAGTATATGAAATTTTTAGACAATTCTAAATTTATGTACAATTAAAAAAATCTTAAAATATTTTTTTGCAGTATTGATACTTATGTAAAATTAAAAAAATCTTAAAATATTTTTCCAAGTACTATTGATATTAATGGAAATTATGATAATTTCTAAACATATATATAACTAAAATATTTTTCCAAGTAGTATTGATAATAATGAAAACTAAGAAAGAAAGAAAAAAAATTGAAAATTTAAACTTATGTACAATTAAAAAAAATTCTTAAAATATTTTTGCAAGTACTATTGATACTTATGTACAATTAAAAAAAATCTTAAAATATTTTTTCAAGTATTATTGATATTGATGGAAACTACGACAATTTCTAAACATATATATAAATTAAAAAACTCTTAAAATATTTTTCCAAGTACTCCTAAAATATTTTTCCAAGTACTATTGATAATAATGGAACTACGAGAGAAAGAAACAAAATTGAAAATTAGTATTAATGTTAAATAGAGGAAAAAAAATGGATAAAATGAGATCAGTTTGAAAAAGATGTGTGGAGATTGAATTTTAGATGAATAAGAAAAAAAAAATTTATTTAAAAATGCAATAAAATAAAAAAGAATGGTACACAGTAATTGAAACGTAAGAAAAGAAAGAAAAAGGAAAACAAGGCGTGAATTATATTATCGGGGTAAAATAGATTTTTAAATCTATTAATACATATTTGATTTCATAATTAAGCTTAATATTTTTTCTTATGTCTTATATCGGAAGACATTTAATATTCCATCATCACAATCATTCCATTTTCAAAACTTTGTATTTCAAAATTTTCATTGTATTAATATTACAAATCAAGAAAACAACATATAATAGAAAATGAAATTGTTAACATCTAATATAACCTAATATGATTAAAAATTATTTTGAAAACCGAAATATAAGTTGCATTTGTGATCATAATTAATTACCATCAAACAAATTTGAAAATAATATGTATATTATATTGTTATGTCTATTAATTAATTATTTGTTGGAATGCATTCAAAATTATTGTTGCTTCCATTTTGGTGTTGTGATGTTAATTTGGTAATGTATTGTTAGTAATTAATTATACATGAATTCAAAATCATTGCATTGGTTGGATACCATCACCGTTCACAATCGTTGTTGCATCGATTTAAAAATCATTGTTGCATCCTTCTATGTTGCGTGGTTGATATTTCATCAGATATTGGTTGAATCCTATTTTAGCGGATTGCATATGATTTATGATTTACCACAATCGTTTGATTATAAAGATTAGCCATTTTCAGATTTGGATTTGATTTCAATGTATATTTGTATATCAACAATATATGGCTTAGATTTGGATGCAATAATATATCTCAACAAACGAAATGCATGTAATATTACGTATTAATAAATTTAAAATGAACCAAAATTTTTGTGATAATTCATTTACAATTATTTCGATTTATACATACATCATAATTGATTTATAATGATTAAATGCAAGCAAAATCAAATGCAAGTAAAAAGAGCATATTGCAACTTAGGATATAAAATGAGTGTAGGGAGGCCTAATAGTCAAGCCCAGCCCAAAACAGAAAAATTACCTTATAGCGAAGTTACCACAGTAAAAAATATTGGTGTATTAATACAACTGTATATAGTAGAATTACCATATGACTTATGAGACACTGATTAGACAGACTTGTGAAGAAAATTTGAATAAAGATGAGTGATTTAATTTAGGGTGAGAATATACCCACCCACCATTTATGAAAATACACTTAAAATGTTAAACAATTCAAATTTAAATGATTGAAAATTACCAAAATCCTAAACACACTCCACTACATTATCATTACCCTTTTAAATTATAGCACAAAATTAATTGAAAAAAAAAATCCTAGAAACACACCCATCCCACTACAAACCCTAGTTTTCCTCCTCTTCCATTGTTTAGTACACGGTTCAGATTATGTTCGGCCACTATTTTTTGAATAATGAGTATCAGCAATTCTAAGAAATATTGGAGAAAAATGACTAAAATCGTGAAAAAATTCGAAACGATACCAGCATGATTGGTTGAACACATAGAAAAGTAGAACTATTTTTGCAACTAACATAGAACTAATTTTGCAAGCTATTTTCAAACAAGACTTTTTTGCAACCAAACCAAATGAACCAAATTTTACATTAATCTAATGCCACTTCTTTTGCAACCAAAAGTTGGTCTCACAGCTAAAGATAAAGAGTATACATAACATTAAACTAAGAATTGGGTGGGGTGCGCCAGGCCCGTGCAGTAGTGCAACACATGGGCGACGCGCAAAGGCCCAGATAGCAAGCTACCTTGGTGGGCCCTTCCCCTCAAGAAATAAATTTAATATCGTGTGGGCCTATGGCCCACATATCAGATATTAAACTGATAAGAACAGATACTACACTTGATCTTAGCCAAAAGGCCGAGAAAGGTATGCTTTTCTCATTCTTGCACTTCTGCTTTTATTCTCATCTGTTCATTGGCTGTTGATAGAGCCTTCGATGTGGGACAGTTATGGATAAGATTATGTGTGTTTCAAGGATTTCAATCAATCTAGCTTAGCTGGAGGCTTTTTCACAAGAGCTTTCATCTTAGTGGAGTGATTATTTTTCGCATTGCTTGGTTGAAGGCTGTGGTGATGGATCTGAGAAAGGTTTGTATTAGGCATTCCCATCAGTCCCAACAAGTTGGAAAACTAACACAGCCTTTTCACATACATACACTTGATTATTTATTGGAGAAGAATTTTACTAGAATTGGGTAGGGGCTGCGCGAACGCAGGCCCCCTCTAACACAAATTATGACATAGGCTCGACCATGGTTCGCAAAAACGGCGTTACGGCCGTTATAACGGCGTTACGTAACGGTAACGCCGGCCTCCGCGTCGACGATTCGCTAAAAAACGGTCGTAAGCATTATAGAGCGTGAAATCGGCGAGATAACGGCCGTAACGCCGCGATAACGGCCGTAACGGCGTTATAACGGAACAAAAACGTTAAAATTCACAAAAAAAAAAAAAAAATGCACAAACAATAATCTATGAATTATATTTGGAGAGCTGTTAGAACTTAGAGCTGTTAGAATCTATGCACAAACATGATATGTATTTGGAGAACTTAGAACTTAGAGGATTTGGATATTATCGTCATGATCAAGAACTACCGTCACACACAAGTTCAACACGATATGTTGATCGAGATTTATCCAATGCATATCATGAGTATCCACGTGAACAACCTAGGCCTCATCTAACCCATTATGATTATTCACATCTTCCTATTCATCCTGAAAGGGAAGATAATGATGATTTTGAACCACCTCGGCATTCCACGTGGTATTAATTATGTATGTAATTGTATGTTTTATATGTTAATTCTAATTTTAATATTGTTTTATGTTAATTTAGTAAAAACATAGTATAAATAATGTTCATGAAGTTCTAGAAATTTTAGAGTTTTTTTTTTAAAAAATTGTCCGTTATGGCCGTTATAACGCCGCGTTTTTGCAATGTAACCTTAACGGTGGTGTCCGCGATGATGCCCGCGACCGTTACTGCTAACCATGTTAGGCGGGCACCCCTCCTGAGTGCAATGGAGGTCACCAACCTAGGTCATGGGTCTTCTTGTTCGCCCATTGACCCTGTCCAGGTAAGTATGTAATTAGGAGCCCTAGCACCCTTTTTATATGACTTTCCCTTGTTTCATTCATTTTGTTTTCGATGTGGGACAAACATTTATATTATCAAGTTTTTGCCAAAGGCAAAACAGCACATCAATGGTGCAATCAAATATCTAAGCTTATATACTGGGGCATATGTAATAAAGTCTAGACAACTATTTACTGATCTTCTTTCCTTGTTTATACTTGCTACCTTTTTTGGTATTAGTGTTGCAGTATATAACAGAAAGATGGAGAAATGGACTAGCCTCCTTTGAACATTTTCGCAATCGAATTCTGCCAAACCGTTGTTAGATGTCTAAAGTATGAAACAATGCATTTTCCAGCAAATGCACAAACAATGTAGATGATGGAGAATAAAAAGATTCTACTCCACTAAATCACATTAATATCGTAGTGGTTATTATGATGCCTTTAACATAATTCTTTTATCCATATAGTAACTCAAAAGAGATGCAACAAGATACTCATCCTATATTTCTCTCTGAATTGTTTCATTACATACATATTTCATTAGAAAAATGTAGTTTATTGCTTGGACCTTTATCGGATGGAATATATGCATTCTTTCATTGATTAAATTTCTTAATTTACTTTGGCAATCTTGTCACTAGCACAATTCTCTTCTTTCTTTCTTCCTTGTTGGTTCGAAAATATTAATTCCTTGTTTTCAAGTTTTTTATAAGAATGGAATTGGATTTAAAATTGCCCAGAAGGCAAACATCATAAACATCACATTAGTCAAATTCCAGATGAAGCAATTGAGGTATCAAATTACTAAATAATCTGTGAAGAAGATGGAAACTGTAATTAAACACATTGTAATTAAAAAACTATTTGTAAAATACCCTCAACACCTGAATAAAAAATAGTTTCAGACCCTTTTTATCTCTATCCAATTTAAGAAAAATAATGACCCATAACATCATACAATTAAAAAAAAATTACTTAGTTTATCTTTTTTCTTTCATAATTAAAAAGACTAATTAAACCAAATTATAAGTTTGAAAAATACAATTCACTTAATTTATTATTTACTATCTTTTCACAAGAATGATTAAAATCAGCAAGAATCTTCACTAAATTTTGTTAGGGGTTATTTCTACATGAAAAGACCCCTCCAAAAAAGGGCGTATGCCGCTTGAATTGCGACAAGCACACGGTATTCTTTAGTAAAAGGCGAAAGAATAGTTCGCTTTGTGCTTAACGCGCGGCTGCATGCTTTGATTTAAAGAACAGGGTTTCGTTTTATAGATGCTACTTCTCTTCACCTATTCATTTTCTTTTGATGTGGGACTGATAACACTTCAAAGAAATTGTTTCATTACGTCGTCGTTTTGGAGAATATATATATTCTGATACAGATTGAAATGTGCATGCATGCTATTTTGGGAGTATTTTTCATCTCTCAAGTATTTTGGTGTCACATGAATTAGAATTGAAGAAATGTTTGGGATAGATATGAATGCTACTTGAAAATATAATTGTTCAGAAAAATCATTTAAGCAGAAACTCATTATTTAAAATGCTGGTCAAAATGAAAATTTTAAAATTCCAAGAAGAGTTAAACCTTAGTCAAAGTCTTAAAAAGAGATCCAAGTTCGAAAATTAACTCAATTGACCCCCCCCCCCCCCCCCCCCCTTTTTGTAGGAGATGCCTAAGGACTCCTGTTGCAGTTTTTTTGTCGCCAGCAACCTTGTCCCATCATCGATCATTCTATTCTGTCAATTAATTTGGTCGGAACTTGAACTTTACATGTCCAACACCAAAAAATTCAAATTATATAAAAGAAAACACATAATTTGTTCATTAATCATATCAACCATAACATGGAAATGATGCTCATTACATGTGTGTTAAAATCCTTAACTAAATTTCTAGATGCATGCACAAATTTGGTATAATAAGGAAATGTGTTGGGCATCGGTCCAGAATCACAAAGCTAAGCAAACTATTACACTGAGTATAGCCAACATACATGTTTGCTATTACAAGGTTTAAAATAAACATAACAAATAAAGATGAGAAAGCACCCGAGGAAATCCAACACGTGGATTGAAGAGAGTTGAGAGCCAACTCAGACCAAGGAGGGGGTTGGTTCAATCCCCTTTATGTCTAGCACCACAAAAACACCAAGTCACTGGCGGTAGCACCAAGGGACCCTCTAGAAAGACCCAAATCTCAAGCCCCAACCCGAAGAAACCCTAATCAGTTTATCAACACATGTAACTGATTATGAGAAAGCTCAAATCCCCCCTATTCTCACAAGGCACTCACAGAGACAACTTAGCACAAAGATTCAACCTCTCAAGCCTTCTCTCTCTAACCAGGGATATAAATAGCACCTAAACCGACAAAAGGGTACAAGCCGTGGCTAAGGTGTACCAGAACAACGGCTATGACAGGGTCGACGACATAGTGGTGCCATATCAGAGATGGTGTACGAAGAAGTGTATTGGGATGAGAGAGAGAGAGAGAGGAGAGGGTTAGGGTTAGCGAGAAGTGAGGGGGAAGAGCAATATATATTACCAGATCGACGGGCAAGATCAAGGGGCAAGAGATCAAAGGCTCAGATTGAAAGCCAACAACTAAAAGGAGCTGGGCCTGGGCTTAGCAAGTGGGTTACACAACTTGGGCTGCCAAGATAAAATAAGGTTGGGCCCTACACTAAACATATAATGTGGCCCATAAACTTACAAAATGGGTTTGGTATGAAATTTTTGAATGATTTTGGTTTAATTGAGGCCGATTCAAACAAGGAACATGAATTTGATGTGGGATTATGATTGGCTTGATGAAAGTAGTATTTGATATATTATTTAGTCATTATTTTGGTTGAAAAATGGAGGAAATCAAAACATTGAGATTGAAGGGTGGCTATGGTGGAAATCCTGCAAAGAGGCTGCAGTTTATTTGGGTGGAGGTGGCACTTTTCCAGCAGCTGTGCATCATAGGGGTTGAAAAGAGGTAGTGGAAGAAGAAGCATGATGCTTAAAAAAAAAAAAAGGAACAACGTGAAATTACCTAAAATTGTGGTTAAAATGATTTTTAATTGGATTTAACTATTTTTGTAAATTCTAAAAAAAAATACTTATTGGATTTGTAATCCAAGAATTGAATAAGGTGTTAACACCTTAAGCCAACTATATAGAAGACAATATGGTTTTAAGGAAAAATTAGAATTTATTAGATTTATAAAGACAATTCAAAATGAAGGTCTTTATACAGTTCTTCAAATTCACTAGCATTTATATTATGTTAGTCATACATTTATATTATATTAGTTATACTTTTATATACAAATATCATACTTTTATGTAATACTTTAATCCTAAATCCTAATTTCGACACAAGTTGTACATGTTTAACTTTATGTAATATTACTCATACATTTATATGATATTATTTATACCTTTATACCAACATAAACATACATTTATGTAATATATAAAGGTACAACTAACATAACTAAAATGTATGACTAACATAACTAAATGTATGACTAATATAACTAAAATGTATGAAATGTATTAATAGCTGTTTGAAAATATGTTAAGGTACATGTAAAAATCTAAAAGGTATGACTAACATAACATAAATGTATGTTTAACACTACATAAATGTATGATTAACAGTACATAAATGTATAACATCTGTGATCGAATTTGGGTGAATTTGTCCTCGACCTTGGGGCGCGTGGCTGCACGTGGAAGGTGAATACACAATTTCAGAACTGTGCAACGGGTGTATAAAAGTTTTTGTCTTATTATTTTAGGGGTTTTCTGCATGATTGTATAATCATCCTGGTATTGAGCTTCGTACTACCAATGATATGTACATGGTAATTTTAATTTATTCTTAATGAATACTTAATATTGGTAATTAATTGATTTATATTTATTTTTTAGAATTAGTTGTACAATTTCACGTAGTTGATAGTCAATATGGTGAAGCTAGAGAATCTGTTTACATCATAAGGAAGTTCAATTATTTTGTCCCGGGATTGAATTTCAATTTTATAATTTAGGTTGTGTATTGTACGCCTTTTTATTTAATAAATTAACTCTTAAGGAATTTAATATTTTTATTGTAGATTGAAAATGAAAATGGTAATGTAATTTCATCATATAGAGATGCTGGACAATCAGACTCTATAGGGATCCCATGGTTTTTTTTTTAACGAAAGAAAATTCATTCATTACTAGAATTGTGATAATCCAAATAAAGTACATTCATTAGAAAATGAGGTGGACTCGTCCACTCAAATGAGTAAGAAAACGAAGAGGGTTACGTGCTAATAGATGAGCACACTCATTCGCTGATCTATCAGTAAATGAAACTGAAAAAGAAGGTTTTTGAGAAAGGTAATCACGACACTTCTTCACTACCAAACCAAACTCCAACCAATTTTCCTCATTGCCATTTACTGCCTTCACTACCTTAAGAGAATCAAACTTGAAAATCACATTATGAAAACCTCCCTTGCAAACTCATTCAAATGCCTCAATAAGCCCCTTAATCTCAACCTCTTTAACATCCAACAAGCCATACACTCATCTAGACTTGCATGCCATTAAACCTCCATTATCATCTCTCAAAATCAAACCCCAACCTCTTCTACTATTTTCTTTAAAAGAAGATAGTAGAACAGGTATATGTACCCAAAAAATGATGCTCCAAAATCAGTGGTATTTATTTATTTATTATTTCTTATGCACATGTCAGTAATTTTATTTCATTCTATATTTTGATGTTCTTCAGGGAGTAATCAAAATGCTTACGAGCCTCCATATGTTGAGCTTGTTATACACTTTCTCAATTATTTCTTGAAAAAGAGAGCACTTAATTCTCCTTTGTATAAATGTACTTTTAAATATTTAAAAGAAAAGTTTTTCTTCTACAAAATTGGATAATTGCAGAATTTTGTTCCTCCCACAAGTAGAAGTACTCTTAACAAAGACTAGAACTTTTCTAAGTAGCTTGTTCAAGTAAACTAAGAAACTCCAAATTTTTTTTGAAAGTCATCACATTAGTAGAACAAAAGACCATAGTATCATCAACAAAGGACAAAGAGGGTATTAACATACCCATTTTTTTAAATTTCAATTTAGGGTACAAATTATATAAATTCTTAAAACCACAAGTCAACACATTGGAAAAAATAGCAAATTAACAAATTGAGAGAGGTGACATCCTATTATTGTATACAATGAAGTCCACTATTGTTGAAAAATAGCAAAAAAGGAAACCAAGCAGTTGCAACATTGTATACAAAGAAGTCCACTCAATATGATTATTAAGGTATTGCACTTCTGCTTTAAAAAACTTCCTTCAACATTTTTTATCCTCATATATATATTACCAATGTTTGTTTATTCCAATCTTTAAGATAAGCTTTCAACCTAAACAACTTATGTTGCAGATTTTTCACACCCCCAATATCAGCAGAATCAGACCAGTTTCGCTTCACAATATCCTGAAAATTATGATGCAAAGTTTAGACATGTAAAAAGCTAAACGAAGATTTAACCACAAAAATTACTTTTTAAAAAATGTATCAATAAAGGGTAATGATGAGAAGACCCTTTATTCAAATGTCTAATCTCAAACTTATTAAAAATATTCAACCAAAAATAAGACCACAATACATAATTCATAGCAGCAAAATCATCCATAGATTTAAGTTTCAACACCACACCACCTTTTTTTTTTTTAACAAGAATGCAGGATAATATTAAAATCACTACTCACAATCCAAGGATCCAAACAATGTTTAATATGTCTCAAATAATTTCACAAAACCAACTCATCTTTTCTGGTACAAGAAGCATGCACAAAGGAACAAAAGAAAAAAAAAAAAAAAAAAAAAAACAACCTTACAATCTTTCATTTGGTCAAAGTTGAACTGAATATTCAAAAGAAGAGGATCTTTCCACATCACCCAAATTTTACCATTAGAATTAACAATCACATTTTGAAACCCAAGAGATTGAATCCTAAACCTTTTGCATTCCTAGTTAAAATTATCATTCATTAATAGGGAAGGACTCACCTACAACAATTTTTCCTCCTTTTTCTTTGTTTGCATAACAATAAGGGACAAAATTCATTTTTCAACCTTCCCTAGGGACGTTGTCCAACTTTGGTCCTTTTGTTTTTCGATCATCAATTTTTGTCCTCTTATCTCTAAATGTGTCCAATTTTGGTCCGATTTGTTCAATTTTGGTACTCCTATAACGATTTTCCGACCAATTCCGGGCGAGTGACACACACTCGCCCCCAATTTCATGAGTTCCGACAGCTGACACTTATGTGGCAACTATTTTCACATGTGGTATTTCCTTTAGTTTTATTTTCCTAATTAAAATGTCACATCATCCGCCATGTCATTAAAAAATTAAAATATATAAAAAAAGGAAAAAAATTAAATAAAAAAAAAACATGAACATAATAAAAAAAATTTAATTTTGTTCCTATGTTTTTATATATTTTTAATTTAAATTTAAAAAAAAAACACAAACAAATTAAAACATTTCTTTCTTTAATTGTGTTCCTTTTTTTTATATTTTTTTAATTTTTTAATTTTTTATTGCATTTAAATACAATAAAAATAAATAAAAAAAATGAGAAAAAATATAAAAAAAAGAAACATAATTAAATTTTAAAAAAACAAAAAAAAAAACACGAACAGAATTAAAACATTTTTTTTGTTTTTTTTCTTTAATTTTGTTCTTTTTTTAAATTTTTTTTTTTTGCATTTAAATGCAATAAAAAAAACAAAAAAATGAGAAAAAATATAAAAAAAAGAAGCATAATTAAATTTAAAAAAAAACACGAACATAATTAAAACTTTTTTTTGTTTTTTTTTAAATTTTGTTCCTTTTTTTATATATATTTTTTAATTTTTTCTCTGTTTTTTTTATTGCATATAAATGCAATAAAAAATTAAAAATATATAAAAACATAGGAACAAAATTAAAGAGCAAAAAATAATTTTTTTTTAGTTCTATTCATGTTTTTCTTTTTAGTTTTTTTTTTAATTTAATTTTTTCCTTTTTTCTATATATTTTAATTTTTTAATGACATGGTTGATGTGGCATTTTAATTAGGAAAACAAAATTAAAAAAATACCACATGTGAAAATAGTTGTCACATAAGCATCGAAAAACAAGAAAACCAAAATTGGACAGCGTCCCTAGGGAAGGACGAAAAATGAATGTTGGGCTTGTAACTATTTTTTTTCCTCCTTTTCATCCATCTTTTAACGACATTGGACTGTTGAGAGTATCCCACATCTATGCGATAATTCTTTTAGTTTCTCACCCTCCTTACCCTGTCTGAGGTAGCATGACCTTCTCTATAATCCTCAATAATAGGTTCAAACACCAAATTTACATCATTAGTATCAAAATTATGATACGAAGATAAATCAATAAAAACAGTTTTATGAGCAACAAAGCCATCATCATTTCCCTCACCAATTTTCCCCTTTTCTTTTTTCTATTGAGTATATTAAATTTCAAATTGAGGTCATAAGTACTCTAAAAAAAACATATTCTGACTTCATTTGAGTTTATTATTTGAAAACCTAGAACATTAAATTTTAAGAGTAAATTTCAACAAACTTGTTAGCTGATCTACCAGACTTCTTACATCATGAAAAATTGATATATTTTAAGTGTAAGTTTCAACAAACTTGTTAACCGATCGACCAGACTTCTTAAACATCATCAAAATTTGATTTCTATTAAAAAAAAAAAAAAGGTAAATTAGTTAAACACAGTAAGTTTGAAAAATTATATATTTCTAAATAATTTTAGAAAGTTCACCTCTGCTTTACTAATGAACGATTCCATTGGATATCAGATGTGCATAATTAGATCTCTTGCTACTTAATGAATCCACAGTGTTTCCAGAGATTCTGACACAAAAAAAAAAAAAGATTTTGCCTTTATATACCATAGCTCACAAGTGTGAGAGCAAGCTTGACCATTTCGAGCTGCTGTTATTTGATTACAAATAATGTGTTTCCGGAGATTCTTACACAAAAAAATAGATTTTGCCTTTATATACCCTAGCTTACAAGTGTGAGAGCAAGCTTGACCATTTCGAGCTGCTGTTATTTGATTACAAATAATGTCAATTCTAAATACTAATTTATGATAATGAATTAATTCAGAATGCTTATTATATTTACAAGATAACTCGAATTATTCCTTTTTAAAATATATTCTTTTGGTTTCATTACAGATAATGTCAATTCTACATACTAATTTATGATAATGAATTAATTTTGAATGTTTATTATATTTAAAATATTTAATTTGAATTATTCTTTTTTTAAAAATATATTTTTGGTGGTTTAAAATTTGTTGATGATGATTTTATATCGATCTTTATTATAATGAGATAATATTGATTTTAAATGCATGTTGGATCAGAGGATAAAATTGATTTTTTGCATAGTTTTTTGTATAAATAAAATTTGACTTTTTACAATATATGTTTTGGTGATTTCAAAAATTTGTCGATATTTTCTCTAAATTTTCAATATTTGGATATGTATATGTTTTTAAGAATATCGGTACAAAAAATAATAATATCAATATTTTCTCGAATCAAATTTATACTTTTTAATTAAGGATATATATATATATATATATATTGAATATTTTATAAATAATTTTTAAAAAATATTTATCCTCAACATCAGAATAGAAAAATATATATTTTTAAAATAAAGGATAAATATGTTTTTTTTTAAATATTTATAAAATATCAAAATATATCGATATTAATATATATTCTATATTCGAAAGTATAAATCTAATCAAATAGTGGAAAATCAAGAAATTATTGATATTGTTGTTCATTGTATCGATATTCGAATAAAACTAATAACATACTTGACAAATCGAGAAAAATATTGATATTGAATTACTTTACTATTCTTAAATTTTAATATTATTTTGTTGATGTATTTCATGGCTTGTGACATCATTTGCTACCTCTATCCTCTACATGAGAATAGAAAAATACATTTTTTACGATGGAGAATAAATATTATTTTTAGGTCTATTTTCTCAAAATTCATTTAAGTGTAGAACCTGTGTACACAGGTTGTATCTCTGGCCTTCTATGAATAATGCGCCTTGAACATCCTTTCAGCGTCGCTGAAAACTTAAGCTGGAACCTCTTTGTTTGGTTCTACACCAAAATTCTTATCCTTGTGAAGTTGCAAATCTTCATATATCTTGATTGTCATTTGGAACTTGAAAGTACTCGGCTTGTTTTAATTTTGTGAATCTGCCGTGTGACTTACACTCACTAACCCATATATTCTTCCTCATGTAGCTTAGGATCATAGCTCTCAGTTTGCAATTGCTCGAGTAACAATGTTTCTACACTTGTGGTTAGATGGTGAAAATTGTTAACATCCAATAAAAATATACTACTATACAATTTTCAACACAAAACTAATTAGACATAATTTAATGTCTCCTAAATATGGTATTTTTCTTAAGATTTGAATGAAATCTACCTTATGGACCATATTTAATTTCAAATTCAAGTCATAAATTCTCTAAAAAAACATATTCAGACACCACCCAAGTTTTTTAACTTTATCGACATATTTAATTTCAAATTCAACTTATTTAAAATCTCGACCATATTTACAAGATAACTCGATTTCTTATTTTGCAGAATATATCTGTTGGTGATTTAAAAATTTTCGATGTCAATTTTAAATTATTATTTATCATAATGAGATAATGTTGATTTTAAATGCATATTGGATTAGAGGATAAACTTAATTCTCGCAAAGGATAAACTTATTTTTTTTCATAGTTTATTGTATAAATAAAATTTGACCTTTTATAATATATATTTTGGTGATTTAAAATTTGTCGATATTTTCTCTAAATTTTCAATATTCAAATACATATATTTTTTCCAAAATATCGATAAAAAAATAACAATATCAATTTTTCTCAATTTTCCACTATGTGATCAGATTTATACTTTCGAATTAAGCTTAATGTCGATATCTTTTGATATTTTATAAATATTTATAAAAACATATTTATCCTCTATTTTAAAAAATACATTTTTCTATTCTCATGTAGAGGATAAAGGTAACAAAATGATGTCCCAAGAAAATCTGAAAAGTGGTAGTGTATATACCTTCAAAGCATGTTTCAACAATCCAATTATTGGTATAACTAAGTCAGGAAAGCATCTTAAAGAATGAAATTCATCTTGACGTTCTTTACTCCTCCAATTGTTGATTGTTTCCTTGAAAATTGTGTAAAATTTAGTTAAACTTGTAGTCTTGTTGACATTGAATGAAATAGCATGATTTGTACTTTGACTTCGTTGTGAAGATCGTATGCCTGCTAAAAAAAGTCTTTGTTCATTGCAGCTAGCAATGCTCGAATTCATTCTCATTGACACACCCCTACAAGCACTTGCTGAATGAATCTTTAAACGTGTTGTTACATTTGAGTTGTGCAAACCTACTAACTGCATTTTATTGAAGGTGTCATAGACATAGGCGATGCATTGTTGAAGGAAAACCCTATAAAACATAATACCTCATAGTTAGAATAACTATATATTTTAACACAGTTAAGTATACCTTTATTCAACGTTTATGATACCATACTAAGATTAGAATAATACCTTCTCTATTGCATTTGCAATTGTAAAATCTTAGTCAGTGAATAAAGTTACTGTATATTTTCCTCTAATTGACTTCTTAAATACTTCAAAAAGTCATTCAAATGACTTTTCTTAGTCAGTGAATAAAGTTATTGTACATTTTCCTCCAATTGACTTCTTAAATACTTCAAAAAGCCATCCAAATGACTTTATTTTTTCATCGGCTAGAAGCGCACAACCAAACATGACATTCCTCCAATGATTATTTACACCAACAAATGGAGCATAGATTAGATTGTACTTGTTTGTTCTATATGTTGTGTCAAAAACAACATCACCATATATCTTGTAATCCTCCTTCATCATAGAATCTCTCCAAAAGATATTGTTCAATCTTTCATCATCATCTAATCTAACCTTATAGTAAAAGTCCTCATTGTCATCTTGTTGTCTTTGAATCATATCAATAACTGTTTGAGCATCCCTACCTTCAATGACCTTCATTTTCATACGATTGACAAGATTCAAATGATCTTTCATTGTATGTCTTACAATCTCTTCACCTCCAGCATCATGAACCATATAACAGAAAGAGTTTGTTGCAGTCATTCCTGCCAAGATCATGTTCTCTATGGCTTTACCTTTTTCATTAGTGATACTTCTATCTGAACAGTGTAGATGGTTCCATTCACTTCTAGTAAATGGATGATTATGAATATGACATGATTAACCACCTCATATAGCCCTTCATCATTCATCTTCACCCTCATTAATGCAATACAACCTGTTCTTGTAATTCTAATTTTTTTTCTCTTGATTTTTGTAACATGTGATGTCTTCAATCCGGCACAAGAGCATACAAAAAGCTTGCCCAACAACTCATTAGATTTTTCTCCTGTAGAGTATCTACTAGTAGACTTACGAACACTAAATCCCAGTAATCGAGCATGCTTATAGTAGATTTTATACATGTCGTCAATTGTTTCCCTTGTTAATCCAACTAGAGAACTAGTGAGATCATTTAATTGAATTGTGTCATTTGAAAACAAAATATTTTAGATTCACATTTATTACCTTTATGATATATATACAGTACCTTTACGTGTTTATAAGATGGTCGTTATATATTTTTAAGTATATCTTTATAAGTCAAATATTTAAGGCACATTATGTATAAATTTCAAGACTTTTATGTTAAGTTACTTATACCTTCTGTCTCAATTATTATTAAGAATACCTTTATAAATAGAACTAAAATAAGTCAGTTAAATATACAAGGCATTCATTTTGTGTAAATGCGAAGACCTTTAAATTTAGTTATCTATACCTTTATGTCTCAAGAAGATGACCTTTAAGTATACCTGTAGTCTCGTTTATTCCAGAAATTGTATCAATTGCATCGGCAAATTCATCTTCTCCATTAGATAATTCAACAATTTGAAGGTTTGGTATAGTTTCACCTATGATAAATATTAAGAACACAACATCAGTTAACCTTTTCGCATTGATAACTGAAGACAATATCTGATTCTCTAAGTTCTAGCATAAATGTGTTTATTATTACAAGCGTTTTCCGTGTTTTTGTTCGTAATTTGAAGGTTGGAATCACATGCGTACATGAAGATGATAATTTGAGCTGATTGAGGAGGTGAAACTTAGGGAGGAGGTGAAGGAGAGATCGAGAGATCGCGATGGTGAACTGAGAGATTGCGAGCTCTTAATTAGGGAATTTATTATGAAAAAAAGGTATATATATAGGTGTGCTCTGGGTCGGGTCGGGTCAGATTTGAGTTGCATGGATCTTAAGATCCGTGCAACAGGTGTATGTAAGTCCCAACTCATAAAAAAGGTAAAAAAAAAATGTTCATTCCACCTTTTTTCTACGTTTTGCCTTTATTGTCCTTGCGTACTTTATTGAAATACTCTTTTTTTCGTGTATTTTGAAACACTTGCACCAATTTTGCTTAAATTTTTTCATAAAATGTTATTCAATCATAATATGTATGCAAAAGTATGAGTTGAGTGATTATAGATATTTATTTTGTTTTCAAGGTTTCTAAATCTTAATTTCTAATTAGCTTATCCTAACTAATAAAAAATAGACAATATCTTTCGAAACGTGGTTTGTATATTATATTCCTAGTTGAAATGGTTTCTTGAAGAATTTAACAAATGTGTGCATAAATATAATTGAGTTTTTTTTAAAGTATATAATTAAATATTTAAAAAGCCTAAAATTCGTGTTTCAAAGTAAGTATATCATAAGATCTCACAAATGTCTTAATTATGATAAAATGATAAAATATTAATAAATTCATTAAAGAAAATTTTTAAGAACCATCTTATGGAAAATATGATATTCAATCTTCAAAATATTATTCATTAAGGCATGAAATCGTCTTATTTTACTAATCTAGCTATTTAAATCCATTAAAACAAACAAATGTGACCAAGGAAAAATACATTGATATGCTAACATAAAAATAAAGAAGATATGTAAAATTACACAAATTATAGGAATATTAAATAATTAGTCATACAATGATATGATGAAAAAAATATTAAGATAAGAAACTAATATATTTGATGAACAAATTGGTTTCATGTCATGAAGTTACCCTAATAAAACTTATACATACATCAAATAAAAATATCATTCAAGCTTTATAAAGAGAAAAAATAATAGAATTACAAATAGTGTTTATTGTTCTAGAAAAATACATGCCAAATTTAATCGAGATATAACGTGGTGAGAATTGAAAATGAATAAAATTAGTTTATATAAGAGTTATAATAGAGAAGTTTAAAGATATAATATGTAAAAGGACATATGAATGCTCGAATTTAAACTTCTACACTCTTATATTGATAATTAACAAGATTATTAAAGATATAATATGTATTAGGATACGAGAATGCTCAAATTTAAACTTTTATAATTTAATATTGATAATTAACAAGATTACTAAAGTTTAGAAAATAAATATTTCACAAACATATGTTATTCGCAGATAATATGATTTTAATTGAATAATGAAAATGAAAAATATCAAATTAGAAGTTTGAACAAAAATATAGGATAAAATTATTTTATTGTAAATTAACATAGTTAAACATGTTCACTACAAAAATATTGTGATATTCCCAAGAATATAACCATAGTATGTTGATTGTGATTTTTTGGCCTTCTTTGGCCAAGAGCTATTGTAGGGGTCCTAGTCTTAAAGCCCCCTTTTGGCCACGCGGGTGGCACTCGGCGCGTGCCGGTCAAGAGCTCCTTAGGAGGTCGAACCAAGGACCTATGGAAGTCGATGAAAAGGAAAAGAAAGATGTCACCGGGCGTTATTCGGTCAGTCAAGCAGAGATAGTGGCAGGCCAGTTCTTCCTGCTAAGGCGGAATACTTAAGTTGATCTTCCTCGTACTTTATCAGTAGTTTGTCTGCATGTTGCTCTTAGTTAGTTTGGCTTTTATTTGGTGCATGCAGTATACAACAACTGTAACCTAAACCTTCTTGCAACAAGTCTTTGATATTTGCTTGCAGCGACTGCCTTTGTACAGTGTGCAACAATGTGTTCTTCATACAGCTTGTAGCGGTTGTTTCCTATAGCTTGCAACAATATTTTGACTTGCATTTCTTCTCATCTTCATCCTATAATAGTACTCAAATCATAATCTAAAATCACTTAAACACTGTGCAAAATGAGGTACTCTGTTTTCCTATTACACTTGTGTTTTATCTCATTAAAATCTAAATATTGATTTTCTAACATTCGGGTCCCTGCATCGATCTCATGCTCTTTATAGCAGAGTTACAAACGTCTGCAGCTTCTCGTAGAATTACATTGCAGGTTGAGGATGGAACGTAAGTAATTAGTTTTAAATAACATTTTATAATTAACATTCAATTGTGCATCATTATTCCATCACATCAGTGCTCATCTCTTTTGAGACATATTTGAGAGCTATCTTGATCCACAAAACTTCAGCTGGAAGTTGTCTTGCCCGAGACTAAGATGGTGTATTGAGATGAGTTCGAGATAATTTCTTCATTTAATATTAATTTAGTTTAAATATATATTATAAGTTGTTCTTATTAATTAATATGTTCTTTCTGCAGAATGACATTTGTTGATGGACAATGAAATCCGACGACTATACCCAGACAAAGCTGCTACCCGCTACCTTGACATGATCAACTACTAAAAAATAAGTGAGTACAGCCGGAGTGTGTGTCGAATGCCACTTAAAAGGGATTCCAAGATGGCAAAAACTTTTGTGCACAAGGTGCACAGATCCAAATCTGTGCACAACAATACTGTTATATTATATGAAGTAATACTGTTATATTATATGAGTGATACTGTTAATATGAAGTAATACTGTTATATTATATGAGTGATATTGTTATATTATATGAAGTAATACTGTTATATTATATAAAGTGATACTGTTATATTAATATGACAGTATCACTTCATATAATATAACAATATTGTTGCACCTTGTGCACAGGAGTGTCACTCTTCCAAGATTACTACGATCTAAATGTCAAGTCAAAGTCCCAACATGCTTCAAGAAATTGTCTGAGCTAACCACTCGAATGGGGTACGAGTTCTCCCATCACAGGATCAGGAACTCCGATCGAAGTTAACCCCCAACCTAAGATGAGAGGGTCGGAAGTGGAGTAGACTTTTTTTTTAATTGTAAACAAATTTTCAATTTCTTGTATTTTAATTTTATGAAATTTCCATTTCATATATGTTGTTATTAATTTTTATTATAATACATAATTTAAATCAAATTTTGAATTTTAGAATGAATTAAAAAATATCCAAACATCACTGATAGATACATATCTATTGGTAATTTAATCCATTTTTTAAATTCAACTATCGACAGACACTCCCATCGGCAATTAAAATAATCGGTCAATGAAACCATGAATATTTTTTGATGATTTTCCACATTCGGATTTCATGGACAATTCCGTCGATAATTTACCGACGAAACATTTTTTCATCGTTAAATCTGTTAGTAATATGTTTGCCGATGGAAATTTCTATTCATAATCCGCATAATTTTTGTAGAATATAAATGTCACTTTAGTACTCATAGAACTAACCATGATGTAAATTGTAAATCCTGTAATTATAATGAATTAGATGTATCTAGATTTTTTAAATATTAATGATCTATAATCTAAGAAAATGTAAAGATTATTAGAATATTTTGCATGTATATTAAAGTACAATTAAACAAGTAGAGTGTGTCTTCGACACTTTACTGGCATAAAATATCTCTGAAATTGAAAGAATTTTTTTATACACAATTAATTATAAAACATGTTACACTTTTTATGAAATAGAGTGATGAATGATAAATACGAACAAGAACAAAAAAAAAAAAAAAAATTAATGAGAATGTTAAGTTGATGAGTAATTGAATACATTACATTATATAGGACAATAAGCATCAAACAAAAAAGACGTGGGTAGAACCAAAGAAGAGAAAAATTAGAAAAATATGCTTAAATATATGGTTTCAACAGGTGTTAGAAAAAAAACCCTTAGATGTTTTTATTAGATATATAGATGTACATAATTTTAATCTCAAATTAAAATGGAAAAGATAACACCTTTTTTTTTTTTTTAAATACTCGATAAAAGATTATGAAATATTGGCTCACTTAAATATAAATGAGAACATATATCTAGATTGAAAATGATGACAAGTATAAGATTCATATAGTCAATGCAAATTATTGAATAAATGCTTAGTTTGATATTAGATGATTATTATTGTTGTATATATGAGGTTGTTAATTTTATTTGTATTTATTTTTTGTTACATAAAATAAAAGAATATAAAAATGAAATGCAGTTATGTTAAGTTAATTAGATATCAACCTTAAAATCTCTTTACTAATTTTTGTGAATAAAAGGTTTGGTTAAAATTACAATTTAAAAAAATGTTGTGATATTTTCGGCCTTTAACCCTACAAATAACAATGAGATTAATATAAAATCAAGTAGTAATGAATTACATGTATCTAACTATTTTAAATATTAATGATTTATAATTCAAGAAAATGTAGAAAATTATTTAAGATGTTGTGCACATATTTATATCTATATAATACTCTCTCCGTTTTTTATTAATTGCCTTTTTGGAGTCAAAATTTTGTTTCATATTAATTGTCTTTTTAACTATTTTGTCACTATTTTTTCAAATTTACCCCAATCTCAATCTTTAAAACATTTCTTAATTTTAAATTTATATTAAGTTAGGAAGAATATAATAAAATAATGAGTAAGTCACTTGTGAAACCGTTTTACTGAATTTTAATGCATTACGTGAGACGGGTCAACCCACAACCCACTTACCCACCATCCAAACCCAATAATTCACAAGTTGTTTGGGGTGATGGGGCTCCGTCTCACAGAAACTATTCGTGAGACCGTCTCATATGAGTTTTTGTGTAAAATAATTAAGGAATAGATAAAGAAAGAATTAGTTTAATTTTGAAATGGATGAGAGAGATAAATATTGTCTAAATTTATATTTTTCCAAAACCTTATATTCCTTAATTTATGATAGAAACTCCAAAAAAAACAAGTAATATAAAACGGAAGCAATAGCAAAATAGTGTTAAAAATGGAAAGACTTCATTTTCCAGCCTGAAGTGCATTTCCAATTTTAGAAATCTAATAAATAATCAATGAGTGACATTTTTGAAACCTGGAAATATCGTACATGTTTTGCATTTAGTGTTTAATCTATGCATGCAATGAGTGACTTTTGCACTATTTTTAAGAGGCATGTGTTGCCTTTTCCAAGAAGATACCTTCAAAAATATTAAGAGAGACATATAATTTGCATTTAACGTTTTATATAAATACATGCAAATATATTGAATAATAGTTGGAAATTAAATTTAAGCCCATCAAAATCACTATAAAAGTCAAATTGTAATTCATTATTCATTAATTTGTAAAATATATATATATATATATATATATATATATATATATATATATGAGGCCAAATTAAATAATATAACACATCAAGAAAATAATCTGAGAACAAAACCATATAAAAAAATTAATTAATATATTGTAAAATAATAATTGAAAATTTAATTTAAGCTCATGCAAAATAATTATAAAAGTCAAAATGTAGTTCATTAATTTATGTATATTATATGTGTGAGAAATTTGAGAAACAAAATCATATTGAATAATTAATATAATTTCAGATATTGTAAAATAACTAACTAAGAGATCAAGCATTAATAATAATGGTAAATTCAGTGTGAGACAAATAATCATGTAATATGAAATCAAATGATATATATTTTCATGACATGAACATCCTTTAAATTCATTTTTAATTATGTACCAAATTTTAAATAATATGATGTATCAAATTTATCATTTTCTTTTGAATTGTTTATTGTCATACTTATTTCACATTTGCATTTTTGATCGTAGTGGGATGGGGAAGGAGTGTTAGGATTTTTTTTAACATTATAATTTGAAAATAAATACATTTTTATTATTTAAAATTCATTTTTTATATTTATCATTCGTATTTGTAATTTTATCTATTTTCATTTTTTATTTCATGTTCGTAATGTTCATCGAGGTGGACCGCATGAGTGGATGCAGGTCTATGAGGTTTTACTTAAACAAATCATAGTTTCATGTTGAATAACTTCTTCATTTAAAATTTGTTCTTAATACATAATATATCAAATTTATCAATCTTTATGATTGTTTATTTATTGTCTTATATTTAAATTCGGGTGCATTTGAGTAAATTTTTATTGATTTGTGATACTTTCATCTATCAAAGTAGAATAAAATGTGTGAATTAAAGATGTGTTATAAGTTAAAACTACAAATACGAAAAAATACAAAATATAAACTTACAAATTAAAATAATTAATAAAAATAATATTTTTATAATAAAAATTTATTTAAGAAAAAAAAAACTACAAACAATTTTTTTATATAATAATTTGGTCAATCTATCTTTAGCTCAAGTGGATTGAATATTATGTTTAGTCCAATTTTCAATATTTTTATTGAATATATAGTAAGAGATTTTGAATAATTTGGCTACTGTGTTACACAATAAATTTTTTTGGTATTAAATTTAATTTATAATGATTTTATTATGTAATTTATGGGTACATAACTCGTCAAATTAGTCGCTTTTATCTACCTCGTATTTGGAATTTAGAATTTCTAATCCATTGGTTTACTTATCTATATGTTTATATATTATTAATTGTTTGTATTCTCAACACAATTATTCAAGATGAAATAAATTAGAAGTTAAAATATCTAAATTTCTATTAGTATAAATATTAAAAATAATATACATTATTTATGTCAAGTTAATATATTATTATATTATATAATATTATTAAAATTTTAAAATCATTAAAATTTATGAAACCAACTGTGCAACGGATACATTACTAGTAATTATGGAAAACAAAGATTGTGTTATATTAATTTCTAATTTTTAGTAGGTTTGAAAAGTATAATTAAAATATGATATTCATTTAAATAATATAAAATAACAAATTGAAATCCAAAAATTACTCAAATAATTAAAAAATGATCAAATAAATGTGTAACTAATACAACACTTGCATATGAAAAATTGTGAGGTGGATATATGCAAATTAGTGAATGATTACATTTCAACAACTAGCATAAAAGTGTTGACGTCAGAATTTTTACGGAACAAATTCGAGTTATATTGAATAGAATGCAAAATAAAGCAATAAAAACAATAAAGGACACAAGTGTCTGCCCAGACAAATTTGGTCAGGTGGTTCTGGCCGGTCAAAGCTGGCCGGTCAGAACACTCTTTTTTATACAAGTTTGAGAGGAAAATATCTCTATATGTTTTGATTACAATGATTTTAGAATCCCTTTTGCGATTAGGATTGATCCCTATTTTTAGGTTAGATCTAAGATACATGACTTGGGGGTTAAGAAATAAATCTCTTGATTTCGGGGATCTAGATAAGAAAATTATAAATTAGATCCTATCTAAACTTGATTTAATTTGATTTTGGATTTGTTTTCTTTTTCAATCAGATGTATTGAGATCTTGAAGATTTGTAGTTGGGATAAAACTCTAAGGTTGTCGAGCTCTTCTCTGGACATGCCTTTGATTGACCTTCAAGTGTCTTATATGCCTACTTCAAATCTTCCAGTCGGCCTAATCCGTCTCTGGTCGGTTGAGTCACAGATCGATTCCCAACAGTTTCATTCTAGCCGGCTCGATATTTGTTCGACCCAATTGGGGATCCCAACGAGCCGGACTCGGATTCAAGGATACAACAAACATATCACGCATAAAACACAATCGAAGAAGTACAAATCAATAGGAAGTAGGAATAAACAAAAATCAAAATGTCAAAACTAGTATCTATATATATATATACACACACACACAAGGACTAATACATATATATATATATATATATATATATACACACACACACTAAAGGAATAACCAAGAGGGAGACATGTCGCCCTCGGGTTAATCCTATTTCCCACTTAAAATTTTAATTTCTCGCTTAAAAAAAAAAAAAAAAAAGACACCATTCCCAAAATGCATGATAATTTGATTGATAAGTTGTAATTATATATCCATATACATATTTATAATTTCAACTTATTGCTTATTGAATTTTAAAGAAAATTATTGTAATCAATGAAAGTAATACATTGAAAAATAGCATTTCAATATATAACTATTAAATTACTATAATAAATAAATTTATGCAAGATTAATATCAGGTGTAATCTGCTAGTTTAATATAAAGGGTGTTTAGTAAAAAATGAGGTGTAATACACCCTTTAATTTAATAATAAGATGATGAAATGAATAGAATGGAGCTTGGTCCCATAAATATAATGTCTCACTCAAATTTTAGCCAATTAAAAAATAGTTGAAATAATTGGGAACAAAATACATTATTCCAAATAAATATTATGGATGACTCTCAACCATCAGCTTCTCATAGCCATAGCTCTGAATCATATTCCAAATGGAAAATATCTAAAACGCCCTCTCTCTCTCTCTCTCTCTCTCTCTCTCTCTCTTTCTGCAGCTGCCATGGCCGCATTAGCCACTTCTCTCTCCTCTTTCTGTTCATCCACAGCAGCATACAACTCAGGGCTCAAGAGAAAGGCTTATCCAAACAAGCATTATTTGAAGCCGTTTCAGCAGCAAAGGTTGAGAGTAATGGCTGCCACTGAGGGCTCTGCGAGCAAGTCTAAAGAAGATAAAGATGACAATGGCGAAGTTCCTTCCTGGGCCCAGCCCGGTTCAAAGGAGCTTCCTCCCTGGGTCCGTCAAGAAGCCCAGACTGATTCTTCGGGCCTTCAAGTCCCCTTCTATGTTTACTTGCTTGCATCAGCTATCACTGCCATTGCTGCGGTAAACACACTATTTTAATTTCTTGCTTTCACGAAGAGATTCAATAGGGATGATTTGGAGTATGATTCCAAGGGTAGAAATGTTTTCAACGCAATCCATCCCCGAATTAATTGAAATTTAATTTGGTGCAATTTATTATTTTAGGATGATTTTCTGAAGTTGTTTTGCATTGAAATCTAGTGATTCATTTCGGTATATTAAATGACATTACTGATATATATAGACTTGGCATTTATTGAAAATAAGACGAAAGATGGTAATTTGTAATCCAACAGTTATTTGTGGCCAATTTGGTTGAATTTTGAGGTAATTATGTGTGGTGTGTTTTACTCAAAATTCTAAAAAAAGGGTTTTGATTGTTTATGCAGATTGGTTCAGTTTTTGAGTATGTGAATCAAAGACCTGTTTTTGGAGTAGTGAACTCGGATAGTGCATTTTATGCTCCTCTGCTTGGCTTCTTTGCACTCACTGGCATCCCCTCTTCGGTTAGTTTCTTTGCTCTCGTTTATCCTCCCGTTTACTTGGATAGATCGATGGTATTGGAAATCACAATTCTTGTAATTCGTTGTAGGCTAATTGTTCTTGCTACTCTTAAGTTGCTCATTTTCGATACTGATCTTTGATTTCAAAATCAGAAGTTGTAAAAGTTGTCATCTTCGCCTTCTATTTCAATTTCCCAAGAAATAAATGAGAAGATTATATCTGCATTGACAGAGGTGTTCATAGGCTATTTAGAGTGTTCTTCTCTATGTGATTCAGAATATGAAATATTTCTATTTTCAAAATAATCAGTTTTGTTTTTTTCACGATGGATTTTAGCACCATCGGTTTCAAATGTTTGATAAACTCCGGCTGGTTCTCTGATTACCTTGTGCTAGAAAATGGAAGTAATAGATTGCTCTTTTTTAAATCGTTCATTTGTATTGAAATACAGGCATTTCTTTGGTTCAAATCTGTTGAAGCTGCGAATAAAGACGCTGAGGAACAAGACCGGAGGGATGGATACCGCTAGACTCCTTCTCATTTGCACCGTTTCATTCCAAACTGTAGATTAGTTCTCCTACATACTCTTTTTTGTTGTGAAGATCTTTGTAAATTTTGATCCAATTCATACTGAGTTACTTCCAATACGTCGTTGGTTGATATTGTAATCCCAAGCTCCTGCTATTGATGGCAGTTCTATTACGGATTCTCGTCTCTCATTCATGAATCTACAACAAGAAAACAAAGCGATTGCTTTGAGATTTGAAGTTCAACATATATCTCATGTGTAATGACTCTTTAGTTAAATTTTGATTCCATCAGCGTTTTGCAGTTTTGAACTATATATGTTGTAAGATGGCAATAGATTTTTCTGGGACATCAGATAATCGCTTATATAGGACAGGGGGACAAATCTTTCTTGCATAATCCTAGCATATTATATGCAAAGATATTCCATCTTCTATTTTATCTGTTAATGGCAGGATAGTGTTTTATCACGGATTGCAAAATTCTCGGAGAGGCGATCATTGTGCAGTTCAAAGATGGTTGTAGAATATTGTTGCAAAAGAGGATCTTCTCCTGTGCAAGACAACTTAGGAAAATGTACTGATTTGTTGAATCTTCAAGGTAACTTAGAGCATATTTCTTGGATCCCATCATATCGGCAATTCCATGAATTGTCATAGTTATGTGCATTAAACTAGTATATACATAGTCTGATGTGGCAACTGAAGATCTAACCTTTGTGTTGTGTACAAATATCATCCATTTAATATTTGTAGTATGCAGACATTTTGGTGTAGAATACTAATACTTTGCTTAGCTTTAAACGTTTCAGCTTATCTCCATCCGACGAAACCTAAGCAAAACTGGTCAGTCACTATCAGCATCCCCTTATTCGTTCATATAATGCGTGTGGTCTCCACAGGTGAACTCCACACTCCCCGATTCCATCCATGTCTACTTCTGTTGAATCTTGCACTGATATCAAGCTTTCTGTTGCAGCAGATGAGGGGGGCAAAAGGGTCAAACTGATACAACGAGGGCAGTGGCTGAGAGCCGCCATTCTTGGAGCCAATGACGGCCTGCTCTCCACCACGTCCCTCATGCTCGGTGTTGGTGCTGCTAAGGATAGCAATCAAGGCCTCATGATCATCTCTGGCATAGCCGGAGCCATAGCCGGAGCTTGTAGCATGGCCGTTGGAGAGTTTGTCTCCGTTTCCACTCAAAGAGAGATCGAACAATCAACCAACACTATCACTAATTCAAAAGCCCACGAGCCTTCCAAGACGAACGATTCCACCAATCAAGAATCCGTTCCCGTTGTTGAGAATGGCTCCTTGGTCATGTTCTCACCACCTCGGTCTCCATTCATGAAGATCGTAGCAAGAGATGCACGTGTGCAAGAACAGGTGAAAGATGATGATGATGATGGGGAGGAAATGCTGCCTAATCCTTACAAGGCAGCCGGGGCGTCGGGGCTCTCGTTTCTGTGTGGTTCGTTGGTTCCTATACTCTCGGCAATGGTGTTTTCTCAAGGTAAGATCATCAGAATTGTGGGTATAGTGATAATGACCACTATAGCCCTGGCGGTGTTCGGGGCGGTCGGGGCTTTTCTCGGTGGTTCCCCAGTTCGGGTTTCGGCGATGAGAGTTCTGGTGGGAGGTTGGATTTCCATGGCTGTTACTTATGGCTTGCTCACATCTTTGGATAGAGAAAAGAAGCATGATACTGATTAGTGTGGAGAACATAAGTGTGTAATCCATCGAACTTTATATATACTGAATAATTGCCATGTCCATATGAATCAATTCTTATATTAAAGGGAAAATATATAAAGTTTTACTAAAAAATAAATATCCGTTATTTGTTACCTATATAAAAGTGTAGATGTTTCTTATAAAATATAGATTGCCAAATATATTTTTATTAAAAATTATTATTTAAGGTTATAATAGTAATTTAGAAATTTTTATATTTAAAAATTTTTATATTAAAATCTTAATTCAAAATCCTTTATAATTAGGATTCTAATATAAAAGTGTTATATATAAGGTATTTGCATTATTATTATTATTTTTTTGTAATTTGAATTAATTTTCACGTACAACACACCTGATCTAAAACTAGTATATTAAAAGATATAAATACTCTTACTATTTATTATTTATTTAATTTTTTTATAATGTATAATTATAAGGGTTAAATGGTAATATTATGAGTTGTGTTTAGAAATTTGATAATATTAAATATTTTAAAATGGATGTGTTTAATAATTAGGATGTGTATAGTGACAATCTTTATATTATTCTAAACTTGGTTGTTCGAATTGACTATTACATTTTTATTCATTTTTTTCGGAGAAAAGGTTGATAATGTTGGATTCCAATTAGAATTTCCAGTCTTCAAATTTAGTTTGTAAATAATTTAGAGCCTAGAAGTATTGCATCTATCATTTAGAGGAAAATTACTTTTGTTATTATTTTCAAGATTTATTTAGGACAAATATCAAAGATCCCCTCCTTACATCTTAATCCAGAGAAAAAAAAAACTTTAAATAAATTTAATATTCAAATTCGTGATATTTGGAAGCGATCACCTAATTATCACTTCCTCTATTCCACATAAATACACTTGTTTTATTTTTTTTAATGTCTCAAATATGAAATACATAGCTCAGTTTCTCTATAAATATTAGTATATACTTAGTTCATTTACTAATATACTCATGTTCAACTTGATCTTTTTAGTTTTGAAAATACAAAAATCGACCATTACATATTGTATTAGAGAGTCAGTACTCATTAAACATGAATATGGTACAAAATAAACTAATTTAATTATTTTTCAAATAAATTTCTTAGTCTTTGTAATATATATATATATATATATATATATATATATATATATTTGTGTGTGTACAAATGTGGTAATTAAAAACTGTTATATGATTATTGGTGTGACCCAAAAATATGAAACTATTTTAAAGCTGTTTTACACAAGTTGATTGGGCCCAATCTAAATGGGTCAAATCAGAATATTAGAATATTTAGGAATCCGTTCTACAAACCACCCTATCCCAATACAAGTTTGGTGGATGCCAGTGCACTCATTCCTTTTTTCCATCTCTTTGTAATTTAAATTATGCGTGTTATTATATATATTTTATCTTAAAACTTATTTTGAGTGAAAACATGTGTCAGGACTCAGACTTTCAAGACGAGTTAGTGTTGGATTGTTCGAGTTCGAGATGATTGAATATAAAAAAAAAATCATATTAAATCAAGGATATAAAATATCGTTCAAATGATAAAATGTAGTTTTACCTTTACTTTAATACTAAATAGTATTTGATTCATGCCACGTGTGATTTATTATTTATTAAGTTGTATAAATGAAATGTATTTATATAATTTTTCATTATTTAAAAATATGTATAGTTTACAATTGTGTTTTTCATATATCTAATATTACTTTTTAAAGTTATATTTTATGATTTTAGAAAATCATTATATAAAATGGAGATTTCACTGAAAAGAGTAGAATTTTGATTGAATTAAGTGTTACAGTATGTGTAAGAGTTGAGTATACAGTATAGATCATGATGATGATGATGACAACAACAATAATAATAATATTAGGAAATTTATGTTTAGATTTTGATGAGACAAAATAATATTGTAATAGGAAATTAAATTAGAGTACCTCATTTTTCACACTATTTAAGTGGAAACTTGGAATAGTTTTGAGTCTTAAAAGTCGAAGCTGAAGAATGGAGAATCTCAAAAGTTCAGTAGAAGAAAGTTTCTGTTAGCAATCGGATACAACAGGAAAACTATTGGATATAGCAGTATATTAGATTATCTGCATACTATAAGCAATCCAATACAGCAAGCAACAAGTAGCAAGCACAAGGAATACAACAAGGTGAACAAAAAGTTGCACTACAGTTGCAAGTTGCAGTAAACTGGCAGAGTATTCTAAAGTTGAAAGAAGACTTGAAGCAATAATAGATATTCATGCACAACAATGCAGTACGAGGAAGATCACTTCTATCCGAGAATACATCTTGTCAAAATAGCCAGTAGAGACAGAATGATCGAGCAGTACCAAGAACCAGTGTTCTGCTGACACGTGGATTGACAAACTGTAACAACCCTGCAGTTTAGTACAGTTGCATTAAATGTTAGAAGAACAAGATAAGAAAATAATTCTCAAAATTTCAGAAACATTTGATGCAAGCTCAAGGACAATTCAATATCATTCAAATTCAAATGAAATGTGTTTCTCTTCAACACACATTTTTTACATATATAAATAGGGGAAGGGTCGACTAAAGCAAATGCTGGAAAACTAATACTCTGAATTCATACACTCTCACAAGAACAAGTTCTCAAGTTTTCTACTCTAAGTTTTCAGTCACTCAACCTCCAAGTGAAGCAGTCAAGCATTCGAATCACCAAGCTCTAGAGTCGTCAAGGCTGCTTCAAGCACCAGTTGAAGAAAAACCTATATACTTTTAACATTTGTGTTGTGTGCTTAGGTTGTTTCAATTGTGTACTCAATTGATAGGATTTAGATCCTTGCTAAGTGTTTATATTTTAAGTTGTTAAGACAATAACTCTATGTAAGTTAGTAGGATCCTGTGTGGGTCAGCCTATTTGATTCAAGAAACCTGTGTGGGAGCTGAATCCTAGTAGGTGAAAAATTTGTTAGGTTGATATATTGTAAGGTCGAGTTCTGTAAATCAATCTTGCTTAATAAAGTTCCTCCTCATAGTAGGAGTAGAATGGACGTAAAATGATTACACCACCTTCGAACCACTATAAGCCTTGAGTGTTTATCTTTTGACTTTAGCATTTTTGTGTTAGTTTTGTGCTGCAACCTATATCTTATCATTCTACTTCTAAAACCTTCCAAAAAACATACTTTATAAAATGTTTTCAAAAGAAATTCTGTCAAAAATTTTAGTTTCCGCTGCATAAAGAACTCCAGTACAGTAAGCTGAGCTGTATTCACGGCCAATATGCTGTATTGCATTCTGTGTTGTATTCTGCGATAGAATACAACGTCGAAAGTTCGAACAAATTTTCAAAAATTGACAGAAGTTCATTCACCCCTTTTGAACCACTTGAGACCAACAAATAATAATTGTTATTTTATAAAATTAAATGACATTAACAAAAATAAATTGTAAAAAAATGTAAACATTTATAGTTTATTTAAGGCTTAGTTGCAAAAAAATAATAAAAAATCCAAAGCTTTGCAACTTTTTTCTATTTTAGCCAATTGTTTTAAAATTATCAATTTTAACCATAATCGACCAATTCAATTTTAACCAATTCATGATTTTTGGTCAAAATTAGATTTTGTGTGATGATGTGGATGTCACATATATAATATGTAAGTGATACATCACTTAAAATTAATGAAATGAAATTAACCATGAATTAACTTCTTTTAACCTAAACAAATTTAAGAAAATAAAGAAAGAAAATTTCAGAAAACAAAATCACACGCAACAAAAACATGAACTTCAAATTATTTATCAATGGCGTCTCACTTTCTTCATCAACATTCGTCGCCAACTTTTCCACCACAAAACAATGAGTATGAGCTCATCCACTGCTCCACAACAAGGCTTCAAAATTGTTTTTATCTTTTTTATATAATTAGGGTTTGAGTATTGTAAAAGTGTTCTTCAATTTTTTGTATTCAAACTTTTTTTTTCTTTTGCATTTGTGTTTTTAATCTAATGACTTTGAAATTCATAAAAAATTTCTATTAAAATTTTGGATTTTATTTGCATGAGTGAACAAAACTTTATTTAATATTGCTTTGAATTTTTGCTGTGTTTTTTCTTAATTTTTTTTTCATTTGTTAATATATTAAAGTGGATTAATCCATTGTTAATTTGATTTGATTGATTTTTGGTGATGTATCATTCATACATTATATACGTGACATCCATATCACAATACATATAAACTAATTTTGACCAAAATCATGAATTGGCTAAAATTGAAAATAATTAGTTAACTGTGATTAAACTCGATAATTTTAAACAATTGGCTAAAATAGAAAAAAGCTGCAAAGCTTTGGGTTTTTTTTTTTTTTTCAATTAAGCCTTTATTTAACTACAATTGAATTAATTTTTAATATATTAATCCATTGATATAATTAAAATTTCACATGATCATTATGTTATCACTAACAAAAATTTATGTTGTAAGCTCAAACATGTATCGATTTATAAGGTCCAAATGTCGTAGATATATTAATTATTATCTATACTAATAACAATGATGGTAATAAAAGTTTTCCAAAAAAAAAGAAGAAGAAGAAGATAGTAAATAACAATAATAATAATTTACTTTTATAGAGAAATATTTCTTGCATTACAGATTACAAATACATACTTCTAATGTAAAATATTTATGTATAAACTTCTAACTTTATAAAACTTTAAACATTTATGCTTAAATACATAAATTTCAAAAAGTAGTAATTTTATTCTATTAAATTCTTTTATCACAAAATTTAGATTAAAATAAAAAGACGATTTAGAAAAAAAAAATCCATAAGTGTGTCAATATGAAAAAGTAAACTTTTTTTATGAAAAAGTAATTTTTCTATAATAGATTATATTATGTAGATGCATATAACTAAAAAAGTTTTAGCTTCAATTTTGTACAACTTATAGCTATTTAAATAAAATATAAGTATAATATATACATATATAAAAATTTTTTTCTTTTGTAATAATGCATTCCTTTTTATGAAAGATATTTTTTGTTTTTTTATTTTATACATTTTTTATTATGATATTTTATAACTTATCAAGAAAATCATGTATTTTTCATTTTCTTTATAATTATTTGACAAAACATTTTTAAGAAGGAAAATTACAAATTAATAAATTTTGTCAACATTTCTTTTCTTATATAGTATAGATTACTAATAGGGACTATTACCCAAATAGTAAAGGGCAAAAACACAAGATTATGCTTGGACGTAATTCAGAGGATTCTGGGAGAATGAGTTTGGACAAAATATTAGAAAATATAACTTATGTATAGGTGCATATTGAGACAATATAATCAATAAATAACATGTATTAAAATAAAAAAAAATAGTAGAACGATAAACCATCTCCATATATAAATAGTAACAAAATGATTTCTTAATATTTTCCCAAAATAGTAATTTCTCGCTAAAAGTCAATATTTCAATTTTTTTATTTTAATTTTTTTTCACAACTATGTTTTTTCTTTTTTTCTTTTTTCATATGTGAAATTCCTATAAATGTGGGATGTTTGTCTGTTTCTTATTCTCTCTCTAGTCACACCTACCATAATTAGGAGATTTTAATTAAGTGTTGGTCTCTTGTGAGACCGTCTCACATGCGACGAGATTCAAGTATGTTTTTTTACAGGTATAAGTATATATTTTTCAACTATAGATGTGTATTTTATAAGTATGTTTTTTACAATATAAACATGAGTTATTCAAGTATGTTTTTTACAATATAAACATGAGTTATTCAAGTATGTTTTTTTACAATCATAAGTATCCCTTTTTCGGTTCTAAGTGTAACCGTCGCACGGTGCGACGGTTGCACATGAGTTTTTATGTTTAATTAAACTATATTTTATTTCTAACATGTCATAACTATAGAAAAATATTGATTAATGGTTGTTATTGTATCTATTTTAATTTCAAAAATTTGAATCATGTCTATGAGTTATAACATTTTGTGTATATTTCAATTAATTTTTTTATTCTAATAGGTCATGATTATTGGAAAACGCGGAATGTTATTACATTCATGATTCATCTTAATTCGAAAATTCCATTTTCTTTTGTTTTTTTGTTTTTGTTTCTTTTTCTTTCGTCCTCATCTATATTTTTCATAAAAACAATTCTCAACATATCAATCAACTAAAATTTTCAAAATATTTACAACATGGTCTCATTTATATATATAATTGTTCAAAAATATTTAAGGTATTTATTTGTACATAAAAGTTTCTTGATTTTTTGTTTTGTTTTTCTTTTTGTTTTTTTTGTAAATGAGATATGTATTTTTCATAACAATTGGAAATTTCTTAAAATGTGGAATGCTAGTTTGTTTGTAAATTCATTAATTAAATTGGTATAAATAAACAAATAAATCGAAAATATAAACCATAATCCCATTATTACATGGCACCATTTAAAAAAAAAAAAGATTGCATTGCACTAAATGTTTCAATCGGATTTCATAAATTTGGAATACATTATTTCTTAACCAAATATTGTTTTAATATGAAAATAAATCTTAAAAATCTTTATCCAAATTTTTTTTTTCCAATTTAGAAAATTGAATCTATAAATACTCCATCATTAAAAGTACGTTCTCCACTTTTTTCATATTGTTTACATTATTCATTTTCTTAATTTATTAATTATTCATGTGATGTTTCATGTTCAACGCTTATGAGGTAATAGTATTTCATAAAATTTATTATCACGTCGATTATCAATTAGAAAATTTTTTCTTCAATTGTTTGATGGTTGCGATGACTCAAATTGTTGAATTTGGATTTCAATTGAATGAAATGTGTCAATTCTTTGAGTGCAATCGACAACAGTTAAATTATGTGTTATTGTCTTTTGAAAGCTCTTACTTTGCTATCTATATTTTTTTTCTTATACAACAATCAAATACTTAGAGGCACAATTTTTTGTTGGTAAGCATTTTATGTATATATGTTTCAAATTGATTGAATTGACTTATTTTAACAGTGTGGAATCAAATTTGGGATGCCTTGAATTTTACTGTTGTGTTTCAATATGTGGACTATTTTTCTTATTTTGTTGACCATGTTATTTGTTTATTTGTGGATCAACTATAATTTTCATTGAATGATTTTATTTTATTAGTCATTGGGATTAATGTTTGTAAAGAGCAACAATGGAAGTGTGAAACCATTAGAAGTCTTACCTTCCAACTAAATGAAGACTTGGATTTCATTTGTTATTATTATTATTTTTTTGTATTATTTCTTACTATATTTCTTAATTTTGTATCATCTTTACTAATTCATTAATATAATTGCTTTCTATATTAATGTATCTTCAGCAAGAAACCGTACGGTTGGGTCCTAGTGGAATATCAATTTCTATTCCTCCTTTGATTTTCTTTATTGAAATATCAATTTCAAATTAATGGGTCTTAGTAAAATATTATATTAATGATGTTTTAAGCGCTATTAGACTAATGATTTGGATTATATTGGGTACACATGCACTAACGGCTAGAAAAACATATTAGTATAATATTTTTCTTAACAATATATCTATATATAAAAACAAATTCATTACATATATATGTAAAGTTGATTTTTTTTTTAATAAAAATATTTTTTTTTTGAACCAAAAGAGTGTCATTAATAATAAAAAGATTTAGATAAACATAGAAATATCAAAGCAATTTAATTCTATAGAATCAATTCTATATATATGTAGATTTTTTAAACTATAGATATATTCAAATCTTGATTATTATGAAAATATCATAATATCAAAATTTGATTTCACCCTTTTGAATCGATTATTTAATAAAAATATATAGAGTTATAGAAATATCAAATAAAATTATTTGAATTCCATAAATCCATATATATATATATATATATATATATATAGTTTGATTTGTTTTTTATTATAATCTCATTCAAATATTGATAGTTATAATGAGTCTATGACAATATCATAATTTGATTTGATTTGATATTTTTCTAATTTACCTCTACAATTTATGACCAAATTTTAAGAATATAAATAGATTATTTATATTACATAATGATTGAATATATTATTAGTCCATTTCTTATTTAGGAATATATTATTAGCTTTTAAACAATAAAAAGGGTACATTTTGAAACATATTGCAACAAATTATGCTACACATTTTAATTTGATATTTTTAATGTTAATTTTCAATCATAAATTAATTACCTATGCAACTTTGATAAGTAATCTAACAATTAAGGGCTCGTTTGGTTTGGAGGATGGGTTTATAGCATATTAGCTAAAAATGTGATAATTTACTGTTTATCAAAGACAAAATAACACTTTTTTTTATGTTTGGTATGTTGGTTTAGGTTAGGTTATTTATAAATTTTGTGTTTGATTTGAATGGTTAGATATTTTTTAGATTGGGTTAGCTTATAATCCTTTGTTTGGTTTGTAGGTTAGTTAAGAAAAAAATGTGAAGTGCCCAAAATACCCCTCATTAAATGAATTATGCAACAAGACTAGTTTTAATATTAATTTCTTTAAAGGCAAAATTATATAATTTAATTTCCCAAAATTTAATTATATATATATATATATATTAAAAGATTAAAAAATAATTTAATATATAATTTAATTTTCGAAAATTTAATAATTTAATATTTTAAAAGATTAAAAAATAATTTAACATATATAATTTAATATCCCAAAAGTTAATAATTTAGTAATTTAAAAGATTAAAAAATAATTTAATATATATAATTTAATTTTCGAAAATTTAATAATTTAATATATTAAAAGATTAAAAAATAATTTAACATATATAATTTTATATCCCAAAAGTAATAATTTAGTAATTTAAAAGATTAAAAAATAATTATATATATATATATATATATATATATATATAATTTGGATATCTACAAGTCATTTTCATTCAAAATGACGATGGCATTGGTTAGTAATTATGATGAACTTTAGGGGGTTATTTGTCATTTTATTTTGAACAGTAAGTGCAAATGAGTCTTTTAATTGTGTTGTTACCGTTGATGATTGAAGTGAGTTTACAAACCCACCAAATTGGTGGGTCTATTAACCTTCCTTTTATCCGGACTTATCCCACTCAAAACACCGGGCCCAAATAATAAAATAAGAAGAAAACCCCCGAACCAAACGGGGGTTTAGGTTGGTTAATAATCCGAAACTAACCTAAACCCCAAACCAAACGAGGCCTAAGGACTCTTGTGCCCCCAAACCTGCTTCGTCTGACCCCAACCCACATTCCATTTATATATATATTTTATTTTTATTAGGACAAATCTTCTTCCTCTTTTTCCGTCTCCTTCTTCTTCTCAAAGGGGGTTTTTTTAGGATGATTAATTAATGGTGGCGGTTTTTCTGGAGTTTCTCCATTGCTAATGCTGAGAAAATCTAGATTTTCTTGCTGAGTCTGTAGGAAGAGATGACTTGAAAAACTGCTCAAGTTTAAACTTATTTCTTAGTTTTTGTTATAAAAGTCAGGTTTAATTTAGATTAGAAGATTTGTTCTTGTGTAGTGATTTTAGCTAGAAAATTTGTTCTTTTCTTCTTCTCCACCATGGATGCACTCTCACATTCTTCTTCTTAGTTTTATTCATATGGTATCATCTTATTATTCGTACACAACCATCAAAATCACCTAATTTTACATTATGTGTGGTTTTTAAGATTTTAATTTAATAGTTATTGATTGAATAATATGAATTTGCAGAAATTTTGGGGAAGAAGATAAAATTCGTGTATTTGAAGTTTTAAGATTTTAAATTCACTTTACAGAACATTCATATTTACAATTATTCAAATAAAGTAAATTTTAATTTCTTCGAGTAACAAGAACTCTCACCAATATGAGATATGTACCAGGTCTCAAAAGGAATTTGAGATCCGTTATTTATTGGGGTATAAGTTTCAATTTGAAGCAAGTATACTGAAAGTGTCTAAGGGATCTCTTATGGTAATGAAAGTGCTTAAAATGAATGAGTTATACTTTCTACAAAGGACTACTCTCACTGAAGAAGCCTCAGTTGCAAAAGAAAAAGATAATACTCTTCTGTAGCACAAGTAATTAGTTTTGGGAATGACTGAGAGACTAAGATTCACCATTGGAAAACACACACTCAATGTGTGTTTGATTATGTCCATTAATCTTTGAGGGTCTACTAGAATTCAAACTAAGAATGGTGGAAAGTACTTCATATCTATAATAGATGACTACTCTAGGAAGGTGTGAATCTCAATTTTGAAATGTAAAAGTAACACGTTCAGTAAGTTTAAAGAATGGTTTTTAAAGGTGGAAAGTGTCACTAGAAAGAAGTTAAAGCGTCTCAGAACAAGCAATGGATTAGAGTACTTGTCATATGCGTTCACAAGTTTTTGCAAAGAAAGGGGTATAACAAGACACAAGGTTATTGTAGGGACTCATCAATAGAATGACTTGGTAGAAAGAATGAATCAGTCTCTATTGAAAAGGGTTAGGTGTATGATAACTAGCTCAGGGATTTCAAAGAGTTATGAAGAGAAGCTGTAAACATTGATGCTTATCTAATTAACAAAAGTCCTTCAACAACATTAAACTTTTAAACTCCACAAGAAATATGGAATAGTTCACCTATAGACTATCGCGTTTCCTTTTTCTTATTGTGGCAGAAGGTTTAAGTGTCTTAGTTAACAGAGCAGTGGAAATTGGTATTCTGGAAGCACCAAAGATTGGCAAAGATAAGGTAATCATCTCTCACCGACAGTATGCAGATGACTCCGTTTTTTGAGCTCAGGGAATTTGGAGAATATCAAAGCCAAGAAATACATTTAGAGGAATTTTGAACTTTTGTTGGGGTTGAAGGTCAATTTCAATAAATGTAAGAGGGTGCATGAAATGGTGGAGGAGTTGGGGTGCTCCGTTTCACAGTTACCTTTCTCATATCTTGGTCTTAAGGTGGGATTAAATTATAAGAAACACTCTTCTTAGGAGAATCTGATACAAAAAATAAAACAAAGGCTTGCAAGGTGGAATAGTAAGCATATCTCGATGGAGGGAAGAGTTACTCTTATTCAGTCTGATCTTTCCACGATATTGATCTACTGCTTGTCTTTCTATATTTTACCCAAAACCACTATTTGTGAGCTTGTTTGAATTCAAAGACAATTTTTTTGTGGAGAGGAAAAGAGGATAATAGTAAAATTCCTTGGGTGAGTTGGAATGTGGTGTGCAAAGATAAGCAGGAGGAGGGTTGGGGATTAGGGATTTGAGTATTTTTAATCGGGCATTGGTAGGGAAGTGGGTTTGGAGGTTTCTTAGTGAACCAGAGAGACTTTGGATGAGGGTGTTTTGTTCAAAATATAGGTTATTTAACTTTAGTTTGCAAAAGGAAGCTTTGGTGAGTGATATGGGGCAGTGGGTTGAGGGTATTTGGGTGCAGGAATGGAGATGGAGGAGCAGCCTTACAAAAAAGAGAAATTGACCTTTTAAATAATTTGTTTTTATTGTTGAGCAAGTGCAAATTAACATAAGAAAGGGAGGACATTTGGAGATCCAAATTCGTGGCAAATGGTGTATATTCCACGAAAATAACGTATTAAAGGTTGGTGAGGGCAAATAACATGGTCGGAGTAAGGAGGCAAGAAGATAAGGCTTACAAGAAATTGTGGGGAGCTATGCACCAAGAAGAGTTCCAACCATTGTTTGGAAGGTTTTGAAAAAAAAAAGAGTGGCGACAAAAGATAACTTGAAAAAGAGGGGAATTGCTCTTAGCAAGAAAGACTCAAAATGCATCATGTGTGGAGAGGAGGAAAATATTATTCATCTCTTCTTTAAGTATAAGTCTGCTATCAATTAGTGGAGTGAATGTCATAGTTGGTTGAAAGTTTATATGGTTTCCCATGTTGATCTTAGTATACACTTTCTTCAACATTGTGATATTCTTGGAAGGAGGAAACAAGCAAAAAATAACGGCTATAATTTGGGTTGGGATGGTTTGGTATATTTGGAAGATTTGAAATGAAATTATTTTTAAGGGATGGATGGTTGATTTCATCAGGGTGGTTGAGGATATAAATATTATAATATGGTCTTAGGTTTTTTTAGAGGAAAGAAACTTAAGAGATGTACCTATTACAAGTTGGCTAGTAGATCCTAGAGCATCTTTGAAGTATAAAATCCTCATAAGTTCCGTATAATTTATGTGATGTAAGGGTTTGAGTATCCCCTGTACCCATGGATTAATGAAACCTTTTCTTTTACTGATTAAAAAAAAAAGCAGAGATGTTACATTCAATGAGAGTATAATGTCTCTAAAGGAGTCAAATACCACTGTAAGGAACTAACTAGAGGAATGCTTAAAATCAGCATCAAGAAGATGATGAAGACAGGGATTAGAGTTTAGATTCAAGTGAAGATACAAACTAAGTCAAGGAGCCGTTTAGCACCTAGCCAGCACTGCTTAGGCCTTCTCCAACGCGGATGCAACTCTCCAACTCAAACTCAAATTTTGAGTTTTGACAACTCCAACCCAGCCACAATTGTTAACTAAAATTAGCCACTGTGAACAGTAAGTGGTAGATTTGCCACTTACTGTTCACAACTCAATTTTTTTTTAATTTTCTTTTATAATAATTTTCACTCATTTGATATTAATACACATATACTATATAATATTTTACTATGTAGATGCGTATTAGACGAACTTTGAGATATCTTGATCGAATATTTTTGAAAAATAGTGTAATTATTAAATATAAGCACAAATTAATAATAATAGAAATATAATTGGAATATCATACAATATTTAATGCAAATTACAATGAAAGTTACTAAAACACATAAGCATTACAATATGTTAAATTTAAACTAATATTACACGTCATGCTAAATTTACTAGAACAAAAACATAAACGAAATGCATTTAAACTCCATATATAATATGGATTTTAGTAGTCCGGTAGACCACTTCTAGATCCTCCAATATCATTAAAATATTCTCCATAAGTATTGGAGGAATTTTCAGGTTGAGATTGATTCATAATTTTAAGTTGCTCATTCTGCCACCATGAACGTCTAACCGGATCAGAAATGTCCTCCAAATTCATGCTCATTATTTTATCTGCCCTTTTTTGCATTTATCTGCCCTGTTTCGTTTCAACTCTTCTAAAATAAGCTCTTGACGTGCGTTTGATTCAGCCATTAAATTCAGATACCTTTCATTTGCTTTTTCCATGGATTCAATAACACGAGATGAATCTTCTCCTTTTTTCCATTTTAGTTTAGCCTTTTTCACTCCCTCGGGTCGCATTTGCAATGATGGAGAACTATCATTTTCATCACTCAAGTTTATATTGAATTGAGTTATTCCTGGAGAAGAGAGAGCAGGAGAATCTGACATTGATGCTTCTGATTGTGATGAATAATTAACGCGTCTCCGATTGTGATTATTTCCTAAATCCACAAAATTTTTCATAGTGTTGAACACATGATCAAACTTAAATCTCTTCTTATACTTTGGATCTTGCATCAGCAAGATCTTTGCTCTGCACATCTGCATAATTTAGAATATGAAAGTTAATACTGAATGTTTTTATTTTTGACTTTACGTAAATAAATAAAATAAGAACATCAACTTACAATATCTTCATTTGAAGCTCCACTTGGATTCGAGTGTTGGATTTGTGCCACACATCCATTCAACTTTGTGACTGCACTTTTGATAACAGTAACACAATCACGCAAAGACTTTGTGTTTCGACATTCAATGACATTGTTTGGTAGTGTAGAATTGTATTTCGTTTCTACACGTGACCAAAAAGTATTTCCAGATTGATTTGCACCTACAATTGGATCTTGGGAGACATCAACAAACACATCACAAAGATGTATATTTTCATCAACAAAATAAGAGGCTTTTCGAAAGGCCATTGTAGAATTGATAGGCTCGAAATGAGATTTGAGAAACAAATGAATTCAAAAGATGTAGTTACTTCAAGTGTGAATTTTTGGTTGAAATGAATGGTCATTTTATAGATGAGATAGTTCTTATTCTCATTTGTGTAAAACAACATCCAACGGTTGAGATCAAAAGATTAAAACAACTATCAACGGCTACGAATGAAGGCACTTGGATTGTGTTTTTCTACCCACTCACCACTTTCCAAATGATATGAACGATTGAGATCAAAAGATTAAAACAACTATCAACGGCTACGAATGAAGGCACTTGGATTGTGCTTTTTTACCCACTCACCACTTTCCAAATGATATGAACGGTTGAGATCAAAAGATTAAAACAACTATCAACGGCTACGAATGAAGGCACTTGGATTATGCTTTTTTACCCACTCACCACTTTCCAAATGATATGAACGGTTGGATCAAAAGATTAAAACAACTATCAATGGCTACGAATGAAGGCACTTGAATTGTGCTTTACATGAACAATTATATAATCAACATTGTTTGCGATCATTCCTCACTCCATCACCTCACCAAGTCTTATCTTATTACTTTGTTATTTCTCACTTCATTTACTTTTCAAAGATGAATCCCAATTTTACAAGTCCTTCTCATTTATTTTCTTCTTCTTCAGATGATGATGAAGGTCAGTATGAGTTGATGATACTCGATCTTCATAAGAAAAATCAAATGATTTGTGAAAGAGCAATGGCCAATAACAGGGTACTTTGTGAGTGGCTAACAAATTCAAATGTTGAGTCTTCTCATGGAGGCTCGATTGTTGGGCATAGAGTAGTACATTGTGATCGAGAGGTGCAGCTAAAAATCTTTTTGATGATTATTTTGCTGAAAATCCAACGTACAATGAATCGATGTTTCGTTGTCGGTTCCGCATGTCTAGAAGTTTATTTCTTCGAATTACTGATGTTGTTATGAATCATGATCATTATTTCACACAAAAAAGAGATGCACTTGGTAGACTTGGTTTGTCTACACTTCAAAAGGTTACAACGACATTTTGAGTTCTAGCATATGCAGTTGCAGCCGATGCAACTGATGAATACATAAAAATTGGAGAGTACTGCAATTGAATGTGTAAAACGATTTTGTTGTGCTATTGTGGAGATATTTTCAGAGAAATATTTAAGATCGCTGACTGCCGATGATATTGCTAGGCTACTTCTTATAGGTGAGCAACATGGGTTTCCCGGAATGTTAGGTAGCCTTGATTGTATGCATTGGACGTGGAAAAATTGTCCTACAGCGTGGGCTGGACAATATGCAGGCCGTAGTGGTTCTCCAACCATCATTTTTGAAGCTGTTGCTAATTACGATATTTGGATATGGCATGCATACTTTGGTATGCCAGGATCTAATAATTATATCAATGTGTTGGGGAGGTCCCATATTTTTTCAAATCTTGCTAGGGGTATTACTCCTCCTACACATTATGTTATATAAGGAGAAGAATACAACACGGGGTATTATCTAGTAGATGGTATATACCCCAAATGGTCGACTCTTGTGCAAAGTATTCGTGATCCACATGGTCCAAAGAAAAGACATTTTGCAACCATGCAAGAAGCTTGTAGAAAAGATGTGGAACGTGCATTTGGAGTTCTTCAGAGTCGATTTGCAATTGTAGCAAATCCTGCTCGCTTTTGGATGACAAATGACTTGCACGACATAATCACTGCATGCATTATAATGCATAATATGATAATCGAGGATGAACGGGATCTCAATGCTCCGATTGTAGAAACGAGAGATGTGGCAACTCCAGAGGTAGAAATGATAAGTAAAGAAAACTCTACATTTCAAGATTTTCTTCGTCGGCATAGAAAAATTAGAGATGCAGATGCTCATTACAAACTTCGAAATGCATTGATCGAACATCTTTGGGAAAAATGGTCTAATTCGGAATGTTAGTGATAATCATTATATAATTTATATTTTTCTGTCATTATGTAATTTATTTGCATTGTATTGTATGACTAGATCTTTTCATTAGTATATTAATATGTATTTGTGATGAATTTTATAATATAAGTTTGGTATTTTTTTAATAAGATTTATAGTTTATAACTATCTATTTATAATTGAAATCAATTAAGTTAATTTTTTTTATGAGCTTAATACACAAATATTTGATATTAAAGAAAATTAAAAAACAAATTAAAAGTATAGAGAATATTCCAATTTGAGTTTGAAGGGTTGGAGATGGTGGCAAATTTGGTGGCAAAAATAAGATTTGAGTTTGTGGGTTGGAGATGGCCTTAGGCGGCCACCTATACCTATTTTTAGAACACTGATATGTTATACCTCTATTCGTTTTAATAATTTCAACATTTCTTAATTTAATGTTTTGTTTTGTTAAATTTATATTAAATTCCCTATAAGTTTGTTAAGTTTTAGAAGTTTGAGTTACTAATTACTCTAAGGTTAGTTTTAATTTATTTTCCTATGATTAGATAATGAAGAAGACGAGACTTACGAGATGTAGACCTTGCATTTATTAGGAGTGTTATATAGAATTCTTTTGTAAATATTTTTTATCCTACATTGGTTATGTACAAGGATAAAAATATCGGTACTTGTGGATATATCGGTACCTTAATTTTACGGATATATCGACGGATATATCGATGGATATATCGATATCGGTGGATATATCGGTTTTTGCGCAAAAATTTAAAAAAAATTGAAAAATATATCTAGTACTTTATATAATATTATAAGTAACATTAATACATATATTGAACTTAAATTTCAAATAAAAAGTTATGTTTACAACAAATTTAGAGATAAACTATTATATAAACGTTGTCTCTTATAATAACATTTTCGTCACTGGTTATGATAACATGATAAATTTTGAATTCAAATACATATTTCATTGTTTAACACACTAGCCATGATTAGTGTTGTTCAACCGGTTCGAAAAACCGGAACCGGATCGGTTCGAACCGGCCGGTCAACGGTTCCGGGAACCGTTGACCCGGTTCCGGTTCAAACCGAAATCGGGAACCGGCCGGTCCCGGTTCGGTTTCGGTTCCAATATTTCCAAACCGGCGAATCGGCGGTTTAACCGGCGGTTCCAACCGTCGGTTAAACCGCCGGTTTTTCTTTTTCTTTTAGTTTTGGATGCCACGTGTACAGCTAGGATTAAAGAGCCGTTTTTTGATCAACGACTTAGATTAAATAACTGTTTGAAAAAGTAGCCGTTGGATGATCGAACTGGCGGTTCGAACCACCGGTTCGGATTTGAATTTTGATCCTACGGTCGTGATCAATCGACAGTTGGAGATGGACGGCCAAGATCATTCGAACCGGTGGTTCGAACCGGAACCGAATCGGCGGTTCGAACCGCCCGATTCCAATTTTTTTTTTTGAATTTTCAATTCCACATCTATAAATACCCCCATTCCATCCCTCAATTTCTACACCAATTTGATTCAATCACTCTCTCAATTCTATTCTCTTAAGCTCACAAATTCAAGTTTCAATTCTACTTCAATTCATTCTTTATTTTTGTAGTTCTTCAATTTCCAAATTTATTTCAATTCTCTTTCATTTCAAATCCAAAAAAAAAATGTCTCGAAGAGGTTCTTCTTCCGCCGGTTCTTCACGTGGAAAAGGAAAGAGTCCAATGTCGATGCTGCCACCACAATCTCTTCACGACGATGACGACAATGATTATATTGATTCGTATCAATATAATCAAGAGGATTTGGAGGAGACTCTAGGCCCTAATACCGTCGCCGCCTTTGCTGAAGTCGAAGAAAAAGTAAAGGCGACAAGAGATACACAAGAAAGTGGTAATACTCGAAACACTACCTCTCGTGATCCTTCTACTCTTCGTTCGGATATTTTCTCTGTTCACTTTAAAAAGGAGAAAGTGTCGAATAGCAACGTTGACTACGTAGTCACGTGCAACCATTGTGCAAAACCGTACAAATTCAAGCACGGAGGAGGCTATGGGACATTCACCAACCATATCTTGAAGAAGCATCCCGACAAGGTGGGCATCGAACGAGGGCAAACGCAACTTCGAGGATTTACCGGTTCTTCGACGCAACCGGAAGGTATGGATTCTCTAACTTTTAAATTTAGTCAATTAAATAATAGGAAAGACGTGGTAGCATTGATTGCCGAGAAACATCTTCCATTTAATTTTCCTACCGATGATGCTTATGAAAAATACACTAGCAATTTTTTACAACCAGCATGTAGAAAAATAAGTAGAAACACCGTAACTAGGGATATAGAAAAAATGGTAGGAGAACATAAATTGAAATTAATTGAAGATCTAAAAAAATTAAAACAAAAAGTTTCTATATGTAGTGATGTTTGGAAGGATCCATATAAAAAGAACCATTATATGGGTATTACTTGTCATTGGATAGATGATGCATGGATTGTTCAAAAACGTTTAATTGCATACATTGATTTTAATGAAAAACATTCGGCTTTAAACATTGCTAAAAAAATTAGACATGTATTAAATGATTATGGTATATTAAGAAAAATATTTTCCATGGGATTTGATAATGCTAGTGGTAATACCGCTAGTTTACCTTACTTGATTGATTTTTGTCAACCTCCAATTGGAGGAAATTTTTTTCATATTCGTTATATGTGTCATTGCATAAATTTATGTGTTCAAGATGGATTAGAAGAATTAGATAGATTTATTAAACCTATTAAAGATGCTATTTATGAAATTGCTAACTCTACGGTCTATCATAAAAAATGGGCTAGGTTTTGTAAGAGACATGGTTTAGAAGTTAAAAAATTTGTAATGGATGTTAAACATCGTTGGAATTCTACCTATTATATGCTTCAAGATTCGTATGAATATAGGTCTATGCTTTGTCAATTTTATATAGAAAATCCACATGATGATGTAGTTTTATTTGAAAATTCATGGGATGCATGTTTAAATTTAATTCAACTTTTAAAAAATTTTGAAGAAGCAACTAGAGAACCAAGTGGATGTTATTATCCTACTTCTCCCTTAGCTATAGATCATTGTGTGAAAATTGCTCTAATTTTAAATGAATATTCAACTTGTGATTATTTAGGTAACACTTGCTTAGTAATGAAAACAAAATGGTTAAAATATTTTCATGAAATTCCGAATATATTTTTATGTGCCAAGTTATTAGATCCTAGGCTTAGAGAAGATGGCTTGGAAGAATTGCTAAACATGTATTATAATGCATTGGCCAAAATAAAAAAATAAAAATCAAAAATCAAAAACCGAACCGCCGGTTTCGGTTTAACCGGCGGGTCGGAACCGAAACCGCAACCGGAACCATCCCGGTTCGGTTCCGGTTCCATGGTGCCGGTTTCCCGAACCGCCGGTTCGGAACCGGAACCGGCGGTTTTCTGAACCGTGAACAACACTAGCCATGATAATTTATGATAGGAACCTAAATTCAAATACTTTACTAAATATAAGTTTACTAATTATTTAATTAAAACTATTAGTTGAATTCAAATACGTATTTCATTGTTTAACACACTAGCCTAATTAATTTATGAGAGGAACCTAAATTCAAATAATTTACTAAATATAAGTTTACTAATTATTTAATTAAAAATATAGTTGAATTCAAATATGTATTTCATTGTTTAACACACTAGCCTAATTAATTTACCATTAAAGAAAAAATTCAAAAAAATAAAAAAAAATTCAAAAACACCATCGACCGATATATCACCGATATATCGACGATATCCCACAAAAATGATGCACTATTTACCGAAAATGATATTATACCGATATATCTCCGATATTTTGATGAATTTTTTTGTCACCCCGTTTTTATTTTGATGTCTCAAAAATCTCGATATTTCGGCGATATATCGCCGAAATATCGTGATTTTTTCATCCATGGTTATGTACGACCATATGAGTCTTGTTGTATTAGTATATATACCTTCCCTTATATATGAATAAAATATTTTTCTCTATTCTTTTCATGGTATCCAAAGCCAAAATCAGCTTATGTCATAAAGGCTAGCTTCCACTACACCGACCACTGCTAATGAGCACAGATGCTAGCTTGCCTCACAGTCACCTACTACTTCCACTGCACCGACCACTGCTTTCTACTCAACACACTCAGGTACCCGTGGTTTGACCCAAATTACTAAACAGAAGCCATGATAATACTAGCTGTCACCGACAACACTAAGAGCATCTCCAGTGGATAAACCCAAAAAAAGAAGGTTTTTCTGTGCCACATCACTACCACCTCAAAAGTAAAAAAAAACATCTACCTTTAAATAAATACCTTACTAACCATTCTACCTAAAAAATAACTATTCATAGGTCTCATTCTCAAATCACTCCTATATCTATTATATTTTTATTAGTCTACCATCTCTATTTATAATTTTATTCGATAATAAATAAAAATTCATAATAATTTAATTGATTTAAATAATTTTTTAAATTTTAAATATTTATTCAATTTAGTAAACTATTAAATAAAATTGGATAATAAATTATCAAATTTATTGGAAATGAATAAAGTGCGTAATACAGTAATGAGCAAAAAAAAGGGAACAATACATTAATAAAAATATTATAAAATTACCAAATATAAGTCGAAAGCTAAATTAATATTTAGCTAATTATTGCCAAATCGTGCCCAAATGTGCTCAATCAAATCGGCTCGAAGTTGATGATGTTTCTCTCTATCATGTAGTTGAGAATTCCTTATGAGGTACTCGTCGAATGCTCTAACGGGACTTTGAATTACTTATGGAGCATTGTCGGCAGTTGTAGTACCATCAGACCAATTGGATGCTGAATCTCCTTCATTCTCGACTATCATGTTGTGTAAAATAATGCAAGCATACATGATATCCTATAAATTATTCTTGTACCAGAAACAACTTGGACCTTTAATCATTGCCCAACGAGCTTGAAGCACTCCAAAAACCCATTCAACATCCTTTCTAGTTGTCTCCTGCATTTGCTTGAACTTCATTCTCTTTGGATCTTGAGGACATTGAAAGCTCTTGACAAAGGTTGCCCACTCCAGATAGATTCCATCTGTAAGATAGTATCCTTGCTTATATTGCGTACCATTTATTGTAAAATTAACAGGTGGAGCTCATCATTGTAAAACATCATTGAATAAATCAGATTGGTTGAGCACGTTAATATCGTTATTTGACCCTGCAACTCCAAAATAAGCATGTCATGTCCATAAATTTGCGGATGCAATCGCTTCAAGCATAATTGTTGGGACGCCGTGATCACCTCTTGTAAAGTGACCTTTCCAGACGATTGGACAATTATTCCATTCCCAATGCATACAATCAAGGTTGCTCAACATCCCGGGAAATCATGCCTCATTTCATGCATTTGTAACAAGTGTTGACAGTCAGAAGTAGTAGGCTTTCTCAAGTAATATTTGTTGAAAACTTTAATCACACATCAGCAAAAATTAAATAAACACTCAATGACAGTTGTTTCTACAACTCATAGGTACTCATTGTAATGATCGGCAGGTCCACTATATGCTAGTTGGCATATGACCACAGTGCATTTCTGTAGTGGTGAGAAACCTTTTCTTCCAGCCGCATCGAACCTCCAATGAAAATATTCATCGTGAGACTCCAACGCATTAACAATGCGCAAAAATAAATCTCTATCCATTCGAAATCATCGTCGAAACACATCATTGCCGAATGTTGGATTTTCAGAGAAGTAATCACTGAAAAGCCTAGCGTGTCCACCCTCACGATCTCGTTCTATATATGTTCTTCATTTTTTGGTTACACCAGAAGAACTCTGTGGTACGTTGAGTAGTGCTCGTTGTTGTTGTAGTAAAGCCAAATACTCTTTCTCGGATGTGTCATCCATTATGAATTTGATGAGACTGTCACTGTCGCTTTCATCGAAGAACAAGTGCGAAGATGAAGACATATTCAATAATTTGGAAATATATGAGAATGAGTGAAGAGGAGACAGAATTTTTGTAGTTGTAATTCTGAATGTGAGCAACTGGAATATATAATGTGATTTGCAACGACTAGTTTTTGCAATGGCTAGTTTTCCAACGTCTCTTTTTCTAACGGTTAGTTTGTGCAATGACTAGTTTTCCAAGGGCTACTTTTCTATCAACTATTTTTTGCAACGACTAGTTTTCCAACGACTATTGTTCCCAACGGCTAGTTTTCCCAACGGCTATTTTATAATGACAAACATATTCATTACATAAAAATAAAATATTACATAGGTTGATTAAAGAAAGCTACAACACTCACAATGAAAGCAACGAGAAATAAAATTACATAATTATAATAATGAGAAAAATTACAAGCCCCACTTGTTCTGAATCTGTTCGCACACGTGGAGGTGTATACGTAATTGTTCAGGTGTCATCTTTGATGTATCCCTCATGAGAATTTTGTACTCACGGGATCTAGCTAGACTTTCCAACGCCGATAGCTTTTGAGTGTTATATTTCTCTATGCCAGTTATCTTTTCATCAATCTTATCTCGGCTTTGTTCAGCTTCGTTTGATTTTCCTTTACCCTTCACCATTCTCTTCGCCGCCTTTTACCCCATTGGACGAGTGGGCACTGTATTAGTATCTTCACTAGCACTCACATCAGTGTTGGAAGATGAATTATATACTCCAGACATAGAAATCTTTGTCTTTTTTGTACTACAAACTTCATCATCTGGATCAGCAAATTTGGGACTGTCTTTCAGAATCCTCCAGGATCCCAAATGCTTAAATCCACTCTTCTCATGCTCTTGTTTATACACTTTATGTGCCTTTTCCAAGATATCTGTGTCACTTTCACCATTCCCCCAATTCTTCTTTTGTTGTCTATAGATTGCAAAGAACCACTTCACTTTTCGTTGAAGGGTATAAAAATGTAACTTTAATACAAGCCATATTTTGAAGGGCTTGTTGGCTGGACGATTATTGTTATATGCATCAGCAATCCGAATCCACATATATTGCAACTTTTGAGCATTGTCTATCACAGAATCAATGCTAATATCGAGCCAGCACCTACAAAAAAGCTCATTCTCTTCTGAAGAATACTCTATCTTTCGAGTTGCCTTGGAAGTGTTTACTTCTTCCGCACTTGACAGATCGGGAGCGAGGTTGATATTATCTAGGCCTATCGGAGAGCATTGTGGTGAGTATGGAGATGATCTTTGTGAATTTGGAGTTGGGGTCTCCATGTCTGTGTCGGATCCATCTATATTGAATCTTCGAGTGGAATTTGAGCCCGTAGTTAGAGGAAATCCATATGGTGGAGGTGGCATGAAAGGGAATTGAGATGGATACATATAATACGGTGCTCTAGGAGTATTCATCGGATTGGGTGGAAAATTGCCAACATCTGTGAAATTTGATGGTGGTATAGGGAAATTTTATGATTGGAACCTAACATCTTGAGGACGGATGTTGAAATTTTGGGGCCAAGTATTGTTATTTTGGGAAGAAGTGTTTTCTTCGGAAGTGGAAGAATTAAACCAATTCACCCAAGAATCTTTATCTATCCTATTTTGGTGATATTTGGGGATTATAGATGAATTGATAATGGGAAAGAAGTGATAGAAAAATGATGAATTAAATTATGTATTTATAGTGGAAATTTTTTGGATTTTGAAAAACAAATAAAAAAATAGCCGTTGATACAATGACTAGTTTAAAACGGCTATAATATTATTTCAATCATCATTTAACATTTAATTAAATAAAAAAATAGTGCAAAAATGGGAAAGACTAGTTTAAAAAAAAGTAAAATAATTAAAAAAAGCCTGCAAATTGGGAACGGCTAGTTGCCAAAAAAATGCAAAATAATTTTAAAAAATAAAATAAAATTCAAACATGGCCCACTTCTCCCCACTTTTTTCTCCTTCCTGGGTAGAGATTTCTCTACTCATTTTCTTCTCTTCTACCTAAACCTCTCTCCCATCAATCTCTACCCAACCCCAAGATTTTAGTTCCTCCTCCACGTCACCTTCTACCCAACCATTGGGGATGCCCTAAGCTATGCAGCTGTCTCCCAAACGTCAGGTTATGCAACCTATTCAGTCAACGGGCACCCATCCCAATCTTGAGAAATGTCAATTATGCGGCAAATGGGGCACTCTGCTCGTCATTGCCATTCGTTTTATCATACACCAGTGAACCAGTCTCATGGCCGATCGATATATGTGTCACCATCTGCACATGCTGCTGTCTCTACTCCGATGGCTTTCGACTGGATTCTTGATTTTGAAGCCTCTCACTATATCACAATCGACTTGGTCAATTATCGATGCATGCTCCGTATGATAGTACTGATAGTGTGGTCATTGGTGATGGTAAAAGTTTGCCATTGCTAATATTAGAACTTTACTGTTTTCTAATAAATCTCTCAAATTCCCTGATGTCTTGCATGTGCCTCATATATCAAGAAATTTGATTTCAGTCTCTCATCTATGTGCTACGAATGATGTAGTTGTTTTGTTTTCTGATTGTGACTTTCAAGTGAAGGATCAACGCATGGGGGACATTCGCCTACGTGGACCTCGCGTTAACAGGCTCTATATCTGGTTACTTGGTGTGTTCATACCTCTCAATTGCATTTTCCATGTTTAAACAACCCTTTTTTACTTGGCATGCCCGACTTGGTCACCCCTGTTTCAAAATCTTAGATTATGTTGTTTCGAGTCATAATTTATTGATTCATAAACCTTCCAGTTTTTCTTGTGATTCTTGTAAATGTATCAAGAGTCACAAGTTACCTTTTTATGATTCATCTCTTATGTTGTCTATGCCCGTTAAGCTATTTTTTTCTGATGTATGAACATCATCTATTTTTTTAGACGATGGTTGCAAAATTATGTCATTTTGTTGATCACTTCTTTAAATATGTGTGGCTCTATCCTTTGAAACGTAAGTTTGATGTTTTACCCATATTTATTGTTTATAAAACTTTATTAGAGAATTTTTTAAAAACTAAAATAACTATCTTATACACGGACAATGGGGGAAATTTCTTGCCCTTCGCTCATTCCTCACATCCATGACATTACACATCTCACCACTCCCCACAAATACCCAAGCACAATGGCTATTCTAAACAACGACATTGTCATGTTGTTGACACTAGACTCATTTTTTTGCACCAGACCTCCATGTCTCTCACATACTGGCCTTATGCTATGTCTACTGATAAGTGTCGTTTTCACATTTTTGCGTATATTTATGTATTCATTTGAATATGTTTAGATACGTTTTTATGGTGATTTTTGATATTATATTGTATAAGTTGCATTTGACGGGTTTGTGCTTAGTTTCATGATTTTGATGAGAAAAGTGCAAGTTTCAAGTGTAATTGATAATCAAGGAAGGAATCGTGGAAAAACAAGGAAGAATAGGAGTTGAAATACGAGATCACGTGGAAGAGTTGGTGGCGCACGGTCTGGTCGTGCCATGAAGCACGACCGTGCGCTAGTATGCAGTGAGTGCTCGATAATGGGGCGCGACTGTGCCCCACAACACGGTCAACTCCGTGCAATCGCCAGTGACCCTAAGTAGGGCACGGTCGACCGTACCGTAAAGCACGACCGTGCCCGGGTGAACAGGAACTCGTAGAAATTTGGTTTTCTTGGATAATCTTCACCTGTTATTTCACTTGGAAGACTCCCAAAGCTATATAAATACTCAACATGAAGAGAAATATAAGAGATAGAAAGAAAAAAGAGAGTTTCATAAGAGAAAACACGAGAGTTTGAGAAGCATCAAGAGGATTTGAAGAAGAATTCAAGAGATCGAGGGATCACGAGATCGTCGTCAATAGAGTTTTTAATCTTTTCTTCCCTTGTTGAATCTTAGTAGATATGATATTTCCAATATTATCTATGAGTTTGTTTATCATCATGTCTAACTGATTTTCTAGGGTTTCTAGGGCTTGTTAGTAATCTGGTTCGAATCGAGATGCATCTTTAATTTCAATTCAAAGTTCATGATCGTGTATCTTATTTGTGTATTTATGATTTGATTGCTTGTTTGATTATGTGGCCAGTAATTGAGCACGCTTTAGTAATTAGATCAAAATTCGGGAGATGAGATTTAATTATGGAAGAATAAACACATGACACATAAAAAGACTTAGACCGGGAGATTAAGGAATTTATATGATGGGAAATCAATCTTATGTACTTTTGGGAGTTGTTATGTTTCAATCAGATTGAGTAGGGATACCTCTGGTGGCATAATAATCAACCGGTTAACTGACTTGGAAGAGCTGTTAATTCGACATATGTGATTGTTCATATAGGATGATTGATTAATGAACTTGAATTGGTTAAAGTGATGTTTTGATGAGAATTAGATGAAAGCATGTCCTATAAACCTATCTTAGATATCTGTTATTCTTGAGTGAGTTTATCTGCGTAGTTACTTTTCTATTAAATTAATCTGCAATTGGTGTGATTTTATTTTCCTAGATAAAATTGAGAACGGAATTTGAGTAGTTAGTTAGTGCCTAGATATACAGTCTCTATGGGATCGACCTTGCTCACCACTTCTACACCCTACACCGTACACTTACGGGAGTAGCTAAAAGAAATTAGTGAATATCTACAACCACTTATATCATAAGTCGTCTTTCCAAAACTACTCTATTCATGAAATCCTTATTTGAAACACTTTTCAACATACCCCGAACAACTCCAAGCTCCGTGTGTTTGGTTGTCAATATTATTTCTGGCTTCGACCTTATTCTGCTCATAAGCTTGAAACTCGGTCTAGTCTGTGTCTTTGTTGGATATTCTCAAACATAGTGTTTATTTGTGTCTTGATACATTCTCCAAATGCCTCTATATCTCTCATCACATTGAGTTCATTGAGGATAAATTCTCATTTTCTTTACACCCTTTAACCTTAAATACTTCACAAAAACTTGATCCTCTACCATCTACTGTGCTTCTTATACCACATCTTGTTCCAGACCTCATGTCACCAGCAGCATTGTCGTGCCCCCTTCAAGTTCTTTCACTAGATCCATCAGTTGCACGCTATCCCATGATCACATGTTCCTGAATAACATTTATAAACTCAATCCGAGATATGCTCTAACCACTACTCTTACATCTGATATTGAACCCACCACTATATCTCAAACACTTTCTGATATTCATTAGAGAGAGGCAATATGATCCGAATTCTCGGTTTTACTGAAAAATGACGGTTGGGATTAAGTCCTTTCAGATGCATCCCAAAATATTGTAGGTTGTAAATAGGTCTTTCGAATAAAATGAAAACCTGATGGCTCTATAGACAAGTTCAAAGTTTATCTTGTCACTAAATATTTTCACTAACGTCTTGGTATTGATTATTTTGAAACTTACGATCCAGATGTAAAATCTGCCACAATTTGCATTATCCTTAGTCTAGCTATCTCTCAAGATTGGCCTCTTCGATAGTTTTATTAACAATGCCTTATTACATGGAACACTTCCAGATGAGGTGTACATGACACAACCCCTAGGTTTTTCTGACAAGAACTTTCCTTCTTATGTCTACAAACTTCATAAGTCAATTTATGGATTGAAGCAGGCACCACGGACTTGGTACAATGCTTTTTGCAACTTCATTTTTTACCAAAGGCTTCGTGCATACCAAATTTAATGAATCTTTGTTTGTGTACAATCTTGATTGGGTGGTTGTATATTTTTTGGTATACATGGATGATCTCATTCTCACTGAAAACAATGATATATTCTCTATCGTGTTGTGACTGCTCTTGCTTCCAAGTTTACTATTAAGGACCTTGGTTCTCTTTCATACTTTATGGAAGTTGAGATGCTTCAAAATTATACCTCATGCACTCTTCTTCAACGGATGTACACCACAGATCTTCTTGGCAAGTACAATATGCTTCATGCTAAACCTATTCAAACACCTCTGTCTTTGGGTGTAAATCTCTTTTTACATGATGGAAGCAAGCCTGTTGTTGCATTTGCAGTCCATAAGTTGCCTTAGTTTATGTATGCTCCCACTGAGTGTTATGGGGGCTGTCAAACGTCTACTTTGTTACCTTAACGACACTTGTACACTAGGGATCTGATGGCGATGAGTTTGCGATGGAGTTCATGGAGCGATATGAGCGTAAGATGAAGAAGAATTATTAATTTACTTTTTAAGTTGCTGCTAGTTTATTTATTTGGACTTGGTTTGTTGGACTTCTGTTTTATTTATTTTGGTGTTGGGCTTTAGCCTGTTGGAATTGTATATATGGGACTTCTCACTTTTGGAGAAGGGATTTTTGGCATTTGAATATTGAACAGGGATTATCCCATTAGATGCCTAGTATACGTAGTATTAAGGCGATCATATTCAATTTGTTCTTGTTCTTCTTGTTAATCACCATCACTCTACATCAGGATCACGTTATGTCGATAGTCTTCTATGTCCCTTCACTGTTTCACTGATGTTGACTGGCTGGGGACTATGATGATCGCACATCTACTGGTGCATATATTTTATACCTTGTTGCAAACCCTATATCTTGGGCATCTCGTAAGCAACATTTTATGGCTTGAATATCAATCTATTGTTGTTGTCGTTGTCAGAGTTTAGTGGACTTAGTTCATTCTCTTAGAACTTCATGTCACTATCTCTCCTATGCATGTGATATACTATGACAACATTGGAGCTACTTGTGTTCAAATCCTGTCTTCCACTCTCAGATGAAACACATAGCTATTGATTATCATTTTGTTTGGGACATGGTTAAAACGTCTCAGCTTCAGGTGTTACATGTCTCTTTTGCTGATCAACTTGTTGACGCTCTCATAAAATCACTCTCTCGAGCACAATTGCAACTTCTTATGTTCAAGATTGGTGTCACTGATGGTGCACCATCTTGAAGGGGCGTATTAAAAGTGTTGTATAAAATTCTTTTGTAAATACTTTGTATCAAACATTGGTCATGTAAAACCTTATGAGTCGTGTTGTATTAATATATATACCTTCCACTGTATATGAATAAAATATCTTTCTCTTATTCTCTTCAGCATTTGCATTCAATTTAATTTAAGATTTTCAACTTTTAAGGTGGTGATATTTCTAATTCATGCTTGTCTTTATTAAATGTTTTGTGTGAATATGATTGATGAATTTATGCAATATGTACGAGGAAAATTTTGTGTAAAATGTGCAATGATTTGTAATACATGCACCAGACTCATAATTGGCCAGGGATCCCAGAGGTCCAAGGATTAAAAGTCAGATTATCGTGTATGCTCATTGTGCTCAAAATTGATTGGTCAATCCCCAAACAAGAAATGATTTTATGCATATGGTAGATGTTTGTCTTGCGTACATATTATATTTAATCTTGACAAGCATGTCATTGCTAAACTCGTTGTTTGTTAAACCCATAAAGACATGTACTCTATGAAGAGGTCTTTGGTAGTTCTATTTTCTAGGAGTTTATCTAAGTTTTTTAAAATATATTTGTTGCTTTGACATATTCAGCCACGTAGTCATACGTGACTATTTTCTTACTTTTAGTATTTTTGTAAAGGCTATTTAACAGCCTTCTTTTGTGAATGAAGTTAAGATATTGAGCTTACAGAATTCTTTATTGTTATACAAGTTTATTCTCTAAAAATTGGCATAAGAGCCCACATTGGGCCTGATATATCACAAATAAGCCGCAACTTAATTTAGAAAGAAAGGCGAAGATGAGTGACAACAAGATTTTAGCAAAAATCCCTCACTTTGATGGCCAACACTATGATCATTGGAGTGAGTTGATGGAGAATCTTCTTCGTGCCAAGGCTTTATGGAACACGGTTGAACAAGGCTTCGAGGAGCCTAAGAAAGGGACTGTTTTGACGGAAGCAAAACTGGAGGAGTTAGAGGCTAATAGAATGAAAGATTACAAGGTCAAGCACTATCTTTTCCATGTAATTGGCAGAACGATCTTCGAACAAATTTTGGATTGAAGCACATCCAAGATTGTTTGGGATTCTCTAAAACAAAAATTTGGAGGAAATGATCGTGTAAAAAAATCCCTTCTCAATTCTTTAAGAAAGGAGTTCGAGGTGCTTGAAATGAAAGAGGGAGAAACCATTACTGAATATTTTGCAAGACTAATGGCAGTGGCAAACAAAATGAGAAGCAATGGAGAAGACATCTAACTCAAAGGTGGTGCAGAAAATCCTTCGAACATTGACAGAGAAATTCACATATGTGGTGGTCTCAATTGAGGAGTCAAATGGCACGGAAACAATGTCAATTGATGAATTGCAAAGCTCCTTAGTGGTCCACGAACAGAAGTTCAAGAGAACAAGTCGAGATATTGTGCAGGATTTCAAGGTGGAAAACAACAGAGGACGGGGAAGGGGAGTATACCGAGGCCGAGGACATGGAAGAGGAAGACAATCTTTCTCAAATGCCACTGTGGAGTGCTTCAAGTGCCATAATTTGGGGCACTTTCAATATGAATGCCCCCAATTAAATCAACAGACAAATTATGCAGAAAATGATGATGAAGAAGAACTTATGTTGATGGCTTACGTGGAAGATAATAAAGCAACAAGAATTGATGCATGGTTCTTGGACCCAAGGTGTTCTAATCATATGTGTGGGGACAAAAACATGTTCTCAACTTTGGAAGATGGATATAAACACTCTGTTAAGTGTGGAAATAATTCTCGAATGAGTGTAGCAGGAAAATGGAGTGTAAGATTGGTGCTTAATGATATCACTTTTCATGTTCAAGATGTGTATTATGTTCCAGAGCTTCAAAACAACTTGTTGAGTGTAGGGCAGCTGCAGGAAAAGGGCCTTATCATTCTTATTAAAAATGGAGCATGCAATATATATCATCCGTCTAGGGGTTGATTGCACGTACGAGCATGAGTGCGAATCGTATGTTTATTCTCTATCATAAAAGCTCAAATCATGGTGTTGAAGAATGCTTTCACACTTCTCCTGATCTTACATATCTATGGCATCAAAGATATGGTCACTTAAGCTACAAGGGCTGAAAACGCTGCAATCAAAGAAAATGGTGCGTGGGCTACCCCAACTAGATGCCTCAAATATTTCTTATACTGATTATTTTGCAGGCAAACATCGAAATGCAATTCCTAAAAAGAGTGAATGATGTGCTAGCAAAGTCTTGGAACTAGTACACACTGATATTTGCGGACCAATTAAACTAATTTCAAACAATGGAAAGAGGTACATTTTATGCTTTATTGATAATTTTAGTCGTAAAAGTTGGGTGTACTTGTTCTCTGAAAAATCAGAAGCTTTGGAGTGGTTTAAGAAATTCAAAAATTTGGTGGAAAAAGAAGCAGAAACACCCATCAAGTGTTTGTGATCGGACAGATGAAGAGAGTTCAATTCTCTAAAATTTAAAGCATTCTGTGAAGATGAAGGAATTAAGAGACATCTTACAACAACATATATACCACACCAACAAAGTGGCAGAATGCAAAAACAGAACAATTATGAACATGGTGCGATGTATGCTTGCAGCAAAAAAAATGCCTAAATCTTTTTGGACTGAAGCTGTCAATTGGACCTTTTACTTGTTGAATAGATGTCTAACACTTGCTGTGAAGAACATTACGCCTCAAGAAGCTTGGAGCGGCATCAAGCCAATAATAGATCATTTCCGAGTTTGGGGCTGCATAGCACATGTACATATTCCAGAGGTAAAACGAGGCAAAATTGACAATAAAAGCTTTCCTTGTATTTTGTTAGGTGTGAGTGAGGAGTCAAAGGGTTATTGTTTGTTTGACTCTAAGACTAAGCGGATTGTGGTTAGCAAGGATGTTATATTTGCAAAAGAAAAGAGTTGGGATTGGGGTGAAAATTATAGCGAACTAGTAGAAGAGGACTTGACTTGGGGTGATGATATTTTCAGTAGTGATGAGTGTGAGGAAGATTATGAGGTTGAAAATGATGAGAGCGACGATGGAGGTGGTGAAGCTAGAAATGAAGAAACAAGAACTCAAGCAAATATGAATTATGGAAGGGAAATGAGGAAACCTGGTTGGATGGAAGACTATGAGAGTGGTGAGGGGTTAAGTGAAGAGGAATCAGAAGCATATATGGTATAGGATGTTATGGGTGATGACCTAACTTTGTTTGAGGAAGCTGTGAAACATGAGAAATAGAGGAAGGCTATGGATAGTGAGATTGATTCGATTGAGAAGAATCAAACTTGGGAACTCGTGAATCTGCCATTTGGAGCAAAAACAATTGGAGTTAAATGGGTTTTTAAAACAAAATTGAACGAACTTGGTAAAGTTGAAAAATATAAAGCTCGATTGGTGGCGAAGGGTTATTCTCAACAGCAAGGAATCGACTTTACTGTGGTTTTTGCCCCTGTTGCACGTATGGACACAGTGAGAATGATTATCGCGCTTGTAGCATGTAGAGGATGGGATATCTTTTAGTTGGATGTTAAATCTACATTTCTTCATGGAGAATTGAATGAGGATGTGTATATTGAGCAGCCAATGGGGTATGTGAAGAAGGGCAAGGAACACATGGTCTCTAAACTACATAAGGCCTTATATGGTTTAAGGCAAGCACCACAAGCCTGGTTCAGCCACATCGAGTCCTATTTCTTAGATGAAGGAATTCAAAAGAGTCCAAATGAGCAAACCTTGTTCATCAAAAGAAACAAATGGGGTATTATATTAATTGTTAGCATTTATGTTGATGATTTACTCTATACTAGCGATGACAGGAATATGGTGTTGGAGTTCAAAAAATCCATGATGCAAGCCTTCGACATGACCGACTTGGGGAATATGAGATTTTTTCTTGGCATTGAAGTATTGCAAAAACCAAAAGGAACGTTCATATGTCAACGAAAATATGCAGCTGATATTCTACAAAGGTTTGCAATGTCTGAATGCAAACCTGTGAATAGTCCAATTGTTCCAGGTTTCAAGATAAATCGAGATGAGAATGGAGTTGTTGTGGATGACACTTAGTTTAAACAAATTGTTAAAAGCTTGATGTATCTTACAGCTACAAAGTCGGATCTCATGTTTAGTGTGAGTTTAATTAGCAGGTACATGTCAAGACCAACTGAGTTACACTTGCAGGCTGCTAAGAGAATTTTGAGGTACTTAAAGGGGACTACAAGCTATGGAATTTTCTATAAGAAGGGAGGGGAAGAAAACTTGCTTGTTTTCACAAATTCTGATTATGCATGAGATGAAGAAGACTCTTAAAGTACTTCTGGATATGTTTTCTTATTGAGCTCAGGAGCAGTATCATGGAGGTCCAAGAAACAACCACTCGTCACACTTTCAACTACTGAAGCAACATTTATTGTTGCTGCTGCTAGTGCTTGTCAAACTATTTGGATGAGAAGAGTTTTGAGGAACTTAAGTCATAAACAATAAGGTGGCACTATCATCATGTGTGATAACAGTTCAACAATTAAACTTTTTAAAAATTCGATTATGCATGGAAGGAGCAAGCATATTAGAGTGCGTTTTCATTTTGAGAGATCTTACGAAGGATAGAGAAGTCGAGCTAATACATTGTGGAACTCAAGAGCAGATTGCAAACTTAATGACAAAGGCCTTAAAGCTTGAAGCCTTCAAGAAGTTCAGAATGATGTTGGGCATGATTGATATCATTGAGATAAGCTAACTGCATGTTGTTGTTAGTTTAAGGGAGGGAATGAAGAGGTCTTTGGTAGTTCTATTTTCTAGGAGTTTATCTAAGTTTTTGAAAATCTAGTTGTTGCTTTGACTTATTTAGCCACGTAGTCATACGTGACTATTTTCTTGTTTTTAGTTATTTTGTAAAGGCTATTTAACAGCCTTCTTTTGTGAATGAAGTTAAGATATTGAGCTTGCAGAATTCTTCATTGTTATACAAGTTTATTCTCTACACTCTTTAACATTTTTCAGAATAAAATGCTTGAACACAAAAGTAGATACGCGGAGGCTAGAGTCGAGAGATTTATTTTAATTTAACTATTTAAATCATGGACGAATATTTTCCCTTATTTCATACTGGTAGGATTTATTTTTCTTTCTTTTGAGGTAGTCCTATATGAGAATTTTAGTTAAAAATTTAGTCTAACTTTTTCCAAAGCTCGAATATTTTCAACTGCACACCCATGAGTTTCTATTTTTTTAGCTTAGTTTAAAATTTTATGAAAAATGTGTTCTTTTATTTCCACTATGTATTTAAATAACAGTTTTGAGTTGTCGAAAATGTCCTTTATTTTAACTCTAGAAAATTTGGATGTTACAATAGTCATAATTTAAAGGTATTACATGTCTAATAAGGCACAAACATGAGTAGATAAGTGCACGTGTGGGCATGGGTGCATGGAGCGTGTGAATGCGTGTGGGGTGTGTGGAAACAAGTTGGGTAGAGTTGCATGGACTCAGTATTCCATGCACCAGTTGAATATAAGTTTTTATCAAATTTATATAAAACTGTTTAGAGAATATATTTATGTGTCATGAATCTTCATCATATAACTCAAACATAATTTCACAAAATAATTTTTATTTTGTAGATTATCCATTATAAATTAACTCATCTCACGAAATGAAATTTATGAAACAATCTCTAAATAATTTTAATCAAAATTAACTTGGTCAAGGTAATTGATTTAGGATGGAGATTAGGAAATAACTTTCCACTTTTATGAGACTTCATATAACTCTATTTTTTCTTGCTTCCTGATCACCTGGATCTATTTAGGAAAAAAATTCCCAACTTTTAAGATACATAAGACGAAAGAAAACAGAACTTGATGACTTTTTCCTAACTCAAATCATAGGTTTTGGAAAACAAAACTTGATGACTTTTTCCTAACTCAAATCATAGTTTTGGGATTATAATTTGTGGTGCCTTTTTTTTTTTATTGTTTCTTTACGGAAATGTGAATTTATGGATATAATTAGATGAGTTCAAATAAATTATCGATAGTTTTTTTGTTTTATTAATAATCAAACCAGGATCAATTTATTGAGTATATTCATGAATCACGAGTATATTCGAGATTAATTGGAACCCAAACAAGCTTAATAAATATAATTCTGAAACGATATTTTTCAACGACTCATTTAGAAAACAAATTGCATATTCTAAATAAATATTTAATATATCAACTAAAATATATAATTTTTTCTAAGAATAACTACAATTAGATAGTTCTACATTTATTATGGCAAGCGTATAAATTAAAATGTTAAACTATAAATATTATATTTTACTAGTTATCACATGAACCCACCTACCAACTTACAAGCCGAATATCATTGCAATTGGATTTTTTTTTTATTATTTAACTAGTCCCATTAAATTGTCTCAAACAATTTTATATCAAATTGAGTTTCTAATTAGATTTGCTTTCAGGTGTTTATATAACCATGATGACGGGTCATTACAATTGAGTAACATTTCTGTGCAACTGGTGCACTCAGATGCACGGATACCTTTATGTTATATATTTAGTATCTTTATGTACAAATATCAGCACCTTTTAAAATGTACATGTATAAAGGTACTACATTTATAACATAAAGGTGTGGTGCAACCAGTTGAACAGAAGTTTTTGCCCATTACAATTTTGTTTTCACTAAAACGTAAGGTATCCTTTTCCCCAAAATAAATTTTCATCAATGCTTTTTTTTTTTTTTAAATAATTAGATATAATGAACTCAGGAAAAACAAGTATATATAATCATAGCCAATTGGCTAATTATCCCTTTTTGATAACAGGAGAAGTTTAAAGAGGGAAGTAGGAATTAATATCAGAGAAAACATTACAACTAGCCAGCTAACGACAAATAAGAACAAAATACAGGAAAATAAAAAAAGATTCAATAATGGAATACGGATCCCTAAAAATTGTTGTCAAGAAAATGAATTCAAGTGTTGAAATTTGAACGAATCAAATAAATATTATTTAAAAAAAAAGTAGCATTTACTATGTTAAAAAAAAATCTTATCGAAATCATTACTCTTTCTAGAACAACACATCTTATACCCAATTAACCAATTAACCTATTATTACTGTACATTTTTTGTTATTATTGTTTGGTCATTCATTATTTTTAAGGACGTGTTTTGTGTGTTTTAACATATATAAGTGGTCTTTTAACTCATATATATATATATATATATATATATATATATATATATATATATATATCATTAGAATATTGGTCCTTGCCAAATCCGAAAATTGTTGATTTTAGTTTTTTGTTTTAAATGTTATTAATGATATTATCGTTTTGATAAATTTTTACGAGTATAACTGTTTCTGAAACGTTTTATATTATAAAACATGTCAATCGATCTCATAACCCATAAAATATATATCAATTAATAAAAATAAATTTGAGTTTATTAATAATTGAGCAATTACAGAATTATATTTATAAAATTTTATTCTATTTTTCTCGGTAATTAATTTTCTTCTCGCAAGATTGACGCTACACCGCACTTTCTTGGAAAGTGCAATGATACTATTTAATTAATCAAATCATTTTAGTAGAAAATGTCATTTAGTAGTACTATTATTTTCTTCATTTGCTTTTCAACATGGCTTTTAGCCTTTAATGGCTTGATGCGCGTCGCCGCCTCTGCATATTTTTATTAGGTGCCATCTTTTTATATATATATATATATATATATATATATATATATATATTTTTTTTTTTTTTTTTTTTTTTTTTTTTTTCCTCCTTCAGAGGAATATTTTATTATTAGTTTAATGTTATCATGTCACATGTTTCACAACATTACATGGTTTTCCATATATCCTTATCGCTACGTTTTGTCCTTTCCTTTTCTCTCTTCGACGAATCATTTTGTCAAATAATAATATCCCCAAGTCCCCAAGTACACATATTATATTCCATGAGTTTGTGTTCTGGCAAATATGTTACATTTTTTAATTATGTTAATCATATCTTTTAATTATACTAGTAATACATTTATTAGTGAGTCTCTTATGAGACTGTCTCACAAATTTTTATTGCATTGCGTGAAATGGATCAACCCACCACTCAATCATCCACAATTCAAACCCTATAATTCACACGTTGTTTGTAGGTGATGGGACTCCGTCTCACAGTAACTATCCGCGAGGCCGTCTCACATGAGTTTTTGTGTACATTTTATATTATGTTAGTTATACATTTACATTATATTATACAAACATGTAATACATTTTAGTTATAATAGTGAAACATTTTATGTTATGTTAGTTGTACTTATACATTATATTACACAAACATGTAATACATTTTAGTTATAATAGTGAAATATTTTATGTTATGTTAGTTGTACTTATACAGTATATTACACAAACATGTAATATCTTTTAATTTAGTTATAATAAATTAGATAAAATTGAACCAGTACTGAAACCATTTTAATCTTAAATTCAATTCAGCCAGTCAATATTAGTAGGAATGAGACACGTTTGCCAATTCGTTTTTTTTTAAATGGTGAACGATTTTGATGTTCATATATATATATATATATATATATATATATATATTGATTAACATATACATTCAATTCAGCCAGTCAATATTAGTAGGAATGAGACACGTTTGCCAATTCGTTTTTTTTAAATGGTGAACGATTTGCACGTTCATATATATATATATATATATATATATATATATATATATATATATATATATATACTATTTATCTCACTCCAAGTCAAATTCAAAATGTTAAAATAGTTTAGAACGGAATGCTTAAATTGACTTTTAAGAAAGTGCACTTAACGTAAACTTCTCATGTCACAATATTTATTTAATTACTTGACTATGCCAGTATTAAATCTGATGAAAAGAAATCATCACTATTATTGATTAAAAAAATATTCATGGTTAAATGCATGGGTACGTTTTTCTAAAGTTTAATCTACAAAATAGAGATTAATTATGAAGTTTTGTCGTCCCTTAAATTATATTTGTAATACATTATCTAGCGTCAGCTAACATAAGGTTTCATCTCTTTCATTTATTATCAACAAACATTATGTTTGCAATGGTATTATATATTATCATATTCATGATATATTGATATGTACTCCAGTCGCTTGCTTAGTTCACTATATTATTGAAAAGAAAATATAACAAATATTGTAAGTTTTTTTTCTATTTTGTTTTTTAAAACCAATTAGGGCATAAATTAAAGCAGTTAGGCTTGATGTAGAATTGTGCAGGACACAAATGATTAGTATTGTAATGTGAACATTGGCTGGATAGAATAAAGTTACTTTTAAAGTAATAGTTTAATATTAGATCTTAGAGTGTCCACTAGTTAAAGTTTTCATAATTCAAGTGAGCCAAGAAAAAGTGGTCTCTCTTACTGATTGAATTCCCAGTCATCTGCCTTTTTTCTTTCTCTTTCTTTTTCATTAGAACTTTATCCCTTCTACATTTATGGACTAAGAGAAAGAATTGAAAAGATGGATGATCAAAGGAGTAAAGAGATGCTATGTGTTTCATAATCATGAATATTCTTTAGTGATTAATCCAATCAGTTTAGGAGATTTTGGACAGTGTTGTACTAGTTTAAGAACTGCCCATTAAGTCAATGTAGTGTTTCAAAAATAGGATTAGGTGGCCGCCTAGGCAGTGTCCATCTGTACCGATTTTAGCATATTTGATCACTCGTCAGGCAATAGTAGGCGGGGTTAGTTAGATTGGACTATTCGATCTAAGTGATCCCAGGTGCCAAATATTTTATTTTTTTATTTATTAACTTTTTTGCAATATGCTATTATTTTTATTTTATTATAAATTAAAGTTCTGCCAATTTGTTATTATTTAGATATACTTAGAAAAACAACATAGTGAGAAATATAACTAAATGTTTTTGTAATCATTAAATAAGTCATATGCAAAAGTAATTCTGTGACGACTAGGATTTTACCGATGCATAATTTGATAATTAACTATCTAAACCCTTAATTATTTGATTTATTTTACGTGCGTTTCGGAAAATTTAATTATAAGCATACTTTAATTAAGTTAACTTTTGGGAGATTTATTTCGTAAAAATACAAAGTCAACAAAATAATTCATAAGTGGGACGAGATGAACGAGAACGAAAAATCGAACAAAACGCAAAAAGAATGGATCAAATCGGAGTTCATTTGATATCCCAAATTAATTAATATCATAAGAATGGTTAGTATAAAGTTTAAGATTATAATATTTTTAATTATATAATTAAGCAAAGTATATAACTCATTTTCTAACCTAAGTAAATACCATACAGTAATTTTAAGATAAGGTAAGAATTTCATGAAAAGCTCCTCCTTCTCTCATCCTCTCCGGCGGCCGGCCGGCCGGAGCGCCGCCGTCGCCGTCGCCGGCGACCACCGTCGCCGGAATTTCATCGAACCGAAACGTATCGTAACCTACACCATCTTGAAGCTCTCGTCGAGCCCGTTCCAACCCCGGGCTCGGAATCGTCATCCGCCGCCGCGTTCGCCGGCAATTCGCCGGAGAAGACACGGCTTTCTCTCTCTAAAAACCCCGTTTTCTCTCTCTTCATTTCTCGGCCATCCGGCCACCGATCGGGGTGATTCTCGTGCCTAAAGTGAAGTTCTCGCCGAGCCCGTCTCAATTCTGGGCTCGGATCGTTGATCGGACCGGCCAAACTCCGGTGGTGGCCGGTCAAAGTTTCTGCATGTCACTTTCTCTCTCCTCCCCTCACTCTCTCTCTCCCCGATCATCTCTCTCTCTCTCTCTCTCTCTCTCTCTCTCTCTCGCTCAGCTCTCTCTCTCTCTCTCTCTCTCTCTCTCCCTCTGGATCGGCGGTGGAGGCGGCGCATGCAGCGCCGCCGTGGAGATAATTGGCCGGCGCAAGGAACGCCGGCGATGGTTGGTGTTTGGAGTGGAGATGGGGCTGTGTTTGGATGTTTTGGGTGGTGGTGAGGTGGTGTTTGGCGACGGCTTTCCAAGCGCCGCCGTGGTCGGAAGAAGGCCGGCGCTTGGTGCGCCGGCGAGGAGGGTATGTTGGGGCGGGGTTCGCCGGCGGCAGGGGCCGCCGGCGCCGGAAGCTGGGTTTGGCAGTGGAGGTGGCGGGAGCAGGGGTGGTTTGGGGGTTGGGGTGGGTTTTGAGAATTAGATAATCTCTAGGGGCTTCTTTGCAATTCCTCAAAGTTGTGTTGATTTTCAACTTGGTCCTTAACCTTCTAACATCTACATTTTGGTCCTTGAAGTTTTGGAAATTATATTTCCACCCCCAAAACTTCTCAAGGCTTGGATTTTCACCCCAAGACTTTCCGATATTGCAATTCGACCCCTCCAGATTCTTGAAACCTCGTTTCGACCCCAAACTTTATCTGTAATTACAGTTTTACCCCTCAGACCCTCCAAACCCTAAAATGCTTCGTTTAGCTTCGTTTCTTATCCGTTTTAATCCGTTCTCGTCTCTAAACCTTCCTTTTTGAATCCTCTATATTTCTAGACCTAATCGGGTCGAGTTCTGTTCTATTTTCAATTCGTAGTTTCTTTCGAGCATTTAATTATAAACGCTTAAATAATTACATAATCTAATAATTTTATGTTGTGTGTTTGTAGGCCCAAACGCATCGAACTCATCACCAAATTAAAAGGAAAAGAACATGTTAATCGCACCGCCCAGGCTGAGGTGGGGGTAATTTCTGAATTAATGTTTAACTTTACGTTTATCCTGCATAGTCGCATGTTAGGGTTTTCGATAAATTATATTATGATGACGAACGTTATATGATTTACGACTTGAGTTTATGAGCATGAAAGATGATTGATGATATCAGTATGCTATTAAGCGTTATACATGTTCGTATTTATATGCTTTGACTACGTGCTGTGAGTTAAATCCTTTGTTGGAATTAAGATATGTGTTCATGTGCACGGTCTTTGGGAAGACAGGTTGGGATTAAGTCCTAACAGGAAAACGGAGGATTGGTGAAGTCCCCCTGACCAAATAATCACCAGGAGGATAAGGCGGTGGGGTAAGGCGGGATATACCTGCGCCCACATCATTTACGTGCTGTGCATTGTACTTGCTGTGATTAACTGCTTATCTGTCTTAAAGTTTTATATTAATTTATGAACTTGCCTCCACGGGGTGTATTTCTATGCACTCACCCCGCTTACGTGTTCGTTACAGGTGATGATTTTGTTGGGAGAAGTTGAAGGGAGAGATGTGCCCTGTCTGCTAAAGTTTCCTTTAGTTAATTTCGATATTTTGTTAAACTGTTTCGAAACAACGTACATTTACGTTTCTGTTGGGTTTAAACACGTATTTTAAGATCCGCTGCTGTACATAGTTAACTTTCAAAGTTCGTTATATACATATATATGTATCATCTTCGTTTCTCTTTTCTTTCTTTCTTCTTTCCTGCACGCCTGTCGGGGACACTCTGATAATATAAAAATGTTTTTCATAAAATTTATTAATCTTTTGTAATAAAATAGGGTTAAGTTTCGGGGCGTGACAAATTCAAATAATATATCAAAATCAAAATAATATAAAAGTTTCAAAACATTTTTTAAAGATTAAAAAAATTAAGAAAAACACCTAAATAACAATAAGTCTATTTAATTTATATACGACACATAATTACCGACCTAGGTATTCTAGGTGCTCGGTGTCATCAAATTTACTTCTTTTCATAACCATTTTACCCACAACCAGTAATATTTACATAAACTCTAAATCATACTTATATATCAATACATATATCCTTACTTCTGTAATCAGTTCTTCACTTGGGAAGAAAAACACTTATTCATTACACATAGCGACAGGCAATATTCATGAAAAGTAAATTAAAGAACTAATAAAAAAACAATATCAATAGTAAATTCAAGAAATTTTAAAGAAATTTTGGCAGCAATTTGACATGCATAAAATCTCAAGTTCTCGCTCTATCCATCTCTGTATAAAATCAACATGCAATTCTCAACATTCATTGATAATTCAAACATTTTCAGACAATCTATCAACATTGAACATTTCAACAATCTATCAACATTGAACATTTCAACTATTTATCAACATTCAACAATCATCAATGGGTAATTCCAACAAAAAACGTACAACATACTCTCCCATTCAACAACACAAAAAAATTCAATAATCCCCAATTCTAATAGAATTTTCAACTTATACATTCATATCATACTATATTGTTGTACTAATCTAATCAAAATATAACCCATGTGCAAAATATTATAAATTGATGAAGAAAAACAAATATAATTATATTGTGTGTATCTTAGACAGACAAAACGATTGACACAAAAGATGTCGGACGTATGATTTTGGGCAATTTAACCAAGGAAGGGGGGACGTGGGCCTTGGGGTGGGAAAGGGTTAGAGGGGGGCTATTTTGTGGTGGGGGTAGGGGGGTTGTTTGGGGTGGGGAGTGAGGGGGAGGAGGGGCTATGGGGGGTGTGGGGAGAGGGGCTGTTTGAGGTGGGGAGTGAGGGGGACGGCAGAATGGCCCGCCGATCGCGATGGGATGGTGGGGGACAATGGCGCTATTTAGGGATGGCAACGGGGCGGGGCCGGGGGAGCAATCCCCATCCCCGTCCTCGCGTTCGCGGGGAATTCTCGTCCCCGTCCCCGCCAACGAATCGGGGAAAATTTCCCCCCGCACCCCGCCCCGCCTTCTTTTTTTATTTTAATGTAATTAATATACAAAAATAATTCATACAACTCAAATATTAAAAAAAAAAAAAAAAGACTCAAAATCCAAATAAAAGATGAAAGCATAATTTAATAAAATTAGTTAAAACACAAAGATAAATTATCTTAATATATTTTCATTAATTTCCATCATTGTTCAATACTTTAATGCACTCAACATTTCAATCTCTATATAATTAATATTTTATATTCATTTAATTATATTATTTTAAAAATATATTAATATATAGTTTATATATATATATATATAAAATTAAAATAAAATTTATTTTTTATAATAATTAATTATATTATATTAAATATAAATAAATATATATATATAATATTTTCGGGGCCCCGCGAGGAACGGGGCGGGGAATACAATCCCCGTCCCCGCCCCGCCAATCGGGGAAAATTTTTGCCCCGTCCCCGTCCCCGCGGGGGTGCATTTCAGGGATTCCCCGCCCCGTTCGGGGCGGATCCCCGCGGGGAACGGGGAATCCTCGCCCCGTTGCCATCCCTAGCGCTGTTGGGGGTGGTGGGGGTGGGCAGAGAGAGATCTGTCGAGCAGCAGACCAGCGACGACATGACGGTGGGGTCAGGCCGATGATGGGGCGGCGACGGGAGGGGGGAGGAGAGAGAGTGGCAGGGAGAAGAAGGAGACCTAGCAATTTAACACAGTTTACCGGCATAATTTCCATCGGTTACTCCGTAGCTAAATGTGAGAAATACGACGTCGTTTTTTGTCGCTTTTAATTTAAATGACATTGTATTTAATAAGGCAAATTTGGGGGGGGGGGGGGGGGGAACCACGACAAATTCAAATTTTATCGACGGACAAAAGTTCTATAGGAAATATTATTTAATTTTTCAAAATATATATCGTTATACGTACCGACGGAATATTTCTGTCGGTAAACACCTAATACGACATTGTATTATGCTCTTTCCGACGGTATTACCAACGGAATTTTCGTCCGCAATGTTCTCGTTGCATTTCAATCCGTTTTTTGTGAGATTTTTTTTGTCACGTCAATAGCATTTTTTCAAATACATTTACAATCTTACATGAATAATTCAATTTTATAAATAAGTTCCATTAAATTGACTTCAACCAACTTATCAAATCATGCAATGACATAAAAATATGTGTTCGAATATATAATCACATATGTGAAACCAAATGTTTATAACTGAATTATATAATTTAATCATATGATTGTATATCATCATTATTAATACAATATAATAATAAGAAAAATAAGTTTATTGGAAAAAATCCTCAATAAAAGGTTTCATATAAAAATTAACCTAAATTTAGGTTCTTCCGATAGAATTACCGACGGAATTGTTGTCAGTGAATTTATATCACGTTTTTCATCAGTAATTCCATCGTTATTTATAAAGAAAACGATGTCATTTTCTTAACCATGGATTTATCAATGGATATTTTGTTCGTACTGGATGTCAAAAACGACATCATTTATGGGTTCATCACTCCGGAAATGAAAGCGACATCGTTTTGTTATTTGTTGTCGATGGAATATTTCGTTGACAATATACCAACGAATCCCGACAGGTTATCCATCGGAATATCGTTTTTGCCAACGGATATTTATCTGTCGGTATTTACTAATTAACGGAATTTTCGTCAGCTTCTCGCATAAATTTGTTTAAAATATTTTTCGGTCTCTACCGACGGAATGTCGTCGCAATTCCATCAATAGTCAACGACGGAATACTTTCATCGGTAATTTCATCGCTATATCGCAGGATTTTTGTAGTGTTTAAACTTGATATATATGTGCAACTTTTTGAATGAGAACATTTTCTTCCTTCTTGTTTCCAAGTTTTTATGTTATATTTATTGTTTAAATAAAAATATTTATTTTTTTTCATGGGCATTTGTTTTATCTCGCCGAGCACCAAAATTTAGAGAAATCGAATCAACACACTCGACCGTCTTAGATATTTTGCACAAGTGTTAATAACTAAAAACGATGATAATAATAACTATTGGAAATCCACGTAATATGCTTGAAGAGAATCGTTCTCCCCGTGAATGATACAAACAATTAAAGCAAGTGGACTTATATATAATAATGGAAACTTTGAGCAAGTGGGAAAATTGATAATTAATTTAAAGTGAAATGACATAATCTTGAAAGTAGGCATATTATTAAATAAGTTTACGGTTTACTTAAAACGTAGATGATAATTAATTTTAAATTACTTATATATCGAATCAATGTATATAAGTTAAAAGTGTACAGCTTTATCTGAGTTGCAGAAAATTATTTAAGTGGTCAATTAGTGTCACAGTATTTGTGCGTGCATGTGTACGTTTTATTTTTATTTTCAATTTGACATATTTCAATTAAATAATCTTGATAAATGATGAATTTGAATTTAACCTAGACAAGGGAGTTTCTTATTTCTAATATTAGATAATTACCCGTTCACGATATTTTAGACAACGACAACTCATAACTGTTATCCATTTCGGATCAATTTTAATTTTTTTATCATTATTATTCTGTCGTATGTTTATGGATATACATATACTATACGTAAGTAAAAATAATAAGGAAACATAACTTTTGAAATCATTTAACATTGCAATTTTGAGCTTGAATTATTTATTTATATATTTTTATATTATAGCTAGTTCTGTAATTTCAGAAGATTTTGATTTTACGTCTGATCAATTCAATCTATTATCACAAATTATAGCGACTCAATGTTGTTTATTTGATATATAAATATGAGTTTGGTTCATATGCATTAGTTCAACGAATCTATGATATGTTCCACGCTTTCTCTCATTCTCTTAAGCTATACTTGTTCTAAATTTAAAGGTGATTTTTACAAGTTTGAATTTGTGATTTAGATGGATTTTGGTGTATGTATTTTGAAAATTTTGTAAATTTTTTTTATGATTTTGTATGCTAGGAATTATAGTTAAAATGTTATTTTCACATTGAGAATGGTAGAAAAAAATAGATGTTTGTTGGGATTTTTAGAAAAATTAGAAAATAATTAGATGTTTTTATTTGCATGGCTGAGAAAATAGCAAAGATAGAGTAGGATTGTAGGATAAATCGACATGAGTGACACTCTTGTGCACAAGGTGCACAAATCCAGATATGTGCACAACAATATTGTTATATTATATGAAGTAATATTGTTATATTATATGAGTAATACTATTAAAACTATATATAATATAACAGTATCACTCATATAATTAATATAACAATATTACTTCATATAATATAATAGTATTGTTGTGCACAAATTTGGATTCGTGCACCTTGTGCACAAAAGTTTTTGCCAATCGACATTTCTAACTTGGGAACAAACAAATGGACATGGATTGAAGTGAATCCATCCAAATTTCGAAAACCCCCCCTACAAATCGCAACAGTTTCTGTTCTTTCTTTTGCATTTGCAGCTGCAAGTCAGCTAGTTTCATCATATTCTTATTCTTCTTGTTTTTTATCTTCTTCTTTGTATGACATCTTCTTCTTTTGTCTTCTTCAAATCACGATTCTATGATTGTATCATTTCTTTCTTATGAGGCTATTGTTCTTCTTCCTCTTCTTCTTCATATCATACAGATAGTTTCAAATATTAGATCACGATTTAGTTGTATTACATAAAGATATTAATTGAATCACATAAATGTGTTAATTCATTTACAAAAAATGTATTACCTCATTTCGTTGATATACAACATAAGGATGGTACTTGTATCATGTAAATGTAACCATATAGCACAAATGTATTATTATATTTACTTAAATCATCTTATTTTACTTAAAAAATTATTTTATTATTTTATTGTATGTTGGTTGTAATGTTGTATCACATAAAAATATTAGTTGTACTACATATATAATAAGTTGTATAACATAAAGTTATTACCTTGTTTTACTGAAAAATATCGTAAAATTATTACTTGTATCATGTAAAGGTACTACTACATTTACTTAAAGTACTACCTTATTTTACTTGAAAATTATTTTATTATTTTACTGTAATATATATTAGTTGTATCGCATAAATATATTAGTTATATAATATAAATATATTAGTTGTATCACAAAAATATATTAATTCATTTACATTATGTTATTACATAATTTTAATGAAATAAAACATATGTAAGGGTATTAATCACATATCTAAAAAGTATTACTCACATAATTAAAAGATATAACAAATTTGATAGAGTATGAACATACTGTGTGAATGCGTACAGATGGATGCGTACTGACTAACACAAAGGGGCACGTGAAGATGATCCGAGTCTATATGAATCTAAAATCCATACGACTAACTAGTGTATAAAAGTATTTGTGAATAGACAGACATATATATTGACTTTTATCTACATGGTACCTATTTAGTAATTTTTATAATTCAAAATTTTTTACATGTTATAATAATAATATAATTATCTAAATTATTTTAATTTTATAAAATAAAATAAAATTTCTTTAGGAAAATAAAATGTAAACTTAGTTTTCTTTTTTACTAACGTTTTTTTTTTTTTAAACTTATTAATGAATTTATGTGATTACTTTAAAGCCTTGTTCTTTTATAATGTGTAGTTTGAATCTCAAATTGTTTTAACCAACTATTCTACAAAATTGGATTAAAAGAGAGATTTTTTTTTTTATTATAGGACTGAAATTGAACATAAATAGATAAAAGGCTACAAATCTCAAAGACAAAGTCAAAGGATTAGAAAACTTGTCTTCTTAATTAGATCATATAGCGATATACACTCAATTATTTTGCAATCTAGACGTACTAACTCTCGTGATCTCATGGTTATGGTCCACTAATATTACATGAGCTTAGTTCTTTATAGTACACAATATCTGATATTACATTTTATAATTAACATACTTAAATTTGATACTAATAAATGGTCAATTAATGCATTTACGGCATGATTGGTATGATGGAATGAAATTAGGTGGAAATAGAATGAACTCAAGAATGGAATGGTGATGGGAAAGGAATGGTATAAAATACTGATTCCTGTAATTGGTATCACAAAGGAATAGAAAATGAATGAAATAATCATTATTTTATAATTGATAACTATAAATAAAATGTATAATATTAAATCAATCTTTATTTGACCAAATTACCTTCCACTATAATTTTATTTAATATTCATATTCAATATATCACTCAAATTTAAAATATTTGGCATATTTAAATTTAAAAATAATTTTTTTTTACAGAAAATTAATCACTATACTAATATTAAGATATATTGTATTTATATTATATTTTTTAATTTTATTTTTAGTTTACTATTTTTGTATTATTTACATATTCTTAAAGTAGTTAAATAATAATAATAATATATTTTTCATATTTTTTATTAATTATTCTATATGATTTTATATTATTAAAATCTTAATATCTTATTTTATATTCTAAAAAAAAGTTTTAGTTACAATTTATTTATATTTTTTTAAATAACCTATTATCTATACTAATATTCATTTATCTTATTTATATGTATTTACAAATATATATATATATATATATATAGTAAATCTTATATCATAACTAAAATTATTTGTATTATTAAAATTATATTCATATTATGTTATTATGTTTTTAAGATTTTATATTTATTAATTATTTTTATACTATTTATGTATTTAATTTTTCTTGCTATTTTTTATATTTTTATTTTATATTTATTTTAAATTATTAGTTATTATTTTATATTTTTTATATATAATTTAATATTATTTACGAAATTTTATATAATAATTTAACTTTAGGAATTTAATTTTTGAAAATATAAAATAAATAATTATAATTGTCAAAATTAATAAAAAAAACGTTCATTTTCTTTAAGACAGTAATACATAATACCATGGGGGTAGGAAGGAATGATTATTCCCTCATCCATGGTAATACCAATTCATGCGGGAATCACCATTCCCACTTATTAAACATACCAATCAAAGGATTAGAAATGAAGGTAAGAATGATGATTCTATTCTCACCCCATTTCATCATAACAATCACGTTGTTAATTGTTTAAAACACCATTCTCCTTGTATATACTTCTTTCATTTTAATTTAATTGTCACTTAACAAAATAAAATGAGTAGGTCTTACGTGAGAGGGTATCACATGAGATTTTTATGTAAAATGGAGTTTATATGGATCAATAAGATGGGTCAATTCATTTAATATGATCAATTTCGGTCCCACATAAGATTATAAAAAGTTTTGTCTCACCTAAGACCTTACCTGAGACAGTCTCACATGAGTTTTTGCGAAATAAAATTGTTTTTATTTAAATATTGTTTCTTTGATTACCAAGAATAATTACTAAAAATAATTAAACTTTATTCCCAATTGTTTAAATGCTAGACTTTTATTTAGTGAAATGCAATAATTATGTTTATTGAATATTGGACAATGCGATCATTATATATATATATATATATATATATATATATATATACTAAATTATTTATCAATCTATGTAAAATCATTTGAAATGATGATTATTTTGAAATTGCAAAAATATAGACGAGAGGATGACCATAGTTATGAAACATTTCCGCCCCCAACCCAATCTTGAAAATTAATGAGAAGAAATAAATAGAAACCCTTTGTGGATCTATCCAAGAAAAAATCAAAAATAATACAATTATTATCTATGTATGTATGTATAATCTATATATGAAAGAAAGTTAGAGCGGTTTGGTTTTTTATTTTTTAGAAAACTTAATTTTATCGTTTTTACCTTATAAATACGTACGGTCAATATCTTGATGGTTTGGTCAATATAATATACAACAAAAACTTTTGTGCACAAAGTGCACTGATCCAAATCTGTGCACAACGATACTATTATATTATATGAAGTAATATTGTTATATTATATTAGTGATACTGTTATATTATATATAGTTTTAACAATATTACTCATATAATATAACCGTATTGTTGTGCACAAATCTGGATTTGTGCACCTTGTGCACATGACTGTCACTCTATAATATACATGTATAGGTTATACTATAAAATCGAGTACCAAATATAATAGAGAGAATATAAGTGTTATTTGGGCTTTAGTTGAAGACTATTCTTGAAATTGAGTTGTAGCAAAATTTAATTTCAACTGTATTTTTGTGTCTTTATTAAGTATTAACAAACCTACAATCAAGGACTAAAATATCGGTATCGACGGATATATCGGTACCTTAATTTTACGGATATATCGATATCGATGGATATATCAATTTTTGCGCAAAAAAATTAAAAATTTTGGAAAAATATTTGAAAAAAGTAATTTTGTACTTTATATAATATTATAAGTAACATTAATACATAATTGAACTTAAATTTCAAATAAAAAGATATGTTAACAACAAATTTAGAGATAAACTATTATATAAATGTTGTCTCATATGATAACATGACAAATTATCATACAAAATTAATACATGACCTAATAATAGTTTGAACTCCTATGAGGTTCAAATGTATAAGATGACATGCTATCTTTAGTCAAACAATATTGATGTCAACTTAAAACACTAGACCAATTTTTAGCATAATCATAGAGATAACTTTCATAGGTTTCTTTATTTCTTCCAACTGTAGTTCCATAAATCGGATAATGTAGATTGACCCAATATGGTTGACTATGTTGATGCATATCAATTTGTATATATTATTCACATATCAATTTGTATATATTAAAACATCACTTAATGTAAATTAAATTAAATCCTTCTAAATTAAACATAATATAAAACAATGTGCCCAAAGTCATATTTAACAGATAATATTTCAATCAAAATTATGGATACAAATTCACTAAATCTACTAATAACAAATTAACAATATAGATTACAACATTACTTCCAAAAATTAAATATGTAGTTAAGTATTTAAATTAACTAACCTTTAAATGATGAATCTTCTTGATGTTGATGAATAATCGACCGTGCAAATTATTTATAATATATGAAGCAAGGAAAATAATTTCCAAATAAGGAAATTAAATTAGCAGAGCAAATACTAGGGGATTTTCATACAAACTTATGAACACAATTGAGGCATATTTATAATTTATAATTATATCATGCACCTTTGGAACAAGCTAGCTTTAGCCTTTAATAATACCTTTTCATAGACTCATAGCCGCATGTGAGTATTGATATTAGGGAACAAAAAATATTCATAATCCAAATAAATCCAAACAAATGTACTCCATATTAATAATTTAATATATTATTAATACATGTGCATGCATCTCAAGTCTCAACACTGAAAAGCGCGAGAGACGGGAAACCAAGAAACAAAAGGAAAAAAAAAAATTTGCAGAAATTTGAAAAGTTGCACTTCTAAATATCGGCGCCGATTTTTCGGCGATTTCTCGCGATTTTTTGACAAAAGTGAGCTGCAAGTATCCGATAACAAAAAATCGACGATTTATCGCCGATATTACAACAGATATATATATGTAAGTGGTTTTTTGTATCGGGGGTCCCAAAAATCCGATATATCGTCGATTTTTCGGCGATAAATCACGATTTTTTAAGCAATTAAATAATATATTTTATTGCAAAGACTTTATTAAAGCAAATAAGTCTACGTTTGCATTCACCACAAATAATTTGGATCGGTCCACATACGAGGGAGGTGACTTAATCCAAACAATCTGGTTTGCATGAAGTATAGTGAACTTCCTGCATCTAAAATATATATATATATATATATATATATATATATATATATATATATGATAAACAACTGTGTTTGCTTCACGTATTAATAAGTTTGACAATTAAATATAGTGTTTATTTCATTTTTCAATTTATATTATAGAATTTTTTTTTTAGTTTTACCTCCTGACTTTTTTGTTTTTCAATCAAAATCTATACTATATGTTTTGTTCATTTTTGTAACCTCCAACAACATTTTCGGACGAGAAATGGTACACGTGATTTTTACTTGTCAACTGAAGGTTATTTTCATCATTTTTTAGGTCATTAACTAATTTCTCCTCCAAATCGAATTTAGCCCTAATTTTCCCTTTTGTTTTCTGCAAATTGTTTGAGCAAATGAAGATTAATGGTGAGGTTCAAACAAAAAAAAGAACTTTTTGCCATTGGAAATAGTTGATGAATTGAATTTACTCATGCCTTAAAAGTGAAAATGATGAAAATAACTCTCAATTAGCACATGAAAATCACGTGGGCATTTTCTTGCCGAAAAGTATTGGTCGGAAGTTGTAAAAGTAAACAAAAGGTGTAGTATAGATTGTGATCGGAGAAAAAAAAAGTTTTGGATACAAAATTAAAAAACGTGAATAGTACAAGTTGGAAAATGAAATGAACCCTAAAATAGATGCTCAAAAATATTATACAATTCTTACTAATTCTATCAAATACTAATTCACCTTTGGTAGGACGAGTAAGAGCATTCATTACTTCCTTCGCATCTACCTCAAAAATCACATTAACATGACTCCAACTTTGAATCCAAGAAAGCACGAACACGTATGCCTCAAAAATTTCAACAGTCCCACCAATGACAAAACCAGAAATTTCGTTGAGGGGCCACTATTGGACTATTGTTATACAATTGGGGGAATTTATATATGTTTAGAACATTTTATAGAAAGGCCAAATTTCTAGGAAAGATGTACGGTAGAAAAGTTAGGCATCCTCCAAAAATTTATAAAGTTTGGGACATTTCTACAAGATTTTTAGATCTATTGAGATGAGAAGTGAGTTAGAGGATGCATTAAATAGAACATATCATTAAAGTAAATACTATAAGAGTGGCACTTATGTACCCGGGGACATGGATTCTAGAATCCGTGCTCCCAACCCGACCCGACCCACCCACATACCTTTTTTTCTTTTTTCTTTTTCCCATAAATCCAAATTCTCTCATCAATTTTTCTCGCTGCAATTGTAATTTTTCTTCTCTTTTCTCATCCTCTTCATCTTCCTCTTTTCTTCTTCGTCTTCTTTGATTTCACCGACGTCGTTGTTATCTTCCTTTCAACATGAATGCACACTCATCTTCTTCTTCTTAATTTTATTCATATGTTATCATCTAATATATTCTTGGTACACAACCATCAAACTCATCTAACTTTACATCATGTGTGCATCATGTGTGGTTTTTACGATTTCAGTTTGATGGTTATTGATTGAGTACTATGAATTTGAACTAACTAGTTAATTTGCCATTGGAAGTTCATCGCGATTTGATTAATGTTTGCAGCAAACATCATGTAATGTTCACATCATGTAATGTTTGCAGCAAACAAGGAAGCAATCAAAGATATATGTTTTATTTTTCTCCATTGTAATTGTAACTATTCATTCTTAGATTTCAAATGAATTGTTGTTAGGCAAAAACTTTTGTACCCAATACCTTATAATGTAAGTATATAATACCACAAAAGTAAATATGTGATACCTTAAAGGTATTTATGTAATACCTTGAAGGTAAAAATGTAATACCTTAAACGTATGTATAAAATACTTTAAACGTAGTTATGTAATACTTTAAAGATAAATATGTAATACCTTAAACTATAAGTATTAGTACCTTAAAGGTAAATATGTAATACATTAAATGTGCGCATATGTAATACCTTATACTATAACCATCAACACCTTAAAGGTAAATATGTAATACCTTAAAGGTGCATATGTAACACCTTATACTACAAGCATTAATACCTTAAAGGTAAATATGTAGTACATTAAAGGTGCATATGCATACTATAAGCATTAATATTTTAAAGGTAAATATATAATATCTTATACTATAAGCATTAATACCTTAAAGGTAAATATGTAATATCTTATATTATAAACATTAATACCTTAAAGGTAAATATGTAATACCTTAAGAGTATACAACTGATACTTAAGAGCATACAACTAATATCTTCACTGAATGAGCAACCAATACCTTAAGAGCATACAACTAATACCTTAAGAGTATACAACTTATATTTTCGTTGGATGAATTATATATGAAATTAGGTGGTGCGCAATGCACACCAACTATGGTGTGGACGCGCGTGGACACGTATGAAGGCAGCCCACACGTCGGGTTGGGTTGGGGGCACGGATCTAAGATTCGTACCCTCGTGCACATAAGTTTTTGCCATACTATAAATAGATGGGTTAAGTAAAAAACTAAGTAGTTAAAAGAATTTAAGGAGATATGATCAGTGAGTGAGATTCATGTGGATGAGATCTTCTCGTATTTCTATTATGAGAATATTTATATGTATTGTATGTAATATATACGAGGTGAATGAGATTGTAAATGAGATCTAATATGTGGCTACTAATATTTCTGTATTTTTTTATTTAATATATGCAACAATATTTATGAGTTTTTATCTACAGATATTTTTGTGTTTTTATCTAATATATAGGGGAATAATATTTATGTGCTTTTTATCAATGAATGTAAATAAAACTATGGATAAGATTTGATCTGTGGTTCCTAATATTTATATCTTTTTTACCTAATATATACGAAATATTATTTTACCCTAAAAAAAATTGAGATTTTTAGGCCCAATGACCCTTCATTCTTATCCTAGGTCTCACATTCTCTAACCAATAGGTACCCTCAAAAGTTATTTGGACACAACCTCCATAAATAAATGGCTGGTACCCTCAAAAGTTATCTCGACACAACCTCCATAAATAGATTTTAGTTTATAATTGAGCTTTGACTTTCCAAATTATATCACATGCGCCCTCATTTATGTACTTGACATTCAGTGTGAGTTTAACAAGTAGAAAATAAGTTGACTTCATCGTATAATATCTTTTTTCCTTTTTCGAAAATTGTCAAATTAGCTCGTCAATCATCTCTAAAAGCACGATACAAAAACTCATGTGAGACAATCTCTAAAAACATGATACAACTAGCAATTTTTGGCAACTTCACTAAATCCACAGTATGACGGGATTTTTTGATAAACCACAGCAAAAAATGATTTTCCCGTGGAACTATGCACTGCACTGCACTACTGAAAGCAAACTCAGCTTGTGGTAAAGCACAATCTCACTGCTTAGGTCGATCTCTACAAATACATCAAATCAGATTCCCAAGAGTACAATTGACAACTTCAGTCTGCCCATCAGTTTGCAGATGTGTCATGCTACTTTTAGAGAAGTATCAAACAACTTCCACAATGTAATCCAGAAGTAATTAAGGAACTTAGTATCACGATCTGAGGTAGTAGTCTTCGGTACATCATGCAAACGCACCACCTCTCTAAAGAAAAGACGTACAATATGAGAGGCATCTAAAGTCTTCTTGCAGGGAATGAAGTGCACCATTTTTGAAAACCTATCCACCACCATAAATACAGAATCAACAACCTGTTGTGTACGAGGAAGTCCAAGGAAAAAATCCATGGATAAGTCCTCCCAAATAGCTTCCGGAATAGACAAAGGTGTGTAAAGGCCAGTATTTTGTGATTGTCCCTTAGTTGTTTGACAAATATAATATCGGCTCACGAACTTCCTAACTTCATGTTTCAATTGCGGCCAATAGTACCGCTCCTTCAAAATGGCAATTGTCTTCTCCCTTCTAAGATGCCCACTCCAATCACCTCCATGTAGATCACGAACCAACTTATCCCTCAATGAAGTTCGAGGGATGCACAATCGATTACCCTTAAAGAGGTAACCATCATACGCATAGAAATCCTCAAAATGAAGTGTAGCCCATATCCTTGCAAAATCTTCATCAGTGGAGTATAAGTCAGGAAGAACCTCAAAACCCACTACGTCATGACTCATTATCACCAATAAGGTTGCACGTCTGCTCAATACATCGGCAGGCTTCTTTTGTGTCCTAGATTTGTGTTTCAGCGTAAATCGAAACTACTGCAAATACGCCACCCATCTTGCATGTATTTTACTTATGTTCTTTTAACTGTTGATATACTTCAAGACCTGATGATTAGTATATAGCACAAATTGATCTTAAAGTAGGTAATGCTCTTAATACTTCAAAGCTCTGAAAACGACATAAAACTCTTGATCATAAGTGGATCATTTCTGACGCGTCTCGCTCAACTTCTCACTAAAATAAGCAATAGGTCTACCCTCCTAAGATAGAACAACGTCTATTCCCACTCTACACGCATCACACTCCACTCTGAACAATTTATCAAAACTTGGACATAGTTGAACACAACTTCTCCTTAATCAGTTTAAAACTCTTTTGTTGCTCAGGCCCCTATTGGAACTTTCCTTTCTTCAAACACTCTATCATGGGTGCTACTATGGTGCTGAAATTTTGAATAAAACGCCGATAGAAAGTGGCAAGCCCATGAAAAATCCGCACTTCTGTCACTTTCTTAGGATTTAGCCAATCACGAATTGCTTTTTCTCCTCATCTACACGAATACTATCTCCACTAACCACAAAATCAAGAAAGATGAGGTTTGTCTACATGTATCTACACTTCTTCTGGTTAATATAGAGTTTATTAACCTGTAAAAGAACCAAAACCTAGCGAAAATAGTCAAGGTGTTCATCCTTGTCAGTGTTATAGATTAATATATCATCAAAATACACTACAATGAATTTACCCAAAAATGGCTTCAACACCTCATTCATCAACTGCATGAAGGTGCTCGGGGCATTGGACAATTCGAATGGCAGAACAAGCCATTCATACAAACCCTCCTTTGTTTTGAAAGTTGTCTTCCACTCATCACCCGGTCTAATACGGATCTGATGATATCTGCTTCTTAGATCTATCTTGTTAAAAATCTTTGCCCCGACATATTATCCAACATGTCCTCCAGCCTAGGAATTGGAAACCTATAGCTCACCATTATCTTATTTATTGCCCGACTGTCCAAGTACATGCGCCAAGATCCATCCTTCTTTGGGGTCAATAATGCAGGAATTGCACAAGGGCTCATACTTTCTAGGATCAGTCCTTTAAGCAACAACTCTTTCATCATATGTTGTAAGACTACTCCCTCATTCAGATTCATGCGATCGTGAGGTAAGTTTGGTAATGTAGCTCCGGGAACCAAGTCGATGGCATGTTATATATCCCTCATTGGTGGCAGCTCCACCGGAAGCTCATCGGGGACCAACTCCTAAAATCCCTCAAATAGCTCAAGAACATGATCAAGGATCTCACTTCCCTTTTCAGCCTCTCCAACCATAAATGCTGACTTTACCACCAAAGCATGAATCTCCCTAACATCTCGAGCATCATCCATCAACTCTTTCATGGAACGAGTTAATGTTAACAACTTCTGAGTTCCAACTCTCTATTTGAACCCCAATGGCAGCAGTGTTATCTTCTTCTCATTCTTGAAACACTGATAGATGTTCTTCCTTCCATCATGAGAAGTCTCAAGGTCAAACTGCCAAGGTCTGCCAAACAGTAACTAACAAGCATCCATATCCACAATATCACTCAAAACTTCATCCTTATAATATTTCCCAATGGATAAAGGTACACGACACCTCTCATTCACCTTAATACCCTCTCCATTAGTAATCCACACAATATTATAAGTTTCAGGATGTTTTTCCATAGGCAATTTTAATGTTTTAACCAAACTTCAAGAGATGATATTTTCACAACTACCACTATCAATAATTAACTCGAATATTTGATTGGAAATGTGCACCTAGTTCGGAATAATGCATTTCGCTGAGAATCATCCCTCCGTGGAGCCAACAATACCTTACGAACTACCAATGTTGGTTGTTCGTTATACTTATCTTTATCTGGTTTGCAAACTCCTTCCTCATTTTCAGATTTAACCTCATCATCTCTATGTTCGGCTACATTGACTGGATGATGCTGAGGGCAGTTGTTCGAACGATGTCCAATCTCGTGGCACCTATAGCATTTATCCCTAGTTGGTCTTGCATAGAGATTCTCAATATGCTTTTTTATAGGCTCCTTCTCCACTACCCGTTTTCCAGATCAGGAAGCATTATCCACACTGACCTTATGATTGGATCTGAGTATGTCAGCAAATTCTTGCGAGGCGCATCTTTTCCAATAAAACTTCAAAATCCCATCGATTATGCTCGTTGCGCCATATTTATCGTCTCGCTAAGGGTCAGAATAATCTGAATCCAATTTTCTCACGGATTACTGACTTCAATCCATGGACATATCTCGCAACTTGTTGCTCTCCGTCTCCATTTGATTATTGTGTGAAGATGGCCGCAAAAAATCTAAAGTATATTCCGTCACTGATTTTTACCCCTAGATCACGTCCGGTACTGCTAGAAAAAAATTGCTTATAATCAGGAGGGAGAAATCGAGCCATCATCATCCTTTTCATCTTTCCCAATCGTCACCTCTGATTCTGAACTTGCTCCCACCAAGATGATGTTTCTCCTTTCAGACGATATGCTACCAAATTCATTTATTTATCCTCTGGTGTTTCTGCAAAGTCAAAGAATCTCTCCACGTACGCAACCCAATCGAGAAATCCTTCGATATTAAAATTTCCATTGAAGAGAAGTAGATCTGCCTTCAATCGAAACTCATCGTGCCTTTGTTGTCGATCACCCTTAAGGTTTGGGTTAGGGTTTCCTTGAAATAAATTTGTCACCTCTTCATTAGATGAATCATCATCATAGATTTGTCTCATGGGGATCTGTTGGGGAGCCCCTCATTGAAGGCCACGAGCAAATCTCCTGGTTCTTTCTTCTTCTGGACCGGTCTGATATTCCTCTATGCGTTCAACACGAGTAGTTAACATCTAGACCACCATGGTCAAACGTTGCATCTCTGTGATCACATCGGTGAGAGTGGGTTCGTTGTTGTTTGCCATTGTCGAGGAAAAACCTAGCTCTGATACCAACTGACATGGGAATAAACGTAGAAGACAAACATTCTTTGTATGGAAGAAAAAAACTAGAATTTTGTTAAGTCAAAATGTAATTAATACATCTCAGAATGATAAGAGTCATATTTATTGTTGCAAAACCAACCTAAACCAAAAATGAAATAAGACCCCGAAAGGAAACACAATAAAAAAGATTGCAAAATCAAATCAAATTGAATATTGTCTACGATTTCCCTTCTCTTTATCCTTGGACATCAAGTATGCCTCATCAATCTGTTCCACATCAAATTGGAATCATCCTTGTAATCAGGGATCTTTCCAAATCGAAATTTGGTTACCCTACTCCACTCTCCATCTAACCATCTCTTCTTAATAACGATTGAGAATTATAAATGATTCGCGAAGTGAAATTTAGATAGTGCTCTAAATCGACATCTAAAAAAATTCCCTAAAAAATATTTACCTTTGATAACCCTACGTACCAAAGCATTGGCTCGAAAACTAGTCTCCAATAAAAATATCAAAGTATAGTTAAATTGAACAAATACAGACTTCTAAAACTTCACATATTATTCCATTTATCCCAACTAGTGTATAGGTCCCGTGCGATGCACGGATATATAAAAATTATTATTTTGATATTTTGATATGAAAATATTGAATACAAAATAATATATTATTTGAGATTAAATAATATATATTATATGAAATCTTTGAAACCTCTAGAGAGAGAGAGAAAAAAAAGACCACTACTATAAATAACGTTAACAGATTTTTCCGCCTAAATTGTTTGCTACAAATAGAAAAGAAAACGTTAGGAGAATGAAAAAAATAATAAAAAGAAAGAAAAAAACTGAAATTGCAGCTTTTGGCATTTTGCTGCAAGCCTATTAGTCTAAGCTGATTGTGCAGTGTGTGCCAGAGAGGGGGAGGGGAGAGGAAGGGTCCGCTGGGAAGGGGAGAGATGAAGGGTTAGTTTTTATTTGCTTATTTATTTCATATACTACCTCCGTCCCAGCTAACTTTGCACACTTTCTTTTTCGGGATATATCGGGTAAATTTGCACACCCCCGAAAAAGAAAGTAATTTTTATTTTTGGTATGATTTTGTTGACTTTTCAACTCAAAAGGCAGTGTTCACACTTACTTTTGGTATGATTTTATTGACTTTTCAACTCAAAAAGCAACATTTTCTTATTCCACATGCCGGGAAGGGTGTGCAAAGTTAGCCGGGACGGAGGAAGTATTTAGTATTCAAATTAATAATCATTCTTATTTTTTAAACCAATTGGATATCTTTCATATTTAAACTTCCTTTTATGTATCAATTTTATCATTTTTATATATAAGTTTGGTTATTGTCTTTTTAATTTTATATTTGTAATTTCATACATTGATTTTTTATACATAAATTATATTTTCTAATTAAATAATTTCTTAAGTTAAATTTTGATTTTAATGTATAATGTAACAAATTTATCATTGTTATTTGTAATTTTGATGGAGGTGGAAGTGTGATAAATATTGTTTTAAACAATACATATTTTCAAATTAAATGACTTCTTCATTTGACATTCATTTTTAATATAAGTATATATTTTGTTATCAATTTTTATGGTTTTTAATTTTTTATTTACATTGTAAAAAGAAAAACAAAATATCAAATTTGAAATGTTTAGATTTTGGTGTGCGTAAGTTTTTTTATTACACAAAAACTCATGTGAGACGATCTCACGGATAATTACCATGATACGGAGCCTCATCACCCACAAACAATATGTAAATTGTAGGATTTGAGTTTTGGATTGACTCGTCTCAGGCAATAAGATCTGTGAGATGGTCTTACGAGACTCACTCTTTTTATTAATTTGTAATAGTTTCAATAAGAAAATAAGTGTTGTAAGTAAAAAAATAAACTTGGTGAAATTAAAATACTAAATAAAAATGACAATTAATAAAATAAAAAATTAGAAATTTAGTAAAATATTTTTTAAAAATAAAAAATTAAGATTATTTCTGAAAAAATTTACTAACAAACTTTTGATGTATTGATTTGGACTATTTGATTTCAGAAAAAAAAAATTACTAACAAACTTTTCAATATTTTTTAATAGATAACAATAGATTTTGGGGGTATTTGATTAGATAATATAATTTTTCTTGGATTTGAAATATTTGAGTTAATTTGTGATGGGTGGCCAAAAATTTCAATAAATTTTTACATGTCTCTGTATAATTAATAAAATATTTTCCCATAATTTTTTTTAATAAAATCACATATTAAGTATAAAATTAATATTACAAAATATATTGTATTTATTAATTTTGGTATTTAATTTCATATTAATTCTAATACATATAATGTACTTTGAAGCATTAGGAGGTTTCTAAAACTTCAGTTACCATGTAATATTATGACTAAATAAGTTTATTTTAATAAAATTAATGGGTATATAAAAATGGGTTGAATTCTTTTTTCTTTTCTTTTCTCTGTGAGAATGATAACCAGTACAATAGGCAATTGTCCAACTATAATGTTGTATAAATGGAAAATTTTCAAATTGTGTAATGTTAATTGGTGGAATTTATCATTTCTAACTACCTCATATTTCTAATATAGAATATTATAAAATATCGTTATTTAAAAATATGTTCATCTAAAAATGTTGTATGTAAAGATTTAATGAAATAAATATTTTAATTTGCGCCAAAGATAATCAGTAGAATAGTTCAACTTGAATGCTGTATGTAAGTTAAATAAGCAATATTGTATTTATATAATTAAGTCCTTCAAATTAGTATTGTTAATTGGTCAAATTGATCACTTATAACTTTCTCCTAGTTCGAGTATAAACTTTTCAATTCGTACTTTAACTTATGTTATTGTTTGTATTCAAAAAATTTAATATTATCAAATATAATTATCTAGAATGACATAAATTTAAAATTTAGAGTATCTAATTAAGTTTTTGTTAATATATATATATATATATATATATATATTAAAAACATTATATATTTTATGCTAAGATAATGTACTACTATCTTATCAAAAACTTAAAATTAATCGATTTTATACGACAAACAGTGCAATGCAGGGGTAGACTACTAGTAAAACTAAAATTATGAAGTTTATAAGATAGATGGAGCTATAATATTTGCCAATAGAAAAAGAATGATATTTGACTGGTTTCATATCATTTAAGATACTTTTATAAATTAAATACTTTAATACATAAAAAAAATATTTTTTTAGTTTAAAAGATGGTTTCATTTTAGAATATCAATTAACTAGTGTCGCTGCTGCAGCATACACAAAGTTTAATGGATCGCTCGTCTACGTACAATGGAATTTCATTTTGTGGTACATTTATTGATAATATTCCCTTCGTTCTAAATATAAGAATGTTTTATTTTATTTTTTTCTAACATCGTGAATATTTAATCCAATTTTTATGAAGCAATATTTTTTCAAGCATTAAATACTTTAGAAATTTATTTGTCTAATATAGAGGGTGTTTGATGTTTAGCTAATCTTTAGTACACAAATGATCTTATAACCTATTACATTTTTATAAAATGTTAAAAGCTGATAAAATATAATAATAAGTTGTTGAAATGTATATTTGGATAAATATGATAATGAAGTTTTTAAAATGTTAGCAATGTTAATTTTGTAATTCAAGTGATTAAGTTTACAGGAGTGCGTAATCAATGAAATCTTAGTTTAGAAATAAAATATAGTCTCTTTGGATTCTTTTTGTTTTTTCTTAAAAAAAAAAACAACTTATAAATTTTTAACATCTTATTTTACTATTGAATAAGATATTATTTTTAAATATTTAACATATACTCTTGGGAATAAGCTCAGCTAAACACTCTACTTTTTCAACAACTTTCTAAATTTTTTATGGAAACACAAATCAATCTCTCTCTATAGCTACATGAATGAGTACATATTATGTATATACTAACGAAGCCTTATACAAAGATTTAAATTTGAATGTTAGATAAAAAAACGAAAAATATTAAAATGTTTATTGTGGAATAGGATATATTTCATAATAAGACCCAATTTACAGTTTATCTCTTAATTCTAAACCCAATTTTTAAAGTTTCTCAATAAGTGGCTCAATTTAACATTTTTTCTCAATTTTAGGCTTGAAATTTAAATTGAGTTCTCAATTCAAGACAAAACTCCATTTTATTTTTCTTTTTTAATATTAATTATATTTATAAATGTATTTATATTTTAGATAGATTAAGACAAGTTAATGCAATTTTGGAACGATCTTTATCCGACTTGTATTAATTTATATAAAAATATATAATCAATTCAATTCATAAAATATAATGTATATTAAATTGATTAATATTAAAATTGGGTTTCTGTACTTTTATTCATAAAACTAAGAAAATAAAAAGAATCTTGATTAATTGATTTTATGAATTACATTAATTAATTATATATATATATAATATGTACTATCTTGTTATAATATGAATTACATTAATTAAATTAATAAAAGTCGGATGAAAATCGTTTCTGTCACGCCCCGAAACTTAACCATATTTTATTATAAAGTTTAAAGATAATTAAGAAAACATTTTTGAATTATCAGAGTATCTTCGACAAGCGTGCAGGAAAGAAGAAAAGAAGATAAGGGAAACGAAGAGGGTACATAGGAGACTAAATAAGTTAAAGGTTTAAAGCAGCGGATTATATAAACATAAGTTTTTACAAAAGAGAGACGTAAATGTTATACGGAAACAGTTTTACAAAACATCGAAACAACAAAAAGCTTTCATAGACAGGGCACGACTCTCCCTTCAACTCCTCCTAATCAAATCATCACCTGTAACGAATGCATAAGCGGGGTGAGCGTATACAAATACACTCAGTGGAAAATAAATTCATAACTAACATATCACTATAAATCAGAATATCAGTTAAACACAGCAAATACAATGCACAACACTTATATGACGTGGGCGCAGGTATCTCCCGCCTTACCCCACCTCCTTATGTCTCCCGGGTGATTATTTGGTCGGGGGACTTCACCAATCCTCCATATATTTGTTAAGACTTAATCCCAAACTGAACCTCCAAAACCATGCATATGAACACGTTTCCTCAACAGCACATCATATCACAGCACGTAGACAAAGCATATAAACAATATACATATAATGTATCTAGAAGCATGCTTATATTAACAAATCATTTCTCATGCTCATAATCACACATCATAATTCATATAACGTTCATCACCATATAATAGTTTATCGAAAACCCTAGCATGCGACTATACAAGATAAAACGTATAGTAAATGTTAATTCAGAATTTACCCCCACCTCAGCCTGGGCGGTGCGATTATCACGTTCTTTTCCTTTTAATTCTGAGTTGGGTTCGAAACGTTTGGGCCTACAAACACACCACGTAAATTATTAGGTTATGGTATTAATTAAGTGTTTGTAATTAAATGCTCGAAAGAAACAACGAACGAAAAACAGAACATATCCCGACTAGGCCCGAAAATAAATATAGAGGATTCAAAAATGAAGCTTTAGAGATGAGAACAGAGTAAAACGGATGAGAAACGAAGCCAATCGAGGCATTTTAGGGTTTGAAGGATTTGAGGACAAAACTGTAAGTTCCAGAATAGACTTGGGGTCAAAACGAGGTTTCTGAAATTCTGGGGGGGTCAGAATGTAATAATCAGAAAGTCTTAGGGTGAAAATCAAAGAATAGAGGAGTTCTGGGGGTGGAATTATAATTTCCAGAACTTTGAGAACTAAACTGTACCAAACAAAAGATGGGGGACCAAACTGAAAAGACCCTAAACTTCAAGATTTGCAAAGAGGTCCCTACACTTAAACAAATTCTCAAAATCAAACCCACCCCCAAACCCCCTGTTCCCCACCGCCGCCTGCATGCCACCGCCGGCGACACCGAGTCGCCGGCCAAACCCCGAAGCCACTACCACTCGCCGGCGCTCCTTGTGCCGGCCACCTCTGAACACGGAGGCGTCGAAACGCCGTCCCAAACACCACCCAAACTCAGCCAGCACAGCCCCAAACACATGCATCACACACACACACACACACACACACTTTCCCGGCGGCTAACGCCGCCGGCGCCACCCACACCCACGGCGGCGCTGTGTGCGCCGCCCCCGACATCCGACCAGACGAGAGAAAGAGCGAGAGAGAGCAGGAGAGAAAACTCAGAAAAGTCGAAGAGAGAGAAAGAGAGGAGAGGAGAGAGAGAAAGCTCAAAACACAGAACTTTGACCACTGCATGCCGGAGATCAAGCCGGCCGATCGACAATCCGAGCCCAGAATCGAGACGGGCTCGGCGAGAACTACAATCTAGGCTCAAGAATCGCCTCGATCGGTGGCCAGATGGCCGAGATACGAAGAGAGAGAAAGTGGCGGGTTTTTAGAGAGAGAAACACGAAAACAGAATTTTCTCCGGTGAATTGCCGGCGAACGCGGCGGCGGATGACGATTCCGAGCCCGGCGTTGGAACGGGCTCGGAGAGAGCTTCGAATAGACATAGATTTTGATAGGTTTTTGGTCGGAAAGAATTCCGGCGACGGTGAGTCACCGGCGGCAGCGGCGGCGCTCCGGCCGGCCGGCTGCCGGAAAACAAGAGAGAAGGAGGAGCTGATTATCATTATTTACCTTAGGTTAAAACTTAGTGTATGATATTTACTTAGGATTATTCTCCATTTATACTTTAGGTTAAATGTATAATTAGTCTTAAACTTTATGCTAAACTTTCTTATGATATTAATTAGTTTAGGGCATCAAACGAATTCCGATTTGATCCATTCTTTTGGCGTTTTGTTCGATTTTTCGTTCTCGTTCATCTTGTCCCACTTACGAATTATTTTATCGACTTTTCCTTTTATGGAAAAATTTTCAAGAATAATGAACTTGGATTAAAACATGCTTATAATTATATTTTCTGAAGCGCACATAAAATAAATCAAATTATTAGAGGTTTAAATATTTAGTCATCAAATTATGCTTCGTTAAATCCTAATCGTCACAGTTTCAAATTTGTACTAACTTTTTATAATTTATTTTAAGTATAAATACAAATTGAAATATTAATAAATTTATGAATATAAATAAAAGAAAAAAGAAAAAAATGGAACTTTGTCTTGAATTGAGAACTCAATCTAAATTTCAAGCCTTAAATTGAGAAGAAGAAAAAAAAAGTTAAATTGAGTCCCTTATTGAGAAACTTTAAAAATTGGGTTTAGAATTGAGAGCTAATTTATAAATTGGGTCTTATTATGAAATTTATTCATTCTTAATATGTGATTTCATCCCTTAATTAAAATTATGAAAAATGGAATTTATAAATATACAAGATATCTGACACATTAACAGTGTGTACATATTAATGTGTTCATAGTGAATATAGTAACAGAACTACTAAAATAAAATGACATGTAAATATGAAATTTCGAAAATTCTATATAAGATGAACCAGGAAACATGACTTCTAGATAAAATGGCATAAAAACATGAAATTTCCAAAAGTCTCTCTACAAGATGAACCGGGAAATGTTATGGAAATTATGTACACCCTACATTGGATTGAATCTCCAAAGGGTTTTGATATATACAGTAGACTGCTATCACGTATAATTATTAATTACCATAAATTTTATATATATACACATAAGTAGAACCATGAGGTAGAATTAAATAGTTGGTTTTCTAAGAAGTCCAAATGCTAATATCACAAACTTTATCGTAAATAATAATAATAATAATAATAATAATAATAATAATAATAATAATAATAATAATAATAATAATAATAATAATAATAATTTTAGTATAAATTATGATAGTGGTTATCACACTTGAACTCCAACAATAAATAAACATATAATGTCAAGTAATTAATGAATAAAACATTAATGATAACATAGCATCGAATATTTACACGTTCGGGTAGAGGCTTTACCCGGATCCGGAACAGCCCAGTTGACTTTGAACAAATATTTGGTCAAATATTTTGAAATTCTCCAGCTAATCTTGATAGCTGAAATTTGATAAATAATTTTCTTTATCTTAATTTCTTCTACGAAAAATACAGAAAAGTCAGCCATATAGAAACCGCACCCAAATTCAGCTCTTGAATAACTCCCACCACATCTACAAAGAAATGGCAAAAAAGCAAGTTCCTAGCAATGCACCCAACATTATGACTTCCAAAATCCATTCTTTATTTTCTCTCAAAAACTTATTCTAATTCAAACTTGAACATTATTTTACTCATTTATACAAATCTTGAAATCAAGAATATATATTCCAAAGACTCGGCCCATCTCATCTCAAACCTCCCCCACCAATCACATGAAATGGCAAAACACAGAGCAAAACCCACCATCACCGCCGCCGCCGCCATATTAGCCGTCATCCTGTGTGGGTTTTCCGCCATTGCAGAAGGTGGAAAGCTCAAAACATACGAGCTGATCGAAAACGGGCCTTTCGAACAGGGAATACACTACGACAAGTTGAAGGTGGTAACGCCCGCAATGATCAGCAATGGAGCCTTGCAGGTGACCCCGGATTCAGCTAATGACGGTTTCAGTATGTTGAACAACTCAGGCCGAGTCCTTCTCAAACACAGCTTCAAGCTATGGGAAGGCCAAAACATCGAGACGAATACGACGAGTCGAGCTCGAATAGCCTCCTTCAGCACCTCCTTCTTGGTCAACATGTACCGGCCCGACAACAAGACCGCCGCCGAGGGCCTCGCCTTCATCATCTCGCCGGACCTCCTCCTTCCGCCCAACTCTTCCGGCCAGTACCTCGGCCTCACCAACTCCTCCACCGACGGCAACGCCACCAACCAGGTCGTCGCCGTCGAGTTCGACACCTACAAGCAGGATTTCGACCGGGATGGCAACCATATCGGAATCAACGCCAACAGCATCAGATCCATAAACGCTGAGTCCTTGGACAGACACAACATCACACTGGCCCCAATAGGCGAGGTGTTCCACAACATCTGGGTGGATTACAATGGAGATTTGAGACTCATGGAGGTCTACATCGCTCAACAGGCCTTGAAATTAGGCCCGACTCCGCCAAAGCCCGATTCGCCGATCCTATCGCAGTCTCTCAATCTGATGAACCACGTCAACCAGAAGTCCTATTTCGGGTTCTCCGCGTCGACGGGGAACTACTCGCAGCTGAACTGCGTGCTGAGGTGGAATCTAACGGTCCATTACTTCTCAGAGGACAACCATAGATTGCTGAGGATCGGGCTCGGAGCAGGAGTGCCGGCGGTGGTGCTCCTCCTCATGGGTGCGGCGGCGTTGATTTACTATTACCACAAGCGGCGGTTGGCCCAGTCGAATCCAAACCTTGTGGGGGCCCTGAAGAGCTTGCCAGGGACCCCACGAGAGTTCGGATTCAAGGACCTGAAGAAGGCCACCAATAGCTTCGATGAGAAGAACAAGCTCGGACAGGGTGGATATGGAGTGGTCTATAGTGGGCTGCTGGTGAAGGAGAATTTGCAGATCGCTGTTAAGTGTTTTTCCAGAGGAAGTATCAAAGGCCAGGATGATTTCTTGGCTGAGCTTACTATCATCAATCGTCTCCGCCATAGACATCTTGTTAAGCTACTTGGTTAGTTTTTCTATACCTTCATTAATTCTCTGTTTTCATTTTAGGTGATTAATTAGCTTTATGATTGTAGGAAGAGTTATTTTGTGTAGTCTCATAAATGTAGGAATGTTTGAAGTATACATCAGATGTCAAAAATTAATGTTGGAGTGTCTGATATTTGTTCCATGATATGCCCTTGATGCTATCTCCTTCACTTTGTGTAAGTACATGGATTAAGGGGTGAAAGAAGTACTAGGAATATATATGGTGTTCAATCAATGGTCATTGTGAACAGTTCTGACTGAGAAGTTTAAGATGGGTATAGAAAGAAGAAAAAATCCATAATCTTTGTCATAGTCAACCCCACCACCAATGAGATGTTCTATTCCAAAATTGTATTTCATCTCGATCCAATTATTGTGATATGTAGAAATATGATGACTTTAAAAAAAGGAGACTAATTAATCACAATTTTGGAATGGAGGTAGTGGTCGTTGTGAGGACAAAGTCGTAGTTTTGATCCAAGTTATCCAATAAGGAGATCATCGTCAGCAGCCCTTGTCATGGCAGCTGAATTGTATGAGCTCATGGAAAATCTCAAGAAGCTTCATTTTAGTCTAATTTTTCACGTTGATAGAATGCAGATTATGAAATGAATACTTGCTAAACATGAAAATGACTTTTCTAATAATTTAACCAACAAGTAGCTGTTGAAAATGAGGTATAATTTGTTTTCTAGTTCAAATATAATCTAAGGATTAGGTAGGTACATAACAAATAACAATATTGTCAACTTCAATTATGCAACATTCTTTGGCCTTAAATTTGAGTGTCTTTTAGTCAAATATGGATGAATGGTGATTGATGTTTGATGCGTTTTCAGGGTGGTGTCATAAGAATGGGAAGCTTCTATTGGTCTACGAGTTCATGCCGAATGGTAGTCTGGACAAGCATCTGTTCGTAGGGCCGAACGAGCAGCCGCTAGGCTGGAATCTCCGGTATAAGATCACTTCCGGTGTAGCCTCGGCCCTACACTATCTTCACAACGAGTACGAACAGAGAGTGGTTCACCGTGATCTCAAGGCCAGCAACATCATGCTCGATTCCAACTTCAATGCTCGTCTGGGCGATTTCGGCCTTGCACGAGCATTGGAAAACGAGAAAACCTCCTATGCAGAAGCAGAGGGGGTGTTGGGGACAATGGGGTACATTGCCCCCGAGTGTTTCCACACTGGGAAAGCAACACAACAATCCGATGTTTATGCATTCGGGGCTGTGTTGCTCGAGCTCGTGTGTGGAAGACGGCCCGGAGCCAAGATTGCCGGCTTCCATCTTCTGGTTGATTGGGTTTGGTATTTGCATCGGGACGGGAAACTGCTCGATGCAGTGGACCCCAGATTGGGGTCCGACTACGTTGTTGAAGAAGCCGAGAGGCTTCTTCTATTAGGGTTGGTGTGTTCACATCCTATCGCTGGGGAGAGGCCTAAATCACAAGCAATAGTTCAGATGATCTCGGCCACGGTGCCCGTGCCAATTGTCCCGCCTTTCAAGCCGGCGTTCGTGTGGCCATCAACGGGGCCCATGTATACGGATCTGGACTCGACCAATGAGACAACCACGATTACTACTTCACATATGGGTTCAGAATGGAGTGGGCACTGTGTTAGCATGGAGAGCTACACTGGCTACACTGACTCTTTGGTCTAGTTTCTTTTGTGAAAAACTATTACCAATGTGCATTCTTTCTCTCTCTTTTTTTTATTTTTTCATTTATCTTTTATGGTTATTTGTTTGTGTTTGATTACCAAAGGATTGTTGGTGTAATTTAGTTTGTTATAGGAAGTTCCAAGATTTCATATTGCAATAGTCAATAGAATGGGTTTTCTGTTTCATCTCGTATTTTATATATACAATGTTGTTAATACTGATTTTTTGCGTCCTATGTATATAAAAAGAAATACCAGAAAATATATCATTTTATAATTGGTACTCCAAAGTCATGTAAAATATAGCCCATTTGTATGCTTGTGGGGATTTATAACTGGTTGATATATATTTTGTTGCATTTGTACATAAATGTCTCGTATTAGTTTGATGAATTATTTAAATTTATTCAATTATTTGAAATATCATACTACAATCTATTTAATAGAGCCGACAATTTGAGCTTGAATTCAATAGGCTAACTTGGACAACTCATAAAAAAAAATTAGGTCTATTGGGCCTGATTGAAACAGCCCAACCAGATTAATGGGCTCAGACGGCCTATTTTCTTGACAATATATTCTTTTTTAACTAAATCAATTTATTAAACCATTAAATAATAAACCATCAAAATTAATTAATTATTAATTTATTATATTATATTTATATTCTTTAAAAAATATTGGTTTCTCAATTAAGTCAATAAACAATTTTTATTTGAAATTTTTTTTTTAAATGAGGAATGAAGTTGGGGTCAATCTGACATTTGACTCATTGGCCAGGTAAGGTTAAGTTGGGCTACGATAATATTGGTCTAATAAAGAAATGGGTTATCCCAGCCTAGCCGCCACATCACTTGACCCAACCCAATTTAGTGACACCGTTGAATTTTGAATTTACTCTAATTTGAGTGGATATCTTGTATTTCAAATCTTTTTATTAAAACACAACCTAAAAGTCTATTTGGATGAGCAAAATTGAGGAGATATTTGAAATTTCTAGTAGTAAATTTATGGATGATGTTTGGATAGATATAGATTTGAATCCATCACTCTCATTTTTTAACTAGAGTGAGTTTGAAATCCATTCATTTTAAAATTATATATTTCAATATTTCTATTCAAATGGAGCCTAGACATAGTTAATCATCTATTTGTAGTGGAGAGCTTATATCCATTGAAAGAATATATAATCTCTTTTTTATTAAAAAAAAAAAAAAATTTGGTGAAAAAACATATATAATCTCTTTTAATTTAATGACCAATGCCGCTTCAGCTGTATTTTAATTGGCAACTTTGTTGGGGGGACCAATATTGTTCCAATATGTTCAAATGTTAAATGGGAAATTAACATTGAGTTCAATAACTTGAATAAATCCAAATTTAGGAGAACAAATAAAATCTCCGATGATGTAAAACAAAACAATGCAGTAGTTATGAACTATAACAAGACCCAACATAATTAATCAACAAGATTCAAATACTTAAAATAACAAGACATATCAGCCCACGACTAGGAGCCCATCACAACTCATTTCCCTTCCAAAGGGTCTTCTGGTACGTAATTGGGTCCTAGGTCGTCTCATCCTTTGTGTGCTCTATCAAGAGGCTAAGCAATTTTTGCTGGAAATGACTCATCCTCCTCAGAGACGTCTCTGCAACAATGATGACTTGCATTGTCTTATCCATATATCGTGAACCACGCCTAGTTCCCTTTCTATCTCACGGGCTAAGTCTATAGTTTCAAAAAAGATCCTTAGCCTCTCGAGATCTGATTCGTAGCCGAATCTCATCTCGTGACTCGTGCAAAAACATTCCCAAGTAGTAGTGATCCGCCAAGCCAAGCACGTGCACTAATCAAGCTATAAATTGGTTAACATACTATTAGGAAATTGATGTTTAAATTTTGATAAGACAAACACAAGGAAATTAGAATACCTTTTTCACAATTTTTAAGTGAAACTAGACTAGAACTTGAGTCTATAGTATAGATTGAAGAATGGAAAAGAAGTAAGTGAAGAACTGCTGCAAGAAGTAAAGAAATTGTTGTTGCATGATAAACGAGAATACAGTGCAGCATGCTGTAAGCACACTGTATACTGCAAAAAGACCAAGATTGCAGGAATTGTATACTGCATCCTCCAAGAATGAAGAGACAAGAACGATAAAGTCATGGAGACCTAATATCAAGATCAACATCAATCCGAGGTTTGATCACTTCGACGTAACCAGTAGACAAACTGAAGGATGCAGTACAAAACAGCGGACATATGGCCTAACAGACTACACAAAAGTTGCAGACTGTATCTGCAGTGTAAGACAAGAAAACATATAATGCAAACCTCGGGCATCATTTAATGCGAGCTTAAACAAGAGAGAGGACTGCTCAACAAGACTCAAATACTTAAATAACAAGACACAGACGTAGGATTGAGATGTGTGCTGAGATTGAAACCGTTCAACAAGGCCATGAGATGGCCTCTCCATGCCGGAAAGTTAGTGTGGTTGAGTTTGATCGGTAAATTCTGATGAGCATTGATCGGAATGATGGATGGTAGGGTGCAGCCTGATTGGTGGTGGCATAAGGGGTGGTCGACATGGTGATGGAAAGAACAGATTGGAAGAGAAGATCGACGATGAGTGTGACGACTAGGATTTTACCGATGCATAATTTGATAATTAACTATCTAAACCCTTAATTATTTGATTTATTCTACGTGCGTTTCGGAAAATTTAATTATAAACATACTTTAATTAAGTTAACTTTTGGGAGATTTATTTCGTAAAAATACAAAGTCAACAAAATAATTCATAAGTGGGACGAGATGAACGAGAACGAAAAATCGAACAAAACACAAAAAGAATGGATCAAATCGGAGTTCGTTTGATATCCCAAATTAATTAATATCATAAGAGTGTTTAATATAAAGTTTAAGAATATAAAATAGTTAATGAAGTTATTAAACTAAGGTATAAAACATTTGATACACATATGGTAAAAGCATATGATATATTTTTAACCTAAGGTAACTAAGTTATGAAATGCTCCTCTTTCTCTCTAAGTTTCCGGCGGCCGGCTGGCCGGAGCGCCGCCGTCGCCGCCGCCGGCGACCACCGTCGCCGGATTTTCCTCCGACTCAAAACGTATCGTAACCTATACCATCTTGAAGCTCTCGTCGAGCCCGTTCCAACCCCGGGCTCGGAATCGTCATCCGCCGCCGCGTTCGCCGGCAATTCGCCGGAGAAGACACGGTTTTCTCTCTCTAGAAACCCACCTTTTTCTCTCTCTTCGTATCTCCTTCATCCCTTCTCCGATCGAGCCGATCTATACATGCAATGAAAGCTCTCGCCGAGCCCGTCGTGATTCCGGGCTTGGATCGTCGATCGAACGGCTCGATCTCCGGCAATCGCCGCCAGAAGTTTCTGTATGCAATGTTTTCTCTCTCCTCTCCCTTGCTTTCTCTCTCTTCGAACCTCTCTCTCTATGCTGCTATCCCTCCCTCTTTCTGATCTCTCTCGCTCTCTTTCCCGTCTCTCTCTCTGACCTGGGTGATGGGGGGCGGCGCACACAGCGCCGCCGTGGGTGTGTGTAGCCGGCGGCAATGGCCGCCGGAGAAGGGAGTATGTGCATGCGCGAAAAGGCTGTGTTGGGTGGTGTTTGGGCGGCGCTTTTAGCGCCGCCGTGTGCTATGGTGGCCGGCGCGAGGAGCGCCGGCGAGTGGTGGTGGTGGCGGGCGGTGACCGGCGACACGGAGTCGCCGGCGGTGGTGACAGTGGGTGGTTTGGAAGATGGGTTTGATTTTGGGAATTAGATAATCTCTAGGGGCTTCTTTGCAATTCCTCAAAGTTGTGTTGATTTTCAACTTAGTCCTTAACCTTCTAACATCTACTTTTTGGTCCTTGAAGTTTTGGAAATTATATTTCCACCCCCAAAACTTCTCAAGGCTTGGATTTTCACCCCAAGACTTTCCGATATTGCAATTCGACCCCTCCAGATTCTTGAAACCTCGTTTCGACCCCAAACTTTATCTGTAATTACAGTTTTACCCCTCAGACCCTCCAAACCCTAAAATGCTTCGTTTAGCTTCGTTTCTTATCCGTTTTAATCCGTTCTCGTCTCTAAACCTTCCTTTTTGAATCCTCTATATTTCTAGACCTAATCGGGTCGAGTTCTGTTCTATTTTCAATTCGTAGTTTCTTTCGAGCATTTAATTATAAACGCTTAAATAATTACATAATCTAATAATTTTATGTTGTGTGTTTGTAGGCCCAAACGCATCGAACTCATCACCAAATTAAAAGGAAAAGAACGTGTTAATCGCACCGCCCAGGCTGAGGTGGGGGTAATTTCTGAATTAATGTTTAACTTTACGTTTATTCTGCATAGTCGCATGTTAGGATTTTCGATAAATTATATTATGATGACGAACGTTATATGATTTACGACTTGAGTTTATGAGCATGAAAGATGATTGATGATATCAGTATGCTATTAAGCGTTATACATGTTCGTATTTATATGCTTTGACTACGTGCTGTGAGTTAAATCTTTTGTTGGAATTAAGATATGTGTTCATGTGCACGGTCTTTGGGAAGACAGGTTGGGATTAAGTCCTAACAGGAAAACGGAGGATTGGTGAAGTCCCCCTGACCAAATAATCACCAGGAGGATAAGGTGGTGGGGTAAGGCGGGATATACCTGCGCCCACATCATTTACGTGCTGTGCATTGTACTTGCTGTGATTAACTGCTTATCTGTCTTAAAGTTTTATATTAATTTATGAACTTGCCTCCACGGGGTGTATTTCTATGCACTCACCCCGCTTACGTGTTTGTTACAGGTGATGATTTTGTTGGGAGAAGTTGAAGGGAGAGATGTGCCCTGTCTGCTAAAGTTTCCCTTTTGTTAATTTCGATAGTTTGTTAAACTGTTTCGAAACAACGTACATTTACGTTTCTGTTGGGTTTAAACACGTATTTTAAGATCCGCTGCTGTACATAGTTAACTTTCAAAGTTCGTTATATACATATATATGTATCATCTTCGTTTCTCTTTTCTTTCTTTCTTCTTTCCTGCACGCCTGTCGGGGACACTCTGATAATATAAAAATGTTTTTCATAAAATTTATTAATCTTTTGTAATAAAATAGGGTTAAGTTTCGGGGCGTGACAGTTATGGTATCAGAGCAAGGTCCTGCCCTTTAGGACCCTGTTCGCTTCTTTTTATTTTATTCTAACGTATGTTTTGAAAACAGGGACAAGCACATCTCTCTCCGCAAGACTTCTCCACCCTGAGTTTGATATTCTGAGTATTGTTTATTTATTTTATGTTGATGTTTATGTTTATGTTTATGTGATAGTTGGGATTTTCTGTAGTTTCTGTTTTATGCTTTCCTTTTAAGTTAGTTGCGTATAGTCGGGTAGTTATGTTATGACGACACAGATGGCAAGGACGAAACTCACGGCTCTAAAAAGCACAGGTGGACAAGTAATACCAGCTCAAGTTTGGATGGCATTCTACGGAGCTAGAATGGAGCCGGGAGAGTCAGTAGGTATGTTCTTAACGCGTCTACTTACTCTCTGGAGGAGAACCCACGGAGCGATCTCTGAGACAAATGCCAGCGAACACGTGGTCAACATGCTACCCGGACGGTGGACCGAAGTCGTCCAAAGGGTACACCAGAATGAAGTCGTTTACGATATCCGTACGGGACAGCCGATCATCTCATTTCCTCACTTTATTGGTATACTCCTTGACATATGGGTACGCGAGGGACAACCGATGATGCCTCCACCCGGACCCTTCGATCCTCCAGGCAGCGATGAAGAAGAAGAGCCTGAAGAAGATCCAGAGGAGGTGCCCAGCCCTCCTCACCGTCGTTTCAGGGGACCACCTCCACCGCCCCCAGCTGCCGGAGCTGCAGCGATTGTTGTGTAGCTGCTCCTAGTTTCCCTTCCTTTCTTTTCTATCTTTTCTGCTCGAGACTATGTTTACTTTTGTTCAGATGTATGTTGGTGCTTGACACTTTTTATTTTGGATTCTGTTGTATGGTTCCGAGCTACTCTCTTATCTATCTTTTGCGATGTTATGTATATCTTTACCTCTTTTCTACGACTCGCGTATTTTCTGTTTCTTCGTTTCTTTATGACGTATTCAGATCTTTTCTTTTCTACGATGAGCGTATGGAATTTATCATATTCCTCGAAGATTTCTACTTGGAGCCTTGTGTGTGATGATTATATCATGTCTCTTATTAGATACTTATGCCCCGAGGAAGACCCAGGAAGAATCCAGCATCAATGGCGGACCCATCGTCGACTAATGCAAACAATACCATGGAAGACCTAGTGTCAGTATTACGTGGCCTAGCTCAACATTTTCAATCAACTCAGCCGGCTTCAACGACATCGAGCAGGAATGATACAAATCAAGTAGTGGAACAATTTCGACGTTTCAACCCCCCGACCTTCTCAGGCAAGGGAGGTCCGGCCGAGGCAGAGGAGTGGCTGAGGGCGTTGGATCGCCTGTTTGGACATTTATCGTGCACCGAAAACCAGAAAGTTTCTTGTGCAGTCTTTCAGATGATCGAGGAAGCTGGTCATTGGTGGGAGTCACACGCCAGGACTCTGACACAAGAACAAGTAGAAGAGCTAACTTGGGCAGACTTTAAAGGACAGGTTACTCAAGGTTTCGTACCGCAGTCATACAGGGACCGAAAGGAAACTGAATTCTTACATCTACGACAGGGGACCTCATCGGTAGGGGAATATGAAAGAAGTTTTAATCAGTTGAGCAGGTATGCACCTCACCTAGTAGATTCGGAAGTTAAGAAAGCTCGACGGTTCGAGAGGGGCCTCCGTTCCGAGATCAGTTCCATTCTTGCCGGACAAGGCATAACGTCATATTCAGTGGTTGTAGAACGAGCTCAGGAGATTTCCTCAAGACTACGGTTAGACACCGCGCCTCCCAAGAAGATAGAGACGCGACTCGGGAAACGGAAGTGGACGGGACCCAACCGGAGCTTTACTCAGAACCGACCACAACCACCCAACAATGCTCCTCTCTTTCAGAATCCTAATTCAAGAAACCCTTGTCAAAACTGTGGAAGAATCCATGTGGGGCCTTGTATGAGGACGCCTCCGGCTTGTTACAGGTGCGGAAGACCAGGCCATATTGCGGCCTCTTGCCCAAACTGCTTCAACTGTGGAGAACCGGGTCATAAAGCGGACTCTTGCTCAAAACCAAGAAGAACAAATGCTACACCAAGACCCAGATCCGGAACCGGACCAGCAAGAGCCTTCGCTCTTACCAGAACAGAGGCAGCTGAAGGACCGGAAACAATGACAGGTATGTTGTCAGTGTGTGGCGTGCCTGCTTTAATTTTATTCGACACTGGAGCATCTCATTCCTTTATATCTACCAAGTTCTGTGATCTGTTAAAACATGAGGACGGTAGGATAGTCGCTGAAACCCTAGACGTTAGCATTCCCTCTGGAAAAGTGATAAAAACGAAACATTCATACCGAGATCTGGAGATCGCTTTCGGAAACAGAATCCTACTTGCCAATCTACATGCGCTGGATATGCGAGATTTTGATGTCATTCTAGGGATGGATTGGTTGAAGGCTAATCGTGCGGTAATTAGATGTCATGCCAAGGAGATTATTCTACGAACCTCAGATGGCGAAGAATTTACTTTTTCCGGGACTCCAGTCGAAAGCAACCAGAGAGTTATATCAGCAATGAAAGCAGTCAAAATTCTCAAGAACGACGATTGTAAGGCATGGATAGTGAACGTTATGAGCTCCGAACGGGAGATGAATCCTATTGAAAGAGTACCTGTTATCAGAGAGTACGTTGATGTCTTTCCAGATGACTTACCAGGCCTTCCACCGGAACGTCAGGTTGCATTCGAGATCGACCTCATTCCAGGTTCAACACCAGTGTCAAAAGCACCATACAGAATGGCACCAAAGGAACTGCAGGAACTAAAGGTCCAACTCCAAGAACTGTTAGATAAGGGTTTCATTCGTCCGAGTGTATCACCTTGGGGAGCTCCAGTGTTATTCGTGAAAAAGAAAGACGGAAGTTTTCGGATGTGTATTGACTACCGGGAGCTTAACAAGCGTACCATCAAGAACAAGTATCCTCTGCCCAGAATTGAAGATCTTTTTGATCAACTAAGGGGTACCAGTGTATTTTCAAAGATAGACCTCAGATCGGGATACCATCAAGTCAAAGTAAAGGAGACGGATGTACCAAAGACGGCTTTCAGAACGAGATACGGACACTATGAATTTGTGGTCATGCCTTTCGGACTCAGCAACGCACCCGCCGTCTTCATGGATTTGATGAATCGTGTTTTTCACCCTTATCTTGATCGTTTTGTCATAGTTTTTATAGATGACATCCTGGTTTATTCTTGTGACAAACTTCAACATGAACAGCATCTCCGGATCGTATTGGAAACCTTGCGTCAGGAGAAACTTTACGCCAAATTCAAGAAATGTGAGTTCTGGTTGGAAAAGGTGACCTTCCTTGGACATATTATAACTGCTAAAGGAATTGAAGTAGATCCAGAAAAAGTAACGACGGTCAGCAAGTGGAAGACACCGACAAATGTTAATGAAGTACGAAGTTTTTTGGGGTTAGCTGGATATTACCGCAGATTCATTGAGGGATTTTCGAAGATTGCTAATCCGATGACTCGTTTAACTCGAAAGGGGATAAAGTACCAATGGACAGAGCAATGTGAACACAGTTTCCAAGAATTGAAGCGAAGATTGACGGAAGCACCAGTGCTGACCATTCCAGACACAACAAAGGACTACGTAGTCTACAGCGACGCTTCTAAACAAGGCTTGGGGTGTGTTCTAATGCAGGAAGGAAAAGTGGTGGCCTACGCGTCAAGACAGTTGAAACCTCACGAGCAGAACTATCCGACACACGACCTGGAATTAGCCGCAGTCGTTCATGCACTCAAGATATGGAGACATTACCTCTATGGCGGACACTGCGATATCTACACCGATCACAAAAGCTTGAAGTACTTCTTCGAGCAAAAAGAACTTAATATGAGGCAAAGAAGATGGTTAGAACTGGTCAAGGATTACGATTGTACGATTCAGTATCATCCAGGAAAAGCAAACGTGGTAGCTGACGCACTCAGCAGAAAAGAAAAGGGGTCTATAGCAAGAATGATTACAATTCAAGATTCACTAATCGAAGACATGGCGAAGCTAAACTTGGAAATAATCACACCACCAGATAGCATCCAGGCCACACTCTCAACGCTGTTTCTGAAACCCAAACTTCGCGAACGTATAATCAATGCTCAAGGAAAGGATGAGTTCCTGAAGAAGAAGAAGACTCGTATGGATACTGGAAAAGAAGAAAGATTTACCCTATCACCAGATGGAGCTTTAATTTTTGAAGGAAGACTATGCGTACCAGAAGACGAAGAATTACGAAAAGAGATCTTAGAAGAAGCTCATTGTTCGCCTCTATCAGCACATCCTGGAGGCACAAAGATGTATAAAGACTTGAAGAAAAACTTCTGGTGGAATAACATGAAGTCTAGCATCGGAATGTTCGTAAAACAGTGTTTGACATGTCAGCAAGTGAAGGCTGAACATCAACGACCAGCGGGACTTCTGACCCCATTGGAGATACCCGAATGGAAATGGGAACATGTCGCTATGGATTTCGTCGTCGGATTACCAAGATCTAAACGCGGGAACCACGCCGTCTGGGTGATTGTGGACAGACTGACTAAGTCCGCTCATTTCTTGCCAGTCAAAATGACATACGGAATGGACAAGTTAGCTCGGATTTACCTCGAGGAAATTGTCAGACTACATGGAGTGCCAGTATCCATCGTTTCCGACAGAGATCCACGATTCACATCAAGATTTTGGCAAAGACTTCAGGAGGAACTAGGGACTCGACTAGCTTTTAGCACTGCTTTTCATCCTCAGACAGACGGACAGACAGAGAGGACGATTCAAATTCTAGAAGATATGTTGAGAGCCTGCACCATAGACTTACACGGGAGCTGGGAAGAACATATTTGCTTAGTAGAATTTGCATATAACAATAGCTACCAATCAACAATCGGCATGGCACCATACGAAGCATTATACGGAAGAAAATGTCGATCTCCATTGTGCTGGGATGAAGTCGGTGAAAAGAAAGTGCTGGGAACTGATTTGGTTGAGCAGACAGTCGAGGTAATCAGAAAAATCCGTGAACGAATCAAAGCAGCTCAAGATAGACAGAAGGCTTACGCAGATAAAAGACGCAGGGAGTTACAGTTCGAGGTAGGAACCAAAGTTTTTCTGAAGATATCCCCTACAAAAGGAGTATATCGATTTGGGAAAAGAGGAAAGCTAAGACCAAGATATGTGGGACCATTCGAGATTTTGGAACGAGTCGGAAACGTTGCCTATCGCTTAGCACTGCCGCCTAATCTTGCAGGAGTACATGACGTATTTCATATATCGATGTTGAGAAAGTATGTTTTCGATCCGAGCCATGTGGTCGACCAGAACAACCTTGAAGTTAGAGACGATCTATCATACGAAGAAGTTCCAGTGGCCATCCTAGATCGGAAGATGCGTACGTTGAGAAACCGGGAGATGGCTCTAGTAAAGGTCCAATGGAATCGCCACGGATTGGAAGAAGCAACATGGGAATATGAAGACGAGATTTTGTCAAAGTTTCCAGACCTTCCGTCCATAGGTATGTTTTTGAATTTCGAGGACGAAATTCTTTTAAGGGGTAAGGGGTGTGACGACTAGGATTTTACCGATGCATAATTTGATAATTAACTATCTAAACCCTTAATTATTTGATTTATTCTACGTGCGTTTCGGAAAATTTAATTATAAACATACTTTAATTAAGTTAACTTTTGGGAGATTTATTTCGTAAAAATACAAAGTCAACAAAATAATTCATAAGTGGGACGAGATGAACGAGAACGAAAAATCGAACAAAACACAAAAAGAATGGATCAAATCGGAGTTCGTTTGATATCCCAAATTAATTAATATCATAAGAGTGTTTAATATAAAGTTTAAGAATATAAAATAGTTAATGAAGTTATTAAACTAAGGTATAAAACATTTGATACACATATGGTAAAAGCATATGATATATTTTTAACCTAAGGTAACTAAGTTATGAAATGCTCCTCTTTCTCTCTAAGTTTCCGGCGGCCGGCTGGCCGGAGCGCCGCCGTCGCCGCCGCCGGCGACCACCGTCGCCGGATTTTCCTCCGACTCAAAACGTATCGTAACCTATACCATCTTGAAGCTCTCGTCGAGCCCGTTCCAACCCCGGGCTCGGAATCGTCATCCGCCGCCGCGTTCGCCGGCAATTCGCCGGAGAAGACACGGTTTTCTCTCTCTAGAAACCCACCTTTTTCTCTCTCTTCGTATCTCCTTCATCCCTTCTCCGATCGAGCCGATCTATACATGCAATGAAAGCTCTCGCCGAGCCCGTCGTGATTCCGGGCTTGGATCGTCGATCGAACGGCTCGATCTCCGGCAATCGCCGCCAGAAGTTTCTGCATGCAATGTTTTCTCTCTCCTCTCCCTTGCTTTCTCTCTCTTCGAACCTCTCTCTCTATGCTGCTATCCCTCCCTCTTTCTGATCTCTCTCGCTCTCTTTCCCGTCTCTCTCTCTGACCTGGGTGATGGGGGGCGGCGCACACAGCGCCGCCGTGGGTGTGTGTAGCCGGCGGCAATGGCCGCCGGAGAAGGGAGTATGTGCATGCGCGAAAAGGCTGTGTTGGGTGGTGTTTGGGCGGCGCTTTTAGCGCCGCCGTGTGCTATGGTGGCCGGCGCGAGGAGCGCCGGCGAGTGGTGGTGGTGGCGGGCGGTGACCGGCGACACGGAGTCGCCGGCGGTGGTGACAGTGGGTGGTTTGGAAGATGGGTTTGATTTTGGGAATTAGATAATCTCTAGGGGCTTCTTTGCAATTCCTCAAAGTTGTGTTGATTTTCAACTTAGTCCTTAACCTTCTAACATCTACTTTTTGGTCCTTGAAGTTTTGGAAATTATATTTCCACCCCCAAAACTTCTCAAGGCTTGGATTTTCACCCCAAGACTTTCCGATATTGCAATTCGACCCCTCCAGATTCTTGAAACCTCGTTTCGACCCCAAACTTTATCTGTAATTACAGTTTTACCCCTCAGACCCTCCAAACCCTAAAATGCTTCGTTTAGCTTCGTTTCTTATCCGTTTTAATCCGTTCTCGTCTCTAAACCTTCCTTTTTGAATCCTCTATATTTCTAGACCTAATCGGGTCGAGTTCTGTTCTATTTTCAATTCGTAGTTTCTTTCGAGCATTTAATTATAAACGCTTAAATAATTACATAATCTAATAATTTTATGTTGTGTGTTTGTAGGCCCAAACGCATCGAACTCATCACCAAATTAAAAGGAAAAGAACGTGTTAATCGCACCGCCCAGGCTGAGGTGGGGGTAATTTCTGAATTAATGTTTAACTTTACGTTTATCCTGCATAGTCGCATGTTAGGATTTTCGATAAATTATATTATGATGACGAACGTTATATGATTTACGACTTGAGTTTATGAGCATGAAAGATGATTGATGATATCAGTATGCTATTAAGCGTTATACATGTTCGTATTTATATGCTTTGACTACGTGCTGTGAGTTAAATCTTTTGTTGGAATTAAGATATGTGTTCATGTGCACGGTCTTTGGGAAGACAGGTTGGGATTAAGTCCTAACAGGAAAACGGAGGATTGGTGAAGTCCCCCTGACCAAATAATCACCAGGAGGATAAGGTGGTGGGGTAAGGCGGGATATACCTGCGCCCACATCATTTACGTGCTGTGCATTGTACTTGCTGTGATTAACTGCTTATCTGTCTTAAAGTTTTATATTAATTTATGAACTTGCCTCCACGGGGTGTATTTCTATGCACTCACCCCGCTTACGTGTTTGTTACAGGTGATGATTTTGTTGGGAGAAGTTGAAGGGAGAGATGTGCCCTGTCTGCTAAAGTTTCCCTTTTGTTAATTTCGATAGTTTGTTAAACTGTTTCGAAACAACGTACATTTACGTTTCTGTTGGGTTTAAACACGTATTTTAAGATCCGCTGCTGTACATAGTTAACTTTCAAAGTTCGTTATATACATATATATGTATCATCTTCGTTTCTCTTTTCTTTCTTTCTTCTTTCCTGCACGCCTGTCGGGGACACTCTGATAATATAAAAATGTTTTTCATAAAATTTATTAATCTTTTGTAATAAAATAGGGTTAAGTTTCGGGGCGTGACAATGAGTATGGAGCTGAAGAATGGAAGTGGACCAAGACTCGTTAAAGGGAGACACGTGATACCATATAAGAAACATAAAGGCTATGAAAAATGTATTTCTGTATTTTACTCATATATATAGATACAACTTGGTGTGGTAAAACTTTATCTACAAGAAATAAAAAAGATATGAATATATTTTTCTAATCTTGAAGGACCATTCGAGAAGAAGTATTTGTAGAATATTCCTTAATAGAGCTCATCACAACTCCATCCGTAACACAATAATGTTAATTTGTTTTAACACAAATTTTTTTGTCCTCAGGTGTCGGGTCGACCCAACCCGAAGGTGCATTTCATGGGTTCCACGCGCGCTTCATGCGCCCACACGCACACTCAAGCGCCTAAACCCTAGCCCAAATCCTATCACAAACCCTAGTTTTGCAGTTATATTGATCAAATTTTTTTAGTTTTGCGAACCTAACATTTTAGTTTGTCGAACCTAACTTTTTAGTTATGTTCGCATAACCTTTTGAAGTGTATGAAAGACCTATAATACCTTTCAAAACCTTTATGTTGTAATAATATAACATTTATAATAATATAATCTTATTTTATTCTTTAAGTACATAAATATTATGATATTTGTACATAAATGTTATACTAATATAATATAAATGTTAAATTATTATAACATAAAGGTTAAGTCATACTATATGAATATTTATAGTGAAAAAAATCTAAGTAATATCACTTAAATTAAAGGTTATGATATATGTACGTAATAGTTATACTAATATAATATAAAGGTTATACTCGGTTAATATAAATGTTACATAACTTTTAATTATGTTTTTTATACTGAAAAAGTTCTAAGTAATTTTACTTAAAGGTTATGATATTTGTACATAAATGTTATACTCAATAAATATAACGGTTATGTCATAAATTAAAAAAAAAACCGAGCGTGGATCCGAGCCGGATCCGACCCAACCCGTACACCCTATTACATGTATCATGATCCATGCACTTGATGCACAGAAACACTACTCTTGTTTTAATTACTCTCTTGGTGCACAGAAACACTACTCTTATTTTAATTACTCTCTCCTAAAATTAATGTGATTAGCATTGGAGTTCACTCACTGCTGATTCATCATTTTGCAGCCAATAATTCTCACATGACTAATTAATTGTAAGCTTTGTTCATGTTGATGTTGTATCTTTTCGGACTCACATTGGAGGTTCTTTCCTCAACTTGTAGCTTTAGCTCCTTCGTGTTTCTTTCTATAATCGTATGCTGCTTCTTATATGTGGAGATATTAGATGGACTAACTAATTGTAACGATTTTGGACTATCGTTCTTATACCCATGATGTATCATTTAAATTTAATATAGAAATCTAAATAATAATATTGCACACAGTATGCTCTTATCACAATGACAAAAGTCAATCAAATTTAAATTTAAATGAAGACAGTAAATTGCATTATAATACGACTACTGTAATGAGATTCTTAATGCTGCATTGAATATTTTGATTTTTATCTTTATGTCGGTGTTGCAAGGTAAAATTAAGATAATTTATCAACCGGTCTCTATAAGTAATTTGATCAAACTAACTTCTTTCGTCAATACATACTATATTATTATATTTAAAGTTTGATCATTAAATTTATTTACTTATAGTTTTCACAAACCTCAGAAATAGTTTATTAATTTGACAAAACCTCAACAGTTACAAATTACCCTTAAAAATTATAATGCAAGATTGCATTAAGACAATGAATATTCCCAAACAAAAGTTTCAAAGATATTTACATAATTTCACCGCAAGAAATCGAGAGGAAACCAATTCCATATATATTGGTAATAATATCAAAATATACATATCTACTATACAAGACTAAGAACATTCCTAAACAAAGCATTTGTTGCCACAACAAAAATTTTGGACAAGGATTTCCAGCCAGAGAGCAATGCAAACAAGTATTTATCATGCTCAAGAATAGTGAACACCCTTAATTGCAAAGGTTGGCGATTTGGCGAGTTAGACCGAAAGATACCTCACATAGAATGACGAATTTCAGATTTGTTTTTGGGAGTTCGTTCTTCCTGGATCTCTTCTAAATCCTCATCGTCACCTCTTTGACCAGCTTGCTCCTTCCAATATGCCACCAACTTCTTTAAACGAGCAACTTCTTTTGATGAGACGTCTTTACTAGGGTCATTCACAATTGATCGGACTCTAGATGCATACCTGAAAATACATAGAAGAAGATTACATTCATTTGTAGCTTAAGCATTGATTTTTGTTATTATAACAAGGTCTTTCCAGAGATGAAGTCAGTCTCCAACACTAAATATATTCCCACTTCATCATTGTAGTAAGATTTTTGGATAAGCTTCATCAAAGGCCTATTGGCACACTAACATGCATAAAGGGAGAAAGTTTACGTACGTCAAAGAGTTGTAGCTCTCGTCCAAATTTGATTCAGCTGGGGATATGTTTACAAACATTAATGTTTTCGCATTACCACCCAGTGAATCACTCATCAGCATGGTCAGCTTGTGATTTCTGTAGGGGATGTGGGGAGTTCCGGAGGATAAAGCACCAATAACATCTCCCAGAGCTGAAAGTGATTTATTAATGCTTTGGGCTTCTTTTAATTGACTTCCAGAAGAGCCAGATTTCTTCACTCGTTCGGATCCAGCAAGATCCACAAAGCTTAGCTGCACAAGAATCAAACATTAAGCCCAAACGAAGAAAACCACAAAAAAAAAAAAAAAAACACTAATGAAAAAGTGGTCATCATTCTTGAGCTAAGAAAGAGTAGAGTTAATAAAAGACATAGCAATATGATGCCTTCAAGAAAACCATAAAGCACCAAAAGCCTACTCACTGTTGTACTCACATTAAACACCTAAATCGCTGACATAAACTATATTTTAGTGCATATGCATAAGAAAAGGAGAAACCAACAAAATATTGCTAAGTGAAAGTTGATCGGTCTAATATAAACAATCAAATTTGTAAATACCTTTCCTCTGGAAACCGACTGAGTTTGAAGGTTGGTGCTTTGAATGATAATTGACAGTATCAAATGTGACCTTGAGCTTTCCTCATTCATTAGGGTCTCAGTTGTATGGCGTTTTTCAGAACCTCTTTCAATAATACCTCGTAATTCATCATATGATGAAATAGACAAGACTGTCACATTTTCCACCACTACCATTCCCTGTATGTACAAAAATAGCCAAGCATGGCAACAAAAATGTTAAAAAGCAAGTTGGTATCAAGTAAAAAACACTGCAAGGTTTAGCATAAATCAAAGTCAGCAGAACAAATATGGAAATTCTTGTATCATTTATGTACCATCTGACGATGTTTGAAGACAATTACCTTTGAATCTTTCTTTATGTCCAATTTCATGCGCTTTGCATTCTTTGGGAGCAGAAGATCGATTAGGGTATCTTGATACAATTCTACCATATATGCCTGCATGTGATCAAAAATGAATTGGTCCTTAGAAATCAAGAAGTGCCTACAACTCAAAACTATGCATTTCTAATTTTGATTCAAATTATTCAATTAATAACAAAATTCCGACTTCATAAGGGAAATAATTAATGTCTCATTTCAACTCGATCTCCAAGAAGAAAACACTTGGTACCTTCAAAGTAAATGAGAATTTCTTATTATCCCGTTTAATAATTCTAAAAAGCTCAGATGTTGCACGTGGAGTGAGCCCAGGATTATTCTCAGATCCATAGATAGTGAATGTCTTCCCAGAGCCAGTTTGCCCATAAGCAAATATACAGACGTTGTATCCATCAACTGCAGATTGAACCAGATACTGCATTAAAGGAAAAGAATATTAAGCACAACCAAGTTATAGAATTAATGAGAATATATAATAAATGTCATACATACTACACAATATTCTTTAGAATTACCTTCGTGTCCTCAAAAACTTCATCTTGATTGGCATGACCATCAAAAACACGGTCATATATATGTTGTTTCAACCTATCATCTCTCCATGTATGTTCTACAGTAAATTCGTCAACGTTTGCTAGCACATTTCTTTCTTTCTCTGATATTTCTTTTTCGCTGAGAGGTCTTAATCGACAATAGACTCGAATTTTGCCCTTCATGTCTAAGAAATAAATGAAGACTTAGTTATTGAGAAAGAAGAAATAAAAATGTAAAGAGAATTTCCAAATATTAATATATAGCTTATCACAAAAGATGAATGTGGACTTCAAACGACAATAAGCTCCATTTTGACAGGAATTAAGAGCTATGTTTGGATGTGTTTTAGGTATTTTGGGAAAATGTTCTAGGATAATACTTAGTTATACATAAGACATGATATATTAGCAAACAAAAACATTAAAGAATATATATATATATATATATATATATATATATATGTTTGATTGTGATTCAAGAAAAATGAAATGAGTCAAATTGTTTTGGCAAATCACAACCTAGACAAAGTGTGAGTACCTTCTATCATGTTAAAGTATCGTTTTCTCATAACTTGTTCTTCCTTGTAAAGTGCCTCCATCTCAGCCAATTGAGCCGCTTGCATCTTTAAAATTGCAGCAGTTTGCTCATTCTTTCTGTCAATATCCTGTTTAAGGATCTAACTGTTAAAATTATGTAAATGCAAATTGTGTATGCTTATTAGAAATTACCATACATACTCTCAAAATGAGTTAAAGGTATAGAGAAGAAAAGGTTGTACTATAACTTCACCTCTTTCATTTCTCTAAGTTCCTCCAGTTCCCTGAGATTATTTTGCAATGCAGATACCTCTGTGTCCTTGATGGCAATAACTGATTGTGCAGCAACCAACTTTTGAGTGGCATCTTCCAATTTCTTTTCAAGTTCACAAACACAAAGCTTCATACTCTTCCGTTCTTGTTCAAAGTTTTCCTCGACAATAGCAATCTGCAGTTGAACAATCACAACAATTCTCAGGTGAAAAAAGCAGCAAACAGTTGTCAAAATCAAGAAAAGTCAGTATTCTTACCTCATCAGCATTCTTCCTCTGAAGTCTTGAAAGTCTTTCTTCGAGGGATAATTTCTCGTTTGCAAGTTTCCTGTTGGATTCTTCTAGAGCATGCAACTCTGCAGTGCGTGCTTTTAGTTCATCTTGAATCTTTCGCAACACCTATTCATAATAGTTGAAGAATGTTACTCAAAAGACAAACTCAAAGAAGACACAACAAAACTTTAAGTCAAGTAATGTATAGGGTTATATACAAATCACAATATATATCTCACCACTTAAATAGAAGCAAGATAATAACACACATTTACATACCTGGCTATTTGTTTCCACTAATTCTTTCTTGGTATTGCTCTCCAATCCTTGACTGATCTGCTTTGCAAACTTCACTTCAATGTTTTGTTTCTCCAACAATGCAGCCTACAGGCAATCATATAATCAGAAGATGCAACAGAAAGAATTGAGTGCAATTCTTCCCAAAGATAATTACCTGAAGTGATGAATCTTTTTCATCACACAAAGTTCTGAGTCTGTCACGTTCGTAAATGATTTCTTCTAAATATTGTTTCTCAGACCTCAACGTGCCTTTCAAACACTCTAAATCTTCTTTGATTTTCAGTTCTTGCTTCTGCTTTTCTTGCAGATCTTCTTGCAACTAATTAAACAAAAGAAATTAGGAGAAAAGGTCAGAGAAGGATACTTGACAACAAAATGTGCTACTATGACCAGCATTTACACAGTTAATTATACAGATCCAAGGAGAGACATGCAAATCTTGCCATAACTAAGTTTGGATAGCTGATACTCAATGGAAACATTTTTCCTATTAATAGTATAAAGGTAATTGATTAGCTACTGATTTGTAAGCTCACTTCATTGACTTTGTTCTCTGATTCTTCCAGAGATTTTGACAATTCCATAACACGTTTCTCATTGATGTCCATAGGAGGTCGAACATTATCTGAAGGATTTCCATTGATTGAACCATTGGCGGCAGCACGTGCTTTGGAGTAGCGTCGTAGCATTACATCATTTATATGTGTTTGAAGGGCAACACAGATTTCCTCTCCCTAATCAACAAGAATGTTGATGATGATTGACAAATAGCACAAAGGAATACACGACTAAAATATTTGAACATAAACTATAGAATCTTAGTTGTAAATCACAATTTTTTTACCTGCTTAGTTTCAAATTGAAATATATGCAAAACACCAGCAACTCTCATCTTAAAAAACACAGCAGTATTACTGCTGCCAAATTGCATTATGTCCCTTAGCTCAGCTGAATGAAGATATTCCTTTGGAACTGGGCGGAAGAAATGAACCTGCGGTCAAACAAGCACAGTATTTAGGCATCTAAAACGTAGCTTAGTCATAAATGTAACTTTAAAAATAGAAAAAAACTTACCCCACGCTTGTTAATGCCTAGAATAATTTTCCCTGGCAGGAGTCCAATGGGATCATCAATCTTACGTACAGCAAAGAACACGGAGTTCCCGTATGGAAGTGTTCTCAAGATACGCAAAAATTGTTGTCTAGCATCATCTTTTGTCAAATTTTCCTGCGGCTCAACAAATATCACAAACTCATTAACGTTTTAAAGACTCTTAGTCTAGAAAAGCTCTGGATTGTATCCAAAGGAAAATCATAGAAGAGATATGATAAATATAAGGAGTAGGGACTAATTCGTATGAATGTAATAGTTTTAGGATATTCATGGTGGGATCAAAAAATAATTGGGGAAGCTGAACAGGTTTTGCAAGCAATTGATAAGTAGCAAAGAATATAAGAAACACTTTTATCCATTTAATACTGTAAATACAGGTTTTTCTTAATAGAATAAGCATTCAATGCATCAAAAGATATTTCTAATTGCTTATCAAAAAAATAGAAAATTACTATAATGGCTCTCACCATTGAACGGTAACGGGAAAGAACATCTAGTTCCCAGTCTCTCTTGGCTCGAGTAATTGCCAGCTGTCTAGGAAGGAACCGTTCCAGAAGTGATGTCCAATCTCTAAATATATGAACCAATAAAACTATTAGTAAATTATTAATGAATGTCATGTAGAAGTATCCTTTGACAACAAGTTAACTAGCAATCCATACGCCATTATAAAACAAGTTGCTGATTCAGAAGAAACGTAGAGAGAGAGAGAGACAAAAAGAGAGAGAAGCAGAGTTAGGCAACTTACGTGCATGATTCTGGAGAGATGACACATCCAATTTCAACCAGAATCTGCAAAGCTGATAGCTGTGCAGCATCATCCCTTCCAACAGGATAATTGCCTAATACATAATCATGTTGTAGCTGTAACAAGGAAGAAGGGATGACAGGAATTTAGCATCACAAAATAACTAGAAGAGTCACAAGATTGGCTACCAATTAACGCAGAGAAATTTGCAGTAAAACGAAACTGAAGACAAAAAACATACTTGAACATATGATAACTGCACAAACATTGGGTCTGTAATAGCTTCATCAGACTCCCGAAATAGTTTCTTTTTGAATATCAGCTTGCACTGCAAAATCTCTCCCTTACTCCTCTCCTTTGATGCCTTAAAGTCAGCGAGTAGGTCTCCAATATACTTATTATCATCTAGACCAATATACTCCTCTACGTAACACAACAGCATATGTTAGAAAATACATTGGAAAACTGAGAGCATGTTTTTCCTCGACTATTTTAAAAATTTTATGGAACAAAAGATTATTGCATTAACAACATTTAAGACATAAGTACCATGTCCTGAGTCTGGTGATTTTGAAACAACAGCCTTACGACACTCAAACAAACTGAAGCTAGAATATGCTGATAATTTGATTATCCCAGCAAGCTCCTGAAGATTTAAATCAGTGACCCAAAAATCAATAAAGTGGTTGCATCAATGTTATTAAGAATACGATACTTATTTATAATGACGGCACAATAACAAAAGCAAACAATAAGTCACCGTTTGTGTATCAGAATGCATACTTGATAAAATATTTAGACCAAAAATAAACAACAATGTTTACAATTATTGGTGTCTCCTGCATCAGCCGGGCATGAAAAAACAAAAAGAGAATCTGACCAACCATTAAACACACACCATCAGGGCAACATATTACCACTATATGGAGATCTGCTAAATGGTAACAGCATCATCTATGTGCTGTTTAACTCCAAGGCACACAAAAAAAGTTTTTAATGCTTTGACTGCTAATTTCATTTAGCTTAACATCCTCTTTAAGGTTAAACATTATTTGGTCCCATTGGTTTGGAGGGGGCCCATATATAGTCTAAATTAAATGCGACGACATCATCTTTACAAGTCTACAACAATTTACCTCCAATATGATACAATTTTAACCTGTAAGGTAGCTGGTAACGATGAGGAATTGCATGTTACAATATTTATAAATGGAAATTAACTTAAACTTCACTTTACCAAGGGACTTATATCACCTTTGTATGAAACCTTCATCTGCTCTTACTCAAGGACAAAACATTAATAAGTATTTCATGGCTCTCCCGCCACCAATTACATATTTTGATGATTTTAGTATTTTACACAATATTTCACACTCCACAGTCAATGTTACTCAGCTTTTTATCTTTAAGGGATAGTAAAATTGCATCTACCGAAAACTTTATCAATACGGATGGACAAGAAAAATTTTGATAAAGAATTATCAGCTTTTCAAAAGTTATTACACCAAAACAGTTGTTGATATGTGTCCTCTCATTTTTAGTCCTTTTTTTTCTTTTCTTTTTTTCAGTTTATAAAGATGCATTTGTAAAATTGCATCTTCTGCAAACAACTTTCATGGACATTGAACATATCAAAGACCTAATTAGTAGATGATAGGCATACTTCAAATCTGTGAGAAATGAGTGGAGACAGGTCTAACAGGTGCTATGAATTATCATCGTAAGTTGCCATATTATATTTATTTTAGCTTAGCATATACATAAAAAATAACATCTTGAAAATTAAAATAAACCCCAGAGCAATCTGCTAACTATTTCAATATCAAGAAACTACAGTGCATTCCATGTAGAATGAAAAATTCTACTCAATTAGCAATAAAAGGAGGTAACAAACTACCAACATAGTGAGAAATAATAGTCAAGGCAAACGTCTTTGAATAGCCCTCATGAGAAACACTACTGAAACTAAGACCAGTCATCAATTTGATCAGAATCTGAAGCCTTCAAAGAGAATCAGTAAGCAAAATAGAATGCATGATCAACTAGACAATATAAACAACTTCCAACATGATCTTGATATGATACCAGATTTCTCTCAATTAATACAAGATTAATGCATTGATAAATCTAAAAAGGATGCATACCTCAACAGCATCAGCTACAGTAGTTGCCATGTCATATGTAATCTCTTCAAAGGTCTCATCCAAGAAAAATACTATCGTTGTCAGCTTTTTACCAGTCAAAACAGCATCAATCTCCTCACGTCCAGGTATTATAAGCCTTGGTCCAGCCTTAACAGAACGCTTTAATGCATTTAATGTGTTCATGGCAAGGACTTGGACTTCAGAATCATTACTAGCACTGTGTGCCACAGTATGTACATACTCAGACAAATAGCCACCGATTTCCTTGCTAGGTGGCATGCATGATGCACATAGATACATTAGCTCCCATGCCTTGATCAATAAGTGCCTATGATAACAAAGCATAAGGTCAACCACAATGCAGCATCGGAAAAAAAAAAAAAAAAAAAATGGACCACAGCCTGCATACATAGATAGAAGCACTAGGGGATCAACGGCATAGCTAGATTATGGCTTACAGAGAATTTAGTTGAAAAGAATAATAAAATTGATCAATAAAGACACACCTATCAGGATTATTTCTTGTCTGCTTTGAGGTTTGCATAAACAGTTCATCTCGGAGTTCAGAACGTTTCAAAGAATGCTTGTATAGTTTGCTTACAAGCTCAATCCGTTCATCTAAACTCGTTGGAGAAACACGATCAGAGGAATCAACCCCCATGTACTTCAAGATAACCTGGAATAACTTAACTGCTCTATTTACAAGATCGCTGTTAATTTTCAACAGAGAAGTTGGGATGGGGTCCTGTAAAAAGATGACATCAACATTTAGCATACAAAATTAGAAAGATAAGTAGTACTCTCTCCCTCACAAAAAAAAAAAAAAGTCATGTTTCTCCAATGTACAACTTTTTCCTAACATAATGCACAACATTTGTAATGCATGAAGTCTCACTTATAAACCTCTATTTATTCATTAAGTCTATCATTCAAAGTTTTTTTATTACTAATCATGCGTTAATTAAAATGGTATTATAGGTTTTCAATTAAAATTATATGAGGCATAACTCTCTTTTTTGGGACAAAGTTTTTCTTCAAAGCATGAGTCTTTTTATGGGACAGAGAGCAATTTACAAAAATTGCATTCATAACCTTTTGGAAACACAGCATATCCTCAAAGCTGAACTTCTCTCGAACTTGTGTTCCAACTGTCTTTTTGGAAAAGAAACTACGTTTGCCTGCAGAATGAATCTGCTTCTGCATAGCCCTCAAAAATCCCTCCACCTAAAAGATAGAAAGCATCAGAAATTAAAATGTTGAGGATTAAAAGCAATGTGAAGTTCATTCATTCCTTAAATTAGGTATAATAATGGAAAGTTAAGCTTAACAAGGGATTCTACCTACCCATAATAATTTCTCAAAAAAAAAAAAAAATTGGAGTTTCACCTGAAATCTGTCGATCAGTGGAATAGCACCGGCAAGTTCAGGGGGCATGACTGATGACAGGGTATTCGGAGTGCTGAAAATCAAATGATATAATAAGCTTTTGTAGATGGCATAATTATGATATAGTGAACATAACTGCTCAATCTAAATGCAAATTCAGAGGAGCCAAAAAGAAAAGGTAAAGGACAAGCCGAGCAAGCAGTGTGCGAGGAAATGAAAAAACTCACGGTGGGGCAAAGTTGTTGGAACCATCAGAATCATAATCGTCACCATTTGAGGTAGCAAAGGAGTTGTGAGAAGGGGTTTCAAAGCCATTGCTAGAGCCAAATGAAGACCTGCCTGATCTCAAGTTGTGTGCCATATCAGTTGCCATTTCCTCTAAGAAGCTGGAATATCCAAGAACTCAACTCAAAATCAAATATGGCCCTTCAATCTTTTCCTTTGTTTCTATCTGCTGTCGCAGTTAATTTTATCTCGTGGAACTTCTGTTCGAGAATGACAAGAAACAATCAACATATAAATCAGAAAAACTAAAAATGCAACCAATACAGCTTCATACCCCTTTAATCCAAGCTAAATAAAAATAGAAAACATAAAATTGACAAAAAAAATTAGGCGTAGAGGAAAACCAAGCAGAAAATATAAAGCCTCATCGGCATTAACTAAAACTTTATTCAATATCAGAAGCTATAAACCCCAATCCCTAAGATCCAGCACAAATCGCTGAAAATTAATAATAATAAAGAAATTAACATCGAACTTTAACAACTACAGTTCACAAAAAAGCCAATGAATTTAGCAGAAATTTCAGATCAAAAATTGAAATCAGAATAATTTGTAGAGGGACGATTCTGCGCACAGAAAATGGCAACAGAAAAAACAACAAAATACACAGCAAGCACACACATAATACGAGAATGCACAGACAATGCACTTTCAAATCTAGGTACAAGTAATACCAGAGAACAATCGAAGAACAGAGTAAAGCACGGGAACTAATCAATGTCGAATGAAGGACGACAGCTCGTCGCCCTGCAGCCCAGCTAGAGAGAGAAAGAAGAGAGAGAGAGAAAGGGAGATGGAGTAGAGTGAAGGAGGGAGAAAGAAGATTGTGAGAGTCACGAGAGTTTTTTTAAATTTCTTTTTGAGTGACCAAAAAAAAAAAAAAAAGGAAAGAGTAATTTCCAATTTTTGTTTTCGCTATGATTTTAAAATTATTACTATTATTTGTAATTAAGAAAAGGGTTTTGTTTTTTCGAGTTTGTCTGCTTCTGACAATTGGATCGTGCCATGATCTTTTCACCCCCACCTTGCAATAATACTTAATTTATTTTCGTCAAATTAAATATTAGTATAATAATATTTAATCCTCACAAAAAAAATATTATAATAACTATTAATGTTAATTCATCAGATATGTTGCAAGAGATTTATCGATTTAAGACCGAAATTTTTGATTATTATCAAATCGCGATCTTAAAAATAAAAACTATCAATTCAGGTCCAAAAACTTAAATCATCATTTAAATAATATGAAAAGGTTTTACATCTCCAATGTGCAGTCTTGTTATTTTTTACTACTTATACATTTCAAGAGTATGATCCAATTTGTACATCTCAAATTAAAAAAAATAAAAAAATTATTCTTATCTTTTTTCATAGATGTGAAGTTCATCAATTATATTTTTGAACTTTCATTTAAAAATTATTAAAAATTAGGAATCATATAATGTCAGACAAAGCTTTAAATTTATGAGTCTTTAATTGATAGTTTTATCTTTTAGATTGTGAATTAATTATTTTTATCATCCCAAATTAATAGTTAACTGTCTTTTAAATGGAAAATTGATAAAAATTTGTAATGTTGTCATATAATTGTTGCATACTAATTTTAAAAAATATTTTTTTATAATTGTCACTTTTTAACTTGAATTTTAAACTTTTAAATTTATTTTTGGATTATTTTGATCTAATAAATATTAATCAAAAATCTAAATACTTCATTTTGAATCAATCTAAATAGCATTTTATAAAAATAAATTAGGAGATATATAGAGATGACGACTACCACAACAACAACAATAATAATAAACCACGATCCAAAATGGAAACTCAATTTTTCCATTCAAAATGCAATTCTCATTTTTGATATGTCAAATTTGTATGCATTTAATTGCTTTTATCTTATACATCATCAATTTCACTTATTATTTAATTTATTTATTGAATAATAAATACTAATTAATTAAAACTCTAAAGTTTTCTATTCATTATTTGATTATTAATTGTAAAACTTAAAATTTATGAAAATATAAGGGGTCAGGTTATGTAGGATATTCATTTTCCCTTTTTTTTTTAAAATACAAAGTGATACTTTCTTTCTAACTTTGTATTGTAATTTTGAGGTGGGTGGGGTGATGTTTCTTTTTAAACAAACCACAATTTAAAATTAAAACTAAATTATCTAAAATTCACTTTTAATGTATGATATATCAATTTTATTATTTTTATGATTTTTAATTTGTTATTTATATTACATATATAAAAGCAAAATATTAAAAATAAAATGTTTAAATTTTAGTGTATTTGAGGGTTTTTTTTTTTTTTTGGTTGTTTCATCTCTACTAGTAAATTAAAATATTGAAGTTAAAAGAATACATGTTTTAAACAAAATTGTGCTTTAAAAATTATGAACACAAAATAAAATGAAAAATATAATTACAAATTTAGAAATCAATAAAAAAGAAATAGAAATTATACAGTATTGAAAAGACAATTTGTTGGTCCCAAGTGGTTAGAGATTCAGAGGGGGTGAATGAACCTCTATCGATTTTTGAACTTTTTAAAACTTTGGTGAACAGGTTACTAAATCAAGGAGGAATGCAGTAACTTGACTCGATTCAAAAACCTGGCAGAATGCTGATTCAGGTTCCTGACTCGGTATCACAGTATGCAGCGGAAAATACACGATAGAGTTTCTATTTTGGAAAATGTTTTCTTTCGCAAGTATGTTGTTTGGCAAAGGATTATAGCAGAATTCTTGTGATGTATGCATCAAGTAGATATGCAATGAATATAAAGAGCTGCAAATAAATCAAAGCAATAAAACACTTATAGCTTATAGTGGTTCGAAGGTGGTGTAATCCTTCTACGTCCACTCTACTCCTTCCCAAAGGAGGAACTTCGTTAGGTCAGTTCGATTTACAAGTCTCAACTTTACAAACCTTTTCCTAACAAGTTATACCTACAGAATCTCAGATTCCTAGGCCACAACCCACACAGGTGTGGGTACACAATGTTACACAGGGCAAATAGCCTACACAAGACTATATACTTAGCAAGGATCTCAATCATATCAACTAAGTTGCACCAAATAAAACAACCTAGCGCACACAGCATAAATGGTTAAAGGATAAAATGTTTCTTCAACTGTTGCGGTGAAGTCAATCTTGAACTTGAGAGCTCGAATGCTTGAAAGGTAGACTGCTTAGAAGGTTGAGTGACTTGAACAAAGGAAAGCTTAGAATAAACTTTGGAGTATTTCTGATTTTCCATTTGGCTATGTTCAGTAGCATTTCTCAGTCACTCACACCTTCTATTTATAGAGCTAGGAAAAGTAACCGTTAAAGAGGTACTTCTCCATTTTGAATTTTAGCTCTGATCTCCAAGTATCTTCTTTGTGGCCGCATTAAATGCATTTGAGCTGCTCCTAATATGAGCATTTAATGTGTCTGACATCTACGTCCTTCATGCAACGGGTAGCTACTCTAGTTGACAGATAGCTTTGCTTTCCCTTGAGTTGCATGGTCTTTCTCGTGCTGCATGGATGAGAGTAGCACTTATCTTTCTGCAAAAGATCCGTTGGCTACTTTCAGATCTCAGCAAGCTGCTATAGCTCTTAGCATGTTGCTTTCTTTCTGCTGCTTCCAGCTTGCTGCTTCCTCCAACTTTCTGCATACTTCAGCTTGCTGCTTCCTCCATGTTGCTTCCTGCTTCTAGCATCCTTCAGCTTACTGCTTCTGCTAGTTTGCTGCTCTTAGAAGATATTTTCCTATATCTTCTAAGGTTGGTTTTCCTTATAACTTGGAAAACCATTACATGATCTCTTATAGATGAAGAACTAAAGATCATGTATACAATATGGAAACTAGGTACTAATATCTTAAACAAACTGTTCTTGTCTTATTACGCATACTGTTTTTTCTCATCAAGATAACTATTGAAATATCCCAACACAATTATTAACAAACTTTTAATATAGTGATTAAAATTCAATTAAAAATATGATAATTCAATGCAACGAACTGGAGAAATATTAATATAAATTATAACAATCCATGGAACAATAATTTATTTTCTAAGCAATAATTTGTGATTATGGCACATAATTGTTTTTTTTTACGGTAACACAACGTATAAATCATAATGTTATTATATGTCAGCATGATAATTATGGCACATAATTATTATTAGAAGAATTAGGTTGTAGCCTTTTGTTAAAGTAAATCTATTTGGTAATAACGAGAAAAAAATCACCAATATAATCGTAAATAACACCTAACATAATATTAGTTCAATTAAAGAGTCTCCAAGACATACCTAGAAAATAAATTAACATTAAATATTTCTACTCAGATTTTGTTGTTTGCGGTTTATTCACTGTTAACCAGCTTATTATTATTATTATTATTATTATTATTATTATTATTATTATTTATTACTATATGATTCATTTTAAAGTGTTGGTTAAAGCAGCCATATTTCCTTTTTCTCTCTATTCTTTTTTTTTTTTTTTTTTTTTTTTTTGTAATTCAGTGTTGTATGGTTATCAACTAACTTCTTTATAATTACTTGTTCGATATTTTGTAGAGAGTATGACTTTGGTAAAATAGTCTAACATATTCATGAATAGCGTAACAGAAGATATACCCTTCCATAATTCATAACCTACAAAATAAAGATTAACATGTAAAAATACATTTTAAGTTGTGAGTAGTAGGAATTCATGTTGCGCAATTATATTTATGAGATAATCTTGTACAGAATTTTCTGTTTTGTAAAATATTTATGATACCCAATATAAAATTTCAAGATTTTTTAAGTTATTTCTGTAAAGCAATCAAAAGATAAAAAGATCATAACTATGTTCAAAATAAAATCTTATTTTAGTAAAATCTTTAATCTTACAAACTCTATAACTAATTACTAGTGTTTGAAAAGGGTTATAATTTTGTAAAATTATCTCATGAATTTAATTTGTAAGATGAGCCAATTCATAATTCACAAAACAAATTTTAAATTATGAAAATTGATTTGAATTGTGAATAGTGGAGCTCCATCCTACGAAATATAATCTCACGAAATTATATGCATGAAATGATTAATTGCTCATAAGTTTTGTGTTTAAGAAGTGTCATAATCTTATTTAATTTCATTTACATATTTCAATAACTCATTTTTCTTTTAAAAAAAAAAAATTAAATCGAATACTATCTTACAGTGACCGAGAATATCTTATAAATCTCTTTTTAAATACCATATGAACAAACTCATATTAAACATCATTTAATTATAATAAGAACGTCACATGGATTTGAGAAGATATAGTTGGGCACCACTATTTGGCTACCTCACCTAAATGCTCAAATTAATTATAAAAATAACAATATTCTCCAGGAAAAGCATAAGAGAAGTAATTCTATATAAATAATTTTGCTTGACCCAAACATCACCAATTATATGCAAGTGTATGTTAATATAGGGTCCTTCTATAGTACACCGTTGTATTAATACACCGGTGTTTTCAGCCATTAGATCTTAATTGATTGCATCTTGATCCTTCATTTACTTTTTATTTTTTTTACCTGTCTTGAGAAGTTACGGCAGTAAAAACTAAGAATTCCCCCCAACAACCAAAAGAACTTGGACAATGTAGTCTAAATCTACCTTCTTCATTAATCGTATATAACATTAATTTGCAACCATAAAACCGCAATCAAACATCTTTGTATTATGCATCTCGTTATTACGAATCATTTGAGATCCATATTCAATATGTTTGGATATTTGTCATGGAATCTCATCATTAAAATTTCACATAACCTGCTTCTGTATTGCATCCACTTCATACCATGATTGTATCTCTATTGTCTATCATTATTTGAATTACCACAAAGTAATCAACTCATTTGATTGTTTGTTTTGTGTACTAATCATTCGACAACCATTGCATCAACCATTAACAAATATTATTGTTACATACATTGATTTTGATTTGATTTCCATTGATTTCGATTGACACATACATACATGATTGATTTACAATCATTAAATGCAAGCAAAATCAAGGATTAACAAATATTATTGTTACATACATTGATTTCGATTTGATTTCCATTGGGTTCGATTGATACATACATACATGATTGATTTACAATAATTAAATGCAAGCAAAATCAAGGATTAACAAATATTATTGTTACATACATTGATTTCGATTTGATTTCAATTGATTTCGATTGATACATACATACATGATTGATTTACAATGATTAAATGCAAACAAAATAAAGGATTAACAAATATTATTGTTACATACGTTGATTTCGATTTGATTTCCATTGATTTCGATTGATACATACATACATGATTGATTTACAATGATTAAATGCAAGCAAAATCAAGGATTAACAAATATTATTGTTACATACATTGATTTCGATTTGATTTCCATTAATTTCGATTGATACATACATACATGATTGATTTACCATGGTTAAATGCAAGCAAAATCAAGGATTAACAAATATTATTGTTACATACATTGATTTCGATTTGCTTTCCATTGATTTCGATTGATACATACATACATGATTGATTTACAATGATTAAATGCAAGCAAAATCAAGGATTAACAAATATTATTGTTACATACATTGATTTTGATTGATACATACATACATGATTGTTTTACAATGATTAAATGCAAACAAAATCAAGGATTAACAAATATTATTGTTACATACATTGATTTCGATTTGATTTCCATTAATTTCGATTGATACATACATACATGATTGATTTGTAATGATTAAATGCAAGCAAAATCAAGGATTAACAAATATTATTGTTACATACATTGATTTCGATTTGATTTCCATTGATTTCGATTGATACATACATACATGATTGATTTACAATGATTAAATGCAAGCAAAATCAAGGATTAACAAATATTATTGTTACATACATTGATTTCGATTTGATTTCCATTGATTTCGATTGATACATACATACATGATTGATTTACAATGATTAAATGCAAGCAAAATCAAGGATTAACAAATATTATTGTTACATACATTGATTTCGATTTGATTTCCATTGATTTCTATTGATACATACATACATGATTAATTTACAATGATTAAATGCAAACAAAATAGGGTCTATGTCAACTTAGGATGTCAAATGAGTGTTGGAAAGTCCAAAACCATTGCAGTCCAGCCCAACTCAAAAAAATTACCTTACACAGAAGTTACCGCAGTAAAAAAAATCGGTGTATTAATACAACGGTGTATAGTAGAATTACCCGTTAATATAATGCTATTTTATAATATTGGCCGTGTTGATTGTTTTCGAATAAGAAATAAAATATCACTTTAAATAAAATAAAAGAAGGTAAAATGCAAAAGGAGAAGAAGAAATAATTGGGTCAAATAATTGAGGATAAAGGCATAAAGCCATTGCTACTGACACCAATGTTGTGATGTAATGTTTGCAGAATTCAATTTTGTGAAAAATAACATATTAAAGTTTTGAGAAAGCAAAACGCAAGTTAACATTATATAAATACGAAAATCTCAAATGCTAATTGTTGGCAATTTTTAATATATTCATTAATAATGTATAATAATTTCATCTAATTAGATACATGTTAATATACTTACCATTTGTAGGTTAACAAGAATATATATATATATATATATATATATATATGTGTGTGTGTGTGTGTAAATAAGAAAAGGAAATTTTTTATTTTGCTGTTTAAACTTCATATTTCACTTTTGTCTATTTACTTTATTTTCTATTTTAATATTTTCCCATTATACTTTCCTTTTCTTTTAGATTTCTCCCTTTTTGCCTCATATATTTTCAATCTTCTTTTTTTCTTCCCCTAATTGTTAATCTTACAATTAAAAAAATTTGGCAAAAACTTTTGTGCACAAGGTGCACGGATCCAAATCTGTGCACAACAATACTGTTATATTATATGAAGTAATACTGTTATATTATATGAGTGATACTGTTAATATGAAGTAATACTATTATATTATATGAGTGATACTGTTATATTATATGAAGTAATACTGTTATATTATATGAAGTAATACTGTTATATTAATATAACAGTATCACTTCATATAATATAACAGTATTGTTGCACCTTGTGCACAGGAGTGTCACTCAAAAAAATTCACTTTCACTCCTTGAACTTTGAGGTTTTTTTTAGTTAGACTTTTGTGTGACCTTATTACGAATCAAATTATGTGAGACATGTGACATGTCAACCTACAAAATAAAAATTGACTTGTGAAAATGAGTTTGAATTGTAGATATTACTATATTAGAACCACACCTCTTGAAATTATATTTACGAGATAGTTTTATATAAGTCATATATTTTTTATTTTGAGGGAACAAACCGTAAATAAAACATAAAATTGTAAGAAGCAAAATAAGTAGAAAATAAAGTACATGAAAAAAAAAAATTAAAGTGTAGAGGCAAGAAATAAAAAGAATCAAATGGAGTAAATATGCATCCTTCCAAAGAAAAAAAAAATTGAAAGTGCACAAACTAAAAATATAAGGACACAACTTAAAAGTACAAGAAAGAGAAAATATTGAGACATATCATTCACAAAATGAAAATATAATAATGCTTATAAAAGAGTATCACTCTTGTGCACCTGATGCACACATGAACTCGCGTCGGGTTCAGGCGCAGGTTGACCCAAATCCTTGTATTTTGTCCGCGACTTGATGAGGTGTGCGAGCGCGTATAGACGCGTGGCGGGTCGGGTCGACACGAGTGCATGGATTTAGAGTTCGTGCACCTGGTACACAAAATATTTTGTCCTTATAAAATGGTACTATATGCCTTCATATTTTTGGTATAAATCAATCGAGGCACACTTATTTTCTTCACAAGTTTCATACGATAAAGTGGTTGAACAAAAATCTCAAAGCCCCTTTTCTTCTTTCCTTTTTGGTGTGATTTCACTTATTTTATCAATTAATGTCCATGTGGGATTCTGGGGTCCTAGGAGTTGTACTACATAACATATCAAATCTTTAATTTTTTTTAAGCTTTAATATATATTAAAAGAGGAATCATAATGTTTCAACTTATGGTTAAATTTTTTCTCACCTAAATTTAAATTAATCATAACTATAACTTTTTTCTCATGTATCTATTTATTAATTTACATAATTATACTAATTTAATTCTTAATTAAAATGAAAACTCATGTTTCTTAAACACCCTCTCTCATTTATTACATTTTAGTAATAATAATAATTGGAAATTAAAATCTGTAGATACATATATCAATATAATATAATATAATATAATACATTTAAATTATGTTTAGTTTATTTATTTTATATCAATTAGTGCTAAATTTAAAAAATAACTATTAAATTAGTCATTTTCAATCAATTTATAGTAGTAAATATTAACTCGCTTCCTTTGTGTTGAAAGAAAAATACATAATTTATTATTTTATAATATTATTACTTTTTTTTATATATAAAAGTAGAATTAAAATTTGAAACGCATAAAATAAAGAAAAGTCTACTTTTAATTGCACTCACAATTTTATCTTAAGTTCAAAAATATATTATTAATTTCATATGCAAAGTTAAAATTCCATGTATGTAAAAAAAAAAATACTACACATACCATGAATAAGACAATTGTGCAGGGGCAACAATCTTGCTCCGACGTATGTTTATAAATTAACATAACAAATACTTTTTAGACCATGTGATTATAAAAATATTTTTTTTAAGAAAAGACTAACAATAATAAATTCAAGAAAAAAAATTGTTGCTTGATATTAATGCATAAAATAAATAATAATTTTCTATTGATACAAAGTTATAAAAAAAAAATCCAAAATTAATATATTGTATTTTATGTCTTATAATTATATGGATTGATTTTAATTTATTTTTAATATAATATATAGTTAAAGTATGTATTACAAACTCCACTAAAATTAAAATATCTTAAGAATCTTTAATAATAACCATTAAATATTATTCGCTTAAATGGCTTTTGATCACTATAAGACATTTTCTTTATATAAATCAAAATTATTCTCCTAATTATTTTATTTCTTACTCAAGATGTATTATATTTTTATACTAATTTCTTAAAAACGTTTATTTCGATGAATCTCGTATATCACGTGGAGATAGTCTATACTAATAAATTCTAATTTCAATCACATATATATATCAATATTACTATTTCGATTCCACTCCGAATAATAATATTAATGAAATGATATTTCGAATAAGAGTAAATAAATGTTGTAAAAGCTTGTGAAATTTTTGGTTATTTGTCATTTTACAAGATCAACATTAAATTTCATACATTTATTGAATTAATATAAAATTAAAATTAATGAATGCTAGCGTTTAATTTTTGAAATTCACATACGTTTAGCCTCACTGCAGTATGCAAGTATATCACTCATTTAAGGGTCCGAGTCCCTCTACCTCCAATTATAATAAATAAATAAATAAATTTGAAATTCACATTGTAAATAAAAATTGATCCAAAATTGGTAAAATTGTATGTAATTAACCATTAAAATAATCTACTAATAATTTTTGAAATGTACTTATAGGATCAGGCCAAATTTTTTACAGAATTAAGTTTTAGAAGGACGAGTAATTAATATTGTTGCTATAACTAATTCTTATTTTAATATAATAACATTTTATAAAATCAATTAAATTGCATTCATTTTGTGGTCCTTCGAGTTTGACCGGATCGAACTTATAATAACAAAATGTATTTATTTTTTGCAAGCAAAATAAGACGATCCTCCTAAAATTAAAGTTTTTAAATCGTCTCAATATTGGATTGAATAGCTATTTGGGTTAATATGTTAGATATTAAAGAAATTGAATAACATATTTAAGGGTATCACATATTCACATTAGCATATGTTCAAGGAATTTAGCAAAAGTAACACACACACACACACACACACACACACACACACACATATATATATATATATATATATATATCAAATACAAATACCAATAAAACAATGAGAAATACAATGGAATAAAAAACCAAGTTATTTATGCATATTTGTTTCCTATCGTTATAATTAACCCACATTTTCTATGTTGTGTTGAAAGTTGCCACATGTATTATATACATCATATTATTTTTTAAAAGTTATCACAAATAATCAAATCGACTTTAATATTAATTTTGGTTGGATTAATTAAGATACAAAAACAATTACAATATTTAATGCTAAAAAATAAAAAAGAAAACGGAGTATAGAAACGTAGTAAACTATTTATAGAAATGTTTTTTATCGGACGCTTGAAATTTTTGCTATATATTAATATAATCAGACCACCCCCAACTCCTTCTAAATTTACTTAGTTGGGGTCTGGATTTAAAAATCCATGCTTAAAATGAATCAATATTCAAATACATGCTCTTATTAAAATAACATACATATATATAAATATAATTATGGATCACTACATTTAATTTATTTATTTAGAGAATCACCCTTTTTACATTAACCATGTATAAAATACACAAAATACTCATTCTTCGTACGTAATCTAAAATTCTACAAATTTCATGTAAAGTAGAAATCAATATATTTAAAATGAATAAGTAGCATATTTATTATAGGATAATATAGTAGCTCAAAAGCCGGCCATGCCGGCTCAAATCTTCGACATGTGGAAGAAAAATGAATTATGATTAAGCTAATAAATTATATCACGAGAACTGGGCCTTCTCCAATCTCCACTACTTGGTCACCCATCCACATCCCCACCCCACTGTATTTTTGTTTTTCTAAATTTTGTTATTATTTTATTTATATATGTCAAAGGAATTCATCAATTGAGGATGATTACCACAACCACCAATACCTATAAAATTAGAAAGAAAGTCAATGATAATATTATTAGTTTATGTTTCTTTGAATTTCTTTCATCAAATAGTAATAAAAAAAAAAATTGGGGCCCTTTTGTAAAAACTTGCACCAAATTATCTTCATGTACTGATATATTAGATATAATATATGTTTTTTCATGCATTTTCTTACTATCCATTGATCATTTATATATAACAAACGCATACATACATATATCTATAAAGAAACGATAGATAGTGAATCTAGTAAGACATGATAAATGCAGCATTCATAACATCAATATCCATGGCACGCATATACATATTATTGATCTCAAATGATATGAGTTTTAAAGGGATGAATAAACATCTTTCAATCTTAGTTTAGCTATAAGTGAACTTCAAACTGTGAGAATTTTGATTATGCAGTGGAAATATGTTGAAGAGTTTTTGAAAAAATAGTTTTCTAAACATATCTTTTTAATTAACTAGAAGTTTTTATGTATATACAAGGCATGATACTTTCTTAAGATACTTCTATGACTACAACAAACAACGATCTAATCTTGTATGCAAACAAATATTACAATTTATTAGCCTTGCACGTACATGTTGTTCAACAAACTTACACCAGCTCATAAAGAGTTTTACGACTCTAGTTAGAAACTCAGTGGTTTCTAAATTAAAGACTTTTATCTATAAGATTATAACCTCATACAAAAGTTGCTGAATATAAAATAGTTTTCTTCAACTTGAATTAACATCTAAACTTGTATAGCCTATTCTTTGAAAGTGGGCTTGCTTCTGTGAGGATGAGTGACTTAAACTTATATGCTTATAGTAGACTTGATTCTTGAAATATTAAGGATTATTAAGCTGGTCTCTAGATGCACTATTCGTTTATTTATAGTAGTAACTTTGTCTATTGAAGAGAGACAAAATTATCTTTTTTGTGGCTGATAGGTTTTGGTCTGCGCCATTGTTTGCATGTTGTAGTGATGTGGTATAGGCGGGGACCGGTACATTTGTGCAAGGAGCTGCAGTTTGTAGCATAGCAATCTAAGTGTCAACATTTGAGTTGCTTAAGAATCCAAGATATAAGTTTATAATTTCTATTGGCTATATTTTAAACCTTATAATCCTGACTGAATTCCCCTTATTTTGATGTTGATCTTCTCATGTTTAGTTAGTCGATGTAGATTAATTGTTCTTGCAGTAAAGTAACCGCTTAGTAGCATTCAACGGTAAGATTCCTCATAATGAAGGGACTAGTTAATTTATAGTAATCTTGTTGTATGTTCCGCATTCTTTCAGTTCTTCTTAGAACTACAATCGACAATATAAGCGCGATCCGATGGGCCAACCCGAACGACCTGTAAAAAAATTATGGGTTGGACTACAAGAATAGTGGTTCAAAAAATATCAGAATTATTTGGCCTAACCCAAGTGACCTGACGTCCTGAATGGACTCGGGCTAGTTTGATGACCCGTTAAATTATTTATTTATTTGTGCAACTTGTCACTCCTATGTGTGATTTCATTCCCTCTCTCATGCTTTTTATTCCTCTTATTTATTATCTTCTTCAACCGTCATTAAATAACATTGTAAATAATTAGAATCCATTAATAGTCTACGTGAATTGAATTGAATTTTTTTTGAATTCCATTTATAGTTAATCATCTATGTAGGTTAATTTAATAATTTAATATAAAACACAACACATGATAACTGTTGTTATTCAAAATAAAATACAATGCATGAAAATCATTGCAAAAACCGTTGTCTCTACAATTTAGACAATTAAGACAATGGTAACGAAACTGACACTAATTTTAACCGAAAGAACAACGATTGCAAAAACTTACAAAAGTGTTGTATTTAACTTGAAATACAATACCTTTTGCGACAGTTTAAAGATCGTTGCTGTAAAATGAAAAAAACCATTGTTCAACAATCATTTACAACGTTGGAACAATAACATTCTTTTACTGAGAAAGCCAACGGATACAATATGTTGGCTCTTTGTATATTTTCTTGTAGGGTAAACATAATTAAGATCAAGGATAATGTACCATTGATAATTTTCGTAAGCGTAGTACGAAAAAATTTGGATTTGATTGACTTCATTTCAAAGCATTACTATCTAAAATGTTTGATTTTATGTTAATACTTGAACACCCAATTGTTTGTATAAATCATAAAAGTTAAGATTCAACGTGTTAAATATTAGAAATCCCATATGTATAAAATATTATTGAAAAATTAAAGAACAACACTATCATTACTATATCTGTTAGAGGAGATCGAGACAATGAGTATGATATAACACTCGAATCAATAACATCTCCTTCTTTGATATATTTTGCTTGAGATAATAATTTTCTTTAATTTTAATAATATAGTATGATGATAAGTTTACCGTCCAATGGGCTTGGAAAAACTAATAAATTATTTTATTTTTAATTATAAGATAAGTAAAATACATTATAATTGTAAACACTAATTAGACAAATAATTTTATAAAATTATGCATAAATTGGCCAAGCCAAACATAATGTATACCATAATAATATATCATGGTTGTAGAAACTGATTGAACCAATTTAAAGAAGAATGAATTCATAAATTGGGTCAAAAAAATAATCTACATGATAATATGTCATGGTTGTAGAAACTGATTGCACCAATTAAGTTAAAGAAGAATAAATTCATAAATTGGACCAAAAATTTATTCAACATTTCAACTTATCAAAGGAATGTACAATGATCAATTATAAAGTCATATCCCATGCGACTTCTAAACAATCTAAAATCAATTAACTAATGAAATCAAAGCCCATTCTATATATAACAAAAAAGATAAGTCCAATAAAATATGTTATAAAAACCAAGGCCCAATTTGTTTGTTATGGATTGAACTGAAATTTAATGTATAAAATGGACCTAAACAAGATCGAATCTCAGTTAAATTTTTTTTAATAATTTAACATAACAAATGAAAAAAATCTGAAACAATTCAGATTTTTTTTTTCGTTTTATTTTCTTTTAATTTTTTTCCTTTTTTTTTTCCCTCATATATTGGGAATTATTAAATGTTATTTTGGGATGAATATTAATGTAAACAATAAAAATAACTTTTAATATAAAAGAGCATTTTTAGTATTTTTTTTCTACATAGACTCATGAATCTAGATCTCAAGACGATACACAGCTCACCCATTTTTTTTTGTTTTATACTCTCTCCGTCTCAAATTATTTGTCGTTTTAGCTTTTGAGATTTGTCCCAAATTATTTGATATTATAAGAATTCAAGGCATATTTTCCCAAATTCTTCCAAATTTACCCCTATTTATTATTCCTTACTAAATGCTCTATTATTTCAAAGTAGACATTGAAAATATGTATTATTAGATTTAAATAGGGATAGATCAGTCTTTTTGTTGGTTTCCTTAATTTGTGTGAAAAGTGTTAAAACGACAAATAATTTGGGACGGAGGGAGTATAAATCGCGAAAATAATTGACAAGGACACTATAAATGAGATAATACCAAGAAAAAAATTTAAATAAAATTGATCATTTAAGAATACAGTCCAAAATAAAGATGAGACTTTATCATGTACAGTAAATAAAGATAATTGAGAGTAAAATCTAAGAAAGACCAGATTCCCAGGTGTAGCGAAGTGCATCGAGCACACCATCAAAGCTATGAAACCTCGAACTGACCACATCTATCTCCACCCCCAATTTCTCCGCTCCGGCCGCCGTCACAGGGCCGTGCGCCGCCGCCAGCATCCTCGGACACATCCGCCTCACCATTCCCCAATCCAGCCCCACTTCCGCCAAGCTCTTCAATAGCCCCTCCACCTCTGCACTACTCGTGAAAACAATCGCATCCACTCCGCATTCCTCCTCCATCTTCGCCACCAGCAGCTCTGCCGCCCCACTGCGCCACCGCGTCTCGTAGGCGTTCACTCTCACTGCAACCCACCCCCTCCGATCTAAATCCGCCAGCAATTTGGGCACCACCGGTGGCTCTTCCAGTCCAATCACGGCTGGGACAGGGCACAATATCTTCTTCCCGTGCCCTAATCCCAGCGCCTCCACCAGCCCAGTCGGCGTCGCTACCGGAGGAATCAGAACCCTAATTCTCTCCGGATTTTGGCATAATCGACGGAGGAATGATGGATCGAGAAGCTCGGAGTCGTTCCCCAGAGCTGAGAGAGTGAAAATGTCTCCATGTGCGGGTAAGGGAGGTGTGTCGAGAGGGGCCAAGGCTTGGGCGAAGGAGGTGATTCCGGTTCTGGAAGTGAATGCTATTGCGGAGAAATGGTGGAGAGAGGGGGTGGAAATGGATTGTGGGGTGGGGTCCACAGTGAGGGTGGGGCACCAAAGAGGAACCCAGTTTCTGAGTTGAATGAGATGGGAGAGCCTTTCGGCGTAGTTTTGTGGGGTGGTGAAGCCAATTACACGGCGGGTGGCCGTCGGAGGTGGAGATGGCTGTAAATTGAGGAATGCCATTTTAGAAGGTTCCTGATTAATAAAATATTTTTAGATATTTTCACATATTTATGTAATGTCATTATATTATAATCTTACGGTGCGTTTGGTTCGATGGATGAGATAGTTAAAATTGTTAGGATACGATGGGTTAGTACTGTTCACAAAGTTGTGATGAGATGTTATTTGTATGTTTGGATTGAAAGTTGAATAATAGGTTTAACTTAATTTGTATGTTTGGATTGAGTGATTGTGTTTTTTTCAAATTGGTTAATTTAACTAACTTTTGTTTGGTTAGTGGGTTTATTAGATATATTATATAAATTGTCACTTATACCCTCCATCCTTTTTACAATTAATTATTAATACAAAATATGAGCTTCTAGCCTTCTATCTTTTCTTGGCGTGATATTACATCCCTCCTATTTTTCATTTATTATTTCTTTATTTTTCCCAAACAAAAGCATGTAAACAGATAGATGGTGTGTGAGCTTTGAAAAATCACAAAATTCTTCATTTTACAAACAATTTGGGGATTTTTTTTTAGGAAAGTATGAGATTTACCATGAAAAGTATAATCATTAATCCCAATTACCATGAAATATAATAGTATGAACCTTTATACCACAAAATATAATAGTGTGCCACTTTCTACCACAATTTTTGTCAAAGTCAACTTGAAGGATATGACAATTAATATATTTTATTTGGAAAGGGCACGTGTAGTATATTTCATTTCCTCAATAATTTTGTTTTTTTTTTTGGGAACAATAGATAAGAGATAGATAAGAGGGGAGGGCACGTGTAGTAATAGGGTTGCAAGTATTAATTTGGTCATGCCACTATTACACCAAATTTTTTGTTTTTTTTGTTCTCATTATTTATTATTTTGTTCATTGCATTTGTCCATGCAGTGTATATCTACCATTTTAAGGACTATGAGTTACTATTACACAGTTATGTTTTTGTTTTTTTCTTCTCATTATTTACTGTGAATTCACTTTATACTGTGAATTCACATGTAATTTTCCTGTGAATTCCGTGTATATATAGGTTGATAATTCAGACAGAGATAAAACAATATTTTCTCTAAAGATACACTTTAAAAAAATTTCGACATTTTGGCACTTGGAAGATTGGAACAATTATCGTCGAAGTAAGAAAAGGTATGTTTCTAACCCAATTTTTTGAGTATTAGTTGAACAAACGGAGGGTTAATGTCATCGCACTCAATTCATTAAACTTAGATTATTACGGATTCGGTTTAATTTGTTTTAATATATGCTTGAATTCATGTTTGTCATGGTTAAACGGGTTTAATATTGCATTTGATATTGTTAATTTGTTTGAATGCATGGACATCACGGACGTTTGACACTCTAAATTTCGAATTTATATTGTTAAACGTGATTTTTTTGAAAAACACGTTAAACAGTATAAATACATAAATCACGATAAACAGTATAAATACATACTTCATCGACTTAAACGTGAATATTACTATAAATTTTGAATTTTTTGTGTTAAACGTGATTTTTTGAAAATTCACGTTTATGTGCATGCGCTCGCGCAACGGGTATCGGGTGTTGGGCTTAATTCACGTTTGCGCATGCCTGTGCCGTGCGGCCCGTCACCCGTCGTGCGGGCGAGGTTGCGCGCGCGCCCAGCACGCTTAAATTCCCGTTTACGCATGCTTGTGCCTGCGGCCCGTCACCCGTCGTGCGGGCGAGGTTGCGCGCGCGCCCAACACGCTTAAATTCCCGTTTACGCACCCGAGCCGCCCAAAAAATTAACACCCACTGTGGGGCTCGAACCCACGACCACTAGGTTAAGGGCCAAACACTTTACCAACTGAGCTACACATGCTTTTGATTAATATGCTCAGAGATATGATATTATTACAGTTTGGATTTAAAAATAAATAAAATCAATTTACTCCATATGCTAAGGTAAACTATATTATTGTTTAAAAATATATTAAAATGAGATCTTATATTTTATCATTGCATTTTTTTTAAATAATTGATAAAATATTAAGTTCAGTGGAAAAATAATTGATTTTATATAATTTTTTATCATTGCATTTTTTTTTAGATATTTTAGATAAATTAAAATGAGATCTTATATTTTATCATTGCTTTTTTTTTTTTAAAAATAATTGATAAAATATTAAGTTTAGTGGAAAAATAATTGATTGTAGATAATTTTTTATCATTGCATTTTTTTAGATATTTTATATATATTAAAATGAGATCTTATATTTTACCATTGCATTATTTTTTTAAATAATTGATAAAATATTAAGTTCAGTGGAAAAATAATTGATTTTAGATAATTTTTGTTCAGTGCATTTTTTTTAGATATTTTAGATATATTAAAATGAGATCTTATATTTTATCATTGCATTTTTTAAATAATTGATTAGCGAAATAGTAACTGTAGGATAGTAGATTTATTTTTTATTTTGTACGATAATAACAAACATTAGTGATTGATTTTAACCTGGAAAATTATTTAGTAATTATTGTTTTACTAGTGGAAAATCAAGTTTCATTGCTTTTTTATTTTATTTGTTATTTATTATGTGTTTCATAATACTCACATGACACTATATTTTCGGTGTTTTTTTTGTTTGCAGTATCCACAAAAAAATGACTATTGAAGTTATTGTATGGTACGGTGGCTACTGGAAGGTTTAGAATACACCAACGGTTTCGAAGAGGTCATTCACCTTCGTGAAAGAACCCTATTTGGTTTAATGTCCTCCATTCATGAAGTTGTGGGTGCCGACATGACGCAATGGGGTTATTTGATTCACTCACTAATCGATGATGGAGGAAGGATGAGGAAGATAAAAATAAAGACTACAACAGTTTTGCAACGAATATTGTCAATTATTGATGGGGTTCTTGTTGTGTTTGTTACTCTAACAAGTATGAACGTTGGATAATCTGATGTTGCCGTGTCGCCGGACCCTGAAAATACACCCCCTGCAGTTGGATCGTCTTATTCTGAACATCTGGGGGGCCATGTCACTACGGATGAGCAACGTGAACGGTCTGGTGAAATTACTATACCGTTTTCTTCAACCTATACGGATCCCCCCTCGTATGTGTACACCGACAATAATCCTTATTTAAGTTCTGTTCCCCTTGGACTCCAATCCGACGAGGGTTTTCAAGCAAGATGGGGAATACCCAATGAAAATGACATTGCTCGTTCTGCGAGTTCTTCGGGAATGCAGTGGGATCCTTCACCACCAGAGCATGATCGAAATGACTTCGGTGGCAGACTCGACTTAAACAGTGCACCTGGAAGTTTCGAACCCGAAACGGTGCAACCATGTGGAGGATTTGCTCAAACGACTTGTCAACGAACACCTTGTGATGAAGAAAATGGTCGAAGTGGTATCGTGCACTTAAATTATTGTTTCATTTATTTTTAAAATTATTGAATTCGAGGTTGCATTAGATTTGATTATATGTATCTGTCTGTAGGTTCGGACCATGCAGGGGATGACTTCGAATTAAATACTGATCAGGAAAATTCTTTGGACGCTGAACAACGAGAGGAGTATGAGCACTTCTGTGCATACATTTTGAGACCGGAATGGTCTATCCCCGAGATGTGGGAAATCGAGCTGCCCACAGCAGGACAATTATTGGGGGATGAGCAAGTAACACACATTTTGCAAAAAGGATCCACCTTTTGCAGCAAGGATGAGTTGCAGAATGCTGTTGGGTTTCATCATCTGGAAAATCAAGTAGAGTATCGTGTGCATCATTCTGACAGGCACAGATGGTTTGTTAATTGCCCACATGAAGACTGTCCGTTCGCGATACATGCATCCGCGAAATATGGGATTTGGAAGATCTCAAAGAGTGTTTTGCAGCATAGTTGTACTTCGGATCTGAACCGTAGGTCTCCACGTCGACTTCCTTCTAAATTGGTCGGTGAATATTACGCGGACACACTTCGTAAGGAAAAATCGAATATCGGGCCTAGGGGGATGATGGATGAAATGACCCGGCGACATGGTTTGACACTCAGCTATAAGTCCGCTCTTAAGGCAAAACGGCACGCAATGTTCCTCGCCTACGGTGATCCGAAGAAATCATTTTGGAATCTTCCATCTTACTTGCAGGTGTTAGAGGACACCAATCCGGGTAGCCATACAGACTTGGAAACAGATTCGAATGGAAAATTCAAATACGTGTTTTATGCATTGGCCGCCTCAATCACAGGATTTGTCAGATATTCACGGCCGGTAATTGTGGTTGACGGGTGCCACTTGAAAGGTTTGTATAAGGGAATTGGATTTGTTGCTGTCACTCAGGATGGAAACGATCAAATATTTCCACTCGCAATCGGAGTAGGAAACGTTGAAAATGATGAATCTTGGACATGGTTCTTGAAAAGAGTTCGTGCCGCGTTCGGATGCCCAGATCAGCTGCTTATTGTATCTGATCAACACCTTAGCATTGAGAATGCGATCAAAGAGGCGTACCCAGAAGCCACACAAGGGCTGTGTTGCTATCATATTCAACAAAATTTAGCAAGGTATGGAGCACACCTGGTTGGACTTTTCAAGAGAGCTGCCTATTGCTACGATTCCGACGAGTTCGAGAGGTATGTTACAATCCAAATATTCTGAAATATGTAAATACATTCCTTTATACACCTACAAAATTGTGCGAATTGAATCACATTTTTTTCCAGGTACATCAACAATCTGAATTCATTACAGGTTCAAGGTGCACTCAATTCTTTAAACAAAGCAAAACTGAGTAGATGGTCGCGCGTGCACTGCCCGGTGCGAAGATTTAACTTCATGACGTCGAATGCTGCGGAGACATGGAACGCTCACCTCCTTTGGGTGAGGAGGCTCCCCGTTTGCTCGTTTTTAGAGGGTGCACGAAAGATAGTTGAGAAGTGGTTTTACGAACGAAGAACGGCGGCTGAAGATAGAGATGAAATCCTGACTATAGTCGTGCATGATCGACTAATTGAATACATAAAGCTTGGCCGACTTATGAATGTGGATCAACTTGGCCGCCACAAATTCAAAGTCACGGACCGTTCGAAAATTTTCATCGTTGATCTACATTCGAAGCAGTGCTCGTGCAACATGTTCCAGATGGACTTGATACCATGCTCGCACGCTTGTGCCGCCATAAGGTATGTACTTCAGTATAAGATATTATTTATAAATTGCATCAATTCGACATGCTCATTTGACACTACTAAACACCCCCAAAAATGTTTCGTCTGCAGTTTCGCGAACCAAACAGTGACTGAATACGTTTCTCCGTACTATACGACAAACTCCTTGAGAGGAATATGGGCCGGTGTCGTTACCCCTGTGCCCGAAGCACAACATTGGAACGTGGGGGACGATGTTCGTAATGTACTATGTCGGGCCCCTGACAAACCAAAACAAGCTGGTCGTCCGAAAGGTAAACGAATTCCATCAACGGGTGAGACTTCAGGGCGAAGAATGACAGGGCCATGTGGTCTTTGCGGCGGATCAGGTCACAACATATCAAGATGCCCCGAAAAGCTCGTGACCATATCTACAGAACAAGAGGAAACCGTAGAACAGGTGAGGACAAGAAGACCTCGTAGATGCAGTTTGTGTCGTTCAACAGAACATACAAAAAGGAAGTGTCCTCTATATCAAAGCAATGCTGAGGAAGATAGCTAGTATTTTTAATAAATTGATAATTATGTTTGTAACTGTTTGTACCAAAACGTAACACTGATAGTTGTGGATCTACATGTTAGATTTCAACCTTATTTGACATTGTTTAATCTTGAATTGTACCGCTGAATAAATCAAAAGATGTGGTAAAGTTTTAGACTAACAGGGAATTATATATATGTCCGTAATGGAATTAAGCATTCTCACAAGATGTTCAATTGAACTGTCCCAAAATCGGAAATCAAATATGTCAACCAATATGTCAGTAAGAGCTGAAAAACTCATTTGAAACTGTGTTTTCATCAGTGCTCCATCTGTAGATGTCTAGACCCATCCGTCGCCTAATCCTGTCCACACCCTCGCTCAAATAAGGTCTAGGCCAAATACGAGTCAGACAACACTCAATGGACATCAATGCAAATATGGCGCAAGAAGTGTCGTCCTTCTGTACATAACACCTGGCCTCATCTCCGGAAACCAACTGATACTGAGGGGGAATTGGAATAGGGGCATAACCCTCCTCCTTTCTTCTGTCATTGAAGGATGCGTACTCAAATAGAGGTGGTAGAACGCGTCTCAGAGGAAGTGTCTGAGCTAACCGGCGTCGTTCCTTTGAGGGGTTGTATGTGTGCAACATGCTGTCAAACATTATGACACGACCTTGGTTGAGCTGAATCTCAACGGCAATCCAATGTTCGTTGATGTTGATCACGGTGAGTATCTGCAACACACATTAAGCATAAAGTGTTATCGGTCAAATAATTGTAAGAAAAACATTACATAATACATTATAAGTAATTAATACAATGTTAAATTACACATACACTGTCCACGTCCCTCCACCAGGGTCTGATGCGGCCCCATCTAGGATGTGTACCTCGTACGTAGGGCATCAACATGTCCAGAGATGCAGCTGGGAAGTTCTCCCTTTTTACGCCGATGTCATTTTGTATATGTTCGGGTTCCCCAGCGTGTGCCTCCTCGAATATTGCCTTGCATTTTTCCTGCGCGAAACATTAATTGTAAGAAAATACTAGAGGCCACATATTGTATAACAATAAGTAGACCAGGGGTCAGTACAAAAAAATGTGTGTCCACAATCAGAATTTTGCCAGCCAACTCGCGATCGCGTTTAACATTGACGAACTTCGCATTTGACTGGAGAATACCGAGGTATGCATCAATCGGCTGTATCAAAAGGATAAATTATCAATAAACTCGCACCTTGTTGTGACTAGGACAACAACAACATGAAGGACGTACACACATGTAAATTGTGATAAGAAAACACACCTGATAGTTGACGTCCACACCCGGGGCCACGAATGTACAGAAGAAATCCGGACCAACTGAGTAGCCAATCCCCACATTAAGCCTGAAGTATGAACATTAACATTAATTAATATATAATTCATTAGCAGTAGGATATTATCGAGTGAATCAAAAATAAAGGAGACTTACTGTTCGGCATTAGACCCGGACGCCATGTATATCTCGAACTCCTCGTCCTTTGCCTCCCTTCTTGGTCGTCCTTCATCCCTTATGAACGGGCTCAGGACATATTTACTCGGAGCTCTATGCCTCACATTGCGGATGCCGGCACTCGTCCGAGGGATACAAGCTGAAGAGCTGGAATATTCTGACCCCCCTGCAATATCGTACGGTGTGCAGGGCACAAGGGCACCTCCACCTGTAGAAGTACCCAGATCGAAATGAATCGGGGATAAGCGTACCTGAGGGTCACATCTGGCAGGGGGTGCAACGGGCGTGAACTCAGGGGGACCACCGTCATGTGTGGACAAATCCTGCCCGAAACACTGCCCCGATGGAGGATACGAGGTCTCATGACAGCCAGGTGTAGGATCGGGCGGATAATAATGCTTGTCTGGTGGGTAGAACTGCTCATGATAGGAGGGCACATGGCTGTAGTACTCCGCGATCCCAGACTGGATCATGTCTGGAATCTCCAACTCCATCCCCTGCAGTTTGTCATCGACGTATGATCGCATCTCAGAGAACTGATCACCAACATAATTCCTTAGGCCCATCAGGCTTGTGTTCATCTCTTCGAACCCAGTGCGGAACATGTTCTTCAACTCGTCAAAAATCGCACCAACTCCCTGCTCATCTCCCTGTCTCGTGTGGGGGGGGATCTCTCGGCAACTGAGGACCACCAAAATCCTCAAACTGATCCTCACGTGCGGGATGACCCTCTGTCGGGGAGAGAGGAAGTCCATAATCACTCGGTCTCAGAATCTCATGCATATCCGAAACAGGGACCTCAACATACTGATGTACTCGTTCCTCATCCTCATCAACCATCTGCTGCAAGTCCTCGACATTAGTAAGACGATCTACGGGAGACATGTGTCGCCGGCCACCTCGTCGAGAACTCTCCCCTAAAGATAATATCGACAGCCTCGACCTCGTAGTCCTCGGTGCTCGTGGGGGAACAATAATGGCTTCTGACACCATAGTCCTTGAAGCCCTCGGACGACCCCGTCTCGTCCCTGGCAACTGAACACCCTCGGTGAGATCCTGATTGATGTTCTGCAAGTACGGCATTCTTGCCTCCCGACGCTCGACGCGGAGGCTCTCATAACACTCCAGACCCTGCAATACGTACATTTAAGGGATACAAATTAATCAAACATATGTCTTATTAACAGTACATATAAAGAATACGAGACTTAAGGGTGTACGAAAATCTAAAATCAACATACCTCCTGATCTAGCTCCCTGGAGACGTCGGCAAGTGGAATCTTTGTTGACCACCTCAACAGCCTTGGCAACACCTTGTGAGACTTTGAAAGACGTCGTCCAGCATATACACCGGTGTATGGAATCGCCTCGAAAGCCCATATCTATAAAGTTGAATAAACGTTTCATGTTATAAATGAATTGTTTTATTCTGTCAGAATATAAAACAATCAAAATGACAATTAATACTTACCATTAAGGCTAACGAAAATCCGTAAAAGTGGTACGCCAGGGGTCTATTTGCAGTTGGCTCTGGCAACTCAGATGGTAGTTGGTTGATTCTGTTCAGGAGGTGAAGATATGAAATCTTACCCCATGGAAATGCCTCCCATCGCTCCTCGTCCTCCACCAAGTCCCAAACCCAAGGGTCTACTGAAGTGGTGGCTGGGTCGACTCCAAGTAAAATGCTATAGAGGACAATGATCTTCGCAATCTTAATCGTGTCATCCTGTCGGGCAACGAACTCCTCCGCTCTAAATCTCCTCAGAAGAGCGGACACCGTAATCCTATCCTGGCCATCACGTACTTGATAAAATAGACCATCCAAATGTTGTGGTGTCCCCCGAGCAGTCGGCCTGAAATCAGAGTCGCCGAACCTTAAACCCGTCACAAGTGCGAACTCCTTCCGTGAGAACCGACATAGACGACGGTCTCGCCCAACATGAAACCATACCTCTCCCGCAGGGGTATGGGGCCCACGCACCTCACGTGATATAAGATCGTGCAGGAAGATCTTGCAACTGTCACGATCGGTCTCCCAACGCAAGAAATGGCCGAAACAGCTCCCCTCAAAATCAGTCACGCACTCAGTATGGGTCTTCAGTAATATTGCCCTAATATAGCCTAGTACTCTAACTCGAGTATACGAGTTAATGTATGCCTGCTTTCTTTGAAAATCCTCACGCACCCAAGTGACCTGAAAACCAGAAAAAATTTGATCATGTGTAATTATTACATTAACACATATATTGATAGTACACATTATAGAATTAATTTACAAAAAAAAGAATCCTGTTTGGTTTTGGACCTAAATAATGTCGAATCCTGTTTATTAAAATTAAATTTAATCTATAACCAAATTAATTAAACATCTAAATAAAACAATTTGGTGATGAACAGAATAAATAAATTATTAAAATGGGATAACTAAAATTATATCGCGGGGGACGGGGCAGGGTAAAATGGGGGACATATTAAGGGAGGTTTATACGTATAAATAAGATTATGTGATGTTTGATAACAGTTAGTTCTCGGAAAAATACAGTCTCAAGATCATAGATACGTTATGTGATCTTACAATAATAGACCTAAAAAATTATTATTAAATAATAATATAAATATTAATAATAGACCTAAAAAATTATTATTAAATAATAATATAAATATTAACAATAATAATATAAATATTAATAATACTATTTACAATAAATTAAAAAAAAGTGAATATACTATTATCCACATCGACGGGCGCGGAACGACGGGTGATGGGGAATTTTGCCCGTCGCCCGCCTGTCGCGCGCGCGCGCGCCCGTAAACGTGAATTTTGCGCGAGCCCATCGCGCGCGCCCCGCGCCCGTCGCCCGTCGCGCGCGCGCGCCCCGCGCCCGTCGCCCATAAACGTGAATATTGCCCGTGCGCTCGCGCCCTGCGCCCGTTGCCCGTTGTGCGCGCGCGCCCCGCGCCCGTCGCCCGTAAACGTGACTATTGCCCGCGCGCTCGCGCCCCCCCGCGCGTAAACGTGACTATTGCCCGTGCGCTCGCGCCCCGCGCCCGTTGCCCTTCGCCCGTAAACGTGAATATTGCCCGCGCGCTCGCGCGCCCCGCGCCCGTCGCCCGTAAACGTGAATATTGCCCGCGCGCGCGCGCCCCGCGCCCGTTGCCCGTCGCGCGCGCGCGCCCCGCGCCCGTCGCCCGTAAACGTGACTATTGCCCGCGCGCCCGCGCCCCGCGCCCGTTGCCCGTCGCGCGCACTCGCCCGCGCCCGTCGCTTGTAAACGTGAATATTACCCGTGCGCTCGCGCGCCCCGCGCCCGTTGCCCGTCGCGCGCGCGCGCCCCGCGCCCGTCGCCCGTAAACGTGAATATTGCCCGCGCGCGCGCCCCCCCGCACCCGTTGCCCGTCGCTCGCGCGCGCCCCCCCCGCGCCCGTCGCCCGCCTGTCGAGGAATGCGCGCCGCGCCTAAACGTGAATTTCGATATTCACGTTTGCCACAATAATTATTGTGTTAAACGTGATTATTCCATATAATCACGTTTAACACTCAAAAAATTCTAAAATTAGACTGTCAAGCGTGGATAATGCCTTTTAACCTTTCCAAACATTAATTCAAGCTCATATTCAGGCAAGTTAACCCTATCATTTGAAAAATTAAACCCATACTAACCATTCCAAACATTAATTTAAGCATATATTAAAAAAAAATTAAACATAATCCCTACAAAATTTAGGGATCAACGGGATTTAAAATCGACGTTTAACCCTCCGTTTGTTCAACTAATACTCAACAATTTCGAAGTATTAAGACAAATTTCATCAAATTCAACCAAATTTCAACAAATTTCAACCAATTCAAGCTCTTCATTGCAAGAAATTTCTAAAAATTTGAGGGATTAAAATACTAACCTCTCCTTCTTGGTGTGACATCTTTGTGTTAAACGTCAAATTGCACAAATAAATTGAAGATTTAAACGTGAATTTTTTGGTAAATTTTTCAGTTATTTTTTTGGGAATTTTGGGGAAGAAATCGCGGCTGCTGGGCTGTGTTTCAAATCCAAGGGTTTGGGGGTGGGGGTGGGGGTGGGGGTGAGAGAAATGCTTTTTTGACCAATTAGATTCCTTTGACCGACATTGATTGGAGGTAGTTAGGGGGTAATTAATGTGCTCATCAAAAGTCAATCAAAAAATGTGGTATTTTTGGACATGGTTTTCAATTTTATGGTAGAAAGTATCCCACTTTTATATTTTATGGTAAACAAATGTCAACTCTTATTTTTGGTGGTATTTTTGGTTATAATTTATATTTTTTTGTGGTAAATTGTGTTGCTATCCCTTTTTTTTTTGCTTGTCTTTCTTCGACAAAGACTGTAAGGGAACACATGCTTAGGCCGCTATAAATATTTGGTAAACCATACTCCCATTTTCTGAGGTGATGTATACCAAGTAAGCATTTTTTTTTCTTATTCGATTCAATTTGAGTGATAATTTGAAAGTGATATATCTTTTCTAAACCCAAATTAGCTAATACATGGATTAATATGTTGGGATTTTCCTTGTTTTTAGCATAATTATGGTCTTGATTGTTCATATAATATATTCAGTTTTTACTTATTTTTAGCATAATATGATATCTTCTTTTCTTACCTATGTTGTATTCACAAAATGTGGAATGTGTTGCTGATAAAACAGTTCTAAGTATCCTCAACATTGTTAAAAAATTAGGATCCCATAATTGTTTGAGTTTATTACACTGTGTATGTATATATATACATATATATTGCTTTTATATTGTGCTAGAAATTCAATATTTAATTAACCAAAAAAAAATTGCTCAAACACTTTTGCAGGGTACCCCAAATAAAGATGTGTAGGCAGTTATGTAAACTAAAAGTAAACCTTGATAATAAATAATGGAATGGTGTCCAAAGAAATAACAACACTGGAAACATTGTAAGAAAATTATATTTCTAGCTAGGAAATTTACTGATTGAAACATTCACACAAGCAGCATAAAAACATGTATCCTAATCAAATATGGTTGTTGAATGCAAATGAGGTTTGTCAAAAATTGAACAAGATACATTACAACTTGTATCTTAAGTGACATCAAGGTTAAAATCAAGCGTTGGTTTGTTGCTGCATACTTTTTAAAATCCTTTTGAAACTTAACATTAATATTATGTTCATATTAGTGTAATTTTTGATGTATTAATTAGTTTTGATATACTCACATGTTTGCAACAGAATATCAGGTTCAAATAATGATCATACCACGTCGAGTTACAAGGATGTGTCACAAAATAAGTTGGTGCGTTGTGGACATGGTATCCTTTTGAATATACAAACCTTCGGCACGAAGGTTAATCCCGGTCGAAGATTTATGTCATGTCCAATAAGAGGGGTAATCTTTATTTGCATTTATTTATATTCCTTGATATGATTGGTGCCGATTTATTACCCCTACTTTTTGAACATTGTAGAACAAGAAGTGTGGTTTCTTCATATGGTTAGAACCGCAACTCAATGGTCGTGCTAAAGAGGTTGCCATTGAAATGATTCAGAAGATTGATAACATAAAGAAAGAGCTTGTGAATAGTCAGAAACGGTTGACGTTTTTATTAAGATTATGTTTGTTGGTGGCTATTTTTCTAAGCATTGTCCTTGTTTGTTTGATATTCCTTAGGAAACCTACATCTAGAGCCATTGTTTATTATGATGGATTGTAAATATCATATCAGGAATAATATTTAGATCATATGGTTTGCTCCATATCATTGTGGGATGTAAAATATTATCTCCATGTGTATGTTTTACTTAACTCGTTATTTGTAATGTTTTAAGAATAATTTCATTTCGGAGTGGTAAAGTTTGTATTCCTATTCTTTCTATAAATGGATTTTCCATGAGTTGGTGCATTTCGACTGCTACTTCTCCTATCATATTCGTTTAAATTCCACCGTTTGCTAAGTTATGTTGTCAACATTTAGACTAAATATCAATTCCTCTGTTTTATCATTTTCCAATGATCCATAAAAATACTATATTTTGCTCTTTTTCTTCAATATCTTTAGAATAATACATAAGTAGATGAAATATTATTATTAAAATTTTGATGTACCCTTTATCAATGATTATTAAATGACAAAAGATTTAGACTATTTTTAAACAAAGTGAACTTGGTCACGTGATTATGCAAGCAAAGTGTCTACTTAAATTCTACATAGTTTTCAATATACAATCATTCACAAAATATTTCATGGCAGAAGAATGAGATAAAATATTTCTTGTCTGTCATATTCTTAAGAATCAATATAGGATTTGCAAAGCTAAAAAAGTGCATATCCAGAAAAAGTATGTTATGGAGAAGTGTGCATAGAAAAAAAGGGGTCATATGTTCAATGATGCAGATGGAGAATGTGTTCAACAAAGACTGGAATCTTACATCTTTTCTATTGGAGGTAGATATTGTTTGGTGTCACGTTCGTAATTATTTGCATCTCTATATCTTCTATTATATAATACATGCATTGCATATTTGCATTTGTGTTTCAATTATCATAGTCTTCAGACAGTAATATGGCACCAAAGGGTGAACTTAGGCAAGAAGATTTTCTTTTCGGTCTTGAGTGAGATTTGAGAATCAACAATACTTTTGTAGATGTACTTGCCGATCAAGCCAGGATAGGCAACTTTACTCTAGGTGCTAACAACTCTAGTGCCATCAAGATGGCCATGTATTTTGTGAACAAATACTATGGCAAGAATTTCGAGTATAAGGAGTGTTGGAAACAGGTAAAGAAACTTAGAAAAAGATATGCCATTTTTTCTAAGATCTTGGACAATTCTGGTATTGTATACCAGCTAGCAACCAACACTGTGCATGCTACCAACGAAACTTGGGCTGCCATTCTAAAGGTTCATTTGAGTCAATTTTAAGATATATAAGTCATGTTTTAACCAATGTTCTAACTTTAAATCACTATGTAAGAAGATCCTTTCGCATATGCATATACAATGTTTGGTGATCCTAATTGGGATGACCTAAAAATCATATTTGGTTATGTTCGCGCACCAACAATGAATGTCATCCCACCCCAACAAGAAGTCGAGCTCATTAACATACCATCAGATGATTCTGGGGAAGACACCGTCAAAGGTACCGAGTTGAAAAAGGTAATTCATATCTCTTCTAGTGTTGATGTGAGCTTTAATAATGGATTTTGGGGTTATGTTGCTGGATACTATGAAGATTCTGATTCAGAAGGTTCATTCAAGTCGCCGTCGTTGAAAACTGAAGCAAGTTCATCAAACATAAGGTCACATAACAATAAGGGAAAATCCATCAAACGTCCTGCGTCCCCACCAACTCGTGCTGATTATGACCAAAATGGAGGTTCAAAAACTGCCTCATCAGGGTTGAAATGAGCATGGATCCACCTAGGAAGGTCACCTAGAATGTCTACATCAGATTGTGTTTGCTTTTGTTTTATGTTATGTGTGAACTTATATCTATCTATTGTACTCTAATTTAGGTGTTATTTCCAGCCCAATTTTTTTGGATATGTTTGTGTTTTCTAACACAATGGGCTGTTATGTTCCCCCAATACATACGATATTTATATTTTGTGTATCTATTGTGCTTTGGTGTTTACGTATGTTTTGGACAACAATGTTATTTATTAATTGATAATAACATACATGTCTAAAAAAATAATTGATTCATACATCCAAAAAGCAATATAGTTGGGATCTACAAATATATTAAATACAATGAGGTGTAATCTTTCACAATAATTATTATTAATTATAAACCCAATATAAGTCATGGAAAGTATTTACTATTAATAATAAACCAGAGTATTGAGAAATTAAGCACACAAATAATAGGGATTAAGAATCATAGACACGAAATATATTGGAAGACTGTATAACACGTTCATAGGAGGCACACATAACATACTTTACTATAGTGTTCAACCAACTACCAAGTTTATACAGTGTACTGAAGTTAGAAGTAATAATAGATTATCAACAAAGCTTTGACATCACAAAAGATCAAAATACACTAGGGTCACAAAAGAAGTACAGCAAGTCTTCCACATTAACCATGTACTGACGACCTATTTGACAAGCAGTAAAAGAGTTGAAGTCAAAGCATAAAAGTTCACAAAATATCATAATAAACTTGGGCACAGTCTAAGCAGAACCAATCTTCTCCATTATATCATGTACCAACACCTTCTTGCCATCATCAAGTAAGCTGAAAAAGAGTTCTAAGTCGTCAAGATTATTGCACAACAATCGTGCACAACGAACGCGTGTGGTCAACGTTAAATCCTCAAAATCCCCAAGAGCTTCGAAAACTGCTTCACATTTCTTTGATGCGTCAAATTGGCTTCCAACCCTTTCAGCTAAATTTCCCAATTTTTCAGCAAGTTCCCCCATCCTCATATCAGTCTTTTCACAAAAGACGTTCATTGATGCAATCCAGCGTTCGTCAATTACACCATCATTCTTTCTCTTTTTAGCATTGCCCTTGCGTTAAGGCTCTGATGTGCACTCATCCGGACATACTAACATGAAGTCCGAACTTGAAATCTTGTTAAATGCACCAGTAGGAACTTGAGAAGTTGCTCATCGGGATCCATTCACATCACCAGAGCTATTTAGAAGTTCATTAACCACATCAACAAACCCTTCATCAGTTGCACTAGTTGCCCTATCCTTCCCAAAAATGTCAATCCAATCTTTATAGAATGACCATGATTTGAAACGCATGGTCCGTGCGAACGTGTCGACCTGCAATTGAAAGATTTAAAGATATTAAAACCATATCTCTTAATGCAGATTATATATCAACAAACCAAGTTTAAGTCATAACAATATATTACCTTGATGTACTCATTCCAAACATCATCATTAACCTCAATCTGCATAGTTCTATCATTAAATCCAATCCCACTCCTTGAAAGCATGGTAGATAGTGAAGCATGAAACCTCTTCCAAGCATGAATTTTACTATTAATATGTGGTTCAGATTTGAGGTCAGTTCCGGGAAAGTTTTGGGACATGGACTGCTCTAATAAGCCAAGGTACCCAGTTCAGAATCCATTTTCAGATTTGTAACCTCGTGTAACCAAGTCCTTAAGTGACTGAATTAGTTCTTGTTCCTCAGTTACACTCCAAACTCTTCTCGTCCCTCCAGCAGCTTTCTTCCTCCCCATATTCTGTTGTTGTGCATCCATTATATTCTAATAAATATTTAGCCAAAAAGTGTATGAAATAATAATTGATGATCCATAAAAATAATGAGAGAAAGACAATAACACATAAGACAAAAAAATATTGATGAATGCAAATTAATAAGGCTAGATTTTTTCCTTCAAAAATTGAAGTTTGTAAATGAAATCTCAGATAACCATGACAATAGATTCATTACAATTATTATACCTTGGATTTTTTATAACAACAATAATTGTAATTGATGATATCAAAGAAATAATGTACTTGAAGCAGAAGAAATTGTTCATCACATAAAAAGTACCATGATTTACAAACTTAGCATCACATAAATACCACATGATCATAATCCAACACTAACTAAAACAAAATACTAATGTCAGTACAATTAGATGACCATAATATATTATACATGCCAACATAAAGGTATTAAACACCTCTATCATTAAATAATTGCGACGCTAGATTGTCCCTCCAATTTGTCCATACTTGTAAGGTCTCCACTTGGTCTATATAATCATAATCGGGTGCTACATTTGGTTCATTTTCATTAAAAAGGTCTGGCACCTCTTCCTCCATAGGATCTACGGTCATAGTGGTTCGAATAAAATTATGTAGTAAGCAACATGCCATAAGAATACGATTTTGGGCTTTGATTGGATAGTAAGAGTTGCTTCGAAGTATTCCCCAACGTCCTTTCAGAATTCCAAACGAACGTTCAATAACATTCCATGCTCTCGCGTGCTTTAAATTGAAATATTCCTGATAAGTTTGGGGACCTGCAACAGCCTCATTCCATTCTTGCAGGTGATATCTAACCCCTCGATAGGAAACTAGAAATCCATTTCCATTTGTGTAACCGCCATCACACAAATAATAATTACCTGTGATATTTATCATTTCGTTGGTCTTACAATATGCATGTCTCCTAATATCTTACATCATGTTTATAAATAATTGTAATAATAAATTTTATATCAAATTGGATGTATATACCGCTAGGAACTTTTAATCCATTTGGTCGACTGATTGCATCACGAAACACCCTACCATCGGCAACGGAGCCCTCCCATCCAGAAAGTATATATATATATATATGGGTAAATTACATAATGATTGCCAAACTATGGTCACTTTTCCACTTTTTTACCCGAACTTTCAAAGTTTACTGTAAAATAACTCAACTTTATTTTTCTTACCAAACAATAGCCAGAACTTTCAAAAATTACTGTAAAATTACTCCGGCGGAATATTCCGAGAATATTCCGTTCGACCTTTCAAAAATTACTGTACAATAGCTGAACTTTATTTTTTTTATACCAAATAATAGCTGAACTTTTTTTTAATAACTAATTAATTAAATTAACTAATTAGAAATAACAATATTATTAATAACTATAAAAATAATTAGAATAACTAACAAACAATAAAAATAATATTAATAAGTCTAAAAACAATCATAATGTTGTTTAGTATACTAACAATTTTTATTAAAATACCTAAAACAATAATATTTTATTAATAACAAAAATAATAATTTATAAAAAAACAAGTCAACAACATCAACAACAACAATAATAATAAATAAATATTATTAAAATAATAATAATAATAATTATTATTATTATTGTTGATTAATTGTTATTGTTATTATTATTATTATCCTTTTATTATTATTATTATTATTATTATTATTATTATTATTATTATTATTATTATTATTATTATTATTATTATTGTTATTATTATTGTTGTAATTCATATTTTAGGTATTCATTATTGTCATTGGTATTCCGCTTTGTTAGATGATCTGGACATAAATGTTATTCTTTATTCTTCCTTTTTTTTAATTTTATTTATTTATTTTAGATTGCTCATATTATCATAATTCATCATGTTAAATTGTTTTAATAAATTTTTTTAATAAATAGTGTAAATAAATAAAAAATAGAATATAAAAATAATACTGTGAATTGTTTTCTGATGAAATATGAAAATAACTATTGTAAAATAAGAAAAGATATTTGAAAGTAAATTATAAAAAATCCGAAATGGAATGAGCATCGCATCATTTTTCTATTAAAATGTACACTCAAAAATAAAAAAAAGAAAAGTTATATGTAAACCATAGAAACTACATGAAATTTTTTCACTTTCGTTCGAAGAAGATCAATTATTCTATGGATATTTATAACAACAACAAAAAAAAAAAAAAAAAAAAAATAATAATAACAACAACAACAATAATAATTAAACAACAACAATAATAATAAATGTTATTATTATTTTAATAATAATTATTTATTATTATTGATGTTGTTGACTTGTTGTATGTAAATTATTATTTTTATTATTATTATTAGTATTATTGTTGTTGTAATTCATATTTTAGGTATTTTAATAAATATTTTTAGTATTCTTAATTTTATTATTACTATTGGTAATATTATTGTTGGTAATTAATTTTTGTTCTTATAATTTTTGTTATTATGATTGTTTTTAGACTTATTAATATTATTTTTATTGTTTGTTAGTTATTCTAATTATTTTTATAGTTATTAATAATATTGTTATTTCTAATTAGTTAATTTAATTAATTAGTTATTAAAAAAAAGTTCAGCTATTATTTGGTATAAAAAAAAATAAAGTTCAGCTATTGTACAGTAATTTTTGAAAGGTCGAACGGAATATTCTCGGAGTATTCTGCCGGAGTAATTTTACAGTAATTTTTGAAAGTTCTGGCTATTGTTTGGTAAGAAAAATAAAGTTGAGTTATTTTACAGTAAACTTTGAAAGTTCGGGTAAAAAAGTGAAAAAGTGACCATAGTTTGGCAATCATTTTGTAATTTACCCTATATATATATATATATATATATATATAATTCATTTGTCGATCACAAGCAGCTAATACGTTAACAGAAACATTGCCCTTCCTGTTTCTATAACGCGGTTTATCTTGTAATGGCACCCTAATAGGGATGTAAGTACCGTCTATGGCACCAAGGCAACCCTACATTCATTAATTTTTTTCATATCATGAATATATCCAGTTACACAATCAATATATCCTAATCTGCATACTTATAATTAAAACTGAAACTATACCTTATAATGCTTCCACCTCTCACTCGTACAATCCTCTGTCACAGGTTTGGGTTGAACAAGTAGCACCGTGTGTAACTTCAGTACAACATTAAGAACTGCATTAAAGTGCCTACTAATTGTGTAAGCAGATCGCCTGAAGTCATCCTTAACTACCCAGTTTTTTTTATGATGAGCTAAAATACTAAGAAAAATTGCTACTTGTTCAGCAATGTGGACATTGCGGGTGCTGGTAAGTCCTCCTAAATTTTCTACAAGATAACATAATCGGGAAAAACAATCTCGGTTCATACGTAAATGGTTCCTACATGTCTCATCACTAAGGTGAGTGAGTTCATGCATGTGCTCAACCTGACGGGTAATCTTAGTTCGTAAATTGTAAGAAATATTTCTATTACGATTATTACAGATTTGACGTCAACGCTGTCTAAATCACATATATGCATGAGACTGTAACAAGGAGAATGTCTTCAGAGTTGATCTAAGTTGTTCAATTACAACATAGGCAGATTGTAGTGCAACTTGTTCTTCCATCTAACAATAAAAAATTCCAAATATAACTCATCAATTAACAATACCAGACTGTTTTTCTTACCTTAAGGAAAATGAATACATATTCAACAATCCCAATTTTTGTCTTAAAAAAGTAGGATAAAAGTACATATTTTCTAAATAGATTTAATCGTCTCTTTGTTTAAAACTCACTCTCTCTGTATTTAAAACAGTAACCTTAATTAATATCAATTCAAACAACTAGATATCTTAACACAGAGGTTGAGATGAAGTATTAGATCTTTGGTAAATTTAGTTCATTATATTTGTATTACAACTCAACTACCTATAAAAGATACAAAAATTTTGTATCTACCATCTATTTTACCAATTACAAAATTCAAAAAAATCCTAAATTTTATTACACAAATCATAAAAAAAAAGAACAATTTGTTTCATCAATGTAACATTTTCTCATCCATAACAAAAGACAATTCACAAACAATGAAAACACCAGTACACTTATTCACTAGCATATCTAAACTAATTTTAACATTAATTTAAAGCTTACATCAGTAATTAACAACACCCTAAAATCCTTACATCAATAAATACCATAATATTTTTTAGATAGCAATTCGAAATTATCAAATGTATACTTGACATTCATCAGTTTTACAGATGATTAAACAAACTAATATAAACCAAACAATGCATGCTCAGCCATTTTTAATGCATATTAAAACATTCCCAGCAAATTGTAAATTAAAATCAAATATACATAAGTGCTAACTCCAATGAACTGAAGCTTGTCAACATAGGATGAATGAAAGCACTTATTTATAGAAGAGAACAAGGTAAAAACCTGGAAAATACAGAATGGAGGATTAACTTAACATATCTCATTTGCCACATTTGCGTTGCTAGTAAATATTTTCACAAAGACAAACTCGTATGCTTAAAAATTCAACATAACAAAAATTCATTTGCTAAAAAATTCTAAATCACAAAAACTCATATACCTAGCTTCGTAAGAATAATTTACTTACTGTGAGTATAAAATAAACAAGCTTCCAAGAATTGATACTCCTCCTCCGATTCTAAGCAAGACCCCCCACTACAGATTAGCTACCTTCACAATCTCCATCCGAATAAAAATAATTAAAACATGATTTTATGTTTCAGAATTGTAGACGAAAAATCGATATAAAAGTTGTAGGGCATTTATGTCTCAATAGTACATTTGAAAGGGACAATTTAGGTATTTACTTTTAAAGTTACTGTAGATCATCTAGATGGTTAAATTAACCTCCCACATATGGGGGGTTAACTTAACCCACCAATTATCCATTTCAAACCCACACTCAACATGGGCCATTTTTTTAACCCGTGCTTATAACATGAAAAGCAAACAAAGGTTTATGTGGGTTAAAAACCCCTAAACCAACCCAAACCCCTAAACCAAACACACCCTTAAGAGAAACACTCATCTGTACTTGTAGATCCGACCCGATCCACTGCCACATAATATTTAAGCCTACAGGAGAAACTTAATAAATTAATACTCAATTATTTAATAAACTCTCTAAGATAATATTTTTGGTTGGTCCCGACTCGGGGATAGGATGCTAAATTAATAATTCGCTAAAATTATAAGATAATACATTTTTGATAATTTCTATAGACCTCATATAAAATATAAATTAATAATTCCTTATATACTACATATTACATGAATGATTTTTTTAAGGTTTCTTGAAAAATGACTCAATTGTCTTTTGTTTTTTGTTGAAATCAATTTCACCTTGAATCTCGTCTCTAATTTTCCTTATCATTGTAAGAACTTCTGGTGTTGTTTTCTCATAGCTCAACAAGAAATTATTCAATGTGATTGCCGCTTTAATAGCCTCGTTTCGTGAAGGGGGCTCCATGGTAGAACTTTCATCATCACCTTCATCATCTTTATCAGTTCCAATAACGCTCTCAATAATTTCTTCATCAGTCAACAACTGTGCAACTACATTTTCTTCTGGGTGGTTCAGGACATCTTCCACATCCATTGCATTGCGATAACCCAACTCTTTGATCAAATTTCGGAGTTCTTGAGTGCTTTCACCGCCTACCTGTTCATCGGAGTTCTCAAAAGCCATGTTATCTGTTGATTGAAGTTTACAATGACGAAAGCAGTTCACAATTGTATTTGCACGAACATCCATAGTCCATGCTGAAATTACAAGATTCATTGCATCTAACACATTTATTTTTGCTGGATTTGGAACCCCTAATTCATAACCCTTCAAAAGACTTCTATAAAATCGACGACAATAATGCATCTTAAAAGCTCGTATAATCCCTACATCACAAGGTTGAATTTTTGAAGTTGTGTTTGGTGGGAAAAAAAAATAATTCAACATTTCGCAATCCTTCAATAATTTTTGGATGAGCAGGGCAATTATCCACAATCGAGAGAATTTTTCTTCCAACCATTTTTTTATCAAGTTGGCGAACATATTCTTCAAATAACGCCCCAGTCATCCAAGCTCGTTTGTTAGCACGATACTCACTGTTCAAACTGTTTAAGTTTACATTCTTGAAGCACCTTGGTTTATCCATAAAGGAATTTTCTCTGAACCATCCTCATTACAGCAAATAACAACAGTTAGTCTTTCCTTGTCTTATTTTTTCCCTTCAAGTTGCATTGTTGCAAGGGAATGATCCGGTTGAAGTCTAAAAAACAAACCTGTTTAAGATCAAAACATGTAAATAATTACATCACTAAAGTACAAAATAAAAAATAATAAAATAATAATATAATAAAAAACAAACCTGTTTCATCCATATTAAAGATGTCTTTCATTTCAAACTGATCCACTTAATTTGTCCTCCATGCCCACCATTTCAACTGATCCATTCTCTCCGAAACGCCGGAAATTTTTAATTCCATATCTTGCTTTGAACTTTCCAAGCCAACCAATAGAAAAAGTAAAGTCTGGAGTATCCACATGATACATATCCTTCATGAACTTTTTTGTCTTCTCGATGATTAGTTCACCTGTCATATTCACATGTTCTTGATATTGAAGAATACATTCATAGAGAGATTTTTCTAGGTCAGCAAATTTTGCCGATTTGTGTCGCTTAACATCACCTCTTTCGTGAGCAAGTGAGAGATACTCTGAAGACCGCTTAACTGTATTCGATATTGTCCCTTGACTCACCTGCAAACCATAGTTACTAAGAACCCATTCTTACAATTGCTTTTGAGTGAGACTTGGATTATCCTTGTTGTGCTTGCATAATGCTCTTCGAATCTCATCGGTCATTGTTGTTTTTTTCACACCTCTAAGATGGGAAGCCATGTTGTGTGTATGATTTTTTTGTGTTAGCATATTTTGATCTTATATTTATATAGAAAATATTTTTTAATGTCCATAAAGTGATACATTGAACACAAGAAGCATAATAAGGTGGGAGATTGAAGGGTTCTTTCAAATTGGGCCCTTCATTTGATATATGTACGTACATGCATTGTACAATAATTAAGTGGAAGTTTCAAAGGTGTTTGTAAATTGAGTATTTCATTATAAATTAATAAAATATTAATTAATATATAAATTAATAATTATTAATTTATCGATTAATTAATAACTCTTTTAATTAATAAATTTTGGTGGTCCCATGAGTATTAATTTATAGAGTTTCTACTGTACTTCTTCTCAACAAAATTACCGTTCATTGGCCACTATCTTTTCTTCTCTTTTATAGGATGTTTTATATCTACTTCAAAATGCCTATTTCTCTTCTTTTTCATATTTATTATTGTTGTATTTAAGAAGGAAAATGGCAAAAAATAGCAAACAATGAACCAAGGCATGTGAGAATCACAATTTCCTTAAAACAGATTCGCCCCTCACGAGGTGCTAGAGGATCGACAGATTGTCTGTTTCCCAGGATACAACGGCTAGAACCAGTGCCGAGTTTAGCACAGAACTTGCACTCAAGCAAACTGAAGGAGGAAGGTTGGGAACTTATGAAGATGGAAGGTCAGAAGCCCACCAAAAGAAAGGGCAGAAGGAGGAAGGTTAGGAGACTTATGAAGATGGAAGGTCAGAAGCCCACTAAAAAGAAGAAATTTTAGGCTAAAATGAGTAGCAAAAGGAATGAGCTCGGGCCCACCACAACCGGTCCGACATTCGTGTACGCAGGTCGTGCATGCACACGAGTGCATTAGTCCGAGCCTCAAGTTGATCTATGATTTGCACCCCCACGCGCGAGAGAGAGCCTTATTGCTACACATACTTATTCACCATTAAAGGGAAGCCCCTTATAAACTAGTGACATAGACTAGCATTTCTCGATGTGGGACAAGACTTTTTCAAAGCCTTAGAACTCCTTAAAAAATGGATTCAATCTTACAACTTTGAAATTCAATTTCTCATTCACCTAACCCATCCCAAAGTTTTCTTTCCTTATTCAGGTACGGGACCCATACAAAATATAGCCCTAAAATGGCATAAAAATCAAGATTTGAGAACCCATCCCAAAAGTTTCCTTTCCTTATTCGGGTACGAGATCCACACAAATATAGCCCCAAAATGCCATAAAAATCAAGATTTTTCCAACAGTCCTCACATGAATGAAAATTGACACACAAAAGAAATTCGGTGATACAAATCAACAATTAAACCTTGTATCAGATAGGTAGGTGTTACCCCTTGAACCTTCCATTGTGAAAACACATTTACTTTACTAGCTAATCAGTAGACACGATGTGCTTGAACTAATCTACCATCGGTGTAAATGATGATGTGTCTCACACAAGATTCTTCCTGACATCTCCCAGTTCTCATGGTTATGTTTATTTTGGCCATGAACATTTTCTTGGTTCTGTGATAATTTCTAAGAATTGAGCATTTCACAATTCCCTTTGAAGCAGCCCCACTTCTTTCTCACATAGGTGATTCCCAACTAGAAGTAACCCGCATTACTCCGCTCACCAAAGAGATATAAGAATCATTAAAAGCTTTAAGCTTAACCTAGTTTCCTACGGGCATCACTGTTTCATTCTAGGGATGGGTTTAGGAATTAACCCCCAAAGTGAACTTTAGAGTTTTGATAGTTTGGTTATCCCTTTGAACCCAGATCTTGGGATTTCCAGTCAGCTAGGTTGGGTTTTCTTTGTCTCAACTGTTTCTCCAAAAGGCTTTAGATCCATCCCTCTTGATGATTTTGCAACTAGATCTCTACTTAAACCTTTGGTTAACGGATTCGCCAAATTGGCTTTCGATTTTACGTAATCAATTGAGATGACCCTGGTAGAGAGTAGTTGCCTAATGGTATTATGTCTTTGACGAATATGTCTAAACTTACCATTATACATGTGGCTTTGTGCTGTTCTTATAACCAACTGGCTATCAGAATGAATACAGATTACAGGCACATGTTTAGGCCACATTGGAATATCTTCTAAAAAGTGTTAAAGCCATTCTACTTCTTCTCCATATTTATCCAGAACGATACCTTGCAATCACAGTTTGCTTAGAAGACTTCCATGAAACGGCTGCACCACCTAAGTTAAAAATAAATCCACTTGTGGACTTAAAGTCTTTCATATCTGATATCCAGTTAGCATCTCTGTATCCTTCGACTACAGATGGATATTTAGAGTAGTGCAAGCCAAAATCATGAGTATATCTCAAATATCTAAGTACTCGTACAATCCCTTTCAAGTGATCAGTACTTGGATTACTAGTGCATCTGCTGAGCCTGCTTATAGCATAGACAATGTCTGGTCTTATACAACTCATTAAGTACATCAGACTCCCAATTATCCTAGAGTATTTGACTTGTGACACACTATATCCTTGATTTTTTGACAGATGTTGACTGGGATCTATCGGCGTCATGACATATGCTGAATCATCCTTGTTAAATTTCTTAAGAATTTTATCAACATAGTGCAATTGACTTAACACAAGTCCTTAAAACGATCTATGGATTTTAATCCCAAGGATTACGTCGGCCAGACCTATATCCTTCATGTCAAATTTTGAATTTAACATATCTTTAGTTGATTTGATCATCTTATCATTACTACCAATAATGAGCATGTCATCTATGTAAAGACATAGAATGACATAACCATTTCCAGTGTTCTTTATATAAACACACTTATCACATTCATTGATCTTGAATCCACTACTCAACATGACATTATCAAACTTTTCATGCCATTATTTTGGTGCTTGTTTCAAGCCATATAGAGACTTTACCAACTTACAAACCTTGTTCTCATTTCCAGGAGCAAGGAAACCTTCAAGTTGTTCCATGTAGATCTCATCTTCTAAGTCTCCATTGAAAAATGCAGTCTTGACATCCATTTGATGCACTTCAAGATTTCTTAAAGCTGCAATGGCCAAAACCATTTTAATGGAAGTTATTCTCATCATAGGAGAATAAGTATCAAAATAGTCAAGACCTTGTTTTTTACTGTAACCTTTTATCACAAGTCTTGCCTTGTACTTATCAATTGTTCTATCTGTCTTTATTTTCCTTTTGAAGATCCACTTGTATCCTAATGGTTTACTTTCGGGAGGAAGATCCACTAGCTCCCAAGTATGATTTTGCAGGATGAAGTCAATTTCACTTTGGATTGTCTCTTTCCAAAGAGGTCATTCAGAAGAGTTTACAGCCTCTGAGTAACTTTGAGGCTCACATTCGAGCATGTAGGTTAGGAAATCATTTCCAAAAGATTTTTCAACCCTTGCCCTTTTACTACGTCTTAGCTCAAACTCAATTTCTTCATTTTGATCTTTGTTCATTGTTTCCATAACCCTACTAGTGGAAACAACTTCCTCTTGAGATTTATGTGGAAATGTGTTCTAAGAATGACGCATTCCGGGATTTAATTATCATGTTCTTGTGTATCTCAACTATTTGGGAAGCATGCACAAGAAACCGATATGCATTACTGTTGTGTGTATATCCAATGAATAGGTAATCAACAGTCTTCGGGCCAATTTTCACTCATTTGGGAAGGGTATAGCCACTTTAGCTAGACACCCCCACACTCTCAAGTATTTATAAGAAGGCATCCGCCTATGCCAAAGCTCGTATGGACTTTTGTCTAACTTCTTTTAGGGAATCTTATTTAAAAGATAGTTAATTGACAACACAGCTTCCCCCCACAAGTTTGGATGTAAACCCGAACTCAATATCATTGCATTCATCATCTCCTTCAAAGTACGATTTTTACATTCTACAACACCATTTTATTGAGGTGAATAAAGTGCTGCTGTCTCATGCTTAATTCCATGCTGAGCATAGAAATTAGCAAAAAGTGATTTGAATTCTCCACCTTTATCACTTCTTAACACCTTAATTTTATGATTGAGTTGATTTCCACCTCATTTTTATAAAGAATGAACTTCTCTATTGCTTCATCCTTGCTTTTAAGAAGATAGACAAGACAATACTTAGTGCAATCGTCAACAAAAGTAATGAAGTATTTGTTTCCACCATAAGTTTGCATTGTTTTCAAGTCACATACATCCGTGTGAATTAGACTTAGCGGTTCACTATTTCTTTCAATAGTTTGGAAGAAAGACCTTTTTAATTTAACTTCAACACAAGTTTTGCATTTATGTTTAGAGTCAATATGGAATGTAGGTATGCTTTTCATATTCATCAATCTATGCAGACTATAAAAATTGACATGTCCTAGTCTACCGTGCCAAACAATAGAAGACTCAAACATATAAACAAAAGGGGAAGCAGTATTATTCATCATTTTTTATTTAACAACCATTACATTGAGCTTGAAAAGCCCATTAACAACATAACCCTTTCCTACAAACATTCCATTCTTAGACAAAATAACCTTATCGGACTAAAAAATAATACGAAAACCATGCTTGATAAGCAGCGAGCTAGACACTAAATTTTTACGAATCTCTAGTACAAACAACACATTGTTGAGGGTCAACTCCTTCCCAGAAGTCATCTTCAGAACTACATTGCCTTGTCCTTTCACATCAGAAGTATCAGAATTTCCCATATAAAGCTTTTCATCAGTCCCAAACTCTTCGAGTGTGCTGAATAGCTCCTTACTCGAACACACATGTCAAGTAGCCTCAGTATCAATCCACCATTCGAGTGGGTTCGAATTCACCATGTTCACCTCTGAAACCACAATAGCAAGGTGCATATCATCAATATCTTTGGTTATGTTATTGTTGGTCCCAAGTGGTCAAAGGTTCAGAAAAGGGGGTGAATGAACCTCTATCAAATTTTACGTTTTAAAACTTTCTGTAAACAGGTTACTGAATTCTAGACAGAATACAACAACACTCTCAATTCAGTAAGCTGGTAGTATGCTTGATCAACTTACTATCTCGGTTTTTACAGTATGCAACGAAAATTAAAGATAGAGTTTCTTTTGAGAAAACCAGTTTTCTTTCAAAGTATGATTTAAATAGAATCCTTTTTAGTAATATGAGCAGAATATAAGAGATATGCAACAAGTAAAATAAAACGATAAACACACAAAGGTTTATAGTGGTTCGAAAGTAGTGTAATCCTTCTACATCCACTCTCCTCCTTCACACAGGAGAAACTCCACTAGGTCAGATTGATTTACAAGTCTCGACTTTACAATCCTCTTCCTAATGAGCCAACACCTACTAGAATCAGTAAGATTCCTAGGCTAATCCCACACAGGGTACAAATACTCACACAGAGTAAGAAACCTTAAACAAAGTAAAGCTAAACACTTAGTGAGGATCTAAATCCTTCCCACTGAGGACACCAACTAAAACAACCTAGCACACAACAAATAGGTTAAAAGTATATGTTCTTCAACTGGTGTGTTCGAAGATAACCTTAAGATCTTTGTAAGCTTGAAATCTTGGGCTCGTCTGCTTCTTGAAGGTTGAGTGACTGAACTGGTTGTAAACTTGCATTTTACTTGAGAATTCTTATCGCTCGAAAAATATCTTGTTTGTTCATAGTCGCCTTGAGTCACTTTCGCCTTCTATTTATACTTGTAGAAATATGTCAGTTGAAGAGAGAAAGTCCTTGTAGAAATTCAAATATTGATCTCATTTGATCTTCGCATTAAATGTGTTTGGAGAAACTAGGAAATAGGACATGTCCTATTCTACGCCGCATTAATGACGCAACTCCTCTGCAACAGTGCTTTTGTAGGTCCGCGGTCCAGATGACATCACCTCATTGGTCAGGTGCTAACTTCTATCTACCAAATACTTTGATAATGCAGAATCCTTGTACTGCATTCACTCTTTCCTCGTACTGCAATAAATAAGAAAGATAAACTTACTGCTTTCTGCTCAAGTTGCAGTAACTGCTTTCTGATCTGCGCCAGCTTTCTGTTTTGCATCTGCTTACTGATTCTGTAACAGCTTCTTGTTTCTGATTTATGCAGAAAGCCTCCAGTTCTCTTTACTGAAATCTATATGCTGCTTACTGATCTAGCTTGCTGATTCTGCTTACTCTTTCTGCTTACTGATTCTCCTTACTGAAAATCAGCATCCGATACTTCACTACTTATAGAATCCTACTGCGATCAGAAACTTTCATCTTTCTGATTTTTACAACTCTTCAAAAATACATCTCAGAAAGTAAACTTATCAAAGCTAAAATCCACTTAAACAATGTGGAAAAATAGGGTACTCTAACTTCCTATACAAAGTTATTTGTCTCATCAAAACCTAACAGAAATATCCCAACAATTATCAACCAAGTTAGCTTCTTAACTTCTTCTTGAAATTTTCTTTCTTCGGTCCCAAAGCTCCCCGTCCGGGCCAGATTTCTTGTTGTTATTGTTATTTTCCTTGAGCCTTGTCTGTGCTCAACAACATTAGCCTTAGCCACATCAGGATTGAATGGTTTCTTTTTAGAACCTCGGTTGTCCTCTTCAATTCAGAGACACACAATCAATTCTTCAACATTGATCTCCTTATGATTATGCTTCAAATAGTTCTTGAAGTCTTTCCATCTCGATGACAACTTTTCAATGATAGCTGCAACTTGAAAAGTTTCACTCAACTACATCCCCTCGAAATGGATCTCATGCAAGATAACCTGATGCTCCTGTACTTGACTTATAATAGTCTTGGTATCCATCATCTTATAGTCGAGGAACTTACCAACAATAAATTTCTTGGCCCTGACATCCTCCGACTTGTACTTCTTGTCCAAGGATTCTTAACCGTTTTCATAGTGCTATACATGTTGTATAGAGAGTCAGCCAAGCCGTTCATTACGTAGGTCTTACAAAGAAAATTAGAATGATTCAAAGCATCTAGAGCGCTCACAGCTTGTGCATCTTGATTTTCACCAAAAACTGGTGCATTTTTTTGTCAAGAAACGTGTGAGATTCAGAGTCGTTAAATAAAATAGCATTTTTTGTTGCCATTGTTTAAAGTTCAATCCATTAAATTTTTCAGGTTTGTCCAGATGGTTAATCAGAATGCTAAGAGGGGTAGGAACATCTAGATTAGCAGTAGAAAAAACATCTTGAGTAGTAGAGTTGTTTCCAGTAGCCATTTCCAGAAGTGAATAAATTTGTTTTAAGCTTGTTGTATTTAAGAAGGAAAATGATAGAAAATAGCAAACAACGAACTGAGGCCTGTAAGAATCATAGTTTCTTTAAAACAAATTTGCCCCCTCACGAGGTGCTAGAGGATCGATAGAGTGTCTGTTTCCTAGGATACAACCAATATCGAGTTTAGCACAAAACTCACACTCAGACGAACTGAGGAGAGACCTGATGAGTGTCACCGAGTGTAGAACGAGAGAAGGGAAACAGAGGTTGTGATGGAGAAGAATTTTTCGAGTGAGATTCAAAGGTGTGGGAGACATGTTATATAGCTGCTCCAGCTCGTTAGTTTCAAAAAGAAACTAACGAAAATGCTTAAGGAAGAAGGTTGGGAGACTTATGAAGATGGAAGGTCAGAAGCCCACCAAAAGGAAGGAATTTTCGATCTAAAATGAGCAGTAAAAGGAACGAGCTCGGGCCCACCGCAATCGGTCCGACATTCATGTACGCAGGTCGTGCATGCACACGAGTACTTTGGTCCAAGCCTCAAGTTGATCTATGATTCGCACCCCCCACGTGCGAGAGAGAGCCTTATTGCTACACATACTTATTCCCCACTAAAGGGAAGCCCTCTTATAAACTAGTGAAATAGACTAGCATTTCCCGATGTGGGACAAGGCTTCTTCAATGCCCTAGAACTCCTTCCAAGTGGATTCAACCTTACCACTTTGAAATTCAATTTCTCATTACCCCATGAATCATTTTGGGCAAGCTACACATCACCTCAAACCTCTCTTATAGGAAAATCCATCCCAAAGTTTCCTTTCCTTATTCGGGTATGGGACCCACACAAAATATAACCCCAAAATGGCATAAAAATCAAGATTTTTCCAACAATTACATGAACCTAGATCTCTAAAATTGTAAAAACATTATTCCTTTCTTCTTATCCGTCTTCTTCGTCATAGTATGTTGATGATTTTAAACATCAAATTTCGACTCCATGATGTTGAATATTATTTTGTTCAAAAATGTTTAATGATTAAAAACCAATTATTTCAACAAGATAATATATAATAATATGATAATAGTTTGTAGAAACTTGTTGGTAAATATGTTTATAGCACTTGCAATTCAAAAAATAAACCATCAATATCAATATCAAATTTATCAATATGTGTAAGAGCAACTTGAAAATTAATACAACAATCATGCAATCTCTTATCATCTAATACGGCACTTTCTATGAGTTTTACATTTTTTAGTAAATGTAGGATCAATTCTAAGATATATTGGGCTAAATATGACAAATGTGTTGTAACTATATGTACTCAGTGGTGGATGAAAATTTGGGGATCCCTTGAAAAATGGGGCTTTAGGCCGTCGACCTTCTCGCCCTAACTCAAGACCTATCCTAAATATAATATATGAGTACTACTTATATAACATAAATATATTACTAATATAACAAAAATGTATTAGTAACATAACTAAAAAGTATTATATATTTGTCAAAACACAAACATACACGCGTGAGAAAGTATGGGCGCATGAGAGCATGTAAAAATAGGTCAGGTCGAGTTGCATGAAACCTAAATCCATGCATCAACTGCACAAAAGTTTTTGTTGAGAGAAAATACTCCTTCATAAACAAACAATTTGTTTATATCATTTAAATTGTTGTACCCAATATATAAGCATCTGCGTTCATGTTTTAAGAGATATTATTAACTAAAATATTTTTATATTAATTATTATAACAATATTTTAAAGTATGTGTTTTCAGGGTGTGAATGCACGTAGGTTTTCCTGCAAGAATCTGTTAATGCATAGGAAAAGTAGAAAAACCACTTCAGTGCTGACACAGGTGGGCCTAGCTTATGCATAACACATTGTTTCATTTTCATTTTAGCTTTCTTTGGTCTTGAATTCCAATTACCTCTCTTTTCTTTTTCACAATTTATATTTTGATTTTTTGGACAAATAAATTTTGACGTGTTTATTATATTATTTATGTTATATTATTTTGTTTTAATATTTATTTTATTTTATTTTAATTTTTGATAAAATAATAATAATTAATATGTGTAATTTTAATTTCTACCATTTAAATAAAAATCAAATCAATCAAAAAGTATGTTGATTGTTAATTGTATGTATTTTTAATCAATCTTATATTTTTCTTAAATTATTAAAATCATGTGTTAATATAATCAAACAATTAATTATTTTAAATTGTAAATTAAAAATAAATGTACTTAGTTGATGTAAATAATGAATAAATATGAGTTGATGAATAATGGGCCCAAACCTAATAATTATTAATGTTAAATTGATGTGTGTGTGTTTTTTTTTTTTAAAAAGATGTTAATAAGCTGATGATGAAACCATAAACAATAGGTGTTCATAACACCATTGATGTGTGGATGCCTTAACTATTGAGGAGAAACTAACTTTCGAATTTATGCTGTATCTGCCCATTAAAGAAGTTGAAAAAAAATGATGGAATCGAAATTATGAACATTGAGATGCACTTGATAGGATTTGGCCACTTAGTTGATTGTGAGAAAGGTGCAACTCTTTTAAGAAGTGGAAGATTCACTACAAAAATGTCACGGAATACCAATGAAAATTTCCATCCGTTAACTATTTACTGACAGAATTTCCGTTAATAATCGTTGTGATTTTGCTAGTTGGTAGCAATTTACCGATGGAAAAGGTATTCCATCGGTAAATATGTTACAAACAGATGTAAAATTTTAAAAATGTGGAAAAACCACAAAAATCCATGGCATTTACTGATGGATATTTTCCGTTGGTAAGTTATTAGCATTACCGACGGACATGTTTCCGTTGGTAATTTTTAATAATTAAAAAGATAAATGAAAAGACACCGACATAACTTTCTGTCGATATTTTTTTAATAATGTGGAAAAACCACAAAAATCCATGGCATTTTCCGATGGATATTTTCCGTTGGTAAGTTATTAGCATTACTGACGGACATGTTTCCGTCGGTAATTTTTAATAATTAAAAAAATAAATGAAAAGATACCGACATAACTTTCCGTCGATATTTTTTTAATCTATAATTTTTTTGGATTTTTTTTATTTTTTTGTTAATAACAATTATGAAATTAAAATGAAGGAAACGAAATGAAATCAAATGAAAATTAAAGGAATTTACAAATTTAATTACAAATCAAAATAAAATTTGTTGGTTCCAAGTGGTCAGAGGTTCAGAGGGGGTGAATGAACCTCTATCAAATTTTGTGTTTTAAAACTTTTCTGTAAACAGGTTACTGATTCTATAGAGAATACAGTAACCTCTCGATTCAGTAACCTGACAGAATGCTAGTGATAAGTTGGGTTTTTGTGTGTTATTTACATGTTTAATGTGACAATTTTTGCATCTAATTGTTCACTATTTTCTCACAGTTACCCGATTATTATTATATTCGACTCTTGGCTTTGATTTTGTATTTTCCATGGATTTCAGGTCATTTTGATATGTTCTATGATAATGGTGAAACGAGCCAAGTGTTAGGATGCGAGAAGTGCAAGTCTAACAGGTGAGAAGTGCAAGTCTAACAGGCCAAAAGTGAAGAAGAAGCCCAATACTAAGGGGATTAGTGTTGGGATTGTGTATGTACGTATTAGAAGCCCATTAAACTAGGCACATTAGCTCCTTAGTTACATCTTAGGGCTTCAGTATAAGAGCACATGCTGATCCCAGTAGCCACATGGCTATACGGAGGGGGAGAGACGTAGATAGACAGAAAACATAGAGAGACAGAGAGCCCTAGACATAAATATTAAGAGAGAATTCTTTTGTGACTTTTGTGATGTTCATAGCCATGCTTAGAGGCTAAATTATTGTTCTAGTCCAAGGAGACGTTGGAACCTTAAATGATTCGACTGTTAATTGAGCAGTAACGATTTCTTACTCTATCCCAATTTCCTTGTTATTTGGTTTATGCTATGCATGAGATATTTATTAATCGTGTAAGCCTGATCACCTTGCTTGATTGATTTATTATTCATAGCTAGATTGCATGTATAATCCGTAATTGTTATATTGTGTGATCATATTAGCAATAGAGTTTGTAGCTCTTGGGATAACAAGGTCTAGGTTGCATGATTCGGACGTTCCACTTTCATGATCTAGTTCGCCCTATTATTTTGGATTGTTAATGCATTATATGAATTGAATCTTGAATACATATTTTGGGGTTATTCATAGGGTAGATTAATTAGGTGTCGTACCTTCTAATTAATTAAACTTAAGAAATAATTCCAGCTAGTTTGGTCGTACCACTGGTTTAGGGGCGAGATTCGAGATAGAGCATAGACATTTGTTGCTGCTGATTAATCTGGAAAAATCATTTTAGGGGAGGCCATCCGAGGACTAGATTGTTCGATTCATTTGATTATTCATATTATTGTGTTCTTATTGCAATTTATTTGTGCATGATTACTCAACAAACTAAACTAACCAACCCCCATTTTATTACTTTCATACACGAACTTATTTAATTAAATTACACTATTCCCTGTGGGTTCGACCCCTTACTTACCCTGCTACATTAGTGGGTTAGTTAAGGTGAATATTTTATTTTTGGGTACCGGCAACAGCACACCAGTTGGTTTCTAACCCGGTATCACAGTATGCAGTGGAATAAACTAAGATAGAGTTTTTCTTTAGAAAACAGTTTTCTTTTCACAATAATGAGTTTATCAAAATCCTTTTAGCAACATGCTTATGATAAATGCAACAAGATAGATATGTAACAATGCAATGCAGTAAGTAATCAAAAGCAGTAAACACTTAGGGTTTATAGTGGTTTGAAGGAGGTGTAATCCTTCTACATCCACTCTACTCCTTCATTGAGGAGGAATTTTGTTAGGTCAGTTTGCTTTACAAGACTCAACTTTACAAACCTCTTCCTATCAAGTTTAACCTACTAGAATCAACAGATTCCTAAGCACTATCCCACACAGGGTACAAAACTCACACAGAGTTATAAGCTTACACAAGACTGAACACTTCGCGAGGATCTAATCCTTCCAACTAAGGACACCAAACTAAAACAACCTAGCACACATCAAATGGTTAAAAGTATATAAGTTTCTTCAACTGGTGCAACTCGAAGACAACCTTGAATTTGAAAGCTCGAATGCTTTGGTAGACTGCTTCAGAAGGTTGAGTGACTGAACTTAGAAAGCTTGAGAATAGCTTGAGAGTTTGAGAGCTTAGAGAAATCAAATATTCAGTAGTTCAGTAGTCTTCACAGTCATCTTCACCTTCACCTTCTATTTATACTGTATGGAAAATGCCTGTTGAAGAGAGACATTATCCTTTGTTGCAATTCAAATTGATCTTGCGTATCTTTGCAATAAATGCGTCTTAGAAAATCTAGGAAATGAGGCGTGTCCTACTCTGATCCACATTAATGGCACCACTTCTCGGCTACAATGCTTTTGCAGATCCACAGGTCCAGGTGGCATCTCCTCATTGGTTTAGTGCTAACTTCTATCTACTGGTAACCTAGACATCATCGAATCCTCGTACTGCATTCAGTATATACCTTGTACTGCAATGAATAAATTAGATAAACTTACAGCTTGCTGCTCAGGTTGCAGTAGCTGCTTATTGTTCTGCGTCAGCTTTCTGTTTCTGAACAGCTTCCTGTTCTCGAAACCTACAGTCAGCATCCTGAACTGCGATAGCTTTCTGATCTGCGTCTGCTTCTTGTTTCAGAACAACTTCCTATTCCTGAAACCTGCTTCCTGATCCTAAACAGCTTCCTGTTCCAGAATCCTGCAATCAACTTCCAGTTTTCCTTACTGTCTGTTTTATACTGCTTACTGATCCAGCTTCTTAATCCTGTCTTCATATTCTGCTTACTGACTTTCCTTGCTGAAAATCAGTTTCTAAGGTTTCTACATAACCAGAATCCTGCTAAGAACAATATACTCTATCTTTCTGATTTTTACATCTTTACAAAACATGACTTAGAAAGATAAACTTATCAACCAGAAATCCACTTATAAAATGTGGAAAAATGGGTACTCTAACTTCTATCCAAAGTTACATTGTCTCATCAAAACCTATCAGAAATATCCTAACAATTTCTCCTTTTTGATGATGACAAAACCCATAAAAGCAGCATAAACAAATGTACTTTTATACATGTAATATGTAAAAGTATAGTACAAAGTGAGCTATTTACACATGAATAATCTAGCTCAAAATCTTCTATAAAAAAGAAGAAATAAAAGAATACAAAATTCTTTATAAGAAGAGCTTACTCTACAAAATTTCTGATAAACCACAGTAAGCTTTGCTTGTTCAGGTTTTCTTGTCACCAAACGATTTCTTCTTCACAAGGTCATGTCCAGAAGCATCAGCTTGAGACTGTTTAACGACCTCCTCATACTTAGTTCGCTTCCACCAATTCAGAATCAATTCCTAATAAGATTTCTCCATTTGCTCAGGAATCTGTATCCATCTCAACCAAAAGTCTTGGCAGTAAGGAATCTGTTCTCCTTTCTTAACCTTTTCAAGCAAGATCATCTGACGATCTAATTTTCCTTCTATTGCCAACTCTTTGTATTTCATCAGTGCTTTCACAGAAGAAGGAGATTTTTTAAAGTAATCATGTTTACAGAAATTTCTAAAGTATCTCAAGTATTCTGATCTCTTGAACATGGTGATCTCTTCAAAGGTTGGATTCCTGTTCTTTGGCACATACACTTAATCAAAGATATTTAAATCCCATGCCATGTTTACTTTTTCAGGTCTTTGATCCAACAACACAGAAAATTCTGCAGAAGCCAATTCTTTGTTGAAATCCGGGGCTTTTTGATTTGGAAAAGAGTGAAGTGCCGAGTCAATCTTCATAACAGCTTGTGATCTTTAAGGTCCAATGACTCCAAGCCTCGAGATCCAGTTAGCTTACTTTCTTCTTCTTTTCTCATCAACTTCCTTAAGCTGTCTCCATCTTTCTTCGCTCAACCTTCTGCTTGGATCAACAACATCAACCATGTAAGGTTTAGAAAAAAAGACCTGACTTGATTGATGTCTTCATCTGCCTCGTCCTCTAGGTGTTTGCTGCCTTGTAGATCTTTGCTTTGTAGGTGCAGCAACAACAACCTATGCAGTACTGCTTGCTGTTTGGGAACCAGCAACCCCAGTACCTGCACCATCATCATCGTCCTTCCTTCTTCGTTTTGGCTCAATCTGACCATGTCCAGAATCAGATCTTTTGTGCTTAATCCTGATCAGAGGGACTTCATCATCATCTTCTCATTCCTCCTCAATCTCCCTTACAGTGGCCTCCATTACTGCATCATCAACTTGACCTTTTTACTATTGTCCTTCCTCCTCTTTGGCATCATCAAATTTAGTAGGACCGGGGACAGTAACTTCAGCGGTCTCAACAGGGAAAACTCTCATCATGATGGCCCTCATCTCTCCCACGAACAACTCCAGATTCATGATTCTGTCATTCACACTTTGAACTGTCTGAGCTTGAGTGGAGATGCTTTCTTATATATGATCCAACACCATGTTTTGAGCGATCTGATGGTTTCGAACTTCATCAATCATCATGGTTTACTCAGCTTGATTGATCCTCATTTTATCAAGTGAACTCTTTAGGTCATTGAGGGTAGCATTACGAACAGCAGAGGCTACTTTCTGTTCACGCTCAAACCTTTGTTTGGCTTAGTATTGGGCATTAAATTCCTCATTCATTCTTCTTTGTATCTTGGAAGGAAGTTCAGATAACTCATTCCTCAATTCTTCCATGGATGAAGAATATGTTTTATCTTATAGATTAAGACTTGTAGCCAAATTCATCTCATGAAGTTCAATGGCTCTCATCAGTCCTTGTACAACATCCATTATTCCCTGAAGAGAGAGTTCTTGCGAATAAGAAATAGTCTCAACCCTGACCACTGGTCCTGCTTCCTCTTGAGTATAGAGGACTAGGGCCTCACTCGCCTCATCTTTAGTTTGTAGCTCTGCAACCTGGGCATCCTGCAACTCCTTCAAGATCTCTTCATCAGTCCTCTTCACCTTGAAAGGATTAGAGTATGTAAGATAGTCACTTTCAGGATCCTCATCATCACCACTGGATGAGTCATCTTCATCATCAGGATTTGGGGCAGGAGCTGCAGCCACAACTTCTTTGCCTCTTGCAAGCACTTCATCCTCATTTGTTTTCCCTTCTATATCCTCCATCGGAACTGTCTCAACAGCATCCGCGTCGGAGGTCTTCATCGGAGAAGCTGTCTCAATAGCTATCTCTGGGTCAGCATCCTCAACACTTGTCTCATTAGGAACCTAACTACCCTCAGCAACCTGTACAGGCTCAACAGTTGCTTCATCAGGTACTCCAGTAATCTGCTAAAAAATAATAATAGGTTCATAGTATGCTTCAGTAGCTTCAGCTTCAATAATTAGCTCATCAACAATGCTAGCATCCTAACTTACTTCTACAAGCTTCATAGCAGCAGCATGCAAAAGCTCAAGAGTCCCATCCGGTTTCTCAGCTGCAACCTGTGCTGAACTTACTTCATCAACTTTCTGTACTGCAACTTCTGCCTGTATAGGAAGTCCCGTCTCCACAACCTCCTCCTCGGATGCTTTATCGGAAAACTCATTCTCGATAGTTGCACAGACTCTATGGATAATGGATGATGGTTCCCCCTCAGCAGGTTCAACATTAAGAACAGGGGAAGTAGAGTAGTCAAGTAATTACACATCAGAATCAATGGCATCGAGATGAGTGATAGGGAAAAAAGCTGCAATACCTGTAAAAGTTGGAGAGTCATGAATCTCAACAGCTTTAAAACTTTCTTCACCTGGCTGCAGCATCCTTAGGGGTTGAGAGAATTGAGCCCTGCTTGTTTCTATCCCCTACTACAACATCCTCCTGTTAGCTTATTCAATTGAGAAAGTAGATAATTGAGCTCTCGTCAGCTCCAACTCTGAAGGGGTCCCAACAGTCCTGACATTGGGGTTCATCAATGTGTTGTCCTCCCCGCGCTTTATCGATTGCTTGCCCTACATCTCTTCAGCTCTGCTCTTTGCTTGCCAATGAGCAAGAAGCTTTTCCTGCCTCTCGAAGATTTTTGAGATCATATCATCGACAGTTTGGTCCAGAAAATCTTTGAGGAAGAGAGACAATAGTCTATTGGGAATAGTATTCGGGTCCTCCATGAAGTTGCCTATCCATCACAGAATGATGTCTTCTATCTCCAGCCAATCTTCCCACTAGATCAAGTCCCTGCCGGCACTAAGCCGCATGTATCTCCAAGAGTCATAGGAAATGACAAACCTTCTTCATATGGACTCAACAATCTCGATAAGAACATCTTGAACTGCTTCTGCATCAATACTGTCAATGGAACCTTCAACTCTATTCAGAGTATCAATCTCTTTTAGAGCATCCTTAGGCCCGAACGATTTTCTCCTTGTTTGGCCCTTAGGTTTTTCCATCAGTTTCCTACTAGCTTTGCCCTTCATCATCTGCTTCATCTTCTCATTCCTTTGCAGTAAGACTGCAAGCTATTTCAACTTAGGCTTGAAACCAGCAATATGTTCTCCAGCAGCCTGTACATCTGAAGCAACATCCTGTTCAACATGAACAGCAAACTGTCCCACTGTCTGCTCAGCTTCTAAAGCCTTCTCAGCAACTTCTAAAGCCTTCTTAGCAACTGCGTTGGTTTTCTCAATGGCTTCAGCAGAATCAGCTGGAGAAGAAGCTACCAGAAGTGGAACTTCACTAGGAAGATGTCCCACAGTTTAGTCAGGGCAAATGGTCAAAGGTTCAAAGGGGGCTGCATTCTGGTCTTCAGCGGAATCAAAATCGTACAACCCAAGAACTGGAGAAGATTTTGTTACAGTAACCTTCTTCACTCCCAACTTCTTCTTCAATGGTGCTCTTTTGATCACCAGTTTCCTCGCTGGCTTATCATCATCATCGCCAGAGTCATTGGAATCGGTGTCAGTACCTTGTTGCTTGGCAACAGGTTTCTTCTTGGGCTTCTTCTAATTCTTTTCACCTTTGGAGAAGTCTTTATTCACTCCCAGAAACCAGCCAGGGGCATAAGGTACCCTCCTTTCCAGGGGAATCTTCTTGAAGCTCAGAATGGAGGAAATAACTATCCCAAACCCCTTCCTGGTCGTGGGTTTGGTGGCCTCCTCCCAAATCCTCTGGAAGAGGAATTGCGCCCAGTTGACTGCTGCTCCATGAAAAATAGCAGTCATCATCCTCATCCTGAGGTTGGTGCATTTGTCAAAGCTGCCGCACCTGCCCTCAACTGTGTAGACGAGGATGTCATGAAGAAACTCATATTTTGGCTTGAGTTTCTTCTTGCCAAAGTTGCTGGAGGCGCTTTTCTCCACGGAATCCAGTTTAAACTGGTTCTAGCTTTCTTCCAAATATTTTGACCCATACTGCACCAGGTCAGAATACTCTATACCCTTATTGGAAATGCCAAAGGTCTTGGCAATGTCTCCAACGATCAGGGTGTGGACCTTCTTATCACCCTTATCCATCCTGAAGGTGATGGACTCCTTATCTTCATAGAGATCAACGAAGGCATAAAACTTCTCTACTGACAGGGTAGAGAACCCTGAGTAGGTGGTGGTGAACAACCCATCAAGCTTGTTGTTGCACACATGCCCCTAGATCTTAGAGATAAGTTCCTTGTCTTTGTAAGGTGATTTGTCTCCAAGTAGCACATGTTGGTCAACCAGTCTTCCTTCCAGAACTTTTGTTTCCCTTGCAACTGCCATTGATGATCTGTGAAAACTTGAGAGTAGAGAGAGAAAGAGAAACTTGAATTACAGAGAGTTAGAAAACTTGAGAGTGAAAACAGTGTAGGTGTAGAGGGGAAGATGATGATTTGATCGATTTATATTTGAAAAGAGTTCCAAAATAATCAACAGATCTGATTAAATAACTCAAGAGTCACGCTCGATCCAATGATTGAGATTAAAAGGCAGAGGGGCAAATCTATAATTTGCTGAAATTGTGTTAAAAATTGAGACGCGCCCTTTTTCAACCTCTTTGAAAAGGTGGTTTTTGCAATTAATGCGATTACCAAACTGTCTCTTGTAATCATTAGGAATAAGGTTACTATTTCTAGTACGAGGTAACAGGTTTCTTAAATGCTGTCTTAATAAATATTGTTTTCTACCCGCAACAACCTGTTTTATAAACCTGTATCAGAAACCTGTTGCAGTAACCTGTATATGCTTGTTGTTTCAGCAACCTATTGCAGTATCTAGCAGAAATCTTTACACCGTTTGCTGTTTCCTAAAATTGAATACTGTTAGAGAATGCTGTCAATAAGGAAATGCAGTATCCTGTTCCAGTATGCTGAAAACTTGAAAATTTTTAATGTTGAATAATTAATATACTGAACAAGTTCCCTCTTACTTAAGGAACTTATATACCCTTACTCATCAAAGTTTGATTATTCCAAGCTCACTTCTCAACATTGAAAACCTCGATTCACATAGGGGTTTTGTGAAGATGTCAGCAAGCTACTTGTCAGTATGCACTTTCTCAAGTACAATGTCCTTTTTTTCCACATGATCTCTTATGAAATGATGTCTCACATCAATATGCTTTGTCCTTGAGTGGAAAACAGGATTTTGTGTTATGGCAATGGCACTTGTGTTGTCACACAGAATAGGAGTTTCATTCTCCATTATTCCATAATCCTTTAACTGTTGTTGTATCCACAAAATCTGAGCACAACAGCTTCCTGCAGCTACATATTGAGCTTCCGTAGTTGAAGTTGCTATGGATGTCTGCTTCCTGTAAAACCAAGAGAAAAATCTATGTCCTAAGAATTGATAAGTACCACTTGTACTCTTCTTGTCAATTTTGCATCCTGCAAAATCAAAATCTGAATATCCTTTGAGGTTGAAACCTCATTCCTTTGGATACCATAAACCAACATCTTGAGTACCCTTCAGATACTTTATAATCCTCTTCACTGCTGTAAAATGTGATTCATTTGGTGCTGCTTGAAATCTTACACATACTCCAACTGGAAATACTATATATGGTCTACTTGTTGTTAGATATAGTAGGGATCTAATAAGCATTCTATACTTTGTTATCTCCACATCCTTTCCACTTTCATCCTCATCCAAACTGATAGATGTAGCCATTGGTATACTTACTGATGATCCACTTTCCATTCCAAACTTCTTGATCAACTTCTTGGTATACTTAGCTTGATTTAGGAAGATTCCACTCTCTAACTGTTTCACTTGTAAACCAAGAAAGAAACTTAGCTCACCCATCATGCTCATCTCAAACTTTTTCTGCATGAGGGTTGAGAACTTTTCAATAAGTCCTTGTTCGTGGATCCAAAGATGATGTCATCCACATAAATCTGAACAAGCAGTATATTGTCTCTATCTTGTATCCTAAAAAGAGTTTTGTTTACTGTCCCTTTCTGAAATCCATTCTCCAAAAGATACAAGGACAATGTATCATATAATGCTTTCTCTAATCTGAATACCTTGTCTTCTGTTTGTTCTTCAAAACACGGTGGTTGTTCCATATATACCTCTTCTGATAGGAGTCCATTTAGCTTCAAGTCTGGCAACAGGTGCAAAAGTCTCATCAAAATCTATGCCTTCTTCTTAGCAGTATCCTTTAGCCACTAATCTTGTCTTATTTATGGCCATAGTACAGGTTTTATCTAGCTTGTTCTTGAACACCCACTTTGTTCCAATAACTCCTTGGTGATCAGGCCTTGGAACTAATCTCCATACATGGTTCCTTTCAAATCCATTCAGCTCTTCCTGCATAGCCTGAATTCAGTTACTGTCTCCAAGAGCTTCTTCCATACTTTTGGGTTCAACTTGTGATATGAAGCATGTGAATAGTGATTCTTGTGGTCTTGATCTCCTTGTCCTTACACCTTCATTAAGATCTCCACTCACAAGCTCTCTTGGGTGATTCCTGAGCCATGTCTTATCAGGCTTAAAACTGTAAGCTGGTTGCTGAGCAATAACCTGTTGATTATCGGTATCCTGTCTGCGGTTACTGTTAGACTCTAGTATCAAAATCTATAACCTGTGAGATGCTTTCTGTAACTTCTTCAGCAGATACTGGAACTCCATCAATGTATCTTACTGCATTATCCTTGATCTTTATCTTAGATATATCTTCCTTAAGTTTGTCAAACTTAGCAGTATCGCAATGTGGTTCATCAAACACCATATGTATTGACTCTTCAACAACCAACCTTCTATTGTTAAAGATTCTGAAGGCCTTGCTTAGTGAGGAGAATCCCAAAAATACTCTCTCATCTGATTTTTCATCAAAGGTCTTCAGGTGCTCCTTTCTATTGTTCAAAATGTAACACCTGCATCAAAAGATATACAAATATGAAATGTTAGGTGTAATACCGTACCAGACTTCATAGGGGGTCTTGTCATGATCCTTGTTGATCAGGCATTTGTTCTGAGTGTAGCATGATGTGTTGGTTGCTTCAGCCCAAAATCTCTTTGGTATGCCAACATCTGCAATCATAGTCCTTGCAGCTTCCTTCAGAGTCTTGTTCCTTCTGTTTGCTACTACATTCTATTGGGGAGTCTTTGTTGTAGAATACTCATGACATATTTCATTCTCTAAACAATACTTCTTTATGAACTTGTTTGTGAACTCAGTTCCTCTATCAGATCTTATCTTCACTATACTTAAGCTCTTCTCATTTTGCACTCTCTTCATGAATTATGGCAGCCTGTTTTGAGTTTCTGATTTATTGGCTAGGAAAATGGTCCAAGTAAATATAGAGTAGTCATCCGTAATCACTAGAGAATACTTCTTCTCACTTACACTAACAGGTTCCACTGTTCCAAACAGATCCATATGTAGAAGGTCTAGTATTCAGTGAGAGGATCTCTGAACTTTATCCTTGAAAGAGCTTCTCACTGTTTTGCCTTTCTGATAGGCTCCACAAACATTCTCATTTTTATAAGTAACATCTGGTAGACCTCTCACCAGGTTCTTCCTTGCTAGCTTGTTGATGATTTTAAAGTTCAGGTGACTCATCCTTTTGTGCAACAGCCAACTCAGTTTAGGAGTGCTTTTAGCAATAAAGCATGTTAGCTATACTGTTGAATTCCAATCAACAAGATAGATGTTGCTTCTCCTGGTTCCAGTAAGCTTAATCTCATTTGTTTTGTTGTCTCTGATCAGACACCTGTTGAGGTTGAACTCCACTGAACATCCTTTGTCACAAAACTGACTGATACTCAGGAGGTTATACTTTAGTGCTTTAATATATGAAACATCACTGGTTCTTGCATTACCTCTGATCAAGCTTTCTATGCCCTTGGTGCTTCCTTTGGAGTCATCTCCGAAGACAACCTTAGGTCTTTTGCATGGTTGGAAGTCTCTTAATCCAGCTTTGTTGCCAGTCATATGTCTGGAGCAGCCACTATCAATATACCATACATCACTGATGCTTCTCGACAATTGTTCCTGCAAGTAAATCAGATAGATTTAGGTACCCATACAAGTACGGGTCCTAGGGGTTAGTCCTCTTTGGGACCCACACCTGTTTGATGATAATTGGTTTACCATTAACCTAGGTGGTTCTTTTCCTGTTAGTATCCTTTATAGGATACTGCTTGTGATGTGTATGTATTGGAGCTTTCCAGGTTTTGTGCTTCCTGTTTGAGGAAGGTACCCCCTTACTGGCAGCATACTGATTATGCTACTTTCTGAGTTTTTGTGCAGACTTACTGTCTTCTTCCTATAGCATGGGCTTCTTTCCCTTATCCAGTGTACTAGTTTTATTCAAACTTCCATTGATTGGAAGGAGTTTCTGAGCATAGAAAACTCGGCTTTGAACAAACTTTCTAGCCTTGGATATACTAGTTGCTTTCTGAGAGGAACCTGCACAATATCCTAGACCACTTTCTGCACAGGAATGTGTATAGCAATTTATGGGATAAGACAGGAAATTCCTGCACCTAAAAGATGAGTTACGAGATACGTGCTATGCATTTTACGTGTTGTGACTACGTGCCGATTGTTACATATTTCTGATTTATATATCTATCGAGTGTTATAAGATGTGGAGTTTATCCCCACGAGTGTATTCCATGCACTCACCCCTATTCTATAATTCACGTTACAGGAGATGACGAGCATGATGAACCTTAGAGAGAGAGATGATGGTGCCCTATCTGGACATGTTTATTTTAAATCTTTTATCATACAACAATTAAACAATGTTTTTATAATTCACGTTTTGTAAGTATAACTTCGTTTTACTATGGATGAGAGATCCTGAAGGTTTATTTCCACTGCTAATGTTTTTAATTAATCAGTTGTATCCGATAGATGATATGTAATATATTTTAATCGTCTCCTACCTCATTTCTTCTCATATTTGTCTCTTACCTCCTTCTTCTGTTCAAGCAAAACATCTCTTACACTTTCTTCTTTCACGTCCGCAAGTAAAAGTATGATAATTTTTTTAAGTGTGAAAAATGGGGTGTGACAGTATGGTATCAAAGCAATGTTCTATCATTTTAGAACTTGCTCAAACTTGTTTTTATAATGAGAAAACGAGGAAAACGTGTTTTTAAACATGAAAACCTTTTCGAAAAGAAATAGGTAAGCACCATTCTTTCTCTATAAGTGTCTCTCCCTGATCATAAGACTTGAGAAAAAGAGTGTTTACCTGTTATGTGTTATCTTGTTTGCATAATAAAAACCGTTGGGTTTTGAAAGGGAATTACATATATAGATTTACGATAAAAAACTCTTATAACTTATACATGACAGATGAATATGATTAGGTTTACTTCTAGGATGCGAGTACAACCACTAGAGATGCGTGAGGAGAGACTCAGACGACGTTTCTTTGAGAGTAGAGTGACAGGAGACGTGTCGATCGATGAGCATATTGCTAGGCCATTGCACTGCTGGAGAGAGACATGGGGCACTAGGGGTAGGATTAATGGTGTCCAGGCCTGTTTACACATGATCCATACTTTGCCCAACGAGTGGGAGGTTAAGACATGTCTAGTTTACCGGGATGAGCTTGTATATTCGTCGGTAAATCACATACCCGTCGTCGACTTCGTGAATGTGGCTAGACAGATGTTGGATTTGTGGGGCCGTCATGGTCCCGAGGAGGATGACCCAGAGGTAGGTGACCCGAGGGACAGGACACCAGGACTAGAGGGGCCTCCGCCGCCTCCAGCCGCAGTCGCGTAGAGGCTAGGGAGATGACTTTTATATTATGTATATATATACTACAAACGATATATCTTTCTATATGTATATGATAGCTTTTATTTCGTAGTTAGTGTATATAATCCTTTTGTTATGATGTAAAGGTTACCCCTATTTTGCATATATGTTTATATTATGCACGTGTAATTCATTTTCTATCTTATGGAAGACATGTTTATACCTCTTCACGTGTGTCGCGTTTATTTTTTTATCTATTATATTATTGTGGAATCTTAACGACATATACATATATATCGTAACAGAACTATGTCTAGAGGGCAACCTCGAAGGGAACAACCACCAACGACCTATCAGCCGGAAATAAATGAAAATGTGAGTGTGGGAGATTTAGTTTCGGTACTAAAGGGACTAGCACAACACTTCGAGGTGACTCGAGCCACACCCCAGCCAACAAGATCCGATCCAAACTTGATATACGAATAATTCCAGCGATTTAATCCGCTAATGTTCGATGGGAAAGGTGAACCAGCCGATGCGGAAGAGTGGTTAAGGTCACTTGACCGATTATTTGGACACTTGACGTGTACCAAAGAGCAAAATATTTCCTGTGCGATCTTCCAGCTCACCGAAGAAGCGAGTCATTGGTGGGACTCGTATGAGAGGACCCTAGTGTCAACCGAAGAAAGTAGATGTCATGGGAGGATTTTAAGAAAGTGGTCGCTCATCACTTCATACCTCAATCCTACCGAGATAAAAATGAAACAGAGTTTCTACATCTCCGTCAAGGGATCTCGATGGTAGGAGAGTACGAGTGGAGGTTCAATCATTTGAGCAGATACACCACACTTGGTGGACACCGATATCGAAAAGGCCAGTTGATTTGAAAGGGGCCTTCGTCTAGAGATTGGATCAATTTTGGCTGGGTAAGGGACGATGACTTACGCAAGTGTTATCGAGAGAGCTTAAGAGATCGCCTCTCGTCTGCGTTGGGATGTTATACCTCCCAAGAAAGTTTTCCTGACGCCTACCAAGAGGAAGTGGGTTGGCCCGAGCCGGAGCTTTGTTCAAAACATGTTTCTGAGGGCAAGCAACGCTCCATTTCTTTCCATTCCCAGACCTGGAAACCCGTGTGCTAGATACGAGGATACACTCGGGACCATGCCAGCAAGGAACACGGAACTGCTACTCATGTGGAGCACCGGGGCATATAGCAGCTAATTGCTGGAAGATGAAAAGCTCGCCGACTACAACCCCAAACTCGAGGCCAATAGCAGGTAGAGCGCGGGCTTTCGCTCTTACTCACCTAGAAGCTGCTGAAGGGTCGGAGACGATAACAAGTATGTTATCAGTATATGATATACCTGCTCTCATCTTATTTGACACCGGAGAGAGACATTCATTTTGATATGATAGGTATGAAGGATTTTGATATAATCCTAGGGATGGACTGGCTTGAGTCCAATCACGCAGTGATCAAGTGACATGCAAGAGAAATTATCTTTCAAGCACCTGGAGAATCGGAGTTCACCTTTCATGGGACACGAGTTAAAGTTGACTCAAGGATTATATCGGTCATGAAGACAACCCAGATGCTTAGGAAAAGAAATTGTGAAGCTTGGTTGGTCAACATGGTGAATCATGAGCAAGGATCGATCCCTATCGAGAATGTGCTGGTGATAAAGGAATACGTAGATGTCTTTCCAGAGGATTTACCCGGTCTTCCACCAAATTGACAAGTGATCTTCGAGATTGATCTTATACCAGGATCAGCACCGGTATCGAAAGCTCTATATTGGATGGCACCGAAGGAATTACAAGAACTGAAGGTCTAACTACAAGAGCTTCTGGACAAAGGTTTCATTAGACCAAGCGTGTTGCCTTGGGGAGCTCCAGTGCTCTTTGTGAAGAAGAAAGATGAAAGCTTTTGGATGTGTATTGATTATCGAGAGCTGAATAAGCGAACCATAAAGAACAAGTATCCACTGCCTCGAATTGAAGATCTTTTTGATCAATTAAGAGGTGTCAATGTGTTTTCGAAGATTGACTTAAGGTCTGGATATCACCAGATGAAATTCAAAGATGCGGATATATCTAAGACAATATTCAGGATGAGATATGGCCACTACGAATTTGTAGTAATGCCATTTGGACTTAGCAATGCTCCAATTGTCTTTATGACTTAATGAATCGCATCTTTCATGATCTGTATCTCGATCTTTTCATCATCATGTTTATTGATGATATTCTCATCTATTCGTGCGATAGAATGCACCATGAACAACATCTCAGAATTGCACTAGAGGTCTTGCAAAATGAGAAGCTTTATGTGAAATTCAAGAAGTGCGAATTCTGGATGGATAAAGTAAGCTTTTTTGGCCATATTGTCTCTTCTCAAGGAATCGAAGTAGATCCTGACAAGGTGGAAGCTGTCAGCAACTGGGAAACTCCAACGAACGTTAAAGAAGTGCGGAGTTTTATCGGCTTAGCTGAATACTACTAAAGATTCATAGAAGGATTTTCGAAGATTTCCACTCCAATGACTCGCTTGACAAGGAATGACATAAAGTTTCAATGGACTGAGTAATGCGAGCGTAGCTTCTAAGAACTAAAGAAGAGATTGACAGAAGCACCAGTCTTAACTGTTTCGGATGTAACGAAAAAGTTCGTGATCTACAGCGATGCATCCAAACAAGGTTTGGGGTGTGTTCTGATGCAGCAATGGAAGGTAGTAGCTTACGCATCACGACAATTGAAGACTCACGAACAAAACTATCCAACGCACGATCTGGAGCTGGAAGCTGTCATACACGCTCTTAAGATATGGAGACATTATCTTTATGGCGTGAAGTGTGACATTTACACCGACCATAAGAGCCTGAAATACTTCTTTGAACAGAAGGAGCTCAATATGAGACAAAGAAGATGGTTAGAGTTGGTAAAGGATTATGATATGACGATCCACTACCATCTTGGAAAAGCAAACGTGGTGGCCGATGCTCTTAGCAGAAAAGAAAAGAGGATTGTGGCGACTATGATCACCAATCAGCACCAACTAATCGAAGAGATGTCAAGGCTGAATCTGGAGATAGTCACACCTCCAAACAACATCGAAGCTTGGATGGCAGCGTTATTCGTGAAACCTACACTTCGCGAGCGAATTGTTGAAGCTCAAAAGAAAGATAACTTTCTAACAAAGATGAAAGCTCGCATGTGCAATGGAAAAACTGAAGGTTTCTCTTTAGCAGCAAATGGAGCTCTTATCTTCAGGGGAAGAATGTGTGTGCCAAAGGATGAGAAATTGAGAGAAGAACTCCTCGAAGAGGCACATTGCATGCCGATGTCTGCACACCTTGGAGGTACAAAGATGTACAGAAATTTAAAGAAATTTTTTTATGGAGGTACATGAAGGGAAGCATTGGACTGTACGTGAAGAAATGTTTAGTTTGCCAACAGGTGAAAACTGAACATCAGCGACCAGCTAGAATGCTAACTCCATTGGAAATACCAGAATGGAAATGAGAGCACATTGCCATGGATTGTGTGGTTGGTCGGCCGAGAACCAAACGAGGAAACCACGCGATATGGGTGATCGTTGATAGATTAACGAAGTCTACCCATTTCTTACCAATCAAGATGACTTTTGGACTAGATAAGTTAGCACGTATATATCTCAAAGAGATTATCCGATTACATGGCGTATCGGTTTCTATCGTGTCGGATAGAGATCCTCGTTTTACCTCCAGATTCTGGCAAAGTCTGCAAAATGAGTTAGAGACCAAACTAGCCTTCAGCACGGCTTTTCACCCTCAAACGGATGGGCAGTCAGAAAGGACCATACAAATCCGGGAAGATATATTAAGGGCATGCGTTTTGGATTTTCCCGAGAGCTTGGAGGACCATTTGTGCTTGGTGGAGTTTGTCTACAACAACAGTTACCAATTGACAATTGGTATGGCACCATATAAAGCCCTCTACGGAAGGAGATACTGCTCTCCTATCTGCTGGGACGAGGTAGGTGAAAAGAAAATGTTGGGACCCGAATTGGTGGATCAGACAGTCGAAGTGATAAAGAAAATTCAGGAAAGAATACGAGTGGCACAAGATCGATAAAAGGCATATGTAGACAAAAGACGAAGGGAGCTGAGATTCGAAGTGGGGGACAAAGTTTTTCTGAAGGTGTCATCCACTAAAGGGGTTCATCATTTCAGGAAGAGGGGAAAGCTGAGGCCAAGGTACGTATGATCGTTCGAGATCTTAGATCGAGTTGGGGAAGTCGCGTACCGTCTAGCTCTACCGCTGGACTTCACCGGAGTATACAATGTTTTTCATGTATCTATGCTACGAAGATACATTTTTGATCTGAACCACATAATCGAACAAGAAGGCATAGAATTTGAGAAAGATCTCACTTATGAAGAAGTCCCAGTAACTATTTTGGATAGGAAAAACCGTTAGCTAAGAAATTGAGAGATGGCCATAGTGAAAGTTTAATGGAGCCGTCATGGAAATGAAGAAGCGACATGGGAACTAGATGATGAAATCCTGAAGAAGTATCCCGACTTACTATTCCTAGGTACACACCTAATTTCGAGGATGAAATTCTTTTAAGGGGTAAGAGATGTAGCGCCCAGGATAAAAATGAAGCATAATTGGTTAATTAAATAATTAAACCCTTAATTGAATTATTTAATTTATTATGTGCGTTAACTCTTGACTGTTTAATTTAATTACGTGCATTTTAGATAAGTGATAAATGCATGTTTTAGATGGAAGTATAATTAAGTCGCGAAACATAGATTATAATTTTACCATAAGATGCGTAATGGAAAAACAAGAAGATAGAAACGAATTAGAGGTCAATCGGAGACTCGTAGCTCAAATGGCGAAGAAAAAGACAAAATACGAAGTTTCGGAGAAACAAAAGATATTTTCGGTGAACAGTAAAAATAAGATATTTTTGGTGAATAGTAACTCAAGATTTTTTTTGATAAATAGTGTTTTTCGAAAGTCTATATATAGGGGCGTTTTCGATTCAAAAATCACTGTTTTTCCAAATGAGGCTAAATCGTGAAAAAAACGTAAGTCTCTCTCTCCTCCCTCATCTCTCTCTCTTTTCTATTTTCTGTCTTCGACGCCGCCGTCGGTGCCGGAAAATCAATTTTCTCGGTTTTGGCCGATTTTCGCATAGAACGTAGGTCTCGTCGTGACAAGTCTATGATAGGTCTCGGATTTCAATTTCGATGTCTCGTTCACCGGAAAATGGCAAAACATCACTGGAAAACCCTAACCCTAAGTTTGTCACCCTTTCTCTCCCCTCTGTTTTCTCTCTCTCTCTCTCTCTCTCTCTCTCTCTCTCTCGCCGGAGCTATCGCCTGAGAGGTGCTGGGTGTGTGGGGTGCTGAAGGAGGGGCGGCGCCACCGTGAGTGGCGATGTCGGTGCCGTACAGTAGTGGGTGTGTGTGTATGTGTGTTTGAGTATGTGTTCGTGTGTGCATGCTGTTGAGGGGCGGCGCTGTGCAACGCCGCCGTCGGTTACTGTTGGCCGGCGCTGGTGATGCGCCAGCAAGGTCAAGTGGTGGTGGCCGGCAGCCCCCACTGTGTATAGGGTGTGTGTGTTTAAGCTTGTGTGAGTGTATGTGTTGAAGTTTGGGAGAATTTCTAGAAAGGGTACTGTTCATGCCAGAGGGTGGCCGAAGACGGTGGCGGCCGGAGCTGGGGTCGCCGGCGGACCAGGTGGGGGCGGCGCCGCCGCAGCTAGAGGCTGCTGGGAATATACTGGGTAGCAGGTACGCTGGGCACGAGTGTGCGTGCGCGGGGCAGCGTGGTCGTGCGCGCGTCTGGATGATGGCGCATGGGCGTACGCCCGTGCACGGGAGAGTACGCGTAGGGGGCGCGTTGTGCGCTGCGAGCGCGCGCAGTGTGCGCACCGGGTGTTGCTGTGCGCGCCGTGTGCGCATTGGCGAGCGTTTTCGTACATCATTTCGTATCGTATGTTTTCGTCGAGTCGCCAGCGACGTGATGTCATTGGACGGGAGTCGGGGTTCCCGGTCAAAGTCAATCCTTTTACCAAAATTACCAAAACGCCCCTCAATCTTAAAACGCTCCGTTTGAGCTCATTTCAACTCCGAATGAGCTCATTCTTTTTCCGTTGCGATCCAAATATTTTCCTCTTTCTTATCAGTATACTAAACTAAACTTCCACTCTTGTTTTTTTAACCTCAATCTTTAGATCTTCTACTCCATCTCGTCTTTATCAATCGTATCTTCTCCGAGATCGTCTATACCTTTAATTATATATATTTAGGAGCTAAGAAATGTTGTAACTTGTGTAGGCTATCAGTTGGAAGGTGCTTTGTGATACCTGATATTGTTACTCGGCTACTCACGCGGTAACCACCGAACAAGGTGGGGGTAATTTCTAAATCTTTGTCTGTTTACAGTTTTCCCTATTTTGATGCATGATTAAGGAATACTAAATGCGGTGATTATATGCTATGATTATGTGTTCATGTTATACTGTGAAAGGACTGAGGTCCACATTGCATATTCGAAGGGACTTATGGTCTGTAAAAAAAAACTGTTTCTTATCCCCTCTACTACTTGGAAGGTTTGGTGGTCCTGTAAATGCACCAGCAGTATTTAAGACCATTTTATGGGGTAAGACGGGAAATTCCCGCACCTAAAGGATGAGTTACAAGATATGTGCTATGTATTTTACGTGTTGTGACTACGTGCCGATTGTTACATATTTCTGATTTATATATCTGTCGAGTGTTATAAGATGCAGAGTTTATCCCCATGAGTGTATTCCACGCACTCACCCCCTATTCTGTAATTTACGTTATAGGAGATGACGAGCATGATGAACCTTAGAGAGAGAGATGATGATGCCCTATCTGAACATGTTTATTTTAAGTCTTTTATCATACAACAATTAAACAATGTTTTTATAATTCACGTTTTGTAAGTATAATTTCGTTTTACTATGGATGAGAGATCCTGAAGGTTTATTTCCACTGCTAATGTTTTTAATTAATCGATTGTATCCGATAGATGATATGTAATATATTTTGATCGTCTCCTACCTCATTTCTTCTCATATTTGTCTCTTACCTCATTCTTCTATTCAAGCAAAATGTCTTTTACCCTTTCTTCTTGCACGCCCGCAAGTAAAACTCTGATAATTTTTTAAATGTGAAAAATGGGGCATGACACAAAGTTTCTGCTGCAACAACTCGTCAAAGGAGTTCAAGGCAGCAAACACAATGAGATAGAGAAAGACAACAAAGACAGAGACCGCAACATACAGATCAGAATCCCAATGCTAAACCTTTTATGGGTATTATTGCAGCTCTAAGGCTTGATGAAAATAGGTGGAAAGAACTGAAAGAAGCCGAAAAGAAGAGGAGGATGGAGAAATCAGCCTTAAGTCTTCTCCAACCTCAAGATGTTCTCTGTTTTAGTCGAGATAAAGTCTCTGCTGAAGTCAATATCTTGCTGGATCAGATACCTGAGAAGGTGAATATGGCATGGGACCTAAAGATCTTTGACCAGATAGATTTGCTGAAGAATAGGAATCCATCTTTCGAGGAGATCACTCTTTTTGAAAGATCTGAATACTTAAGGTATTTCAAACATTTATACTAGCATGAGTTCTTTAAATCTTATCTAACCTGTCAAGAGGCCTTGATAAAGTATGAGAAGATGGCAAGAGAAGGAAGGTTGCAAGTCCAGCTAGGATTGCTGGATAAGATGGATAAATGAGAGTAGATTCCATTTTATTAGGACTACTGGCTTCGCTGGATTCAAATTCCTAACATTAAAAGGAAGCTGGAAGAAACCTATCAAGAGTCTATGTCAAATTAGTGGAAGAGAATGAAGTATGAGCAGGTTGCTAAGCTAGCTGGAACCGATGCTGGACATGGCTCTGCAAAAAGAAAGCTTTTTGAAGGAACAGAAACCTAAGGAAGTGGATGCTTACTGCAGTTTCTTAGAAGATGGTTGAGTTAGCACTTCTTGTAAAGAATTTCTTTATTCTTTTATACCTTCATTTTATTTATGAAGTTGATGTGCTAAGGTTTTTTTTCGAAGATAGCTCATGTTGTACTTTATTTGTACAAAATACTTGTAATTATGTACATCTGTATATGCTGCTTAGTATGGGTTTTGTCATCATTAAAAAAGGGAAATTGTTGGGATATTTCTATTAGGATTTTGATGAGACAAATAAGTATAGGAAGTTAGAGTACCCCAATTTTCCACATTGTTTAAGTGGAACTTTGCTTTGTAAAGATAACTTTCTGAGTTGTACTTATAAAAGTTGTAAAAATCAGAAAGATGGAGAATACTAATGTTAGCAGGATTCTGGCTATAAAGAAGTATTGGATGCCGTTTTTCAGCAAGGAAGATTAGTAAGCTGAATCAGTAAGCAGCATACAGAAAACAGTGAGGAGAACTGGAGGCTATCTGCAGGATTCAGAAATAGGAAGCTGTTGAGGAATCAGCAAGAACGATTCAGAACAAGAAGTTGTTCCAGAATCAGTAAGCAAATGTAGATCAGGAAGCTGGCGCAGAACAGTAAGCAGTTACTGCAACCTGAGCAGTAAGCTGTAAGTTATCCTAACTTATTTATTGCAGTACGAGGAAACAATGAATGCAGTACGAGGTTTCTGCATTATCAAAGTAACCAGTAGATGGAAGTTAGCACTTGACCAATAAGGTGATGTCATCTGGACCGAGGACCTGCAAAAGCACTATTGCCAAGAAGTGGTGCCATTAATGCGGATCAGAGTAGGACATGCCCTATTTTCCAGTTTCTCCAGGCGCATTAAATGCAAAGATCATAAAGATCAAGATTTAAATTTCTACAAGGAATATGTCTCTCTTCAACGGTCATATTCCTTCAAGTATAAATAGAAGGTGAAGGTGACAACTGAAGCAATTTTCAAGCTAACATATTTTTCAAAGTAAACGCAAGTTTTCTCTGTTCAGTCACTCAACCTTCTAGACGTAGTCGAGCCCAAGTTTTTTGAGCTTACAAGTTCTAAGGCTGACTTTGAAAGCACAAGTTGAAGACCATATACTTTTTAACCATTTGTTGTGTGCTAGGTTGTTTTAGTTGGTGTCCTTAGTTGGAAGGATTTAGATCCTCACTAAGTGTTAGTCTTTGTGTAAGGCTATATACTCTGTGTGAGTATTTATACCCTGTGTGGGAAGCTACCTAGGAATCTTACTGATTCTAGTAGGTTTAACTCGTTAGGAAGAGGATTGTAAAGTTGAGACTTGTAAATCGATCTGACCTAGTGGAGTTCCTCCTGTGTGAAGGAGAGGAGTGGACGTAGAAAGATTACACCACCTTCGAACCACTATAAACCTTTGTGTGTTTATGCTTTACTTATTTGCTGCATACTACATATCTCATATATCTATCTTGCTCATACTGCTAAAAGGATTCTGTTAAAATCATACTTTTGAAAAGAAAACTGTTTTTCAAAAAAAACTTTATCTTTGATTTCCGCTGCATACTGTGAAAACCGAGACAGTAAGCTGATCGAGCATACTGCCAGCTTACTTAATCGAGAGTTGTTGCATTCTCTATAGAATCTAGCAAGCTGCTTACAAAATAGTTTTAAAACGTAAAATTTGATAGAGGTTCATTCACCCTCCCTTTGAATCTCTGACCACTTGGGACCAACAATTCTCTTTCATCAACTTGGATCTTCTTGGATTCAATATGTGTCCACATTTGCTAAAAGCATGTTCGACTGCAACGGTTGAGACGAGACTTGCAAAAATTTCCTTAGCAATAGTCTTTAGAATAGGATAAATGGTGGTCCTTCTTGACCACCAATTCAATAAATCCATAGGATTTTCAAATATAATTTGTTCAAATGTGGCACCTAAATAAGAATCTAATTCTTGACAAGGGTTTCTACCTCTAGCTCGTTTTTGTGTTCTAACATCATAAAAATTGTAAAATTTACTAAGTGTCGGAGCCGCATGAAAACTAGATGATTGTGTCGATTGACTACTACCTCCTACTTTTTGATCACCTATATCATCACTAGAATCACCTAACATTTGTTTGTATTCTTTAAACAAATCATATAAATAGGATTTGGTTCTACCTACAACTTCACTAGGGTTAAGAATATAATCACATAAATCATAATCTCTTAATATCATATTTGGGAACAATGCATTATAATACATTTTAGCAATTCTTCTAAGCCATCTTCTCTAATGCTAGGATCTAATAACTTAGCACATAAAAATATATTGGGTATTTCATGAAAATATTTTAACCATTTAGTTTTCATTATTAAGCATGTGCTAGCTAAAATATCACATGTGGAATATTCATTTCAAATAAGAGCAATTTTCACACAATAATCTAAAGCTGCAGGAGAAGTAGGATAATAACAACCACTTAATTCTCTAGTTGCCTCTTAAAAAAGTTTTAAAAGTTGAATTAAATTAAGACATGTATCCCATGAATTTTCAAATAAAACAACGGATCATCATGTGGATTTTCTAAATAAAATTCACAAAGCATTTGTCTATACTCATAAGAATCTTGAAGCATGTAATAAGTAGAATTCTAACGATGTTGCACATCGACTAAAAATTTTTTAACTTCCAAACCATTTTTCTTACAAAACCTAGCCCATTTTTTTATGATAGACTGTAGAGCTAGCAATTGAATAAATTGCATCTTTAATAGGTTTAATATTATCTTTTAATGATTCTAAGTCATCTTGAACACATAAATTTAAACAATGACACATACAACGAATATGAATTTTTTTCCTCCAATCGGAGGTCGATAAAACTCAATCGAATAAGGTAAACTAGTCGTATTACCACTAGCATTATCATAACCTATGGAGAATATTTTTCTTAATATACCATAATCATTTAAAACATGTCTAATTTTTTGTGCAATGTGTAAAGCCGAATGTCTTTTATCAAAATCAATATATGCAATTAAACGTTTTTGAATATTCCATGCATCATCTGTCCAATGACAAGTAATACCCATATAATCATGCATTCTATAAGGATCCTTCAAAATATCACTACATACATAAATTTTTTGTTGTCTTCAATTAATTTAAATTTATATTCTCCTACCATTTTTTCTATATCCCTAGTAAAGGTGTTTCAAGATATTTTTCTACTCACCGGTTGTAAATAAGTGCTAGTGTATTTTTTGAAAGCATCATCACAAGAAAAATTAAATGGAAGATGTTTTTTGGCAATTAATTCAACTACGTCTCTCCTATGGTTTAATTTACTAAATTTAAAAGTTAGAGAATTCATACCTCCACCTTGAGAAGAATCGGTAAATCCCTAAAGTTGCATTTGCCCTCAATCGATACCCACCTTGTCGGGATGTTTTTTCAACACATGATTGTTGAATGTCTCGTAGCCTCCTCCATGCTTGAATTTGTACATCTTCGCACAATGGTTGCACGTGACTATGTAATCGGTGTTGCTATTCGACGCTTTCTCCTTCTTAAAATGAAAGGAGAAAATGTCATTCTGAAGTGTAGAAGGTTGTCGAGGAGTAGTGGTGCGTGTTGTGTTGTCACTCTCTTGTGTTTCTCTCGGCACCTCCTCTTCTTCTTCGGTAAAGGCGGCGGCGGTATTAGGGCCTAACGTCACCTCCAGATCATCTTGATTATATTGATACGACTCAATATAATCAAGATTATCATCGTCGTGGAAAGATTGTGGTGGAGGCATTGACATCAGACTATTTCCCTTTCCACTAGATGAACCGGCAGATGAAGAACCTCTTCGAGACATTTTTTTTAATGAATAGAAGTGAAATAAAATTGAAGAACAAAAAAAATTATGGATTGAAATTGATCAAAGATGGAAAGTGTGAGCTTGAGAGAGTTGAATTGAGATATTTGAATCAAGATTGGTGTGAAAAATACAAATGAAATGGGGGTATTTATAGATTTCATTGGAAATTCAAAAAAAAAATTACAATCAGCCGGTTCGAACCTTCGGTTCCGGTTCGGTTGAACCAGCGGTTCGAGTGATCTTGGTCGTAGATCATCAATGGTCGTGTCAATTTTGATCATGAACTACTCCAACGGCTACATCTTGATCAACGGCTAGTTAATCTGAGTCGTTGATCATCAACGGCTATTTAATCTCAGCCATGCACATGTCAATGCATCCTATATATATATGTATGTATGAAAACCGACAGTTTGAAAAATACGGAATCAAAACCGAACTATGGAACCGAAACTCCGGTTCAAACCGGAACCAGTTCAACGGTTCCTAGAACCGTTGACCGGCAGTTTCGAACCGGTCCAGTTCCGGTTTTTGGAACCGGTTAGCCACCTCTATATGAAACTACTAAATGCCTCAAATGTGGCTCTTTTATGACATTTACTTTGAAGTGCCTTGAAATTGGTGTAGCAATAGATCATTTTTCTATTAGTGTTGGTTCTAAAAAAATGGAAAATATTTTACATATAAAACCAAAATTGAAATTAATTCGAAAATTAAAAAATCCAACGATGGTAAACTTAAAGGACTAAAAAACCAAAATTGAAAAATCCAACAAGGTAAACTTAGAGGACTAAAAAACTTATTTTCCCTAAATTTAAAAAGATACTATATATAACATACATTATAAGTGAAAATAAAAAACAATTAATTGATTGCGTGAATTTATTTCCATATCGTAATCATAATAAGTAAAAAACATAATTTTAATTTACATCTAGTAGTACATGAAATCAATATATATATATATATAATAACAATTACCCAAAAAATAGAAATGCTAAAATTTTCCTACCCATTTCCACCTCCCAAAAATAGAAATACATATTATTTCATAATTTATAAATTATAAATTACTCCCTCCGTCCCACAAAACTCTTCACACTACTTTGGACACAATTTTTAAGAAAAAAAGAATATTTGTTTTATGATTGAGGATATAAGGGTAAATTATGTGAGAAAAAGACAAAAAATAATAAAGTGTTGAGAGAGAAAAAGTAATGGCATTGTGTGTAAATAAGTGTGTATTAGGAGGGTAATAATTGTGATAAAATTTACCATTTTTGGTTGTGCAAAGTGTTTTGAGACAGATTAAAAAGGAAAGTGTGCAGAGTTTTCCGGGAGGGAGAGAGTATTAATTTTATTGTATTAAACATGATTTATATAAATGGTAATAATATCATTTATAATATTGACAAAATCTTGGAAATTATTATCTATATATGGTATATGAATATTAATATGATCTCATCTAATAGCTTTTTTAATTATTGATATAATCAAAGATTAAAGATATGTTTGTTGAATAAATTAAAATATAATAATGATCGGATTTCAAGAACTATAGATAATCAAAGTATTTTTTTTCTCTAATGTTGTACCTCACATACACATATACCACCTCAATAAATATATCATTGCATTGATTGGGGGCGTTCGTAGTGACTGAGGGGGTCGAAGACCAAGAAGTGGGTTATTAATCAAGTCAATCAACATTTATAAAACAATGTAAATTAACTATTTTTATTTACTATATTCGAAATATGTATTGTAAAATTATTATAAACATCACACAATTTTATTTGACAAGTATGTCGTATAGAATACTCCAATTTTATATATCTTCTATCTAACAATGTTAATAATATAACAGAGTGTTTACATAATTTTATTTTATTATACTATATTAATTCTTATTAAAAATCATAAAGATTTGTAATATATCTTGAATATAATAAAAAAAATATACATATGATATATTGTTGCAGACAATAACATTTAGGAAGTATAAAATTTATGAATTCATATACTTTCTATTAAAAATTACAAATTAAGTATAAAAAATGATTAAAAAAATATATCATTTATACTTATACTTATAAAAAATAATATAAAATATGTTCTATTTCATAATGCTGAATTATATAAATATATCTTCATTATTAATCTTGAAGAATACATAGTTGATGCTATTTATAAGAGTGATAATACATAGATGAAGAATTTTTACATATATATTTTAAATACTTTGAATTTTTTATTATGAAATTTCATTGTCATCTATATAAAAACCAACTAACCTCATTTCCACTTTTTAAAGTAGAAATACAAATATTTATTATTTTATAAATTTATAAATTGTAAATATTTAATTTTTAATAATTTATGTATATTCATGGTATAAAAATCATTTTGTATATATACGAAAATTGAGGAAAAATATATGATCATATTTGATATGTTATAAAGTTAGTATGATTTGTGTATATATGGTAATAATATCATGTCATGAAAAGTTGTAAAAAAAAATGTGTACCTTAATCTAAATCATATTATATATCCACGAAAAAATTAGCAAAAAATTTTATCATTTTTTTTGTTGTAAGAATAAATAATGTTTCCTCCTTGATTAAAAAGTAAATAAAAATCTGAAATTTCACTATCATGGTACATGAAGTTCACAGAACAATGATAAAATATATTTAGTTTATGTCGTAATATAGTTTCATGGTTTTAGATTTATCAGATTTTGAAATGTTTACCATCCAATATGATTTTTCAAATAGATAAATTTTGATTTTAAGACATCTGAAAAAAATAATTATATAGATTTTTTGATGGTATGTTAAATTTAGAAATTTTATTTTGGGGTAGTATACAATAATATCAATATTTTAAGCTCATTATGAATAAGTTGTTGAATATATATTTGCACAAGTGTTTTCTAGGCCAATTGTGACAAAAACAAGTAGTAAAATAGTTAAACAACATATGATGAAAATAATAAATATTTAGATGAATTACATGAGTAGTAGATTAAATTGAAATAACTTTGAAGAACTATATGATTTTTCATGATCATCATTTTTATATCAAAAAATTACTAACACATGAAATTTATTCACTACATCACACAAATACCAAATAAGGTTGAAATATTATCAAGACTTGATTACAATGCTCAATAATGTCACCATTTTATACTCATTATGAATAAATTATTGAACATAAATTTGCATAAAAAAATTTCAGGCCAATAGTGACGACAACGTATGATGAAAATGAAAAAAATATTTAAATTCGTAAATTATATGGATAATAGATTAAATTGAAAACACTTTGAAAAATTATATTATTTTTCATGAATAACATTTTTATATCAAAAAATTACTAACACTTCAAATTTATTTGTCCATATATCACACGGACACGGGTATACCAAATGAGATTGAAATATTATGAGAACTTAATTTTTTTAAATTAAATTTTTCACATCAAACTCGAAATATTTAGATTTTATGGTTGTGAGTCACACAAGTAATAAATCAGATTGAAATTCTCCAAAATAAATTATTATTTTTCGTATACAACATTTTTATATTAAAATATATAAATAGTAAAATTTATATGGTCGTGCATCGCACGAGACTTATACTAATTTTATTTAAGAAAAGGGGCGTAGACTACTATCCATATTTCCGGCAATTGCAGCAATATATATAGAATAGAAACCCATTAAAATAAAGCAATTAAATTAAATATAAATAAAAAAAGGGGACGCGGTTTTCAGTAGTGAACACACGTTTCCTTTCACCACTATTACGTGCAAACCTTCGCTTATTCTCTTTTACAATTAATATGAATATTATGAAGGCTTAATTGAAAAAAAAAAAAAACATTTTTAGAAATTGTAATTTAGTTTCAATTTTTTGAATTTAGCAAATAAAATGTCATTTTTTTAAAATTGTAATTTTTTTATCCCAATTTAAAAAAATTAGCAAAATAAATTCCGACTTTAATTGACAGTTGCAATTCGAATCATATTTTTTGTGATCACAACTTTAACGTTTACATAAAAATCAGAACTTTAACTCACCATTAATTTGATTTTAACATGATATTTTGCTTATTACGTGAACTCGGATCGTTGGAGAATAGAATTGTGCTTTGAATTGCAATAGTTTGTTAAAGTCATGACTACTTTTTTTTTTTTTACTAAATGCAAAAAGGTGAGATTAAATTGCAATTTTGAAAAATATGTTTTTTTTTTTCCAATCAAGCATATTATAAAATGAGTTTTATTTATTCTTATATACATTTTTTGATTTGAAAAATAATATATTGTTTATGGGTGTGGGCATACACTTCACAAATTCCATACAAAAAGAGTTAGTGTTGAAAATAAAAGGTTAGAGAACCAAATGCAAAAAAACTAGATATTATTACTGGTATTTTTACAAAGGAACATATTTGTAGCAAAAGTTACACATTACGTATATTTATAGATATCTTCCAGGATAAGGATAAAAAATATAATAGGGTAATTATGAATTATGTTAGTTAAGGCCCATTGGGCCTAGGTGTTTAAGACCAAACTGTACTAATACTAAACCCGATCCTCGTGAATACTCATTATCGATGGCTTTTGACAAATGTCAACACATATTAAGTAGAACCGATCTTAATATTCCAGAGTTATTGATGGCTTTTTTGATACTTTAAGAGTGTGTATTTGTTATATTGTTTTGGACTTACAAAATCAAATTAATAACATTATTTCTGAAATTATATAATATATGGAAACAAAAGCATCAAACTAATTGACTTGTTATATATAAAAGACTCCTTTTCACTCTCAAATCTTATTTAAGAGACTCTATGATAGGGCCAAAACACACTGAAGCCCAGTTTTAAAGAAGCAGCCCATTAGAGGCCCAGCTCGCGCACAAGGGACCCAAAAGGTCATTATTTTGAATAAGGACCGTTTTTCTGATTATCAATAAATAGATAGAAGACCAAATAGCTAAAAAAATCCAAACCTTTTAAGGTTTTTTGTATTTTAGTCCATTCTTTTAATTTTGTCAATTCATCCATAATTTTAAAAATTAATAGTTATTTTGGCCAAATTAAATTATAAGTCAAAATTACCTTACATGGCTAATATGTGACAGCCACATAAGCATGTTTCTACTACACACCTCATTCAAATATTAACTCTCTAATGCCTTTTGACTACAATCACAAAATACTTCCTAAATTTTTCAACCCATTTTCTTATTCCAAATCAGAGAATTGAATTATATACAACTAGGGGTGGAAATTGGAACGGAATATCCGATATCCGCCGAATCCGATCCGAAATTTTCCGATTTTGGAACGAATTTTTTTAATCCGAAATTCCGACATCCGATTTTTTCGAAAATTTTCGGATGGAAATCGGATATAGTTTTAACCGATTTCCGATTTCTGAAATTATAAAATGTAGAGTGATCAGAGACATTTGAGAATCGAACACGAGACCTCTCACACTCAAAGCACGAAACTTACCATCAAACCAATAGTAATTGTTGTAAATAATTCAAACATTTTATACTATATACTATTTGCTATAAAAGAATACTATATAATATATTTTATATACATTTACTATATGTAAATATTAATATACATAGTATAGTATACTTTATAATACTATATACTATATAATATATTTTATATACTTTATACTATATGTATATTGTATAGTTTATACTATAGTTTTATTTTATACTATATACTATAGTTTATATTGTAGTTTTTTTGTATTATTTTATAATATATACTATATACTATAGTTTATACTGTAATTTTTTAGTATTATTTTATAATATATACTATATAATATAGTTTATACTGTAGTTTTTAGTATTATTTTATTATATATATTATATATTATAGTTTATAGTATAGTTTTTTAATTATACTATATACTATATGCTATAGAATAATATTATATACTTTATGCTATATACTATATACTATATGTATATAGTACAGTTTATACTATAGTTTTATTTTATACTATATACTATAGTTTATACTGTAGTTTTTTAATTATACTATATTATATACTGCATAATATATACTACATACTATATACTACATACTATATACTTTATACTATATGCTATAGAAGAATACTATATACTATATACTATATACCATGTATTATATACTATATACTATATATTATATGCTATATAAGAATACTATATATTATATAAAATAAAAGGTGAATATCTAATTTTAAAGGTAAATATATCATAAATTTCATTAAAAATGATAACATTATATATAATAGGAATAATGACAAAGAAAATTATACAAATTATAAAACAAGTATTTTAAATATTGAAGGATTTCGAACAAAGCATTATCATAAATAATAATATAGATTTAAATATTCATTTGATTTGAGCTTCCTAAAAGAAAAATAACTTAATAAATATGAATTAATAAGTATAATTACTTACAAAATGATAAAATGTAGAGTTAGTAGAGGCATTTGAGAATCGAATACTATAATACTATATAATATATTTTATATACTTTATACTATGTGTAAATATAAATATACATATTATAATATATTTTATAATACTATATAATATATTTTATATACTTTATACTATATGATAGTATATAAATATATTATATACTATATGTATATAGTATAGTTTATACTATAGTTTTATTTTATACTATATATTATAGTCTATAGTTTATATTGTAGGTTTTTAGTATTATTTTATAATATATACTATATATTATATACTTTATGCTATATATACTATATACTATATGTATATAGTACATTTTATACTATAGTTTTATTTTATACTATATACTATAGTTTATACTGTAGTTTTAGAATTATACTATATTATATACTTCATACTATATACTACATACTATATACTATATGCTATAAAAGAATACTTTATACTATATACCATATATTATATACTATATACTATATATTATATACTATATATTATATGTTATATAAGAACACTATATACTATATATTATATAAAATAAAGTGAATATCTAATTTCAAAGGTAAATATATCATAAATTTCATTAAAAATGATAACATTTTATATAATAGGAATAATGACAAAGAAAATTATACAAATTATAAAACAAGTATTTTAAATATCGAAGAATTTCGAACAAAGCATTATCATAAATCATAATATAGATTCAAATATTCATTTGATTTGAGCTTCCTAAAAGAAAAATAACTTAATAAATATGAATTAATAAGTATAATTACTTACAAAATGATAATAGTTTATAATATAGTTTTATAGTTTTATTTTATACTATATATTATATACTATTCATATAAATTTTATAATTTTATTTTATACTATATACTATATACTATTCATATAAATTTTATAGTTTTATTTTATACTATATACTATAGTATATATTAAATATAAAATATGACTCAAAAACTAAAAGTGAAAAAAGTAAAAAAATTTAATATAGTATTTATATAGTATTTATAATTTTATTTTATAACTATAACTATAATTTTATTTTATAACTATTTATTTTATAATTTTATTTTATAACTATTTATATAGTACATCAGCAGAATAATTAATCTCCCATGTCTTTGGTAGATATTATATTGATGTTAAATGCTTGGAATATCAGATTCGAGGTCGTATTATTTCTTAGGATATTAGAAAAGGCTATATATAGCTAATAGAGCAACTAATTAATTCTGAAAATTTCTGAATTTTTTAATTTCCGAAATTTCTGAAAAAATTTCCGAAAATTCAGAAAAAAATTCCGAAAAATTCCGAAAATTTCCGAAAATTCCGAAATTGGATGGGATTTCACATTTCCGAAAATTTTTGGATGGAAATTGGAATTGGTTTTTCATTTCCGAAATTGTTTGGAATTTTTCCGAAACACCCTATTTCCGATTCGATCCGTCCGATTTCCACCCCTATATACAACCCATAAAAGTAATAAATAAGTCCATGGCCCTAAATTCCGAAACAAATAACAAATCACTCCCAAAAATAAATTCCAAATTCAAACCCAAAAAATTGAAACCTTAGAGCAACAAATTCAACAAAAACACTCATTCAAAGTGTATCAATACCAAAAAAAACTTAAGCAACAACAGCACATTAGCTTAATCAATACCCATTATCTAATAGCTTTACACCTAGAGCACCTAGTAGTGGTGAGGCAATGATAAACAGCACAATAATGCTGTGTTTCGGGCTGCGGAATGGGATGCGAATTATACTCTTCAATAGCTTGAAGCTTCGCAATTTTCGCTTCTTCTGCCGAGGCCAGTCACCAGCCTCAGAATTTCTTCCTTCTTCGCAGCCCCATTCCTCCACTTGTGGCGGACTACAAGGCCGAAAATCAGTAAAATCCCAACAATCACTAGCATCGATTTTGTTTATTTCAATCGAGTTAACCGGCTGCAAGGATTAACAAGGAGCTGAACAAAAACCCTAAGAACAATATTTTCTTGAAATACATAGAGGTTTGGAGAAGCAGCCGGGGTGGTCGTATTGGTGTCGGCGGCGACGCCGACGGCGGCGGTGGAAGGTAAAATTGGGAAAGGAAGAAAGGGAATTTTGGTGAGTGAGAATGTGAAATATACCAAAACAAAAGCACAGAAAAAGAAGACATCTTATATGTAATTACCAATTGAAAAATAATTTTCAAATAACAATATTCTTTTCTTCATAAAAGAAGACATCTTATTCCTACTGATTGACAAGTATTTTTTTGTTCTTCTTGTTTAGAGTTTTATTGCGGAATTGTGCATTGAGAATCCTTTTTTATTTTTGGTGATTGTTGCAGGAAAAAAATGTCTTAAAGCATGCTTGTAGTCAAAAGCATTAGAGAGTCAATATTTGGATGAGGTGTGTAGTAGAAGCATGCTTATGTGGCTGCCACATATTAGCCATGTAAGATAATTTTGACTTAAAATTTAATTTGGCCAAAATAACTACTAATTTTTAAAATCATGGATGAATTGACAAAAATAAAAGGATTGACTAAAATACCAAAAACCTTAAAAAGTTTGGATTTTTTTGGCTATTTGGCCTAGATGGAAATATATCATTAGAACTCTCTAAACAAATTTTTATTCTTTTATTTATGAGTTATTAGTTCCAGGTTGACTCGGTTATAAGGTTGGCAAAGGAACGGGAGAACACTTCTCATCCCCGTCCACACGTTGGCGGGGAATCTCCGTTTCCATCCTTGTTAGCGGAATGGGGAAAATTTCTTCTGCCCCACCAGAATCCTTGCCTCATTCCTTTTTTTAATTTTTTTTGTTCAATTAATACATAAAGATAATTCATACATTTACATAAAACTAAAATGTTAATAAAAGTTTAAAAAATGGCTCATAATTCGGATAAAATATGAAAACACAATTTAATCAAACTAATTAAAACATGAAGATAAATTATCTCATTACATTTTCATCAGTTTTCATTATTCTTTAATACTTTAATGCACTTAACTATTCAATCTCCATGCGACTTTTCCACACAAATGAGAAAAAATGAAATCTAAAGTTCTAAATTTTAGAGTTCTGTATATTAAAATATAAATTATTTTTTTATAAATATTTAATTATATTATTTTAAATATATATATATAATTGTCAGGTCCCGCAAGGAACAGGACAGGAATCCCACAGGTCTGAGAATGTGATCCCCGACCCACGGAAAACATTTCGAAGAATCCCCATCTCATTCAAAACGAATTTCAATGAACAACGGAAAATCCCCACCTTACTGTCATCCCTATTCATATAAATAATTCTGTAAATAGAAAATACATAGAAAGTTTGAGGGCCTTTGAAAATTCCTTGGCCCATTGAATTTATCCTAAAGGTATGTGCTTTAATTTATGGGTCATTTAATACAAATTAGTAATGAACGAACCAACTAAAATTCTATAAGCTTAGTTGGGCCTATATACATCATTGCCTGTGTGTGTATACATAATCTAATTAGTGGGAATGTCTTTTTAAAATAAAAGGACAACTTTAGTACAAGTGAGAATATTGATAAATAAGCATGTGTTAAACAATGACAATAGTAGATTAGGCAAATTAGAATTAGGAGGGCAAGGCAATAGGCCATTCATCAATTCATATTCAATTCATTCAACCCATCAATATTAAATTTAATTACAATACAATGTATTGGATAAATAGGTGGTACTTTTGCCTAAGCCAATAAATTTCATTAATATGAGAGGACATCAATTCCATCAAAAAATGTTACATTTAAAGCAACTTAACTTTTCATTAGGCTTCCAATTTACTTGATATATATATTGGTTTGGTCCCTTAACTAAGGCTACTATGGACTTAAGAGAATTACGAATAAAATTGAATATAGATCGGTCATTCATTTTGGTTCGGGTTAGTTAATCTATTTAAAAGGTTATAGGAAAGGGGAAAAAAAATATGGGTTGGAATCCCAAATCTCTCATGTTATATTACTTTTAAGATTTTATAATTTCCTAATGGAAATGTAATTTGAAGAGCGATATCAATAAGATGGAGAACAGATATGCACAATGGGGTTCGTAATTATCTTATCATACTTTTATCAATTTCCGTAGTCATGTAATCAAGTTGAATTGAGTCGAATGTCTTGAGGTTTGAGTTCGGTTTGTTCGTTTTTTACAGACTCGAGTTCGGATCAAGTTTGTATCGAACTTCAAAAGTGGAGTTCGGGTTTGGTTCGACTTAAAAATCTCGAGTTCAATATTCATTCAAATTCGACTCTAAAAAGGCTCGTTAACGAGGAAAACGAATTTGGTTCGAGTAAAAAGCTTGTTAACAAGTTTGAGTTGAGCATCTCGATAAACATATATAATTGCAAACTTGTTAACAAATAGACCCCAATATATAATATTCATGAATTTTGTAAACAAATAGGCTCGCAAACATACTAACAAACGTGTTCACAAACTTTTGAACCGAGTATGTCTAGACTCGAGTTCAGCTCGAAAGTTGTTGAACTCAGAATTCGGGCTCGACTTCAACTTGTATATTTAATAACAAAATAATTTCTAATATTTTTCCAAAATAGTAATTTCCCACCAAATTAAAGTCAATATTTCAACCTTTCTATTTTAATTTCATTTAATATTTTTAATTTTTTAATTCACAAATATATTTTTTACATATGGAAATTCCTTAAAATGTGGAATTATTGTTTTTTTTCTTCCTTCTTATTTTTCTCACTCTAATTAATCACACATACCATATTTTTAAGAGATTTGAAATAAACAATTTCTTTTATTTATGATTATAGTTATAGAAATATATTGAATGTTTGTTTTATATTCATCTTAATTCAAAGTTTTGGATCATGTCTACAATATTTTCTGGAGATTTTGATTGACCATTTTCTTTTATTTCTAATAAGTCATTATTATAGGAAAATATTAGATGTAGTATCCATCTTAATTCAAAATTTTCCCTTCTTTTTTTTTTTTTTTTTTTTAAATTTCCTCATCATAAATGTTTTTTTTATAAAAACAATTATCAATTTATATCTATCAACTAAAATTTTCTTAATATTACAAACATAGGCTCATGTATATAATTGCTCAAAAATGATTAAGGTGTTTATTTATACACAAAAGTTTCTTGAAATTTTTTTAAATGAGATATTTTATATCTTTTTTTTTTTCCTTTCAAAAGTATTAACCTTTTTTTTTTAATAATTATAAATCCTATTAATAACATTATTTATCTACAGATATGCTAAAATAAAAATCCCTCAAAATAGAAATCTTATTTTTCTCTCGCCCAAAACCTCCTTTCTAAATATGTAATAATAGATTTTTAATTGTTATAATTGTCGGATACCATATCCTAAATAATGTATAATCGATAAATATGAAATATTTATCACCTATCATAAATTTATTGTTCATAAATATAAAATTAAATGATATTATTTTGTACGATATATGTAATAAATATATGATTGTATCCATTATATATATATATATATATATATATATATATATATATATATATGATCCAATTGTATTGATGATAATTTTCATGCCAATAATATCTTTTTATGTTGAATTCAATATAAAGTCATTCATTGTGAATAAGTATTATATTTAGGAAGGTGGGTATTTGTCTACCTATCAATATCATTTCATGATTTGTTTTTATAGAATATACTAAATACATGGATTTTAATCTAAATATCCTCATGCATTGTTAAAATAATTAATCATAAAAATCTATATCTATAAATATATATATAACCACAAAAAAAAAAAAAAAAAAAAAACACCTTAAACGTAAATTTCCCGCCCAAAACCCCACTTTTGGGGAGAACGTCCAATAAAAAATAAAAAGGGAGAGAAAGGAATTAATAGAAGCTATATCTTGTTGTGATATTTGGGATTCACAGAGGATTCATCTTGTTGTGCGTGATCTTTGGACAAGTATAATGATCCTTATGTTCTTGTCCAACCCCACCTTCAGTTTATTGGAATTCTTTCCTTTTGATGGAGTGACAAGAAAGATGTTAAAGGAAATGAGGAAAGATTAAGATTAAGTGTTTAAGCTTGCACGACAACTTATAAATAGACGGTCCGACTTATCCTAAGATGGGGGTAACTACTTGCTTCCGCATTTACGTTTCCCTAATGGTTTTGACGTGAAAGTCTATGCCTATTTGAATAATATATGCTTTTACTATATGAGTATTGTATTGTGTGCTAAATGATGTGATATGAATGGTGTAATCGAATGTGTAATATATGCAAAGTGAATGAGTATGTATATGTTAATGAAATAATTACATGGCGGCTAAGACCTGCGGTTTAGTGCGGCTAAGACCCGCAATATGTTCAGAACTGCTAAGATCCGTGATTCAGGGCGGCTAAGACCCACAATATGTTCAGGGCGACTAGGACCCACATTGTATTCATGGCGAATATAGTAGTGACGCCATATTTGCAAAATATGTTCACACCACAAAGTATACTTGTTTTGCCATTATATTCCACAACTTCTTATGCGGTTCACACTCTCTTATCAATTATTTTAAAATTAGACACATGCACCAAATTTAATATTTAGCTAATTGTATTTGCTAGTAAATAATTATCTAGCCCGCATTGTATTCATGACGGCTAAGAACTGTAACTCTGTGCTTAATGAATTAAAATGTTTATGTTTCTCTTATGTTCTACCTGGTTATAGGTTGACCCCACTGAGTGTATTAGAAACACTCACCCGTTTATATTAAAATGTTTTCAGTTTAAGGAATCCTTGAGCGTGGTACGCGAACGGTGGATGTTGGTAGCCGATATTCTAAAGATTGCAGGAGAACATGTTTTATTTCATGAATTTAAAAAAATTATATTTCGCAATTATTCTTGATTTTATTTATCTTTATTATTATAAATGGGTGAATTTTGTACGGAACGCCTTAACTAAAAATTTCCTTTATAGAAAATAAACGGGGAGTTACAATTAGAGTTGGGATTGGGACACACCATACCCCAGATCACACAAGTCCTGCTCATATTTTTTTTTATATAATCACATGCTCACAACCATCAAAAAAGAGTAGAGCTTGAGTGTAGTGCGCCCCCAACCTCAATTCTCATATACCTTTAAGTAATACGATTAATGATTCAATTATACAAATAAATAACTTATGAGTAAACAACTAATACCTTATGAATATGCAACTAACATCTTATGAATATACAACTAATATGTTTCACTAAAACATATATTTTAGTTATACAAGTAATACCTTATGAGTATATAATTAATATATAAATATATTATAAATACCTTATAAATATATAACTAATACTTTATAAATATATAACTAATACTAAATTAATAAATACCTTTGGTGTACGTATATCGGGATATATAGGCTTTTGCCATCAAAAAATTGTGGAGCAATTTTAAAGGAGAATTTATTTATTTTTTTCAGTTAACACAAACTAACCGACAAGCTAGCTTGGCAGAGGGTGGCTCGATGTAACTCATCAGACCAAAATATATGGTCTCTAAATCGTTTCGTCTACACTTCATCAATTTATTTCCATATCATAATTAGTAAAAAACATAAGCTCATTTTACATCCAGTAGTACATGAAATAAACACAAATTTAAAATGTTTATAATAGTTTGTACTTTGGTGTAATCCTTTAGTTCATCAGCATCAGATCGATTAAGGTCGAAGAAGACATAGACGATATTCAGCAAGAGCCCATATTGGGAAGATATTTCGATACGAGGCATAGTTCAAAATCAAATTCTTCATGGCTATTCCTGTAATATTCTGCTCTCAAAATACACAAAACAATTATAAATTAGTCTAATTTCTCGTTAATTTTATTTTGAAGGTTAAGAAAAACAAAAAAAAAAAGACTACTGATTAATTATGTATTATTACCTGTTGAGGAAAGTTACCATCTTCCATTTGTGAATTTATTAACAATCTTATTCCACGTTGTATAGGTGACGGATCAATTTCAGCCTGGTTAATTATAAAAAATACTAAGTGTGTAGATAATTGTTTAAAAGATGTTAGATTACCTCAAAAAAAAAAAAAATGCAATTTTTTTATTATTAAAAATATATCAAACTTTAATCATCCAATGATTAAAATTACCTGCCCAGCATCAATAAGAGCCAATAGAGCCCATGAAGTTTGCACCAAATTTGATATGTTACCTTCAAGATTGGTATATACCTGCACCATCAAAGATATATATAATTAACAAGATTTATATAATAACATGCATAGAAATAAATAATTCAATTTGTTTCCATAACTCAGTAATTTTAATAATACTTAGAAAATAAATTAAAGAATAACCTTGTTAGAGCTTGAAAGATAACTTTCACCCCATCCACCATCATCTAATTGTTTTGACACTAGAAATTCACATCCTTTTCTCACAATGTCTGAATTTTTGCAATTCTTTCCACAATCTACCAATCCCTTCACTGCAAACCATGTCCCATATGTATAACATATACCCCAACAACCATACCTACACACAAAGTTTATAGATCAATTCTAACATATTTGTAATACTAATAATAAATTAGATTATGAACAATAATTAATTGTTGCATGCAATATTTACCAAGAACCATCAGGTTCTTGAGTGTTCTCTATATACTGTACTGCTTTCGAGATGCATTCTTCGATTTCTTTTTGCCTGTATTCTGGATGTAGCTTCATGAAAAGTGCTAGCCCTTGGATCGCTGAAGAAGTGCATTCCACATAGCTAGTAATTGAAACAGAATCAAAATTAATGTTTGATCATAAATTTGTACGAATTTTAGACTATTTATCGACTCACTCTCGTTCAATCAGAGCATCTTCAAAGAACTCCATAGGATTGAACTTCTGCAAAATTTGAAAAAATAGAGTTATTTTGGAACATCAGATGTATATAATTATGAACTATTCAAGTCTGAATAATTGTCGTTTAATTACCTCCAACCATCGTGGCACTCGTTTAGGCTCCCATCCTGGAAATCCTCCACTAGCACTCTGTGTCAATATTTGCGAAAAAACTATTATCTCAATTAAGATTTATTATCATGATATATATACATGGATTTATAGTCTTTAGTTACCTGTAGGTACAAAATAACATTTACAGCATCATATAATTGTTCTGTTTCGATTTCTTCACCTACGAGTTCTTGAGGCATTTGAGAGCATAGAAGTACAGCCTGTAGAAATAACATGGAAAATTTAATTCTAGAGATTTATTCTCCAATACTTAAATTAAAATTCATGGAGAGTATATAATAATAAACGCAATTATATTTAACTAATTACTTTGAGTGCTTCAGCTGTGCAATCTGAGACTTGCCAACCTTGATCTTGCATTGAAAATGTCCAGCCTCCTTTAGATATGTGGCGATACATTTTACGAAAATCCCCGGATGGGTTATCACGAATCTTAAGGTACGTAACACGAAACATTAGACTCGATATTGTACCAATTTTGCAAACTAGTTAATGTTGAATGAAGAGATTAAAAAAGAAAAACCTGTGAAGCTTTCAAAAAGTTGTGCGCTTTCCTCAACGTTGGCCCATATTCTTGAACAAGATTACTACATAATAATGCTTGGATGGCAAACGATGTATCCCATGTTTGACTACCAAATGTCTGTGTAAATAAATAGAGTTGTACCCTATTAGCTGAGAGGTTAAATTCATTTTCAATCCTGCCTTAGGAGTCAAGACATGTGCCTGAAACTAGTCTCGTTAGTTTGAATTATCAATTTCAATCATGAAATTGAAAAGTTGTCCAATTTTGATCCGTCCTTTTTTTTTTTTTACAAGAATTTTCAAATTCTAGTGGATTGTTCGCACCTAAATCATGTTAATTTTAGGGTGCGTGTGACTCATGTGAAAAAAAAAAAAAAACAACCAGAGTTGGAAATTTTCGGTCGAAAAAGTATTGATATTACAGAAGTTTTTCAAATGGAAGACTAAATTTGATTTTATTTTTCAAAATTAACAGAAATAGTTTCAGACTATAACAACCCATTATTTTTTTTTTAGCCCAAGGATTTTTATTTTTATTTTTGTCATTTCACTAAGTTGATATATAGTAAAGAAGCTAAGAGGTGCAAAGATATGCATAAGTGGGTTAGTCACCACCCTTAACCATGCAACATGACACATGACACATGGCTTTTCTCTCTCCTCTCACAAAGTGGACAGCCCTATGCTATGACTCACTTTTGCAAAATGGGAAGAAGGAAAAGAAAGGAAAAGTCAACACACACAACTCTCCCTCCCCCCCCTCTCTCTTTCTCACACCAAGACGGTTAAGAATCGTACCAAAGTGGCTAAAGAACTATAAAAATGTCTATGTTTCTTTTACGTTCTATCTATCCATGAGTCCAACCCTATTGAGTGTCCTCATGCACTCACCCCCTTGAGTGATTTTATTTTACAGGTTGCAGCCGTTTGGAAGGGGAGTGAAAGAGGTGTCGTATTGTTTTGTTTGTATAAAAGATGTTATTTTGTTTTGGAAAGTCTAGTTTGCAAAGTTGTACAGTTTTAGTTGTATATCAACAAAGTAAAATATTTTTCTTCCGTTGTTTACGAATTACGTTTTGTAAAACAAGGATGTTTGAGATGATTTTTTCTTATTTGCAAATTTAGGTTTATCTTTGAAAACCTATGTTTTAACGAAGTTGCTGGACGCCCAAATGAAAATTTATTAAACTCTTTTTATTTTGTAATAATATAAAAAGGGGCGTGACACAGACACTTGTCTTAAAGCATGACTGAAAATGAAGTTAAGCGAAAACTAAGCTAGACAGATAATGTATACCTGCATTTTCATTCCATCTTCAGCTATCCAAAAGAAATCCGGTATTCGTGCAAGATGTCGTTTATAAGCTTCTGAATTCGGACATTCCACCCAACAAGCTAGGAGGCTAAACTCCTACATACAAAAATTCTTTAGGATTAATCATTGGATACATATATAGACGGCATATAAGTTTTAGGTATTTTACATACCTTTTCTATACATGCAAGGGAAAAATATCGACTATTTTCATCCTCGTAATGAACAAGTTCCATTGCAACTTTCATGGCCTTTTCTCTCAATTTAGAAAAGGGCCATCTAGTCAAGAAAGGCTCGACGAAATTGTGCAGGAATTCCCACAACACATCTTGTATTAGAGGGTGTGGGTAGTAAAGATCCTCCTACATAAACACATAATTATTACACAGACAATGCATCATTAATCACTTGGAAATATATCAAGTTAAATTGGACCAACCTTTGCACAACTCTTCCTTGCTTTGTTCCAGTTAATTTTGTCATAGGGTTGTGTATAGAGCTCTTGCCTTAGCGATAGTACTAGCTTCGTTTTGGGGCCGACAAATCTCTTACCATACAAATACGACATTGACATATAAACTAATCTTGCGTAGCAAAACATTATACCTGGATTTATAGGAAAATGAGAAGGAAACAACCATATTTCTGGTGGAACTGGGTTGCATCCTTCCCACTCATGCACTCCAAGCACCTTCAATATATATCGAAAATTAATAAAAAATCAGGCACAAATTAGTTATGTTCTATAATATATAATTAGAGGTAAATTTCAATTTTGATACCTAAATTTTACCTTTTTTTTTTTTGTTTTGATATCTTATATGAGACTGGCAAAGTTGATACCCAATATTTGAAGTAATATTAATACATTTTGTCGTCAAATGACGATCCAAAATTTACAGAAATATACCAAACCCCCTAATATTAATTCACTAGCATTATCTCAGATTCCCAATTTTGTTTCCCCATTTGATTTTGACTAAAGTTCGGTCATAAATATTTGAAGAGAAATTGAGAGAATTTTAGAGGGTACGAGTGAAGTTAGGGCAAAATTAAAACTGGTGAAATGAATTTGAGGAGTTAACGTCTGACATAATTAATTGGGATACACTTTTCATTTTTTGGCAATCAAGTATTTGTATTCCAATTTTAATCATTTTCTGTCAGAATTTTCAAAGTTACTGAAGTGGTTGTCAGAAATTCTGACGTGGCGATCGGAAAATCTAGCGTGGTAGTCAATTTCCGACAACCACGTTAGCGATTTTGAATATTCTGATATAAAGTGATTGAAATTGGAAAAAAATTAAATATTGATGAACAAAAATAAAAAACGAATACTTGATTGTAAAAAAATGAAAAATGTCTTACAAACAGGACCAAAATTGAAATTAACCTAATTGATTTCCATGAATCTTCCCACCAAATTCTAAAGTTTGGTTCCTTTCCGTCAAATTTGGACGCAAAATTAACTGAAGATACCAAATGTGTTACTATTTCAATTATTTGGATATCAACTATTCAAATCACATAATATGGGGTTCCCAAAATTAAAAGTGGTATAGTTTGAAATTAACCCTATAATTAATCAATATAAAAGTTAGTGAAATGGGATCACCGTGAGCCAAAATTTACCCCACGAGGGTATTTTGACAGCGCCACCATGGTCAAGAATCCATTTCCGAGCTCGGGCCACGGCCCGTTCGTCGGCATCCTCTCCGAGCAACCTCAACGCCGCATAATTCAAAATGGAACCAAACATGGTGCTATGGCCCTCCACATGAAATCCCCAACCTCCATCCTCATTCTATACTCATCCCAACCACACACAAAAATATCCACTCAACAAATTTCAATATCAATCATCAAGTTAGTATGTACGAGAATGCAATAATGAGTATATATGTACGTACTTGATGGTTGTAGGTGTAGCGAAGTATTTCCCTCTTGTGTTCCATTGACAATACGTTGTCGAGGTCCCCAGTGATATATAGTTCCATCACCTAAATCTCAGTAAGTTAATCGTATAATTGCAGTGTTGATTGTGATCCGTAGATTACTCATGCATAAAGAAAGAAGATCCAACGGCTGCATTCTTTCCATGCACACGTGGAGTTAGTTGGAATTTGCAACAAATTTCAGTTATGAAGAAAGGAAGTTGCGTAGTGCTTTCTCGCGTGAAGAGTCTATATATATAGCATATATGTGTATCTGTCATATATACTTAATTAGAAGATAGAGAGATAGTTTTTGATTAATTACATCTTGATATCTTGAGAGTGCAAGGGAGTGATTGTAATCGTTTTGGTTCTCAGTTCTAATCGAAGTTGTTGGCTTGCTCCGTGGATGTAGGATCGTTCTTGATCTGAACCACGTAAAATTGATCTTGTGTGCTGTGTTTATTCTTTCATTTATTGTTTCCAGTCGGTGAGTGTTTCACAACATGCAGAAATGAGAATTGAAGAGTGATGATGACTAACCAATGGAGGGAGGAAAAACAAAGCCCCAGCAGATTCAGCAGGCCAATGGCCATCATGGGCTTGGATTGTTGAGTAGAAGCTAATGCCTCTTTTAAGTGTAGTCATTATTGCTTCTTCTCTTATCTCCTCTCTTTCTTCCACTTTTATGCCTCTTGCAATCTCACCACATGATCCATTCTCCTTTCTAAGCTGCAATATATTGTCATCAAATATCAACTAATTGTCTAAATTTTATGTGTTAAACAACTTGAAAAGATATTTAATACTCCTATGATTTAAAATAGGGGAAATTGCCGCAAAAATAACGAACTTTCCAGAAAAAAAATTGTAATTTTAATATAATATTTGGTTATTAGTAAATTTAAAATGGCTTTCAATATCTTATACATCCGTAACTACTGGACGGATTTCGGGCATTTCAAAATCCCCAAATTTTAAGAAATTATGAAGAGAATGTCGATTTATGCTATTACATTTAATAAACAGATATTAATTGATCTAGAAACACGAATTTGTTGAGTTAAAAGATACCTGAAATCTGTTTGTTGGTTACAAAAGCACAACTTTAAAAGTCATGTTAAATTTGCTAATTAAAATTAGAATTTTGAAAAAAGTTCGTGAATTTTGCGGCAATTGTCCCTTTAGAATAAATGTCGTTCTAAATTGTTTGTAATAAATTAAGCAAAATAAAAGGATAAATGTTACTTTTACATCTTCTATATACAAAAATAATCATTTTATAGTTTTCTATTAAAAAATACATTAATGAGACCCATCGCAATCATATGGTTGAATAAAACTAATGTTAGAATGATTTTTTTTCTTTTTATTATTATTGTTATTATATGCGATCATGATATATATCGTATATATCGTATAGTAAAGATGAATCGTGATTCATGATATTATTCAACTGAATAAATATCATATAATAAAAGAGAGAAGAGACCTGCATGCGCATGAAGAGATCAGCACTTTGTCTGAATCGAAATCTGTTTTTCTTGAATTCTTGTCTGAATTCTTCAACTTGAGCTCTTTCTTCTGGAGTTCCACCATCGGCATCGAACTCCCACCGCTGCCTTCCGACGTGGTTGTTCGTCGTCGTCAGCCACCTCTCGCCGCCATCGCCGCCACCGTCTGCAATCTTCAACTTCCACATTTTCTCTGCATCAATTTACACACTTTTTCCTTACCACAACACCAAAATATTTACCAAAAAATATACGACGTGACTGAAAATAATAATAGATCAAGAAATCAAGCCTAGAGGAAAGTGATGGAGCCATAAAAGTAAAAAAAATAAATAAGCAGACCTTTTCAGAAATTGCTCAAGCGATTGATTTGTCTTGAAGAATATATAGTTGAAAGAAATTGTCTCATAGATAATTTATATGTGGAAATACAGAGGGCTTGCAGTAGCCATTAGTAGGTGTCGGTGGTGATTAAGAGTAGTACTATGACAAATTGATTGTACAGTATATAGGGATACAAACGACACAATAGGGGAAGTGTGATTATTACCCGAAATTGATGTGTCATTTATTTCCATAAATAAATGAATTAAATATATAATACAAAAACTATATCAAAAATTGTTTTCGTATTTTATATACAACTAAACGCGTTTGCATTTTAATAAAACATTTAATATACATCACATTTTTTTCTTTGAAAAAAAATTAAATCAAAATTCCAGAAAATTAATTGCAATTTTGACAACACGCCACGATAATAGCTCGCCCCACCTTGCCCCGCAAAATAGTAGTTATAGTGGATGGGTTGATCCACATTGATATTTAGAACTTTTTTGTAAAGATGTGGCATATCAGATTCAAATTTTCGTCCATTCCACAAAGATAGTTCTATTTTATATTGGGATATCATTCATTTCTACCATAATTAGAATAATATATTACCTTTGAACCACAAATCTATTACACTATATAAATATGGATGTTTCGTCCATTTTTCATAATGTCTATTTTAACCCTCCTACATAATTAAATCAAATCAAATTAAATTATAGTCCTAATTAAAGAAAACTCTTTATTAGGGATAGTAACGTAATTTAATATTTATTTTATTCTCTATTTGATTATAAAAAGCAAGAGTCCTTTACATTTTAAACTCTTCTTGAAAAAAATACATGTTTTGATAATTTTTCTTTTATAATTTTGAACATTTTGAATCTTAAACTAAAATTAGTCTTATATTAATATATATTTAAAGATCTTTTCAATGATATATTATAAGCATATTTAAAAAAAATTATACAAAAAAAAATATACTACAAATTTAAAGTATGTTATTATTAGAAATTATGTTCTTATGCTTTTTTTTTTTTTTTTTTCAAAATCATATTTTTTTCTTTGAATATAATATAGTGACTTTCTTAGAGTCCATACAAATCACAATTCCTTTCTTAGATACAAATCACAATTCCTTTCTTAGAGTCCATACAAATCACAATTCTTCATATAATTTGATTAAAGTCCTAATTAAAGAAAACTCTCCATATCTAATTTAATTAAAATCCTAATTATTTTAGAAATTAATTAGATTACAATTTGAATAATATCAATTTTCATGAAAATCAATATACATCCAATTTTTTAAATTAAAAAAATAAGAAATCCTTCAAATCATTAAAGACTAATATACCCTTTATAATCTTTTTTTTTTCGCATTCAAGATTAAAATGACCTTATTAAAGGATGACCAGGATTAACGCAATACGACACGATATAATTTATGTCATACAATATGAAAAGAGGTTTGACAAGATTGTGTCATAGATCTGTCATCCTTTGTATCATGTCTTGATAGGATCTGGGTAGCCCTATAATATGAGCAAAATGTTAAAAATGGCTAAAAGCTAAATAATTTCGAATGAAAGTAAGTAGAAAATTATAATGGTTTCCTTAGTAAAAAAGGATAAAATAATTTTTTTCATATGAAGTATATATATAATTAAGTGTATGGTCAATTACAATTTTCTATCTCAATTATACATGGCTTTACACTTTCTTTATAATATTTAATTATTCCATTTTATTAAATATACTTTAAATTTGATGCATTTTATCATATAAAAAAAATTTAAACTCGTGTTAGAATCCATAACTATGATTTGTCTGAGACGCAAAATACATCAAATTTAAAATCTATAAGTGAAAATTGTATAGTTCAAAGTTTATATATAAAAAAATGTTAAATCATGTATAATTTGGACGAGAAAATAATTTGGGATATCTATACAAAAAGTTACCAGAGCGTTTTATGTGGGATAGACAAAATAAATGTTGGAGAGAGGAAAAATGAGAGGTGATTGAACATATTAATGCAACAAATCCCACTGAAGGAGAAAGATACTATCTTCGATTACTCTTGAATCATGTGAGAGGGCAAACATCTTTTAAGTATTTATTGACAGTAGATGGTGTCCAATGCTCAACGTTTAAAGAATCTGCACAAAAAAGAGGACTACTTGAAACAAATCAAAGTATTTTTGAATGTTTAAATGAAGCAATAACATTTCAAATGCCACATGAGTTGCAAAGACTTTTTGCAAAAATATTGATATTTTGTACACCAACATATGTGAGAGCTCTGTGAGATACATATTTCAATGCAATGTCTGAAAATTTCAAAAAAAAGAAGCAAACTAATCGACATCTTTAATGGTATCGAAAACCTTGAAGAGCGTTAATTTTTTTTTTTTTGAAGAATATGGGAAAAAGTATAAATTTATATGATCTCCTAAACACTGTTATGGAAATTGACGATATAGAAGTAGAGTGTGGAATAGAATTACGAGAATAATTGTCTTTTGAAATTCCTCTTGAAGTTCAGGAAGTTGAAACAAAGTTGAATGTTGATCAACATATGCCTTTTACCTTCATAATAGAATATATTGAAAAAAAAATTGGGGGAGTTGTCTTCATTGATGGAACATGGGGAACTAGCAAGACATTTTTTGTTTGAATTGAATTTGTTTAACCTTATTTAAATTGTAGATCAAGCATTTTTGGTTTACTTTTATGTAGTTGCATTTTCATTTTATATTTAATTATTTTTTGAATGATTGTATTACTATTATTTGTTTGTGATATCATTTTATATTTAATACTTTTTGAATGATTGTATGTTTGAATAGCCGACTCCAAATATAAATGGCGTCAAAGGAAACTTGTTGGACAAAATAGAAGATATGTTAATCTTAATGATGCTAAGAAAAAAAACTATATAAAGAACATGTTTTGCAGAATCGTCAAGCAAATCTAAGTAACTCTAAAGGTATATTTTTTTTAATATTCTTTAAACATATCGGGTTGAGAATTTTTCTTCCTGCATCATCTATTGGTGGCCTGAGGGATATTCGATAGAGATATCTTGATGCATTAGCTTAGTCCAAAGATATAGAAAACCAAATCTATTTATCACCATGACTTGCAATCTTGATTGGATAGAATTACAAGAAAATGTATATGAAAGTCAAACTATATTAGTGACAGATTCTAAGAAATCATTAATCAAGTCTTTAATTTGTAGAGATTTATTATCTCTATTGATTGAATTTTCATCTCTAATATGGAATTGAAGATCCATTAATATTAATATAATTAGAGGTGCATCATGAATATACGAATGATGTCCGTCTCTAATATTTTGTTGTTAACTTGTTAGTAATCAAATCCTAATGTTATAAAATTCTACATCATTCTCAATCTTTATTTTGTTTATACCTCACCAAATTTTAGTAACTTATTTCCTCTCTAATCTGTAGGTAAGTGCAAATGTCATTATCTAAGACCTTTTTGTGAAAGCACTATATAAGGTAGAGATAGTTATCCAATCTACAGAAGACGAAAAAATGAGGTGGTTGTTCAAATTCGCAATGTTGAATTAAATAATCAATGGGTGGTTACTTACAATCCATATTTATTGTTAAGATATAACTGTAACATTAATATTGAGATATGCTCGGGGTGACGGCTGTGAAGTACCTTTACAAGTATATTTTACAAAGGTCATGATAGAGTCGCAGTTAATATAACCCAAAATGATGGTGATAAAGTTGAATACAATCCGAATTTATATATTTTGGTGAGGTAATGAAACTCAATATCAATATAAAACAATCCTATGTAGAATTATAAAACGAATAGATGATGAACAGAAGAAAAAAAATTAAGTAAAACAAAAAACAAAGAATGTATTCACGTATCTAACGATGAGGAGGATAATACAATCAAAGATTTATTAACCAAATCACGAAGAAAAAAAGACTAAGATAGAAAAGAAGATCAAATAAGGTATAGTTAGTTGCCAAATTAAAATTATAATCTTTCATTTCAGAAATTCAATACTTATTATTTTTTTAATATTTTAATTTATAGAAATAGAGGAATTAGAATTTATAATCAAATACAATAATATTTTTTAACATTTTTTCGACGACTCCCAGAATAATATTTTGGGTATATTTGGATTTCACATTGAATTATACTCATACTTAACTACACACAATTTTGAGGATATCATGATATTTTTCTTAATAAATTATTGTTCTTATGATACCTATTTTAATTAGAAAAAATATTAATTTATAATAATCAAATGTTAAGTAATTTGAATACACTTCAACAAAATATTAAAGAACAAGTGAAGGGGAAAAAAACCACGATATCAACCAAATAATATGTCTCAAAAGTTTGTCTCTCCACGTGCAATGCATGTGTTCACAACTAGTATATATATATATATATATATGTATATATAATCTATATCACATCAAATAAAAAATGCAAAAACTTATTTATCCCAGGGACATGGATCTACGGCGCCCACGCACCCCTACCGTGCGACCACGCCGCGTGCACCTGATAGGTATCCCACATTTGGTTTAAATGTATCTCACATATACTCTTCAGATATCACATACCTTTAGTTCATGTTTGTAATACCTATAGGACAAATCTGTAACACCTCACAAACCACACGCCCATGTCGCGCGCGCGCCTTCAATGTATACATGTGATACCTGAAAAGTATTCCATGGATACCTTTAATGTATACATGAAAAAAAACCCTAAGGGAGCGCGTTGAGGAAAAAAATTAAAATATAGGCGGGGCGGGTTGGGGACACGAATCCGTGTCCCCGGGACACAAGAGAGTCACCCAATAAAAAATAAAATAACAACGCATAAAACGATTGGTTGGATTGAGTATTGGGAGACCCACTAAAAGCCTAGTCACAATTGGTCCTAGCTTATTGTACATTTTTGTGCATTCTTTTGTGTTTTTATTCTTTTTGTACATTTTAAAAAAAGATATAGGTAAAATATAAACAATAATGATAAAAATCATTATATAATGTGAATAATGATGTATATATAATATTGATGAGTCATTTATTTATATAAATTGTTTCAAAAATTGTTTTTGTATTTTATATATAACACCCTAATTATTTAACTAAGGTGTAAAAAAAAAAATATATATATATATATATATTGCTAATTAATTAACTATGTATAAAAATTAATTAATTAAGCTAAGAATTAATTAATTAAGTGATAATCTTAATTAAGTTAAGAATTAATTATTAAGTGGTAATCTTAATTAATTAAAGGATGGCTAGTCACCACAAATCCATCACCTGCCCCAACTCATGCCAACTCTCCCACTCACACTCCACCAGAATTTGATGCATAATTGCTAATCTGGTTTAAGTGTGAAAGGGAGAAAGAGAAGGATAAGAAGAGAAAAGAAAAGAAAAGCAAGAAAAAGAAAAAAAAAAGGAGAACAGGGGTGTTATTGGGTGCTCCAGGACTTGGGCGCTGGGGACGGGTGTTGTTGGGCGCACCGGGAGCTGCGCATCGGGAACGAGAGCGGCGGTGAGTGCTGGGTGCGTGATGGGGAGCACTTGCGCACCGGGGACGACCCCGAGTTTGTGTGTGCGCATCTATTTGGGTAAGCCGAGGACGACGCCGGGTTTGTGTGTGCGTGTCTGTGTGGGCGCGCTGGGAGGGCGCGCAGGCAGGCGTCAGGAGCACAGGCGGGCGCTGGGGCGCGCGTCGAGTGCCGTGTCCACACGCGCGCCGGGGAACGCCGGGCAGGTTACTATGTATAATTTTCTGTTGTTCTAGATTTTTTGTAGACTTGTAGAAGTTGATTTAGCCTAAACCCTTTTACCAATATCAAGCTTATTGAGTCAAGTTTATGTGTGTAAAATTTCATAAGATTTGGAGTTAAACCCAAATTAATATGTTTTTTTTTTTTCTAAAATAGGTTGTTTAGAGACGGTTTTTGTCCCATTTTTTGGTCTGAGTAAATCTGTTCTCCTGAATTATGGGCTTCGATTTCATATGTGATATTTTACTATTTTATAGTAACCATTCTTATGAGCATGTAGAAGTTTACCATATAATTTTTGAAGTCATGTACGATTTATGATAAATTTTACAAGATAACCTGTTTTCAGCAAAGTCTAAACCTTGTTTTCTATCAACTTCTAAACTTCATAACTAATTGTGTGATCAATATTTGTACTTGATAATTTTACATTATATTATTCATCATGTTATATAGCCTCAGTAAGAATTTCAAAAGCTTTCATTAATCCTATAAAATTTGGTGAATTTTTCATTATACACTGTTTTTTAGCTAAATTGAAATGGTAAAAAAAAACTAGTTTAGAGAATTATTTTGAATAAATTAAACATTATTGTTGGTTCAATTAAACCTTAATTCTCTAATTAGTCTTTCTATAATTATTTCTAAGTCTTCCAAGATGTAATTTAAGTTCTAATTTTATATTTAGCTTAATTTGTTAAAACTAAAGTCAAGTCTTGCAATGTCCAATATAAGTCTAATAGAGATTCTCCAATCAATGCATTTTTTTATAGAGTTTATTAAAGTTCCATATTTACCCTTTAAGTCGCTTCTTTTCATTCTTTTGTCTATAAAGTTATCGAAAGTCGTTTCAATTTCTTTTCGTGAGCAACAGAAACCCTAAAGATCGTATTTTAATAGCTAGTAACCTTAACCTATGAACTTATAACTAGAAGGGGTACTAAGACCCTTTTAATGTTCAATGTAGGAAACGAGGGAAAGATGAATTATCTAGGTTTGCTCGACAACTTAAGAAGAGACGCTCCAACTTTGCCTAAGGTGGGGGTAAATTACTTGCTTCCACGTTTATGTTTCCTTGTGAGTTAACGTGAAGTTATATGCCTACATGAAACGTATATGATTACTCTATAAACGTTGCATTATATGTCTTACTACGTGATGAGAATAAATGTGTGTTGTTTACAAAGTAAATGAGGTTGTGATGGTAATGTATGAATGTTGAGGTTCATTGATAGATTTGAATGTTGAGGTTATCAAGGTCTAAATACGTCGGACTTAAAGACTTCGAAATACGCCGGACTTAAAGAATCCGGAATACGCCGGGCTTAAAGACCCGAGAGGGGTTTGATTAAACCCCTAATTCATGTGCAATGCTTCTTTATTTCTGAATGTTGACTGTTATGTCTTGAGTTCCAAGTGAGTTTGAAGTGAAGTTATGTGCCTACGTGAAACGTATGTGTTTATTCGATGAATATTGCACTTTATGCTTTACCACAAAATGCAAACGAAGGTGCGTTATTTGTAAAGTGAATGAAAGTGTTTATATTGATGAAATGTTTTCAAGTGGCTAACGAACCACAAGTTACCAAAGTGGCTAATGAACCACATGTTTGCAAGTGGCTAAAGAACCATATTAGTCCCAAGTGGTCGGAGGTTCAGAGGGGGGTGAATGAACCTCTATCGATTTTTAAACTTTTTAAAACTTTTCTGTAAAATAGGTTGCTGATTCAACAATGAATGCAGTAACCTGTCTCGATTCAGGAACCTGGCCGAAGGCTGATTCAAGTTCCTGATTCGGTATTAGTATACAGTGAAAAATACTCGATAGAGTTTCTGTTTTGGAAAACGCGTTTTCTTTTCAAATATGATTTTAGGAGAATCTTTTCAAGTAATGCTTATGATATATGCAGTAAGATAGATATGCAAGGAATATAAAGTTGCAAATAAATCAAAGCAATAAACACTTATGACTTATAGTGGTTCGAAGGTGGTGTAATCCTTTTACATCCACTCTACTCCTTCCCAGAGGAGGAACTTTGTTAAGTCAGTTCGAATTACAAGCCTCGGCTTTACAAACCTCTTCCTAACACAAGTTATACCTACTAGAATCCCATATTCCTAGGCCAACACCTACACAGGGTTCACAATCCCACACAGGGCAAATAGCCTATACAAGACTATATACTTAGCAAGGATCTCAATCCTATTTACTAAGTTACACCAAACTAAAACAACCTAGCGCACACAACACAATGGTTAAAAGATATAAGGGTTCTTCAATTGTTGCGGTGAAGTCAGTCTTGAACTTGGTAGTTCAAACACTTGAAAGATAGACTGCTTTGAAGGTTGAGTGACTGAACTTTGAAAGCTTGAGAAATGTGAGAGCTTGAAAGATATGCTTGAGAGAGTTTGTAGTTCAGTTGTTCAGTACTCTTCACAGTCACTCCATCCTTTTATTTATATATCAGTTGGAAAATACCCGTTGAAGAAAGACATTGTCCTTGTCTTGTCGAAAGTGATCTTCAAATCTTTGCAATTAATGCGTCTGAAAAATGTGGCTACTGAACCTTATCCTTCTTTGACCCGCATTAATTGCGCTATACTTCGGCTGTAATGCTTGTAGAGCCGCAAATCCAGGTGGCATCTTCTCATTGGCTTGACACATATTTTTGTCTAACGGATCCTTTGCAGGAGTCATCCTTGTACAACATTCAATATACATTCCTCGTATTGTATTGAATGAGCTTACTGTAGGTGTCAGCTTTCTGATCTAAGTCAGCTTTCTAATCTTTGAAACTCGTAGACAGCTTTTTGATCTATGTTAGCTTTCTGAATCAGACCACATTCCAGTCTTCCAATTAGCTTCCTACTTTATCTGCTTACTGATCCTTCTTCTCTTTCTAAGTCCAGAAACCTGTTCCACACAATTTTCTCTATCTTTGCAAAGTACATCAATACAAACTGAGACTTAGAAAGATAAGCTCAAAACTAAGATTCCACTTATAAATACGTGGAAAATGGGTACTCTAAAGTTTCATCTATTATTACGTTGTCTCATCAAAATCTAATCAGAAATATCCCAACAAACCACATCAAAGCGACTAACGAACTGCACCAAAGTAGCTAAAGAACCACAAGTTACTAAAGTGCTTAATAAACCATATGTTTGCAAGTGGCTAAAGAACCACATCAAAACGGCTAATGAACCACACCAAAGTGGCTAAAGAACCACAAAAATGTTTTCCAAGGTGGCTTAGACCCGCAACTATGTGCCTGATGAATTATGTCTATGTTTCCTATTATGTTTTAACTGTTCACAAGTCCCACCCCACTGAGTGTCTTCATACACTCACCCCTTTATGTCAAAAATGTTTTCAGCTTAAGGAATCCTTGAGTGTGGTGTGCAAGCAGTGGATGCTAGTAGCCGATGTTCTAAAGGTTACAAAAGAGTCTTATTACAGTGTTTTTATTTTATGAAAAGTGTAATTCATAATTAGTCTAAAGTTCTTTTATATTTATGGTTCTTAAAATGGTGAATTTGTATAGAAGATGATCTTGAAATCTTTTGCTTAGTTTGCAAAGCTGTACAGTTTAGTTGTATAATTATAAAGTAAAATATTTTTCTTCCGCTATGTATGATTCATGTTTTATAAAACAGGAATGTTCGAACTGACTTATCTTTATTTGCAAGTTTAAATTACCTTGGAAATATATTTTTATCGAGTATCTGGACGCCCAAATGAAAAATTTATTAAACTCTGATATTTTACAGTAATGTAAAATGGGGTGTGACATTAAATACATTTTAACGCATATACATTTTAGTAAAATATATAATATGCATCACATTTTAAAATTTTTTTTTTAATCAAATTGTGGAAGATGAATTGAAATTTTGACAATACACCATGATAATAGTTCGCTTCACCCTGTCTCGCAAAATATTAGTTATAGTGGCAGTGATCCACATTGATATCTAGAACTTTGTTAAGATATGTAGTATATCAGATTCAAATATTTTCTTCATTCCACAAAGGTAGTTGTATTATATATTTGGATAGTACATATTCCTACCACAATTAGGATAGTGCATTAATATTTATTTACTACAAAAAATAATATATTATTTTTTACCGTATATATAAAAAATGATAATTTTAAGCTTGTTAAAAAGACATGACCATGTAGTTAATTTCATTATGCAATGCATGTTAAGTTTTTGAGGAAATGCATGATAAGATTTGAAGGTTTTCGTAGTCTAGTTCTTTATTTCAATCTCGTTTTTCATTTCATGTATGTAGTAAGACATTGTTACTTTCTAGTCTTGGATGAACTAAGCAATGATCAATGAAGTATGAGTAAGATTGAACTACGGTATATGATAGAGGATCTTGTGACGTGCTTGTTAAAAGAACCTGAAATTACTTGCAGTTTTTGAACTTTTTTCGCCACTATAATTTGGTGGTGTTTTGATATGTCTAAGTGTATTTTAATAATTTCTTTTATTTGATTAATTATATATGGATTCACTTATTATATTTTACATTTTCTTTCAATGGCTAAGGTGTGATATATTAATATAAGTATGTATTTCAGTAAAATACAACTGCTTATATATAGAGAAATTTAAGTTGTTGTGATTTGTCTGATTATTTGTTAAAGTGTGAATGTATGTGTTGCAACTAATTGATTCATTATATATCATGAGGTATATTCATTGTTTTGTATGTAATTAGAGGTTTAAATTTATTTTTACTTTGGATTAAATATTTTCAGAATATCGTTGCATTATATGATTTAACAATGTATATATGATCATGATCATGTAATAATATGTTGTACATTTGGTCTCAACACTTAAAAGTATTATTCTTCTCTTCAAATTTAATTTCTTCAGCCTAATTTGATTAACATATATATATATATATATATATATATATATAAAATCATAATTAGATTAAGAACCTGTTTCCAAAAATGGCATGCTTTTTTCTTTTAATTTTTTTTTCCGAAGTTGCTCAATTATGTTGATATGCTTGACTTGTACATAGGATATAAAAGTAAAAAAAGATGAGGATCTACTAGTTTTACCTACATATGTTTTAATTGAAGATCCTTCATGCAAGGTAAAATTTTAGAATGTCAACTCAAAAGCCTCTTCTGATATGTTGTGGCTTTGGACCTTACTTAGAGTTGGATTGTGTAGGAATATGCATTGAAATATGCTGAAAATTGAGATGCATTTTTCAAAGATTATGCTGAAGCTCATTCCAGGCTTAACAATCTTTGAGCTAAATTCAACCCACATGAGGTATTTATCCCTGCACTTTCTTTTCTTTTATAAATCCTTGTTTTCTTTGAGCTTGATTACTCTCACCTAAGCCATAACTCAAATTAGACTTATATATTCTAGAATCAGTTTTGCCAAAGCATTTGCTTGTTGGTAGTTTGAGAGAACTTGTATTTTCTTTTCTTTTTTCTTCTCTAATTTTGTGAAATGTGAGTATTGCAATTGCATAAATGATTAAAGCCCATGTTAGTTTCTGCGTATATTATATTAAATGTGAAATGTGAGTCTATATTGCAATTCACATTCCACTCTTCACATATGAATGATCATAGTTATTGCTTTTGAGTTGAACTTTGAGTTGTATTTATTTGTCATTTAGTTAATTGTGTTTCAATCAATTGAGGTATATGTTGGTTTTATAATGAATGATATTATACTTATTGTTTTTGAGTTGTATTTGTTTGATTTTTGTTGAATTGTGTTTAATCAATTGAGTTATTGGTTGCTTTAAGTACAGACCGTTGATTTTGATTTGGTTATTCTGAGATATAAAATAAATTTGTTTGGTTTGTGTTGCATTCAAAGTTAAATTTTCATACCTACAAGTATAAGTGAGTAAGTTGTCTGTTATTATTTTTTCAATATCTCTAATAACTTTATCTTGTTGTCTCCTCAAGAACATTCCAGAACTTGTACGAACGTTGTAACATGATACATATGTTTATTTCATAGCATTTCTAAGTCAAGTCAAGACTGAGATTTATGGATTAATAGGAAAGAACAAACTGCTATCTTTACTCTTATCTGTTTCGATATTTGCAATTGTTGATTTTCTCAAATGAGGCTTTGTAACATTTATCAACTGTTGATTTAATTGTTGTTGTGTGGTTATTCCAATTAGGAAAGGATATACTAATGCCCTTAAAGCCATGTTTGATACCCATTGCATTCATTTGTTGTTGTGTAAAACTTAACCTCGTCTTCTACACCTTTTCTATCAACATATATCAACATCTATGTTTAAAATTCTATTTAATTACTAATTACATAGTCACACCAATTTTTTAGATGAATATATCTACTCTTAGACTACATAAAGTACATAAAGCTCTGTTCAATTTCTAGTTATGCTATTTGTTCTTGTAATTGAGTACAAATTAATTTATGCCACTTTGAAAGAGTTCTTTGATTGGTTACTTCGATTGGTTAATGTGATGAGTTATATTTTTGGTTATATTGTAGGGTGTTTGAGGTGGATTAGTTGAAGTTGTGTAAAGGAGAGACAAGGATCTTGAACTTGGTAGCTTTTGAAGTGGAGTTCTTGAAGTTATGGAAAATGAGAGACAAGAATCTTGAACTTTGTTGCTTTTGAATGGATTTGTTGAAGTAAACTTTACATTATTTTGAACGATCTTAACAATGTATGAGATATTGATGGTAATGTGATGATGGTTTTGGTTGCAATTAAAATTTCAAATCTTTTAAAATCGTACATTTTTTATTTATGGTTTAATGATTATAAATTACAATAGATTATAAAGGTGGTGTTGTAAATTAAAAGGACAACACATAAAATACAGGAAAAAAATCGTTGTGGTTGAGTTTATTATCTTCGGCAACGGTTAATAACCCTTGTAAAACTATTATCGTTGACCTCAATGACAACAGTTATTAACCGTTGTGCACGCATTGTAAATGCGCACTCAAATACGACAGTTGGCTGACCGTTGTGCCAACTGTTGTCGTTATTATACGATAACGGTTATTAATCATTGTGGTTAAAGGGGTCTACGACAACACCATCTTCCACACCGGTAAAAAATGGTCTACGACAACAGTTATTAACCATTGTCATTGTGTTTTTTTTCTTGTAGTGATATATAAAAAAAAATATGTGTTTGACATTTACTAATGTTTGATAGCAGAGTCGTGGGTTATGTATGACCATTCAACGCCTACATTTATAAATTTGGCTATACGAATATATTCACAGATAATGTCGTATTCTGCCTGTGAGATAAATTGGAGTACATTTACACGAATACACACTAAGCAGCGAAATCAGCTTGCATATCCAAGACTTGAGAAACTTGTCTTATGATACTACAATATGAAGTTAAGGTTACGGAATATGGAAGTTGAGGATGACAAGATTGCTGAGTTAGACTATTTTGATGAAGTTGATATAGCTATTGAATCTGGCGATGAGGAAGAAGATACACTGTTCCAATGGATTTAGCCTGTCCACATGGACGACGTTAAAAGAAATCCTAGTCTAAAAGTAACATCAGTAGCTTGTGAATATGACATTGATGTGAATCAAGTAATGCAAGAAGAAGTTGGTGCCAGAACTGATGGTTCAGGATCATATATATATGGTGACTTCAACAAATAGTGGAAACATCGATGGTGGTGGTGGAAAAAATGAAGAAAATTATGATCCTGAAGATCAAGTGCATTTAAGTCCATTTTATCGGTGAGCGTGATTTCACACATGCAACACAAGATTCTGACCACGGAAGTAGAGCAGGAGGTGCAGGGAATGGTGCTTTTGGAAAGAATTATAAAAAAAGACATGCTTGGAACTGGAACTAAGATGAGAGCTCAGACTCTAATATTGAATCACTTTTTATGAGTTTTGACTCAATGAATATGAGCACTGATCCTTCAATGGATATCAACCGTCAAATCCTCACCGCAGACACAACACTTCATAGTTTAATTAGACTAGTCAAAATACATTTCAGTACCCACTACCTGGTTCAAACATATATCAACCTAGTTTTTTGGTCCCAAGTGGTCAGAGGTTCAAAGGGGGGTGCATGAACCTCTATCGATTTTACAAACTTTTTTTAACTTTTCTATGAACAGGTTCCTGATTCTATAGAGAAACAGTAACCTGACTCGAGTCAGTAACCTGGCATAATGCTGATCAGGTTCCTGTCTCGGAATCATAGTATGCAACGGAATAAACAAAGATAGAATACTTTTGGAAAACACATTTTCTTTTCAGAGTATGGTTTTAGTAAAGTCTTTTGTCAAGATGTTTGTGATGTATGCAACAAGATAGATGTGCAGTAATTAAAGTGCAGCATACAATCAAAGCATATAAACACCTATGACTTATAGTGGTTCGAAGGTGGTGTAATCCTTCTACGTCCACTCTACTCCTTCACTAAGGAGGAACTTCGTTAGGCCAGTTTGATTTACAAGTCTCAACTTTACAAACCTCTTCCTAACAAGTTTACCTATAAAATCCCAGATTCCTAGGCCACAACCCACACAGGGTACTAATCCCACACAGGGCTACTAAACTTAGCAAAGATCAAATCCTATCAACTAAGTTACACCTAACACAACCTAGCGCACACAACACAAATGGTTAAAGAATAAAAGGTTCTTCAATTGTTGCAGTGAAGACAATCTTGAACTTTGAAAGCTCGAATGCTTGAGTAGACTGACTTCGAAGGTTGAGTGACTGGGCAAAAGAAAGCTTAGAATTAGTTTTGGAGTATTTCTGATTTTTCACTCGGCTATGCTCAGCAATTTCTTCAGTCAGCTCCACCTTCTATTTATAGGTCTTGAGAATTTATCCGTTGGAGGTAAGTGTCCGTTGAAGAAGACAGTTCTCCATTTGAATGTGAACTCCAATCTCTCAAGATCTTCTTTGTGGTTGCATTAAATGTTTCTGAATAGTTTCTGACATGTGCATTTAATGCGCCCACCATCTTTGACTTTCATGCAACGATTATCTAATCTAGTTGCCAGATAGCTTTGTTCCCATTGGAGTTGTATGGTCTTCTTTGTACTGCATGGATAAGAGTAGCACTTATCTTTCTGCAAAAGATCCGTTGGCTACTTTCTATTTTCTCTGTAGATAGTTGTAGCTCTTCTTTGCTTGCTAACTCAGGATGCAGTTCTATGTTGCTTTTTGTTCCATGCCAGGATCATGTTTCAGAACAGCTTCCTGTTCTCGAAACCTGCAGTCAGCTTCCTGTCCTGCGTCTGCTTTCTGATCTGTGCCAGCTTCCTGATACTTGGCAGCTTCCTATTCCACAATCTTTTTTGCTGCTTAATTCAGCTTTTTGCTTCAGCAGCTTGCCGCTACTTCCATGCTGTTTCCTATTTCAGAACAGCTCCCCATTCCTGAAACCTTTATTCAGCTTCCTGACTTGCTAGCTCCTCCAACTTGCTGCTCTTAGAAGATAACTTCCTATTTCTTCTAAGGTTGGTTTTCCTTATAATTTGGAAAACCATTACATGATCTTATCTTTTCTTTTGATCATGTAATACGTGGAAACTTACTTACAACCAAGGAACAAAATATCACTGATATATCGCTGATTTTCATATGCCGATATCGATATGCAGGGACATTAGATTTCGTTAAAATATCACGGATATATCAGGGATATATCGGCAATATTTCCTTATCGCCCAATAATGCCTCATTTTGCTTAATATCGTCGATAAATGGGTGATATATCGGAGATATATCACCAATTTATCAGCTGTCTGTGGAATTTTTTTTATGCGTTTTGGAAACAATTGTTGGTGGAATTGGCCACTTGTCATGTACTTATTGGTGGGTTATATTTCCTATCATCTATGAAATATAATGAAGTGGGAATGAGATTGATTAAGTATTATAAATACTTGCATTCTCCATAAGAAATTGCACAACTTTTGCTACGGCAATTTAAGAATTTTCAAATTGTTGTTGGTGTATTTTTCATTTCTCCTTTAATTCTCCACACATTGGAAAAAAATCAAGAAGAATCATCATTTAAAGGTTAGTTAATTTAGTTAATTTAAATATTTAATAACATATTTAATTTTTTTGAAGTGATGTTGTAAACTATGTTTTCGTACTATATGTAGTGAACTATGTACTTATTAGGTTCCTCTCATATTTAATTTAAGTTCAATGTTGTTATCTTCAAATATTTGGTTTGGAATGGGTGTGGTTAAAATTTTAGTATATTTAATACATCTGTTATTTATTAGACTTATCTATATCATCAAATGTGGAATTAAATGAACCATATCTAAGTAATGGATTGAAATTCGTAGAGACACTGCTTGGAAGTGTTCAAATATGAATTTGACTTCATAATTGGACTTGTGGCCCCAATTGGAAGAAAAGAATGACTATAGTATAAAAGAATGATTATATGGAAAAAAGAGAAAAGTTTGTATTGCAAAACAATATGTAATAAAAAACATAAAATTTGTATTAAATAAGTATAACATAATTCGAAATTGGGTGGAATATTCATAGTGCTACAATTAAGTAGAATCTGTAATGTAATTACAATTTAGTATGTAGTATATTTAATACTTCTGTTATATGTCTTAAATTTAGTATTTTAAATACTTTTTTTATTCAAGCAATTTTATTATTTATAATTTCTAATTTTCCTTTATTGTCGCTGATATATCTTGTAGGTAGTACATTATAATTTAGGTAGTAAATTATATTTACTTATGACTTATAAACAGTTTATACTTTGTTATAGTTCCAAATTTCCAAATTCAATTTTTACCAAGAACATAAAATTGTGTACATCTATGTAGTAAATTACTTGAGCTTAGGTATTTCTCATAAATTAATTAGGCCAATTTTAATGTTACAACTTACAATAGGTACAAAATACAAACCAATAATTTGTAAATCCATATGTAGTAATTTAATTGTTGTTTTTAGGGAAGTCTAAAGGGTTAGTTAGGCTAGGGCTTTACAATAAGGTGGCTATAAGAAACGAGTTTCTCATACGATGACTATAATTATTTTATGTCTTTTATATGTTATATTTTCTTGGAATGAATAAGGAATAACAAGTCAAATGGGTGTTGGTGGAAGAGACCCTACATGGAAATATTGTACAACAATCCCCGGCTCAAACGATGGAACTCTATATAATTTTTGTAACCTTGCGATGATGAATGGAGGTATTACACGTTTCAAATATCACTTGAGCCACACAGACCCGAATAAAAATGCTCGTCTATGTACAAATGTACCTCCAGAGGTTAAGAAAGAGATTCGTGATTTATTAAAAGCTAAGGAGGTTTCAAAAGGGAAGAAAGCTGCCAAAATGGATGAGATTAGAGCAGAATTACGAGGGGGGTTATATGATGTAGATGAAGATGAAGAGGATGATGATATTGCGTATCCTGAGGACATTATACATCAAAATGAACGACAACAATATCGTGCCGCTGTCAGACAATCTAGGACAAGTGAGTGGGAAAGAGATGAAATGCCGAACATTGGGCGTAGCAAAAGAGGCAGTCAAAGTTCTCGTGGAGTGAATGTTGATCCAACACCAGCACCATCTTTATATAAGTCACAAGATGCAAGACAGAAAAAGATAAAGAGTATGTTTTCTGCTGGAAACATCAGAGAAAAAATAGCTAGGATGGTGAGTAAAATTTTCATTTACGATAATGTACCACCACAGAAAGCTTCGTCGCATCATTTTTAAAATATGATCTAAAGTGCATAGGAAAGTGGTACGAGTGTAAAACCACCAACTCCATATGAGATAAAAAATAAATATCTAGATATGGAGTACACTAAAATGAAGATGCATGTGAACAGACAAATGAAAAAATGGAAGACATACGGGTGTACAATCATGACCGATGGATGGACAGGGCCAACAAAATTGTCCATCATAAACTTCATGGTCTATTACAAGGGGAACACTGTATTTCTTAAATCTGTTTATGCTTCAAATAAGATTAAGGATCATAAATACATCTATGAACTATTTAAAGATGTGGTGAAAGAGGTTGGAGTGAATAATATGGTTCAAGTAGTTACAGATAATGGTTCCGCTTTTGTGTAAGTGGGAAAAAATCTTATGCAAAAATATAATTTGTATTGGACACCATGTGCTGCACACTGCATTGACCTGATCTTTGAAGACATTGGGAAAAATATTTCTGTCAAGATGATAATTGCTAAGACGAGGCAACTGACGAACTACATTTATAATCATGGGTGGTTGCTGGCCCAAATGCGAGAGGTTTGCCAAGGAGACATAGTACGCGCAGGTGCAACTCGTTTTGCTATAAACTATATCGCACTAGATAGTTTGTTGAAGAAAAAATCTAGCCTGAAATAATTATTTACGAGTGATGAATGGGCTGATAGTCGTTTGAGCCGCTCAGATGTGGGTAAATCAGTGGAAGTCTCATTCTTGACCATGCGTTCTAGGATCAACTAAAACGAGTGGTGGAAATGTATGAGCCATTATATCAAATACTTCGAGTTGTGGATACCGAGGTTATTTCGACGATGCCGATCTTATATGATTTGTTTCGTATCATGAAACAAAAAGTCCAAAATGTAAGATCGTCACAGTGGGTACTTGATATTATAAATGATAGATAGGAGAATACATTTTCACATCCACTACATGTTGCAGGTAATATCATGTGCTTGATCCTAATGTAAGACTTGTATACATTATATCATGTACTAATTGTATTTTAAATTTTGTAGTTTTCTATTTGAATCCAAGATTTCAATATCTTCAAGGAGTCGGTGAAGATATGACCATGATTCAAGCGGTGCACGAAGTGTTCAACAAGCTGGACCCCAATTCAGAAGGCATAGACCAAATTGGAAATGAGGTTTAAAAACGTGGAATTATAATATGCTTTATATAATTACTAAAAACTAGTTACATTCAAATTAATTGTGTGAATTTGCAGATCACTTATTTTCGTGATGTGAGAAAAGGATTTAGTGATCGTGCTGCGGTTGCATCACGAAATACAATGACCCCAGATACCTCTTCTTACCGATTATATTAATTACATCTAATTATTTGGGAAATATGCATGTTTGACATTTATTAATGCTTGACAGCTGAGTGGTGGGTTATGTATGGCCAATCATCGCCAACACTAAGAAATCTGGCCATAAGAATACTAGCACAAACAACGTCGTCTTCTACTTGTGAAAGAAATTGGAGTACATTTGCACTGATACACACTAAGCAGCGAAATCGACTTGCATATCCAAGACTTGAGAAACTTGTCTTTTGCTACTACAACATGAAGTTTAGATTACGAGATATATATGGAAGCTGAAAATGACAACGTTGCTGGGCTAGACTATGTTGATGTAGTTGATGTAGCTGCTGAAATTGGTGATAAGGAAGAAGATCCATTGTTCCAATGGATTCGGCCTATCCACATGGACGACATTGAAGGAAATCCGGATCCAAAAGTTGCATCAGCAACTCGTGAATATGGCATGGATGTTGATCAAATAATGAAAGAAGATGTTGGTGCCAGTACTGGTGGTTCAGGATCACATGTGGATACTTCGATAGGTGGAGGTAGCAATGTTGGTGGAAGCATGAGTGGTGGTGGTGGTGGAAATGAAGAAAATTACAATACTGAAGATTAAGTACAGTTAAGTCCATTTACTGGTGAGCGTGATTTCACACATGCAACACAAGATTCTGACCATGGAAATAGAGCAGGTAGTGCAGGAATTGGTGCTATTGGAAAGAACTACGGAAGAAGACATGGTTTTAACTGGAACCAAGATTGGTGCTCAAACACTGATATTGAATCACTTTCTATGAGTCTTGATTCAATGAGTATGAGCAATGATCCTTACGATGCATATCAACCGTCGTATTCTCACGGCAGACATAGCACTTCACAGTTTGATTGGTCTAGTCAAAATCCATTTTATAACCCACTACCTGAAATGTCCCATGGAGGTTCAAGCATGCATCAACATAGTCAACCATATTGGGTCAATCCACATTACCAAATTTATGGAAATACAGTTGGAAGAAGTAAAGAAACCTACGAAAGTTATCTCGATGATTATGCTGAAAATTGGTCTGCTATCTTAAGTTGGCATCAATATTGTTTGACTCAAGATGACATGTCATCTTATTCATTTGAACCTCATAGGAGTTCAGCTTTTACTAGGTCATGTATTAATTGTGGATGATATCTTGACATGTAAACTAATATGAGACAACATTTATATAATAATTTATCTCTTAATGTTGGTTGTAAACATATCTTTTTATTTCAAATTTAAGTTCAATATATATTAATGTTCATTATAATATTATGTAAAGTACTAGATACATTTTTCAAAAAAATTTTCAATTTTTTTATTTTTTTCTCGCAAATACCGATATTTCCACCGATAACGATATATCCGTAAAATTAAGGTACCAATATATCCATCGATACCGATATTTTTGTCCTTACTTACAACAAACTATATTGTCTTATTATGCAACCTATTCTGTCTTATCAAGATAACTATTGAAATATCCCAACAATTTCCCTCTTTATCTTGATGATGACAGAACATAATAAGAATAAGAGTCATTAAATAAAAATGCTCTTTTAAATGAAACTAAATGTTTGTACAAGTACAATTTCATTTGAGTACAAAAGTAAGTAGGTTGTTCATACTCCATCTAGCTATACTTCTTTCTCCAGTTTTTTCAGTTTGCTGCTTCCACGTTTTTCCACCAGGGAGTTCTTCTCCCTCTCTACCATATCTGATCTCATGTCTTTTTCTCAGCATGTTTTCATCAGAAAGCTGCATCTTTCAATCAAATTTTCTTGGATGATCAGCTTGCTGCTCCGATGTTGCTTTAGATAGTAGGTGACTCCTGATCGCCATTATTAATTGCTTCTCTCTTCCAATAAGGCTTCAACAGTGACTCTTCAGTGACTGTTGACTTGTAACTCTCTTCCCCCCTTTTGTCATCATCCTCAAGCTTGCTGCTCAGGGGTAGAGTTACAATGCTAAAGTTGGCCATCAGGTTTCTCTTGTTCATCGATTACTGCTCAACACCAAGAAACATTAACATGTTCGTACTTCCTTCTGAGCATCCTCCTTCTTATTCCTACCCAAGGGAATAAGCTGCTCAGCCTCAGTACGAGACAAGAGATCAGGAAACTGATCGGTGGATGATCAGTTACCTATGCAGCTTCATCAATATCCAGAAACGTTCACCTTAGATCATTGACTGCTGGTTTGGTTTGTAATTTTGTCGTTTACTTTATCCAGAACCCAGCTCAAAGCTGCTGACACAGTATCCTCGGATAGATAGCTTTCACCCTTTAGCTTGTTTAGGTTTCAGCTCCATGAATAGCAGCAGATGCTGTTAAAGTCCGAAGAGGGGCCTCATGAAATAATAACTTTCATCTCGTAATGTGAGAGTGGAAGGTTTCTCATGATCCTCAGTACCTTATCTCTCCTATTGAGATGAAGTCGGCCCTGTGTCAATGTTGAATGGAGGATGGACGCCTGCTCCTTTCTGATAGCGTCCATTCTATAGAGGTCCGTCTTCACTTTTGAAGACCTTCTCTGCTTCTAGGTCAACAGAGAATTGTCTTCATCATCGTCTTCATCTCCATCTCCTTCTCCACCTTCTTGGGTCTCCATCTTCTACTTTATGATAGTCAATGCAACTCACATGGGAATTTGTTACTTGTCGAGAATTTTAGTGAGTAGTGAATGTGTAAAAGAATTGTGAGAAGTCGAGTATATATAGGCGAATGAACGGTTTCTTTGATCGACGGTTGGGAGATGAAACGCACGATCTGATGGTTGGTTCTAAAAAGGTGGAGGGACCTTTTTGTAAAATGGTACCGCCACTTGTCGGTTTTTCTTGGATAGATTTTAATAACCGCATTTTAATCTTCTGAAAATGTAGATCTCACTTTTTTATTGATTTGATGGTCAGCCTTCTATTTGGATCTTCTGCGTATACCGAGATCATAGATACCCATCACTTCTTCTGTAGAGAGCATGTTGATTCCTCTTAAATCAATATCATTTGTTGAGAGCATGCTGATATCATGTTAAGCTCTCTCTCTCCTGTGATAGAGCTTCCCTTCTATATCCTCTGCAGGAACTGTCTCAATAGCATCCGTGCCCGAGGTCTTCACTTGATATACCACGTGTTGATGATATCATACCACTTATTGGTACCTCTTAGTTGGTCAGAAACCTGTACGGCTGTGATACTGTTTGGATGTTCTCTTCCCTACAGTATCCTCCTTAGATGATTCATCGGTTTCTATTACCTCTTGATGATCCTGTCAGTCTTCTGATATCATGGGTTGTACTTCCTCCTATGATGTCTTTCTCTTGATACTTCTCCAGATATTTGGTAACACTTGAGTCAGTATTCCTGGATGAATTCTTACAGAAGCCTGTCATCAGGTTGCTGTTTTTTCTGTGTCCTAAAATTGAATACTGTTAAAGAGAAATCTGTTTTATCAAGCATGTAGTATCCTATTTCTAAAACTTAAATATCAGGGTAAAAAGACAATATACAATCTTTTAAAGCCTGTACTAGTTCTCCTTTACTTAAGGAACTCTTAACTTCTCTTACTCATTGGTCTAGGTTCCTGAACTGTTTGAATCCTGAGTGTGTCGTCTGAGTCAGTCAGTATGCATATTTCAGGATTCTTCTAAAGATGCTTGGTTTCGCGAGTACATCTTTTATTCTTCTTAGGAGTCTGATATCCCTCAGTAATCTTAGCAAACCGTTTAAGTACCATATTTTCTCCTCTTGATCTTTCAGCTACTATAAAAAGGTGTAGCTTTTAATCATCTTAGTTACATCCTTAGTTGCTTCCTTAGTAACTTCAACTACTATAAAAGGTGTAGCTTTAGTTACTTCAGCAATCTTCTTCATTCCTCTTATTTGAAAGGATGTCTGTTTGGCGGTCTGAAACGGCTTACTGGTCTGTTTGAATTCTTAAGCACTTCATGTCTAAGCTAGTTGATGCTTTTGTTGAACCTTGAGTGCTGTAAGAGACAATATTCTCCCTAGACTTGTTGGTCCTCAGCATCAACTTTGTTGATACAATTCAAGGTGGTCTTGGAAGCTTGAGGCCAGCTTACTGTTTTCTTTAGTTTAGAATCGAGGGCTCAAATTTCATCTACAAAAGTATATCCAGAGTGATATAAGAGACTGGGATTATAAGAGATGTATGCTTATGCTAAAACAATGATTTTTGTCTCATGAAAAAGAAAAACGGTGTTTATCCAAATGCAAAACGGGTGGATCTGGGTAGGTAGCCAGATACGATGGTTGTTAACCCAACTTTCTTTGATACCACTTGTTGGTCCCAAGTGGTCAGAGGTTCAAAGGGGGGGTGAATGAACCTTTATCGATTTTACAAATTTTTTCTAACTTTTCTATGAACAAGTTCCTGATTCTACAGAGAAACAATAACCTAACTCGAGTCAGTAACCTGGAACAATACTAATCAGGTTCTTGTCTCGGAATCACAGTATACAACGGAATAAACAAAGATAGAATACTTTTTGAAAACACATTTTCTTTTCAGAGTATGGTTTTAGTAAAGTCTTTTCTCAAGATGCTTGTGATGTATGCAACTAGATAGATGCGTAGTAATTAAAGTGCAACATACAATCAAAACATATAAACACTTATGACTTATAGTGGTTCGAAGGTGGTGTAATCCTTCTACGTCCACTCTACTCCTTCACTGAGGAGGAACTTCGTTAGGTCAGTTTGATTTACAAGTCTCAACTTTACAAATCTCTTCCTAACAAGTTTACCTACAGAATCCCAGATTCCTAGGCCATAACCCACACAGGGTACAACTCCCACACAGGGCTACTAAACTTAGCAAGGATCAAATCCTATCAATTAAGTTACATCTAACACAACCTAGCGCACACAACACAAATGGTTAAAGAATAAAAGGTTCTTCAATTGTTGCGGTGAAGACAATCTTGAACTTTGAAAGCTCGAATGCTTGAGTAGACTGACTTCGAAGGTTGAGTGATTAGGCAAAGGAAAGCTTAGAATTAGCTTTGGAGTATTTCTGATTTTCCACTCGGCTATGCTCAGCAACTTCTTCAGTCAGCTCCACCTTCTATTTATAGGTCTTGAGAATTTATCCGTTAGAGGTAAGTGTCCGTTGAAGGAAGACAGTTCTCCATTTGAATGTGAACTCCAATCTCTCAAGATCTTCTTTGTGGTTGCGTTAAATGTTTCTGAATAGTTTCTGACATGTGCATTTAATGCGCCCACCATTTTTGACTTTCATGCAACGATTAGCTAATCTAGTTGCCAGATAACTTTGTTCCCGTTGGAGTTGCATGGCCTTCTTCATACTGCATGGATAGGAGTAGCACTTATCTTTCTGCAAAAGATCCGTTGGCTACTTTCTATTTTCTCTGTGGATAGTTGTAGCTCTTATTTGCTTGCTAACTCAGGATGCAGTTCTATGCTGCTTTTTGTTCCACACCAGGATCCTGTTTCAGAACAGCTTCCTGTTCTCGAAACCTGTAGTCAGCTTCCTGTTTTGCGTCTGCTTTCTGATCTGTGCTAGCTTCCTGATACTTGGCAGCATCCTATTCCACAATCCTTTCTGCTGCTTTATTCAGCTTTCTGCTACAGCAGCTTGCCGCTACTTCCATGCTGTTTCCTGTTTCAGAACAGCTCCCTGTTCCTGAAACCTTTAGTCATCTTCTTGACTTGCTGACTCCTCCAGCTTGCTGCTCTTAGAAGATAATTTCCTGTTTCTTCTAAGGTTGGTTTTCCTTATAATTTGGAAAACCATTACATGATCTTATCTTTTCTTCTGATCATGTAATATGTGGAAACTTACTTACAACAAACTATATTGTCTTATTAGGCAACCTATTCTGTCTTATCAAGATAACTACTGAAATATCCCAACATAGTTAACAACCATATTGCGTCAATCCACATTATCGGATCTATGGAATTGCAGTTGGAAGAGATAGAGGAGTTCATCTTCATGAGTACACTCAAAATTGGTCTAATGTCACAAGTTGGTATTAATATTGTGTGAATTAAGATGACATGTCATCTTTTTCATTTGAACCTCATAGGAGTTCAAATTATTACTAGTACATGTATTAACTTTGTACAAAATTTCTCATGCTATCATAGTAGACAACGTTTACATAGTAGTTTATCTCTATATTTGTTGTAAATATATAATTTATTTCAAATTTTAAGTTCAATTTATGTATTAATGTTAGTTATAATATTCTGTAAGCTATAGATATATTTCCAATTTATTTTTCAAAGTTTCCATCTTTTAAAAAACTGTCTGATATTTCCTCCAAAACTGATATATCCACCAATATTTCCATAAAATCAAGCACCGACATTTCCATCGAAACCAATATTTTCGTCTTTGGATCGATAGATAGCAACAATAAGCAAAAACCAAAATGTCATAATTAGTTATTGGACTAATAATATCAGTACATAGAGTTGAAGAGGATTGAAACTGCAAATAAGACTTATCAAACAAAATAAAAATATGTTTCCTTAATTTTTAATTATGAAACTATTTATGTATAGAATAATGTAAATCTCATATTTTATTCCAACTAATCATATATATTACATATAAACATTTAAATTGTACAAAAACTTATTAAAATAAATTATACAAAACCAGAATCTTTACTTTAGTTGCAAATATAATAACTTTCTTGGAAATTGATTTTAAAAAAAAACTTAGTCCAAAAGTGTCACGACCACATCTCTAAAATAGCTAGATATATAATAGATTTTCATATTAAAAGACCTGTAAGTGAGTGTGTGACTTTTTTTAAACGCTAAAACATATAACTTTTCTTGCACCCGAAACTAGATAAGAAAATATATAGCATGCTTCGTAGCATTTATCATAAAGTCAAGCCACACCCACTCCTATATTTTACATACTTATTCCCAAAAGAAAGTGAAGATAAAACAGAAATCCATATTCTTAATCAAAACATTGTTTAAAGCAAAATAAGCTCATAACGTAGCACAACAGGTCGTCATCCATGTACACCATCTCCGAACCCGTAGGAACTCAACAACACAGTCAGTAAGTCCATGAGCTTATACATCAGCAGGTTCACCTACAATGCATGAACTATATGAGCTAATAAGCTCAGTAAGCAGAAATTATGCATGCACTGACATACAAATGGCTGTAAGGACTTTAAGAATATCGTGAATGCATGGCTTTGATATCTTTTACTATGTTGGGCCCTTGACCCATCTACAGTACATCGGAAAGGAGCTAGCTCAATAATCTCTGTACTTTATTTTACTTTGCTTTAAAGTCATGTTTATGGCCCCATATCTTCGAACTATAACCATGGCTCGCATGCCATAGACACACTTTAATTTTAAGCCATATCCATGTCTCACATGCCACCGGCGGAATACATCCAGCCTATGCATGTCTCACATGCCACCGACCTCGATGTACTAGTAGTGGTCAACTTTGCTTTAACTTTGTGTTTTTGTATGATTATGATGTGCACACAGACTCAACATGTCTTCTATGCACACACCTATCTATGCTCATGAATGATATGTACAAAATTCAATGTCAACGTATCATCTTTACCACACATAAAAAGTAATCACCAATATCAAGAAACACAAATTCACTATTATCATATAATACAAGTAAACACATAAAATACTATGTTTATGCATTGTAGTTGCAAATGAATTTCTACTTACCTTATCTTGTAAAATGGTTATTCTCCACCTCTCGTTTCTTTTATGTCTATACCACTAAAGAAAATAATTTGTGAAATATTATATTAGATCAATGATAATTATATTAAACAAAAATTAACTTCTCAGAACCTAAAACATCTCTTATCCAGATTTAATAACATTAATTTTAGTTAATATAAATATTATTATATAAAGAATATCAATTAATTTACTAGAAGCCAAATACCCACTGATTTAATTGAATTAAAAAAATGATTTTCCTTAATTTTCCAAAACTTTCAATTGTAAAAAGAATTAAAGAAAGATCATAAACTAAACCAACAACATCTGGATTCAATATGATTACAAGATTTTAATATTAAATCATTCAATTTATTAGAATTTTCCTTTGCAATTGTTTATTTATTTACGATGAACACTAAATCAATATTGTATTTATTGTTTCTCACCAACAATATCGTTAATAATCCAAACTAAATCATTAATCTCAAAGATTAGTTAACTTATACAAATATATGATAATTATTCTTACTGTATCAACTAATATCTAATAATAAATTAATTTATAAATCCATCCATGTCTTAGTTAACCACAAAACAATACATTTTACACACATGTATATTATATATTGACTGCTTTATCATCTTGAATAACAGTAATTATAAACATAAGATCTTAATTTGGTAAAATTGTTCTTTCTTTCGTCATTATACAAGATATTTAAATCAAATAAAATCATATAATAAGGACACAATTTAGTTTCTTATATAATTTAATAAAACTCATGTTTGGTATTTCATAAGTACCTTTCAATTACTAACAGTTAATTAACACAAAATTTAATAAAATTACTACTATTAATTAGATGTTTAATATCTGTGATTATAATAAATTATGATAAACGAACAGAAGTTTATTCTTTTAATTAAATGCATCTAGTTAATGATTATATAAGCGCGCACACACATCTAATCAAGAATTATCCCTACTAAATCAAAATACGTACCTTCTTCGTTTGCTAGGACACATCTAGTTAATTTGTTTTTTTTTGTTTTTATTAGTTTTAATTATCAGATGAGTCATCATATGGGTTGTAGGACACATGCCTTCTCCGCCTATCTTCTTAAATGAAGAGTGATCCTTTTCCTTTTTTGTTTGTATATGTATGTGTAAGGAGATATTTAACTTTATATGTATATATATATATATAAGAAATTTTAGTTTTATTTTTTTCCATTCATAGTTTATACATATTTATATAACTATTATTATTATTTAAATCTACTTTTCAATTATTGAAAATTCTTATTATATATTACATAGTCAATATTTAATTTGGGGTGTTAAAAGAAGACATGATATTTTGACTTATAAGTAGTAAATATCGATATATATATATATTTATATTTCAATGAATTTGAAAGAATATTATTGTAATTAATGAAACTTATACCTTGAATATAGCACTTCAATATCTAATTATTAAATAATTATAGTAAATAAATTTATGCAGGATTAATAAATTTGCTGTCAAATATTTGCATAAGCTTCAAGGATTATTTTTACAAAACAACAATCGCGAATTAAGGCTCCGATTAAGAGGGCTTGTGTGACTTACACACCTTGGTTCAAGGAAACCTCAGGCAATGTTTGGATTGGTGTTTGTAAGTCAAGATTTGAGATTTGGATTGATTCAAATCTCAGTTTGTTTTGAATTTACAGGATTATATAATCTAACAAAATCCTAATTTATTTAAATAAAAATACAATCATTAATTATATACTATAACTTATTAATACACAAATTTCTATACATATCTAAATTTTTACTATTACAAGCATTCAATCATTGTCATCACATCAACTATATAATATTACATCTACAGTAACACAATAACACTTTTTCCAACATTGATTTAACATATACAATATTAATTATAACCTACAAAATCTCTAAACAAACACAAATTTTAACTATTCACTTTAAAAAACCCATGATTACAAAGTCGGATTTCCCCAATCCTACATAAACCCAAAACAAACATACTCTTAGGCTTAGTAATTCAAGTCTATCTATGAAAAGGTGGGGAAAAATCGAGATTTGATTTTTAGCAGTTGAGTCAGAGTTTCTTTTATGTTTATCCTGTCACTAGGCGATTCTGCACAACAATTCAAAGCCAACTCGAAGATGGACGATACACATTGCACTATTTTGCCACTATGGTGTTGATCACAATTGATGAATAAGTTAGCATCTATAACCTCATGTGATGATTGTGGAAGAGAGTTTTGAACCCAACTTTTTAAGCTCAAATCTCCAACAAAAATATCGTCACTTGGTCTTTTTCTTGTAAAAGTTTCCATCAACATCACACCAAAATGCGATAAAAAATTCTTGAATTAATTCTCCATTACTTGTATTCACCTGTTACTCTTTTTTTTTTATTAGCTTTAATTATCAGATGAGTAATCATATGGGTTGTAGGACACATGCCTTCTCCGCCTATCTTCTTAAATGAAGAGTGATCCTTTTCCTTTTCTTTTGTTTGTATGTGTATGTGTAAGGAGATACTTAACTTTATATATATATATATAGGTTGTGTGCGCGTGTATATATTTATATATGTAAGAATTTTAGTTTTATTTTTTTCCATTCATAGTTTATACATATTTATATAACTATTATTATTATTATTTAAATCTACTTTTCAATTATTGAAAATTCTTATTATATATTGCATAGTCAATATTTAATTTGGGGTGTTACATCCTTCCCTTCTTCAAAAAATTTCATCCTCGAAATTTGGAAAACTTACCAATCTAAGACACACGTAAGTGTTTGTCTAGAAACCCCTTTTTATTCAGTTCATGCTATTTTCTCTTTACTACATCGCTTCTCTTTTAAACATGCTCGCCGTCAATATTACCTTCAAAGATATCTTGATCTTGCCTTTAAATCCCAATATTCTTATACCTCTTTTCTATTAATTTACAAGCTCTAATCACCCCATGTTGTTTTGATAATTTCGACCATTCCTCAATTACTCTTACACTCCATTACTAAACCCAAATAATTGTCTTTATTCAAACATCTCTTCATTCACCTTTAAAAAGGTAACCTCATATGGTAGACCCAACTATCATTCTCTCAATTACTTGATATAATCTTTCATACTCGAATCATTAGTATTACGTTCGCCTCTACCTATACCTACAGTGCCAGATAATCCTAATAATTCCTCATTTCAACTCTTTCCATCTTATGGTTAATTCATTCAATTCACATCGACACTTCAACTCTTCAGACCTAAGGATTCTATCTTACCTTCCCATATAATATATCTTGATTCTTTATTACTATTACTAGTATCATTTTTTATATACTTATACTCGTGTGATTTCAACGTTATATGGAGAACTTCGAATTGGAGCAAAAGTCAAAGAAAATTTTCAAGGAAGAAGAAGACTTAAGGCGTAATGTTTGATAAACATGAAAGAGAAGATGTTAGGTGTTAGGATGTTTCTAGAGTTATCTTAATAAGACAGAACAAGTTGAATAATAAGAAAACATAAGTTTGCTGAAGTAAGTTTCCACGTATTACATAAGATGAGATCATGTAATGGTTTTCCAAATGCCAAGGAAAACCAACCTTAGAAGAATTAAGAAGACATTCTCTAAGGGTCAGCAAGCTGTAAGAAACAGCAAAGCTGATAAAAGGTAGAAAGAATGTTGCATGGAGTGAACAGCAAGCTGAAAGAGCGACAAAGAAAATAATCTCCAAACAGAAAGCTGTCAACAAGGAAACAGGAAGCTGGTCAGCAGACTACAAGGACAGAAGAGCTACAAATAGAAAGCTGACAGCAGATGAAAGAAACCAGCAAGCTAGAAGAGAAGCAGCAAGCTGATGACAGTATGAAGCAGCATCGGGAAGCACATGCAGCAAGGAAAAGAAGATAATCAGCTGACATCAAGCAGCAACTACATAGACTTCAGCTTTGGACCCATATCGACTTGACAGGTCAGCAGGAATGTCAGAAGAGGTCCAGAAACAAATTGTAGACGCATTAAATGCACTTGTCAGGAACTACTCAGAAGCATTTAATGCGACCACAGAGAAGATCTTGGGAGATCTAAGATTCCGTTCAAAATAGGGAAGTGTCTTCCTTTAACGGATACTTTCCTCCAACGGATACATTCTCAAGATCTATAAATAGAAGGTGTAGCTGATGAAGAAAATTACTGAACAGAGTCGAGAGGAAAATCAGATATATTCCAAAGCTTCTCTAGCTTATCCATGTTCAGCCACTCAACCTTCCAGGAGCAGCATACAACAGATATGTGTCTACAAAGATCAAGACTGCTCCGCACCAGTTGAAGAACTTGTTATTTTCCTTTAACCATTGTGCTGAGTGCGCTAGGTTGTTTTATGGTGTAACTTAGTTGAGAGGATTAGGTCCTTACTAAGTGGGTAGTCTATAGAGAGAGATTACTTGCCCTTTGTGTGTTGTGGCCTTCGACTGGAGTCTGGGACTCTAGTAGGCGTAGCTTGTTAGGAAGAGGTTTGTAAATTGAGGCTTGTAATTCGAACTGACCTAACGAAGTTCCTCCTTGAGTAGGAGTAGAGTGGATGTAGAAGGCTTACACCACATTCGAACCACTATAAACAAAAGTGTTTATATGCTTTAATTGTATGTTGCACTTTACTTACTGCATATCTATACTGTTGCATACATCATAAGCATCCTGAGAAAAGACTGTTAAAATCATGTCTAAAAAGAAACGGTTTTCCAAAAAGAACTCTATCAAGTTTATTCCGCTATGTAACATTCCGATACCAGGTCAGGAACCTGATCAAGTTTTGAGCCAGGTTGCTGATTCGAGATAGGTTACTGACCATGATTGGGAACCTGTTATAACAGAAAATATTTTCAAAAAAGATTTTGCAAAAATCGAAAGAGTTTCATTCACCCCCCTCTGAACCTCTGAACATTTGAACACTCGGGACCCCATAAGTGGTATTTGAGCAGGTTGGGTTAAAAGCCGACTTGACTGGTAACCAACCCAGACCCAACAAGTGGACCTTTTTACATTTGGATAAACCGTTTTCACTTTCACGAGACCAAAACTCATGATTTTAACATAAGCATGAATAACTCATCATTCAAATAACTAACAGTCTCTTCAAGATCTTATTTTGCAGAATCAACTACTTGATGACAAAAGAGTTTCCATAGTAGAAGTCTTTTTAACGAACTGATGTGACCAACAAAGCATAAACATAGGAAGAACCTTGTCTAAAGCAAGAGATGAAGAACTCACTAACTCAGACGAACACACACCTTCAGAAATCAAGTTGCTGATAAATCGAATAGTGGATCTTCAAAATACCAATAGATAGGAACCTATGACAGGAAGATGCAGAAGAATCCAAAAGGAGTACACGCTAAATCACATACTACACATACTCAGGATTCAGACAGTTCAGAGATCTTGGCGAATGAGTAAAGAATACTTGGAGGAAGCAAAGAGAAAATTTTCTAGGTTATACAAATAAAGTAACATAGACAAAGTCAATAACCTTCATCAATAGATAGGAAACTAACAAAGCGCGATGATACCTAAAAAGACAACAAGAAATGAGTAACGACCCAAGAAGAAGAATGCACAATCTAAGAGGGAATATTGTACCTCGCAGTATACAAAGTCATACCCATGTAGTCATAATCAAAAAGGGCCAACCAATAAGTGGTATCAACAAAAGTACATTGATGATCAAAGCTGCTGAACAGGGAATCAAACAGGTTGTTGAGATGACTAAAGTTGCGACTATTAGAGCAAGCTGAAGGCCACTAAGGAAGCAACACAAGCTAGAGTCATTTCCCTTCCCAAAGAAGTAAGCTCTACAAACAAAGAAAGCTGCCTAGGGAAGTCAAAAAAAAAAAACATAGCCAACGAAGCCACTAAAAGAGAAGACAAGATGACAGTCTCCTGACAAGAATCCAAGAAAGTAAACGCCAAAACTCTGAGAAGTACAATCTCAGGAACAAGAGTCTAAGAAAGCTCTTATGAGTAAGAAAGTATGAGTTCCTTAAGTAAGGAGGAACTTGTACAAAGTTTTAAAGTTTTGTTTTGGATGCTACATCTTTCATAGAACAAGATTTGCTTAACAGTGTCCAATCTCAAGACCCCTCAAGTGGTATCAGAGACCACACAAGTTGCCTCCTGTAAATAATCGAGAGAAATTCCAACAATCATCAAGTGGTAGCAAAACTCACGAAGAAAAAGAAAAATTCTCTACTAAGTCATGAACAGGAAAAGGAGCAACCTGATGACAAGAACCCAGAGAGAGATCAAAAATAAGTCATCAAAGAAAGAAAGGTCTTACATGTCTCATCAGTACCATCAAATGAGACAATGTAACATCTTGATATCGGTTTTGTCAACAAAAGATATCAACAAGTCGTTTCTCTCTTATGGCCACAAGCAGAAGAAATCAGCATCAACCATCAAGTATATCGGACAAGGATGCTGACTGACCAACAAGTGATACCAACAAGTAATATGAGTCAACTGGTGGTATTACCAACAAGTGATATCAAACAAGGATGCTGACTGATCAACAAGAAGAAACAGAAAATGATGTTGACTGATCAACAAGAAGAAACATAAAAGGATGCTGATAATCGAGTGACAGACTCTATGAAGACCTCGGGCAAGGATGCTGTTGTGACGGCTCCTGCAGATGATATAGAAGGGATTATCAGAAGAAGGAGTATCTTAGGAGAAAGCCTAACCAAAATGTCAGCATGTTCTCAACAAGTCAGTATGCATGCATCAGCATGATATCTACAGAAGAAGTGATGGACATCTACAGCCTCGATCCAAGAGATAAAGCTATGCACAGAAAATCTGCAGAGGCGGCTGACCATCAATTTAACAAAAAGCAAGATCTACCATTTTAGAAGGCAAAAGGGGCGGTTGTGGAACCTTTCCAAGAAAAACTGACAAGTGGCGGTTACAATTTACAAAAAGGCTCTTCCACCTTTTTAGAATCAACCATTAGATCGTGCGTTTCATTTCCCAACCATAGATCTAAAAGAACCGTTCATATTCTTCAGCCTATAAATAGCCGATTCTTCACCAGTCTCCTACACATTCACCACTCACTAAAATCTTCAACAAGCAACAGTTCCTCATGTGAGTTACTCTTATCGATAAAAGGAAGAAGATGGAGACACAAGAAGACGGAGAAGGAGATGGAGATGAAGACGATGATGAAGACAATTCTCTACTAATCTAGAAGCAGAGAAGGTCTTTAGAAGAATGGAGTATAGAGTCTCTGCTTAAAAGGAAGTAGAGAAGGTCTTCAGAATCAATGACCGACTCTATGAGATGAATGCTAAAGTATAAGCATTCATCCTCCATTCAAGATGACACAGGTCCGACCTCCTCAACCCAGATGAAGATATGGGACCGAGAAAGTCATCAAGGACCAATCTTTGGACAGAGAAAACACCTGCAGTAATCCACGGAGATAAAAAAAAAGCAGGTGCTTCTCCAAGATCAGTTTAAAGACTTCATGTCAACAGCTTCCGCTGGATATCTGGACGATGATGAATCCTCACCAGCACGAAAAGCTGTGGTGAAAGCGAAGCCAGACCAGTAATCAAAGATCCAAGGTGAAAGTGTCTGGACATTGATGAAGCTAAACAGGTAACTGATCATCCACCGATCAATTTCCTGATCCCTTGTCACGTGCTGAGGCTGAGCAGTTTATTCCCTTGGATAGGAATAAGAAGGAGGATGCTCAGAGAGCAATACGAACAATTAGTTGTTTTGGTTTTGAACAACAATTGTCAGACAAGAGGAACCTGATGGCTAACCTTGGCGTTCTTTTCACCCTTGAGCAGCAAGCTTGAGGATGATGACAGAAATGGGGAAGAGAGCATAAAGCCAAGAGTCACTGCTGAAGCCTTCTTGAAAGGGGGAAGCAGTCGCTAGTGGCGATCAGGAGTCACCTACCATTTGAAGCAACAAAGGACAGCAAGTTGATCAACCAAGAAGAAAGAGATTTGATTGAAAGATGCAGCTTGCTGATGAAAACATGCTGAAATTTTTTTTGGAGAGATGGTAGAGAGGGAGAAGAAGATCTCCCTGGTGGAAAAGCGTGGAAACAACAAACTGAAGAAAGAAGTGAAACTAGAAGAAGTAGAGTAGCTTACTTTTGTACTAAAAGAAAAGAATTGTACTTGTACAATCATTAAAGTTTCTTATTAAAGAGCATTTTCTTTTAATGACTACTGACTCTTATTATGTTCTGTCATCATTAAGATAAAGGGGGAAATTGTTGGGATATTTCTAGAGTTATCTTAATAAGACAGAACAGGTTGAATAATAAGAAAATATAAGTTTGCTGAAGTAAGTTTCCACGTATTACATGATCAGGATGCTAAGATGAGATCATGTAATGGTTTTCCAAATGCCAAGGAAAACCAACCTTAAAAGAATTAAGAAGACATTCTCTAAGGGTCAGCAAGCTGTAGGAAACAGCAAAGCTGATAAAAGGCAGAAAGGATGATGCAGGGAGCGAACAACAAGTTGAAAGAGCGACAAAGAAAATAATCTCCAAACACAAAGCTGTCAACAAGGAAACAGGAAGTTGGTCAGCAGACTACAAGGACAGAAGAGCTACAAATAGAAAGCTAACAGTAGATGAAAGAAACCAGCAAACTAGAAGAGAAGCAACAAGCTGAGGACAGTATAAAGCAGCATCGGGAATCACATGCAGCAAGGAAAAGAAGATAATCAGCTGACATCAAGCAACAACTGCATAGACTTCAGCTTTGGACCCATACCGACTTGACAGGTCAGCAGAAATGTCAGAATAGGTCTAGAAGCAAATTGTAGGTGCATTAAATGCACTTGTCAGGAACTACTCAGAAGCATTTAATACGACCACATAGAAGTTCTTGGGAGATCTAAGCTTCCGTTCAAAATAGGGAAGTGTCTTCCTTCAACGGATACTTTCCTCTAACGGATACATTCTCAAGATCTATAAATAGAAGGTGGGCTGATGAAGAAAATTGCTGAAAAGAGTCGAGAGGAAAATCAGATATATTCCAAAGCTTCTCTAGTTTATCCATGTTCAACCACTCAACCTTCCAGGAGCAGCAAACAATAGATATATGTCTACAAAGATCAAGACTACTCCGCACCAGTTGAAGAACTTGTTATTTTCCTTTAACTATTGTGCTGGGTGCACTAGGTTGTTTTATGGTGTAACTTAGTTGAGAGGATTAGGTCTTTGCTAAGTGGGTAGTCTATAGAGAGAGATTACTTGCCCTTTGTGGGCTGTGGCCTTCGACTGGAGTCTGGGACTCTAGTAGGCGTAGCTTGCTAGGAAGAGGTTTGTAAAGTGAGGCTTGTAATTCGAACTGACCTAATGAAGTTCCTCCTTGAGTAGGAGTAGAGTGGATGTAGAAGGCTTACACCACATTCGAACCACAATAAACAAAAGTGTTTATATGCTTTGATTGTATGCTGCACTTTACTTACTGCATATCTATATTGTTGCATACATCATAAGCATCCTGAGAAAAGACTGTTAAAATCATGTCTAAAAAGAAACGGTTTTCCAAAAAGAACTTTATCAAGTTTATTCCGCTGCGTAACTTTCTGATACCGGGTCGGGAACCTGATCAAGCTTTGAGCCAGGTTGCTAATTCAAGATAAGTTACTGACCATGATCAGGAACCTATTATAACATAAAATATTTTCGAAAAAGAGTTTGCAAAAATCAAAAGAGGTTCATTCACCCCCCTCTGAACCTCTGAACGCTTGAAAACTCAAGACTCCACATTAGGATAACATGTTTTGAATTCGATTTGGCCTCGCATAATAGCTATCATCATTTTCCCTCTGAGTTCATCCAATCCATGCTTAATCAGTTAAAAGTCCAAAGTGTATCATTATTATGAACGTAGGCCTAGAGATTCTATTTATCGTGAGATTTCTAGCGTCACTCTATTCCTGAAGTTCAAAACATGTGAAGTCCATTCTGACCAACTATGTTATTCTAGCTATCGTCACATTTTATGAAAACTATATCTTGCATTAGTGTCTATGTGATGTTAGAACACTCGAGAGATATTACACTCAACCAATAACATTATTCCATAAATCAATTAATAACCTCAATAGATTTCCCTATCATTCGTTTCTCATCATCACATAATATTGTCATGTAGGTTAACATATACCCAACTTGCATATACCAACCATAAAAGTACCTCATAAGCAAAACATCATGAAATATATTACAAACATCCACACATGCTCCTCATAGACCTCAAGCATTAGTTGTGCCTTTACGTATCACATCTGTATACTAGGGAAAACACATACACTGGCTCATCTTATCATAGATAATGGCTCATGATAGTCTCATCCTTATGTAACCCAATGACTTAACAAACATACACACTAACTCACTTAACACATAGAGGCTAGTGACAGTGTTCACCGATTCAAATAAAGCTCACAGATAGCATAACATATTATAATCTACCACACAACACTGCACCAACTCCTGCAAACGGCCATTTACGCACACGAGCTCATGCTGCTGCAGTCAGCGGCTCAGTGGCGGCGTCCAGCAAGCAGTGTGTCGATAACAATGACATCAAACAATAAGAAAATCATAGTTCATTAAAGTGATTTAACAAGAAAACATCGATAAGCACAACTCTTTCCTCATATGGAACCCTGCTATATTGAAACATGTTATCTATAGTTCTCAGCTAATCTTCTGCCTCAATGGGATCTATAGCATCCTCAAACATTGGTGGATTCAGTTTTCTAAATCTTTCTCCCACCACTACTCTCACCTCGAGTTCTTACCATTGTTATCAACTAAAATATAGAATCCTAGACCACATGGCAAATATGAATCATGAAATATATGAATACAAAAATAAATAAATAAAACAAAACTTACTGACATTGGGTTGAGTTCCACAAGTTTTAAGATCATGTACATGGACAGTCTACAGAACCTCAACTGGGCTCTGATACCACTCTGTCACGACCACATTTCTAAAATAGCTAGATATGTAATAGATTTTCATATTAAAAGACATGTAAATGAGTGTGTGACTTTTTTTTAAACGCTAAAACATATAACTTTTCTTACACCCGAAACTAGATAAGAAAATATATAGCATGCTTCGTAGCATTTATCATAAAGTCAATCAACACCCACTCCTATATTTTACATACTTATTCCCAACAGAAAGTGAAGATAAAACAGAAATCCATATTCTTAATCAAAACATTATTTAAAGCAAAATAAGCTCATAACGCAGCCCAACAGGTCGTCATCCATGTACACCATCTCCGAACCCGTAGGAACTCAACAACACAGTCAGTAAGTCCATAAGCTTATACATCAGCAGGTTCACCTACAATGCATGAACAATATGAGCTAATAAACTCAGTAAGCAGAAATTATGCATGCACTGACATACAAATGGTTGTAAGGACTTTAAGAATATCGTGAATGCATGGCTTTGATATCTTTTACTATGTTGGGCCCTTGACCCATCTACAGTACATCGGAAAGGAGCTAGCTCAATAATCTCTGTACTTTACTTTACTTTGCTTTAAAGTCATGTTTATGGCCTAATATCTTCGAACTATAACCATGGCTCGCATGCCATAGACACACTTTAATTTTAAGCCATATCCATGTCTCACATGCCACCGGCGAAATACATCCAGCCTATCCATGTCTCACATGCCACCGACCTCGATGTACTAGTAGTGGTCAACTTTGCTTTAACTTTGGTTTTTTGTATGATTATGATGTGCACACAGACTCAACATGTCTTCTATGCACACACCTATCTATGCTCATGAATGATATGTACAAAATTCAATGTCAACGTATCATCTTTACCACACATAAAAAGTAATCACCAATATCAAGAAACACAAATTCACTATTATCATATAATACAAGTAAACACATAAAATACTATGTTTATGCATTGTAGTTGCAAATGAATTTCTACTTACCTTATCTTGTAAAATGATTATTCTCCACCTCTCGTTTCTTTTATGTCTATGCCACTAAAGAAAATAATTTGTGAAATGTTATATTAGATCAATGATAATTATATTAAACAAAAATTAACTTCTCAGAACCTAAAACATCTCTTATCCAGATTTAATAACATTAATTTTAGTTAATATAAATATTATAATATAAAGAATATCAATTAATTTACTAGAAGCCAAATACCCACTGATTTAATTGAATTAAAAAAAATGATTTTCCTTAATTTTCCAAAACTTTCAATTGTAAAAAGAATTAAAGAAAGATCATAAACTAAACCAACAACATTTGGATTCAATATGATTACAAGATTTTAATATTAAATCATTCAATTTATTAGAATTTTCCTTTGCAATTGTTTATTTATTTACGATGAACACTAAATCAATATTGTATTTATTGTTTCTCACCAACAATATCGTTAATAATCCAAACTAAATCATTAATCTCAAAGATTAGTTAACTTATACAAATATATGATAATTATTCTTACTGTATCAACTAATATCTAATAATAAATTAATTTATAAATCCAATCATGTCTTAGTTAGCCACAAAACAATACATTTTACACACATGTATATTATATATTGACTGCTTTATCATCTTGAATAACAGTAATTATAAACATAAGATCTTAATTTGGTAAAATTGTTCTTTCTTTCGTCATTATACAAGATATTTAAATAAATAAAATCATATAATAAAGACACAATTTAGTTTCTTATATAATTTAGTAAAACTCATGTTTGGTATTTCATAAGTACCTTTCAATTACTAACAGTTAATTAACACAAAATTTAATAAAATTACTACTATTAATTAGATGTTTAATATTTGTGATTATAATAAATTATGATAAACGAACAGAAGTTTATTCTTTTAGTTAAATGCATCTAGTTAATGATTATATAAGCACGCACACACATCTAATCAAGAATTATCCCTACTAAATCAAAATATGTACCTTCTTCGTTTGCTAAAAAAAAAAACATCAAAATGAGATAAAAATTTCTTGAATTAATTCTCCATTACCTGTATTCACTTGTTGCTCTTTATACTAGTTACTCTTTCTTTCTTTCTTTTTTTGTTTTTTTTTGTTTTTATTAGTTTTAATTATCAGATGAGTCATCATATGGGTTGTAGGACACATGCCTTCTCCACCTATCTTCTTAAATGAAGAGTGATCCTTTTCCTTTTTTGTTTGTATGTGTATGTGTAAGGAGATATTTAACTTTATATGTATATATATATATAAAAGAAATTTTAGTTTTATTTTTTTCCATTCATAGTTTATACATATTTATATAACTATTATTATTATTTAAATCTACTTTTCAATTATTGAAAATTCTTATTATATACTCTCTCCGTCCCACAACACTCTGCACACCTTCTGTGTAATTTACACTGAAGGTGTGCAGAGTGTTGTGGGACGGAGGGAGTATTACATAGTCAATATTTAATTTCGGGTGTTACAAGTAGACATGATATTTTGACTTATAAGTAGTAATTATCGATATATATATATATATTTATATTTCAATGAATTTGAAAGAATATTATTGTAATTAATGAAACTTATACCTTGAATATAGCACTTCAATATCTAATTATTAAATAATTATAGTAAATAAATTTATGCATGATTAATAAATTTGCTGTCAAATATTTGCATAAGCTTCAAGGATTATTTTTACTAAACAACAATCGCGAATTAAGGCTCCGATTAAGAGGGCTTGTGTGATTTACACACCTTGGTTCAAGGAAACCTTAGGCAATGTTTGGATTGGTGTTTGTGAGTCAAGATTTTAGATTTGGATTGATTCAAATCTCAGTTTGTTTTGAATTTACGGGATTATATAATCTACCAAAATCCTACTTTATTTAAATAAAAATAAAATCATTAATTATATACTATAACTTATTAATACACAAATTTCAATACACACCTAAATTTTTACTATTACAAACATTCAATCATTGTCATTACATCAACTATATAATATTACATCTACAGTAACACAATAATACTTTTTCCAGCATTGATTTAACATATACAATCTTAATTATAACCTACAAAATCTCTAAACAAACACAGATTTTAACTATTCACTTTAAAAAACCCATGATTACAAAGTCGAATTTCCCCAATCCTACATAAACCCAAAACAAACATACTCTTAGGCTTAGTAATTCAATTCTATCTATGAAAAGGTGGGGAAAAATCGAGATTTGATTTTTAGCAGTTGAGTCAGAGCTTCTTTTATGTTTATCCTGTCACTAGGCGATTCTGCACAACACTTCAAAGCCAACTCAAAGATGGACGATACACATTGCACTATTTTGCCACTATGGTGTTGATCACAATTGATGAATAAGTTAGCATCTATAACCTCATGTGATGATTGTGGAAGAGAGTTTTGAACCCAACTTTTTAAGCTCAAATCTCCAACAAAAATATCGTCACTTGGTCTTTTCCTTGTAAAAGTTTCCATCAACATCACACCAAAACTATAAACATCACACCTTGTAGAAACCTGTCCTTCCAAACCATACTCTAGATATAAAACAAAAATCATAATGTCAGAAGATACCATTAAAATAATTAAGTAGTCTATATGTAGAATAAAAAATATTGAACCTGGAGCAATGTAACCGAACGTTGCTAGGGTGTTGGTTAGCACAATGCTCTCCTCGTTGCTCAAAAGTCTTGATATCCCGAAATCACATACATGGCCAATCATCTCATCGTTTAACAACACATTACTGGGCTTCAAGTCACAATGAACAATGGGTACTGTTGAATAACCATGATGAAGATATTCTAATGCACAAGCAACATCAATCATTATATTCAATCTTTGCATCATATCCAAACAATAGTTGTGGGAATACAACCACTTTTCAAGGTTTCCGTTGGACATATATTCTAGTACTAATGCCCGAAAATCTTCATTGGAGCAACTGCTTATAACTTTGGTAAGATTTCTATGACGAATGTTACGTAGTACTTCACACTCGATGTCAAAACTCTTGAAAGCAGCTTCATTTTGCATATTAAACACCTTCACTGCGATAACTTTTCCATCTCTGAGAATCCCTCTATAAACAGAACCAAAACTCCCAGACCCTATTAAATTGCTTTCGTTAAACTGGTCTGTTGCTTTCAAGATTTCGTAATAGGAAATTCTTTCCGACACTATAGACACTTGCTCATCAATTCTACCAGCCTGATCTCTTCTTCTGTATCTTATAAAGATAATGGCCAATGAAATAACAGTGATTAGTGCAATCACTCCCACAAGAATAAATAGAGTGAATTTCAAATAATTCTTTTTCATTGATCTGGGATTGGAAATAGTATTGCAAAGAGGGACATGAAACCTCTGAATTCCACATAATGCTTTATTACCCTTAAAAGACTCCATAGTGAAGTTTCTGAAAGGACCATTGGTAGGAATTTCTCCACTTAAAACATTGAAAGAGACATTAAAAAAGCCAAGGTATTGAAGGTTTTCAATGGACTTTGGGATTGAACCAGAAAGGTTATTATAAGAAAAGTCTATTTTTTCCAAACTAAGCATGCTCCCCATGGATAGAGGAATGGTACATGTGCCAAATATAGTGTAATCAAATTTTTTAAATTCCCAATAGTGGTTGGGATAGACCCTGACAACCAATTCCTTGATAGATTGATTCTGGTTGCTGCCAATAAATTACCCATTTCCGGAGGTAAAATTCCACTCAAGGAATTATTGAACAAGATTAGCTTCAACAAATCTTTGAGGTGCCACAAGCTTGGTGGTATGCTGGAAGTCAACATGTTGGAATCAAGATAAACCAATCCTAAAGAAGAGAGATTTCCTAAACATTCAGGAATTGGACCCGCTAATTGATTTTGTCCTAAATCTAGATTAAACAAGTTGTGTAAATCACACAGACCTTTTGGAATTGGACCTCCCAAATTATTCTCACTTAGAGATAATGATTGAAGCCTATGCAAATGTTTGACAGTATCAGGAATGTTACCAGACAAGTCATTTTCGAGTAGATTAAATATGACCAAGTTGCTTAAATTGCCAATATGAGGAGGAATGCTACCTTTAATGTTGCACCTGTAAGCAAAGAATTGTTCGAGAGAGGAGGATAAATTCCCAATGGAAATTGGAATGACACCATGGAGAGGATTGTCAGCAATAGCTAAATATTTCAAAGATGGGCAATTTGTTAATGAAGTAATGAAGCTCAATTCTGAGGAAGATGATTCCACCCTTAGATGGTTTTGAAACAACAGAACATCTTTGAGGTGTCTTAGGTTTCCCAAAAAGTGAGGTAGAAAACCAGTGAAATCATTAGTAGCTAGTCCGAGTCTCCTAAGTTTCGAACAATTTGAAATGGAGTTGGGTATTACTCCACTCAGGTAATTTATAGAGAGGAGCAGTTCTTCAAGAACGGGTAACCCATAGCACAAATTTGTTGGAAGACTACCCGATAGACCATTCACAACAAGTGAAATACTTCTAAGAGTTGAGATGTTGAAGATCTCGGATGGAATCAAACCATTGAAGTTGTTAGCTTCTAATACTAAATACTCCAGCTGGTAAAGTTGCCCAATTTCTTTAGGTATAACACCTGCCAAAATCAAAAGTAAGCATTGCAAATATAAATAAAGTAGCTACTTGTACTTTCAATCTAGCTACCATTTAGTCATTTACCTGTCAAGTTGTTGTATTGGAGATACAATACTTTTATCTTTGTAAGATTCACAATTTCTTTCGATAGAACGCCTGTAAAGAATGGGAAATAAGCATATGACTCCAATATAAAGAAACTAATTGTATATATCATGCATGAATCTATCATAATTTATTTACTTAGGGGGTGTTTGCAATCTATAGAAGAAGATCAAAATCACCTTTTTTTTTTTAGTCAAAAGCACTTTTGGGGTCTTTGCAACCTCTAAAAAGTGATTAAGTTATTAATTACAGCCTTTATTTTTTTCTGAAAAGAGTCACTACAAGAAGAACAGAAAATCATCAACAAAACTTTTCATCTCTATCATGCAAAGTTTTGTCGCCATCATTGCTATAAGGGCATCGCAGTTAAATAAGTTCTCCCTGAAATTAAAAAAAAAAAAAAAAAAAAAGATCACTGCAAATTTAAATTTTTCGATTTTATTTATATAATAGTTATAAAAACCTTTGTAGTGAAATTCTTAATTTTGATACCAAATCACTTCCATTCTCAAACATAACTTGCAGCCTTTTCTTATTAGTAATTTTTCCACAATAAGCAGTACTTCTCTTAAAAAACATCATCAAGTGCAAACACCCACCTCTTAATTTGTTGTAAGAGAGATCCAAGGTTTTGATCATTGTAAGATTCCAAGTATTTTTTGAGAGGTTTCCACTAATCTTGTTCCTTGTAGCACTAAATATAACTAGTCTATGAAGATTGCCAACCTCTCCTGGTATAACACCTACCAAAAATAATAAAATTTTGAAGTAAAATATAATAAACATTAACGTCAAAGAAAATACTCGCTCCATAAAATAAAAAAAAATAAAAAAAGTCATGTTCGTTCGAAGTACAATTTGATCTGTACGCACCATTTAAATTGTTGTACCCAAGATATAACGCTTGAAGCGAAACTAACTTTCCGATTTCTGCTGGTATCTGCCCACTAAAGGAGTTGTAAGAGAATGATAAAATCTGAAGCTGTGAACATCCAGATATATTCGATGGAATTTGGCCACTAAGCTGATTGTGAGAAAGATGGATCCCTTCAAGAAGAGGAAGATTACTGCACATGTCACTCGGAAAACTGCCACTCAATTCATTTGATGACAAAGCAATAATTTTCAGTGTGGAAATGTTATATATGGCAGACGGTATAGCACCCGAGAGATGGTTGTTTTCAATAACCAGAAACTGCAGGCGACGAAGTTTTCCAAGCTCTTGTGGAATTTTTCCTTGCAGATAATTGTTGGAAACTCCAAGGAATTGTAGATTCGATAAATTAGAGAGGGTTGTTGGGATGAAGCCTGAAAAGCTGTTATTATGTAGAATAAGTACTCGAGTTTGGATATAAGGCCAAACGGGAATTCAATCTCTCCCATAAAGTTGTTAACTTTGAGAGAAATGAACTTCAATCGATGCAGAAGAGACAACTCATGAGGCACAGTACCATTAAAAAGATTGTATGAAAGGTCTAGCGAAACGAGGAAGGAGAGGTTTGCTAGATGTGGTGGAATGGTGCCCGAGAGCCCCATATTTGAAATATTTAGTGCACTCACTCTATGGTGGCGCGAGCTGCAAGTGACGCCAATCCAACTGCAAACCGAGCTTGAACTTGTCCAATTTCTTGCAAGAATGTGACGAGGGTCTAATGCGATGTTTGCTTTCAAGGCAAGAAGGGCAGATTGATCTGTGCCAAGGTTTGTAGTTGTTTCGGCTAGGTATAATATTTGGGTGCATGACACTATTAGGACAATATGGGTAAAAATGTAATAGTAAGTGATCTCCATTTATGGTTGCTAGAGGGCTTAATGCCAAAATAGATTCTTATATGGTGGTGTATGGAAACAATGCTGGTAATATAGATGCTTAACCTCTAAGCATATTTGTGGTTTCAATTATTGAATCAAAAAGGAATTTAAAAAAATAAACCATTAAGTCTTGGTGAGAGTCAAAGAATTATATTTCTTTTTGAAGAAAGTCAAAAAAATTATATTTGCATGGCCATATTGATAATCTTGTTTATTTGTAGCCCGGTGATAAAGGTTTATGCTTTAATTCCTCCAGCCCAGCATAAAGTTGTTTGCATTAAAGAATAAAACATAACCAGAAGAGAAAAGTTAGTCATGAGATATTAAAAGTATGAGATATTAAAAGTACAGTTAGTCAAAAGATTCAAAACCCTTTCTTATATTATTGTTGCAATTTTATTTAAAAATAGCAAAGAAAAACATTACATCAATTCATGTAAAACAGTTATACGAATATAATTTTATGAGACAACTCCATCACCCACAAATTTAATTAATTTTCACAAACCACATACGAACCAAATTAATTTTCACATACTCTATGAATTGTGAATTTATAGATCGATTCATCTTATGAAATTAGATTTATTCAATAATCTCACAAGAGTACTAATCAAATAAGCATCCATTCATTCCATTTGTGTCGTATCTAAATTTTGCAATGTTCAATTAAGGCAATAAGTAGGTGGTTGTATCTTCACTTGTTTTTTGTCATCTTTCTGAAGTTCCCTACGAAAAAATAAATGGTCTATTGAAGCAAAAGTATAGAACAATAGAGATTAGAGAATGTAGCTGAAGATGACATTATTTCTGAAAACCATGTCCACATGCTTGATTAAAAATGACATCCAAAATGATGATCACCTAAGACAATGGTGATACCAAATGGTGGATAGAAATGTGAGCTATGGCCAATAATTTCATCCCGACAGGAGCTTCATTAGCGCAGGCAAGCGATGCTTGCACTTTCAACGCCTATATGACTAATCGGGTAAAGAATTGAATCTAACAATGCCCAGACGCAATTTTGGCTTCAAGAGGTAGCTGATTTGCTTAACAAACCTCTTGCAAAGTCAAATTTCATTAAGATTCAGTTCGTTTGTAGGGATGATTTGTTAGCACTATGCAACGTCTCCATGACTACTCGTATTTGCTCTGACATAGTGGTGTATAAACATCTTTGTGCTGCTTCATCTAGTCCGCACATGGTCTTGGGCCATCCACTATGAGAAAATGATAAATCCCTTGACATGTCTATAGCATTCTGCTTCAGTTTAGGGACGTCAAATACAATTGGCTCACCAACGACTATTCTTATATCCTTGTTACACAAAGGCAAAGGAGGCCTTTTACCAAACATATACTTCTCAGGCATAACCTGCAAAATGGTAAATCATAGGAAAAATAAAATACATTCAGATATCATCTGCAAGTTATACCAAATAGATCTGCGGAAGAATAATATTTTTTTTAAAAAGTACTGTAGCCAAAGCAAGAAACCCCAACAAGTGTATGATTTAACTAAGGATGAATCATGTACCCTCTCTTTAAGCAGGCTTCCAACAAGCAAGAATGTAAGACGAGGTTACAATCTACTACAGAACTTTCACTGAACGAACTAATCAGGCAATTTAAAACAATAACCAAATGAAGATTACAAAACTATATTGCAATTGAACTCTATGCAATGAAGCCCATTTCTGTAAGTATAAATGGCAAAGTTCAACATAGCCAGAAGAGAAAAGTTCCCTTGACAATATTACATTTTCTAGGTCAAAGAAAAATCATGGTGTGACAGCCAATTCCCTCTAACAATTTTGTCAAAATGAGTCAGCTGCATTTGAATAAAGTAGTCTGGTTGTTGAATTTACAGTTGATGATTTAACAGGTAGTAATAGCATATTAAAGATGCCGTCACTGATATGACCCAAAAAATCTACATTGCAAAAGGATTGTGTTAGGCTAAAACACATGTGAGTCAAGAAAGCTGTTAAATTTAAATGACTGGCATCTTCAATCACCATATGTTTTTTCCAGTTCTACCAAAATTGTTCAAGACACATTAGATTAACTTATCTTGTACCTATGTGAGATACTCATTGAATTCAACATTTCCTCCTTCTGGCTGAAAGGGAATAATAAAATCTTAAATCTTACGGTTCAGGAACCGAGTTGTTTAAGAATAGGTGAAAAAATCCCAACTCCTGCCTTGTGAAGCTTTAGCTGTTTCATACACGAGTGCATGTTTCCTAAGCCAAGATCAAATTACACTCGATGAAAATAGGTTACTTAACCATTTTCTTAACAAATAGGAGAAAATGTGACGGCTGTAAGCATTGCTGAATGATGACCCAGTTCAATACATTTCTTCAAGTACAGCAAACAGAATCAGTAGTTTAAAAAATCCCTAAATTCCAAGTGATTGTGTCAAACTCAGACTATGACTAAAACAGTTCTAATTAGTATAGGATGCTCGGGACTTCTGAATTTAGCTAAAAACATTGAGTCGGTCTCCATATCTCATCAAACATGAGAAAGCACAGGCTCACAGATCGTATACATTCCAATGCTAACTCATATGAATTGACAACAGAAGGAAATACCTTTTCAAAACCATGATGAACTATTGGCAGAACTATTGGAGTCACAGGGGCACGAGCAATGAGACTGGCAGTTCCCCACTTTAACCGCCTTATAGGTGCATCTTCTTGACACACTTTCCCTTCTGGAAATGTATGCAACTGTTCATTTGGCATAAAAAGAGATAGATAACACAAACTTCAGAACAATTAAGACTTTTTTCTCTTTATAGAACAGAGCATTATAATAGTAGCACCTGTTTATGATATTGTCAACACAACCACAATCAGCCGATTCTAGACAGTTTGCATAAACCCAATATTCACTAAAAACATTAACAACTGCATCAAAAATTTCCAACTAAGCATCAGAAACTGTGATGCTTGTGAATTATGGTATCTATTCTATGGATGAGAACCACAGGCTGCAGAATCATAAAAAACATTTGGTCATGAAAGATACAACTCTGAGCACATGAAATCAAAATATATTAATATAATTGAGCATTTGTTAGTTAAATTGCAAAACAAGTATTCGACTGATTTAAAACTACAAGGATGATAGCCATAAATGTAGTTTTAAGACTGAAATAACTATTCATCAACACACTAAACAATACATAATGAGAGACAAATATTGATGCCCTTTCCAAGTGGAAAATGCTATAATCACAGCATTTAGATCACGACATGCATTACTAGGTGCAGAACAAATAGGTGCCGCACAAATGAAATACCAACAACCAACAAATCATCCCTCCCCCTCTCTATCCACACACACACACTTATACTTCCTGTGTTTTCACACATGCATACTAAAGAAACATGTGCAAGCAGGAAGCTAGAAAATTTCTTTAAATACTTCAAAAGTATGCCCATATGTAAAGCGTACCCAAGCTCCATCAGTCAAGCGGTCAAGAGCCTCATTCATGTGCTCCTGATAGATCCCGCCACCCCTTGTTATAGGAATACATTTCCCTGAGAATTTTATATTTGATGAATATTTGATGAATGAGTAAAGTTGAGGTAATTGCATCTTCAAAAAAATGGTGCATACATAATCAACAAGTATACATAAGCAAAATTACTCAAAACTCAAATAAGCTAAAAAGAATATATAACAACTAAATATCAAACGCACCTACTCGGAAACAATAAGAATACACTGGATTTTTGAAGCAAATGTCTTCAGCTGCAAGTACCCATCTTCCTAACTCTGCATCAGTTATGGGGAAGCCCTTGAACCCCCACATTACAGGATCATCCAACCTAAAGCACAAAAAACTAAACTTGTCAATCACAATTACAATTGTAATTGCTGAAAACAAGTAAACCAACACACTTTTACAGCTCCATTCCAAAATCAACGCATTCATTACCAACCCCTAAAAGCAAAAATCCAGATCCCCAATTAACTTCCTTCAATTTCCTATTTTTGTCAGAGATCATTGAACATCGATAATGCGGATAGTATAAATCAACGTGAAATTGAAAGTACTGCTTTACTTGAAAGAGCGACTGACGTTGACATGTGGTTGCTGACAGTGAGAAGAGGGACGCCGGGTGGGCGGTGGCGGACTAGGCGGAGAAGGGTTTCGAGGTTGTAGACAGTGGTGGTATTGAGAAGATTGGCCACGGCTTTGGCGAATGCTCCAACCGCCATGAACATCATCTTCCGGGGTATTCCGCCTATGTGATCTCTTCTCGCCGCCCAATCCATGGTCCTCATGCCCTACCTCCCACCACCGCCGCCGCCGCACAGGTGCTCGTCGCCTGTTGACCGTTTTATTGATTTCGTGGGTGAGCTAAAACCACCGGTGCGCGGGTTTTAGCCGCCTGCTTTGCTGGGTCTTAGTCTTACACCACATGCGCGATTAAGAAAAAAGAAGGCGTTCCACTTCCACGTCATTCAAAAATCTTGAATTAGAAACATTAAAATAAGACTCTTAATTTTTGTTTTTGGCTACGTTTACTTGTTGGGATTGTTAGAGATTGATTTGATGGTGTAACTTATCCATATTGGATTACCGAAAATGATGATAAGCCTGCTGGTAATTCTTAACATCGTCATCACTGATATGGTCGAAGTGGATTGAACCAGGTTTTTGCCCTTAAATCGAACTGAAGTCAAAGTCAATATGTGTGAACAATTTAAAAGAAGCGAACTGTTCTGTGATGTTATGTGCGAACTAATGTATGGCGAATTGATTCAGCCTCGATATATATTGACGAACTAATTAATGGTGAAAAGGAGGCGAACATGTTTGAATTCAACTGACCGCCATTTTCGCGGATCAGTTGCTCACTTCCCATATTTTCCGGGTAATCCCAACGGCCAAGTATCACAGGGAGTATACATACTTATGATTCATTTTCTTTTATTTTTTTACGCACAATCATATTACAAGCACATACATATACACTGTTCTGATAAAATTGCTTAGCAACCCTACTGACTTGAGCGTCGGAGTCCCATCGCCGGGAACCCCTCCCGGTGTTTGTTTTGCAGGTATTCGAGTCAGAGGTTCGAGTTTTCGTCTGGAAAAGAAGTGTTGGATCGGAGCAACATCAATTGGCGCTGTCTGTGGGAAACTTTTCTGAGCTTTTAAGACTTTGAGATAACAAACATGGTGAATACTCGAGGATCAAAGAGAAGAGTGGAGATATGTGGGGTCATCAAGAGAACACGATGATGGAGGAGATAGCCGGAGTTTTGTCCCGGTTAATCCTCCCCGCACCATCACTTTAACACCGGAAGAACTTTCCGATTTGATATCGGCAGCGGTTCAGAAGGCTTTGGGTAAACAGAGGGTGGAGTCACAACGGGATGATGTTGGAGTTAATATCGAGAAGGAACAAAAAGACGATAAGTCACAGACAGATGAGAGAGAGAGTCAATTTGATCACCCTAAAGGCCAAAAACGAGAGCATGACGAGCTGTCGGAGAAGGTGGACGAGCTGAAGAAGAAATTGTGAGAGGTCCAACGAAATATTCAATGGGTTCCGAAAAGTTCACGAGGAAATCCCTTTTCTGATGGGGTAATGTAGGATGAACTACCGACTTCCTTTCGGCCGGTGAATTTTGAGTATAATGGCACTACTGATCCGTGGGACCATTTGTGCTGATTTGAAAATACTGCCCTATTACATCGATATTCGAATGGTATTAAATGCAGGGTGTTCGCTACTACCCTCACCAGGGCTGCTCAGACATGGTTCAGTCAATTTAGTGACGGAACAATTTATGACTTTGATCAACTATCAGATTTGTCCTTACATCAGTTCGCTAGTGCTAGAAGACAAAGACGATCTACTCAAACTTTGTTTGGGGTTAAACAAAAGGTGGAGGAGACACTAAGAGAGCATGTCAAAAAGTTTATGGCTGCAACTCTGAAAGCTCCTGAGGCTTCGGACGATTTGGTAGTCAATGTCTTCATACAGGGCTTGAGAGAGGGTGACCTTCATACCTCCTTGGTTAAGAAGACACCTAGGAATTTTGATGATTTATTACAGAGAGCTACCAAATACATCAATTTGGAAGAAGCAGTTCAGATTAAGAAAGGTGAGGGCTCTAGCTGGGCGAACAGGTCACATGAGCAAGACCTCGCGAAGAAGAACGAAATAGGAGAATCTCAAGCGAAGTTCGTGCCCCCACTATTGTGAGATACAATGGTGGGTCGGAGATATGATCAATATACACCATTGACAATCCCTCCTGGACAAGTGTTGATAGAAATCTGGAATTTGCCACAATTGAGATGGCCGGCAACCTAGAGCCCAAATCCCAAGAAGCCGCCTACCTTTGGGAATGGTAAGCTATGTCGTTTTCACAATGAATATGGGCATGACACTGATGAATGCTTGCATTTAAGAGACGAACTGGAGAGATTGGTTAGAGAGAACAGATTGACCCTATATGTTCGTCAACACCGGCAAACACACAGAGAACAGCGGGATGTCTGAGAAGAACCAAGAAGAGAGAAGAGACAAGAACGACCTGAATTACCTCCACCTCCGCTACTCCCACCACGAAACAGGCCTGAAAGGGATGAAAGACCCACCATACATATGATCATAGGAAGTCCAACAAATCGAGATTCGAACAGAGCTCGTAAAGCAAGACTGAACTCAGTTCGACAGAAAGGGGGTAAGGTCCAAACGATTTTTGATGAAGTAGTGGTGGAGTTCGGAGCTCGTGACAGAGTAGTAATTCAGAGTCCTCAGTCCGATGCTATGGTAATTGCAGCCGAGATAAAAGGTTTTAATGTCGAGAGGGTATTTGTGGATACAGGTAGTTCGGTGGATATCATGTTCATGGACTGTTTTAGGAAGATGAGATCATCGGTTGAGGTAAAATCTGTTGAAACTTCTCTTTACAGTTTTGCAGGAGAAGCTGTGACAGTGTTTGGCAAAGTACAATTACCTACGATTTTAGGAGAGTGAGAATGGAGACAAAACAAAACAATAACTTTCTTGCTGGTGGATGCACTTTCACAATACAATGTGATCTTAGGTCGCCCATCATTGAGTACTTATGCGGCAGTCATCTCACCTGCACATTTGATGATGAAGTTCTCTATGGAAAATGAGGAAGGACGAACAGTAGGAGTAGGAGTAGTTCATGGCGATCAACAGATAGCTCGGCGTTGTTATGTTACCGCAGTTCATCATTTAGAGTCCCGAAAGCGCAATACTGAACGAAGAGATGAAGTTGATCATGAAAGGGATCATAGTCGGAAGAAAGGGCGAGAGGCGAACACCGCTGAGTTCGAAGAAGGGGAGCTGATGAGTATTGAGTTAATTCTAGAGTAACCTGGGCACACAGTTCGTCTCGGTAGTCACTTATCCGAACAAACCCGAAGGGAGATAACAGAGGTCCTGAAGGAAAATATGGACCTGTTTGCATGGAAACTAGAAGATATAAGGGGTATAAATCCAGATATAGCAGTTCACAAATTAAATATTAAGCCCGAAGCTCGACCGGTTAAACAGAAGTTGAGACATTTTGGAGATCAACAGAATGAGATCATAGAGAGGGAAGTTGAAAAGTTGTTGGAGATAGGGCACATTGAGAAGATTCAATACCCTCGATGGTTAGCTAATGTAGTCCTGGTGCCTAAACCTGGAAATAAATGACGTATATGTATTGATTTCCGGAATCTGAACAAAGCTTATCCCAAAGATTATTACCCACTTTCCCGAATTGATAAGCTGATGGATGCTGTACAAGGATATCATCAGATTTTATTGCATTCGGAAGATAAACCCAATGTTGCTTTTATCACCTCATCTGGAACATACTGTTATACGGTGATGCCGTTTGATTTAAAGAATACAGGAGCTACTTATCAAAGGATGGTGGACAAGATGTTCAAGCATCAATTAGGTCGGAATATGGAGGCCTATGTAGATGATATGTTGGTAAAGAGTATTCAAGCGAACACTCATGCAGTTGATTTAAGGGAAACCATGACAACCATTCGAAGGTACGAGATACGCTTGAATCCATCCAAGTGTTCATTCGGAGTAAAAGCAGGGAAGTTTTTGGGGTATATGGTTACAGAGAGATGAATAGAAGTCAATCCCAGCAAAATTCGAGCTATACAAGATATGTCCCCGCCTCGAACTATAAAAGAGGTACAAGTTCTAACTAGTCGAGTTGTTGCTCTAAGTAGGTTTATATCAAGATTGGCGGATAGAGGTTTACCTTTCTTCAGGGTCCTGAGAAAAAGTAGCCAGTTCGGCTGGGACGAGCAATGTCAGAAGGCATTTGAGGACTTGAAAGTATTCCCCTCTTCGCTTCCTCTACTGAAGCAACCGATTCAAGGAAGTCCACTAGTGGTGTACTTAGCGATTGGTGAAGAATCGGTCAGTTTGGTTCTTGTGAGAAGACAGGGATCAGTTCCCTATGTATTTTGTCAGCAAAGTTCTTCAAGGAGCAAAAACACGTTATACTGAAATTGAAAAGGTGGCCTATGCATTAGTTACCACGGCTAGGAGGTTGCGGCCATATTTCTTGGGGTATATAATTACGGTACGAATTGACCATCCGCTAAGTGTTGTTCTGGGAAAACCTGATGCATCGGGACGGTTAGTCAAATGGGCTGTCGAATTGGATCAATTTGATATCAGGTACGAACCTCGAACAACGGTTAAGGGTCAAGCCCTGACGGACTTTATCCAAGAGACGACCAGAGTACAGGGAAAGAAAGAATGGGAACTGTTCGTAGATGGGTCTGCATCTCGCCAAGGATCCGGAGCTGGGATATTGTTGATCAGCCAAGAAAAAGGCGAGTTACAGTTCACTATAAAATTCTTGTTTAAAGCATCTAACAATGAAGTAGAATACGAAGCTTTTTTGCAAGGTTTAAAGATAGCTAAACAGGTGGGAGCTCGTCATTTAATAGTCAAATCGGATTCACAGTTGGTAACCCAACAGCTTCAAAACCAATGTGAAGTCAAGAAAGATCGAATGATTTTTTATGTGGAAAAATCAGGGATATGGAGAGCAAGTTTGAAAAGCTTCAGATCAAACAGATTCCTAGAAGTGAAAATCAAAAGACGGATTTCCTTTCAAAGATAAGCAATTCGTTATGAAACTATTCACAAAAAAGTATAACAGTGATGGGAGTGGGAAGAGAAAATGAAGTGATGAGCATTGGTAAGGCAGAGTCCGACTGGAGAACTCCCCTATTGCATATTTTGGAAGGCAAAAAAGAAGAGACCGCAAAAGAGTTGAAAAGGCTAGGAAGACAAGTTCGATTCTATTACATCTTTAATGGATTTTTGTATAGAAAAACCTTTCTGCCAACAGATGCAAGATGTTTATCTCAGTAGGAAGGGATTAAGATTCTAAGAGAAGCTCATGAGGGAGGATGGGCCGAACACGCAGGGGCAAGAGCTTTAGCTCGGAAGGTAGTGCGAGCCGGTTTTTATTGGCCCACAATGAAGAATGACGCTGAGGAAATAGTTAGAAAATGTGAATCTTGCCAGAAACATAGGTGGCGGATTCACACACCAGCTACTGATATGCTAACTGTCTGTTCGTCTTGCCCTTTTGCCAGATGGGGGATTGACATTGTTGGTCCATTTGTTAAAACAAGAGGAAGTAAACAGTTCTTGGTAGTAGCAGTGGACTATTTCACTAAATGGGTCGAAGCCGAACCTTTAACTAAGATTACTGAAGCTGATATGATCCATTTTGTCTGGAAGAATATTTGTTGTAGGTTCGGCTTACCAAGGATCTTAGTGTCAGATAATGGAGCTCAATTTCGGGGAAAGAAGATTACCGAATGGTGCAAAAAGATGAAAATTGTACAAGTATTCACAGCTGTCGCTCACCCCCAAGCAAATGGTCAGGTTGAAGTGGTGAATATGATTATATTGGATGAACTTAAAAAGCGGTTTGAGTCTGAAAAATCTAACTGGGTAGAGGAACTGTCATCATTGTTGTGGGCTTATCGAACCACATCTAGGTCAACAACAGGGGAAAGCCCTTTTAGTCTAACGTTTGGAATGGAGGCAGTAGTACCAGCAGAAATCCAAGGAAAAGCTTTGAGAATTACCAGTTTTGAGCCTCAAGAGAATGAAGAGCTGGTTAAAATCGACCTGATGTTTTTAGACGAACTGAGGAATGAAGCTAGAGTTCGTCACGATCTCTACAAGAGGCGTATTCAAGCAGTGTTCCACAAGAAAGTTCGGAAGAGGGAATTCCAAGTATGAGATATGGTGTTAAAGCAGTCAGATGCCTTGGTTGAAATTGGGAAGTTGGATGCTACTTGGGAAGGACCATATGTTGTTTCAAAAATTCTTCCGAGAGGGTCTTACGAGCTGATAGATAAAGATGGAAAGTTGTTGCCATGGCATGTGAGCAAGGACTAAAATATCATCGATATTCGCCGATATATCGCCGATATATCGGAAAAATCAAGGTATCGATACGAAATTCTAGTGTTATCAAAATTCGTTGGAATATCGGCGATATATCGACGATATATCGGCGATATTTGAATATCGGGAAGACTGTGTACAAATTTGTCATTTTATCTCGATATATCGACAATTTATCGGCGATATATCGGTCAGTTTCTCATTTTCTGTACTTTTTTTTTAAATTTTACATATTTTACATATTATTTGGTTGTTATATAAATGTTTAAATAGTAGCTTGTTTCCTTGGGAATTCAAGTTTTGGGAATTTGGGGTTCGAATCTCAACCATTGCATTTATTTAATTTTTATCCTACATTTCATTTTAGTTGTCTTGATAAAATTTTAATCCTACATTTCATTTTAGTTGTATTGATAAAATTTTAATAGTCAATTCTTTATTTTTTGGTCCATATTATAAGTTCCAAACCATTATTATCCTACATTTCATTTTAGTTGTCTTGATAAAATTTTAATAGCCAATTCTTTATTTTTTGGTCCATATTATAAGTTCCAAACCATTATTCTTTATTTAGTTGATTAATTATTCTTATAATTTATTATGATAAATAATTTTTTTTCCATATCTTTAAAATTGAAGATGAATTCATTTAATTTTTTTAAAGTAATTAAATACTAGTTCTTGTTGTAATTTTTTTGAAGATTTTTTTTAAAAGTAATTCTTTAAAGTAATTCATTTAATTTTTTTTAAATTTTTTTAGATTATTTATTTAGTTTATCTCTAAATTTGTTGTAAACATATCTTTTTATTTGAAATTTAAGTTCAATATATGTATTAATGTTACTTATAATATAATATAAAGTACTAGATATTTTTTTCAATTTTTTTGCGTAAAAACCGATATATCCACCGATATCGATATATCCGTAAAATCAAGGTACCGATATATCCATCGATACCGATATTTTAGTCCTTGCATGTGAGTCATCTGAAGAAATTCTATGCTTGAAGCGCTACACTTTTGTATGTTGCTTACTATTTTTTTCAATTTCCTTTACCTTAATAAAATGAGAAATATTCACTCTCCGTGGATGTAGGCTAATTTGGCCGAACCACGTTAAAAATTGTTGTGTCTTTTCTTTTCTGTTTGATTTCATATGATTGTTGTTATACTTGATGATTAAATGAACTAAAACATTCCCTCAGAATGTCCTGATTAAGCGAACTGAAACATTCCCTCGGAATATTCGAATAAGTGAACTACAGTTGAACTCGCTTTCTTAAGGAGACTTAATTGGATATAGTTTTGTGGACCATGAAGGCAAAAGAACAGATCGATTACTAACTATTTGCGATAATTGTTAGATTGAAGACTGATAATATTCAAAATTCTAGAAGAATAGTTACAAAAAAAAAAGATATGCAAAGTGTTTTCAAACAAAAGATACAATAACATTTCACTAAGTACAAGTAGGTGGTTCCTCGGAGGGAGCTGGGAGAGACAAAGGATTAGCAGAAGAGATCGGCGACACAGGGTCGAACATTTCCTTAGGCAGATCCGCAACCAAACTTAAGGTTGTTACTCCGAACTGAGGGTTCGAGCTGGTACTTGGATGTCTGGGAAGGACTTCTGAGATAGCATGCTCCAAATATTCTGCCCACCATTCGGCATCAACAGCTTCGCTCGGATCCCTTTGCCAGCCGGGAGGAGTAAGGTCGGATCCCCTTTGCCTAGTGAGGAGAGTTGGAACTGAAATTTGGATTCCAGTAATACTTAGCCGGTCTCCTATTGATATTGTCGCACAGCTTCCGTCACCTCCTCCTGGCATAGCCGAACTCCTTCTCGAAAGTATGCTTCGGCCATAGGAGCAGCTTTGGAAATGAAGATAACTGAGTTCTAGAGTCGACCAAAAATCCTCTCACGATAAGCCTCAACTATCATCTCCATCTCCTGACTTTGAGCGAACTGATGAAAACCTTCATTGACCCCAGCTCGGAAGCCTTCCATCCGCATGTCCTCACCAAACTGAGTCTGCATACTTCTTTCCCACTCCAACTCCTCCCGCAGCCTCCGGTTCTCCACCTCCACCACAAGAAGAGCTTCATGTTTTTCCATGGCGAACTTTTCCTTCCCCAACAACAGCTCTTCTTTCTTGGATACCTCTGATCGAGCCATAGCTAGCTCGACATCACGCTGCTCTAGCTGTGCAGATAAATTATCGGCTTTGCCAGCATGAATCGTCAGATCGCTCTCTAGAGTTTTCTTCTCATCCATCACCTCCTTCAACTGGTGATATTGTTTTTACAGTTGAGCTCGCCGGCGAAGGGCCTTTTTAGCAAATCCTTCAAAAAATTTCCTCACATTTGCCAAGCGAGTGAGGTTCATCCTTAGTTCTTTCTCCTCAGCATCCTCTTCGCCTTCCACTGTTTTTTCACTCCGAACCACCACCTCTCCCAGCATCTCCGAACTAACCCGGGGCTTCTCAGCAGTCTTCTGTTTTTTGCCCGTGGTTTTCTGCAAGCTAGAAGACCCTCTTTTCTTCCTCTGGAAGGAGGTAGTAGCTTCCACTGCTTTCCCTGCGATCTCCTCAGTCAGATCGGTAGGGTTAGATACACAAGTAGTGGGCAGAGGTGAACTGGATGGGACTTCAGTGGTGATTCACCATAATGTGAAGAGTACAATTTTTGTGAGATGATGCAATTCTATGAAATAAATTTTAAGAGTACGGCTACTAATACCCCATTTTTCTTATTAATACACCCGGCCTCTACTATATACATCCCTTTTAATATATTTGTACATTTTTTTACTTAGTACACCCCCATAAACTATCTATTATATCCTGATGTATTAAAATTTCAAATTTTTTTGTATCAATTCCATTATGAATGAAGTCTCTGGTCCGTTTTACATTGTTCCCCCATCGTCTTTGCTTTGTTGTGTGCTTCCAGCCATCCATCCTTTTTCCACTTAGTTTTTTTTGTGTCGACTATAAGTGCACGAATTGTGTTGCTGCATGTAGAAGAGTTGCACATGTTTTTTTCTTTTAGTTACAATTGGGGGTGCGAGGACTGTTTTTTTTAAAGTTGTAATTAGGGGTGGAGGAACTCAAATCTGAGACCTTGTTTAATGTGAGTGATGTACCTGCTACTAGATTAAGCCTATGGATAAGAAAGTTGTAAATGTTATATCTAAAAACCACGGCAAATGTCTTTCTTCAAAATCTGTTGTTGCTAGTTTTATTAAATACGATTAAAATAGAGAGGACAAATCCATTTATCTTCTATTGTGGTATTAGGTTTTGAAAATTTATGGAAGGAAAATGAGAATTAGATTAACTTTAGTAACCTTTTTATAATTTTTTATTTATTGAAAATTGCATTTTGATCCCTCTTATTTTTAAAATGATCTAGGAGTTAAAAAGCTTATATAAATTTTCATATTTATATATAAGGTTATTTTAGTAAATTTACGAGAAGTTATTTTTGTCTACAATTTCTGACGGATGTATTACTAAAAATTGAGGGATTTATTATTCTCATTCACTTTTTAAATGGGAATGAGACGAGTATTGGTAATATAATATTTATAGGATTAGAATATGGTTGGATATATTAATAAAAATTGAGGGTTTTATTATTCTCATCCAATTTTTAAATGAGAATGAGATGAGTATTGGTAATATAATATTTATAGGATTAGAGCATGGTTACCGATAAATGGGAGGATACCCTACCAAACTACCGTTGTCATCCCTAATTCTTAGTATTCTACAATAGTTTACTATACTTTGTTGTTGAAAATTTCTTTTTACTTAGCTTTGTGCCCTAGCAAGCCATTTTTGCCGATGTATAATTTATGTAAGGGTGATACTATACATATCCCCATACACTACCGAATACATTTAAATTTTCAAAAAATAAAAAAAATATACATTCATTTTTATTGTTTGACAAAAAAAATTGTGGAATTGATTCATGTATTCGGGTCGACCCGATTCATCACGTGCACCCACACACCTTTGCATGTAGTTCCCCATCCGAATGGTTGCACCCAAACTCACTCAAACTCGCTCCCATGTGTTGTATCTTTATTTTTTTGTGAAGTTAAAGTATTACATAAATGTATGATATTTGTACATAAATGTAAGACTAATATAACATAAATATATAAGAAATATAATATAAAGATTGGGGGAAAAAAAACGAGTGCGAAAAACAAAAGAGAGGGGGCTAGGCCAAGTCGGATTCAGGCCGACCCGCCAGGTGCACAAGAGACTTTTTTTTTTTAGTATTTTTTTAGTGTTACATCCTTTATATAATCCAATCAGTCCTATTACCTTACCCATCATGGACACACTAGTATATGTCCACCATTGATATTTCAGATATTCAGTATATTTATTAATTTTACTTTAGGAAAAATTTAGATTTCATACTCGAAACTAGGCTATATTTCAGATCGGGTACCCCAATGTCATCCCTCATCATAAGTAGTCCCCCAGTTATTGAAATTAATCAAAAAAACATCATCGCCGTCAAAGTTCCGTCCGTTTGGACGGAAGTTAACTACCTTGAATGGGTTTGGTGCGAAAATTTCATCCAAACCCTAATTTTTTCCCCAAATCGCCCAAGCTAAGAACAGAAACCCTAATTTCCCCCAAATTCGCCCAAGCCAAGAACACACCCCTCTTCTCCAACCAAAAACCCTAATTTCTCTTCTAAAAATCACGAGCGCTCTTGTAAGTGTGGGCATCTATAGCAAGAAGGAGTGAATCATGATTGATTTTCTCTTTTGTTGTTAGCAAAATGCGAATGTACTGTTACTGATCTTGAAAAAAAAATCCGATTTTTTGAGCTCCATTGATTCCTAAAATGTATTGGTTTTACTTCTACTGAAATGTATGGCTCCATTGAAGAACACCAGCTTGAATTTGAGGATGAAACACTGTTTTGGGATATTCTAAACACGTAATCAAACTTCAATAGCAGAATTTAAGAAAAAATAACCAGAATCGATTGATATTTGGCCAGAAATTGAAGTTGCGCTTGTCGGTCTTGATGTTTGGTGGAAAAATTAGGGTTCTTGTGTTAATTTTCGCTCCTAACACTTCAGGTTAGGTAACTTCCGTCCAAATGGATGGAATTTTAATGGTAGGGATGAAATTTGATGTGTTTTCAATAACTGGGGGACTACTTATGATGAGGGATGACATTGGGATACCCGATCTGAAATATAGCCTAGTTTCGGGTATGAAATCTGAATTTTTCCCTTTTACTTTTTATATAATTAGGAAAAAAAATCATTACGTGTTGGTGATTGATGTTGCTCCGATCCAACACTTCTTTTCTAGACGAAAACTCAAAACCTCTGACTTGAATACCTGCAAAACAAACACTGGGAGGGGTTCCCGACGATTGGACTCCGACGCTCAAGTCAGTAGGGTTGCTAAGCAATTTTATCAGAATAGTGTATATGTATGTGCTTGTAATATGATTGTGCGTAAAAAAATAAAAGAAAACGTATCATAAGTATATATACTCCCTGTGATACGTGGCCGTTGGGATTACCCGAAAAATATGGGAAGTGGACAATTGATCCGCGAAAATGGCGGTCAGTTGAATTCAAACCTATTCGTCTCTTTTTCACCACTAATTAGTTCGTCAATATATATCGAGGATGAATCAGTTCGTCATACATTAGTTCGCACATAACATCACAGAACAATTCGCTTCTTTTAAATTGTTCGCACATATTGACTTTGACTTCAGTTCGGTTTAAGGACAAAAACCCAGTTCACTCCAATTCGACCATATCAAGTACTCCCTCCCTTCGTAGTGTATGTTCACACACACTAGTGAAGTTCGCTAAATGTGCTTGCCGAACACCTAATGCTCTTTTTCGAGGCGAAACATCCCTTCAACCGCCCCTGTCCCATCTACGCGACACGTGACAAGGTGCATTTCCCGCTCAGCGCCTTTTTGTCTTCCACCATTTGATTTCATCGCATCTGACGATTGACAAATCGCGACCTTTCACCTTTTCCCCCCAAAAATCGAGATATCCAACCTCTATATATACATCCTCCATTAGAGCTTAAAACTTTCTTACGAAAAATCACTATAGATTCTCATCAACAAAGGATCGTCTTCTCCAATTTCTAGATTTCCTCAGTCGACCTAGGTACCAATCTCTTCTCTTTTAACCTTATATTTCAATGGCATCTTCCAAACCCTTAATTCATCTCCGAGACGAGAGTGAGTCTGAAGAGGGTTTTGACTGGTTTCCTTTGCACATAGCTCCCAGATCTTCTTCTTCCTCCCAACGAAAAACTTCTAATCTCCCTAAAAAATCTAGGCGAAAAATCGTAGATAATGTGTTTTCCTCCACCAGGGCCACCCAGAACCATACCTTACTTCTTAATTCGCTCATGGTGGGGGGGTTATTCTGTTGTAATTCCAGGTCTAGAAGATCAACCACACCAGGCTCCATTTGGTCATCAAACGTGGTTCTTAAAACACGTAACCCTAGGATTAGTTCCGTCTATTCACCCATTTTTCTTGGAGATTGGTTTCGCCTTCGGTATATGCCGAAACCAACTCCATCCAAACTCTATTAGTTATATAGTTTCTTTTTACATGATATGTAAATGGATGTGAGTCGAGCCCACATCCGAGTGATTCCGCTCTTGTTTTGTTCTAAAAAATACTCACCCCTTCCGCTTTTATCTAAGCCCTCGTGGTGGTGCGAGGCGAGCTATTTTTTTGTCTTCCGGGGATGATAAGGTCAGTTTTTGGGAGAAATATTATTTTTTTATTCGTAAACAGACGAACCGACCTTTTTGTTCGCCTCCCTAGGCTCAATCTTCTGTTCACTCAGATCCTCCTCCCCCAACCGATTTCCAAATCAGTAGTCTTCTGAACAAAATATTTGGCAAGGGGTGGTTTGATATAGTGAGGCTGAGCTCCTGTGAATCCTTGCTGTCGTTCTGGGGGTTCCATTCGAACAGCCAAGTTTCCTCCAGATTCAACTTAGGTTATTTTTAGTTCTCGTTTTTTCCCATTTTACTTTGAATCTATTCTATTGAACAGTAACTTAAACTCAAATTATTCATTTTCTTGTAGATAGCACCATGAATCAATTCTTCAGCTTCATTGATGAGGTTTCAGATGAGGAGAGGACTCCTTATTCGCCCTCTCAGCACGGAGTGGACACGGACCTAGCTGTAACTTTCAGGAAGACAGAAGAGTCTCGTCTTGCTGAGTTGGCCAGCAAGACACCTGGCTCAGCAGTAAATATAATCCAAGAAGAATAGGGCGCTCTTCCCTTCCCTGAGAGTTCGGAGCTCGTCTTGTCCGTTTCTTGTGCCTTTTCTGGAACTCAATTGAATAATTATTTTTAACATATCGCTGGAACTCATGTTTTGGGAGAAGTGGTCATTTGAAGAGACCTTATGAAGATAGAAAAATTCATGATTTGAGTTGAAATTTGTGGAGGAGCTTCAAATATCTGTTTGAGTAGTCACTTTTATCAAAAATTTTCCTACCCTGTCCAAAGAGCTTCATTGCATCCAAATAAAGTCTTTTTTGATTCTTAATATTCACATGTACAAACGTGGTGGAGAAGTGAGACGATTTGCAAGCTTATGGTAGGTTTTACTTGATTTATCAATTTGAGCTTATACACGTCCTATTTTTAAACACTTTTGAGCGTGAGTGATACACTGTTACCTTGTGAGGTTCATTACTCCTTGAAAGTACATGGTTATGAATTGTTTGAAGTATTTATTAGAAGTTTGGATGAATTTTTGATATCAATTAGGTGTATATGATCTATAGTTTGATTTACTTAAATTCATGGTTTGTGTTTCTTCTAAGTGCTTGCTTAGTTATCTTTAGGAGTGTCAGTTGAGTGGTTGATGTTACACGAGGACGAGCAACTGTTCAAATTTGGGGGAGTTGATAAGTGTCGTTTTTCACGTATTTTGCGTATGTTTATGTATTTATTTGAATATATTTAGATACATTTTTATGGTGATTTATGATATTATATTGTATAAGTTGTATTTGACGGGTTTGTGCTTAATTTCATAATTTTAATGAGAAAAGTGCAAGTTTCAAGTGTAATTGATGACCAAGGAAGGCAGAATAGAAATACGAGATCATGTGGAAGAGTTGGTGGCGTATGGTCTGGTCGTGCCATGCAGTACGACCGTGCGCCAGTATGCAATGAGTGTTCGATGATGAGGCACGATTGTGCCCCACAGCACAGTCAGCTCCGTGAAAACGCCAGTGACCTCTTGGCAGGGCACGGTCGACCGTGCCGTGTAGCACGACCATGCCCGGGTGAACAGGAATACGTAGAGTTTTAGTTTTCTTGGAGTGTTTTCATCTCTTACTTCACTTGGAAGATTCTCAACACAATATAAATACTCAAAATGGAGAGAAGTAAAGAAGAAGGGGAGAAATTAAGAGAGAAGAGAGATTCATAGAGAAAAACACGATAGTTTGAGAAACATCGAAAGGATTTGAAGAAGAATTCAAGAGATCGAGGGATCGCGAGATCATCGTCTGATAGAGTTTTTAATATTTTCTTCCTTTGTTGAATCTTAGTAGATATGATATTTTCAATCTTTTCTATGAGTTTGTTTATCATCATATCTAGCTAATTTTCTAGGGTTTCAAGGGCTTGTTAGTAATTTGATTCGAATCGAGATGGATCTTTAATTTCAATTCAAAGTTCATGATCGTTTATCCTATTTGTGTGTTTATGAGTTGATTGTTTGTTTGGTTATATGGCCAGTAACTGAGCATGTTTTAGTAATTAGATCAAAATTCGGGAGATGAGATTTAATTATGGAAAAATAAACACATGACACATAAAAAGACTTAGATCGGGAGATTAAGGAATTTATGTGATGGAAAATCAATCCTAGGTACTTTTGGGAGTTGTTATGTTTCGATCAGATTGAGTAGGGATACCTCTGATGGCATAATAATCAACCGGTTAACTGACTCGAGAGAACTGTTAATTCCACATATGTGATTGCTCACATAGGATGATTAATTAATGAACTTGAATTGGTTAAAGTGATGTTTTGATGAGAATTAGATGAAAGCATGTCCTAGAACCTATCTTAGATATCTATGATTCTTGAGTGAATTTATCTACATAGTTACTTTTCTATTGAATTAATTTGCAATCGGTGTGATTTGATTTTCCTAGATAACGCTGAAAACTGAATTTGAGTAGTTAGTTAATTCCTAGATAGTCAGTCTCTATGGGATCGACATTGCTCACCACTTCTACATCCTACATCGTACACTTGCGGGAGTAGCTAGAAGAAAATAATGAACAAGCACGAATGTTTAATAATTTTAATAGAATAACACTACATATTTTTTTAAAATAATAAATAAAAATTAATCATATTCCTTTACAAATGCAACATATATTTAAAAAATTAAATAATATATTAATAATACATTATTATATTTAATGCTAAATTAAGCAATACGCATTGCTCACAACAATAAATATATTTTTCTTATATAAATAGTTTTAATTTTTTTCTAATTTTAATCAATTTAATTTAATTTTGTTTAAAAACCCATGTATTACACAGACCCCACACTAGTATTGTTACAAAAGTTTGAACAAGATTTACAAAAGGTCAATTATTATTTAGGTTCAAATATATATTGCTTTTCCACTATTTTTTCCCCTTGGTTGTGTATATAGTATTTATTAAACATAAGACAACACGTGCAGTTTAAATCTTTCGGATTACAGATACTAAAGTAAATTTCAATTATGGTCTTGTGTATATAATGTTCTTTCCATTTTTTGATATTCAAGTATATGTTTTTTTTTTTTTTAATTTTGATCATGTGCATTTCAAATTTTTGTACTTTTAGTCAAGTTTTTAAATTTTGGTTGGGTATGTTTCAATTTTTTCCAATTTCAATCCAATTTTGGTCGGAATTTTCAAAATCGCCGATGTCATGTGAGATTTTTCCGGGGGCCATTTGATCAAAATTGGATTGAAATTGGAAAGAAAAATTGAAACATACAAGACCAAAATTTGAAAACTTGATTGAAATTGAAACATAGAAGATCAAAATTGAAAAACATATATTTGGTCAAAAATAGAAAATGTTTTGCATAGAAGCATAAAATTTAACCCTAAAGATGTACATTCACATAACCTGATTTCACGCTCATTTTTTGATTATTGGTTGCAAATTATACTGTAAATTATTTATTAAGTTCTTAATCAAAATTCGATTGTGTGTTTACAAATTATGTCATTGAATAGAATTTTTTTTTTTCCTTTTATTAAATGGCTAGTGTGAATTTTAAAATGACCGAGTGGTGTTAAACGCATATCATACAATACTTTATATTAAATATTATAAATTTATTATTGGAGAATACAAACTAAATCTGAATCAAATTGAAACCTAGGGAGCAATATATCATAAACTTAAGGTCAATTACAATTTTGATCCTGTAACATAGTTATTGTTCAAATTTTTAAGATCAATTTAGGAATGATATTCGACTTTTGCCTATATGAAAACCGGAATTATTGATGCATCCCCATAGACAAAAATTTTATTTCGAGCAAAATCAGACCAAATTTTGAAAAAGGTGATAGTTATAAAATGGAAATTGAAATACATAAAATTGATGGTAAAAAAGTGGATATGATCAAGGTTGAAGGACCAAATTGAAAATTTATTCAGGATGATGAGACATATACGTGTAACATGGTTTAATTATGATTATAAACTTTGTATTTAAATGTTTTCAGGCAAGATTTGAGCTTGAAGTTCCTCAATCACGTTTTTCTTAACTTGGAAAGACTTTGCCAAAACATCTGGCTTGATTCGTGGATTTGAATTAAACACTGCATTTGCAATTGCGAGAAATCCTGGATTTTGACTGCTTTGACCCGCGAAGACAACAACATTGGTCTTTCCGATATTATACTGGAAGTGAATGAGGCCTTGGGGAACACAAACACATCTCCTGTATACAATGTTTTAGTGAAAAACTTGTAAGATTGGATGGGCAATCCAAGGTTGGATGTCACGAATCCAACGTAGAGAATGCCTTTAACCACTACGAGAATCTCAGTTGCACGAGGGTGCATGTGTGGGGGATTAATGCCTTGTGGTGATATTCAAGTACATAACACAAAGACAAAGAATGTAGAGTGACACTCCTGTGCACAAGGTGCACAAATCCAAATCTGTGCACAACAATACTGTTATATTATATGAGTAATACTGTTAAAACTAAATATAATATAACAGTATCACTCATATAATATAATAATACTACTTTATATAATATAATAGTATTGTTGTGCACAGATTTGGATCCGTGCACCTTGTGCACAAAAGTTTTTGCCAAGAATGTATATACGATTCATGAAATGGTGACAGTTTATTTCTTAGTTGATTAGTTACCAGATGCCATGTAGTTATTGACGGCAACGCAGAAATCTTGTAGTTGGTTGGGATCGGTGGCCTGTGAGAACGTTGTTAAATGCTAAATATAAATGGCAATCAACTTTTGAAGAGCAGTCTTCATTTTTCAGCTAATATTTAGTTTGTAATAAAAGTGTGTTTGGTGATGAATTTGGCTAGTATTGATGCCTATTTATAGAGATAGAACACGTGAAGGTGATATCATGATTTCAAATTTTCATGTTGGCAATAAGGACAATAATTAATGAAATTTCGTGGATTTAAGCTAATTTCAACTTGAAGCTTTAAGTGGGCCCAAATTGCACCTACAATACAATTTCGAGCTTTTGAAACTAATTTGTTGATGGGATTGAATTCCTAGCCGTAAATTCACCAACTCGTTGGTGTTTGAATAAATACATATTTGAAATCTATCACTTTCATTTTAAACAAATTTTTGAATAATATGGGTGGATTCCAACTACAGTGTATTTGAAATCCATTTCAAATTTTGGATTTCAAATCATTATATCCAAATGATATCTAAGATTATTTGTATAAAGTACTGGTTTTAAATATAAAATTTGAAATCAATGGATTTGAAATCCACCCAAATTGAAGTGAAATTGAAATCCACCTAAATGATTCAAAAATTTGTTCAAAATAAAAGTAATGGATTCAAAATTCACATATATTTATGTAAATGGACCCTATATGTGGCAAGAAATGAATATAAGATGATAATATAGAGTAGATAATAGTGGCAACCAAAGAAACTCATTTTATTAAAAATGAATTCAATATATATACAAGTCTCAAGAATTTGAAGGATCACTACAAATGAAAAGTCAAATGACCAAGAACCTTAAAGGCTCTAGTGTAATGTCCACATTAAACCTAATAAATTTATAACAATTATTTAATTATCTCATTCAAGGGGCAAATTTCAATCACTCTCCGAAAATCGATTTTAAAAAATTCTACCCACCTCAATTATTTACCCCAAACGTAGATAATCTTTTAGTATTTAATTTCCTAAGAATTAAATTTATGACCATCAAAATATTGATTAACGTAGTAATCTTTTAGTATTTAATTTCCTAAGAATTAAATTTATGACTATCAAAATATTAATCAAAGTGACGTTACCACTTTTTTAAATTAACCTAATTTATATAACATGTATGAAGAATTGTCTAGTTTAATAATAATATTTATTATTATGTATTTGTGCGTGTGAAATTAATCTAACAAAAGCTCTTAAATTTAAAAAGAAAAAACAAACAAACAAACAAAGTAGAAGTCAGCTTGTTTCGCATGTGACCTTATGGAGCTGCAGCGCCACCTGCGCCTAGCTTATTATTTTCTTCAAGGACATTTACAGTAATGCATAAAAAACTATCGTAATATTTACATTATTTTAAGATAAAAATTGTCATTCATTTGGCAAAAACTCCCGTTTAACTGGTGCGTGGATTATAGATGTAACGCTCGGGACGAAACTATGCATAATTGGCTAATTAAATAATTTAACCATAATTGTGTGATTTAATTTTTGTGCGTTTCAGATTAATCGAAATAATGCATAAAATAATTTACCGTATGTTTGATTAATATTTATCATAAACGTAATTAATTTGGAAAAACTATATTTATATTTATCGAAAACATAGAGTATGACATGATAGCAAGGTTCGTAATCGAAAAACGAAGAAAAAGAAACAACAATCGGGCCAATCGGAGGCCGAGGCCCAAGTTAGACCCAAACAAAGCATGGTTGATTTTGAATATATCACAAGGGCGAATATGGTATGTTACCAGTTTTGCTAATTCTAACTAACGTAAAAAGAAAGTCATCTCTCTTTTACCCTCCTTCTCTCCCTCTGTTTTCCGGCTGCCGCGCTGGAGGTGGCATCGCTGCCGGAGCCGGCCACCTCCTTCCCTGTTTTGTTCGAACCTTATGTCAAAACGAAGCTCTTGCTGAGCCCGTTTCGAATATGGGCTCAGATTCCCCTTCCACCACCGGACCCGCTGTAGATCGGCCAGAGAAAGTCCGGCAAAACCCCCTCTCTCCTCCATCTTTCTCTCTCTTCCTCTCCACCCAATTTCTTCTCCGTTTTGGGTCGATTTATACACCAAATCGAAGCTCTCATCGAGCCCGTCACAAATCCGGGCTCGGATTTCCGATTGGCTGCCGCCTCCGCCGCCAATGGCCGGTCAAAGTCCCGGTGAGACACTTTCTCTCTCTTCTCCTTTCTCTCTCTTCGGCTCTCCCTCTCTCCCCTGTTTCTCTCCTTCTCTCTCTCGCCTCGTCGGAGTTCTTCCTCTCTCTACCTAGCTTGTCACCGCCGTGTGGTGTGTGTGGTGGTCGGAGGCGGCGCTAGGTGGCGCTGCCGTGGTGTGTGCGTGGCCGGCGTTAGGTGCGCCGGCGTGTGTTGTGGTGGTTGCCGGCAACAGGTGTCACCGGCGTGTGTGTTGGCGGCGGTGATGGGCGACGGGTTTTGGGGTTTGGTGATGGGGGTTGATTTTGTGAATTAGATTAAGTCCTGGGACCTAGTTGCAAATCCTCTATTTTAGTTTCATTACATTTTAGTCCCTAAACTCTTTGATATCTCTTTTTCATCCCCAAAACTTTTGTATATCTCGCTTTGACCTTAGAAGTTTTGGGATATTTCACTTAGACCCCAAGACTTCTCTGTATTTACAAAACTGCCCTAGAACCTTAAAACGCTCCGTTTTAACTTGTTTCTCATCCGATTTAGCTCATTCTTTTACCTATCGAACCGTAATCGAACCCTCTTCATTATGTGGTCAAGTTCTAAGCTTTTTGAATCGTTTTTCCTTCCATCATATTTTCTTTTCCGAGAGAGTTCTTTAAATATTGAAATAAGATATGATCATAATAAGAAACTAATTGATAACGTTTGCATGTGTAGGCTTTCACACTTAGAGATGAACGTAGATTTAAACTACAGGTCACGTGGAAATACACCACCGAATAAGGTGGGGGTAAAATCTAAACCTTACGTTTATGTTATATCAAAATGAGTAGAAATAATGATGTATGATGCTCGAATATGAATTTAAGCTTGATGAAACGAATCATATTTGTTATGTTATACGAACGCATAATGATAATATGACCTTCAGATGAAATGCCTTGCGAACTATATGTTGTGTTTAATTGTTGTGATTATATGAGCTTGTTGGATAATTTTAATATGCTATGAATGGATTGGGTCGTCCTTAAAGGTACCGATATTGTCAATGGACTGGGTCGTCCTTTAAGGTACCGATATTATCTGAAGACTGGGTCGTCCAAAAAGGTACCGATGAGTGAAAAACTCATATTGAAGGGTAAGACGGGCTGCTCCCGCACCTTCCAGACTGGGTCGTCCATTAAGGCACCGAACTTACGTGTTGTGTAATATATGTGTTGTGTTTAACTATTATTCCGTTTATGATCGATCGATTGCTTGTTAATGATTAAATGAACTTAAATTATATGAATTTATCTCCACAAGTGTATTCGACGCACTCACCCCCGAGTGTATTCACGCTACATGTAACAATAAACGTGGAGAAGCGTAGAGAGAGTGGCACCCTATCAGTTGTGGTATTTTCTTTTTCTCCTTCTGGACTTTCCTTTTCAAACAATGTCAATCGTTTGTAAAAGTTAAATTGTTTTACTTTTCTATGTTATGGATCCTGTAGATTTCCGTTGTTTGTTTTCAATGACTTTTTCCGTCTTGTTGTCGAAGACCTTATTTATGTAAGATCGTATCTTTAACCTGATTCAGAAGTTTCTGATTTTAACTGTTGTTTTAAATCTCTACTCATCTATTTTTGTCTGTACTTTTTTTAAAGTGTACGTTTCTTATCTCTCCCTTCTTACTGCACGCCCACAAGAAAAACTCTGATATTTTTCAAACTACAAAACGGGGCGTGACAATAGATCCGTGCAATCTGGGTCAACCCGACCTGGTACGATCCTCCACGCATCGGCATGACTATCCACGCGCCGGGGAGGAGGTGCCACACACTTAGTCTAGTTTCTACATTTTTCTAGAAAATATGTGTACCTTTTAATTATAACTTTCATACCTTTATGTTATGATTTTCATACATTTATATTATGACTTTCATACCTTTACACTTTATTTGAAAATTTCATACCCTTTTAACTATGCAATTCATACATTTTAGTTAAGCGTATCAGACCTTTTAGTTGTGCATATTAGACCTTTTAGTTATGGTAATATTGCCTATATGTTATATCTTAGTAAATAAGGTAAAACTTTTATATGATGCAACTAATACCTTTATGTAATGCTATTGATATCTTTATGTAATACAAAAAATATATTCCAAAAAAATAGAATAAGATAATATATATACAACCATTTTTGATTAAAATAAGATAATATCTTTAAGTAAATGTAATAATACTTTTATGTTATATGATCAATACCTTTATGTGATATAAATAATACATTTACTTATATTTCAGTAAAATGAGGTTGTACCTTTATATAAAGGAAGTAGTACCTTTATACAAAGGAAGTAATACATTTATGTGAAACAACTCATACCTTTATTCAATAAAACATATACATTTATGTGATATAATTAATATATTTCAATAAAGTAATAAAATTATTTTTTAAGTAAAATAAAGTAATACCTTTAAGTAAATGCACTAATACCTTTACATTATGTGGTTCATACCTTCATGTGATACAAATAATACTTTTATCTTTTATTTCAGGTAATACCTTTATATAAATGATATAATACAATTATATGTTACAAATGTCACATTTATGTAATAATACCTGCACCTTTAAGTTATATAATTCATATTTTTTTCTCAATTTTCTGTAAATGATTACTATGAGCATCACATCCTCATCGCCGCTGAAAATCAAGTAGATCATGGAGAAGAGTAAGTGATTGCGATATGGAGAAGAGTGGGAGCGTTCTAGGAGAGAAAGAGAAAATCGCTCTTCACAAAGAAGAAGAAGAAGAGAAGTGTAGCGCCCCGGACCAAAAACGAAGTATAATTGAATAATTAAATATTAAACCCTTAATTTGATTATTATGTGCGCTAATCTTGACTGTTTAATTTAATTTCGTGCGTTTCAGATACGTGTTTAATGCATGATTTAGATGGAAATAAGTTTTAAACATGGAATACAGAACATTTTTATACCATTAGATGTGTAACGGAAAAACGAGAAGATAGAAATGAACTAGAGGTCAATAGGAGACCCGTAGCTCAAACGGCGAAGAAAATGGCAAAATACGAAGTTTTGGAAAAACGAAGGGTAGAATCTTGATGAACAGTAAAAAGAATATTCCAATGAACAGAAACTTAGAAATTTTCGATGAATAGTAACTTTTCAAAATCTATAAACAGGGGCTCATTCGATTCATTTTTCACCATTTTTCCGAACGAGTCTAAAGCGACGAAAACACGTAAGTTTCTCTCTTCTCCCTCCTCTCTCTCTCTTTTTACTGTTTTCTATCCTCCGGCGCGCAGCAGCTGCCGCCGGTGGCTGGAAAATTCAATATTGTCGGTTTGGGCCGATTTTCGCACAGAACGTAGGTCTCATCGAGACGAGTCTAGGATAGGTTTCGGATTTCAATTCCGATGTGTCGTTCACCGGGAAACGGCAAAACGGTCGTTGAAAAACCCTAAACCTATGTTTATCACCCTTTCTCTCTCCTCTGTTTCCTCTCTCTCTCTCTCTCTCTCTCTCCTTCTCGCCGGAGCAGTCACCAAAGAAGCTACTGGAGGTGTTGGTGAGCTGCCGGAGGGGCAACGCCGGGACTGAAACAAGTGGTGGTTGCAAGGTGTTTTGTTGATGTTTGGGTACTGTTTTGGTGTACTGTTCACGGCCGGAATCCGGTGGGGGTGGCCGGAGATGGGTTGCCGGCGAACGAGGTGGCTACGGCGCCGCCGCAGCAGGTGGCTACTGGAAGTTGACTAGATGTCAGACGCGCTGGGTAAGCACTGGCGCACGGGTGCACGCGGTTGTGCGCGCGGCCGTGCGTACGGGTGTGCGTGCTGGCGCGCACGTTACAGAGAGCTGCCAAGTCTGCCGAGCGCCTGCTGCCGAGCTGCCGAGAAACACGCCCGACGCCGGGTGTGCGCACGCGCGCGCGATGCCGGGAGACGGGTGCGCGCGCGATGCCGTGTTCATGATACGAATCCCGTTTTTTCCATCGTATGTTATTATCGAGTTGTCGCCAACGTGATGTTGTCGATCGGGAGTCGTGGGTCCCGGTCAAAGTCAACCATTTGACTAAAATTACCATTTTACCCTTAAAACTTAAAACGCTCCGTTTGAGATCGTTTCAACTCCGATTAAGCTCATTCTTTTTCCATTGCGACGCAAATCTTACCCTCTTTCTTATCAGCCTATTGGACTGAACTTCCACTCTAGTTTCTTCAACCTTAATCTTTAGATCTCTCGATCCGTCGTGTCTTTAACGATTGTTCTTTCTCCGGAATCATTTATAGCTTTAATTATATTTATTAAGGATCTAAGAAACACCGTAACTTATGTAGGCTACCAGTTGGATTGAGCATTGAGATACTTTATCTTTGATACTCGCTACTCACGTGATAACCACCGAACAAGGTGGGGGTAACTTCTAAACTCTCTTTGTTTATTGTTTTCCATATTTGATAAATGAATTGTTGAATTCTACGTGCTGTGATTATTTGATGTGATTACTATGTACATGCATACATTATGAATATGATAAATGTGGACGGAAGTCCAAAGTCATGTTAAGATGGACTGGTGGCCCATAAAAGCACCATACGTTAGGAATGGACTAGTGGCCCATAAAAGCACTATACGTTAGGGATGGACTGGTGGCCCATAAAAAACACCAACAGAATGGAGGTTCATGATCTCGTTCTGGGATAGACTGGTGGCCCGTAAAAAGCACCAACGCGATGGAGATCTATGATCTCGTTGTGGATGGACTGGTGGCCCGTAAAAAGCACCATATGTTAGTTGAGTACTCTTAGAGTTTTGTGTCTGTATTTTATGTACATTGCATTATATGTGTTGTGTCTAATTGTTGTATTCGTAAATGTTGAAATGACATAATTGCTTAATGAACTTTAATGTACGAAATTACTCCCACAAGTGTATTCAACGCACTCACCCCTATTCTGTACTCACACTACAGGAGATGAAAAAAAGCAATCCAGTTGAACTCCATTCATTTATAATAGTCTGTACTATTTTTATATTAAAAAATTATTTCATAATATTCTTTATTATTATTATTGTTGTTATTTTGATTTTTTAAATATTACATGTAATTTTAATAATATTTATGATTTGTATACATAGTATATAAAATTTTATGATATATTTAAATAATCATAATTTTTTTATTATTATTCAAAATAATAATCCAGTCGTGCGATACACGATATTTATATATTTTTAAATAATTGACCCTTCTTAGAGCTTCTCCAACGCAGACCCAAAAGCTGGACTCAAACTTAAATTTTGAGTTTTTCCATCTCCAACCCAGCCTCAATTTTGGACGCAAATCAGCCACTTTGAACAGTAAGTGGCAAATTTGCCACTTACTGTTCACAACTCAATTTTTTTTATAATAATTTTCACTCATTTGATATTAATGCACATATACTATATAATATTTTACTATGTAGATGCGTATTATACGAACTTTGAGATATCTTAATCGAATATTTTTGAAAAATAGTGTAATTATTAAATAGGGTAAATTACAAAATGATTGCCAAACTATGGTCACTTTTCCACTTTTTTACCCGAACTTTCAAAGTTTACTGTAAAATAACTCAACTTTATTTTTCTTACCAAATAATAGCCAGAACTTTCAAAAATTACTGTAAAATTACTCCGGCGGAATATTCCGAGAATATTCCGTTCGACCTTTCAAAAATTACTGTACAATAGCTGAACTTTATTTTTTTTTATACCAAATAATAGCTGAACATTTTTTTAATAACTAATTAATTATATTAACTAATTAGAAATAACAATATTATTAATAACTATAAAAATAATTAGAATAACTAACAAACAATAAAAATAATATTAATAAGTCTAAAAACAATCATAATAACAATAATTATAAGAACAAAAATTAATTACCAACAATAATATTACCAATAGTAATAATAAAATTAAGAATACTAAAAATATTTATTAAAATACCTAAAATATGAATTACAACAAAAATAATACTAATAATAATTTACATACAACAAGTCAACAACATCAATAATAATAAATAATTATTATTAAAATAATAATAACATTTATTATTGTTGTTGTTCTTGTTTAATTATTATTGTTATTATTTTTATTTTTTTTATTTTTTTTTGTTGTTGTTATAAATATCCATAGATAATTGATCTTCTTCGAACGAAAGTGAAAAAATTTCATGTAGTTTCTATGGTTTACATATAACTTTTCTTTTTTTATAATTGATCATAGTTTGTTTCTATGTATTTTAATAAATATTTTTAGTATTCTTAATTTTATTATTACTATTGGTAATATTATTGTTGGTAATTAATTTTTGTTCTTATAATTATTGTTATTATGATTGTTTTTAGACTTATTAATATTATTTTTATTGTTTGTTAGTTAATTTAATTAATTAGTTATTAAAAAAAAGTTCAGCTATTATTTAGTATAAAAAAAATAAAGTTAAGCTATTGTACAGTAATTTTTGAAAGGTCGAACGGAATATTCTCGGAATATTCCGCCGGAGTAATTTTACAGTAATTTTTGAAAGTTCTGGCTATTGTTTGGTAAGAAAAATAAAGTTGAGTTATTTTACAGTAAACTTTGAAAGTTCGGGTAAAAAAGTGGAAAAGTGACCATAGTTTGGCAATCATTATGTAATTTACCCTTATTAAATATAAGCACGAATTATAACTAATAATATAAATATAATTGGAATATCATACAATATTTAATACAAATTACAATGAAAGTTACTAAAACACATAAGCATTACAAATGTTAAATTTAAACTAATATTACACATCATGCTAAATTTACTAGAACAAAAACATAAACGAAATGTATTTAAACTCCATATATAATATGGATTTTAGTAGTTCGGTAGACCACTTCCAGACCCTCCAATATCATTAAAATATTCTCCATCAGTATTGGAGGAATTTTCAGGTTGAGATTGATTCATAATTTTGAGTTGCTCATTCTACCACCATGAACGCCTAACCGGATCAGAAATGTCCTCCAAATTCATGCTCATTATTTTATCTGCCCTGTTTCATTTCAGCTCTTCTAAAATAAGATCTTGACGTGCGTTTGATTCAGCCATTAAATTCAGATACTTTTTATTTGCTTTTTCCATGGATTCCATAACACGAGATGAATCTTCTCCTTTTTTCCTTTTTAGTTTAGCCTTTTTCACTCCCTCGGATCGCATTTGCAATGATGGACAACTATCATTTTCATCACTCAAGTTTATATTGAATTGAGTTATTCCTGGAGAAGAGAGAGCAAAAGAATCTGACATTGATGCTTCTGATTGTGATGAATAATTAACGCGTCTCCGACTGTGATTATTTCCTGAATCCACAAAATTTTTCATAGTGTTGAACACATGATCAAACTTAAATCCCTTCTTATACTTTAGATCTTGCATCAGAAAGATCTTTGCTCTGCACATCTGCATAATTTAGAATATGAAAGTTAATACTGAATGTTTTTATTCTTGACTTTACATAAATAAATAAAATAAGAACATCAACTTACAATATGTTCATTTGAAGTTCCACTTGAATTCAAGTGTTAGATTTGTGCCACACATGCATCCATTCAAATTTGCGACTGCACTTTTGATAACAGTAACATGATCACGCAAAGACTTTGTGTTTTGACATTCAGTGACATTGTTTGGTCGTGTAGAATTGTATTTGGTTTCTACATGTGATCAAAAAGTATTTCCAAGTTGATTTGCACCTACAATTGGATCTTGGGAGACATCAACAAACACATCACAAAGATATATATCTTCATCAATAAAATAAGAGGCTTTTTGGAAGGCCATTGTAGAATTGATAAGTTCAAAATGAGATTTGAGAAACAAATGAATTCAAAAGATGTAGTTACTTCAAGTGTGAATTTTTAGTTGAAATGAATGGTCATTTTATAGATGGGATAGTTCTTATTCTCATTTGTGTAAAACAACATCAATGGTTGAGATCAAAAGATTAAAACAACTATCAACGGCTATGAATGAAGGCACTTGGATTGTGCTTTTCTACCCACTCACCACTTTCCAAATGATATGAACGGTTGAGATCAAAAGATTAAAACAACTATCAACGGCTACGAATGAAGGCACTTGGATTGTGCTTTTCTACCTACTCACCATTTTCCAAATGATATGAACGGTTGAGATCAAAAGATTAAAATTATTATCAACGACTATGAATGAAGGCACTTGGATTGTGCTTTTCTACCCACTCACCACTTTCCAAACGATATGAACGGTTGAGATCAAAAGATTAAAATTATTATCAACGGCTACGAATGAAGGCACTTGGATTGTGCTTTACATGAACAATTATATAATGAACATTGTTTGCAATCATTCATCACTTCATTTCCTCACCAAGTCTTATCTTCTTACTTTGTTATTTCTCACTTCATTTACTTTTCAAAGATGAATCCCAATTTTGCAAGTCCTTCTCATTTATTTTCTTCTTCTTCTGATGATGATGAAGGTCAGTATGAGTCGATGATACTCGATCTTCATAAGCAAAATCAAATGATTTGTGAAAGAGCAATGACTAATAACAGGGTACTTTGTGAGTGGCTAACAAATTCAAATGTTGAGTCTTCTCATGGAGGCTCGATTGTTGGGCATAGAATAGTACATCGTGATCGAGAAGGTACAACTAAAAATCTTTTTGATGATTATTTTGCTAAAAATCCAACGTATAATGAATCGATGTTTCATCGTCGGTTCCGCATGTCTCAAAGTTTATTTCTTCGAATTCATGATGCTGTTATGAATCATGATCATTATTTCACACAAAAAAGAGATGTACTTGGTAGACTTGGTTTGTCTACACTTCAAAAGGTTACAGCGGCATTTCGAGTTCTAGCATATACAGTTGCAGCCGATGCAACTAATGAATACATAAAAATTAGAGAGTCTACTGCAATTGAATGTGTAAAATGATTTTGTCGTGCTATTATGGAGATATTTTCAGAGAAATATTTAAGATCGTCGATTGCCGATGATATTGCTAGGCTACTTCTTATAGGTAAGCAATGTGGGTTTTCTGGAATGTTAGGTAGCTTTGATTGTATGCATTGGACGTGGAAAAATTGTCCTACAGTGTGGGCTGGACAATATGCAGGCCGTAGTGGTTCTCCAACCATCATTCTTGAAGTTGTTGCTGATTACGATCTTTGGATATATATGGCATGCATACTTTGGTATGCCAGGATCTAATAATGATATCAATGTGTTGGAGAGGTCTCATCTTTTTCCAAATCTTGCTAGGGGTATTGCTCCTCCTACACATATAGAACACGGGGTATTATCTAGCATATGGTATATACCCCAAATGGTCGACTCTTGTGCAAACTATTCGTGATCCACATGGTTCAAAGAAAAGACATTTTGCAACCATGCAAGAAGCTTGCAGAAAATATGTGCAACGTGCATTTGGAGTTCTTCAGAGTCGGTTTGCATTTGTAGCAAATCATGCTCGCTTTTGGATGACAAATGACTTGCATGACATAATCACTGCATGCATTATAATGCATAATATGATAATCGAGGATGAACGGGATCTTAGTGCTTCGATTGTAGAAACGAGAGAAGTGGCAACTCCAGAGGTAGAAATGATAAGTAAAGAAAACTCTACATTTCAAGATTTTCTTCGTCGGCATAGAGAAATCAGAGATGCAGATGCTCATTACAAACTTCGAAATGCATTGATCGAACATCTTTGGGAAAAATGGTCTAATTCAGAATGTTAGTGATAATCATTATATAATTTATATTTTTCTGTCATTATGTAATTTATTTGCATTGTATTGTATGACTAGATTTTTTCTTTAGTATATTAATATGTATTTGTGATGAATTTTATAATATAAATTTGGTATTTTTTAATAAGATTTATAGTTTATAAATATTTATTTATAATTGCAATCAATTAAGTTAATTTTTTTATGAGCTTAATACATAAATATTTGATATTAAAGAAAATTCAAAAAAAATTAAAAATATAGAGAATATTCCAATTTGAGTTTGAAGGGTTGGAGATGATGGTAAATTTGGTGGCAAAAACAAGATTTGAGTCCAAATTTGAGTTTGTGGGTTGGAGATAACCTTATAGACCATCTCCAAATGAGAGGCAAATTTGGACTCAAACTTTTGTGATGAATTTTATGTAAATATGTATTTGTGATGAATTTTATAATATACTTTTAGTATTTTATATCAATTTTCTTTTACAAGATTTTTTAATTTCATTGAAACATTATATATTTAATTTTTCTATTAACTTAAGTAAACCAATATTTGATAAAATAGAAAATATAAAAGAAAAAATGAAGAATATTCTAATTGAGTCCAAATTTAAGTTTTATGATTGGAGACAATTTTGGACTCAAAAGCAAATTTGGACTCAAATCCAAGTTTTGAGTCCAAAATTGCCTCCAAGGGTTGGAGATGCTCTTACTCCTGTAAATATTTACTACTATTTGTTGTTTTACAATGACATCATTTTTTATATATTTTGTATTTCATAAAACTATTGAACTCCTTTGCTTTTACTCTTTATTAGAAATTGACATAACTTCAAAACCATTATACCATCTAAGGGTTAGACCTTCTCATGATATTTGATAGACACCAACATTTGGAGAATTTTGTTGAGTTATAGTTTTATATCTTAAAGGGCCACAAGAATGCGAGAACCAGGAACAAATTAGCTTTGCTAGGGCCTATCTTAGGATTCGACCAATAGATGATCTATTGATATCAGATTCTATCAATGAAATTAGAACCTCATCATTTTTAATTTTTTTCATAATTATTGTCTACTTACAAAATTTTACATGTATATGATATTTTCACTCATAAAGTCAAAGACAAAGGTGAAATACCTTACTTTGCTTAATTATTCAATTAATAAGTCATATTGCATAAAAGTATGCAACTTGAAATGCTTCTATTTTCAGTCTTATTGTCTACATATTCAACAGATAAGTAAATATAATGTACTATCGAACTTCAGGAAAATCTTAAAATACAAAATTATCAAAATGAAGATAAGATCAGGTAATCATGTAGATAATTAAACATTCTGCAAAAAAATGTAAGCTTAATTAATACCCTTGAAGATGTGTACTAAAAAAAAAAAGACATTGAAATTGAAATTGTAAATCACCAAAGCAGATATGATATACCATAGAACTTGTACAAAACTTTAAAATACAAAATCATCAAGATGGATATATGATTACTTACTCATGTAGTCAATTATTTCTTCAGCAGAAATGTGTCTTAATACACCTGAAGATATCTAAAAATGATATTGCAGTTGAAACTTGAAATTGTAAATCACTGCTATGAACTATAAAAATCCAAAAGGTAAATAGCATACAACAAAAAACAATTCTATGATGATATTCCATTATAATCGACCACATAACTTATAAGTTTATTTTGCAGCTATGACATCACTTATATTATGTCTACCAACTGAAATACTCATACAACACTAACTATATATTAAGGTAAAATGATATTAAAATAAAAACACATGTACGTATATTTATTGCCAAAACTTACATAAGTACAATAAAAAAAAGGGTTAATTGCCAAAAAAATCACAACTTTTACTCAAATTGTCATTTTAACCAAACCTTTCATTATTGGTCAAAATAACCTAACTTTATATATGTTGTTTGTTTTTTAACCTCGGTCAGCCCCGAAAATTATTTCCGCTGACGTGTCCATCTGCCCGGACACATCAGCTGGCATGTCTTAAATTCAAAAAAGAAAAAGAAAAATCATACCATACAAACGACGTCGTTGTTTTTTAATTCATTTACTCACAACAACGTCGTTTGTATGGTATGATTTTTCTTTTTCTTTTTTGAATTTAAGACGTGGCAGTTGACGTGTCCGGACAGATGGACACGTCAGCGGAAATAATTTTTGGGGCTGACCGAGGTTAAAAAACAAACAACATATATAAAGTTAGGTTATTTTGACCAATAATGAAATGTTTGGTTAAAATGACAATTTTAGTGAAGGTTGTAATTTTTTTGGCAATTAACCCTAAAAAAAAATATAAACACTACAGAGCACTTCAACTTTGATGTAACACTCAGTTTACATCTTTTTCAATCTTCATTGTTACATTCATTTGGTTACTTTGATGTTACAATCCACTCGCATTTCATCAAACACCTTGTAGGCTACTGAAATTCAACAACAAAATTTAAGATTAAAAATAAGAAAATGTATCGTGACACAGGGATGATCGCTTATGATAGACAGGAGAAACTTATCAGGCAAAAATAATAAGAGAATGCAACGGTTTTATCCGTATTTCACCACACTTTCAATATGTGTGATAATGGACTCAGTCACTGATGAATTCAGTAGTCTAGTCATTCATTCCTCTGTCATTGCAGTGATATCTCGGCTGATTTGTAGATTCTCAAACACGAATTTGAATCAATGTTATGCATACGAATTTTCAAACATATTACGGTTACAAATTTGAATCAGGATTTTGGGAGTTTTATATTGCTTATGAGAGAATGAGATTTTCGTTTTCAAATGAGATTGCTTTGATTTCAACACCAAAAATAGGTTTTATACATGATTATTGATAGATTTTCCAGATAAATTACGGAGAGAATGCAGATATTTGAAGGGTGACAACATTTTTTTTTTCTTTTTTTGTACAATTGAAAAAATTGGGAACAATTATAAAACAAACCAACAACGAATAGAATAGAGGCGGAAACAGTTTTTGAAAAGACAAACAGTGTTTTATCAGTTTTTTTTTTTGTTTGTGGAAAATTAGACTTTTGTGTAACTATATAAGTATAGATAATAATATATGGTATTATTTAACATTTTAATTACATATAATTAAAATATTTTAAATATTAGTATATGTTGATTAATTATAAAATATATTAACAATCATAATTTAAAGAAAATAAAATAATAAAGAAATGAAAATGAAAAACAAAAAAGAAAAAAATATAATGCAGGGTTTGACCTACATTTGAATCAATATAAGGTTCACAATTGAAATAGTTTAGTGTGAATTTTTAAAATATTTGTTGAATTGAAAAAAAATTTAAATTTAAAAAATTCAACATAATGTTGGAGATGCACACACTCACGGCTCTCACGGTTCGCGAACCGCCCTACCTCAAACCGGAACTGAACTGTGGGAGTCACGGTTCCGGTTCCGAATCGCCGGTTAAACCGGAATCGGTGGTTTGGTTTTCAGTTTTTCCTGCATCTCAGTACCGCGGTATCCAAATTTGATACCGCGGTTTTCAGTTTTTCCTGCATCTCAGTACCGCGGTATCCAAATTTGATACCGCGGTATCGGCTTTCAGGAGGTTTTCCGTACCGCGGTATCGGTTTAGATACAGCGGTACTCGTATTACATTTTGCTAAAAAAATATCGTAAACCGGCGGTTGGTTAAATCGCCAGTTCGACGGTTTGGATATCCGAAACCGAATCGGATGAGCACGATTCCCAGTTTCGGTTTGAACCGGAACCGGGTCAACGGTTCTCGGTTCGAACCGGCCGGTTCCGGTTCAAACTGAACTGGGAGAGCACCTCTAGGCTCACCCTCATATTTGCTATGATTTGTCCCATTCCTTCGAAAATCGCAATGTGATGTTAAAAAAACGCCAGACATCTTGCTATGTGGGAGTTGAGACTAATTAGTAAATCTGATTATCATCTGAAGTAAATTTAAACTTTAATTGCATCGAAAACAAATTATTTAAATTGTTTGATCTTTTTGTTTATCATCGAATTTGATTTTTAACCCAAATTTTAAATTGCATAGATGAAACAAAATTATGTTCACATTTGTTTCTTCAATATATTGAATCAAACTTAATTTTTTTTTATTGATTTAATTAGCTACCGAATTATATCAAGCAGAATAATTATGATCTCATCATAAAGATTGCCTAACACACACACCTATAACATCTACTTTTGAAGAAAAAGAACTTATGATACACAAAAATAAAATGTTAGGCATAAAAGAGTAATATGAATGGGATGAACATATTTCTTAATTAAGAAAGTCCAACCAAAATTGCCCTCTAGGAACATGACCTTTTTAATGAATTCATTGATCACCAAAATCCCATTAAAAGATTATGTCTATCATTGAATTCAGCCCATGATTACATACTATATAGTTTTTCACCAAGTTTGGTCCCCCATTCTGGTCCTAACTTCTAAGGGCATGGACCATTTTACCATTCCCATTAGGCCCACATCCTTTATTTCTAAGTCCATTATTATTTTTACTCCCACCGTAAAACCTAGAAATAATTCTTTTCACATTTTATTATTATTATTTTTATGAGAATTATGAAATTTTAATCAATAATATTGACTTATATCAGTGTCTCAAATGTTAATCCCAAAAATCTCAGGCAATAAACTAGCATCCTTGTTGTAATGCTTAAACTAATGGTTAGGTTTGGGTTATTTTCATTATTCGGAAACTATTCATTTCAAGAGATGTGATTTACAAAGAGTTATGAGATTCATCTCACATATATAACTTTATGAGATAAAATTTCACTACCGTCTCACACACATCTAATTAGGTTTGATATTGGGGTGGATCGGGTTGTAATAACTTGCGTTATTTTATACATTTTGGAACTTAATTTCATATCATTTTCATGATATTTTATATAAATCTTATTATCTTATTAAGATTTTACTTATTTTCTTGATTTGAAACAATTTGATGAATTCAGTATTATATATATATATATATATATATATATAATAACAGGACCATAGTTAAAAATAGTATGCCCAATTTTCCCGCTCATTTTGCTTTCCAAATATGGAAACTAAAAAAAAGAAAACATAAAAGAAAATAGAAAAAAAAAGTAAGAAAATGTGATTGGTAAAAAAGGGGAGGAAAGAGTGTGAAAAGGGAGGGTTCCTATTGGTGGGAGGGGTGGTGATATAAATCAATTTTTAATGTATAATACATCAATTTAATCATCTTTAATTTGATATCTATATTGCATTTTAAAAAAATATTGATTTTTTTTTTTTGGTTTGATTGATTTTATTTGTTTATAACTTTTTTTTATTTTTTTGAGAATGTATTTTGAATGATTTACTTTAAACATTTTTTTTGTAAATCTAATACTTTTCAAGAAAATATGATTATATTTATTATAAGTTTATAAAATCTTATAATATTAAGTATACCTATATATAAATATATATTTTTGACTAAATATCTATATCTATTATATATATATATATATATATATTTGACTAAATATCTATATCTATTTATATAATAGATAGTTAAGAATAGAAGATCTATTTGTTCCGTCAAAATAATTTTCCTTTGTCTTTTCAATTCCATGCCTTATTAAACATTCTTTGGAAATAAATATAATTTATAGTCAATTTATTAATCTGAATAACTGAATAATTCTCAATTATTTGTATAAATGATATAAAAAAACCTTATAAATTTTTTTGACAACCTCGAAAATGTAATTTTAGTTTTCATGTTTTCAAGTCTTAAATAAATAACAAAATCACATGTTAAAGGTTAAATTTACGAAAAGATAAATCTTTGAGAAATAATAAAACAAAAAAATTATAAAGTAATAACAATTATTATTATTAATATATTATTATTATTATTATTGTTGTTGTTGTTACAAATTATATATTTTACAACAATAAATAATAAACCGCGCATCGCGCGGGTGTATTACTAGTTTTCATAATACCATAAAGGTATTACATACATGCAATTCAAGTATGTAATTTTGTAATACCTGTGGAGTCTATATCTAATACCACTAGTTCATATATATAATACCTTGAAAGTATTTTTATATTATCATAAAGGAATTACATACATATCATTCAAGTATGTTATTCTGGAATACTTGTAAAGCATATATTTTAATATCTTTAGATCATATGTATAATAACTTTAGAGCATACAAAAAATACCTTGCATGATATTATTAAATGTAAACATTCTCTAGAAAACTAGTGTCCATTACCTTTATTTATAGTTTGAATAATCTGATTCAAAAAAACAGATGTTACAACATTGTCTTCATCTTCCTCACTTGATAGTATCAGAATTGCACTTAATTCTTGACCTATAATTATAAGAGTTGTATCAGCATTGTTTATATATCTATGAACAAATATTTGAAACGGTGCTTTTGTTAAAATTTAGCTTGCTCATTGTTGATATCTTCCTCCATTGTAGTATTCTGGTGAATTCGAAGAAGAGAAAAAATGAGATGAACCCTAGTTCTTCGAAAACATAAGAGTAAAAGAAGCCTAATTTGTTTTGTTGTTGATTTTGAGAAGAAATTGTGAAAGACTATAATTTGAGAAGAGATTGTGTATGAATTTGAGAAGAAATCACAGCTTCTCTCTCAGCTGTGAGACGTGCCTCTATTGTGTGTTTCTCATAGCTTAGGTTAAAATAAAATAAAAAAACTATATATATGTCGGGTCGAAGCGGGGCGGGGCACAGATTCTAGGATCCGTGCCCTAGGGGTACAAGAGTGCTGCCCTTAGTAATTTGATTTATTTGAGTTTTATTGAATTTTAAATTTTATTTAAAATTATATGAGACAGTCTCAAAAATATATAATTTTGTAAGATAAGTCTCATTATATATAAACCAAACATATTTTCATAAACTCTAATACTGAAATAGATTTATGAGACAATGTCATATAAGTTATACTTTTTAAATTTATATCTAAATTTGATTAACAATCTATTGAAACAAGATTGATTGAATTTACTTAAGTCAAATATGAAATGAGCCTATATAATTTAAAGTTATTCTATACTACTTCGATAATGTCTGCACAACATCGAATGTATGACGTTATACATTAAATTTTTTCTCCCAAACTTTTCTAAATTATGACATGTCCAAGAGTTTGTAGACACTATCTGAGGGGCAACAAGATATTTTTGTCGACAATCTCATGTAAGTAAAAATAGTTTAGGAAAATGTATATTTGAGTTTCTATAATTTAAAGATTTATTTAAATTAGATTTGCATGTATACTTCATTCTTAATAATTAGATCCACGTATTTTCATTTTTTAAAATATGGATCTCTGGAATTTTACTTTAATCTAAAATTAGGTCATTATATTTTCGTGTACAATAATTGAGTTTTTATATTATTTATTTCAAGTACTTGTTGTATGATGGATCAGGATTCAGCAACTGCATGATACACGCCCAACGACAAACTGATATCCTTAAAGCTGCATGTAGACAAGACACTAATTGATGTAGGAGGAAGATCACGCTGATTGAAAATATAGTCTGTAGAGACAAAGCCATCTTACAAAGCTGTCAGCCAATATCACGTTGATACCTGACAAACTGCATAGAGCTGCAACCTGGGATAATGGATGTAGAGAATTTTAACGAATCCTAGAGTATAAGATACGACATATTTAATGCGACCTTGTACCAGGCTAAGAAGACATTAAATGCAAAGTTTCAACCTCCTTCAACGGGAAGAAACATTCACCTATAAATAGAGGAAGAACAATGTCTGCATTTCAACATACTGCTAATTCTAATGCCAACATACTGCATTTCAAATAGAGGAAGAAAAATGGCTCACTCTCTTGGATTCAACATATTGCAGCTAATTCTAACGCTAAGATTTGGGTTATGTGGAAAGATCCTTTGGTTTTGATTATTATTATTATTTTTTTTTTTTTATTCTTCTCAAATGATAGATCTTGAGGTGTTTGATAAAATTTCTGATAGAAGATGTTTTTGCTCTTTTGTGTATGCATCATGTGCTAGACAAGAAAGATAGAAATTGTGGAACGATTTGAGATTTTGTATTCATAATAATGACCTTTGGATTGTGAGTGGAGATTTTAATATGATTTTACATGTTTCTGAAAAGAAAGGTGGTGGTTCTTTGCGTTTAAATTTTATGGATGATTTTGCACATATGATATTTGATTGTGGTTTGGAGGATGTTGGGTGTATAGGTCCTCCTTTTACTTGGCATGCGAATCATGTGTTTGAAAGGTTGGATAAAGCTCTTATCTCTTCTAATTGGCTTAATCTTTTTAATAAATTTAAAGTAAAACATCTTAATAAGGGAACTTCTGATCATTCTCCTTTACTTATGTATTTTCAAACTATGAATCAGGTTATAGATATTCTTTTAGGTTTATTAATGTTAGGGTATAGTGCCCGACGCACCAATTGGATTGGTAATTTATATGTAAACAATATCATTGGGAATTTTAATGAAGGCATTATTATTTATCTTTTATTTTGTTTTTCTATATTTGTAAAATTATTAGATAAAGTTCTTAGACCAAAATAAGCTGTGGGGTATGGTCACGCACGCATATGATGGTGATCATGAAATATACTTTTAAAATCTTTGGTCTTAATTAAGTTTCGAGTTAAAGGCTTTTCAAGATAGGACATTGAATAGCTAATATGACTTGTGCATATGATGAATACTCGTAAGATGAGGATATTACATTCCATCAGTATTAGTGTAGTAGCACAAATGCATATATGCAGGTGCTTGTTGGATAATAAGTTCATCGAACTTGATCCGTGGAAAGTTCTTAGTTGGAGACATTGTTTTCCATAAAAATTAGAATTTCCTAGTCCTCCAGTGGATGCCTTTTGTTCTTGGGATCTATCTCTTCCACTGCTCTCACCTCGAGTTCTTATCATTGTTATCAACTATTATATGAAATCTTAGATCACATGGGAAATATGTATCATGAAATTATATGAATACAAAAATAAATAAATAAAACAAAACTTACTGACATTAGGTCACGTTCCACAAGTTCTAAGATCATGTACATGGACAGTCTACAGAACCATCATGTGGGATCTGATCCCACTCTATCACGACCAGATTTCTAACATAATTAGACTTGTAATAAATTTTCATATTAAAAGTCCTATAAGTGAGTGTGTGACTTTTAAAAAAAAACATAAATAACTTCTCTTGCACATGAAAATCCAGTAAGAATATAATATGTTTCGTAGCGTGTACCATAAAGTCAAGTCACACCCACTTCTATATTTTACATATCTATATACATTAAGGATCAAACAGAAGACGTCCAAGTACTTTATTAAAATATTGTTTAGAGCAAAATAAGCCCATAGCATAGCCCAACAAGTCGTCATCCATGTACACCATCTCCGAACCCATAGGAACTCAACAACACGGTCACCTACAATGCATGAACTATATGAACTAAAAAGCTCGGTAAGCAGAAATTATGCACATAACATTAATAAAACCGAATGATGTCAATGATGCGTGCTAATGAATGAAAACATTTATTACAAAATCATTTTTCTCACAACCCGTTTTCTTTCTTAAAATTTATCAGAGTTTTCTTTGCGGGCGTGAAGAAAGAAGGGGAAAAAGACGTGCATGATATAAAATAGATATCTTTGGAAACAGATAGGAGACGATTTTACAAATATAAATCCTCGGCGTCTAGCCGAAATAAAAACATTTAACATAGCAGCGAAAAAACATCAGGATCTTTTACAAAGAAGATGAACAGTTTAATTTTACAAACGATCAACATAATTTTAAAAGACAAAACCGGAAAAAGACACAGCTGATAAGGCACCTATCTCTCTCTCTCTCTATGCATCATGCTTTTCTTCAACTCCTGTAGTGTGAGTACAGAATAGGGGTGAGTGCGTTGAATACACTCGTAGGAGTAATTTCGTACATTAAAGTTCATTAAGCAATTATGTCATTTCAACATTTACGAATATAACAATTAGACAACGCACATATAATGCATTGCACATAAAATACGGACACACCACTCTAAGAGTACTCAACTAACATATGGTGCTTTTTACGGGCCACCAGTCCATCTCTAACGTATTGGTGCTTTTTACGGGCCACCAGTCCATCCACAACGAGATCATAGATCTCCATCGCGTTGGTGCTTTTTACGGGCCACCAGTCCATCCCAGAACGAGATCATGGACCTCCGTTCTGTTGGTGCTTTTTACGGGCCACCAATCCATCCCTAACATATGGTGTTTTTATGGGCCACCAGTCCATCTTAACATGATTTTGGACATCCGTCCTCATTTATCATATACATAATGTATGCATGTACATAGTAATCATAGCAAATAATCACAGCAAATAATCACAGCACGTAGAGTTCAACAGTTCATATATCGAATAGGGAAAACGGTAAACAAATAGAGTTTAGAAGTTACCCCCACCTTGTTCGGTAGTTACCACGTGAGTAGCGAGTATCGAAGATCAAGTATCTCAATGCTCAAACCAACTAGTAGCCTACATAAGTTACGGTGTTTCTTAGATCCTTAATAAGTATAATTAAAGCTATAAATGATTTCGAAGAAAGAACGATCGTTAAAAACGCGACGGATCGAGAGATCTAAAGATTAAGGTTGAAGAAACAAGATCTAAAGATTAAGGTTGGAAGTTCAGTCCGATAGGCTAATATGAAAGAGGGTAAGACTTGGGTTGCAACGGAAAAAGAATGAGTTCAATCGGAATTGAAACGAGCTCGAACGGAGCGTTTTAAGATTGAGGGGTATAATGGTAATTTTGGTCAAAAGGTTGACTTTGACCGGGACCCCCAACTCCCGACTGAAGACACCTCGTCACCGGCGACACAACACGCACACACAACTCGGACCAACTCACGAAAAAACTCACCGGCACGCACACAACGCGCACAGCACTCGCCCGACACGCGTACCACGCACACAACGCGCACAACACTCGCCCGACACGCGTACCACGCACACAACGCGCATGCCGCGCTCGCACGCCTGCGCACAGCGCGCCCACCACGCGCACACCTACATGCACACCCGCACGCACACCTGTGCACTAGCGCCTACCCAGCGCACCTGACTTCCAGCCAACTTCCAGCAGCCACCTATTGCGGCGGCGCCGCCCCCACCTAGGCCGCTGGCAACCCCAGCTCCGGCCACCACCAGCTCTAGCATGAACAGTACCCCCTCCAAAACATCCTCCAAAAACACACACACTATCACGGAAAATACACACACACCAGCCTACTAACACACACAACCACTTTCCACCAAAACTTCCTGCTCCGGCACCGCCACCCACGACAGTGCCATCGCCCCCAACTGATAGCCCAACATCCCGGGAAGGTCAGCCACCACTCCGGTGAAGGAGGAGGGGGAGAGAGAGAGAGAGAGAGAGAGAGAGAGAGAGAGAACGGAGGAGAGAGAAAGGGTGGAAAAACAAGGGTTAGGGTTTTCCGGCGACATATTTGCCGTTTCCCGGAGAACGAGACATCGGAATGGAATTCTGAAAACTGTCCTAGACTCGTCTCAACGAGACCTACGTTCTGTACGAAAATCAGTGAAAACCGATAAGGTTGAAATTTTCCGGCAACCGGCAGCGGCGCACTGGAGACAGAAGACAGATGAGAGAGAGAGAGAAGAGAGAGACTTACGTGTTTTCGTCACTTTAGGCTCGTTCGGAAAAACGGTGAAAAAATGAATCGAATGAGCCCCTATGTATAGATTTTTGAAAATCACTATTCATCAAATATCTATGTTACTGGTAATTGGAATATTCTTTTTACTGTTCATCAAGATTCTACCCTTCGTTTTTTCCGAAACTTCGTATTTTGCCCTTTTCTTCGCCATTTGAGCTACGGGTCTCCGATTGACCTCTAGTTCATTTCTATCTTCTCGTTTTTCCATTACGCATCTAATGGTATAAAAATGTTCTATGTTCCATATCTAGAAAAATATTTCCATCTAAATCATGCATTAAACACCTATCTGAAACGCACGAAATTAAACAATCAAGATCAGCGCAACATAATAATCAAATTAAGGGTTTAATATTTAATTATTCAATTATGCTTCGTTTTTGGTCCGGGACACTACAATTTTCCTTCATTGGGCCCTTGACCACCATCTACTAGGCACCAGATAGAGCTCAATATAACATCATTAATTATAGTCATATCCATGTCTCACATGCCACCGGCTGAACGAATCAAGCAATATCCATGTCTCACATACCACCGGCTAAGTATATAGTAATGGTAGTCATATCCATGTCTCACATGCCACCGGCTACCCATATAATATATCGTAAGCATGATTACATGCCTCAGTGCACTAGTAGTAGTCAATAAAATCATTTTCATCTTGAAATCATGTCTTGTATGCAGAATGCAATAACTTTCATCATTTACGTATGCACGTGTTGATGCTCGTGATTGATATTCATAATGCATCACATATATCTTCACATAACATCACTCAAACACGTCATTCTCAAGGAGATATAAAATCACGTAATATCACTTAATCAATATATACATATATATTTATATATCATGAAATACTATGTTCATACATTGTAGTTGTAAATGAATTTCTACTTACCTTGCTTCTCGCGAAATTCCTTGTCTCTTGTGTTATCGAGATTAATCTAAAATAACAAGTTAAATGTTTTATTAGGCTATTAAAACTAAAACTACACTTTACCAAATTAAATAGCATAATTTAGTGATGTTATTCCAAAAGACATAGTATAAGATGTTAAGAATGAAATAGAGAAATTCATTTATATTTTTCATTTAGATAATAACGTAATATTAGATTATTATTACTATTGGACTTAATAACTTTAATCATTAATTCTGCATTCCAAACAGCAACTGAGCAACAAATTAACCTAATAGAATATACATATATACTAACATACTTTGTGTTGGGATATTTTTGTAGTTATCTTGATAAGACAAAATACAATAACACAATAAGAAAAGAACAGTTTGCTTAAGGTTTTGATACCTAGTTTCCACATTACATGATCACAAGCTTAACAATACTGAAGGAAAGATCATGTAATGGTTTTCCAAGATTCAAGGAAAACCAACCTTAGAAGAAGTAAGTACACTTCTAAGGATCAGCATGTTGTAGGGAACAACAAGCTAGAAGAAGTATCCTTAGTAAGAAGGAGATAGGATACTGGAGAAGTAGTCAGCAGGTTGTAAGAAAAACTGTTCTGAAAAAAGAATTCAGAAAGCAAGTTACTGCTGCAAGAAACCAACAGCAGCTGCAAGAACCCATACTTGCAGCAAAGACTGTTGAGGTTACAGGACCGGCCGAGGAGACGGGGTCCTTGCTGAAGACCTCAGGCGAGACTGTTGTTCAGACAACACTCTCTGAGGATTAGAAGACCTCTGAAGGGGCAGCTGTCGGGACAGTACCCTTAGAGGATGCTCGAGGTGAAGCAGAGGTAAGTTGAGGTAACCACTAAGCAGCTAGAGACACCTCATGAGGAGGTTGATGCTGTTGCTGCAAGCTCAAAGGAACCTATCTAGGTTACAGAAGCAAAGGTTACTAAGGAAGCTGTGTATGAAAGGGCGGCAAGTAGTTGCTGCAAGAAGGCAGTTACAGCAGTGCAGCAATGTAAGAAAGAACGGCTTACAGCATACTGCAAGAAAAGATACAGCAGTACTGTACAAAGACACTGCAAGAAGGTCTAACTTACAGCAGCACTGTAAAGGACAAACAGCTGCAAGCAGACCTATGATACATCACAAAGCCTTCTACTCAAACAGTCAACTGAAGAAGTATCCAAGCAAGTATAAAAAGAGCCGTTCCAGAGAAGGTCAAAGTTGCAGACACGGAGCCAATGCCAAGATGCCATGTGGACTGACGCGCTGTGAAAAGCTGTAAGCCGCAACAATCGCATTAAATGCAACACAGAGAAAAAGTCAAGAAGCATTTAATACGACCACAGAGGAGATCTTGAGAGATCGTAGTTCACATTCAAAATGGGAAGTGTCTTCCTTCAACGGATACTTTTGCCAACGGATATACTCTCAAGATGTTTAAATAGAAGGTGTGGCTGATTGAAGAACTTGCTAGACAAAGTTGAGGGGAAACTCACATATCATCCAAAGCCTTTAAGCTTTCACATGTTCAGCCACTCAACCTTCTAGAAGCAGTCTACAACAGCAAATGAGCTACTCAAGATCTAGACTGCTTCTCACCAGTTGAAGATTTATTTTCTTTTTAACCTCTGTCCTGTGTGGTTTGGTTGTTTTAGGTGTCGAACAGTTGATAGGAGAAATCCTTGCTGTTTGTATAGTTGTCTAAGTGTTAGACAACTTCCCTGTGTGGGAGTGTGGAACTCTGTGTGGGTTAGCCTTTAGAGTTCGTAGGAGCTGTGTGAACACTGGACTCTAGTAGGTGGTTAACTTTGTAAGTTGATAGATTGTTAGGAGTGTCCTGTAAATCAATCTTGCTTAACGAAGTTCCTGCTCGAGGTAGCAGTAGAGTGGACGTAGAAGGGTTACACCACCTTCGAACCACTATATGCCATAAGTGTTTTATCGGTTTCTTATCTGCGCTTTATCGTTTATATTTATCTTTGTCATAAGCATAAAACGTTTTGAAAAGGATCATATTTGAGAAAACCAGTCTTGTGTCTTAAAACCTTTATTTTTCCGCTGCGTATAAAACTCTAGGTTACAGCGTGCAGCACTGCATCCTAGTGCTGTAAGCAGTAACTGACTGGCTCTGCAAGTTCAAGTAACTTGTAAAACAGTAAAGTTTTAACAGATTTTCAAAATCGACCAAGGTTCATTCACTCTCTCTGAACCTCGGACACCACTTGGGACCCACACTTTGCAAATTAACTTAAAGAATTAAATCTCAAAGTTTAAAAGTAGCTACCAAATTAAATTAACAGTAACATGACTTGAAGTTTTAATAAATATTTTCTAATTCATTTGCTAACATAATTAATTATTTCCACCTAACGAAGCATAATGATTCCCTTGAATTCACCATCACTACCAGAATTTTTGCTATAGACAACACAGGAAAGACAACGGTTTCTGTTGTCTTTTCATATTTAACAACGCTTTTTAAGAAAAACGTTGTCTTTTCACAAAAAAAGCGCTGAAAGACAACGTTTTTTTTGTGAAAAGACAACGCTTTTTAAGTGGCGTTGTCTTTCAGCGCATTTTTTCGCTGAAAGACAACGCTTTTCTGCAACGTTTTTACGTGCGTTGTCTTTCAGCGCATTTTTTCGCTGAAAGACAACTCTCTTTTGCAACGGTTTTTTGAGTGTTGTTTTTTAGCATCTAATTTCGGTAATAGACAACTCTTTTTGCAACGCTTTTCGGGCATTGTCAAATACATAGTGAAAAAAATAAATCAAATAGTTAGGTGAAATCAAGATTCGAACCCTAGACCTTCCAAATTGTGCATAACCACTTTACCATTTGACTTTCATTTGTTTATTTTTACCAATTAGTTATTTTGTAATCAATTTTGAATTAATAAACTACCCCTAAAATATTACTCTCACCCTTGGTAAAAGCATATCTTTTACTTTCCCCCCAATTTCTCTGAACGGCGGTCGGCGGTCGGCGAACGAGCAGAATTCAACGCATTGGAAGCCCGATCGAAAAAGACACCCAAACATATTATTCGTCACCTCTTTCTCCATTTCTCCTTCATATGAAATAACTGGACCTGAAAGCGAATTAGGGTTTTTTCTGCAAGATAGGTGTGTTTCCTTAATTCCTTCTCTCTGCTGGTGGATTCCTTAATTCCTTAATCTACTAGTTAATTCTATCATTTTCTTTTCTGAAATCTTTTTATGCTTGATGTGAGAGTTCCTTTAATGACCATTGATTCTCCTAGTCTCAGATTTGATCTGTTTCTTTTTTTCGGTAGTGTTTCTTTATCTTGTTGGGTAATTGTTGGGGTTGTGTCCTTACTGTAATTTAATCTGGGTCCGCAAAATTAGGGTTTATTTACCCCTTTTTTCTGAGAATTCTTAATTTTTGGGGATGTAAGAGTTTGCACATTGGAACGGAAGGTTGATCGGGAAAATACATAATTTTGGACGTTATCAAAATTTATTGGATTTATTTGATGGAATATTTGTTTGACTACAGCAAATGGCAATTACAACATTATTTAACGATTTGATAACTGTACATTGATGGGCTATCATTTAGTGGATAAATTTATATACTTTTCTATAGACTATGATAGGGTCTCCTCAATTTTGTTTCCTTATTAGTGGTGATTGCATTTACCTGCCATTTTAAATCTGTCATTCTATTTCAATGTGTGCCTTTGTTTTCTAACATGAAGTTGATGATAATGATTAGATACTTGCCATTTGTTTAAATTAACTCATTATTATACTACAGTGATTAATTTAGACCATATAAAGAACCACTTATGGAATATAAGCATAAGTGGTTGTAGTTTATCTGAGTTTCTTTTGTTTAAAGTACTGAATTATGTGATTGTTAAATGATGATAATGTGCGAATGGTCTAGCTATCAACTAACATTTTCTATGTAAAAAATGAATTTATATCATGTGCAAGTTTGGGTTTGTAGAGCATGAATTTTTTTGCCCCTGCCTTCTTTGAAGACGTTTCACTCTTAAATGTTGTGGTTGCTTGTGAGTACCAAATTATGGTAGTAGTTCAAGTTTCAGTCAATTTTCTGCAATAATTGCCCATAATAAGTTAACATAAATGTTGTAACTTGGAAAGTCAAGAAACAATCTCCCAAGCATATGATGGTAGGGAATGATATAAGAATTGATAAGCAATCAAGCTGATGATATTATGGGCATTCAACCTTCGTTGCAATTTGACCTATACTTGTGTGGCTTATGATGAATTTTTTCTTGTCTGATAACTTCTGGAGTTTAATTGAAATTAAAAGCTAACATTGTTTTACTGTTTAAGTCCTTCCTTGACCGTTCTGTCCACCTTTGCTTTCGGTTTCGTAGTATTAATGCCCTTATAAGTGCCCTTGTTTTGATTGGTAAAATTCAATAGACAAAATAATGCTCACATCATATTTGGGTAATTATTTTATCTATATGTGGATGATTGTGGTAAAGGTACTTGATATTAAATGCAAATGGGAATTACTTAAAGGAAAGGTAAAATTTACATTTTTTCTCTTTTTGCCTAGTTGGAGCTTTAATGTGTTTTGGTACAGGACTATTTACTGGAGAAGAAATAGCAAACGCCAGTAGTTGCTGAGAAACCTGTGGAAGATACTGAGGTCAAATCCTCAATAGATGATGCAGTAGCGTGTTTCTGAGAAAACTGTTGAGAAAACCGAGGAAGCCCCAAGTGAAGTTGCTCCTACTGCTGAAGAGGATAGTGCCCCCATTGATGAAGCTACTGATAATGCCAACCTAGCTCCCAGCAAAGACAATGCTGAATCTGACAACTCTGTTGACCAAGAATTGGATGAGACTCCAGAGATTAAGGTTTTTACTTTCCTTTTCTTTTTATTTTGGTATGCAAATAAATACCAATATATTATGCAACTACTGCTATAGTTGATGGTGATACTTTTCTTTTTCACAAATTGACCTATTTTTTGTTCTCACAACTTAAAAAAAATTATTGCACGGTTTTTATTGTTGGAAACTGAAAACTGAGATCTTGGCATCGATAGGTATATGATGTTCTGGAGGGAGTTAACAATCTAATGGGTACTTCTATGCCTGATTGTCAATATGGCATACGTTGTTCAATTTCAAATTTTTATATGCTCAAAATTGTAACAAACAAAATTGTAAATCATTAGTTTTCTTGTTATGACAAAGGAATTGAAGTTAGTCATCTAGGATTTTGCTGACTGGCATGCCTTTTCTTTTTTGTTTTACTCTATGTGATGTTTAATGATACTCAAATTTTCCTACTTTAATATTGAAGTCTTCTACTATCTTTTTTGGCTCGCATGCTCTTTTTGTTTTAGCCATAGATTCATTGTGAAAGGAGTAAGTACTTTTTATGCTTTGTATCAAAATTGTAGCCAGTTTGTATGATTTTAATTCCTCTGTTGTACACTTTGTAGTCGATCTTTAGTTAGGTTTTTTAAGTGTGCTTACTTTCTGCATCAGATTCGGCTGATAGGATTCTAGATCTCTTCTAATAGTTTGTGATTCACTGTCAAAGCAAATATAGTTTGTACTTGGATAGATTATGTTTGAATATGCAAAAAATAATATAGTTTATAAATGTGTGATATATGTGCATACTTGCTAAGGAGTCAGAATTTGAAAAATTAAATGACAAGTACATTCTGGAGCTGAAAGAATTTGAAGAGGAGTGCAATGTATAGTTATTAGTTTCAATTTCCATGTATTTGATCTATCGAACTTTTTTGCTTGCATCTTTACTTATAGTTCATTGTAATGTATTATTTTCCGCTCACATGACTTTTATTTTATTTATCCTCTTATAGGGATCATTCTCATACTAACTTCCAGCAGATGATATGTTAAAGGACTGTGATGCTGGTGTTAATAATATTAACTCATCAATAAATTTAGAAGGGAATCGACACTGTGAGGGAGCATAATAATTTTCATTCTAATCACAAGGTATAATTGTTTGATTCACTCTTTTGTAGTTATTCTTTCAAAATAAAATCTATGAACCAGACATGATGTAGAGAATACCTTTACTTGAAAACTTATGATTATCTCTATGCTCCAGCAATGAGTGTCATAATTAGTGCAGTAATGATAAATATGTGACTAAGTGCATTTTCTTTTTGTTTTTTAATGCTGAGATTTTTAACCTGCCTGTCACTATCTTAGATGTGTTATTGAGTTCACTAACTATGGCTTATCAAGTTGTTTTGTCATCCTTACCTTTTAAGGCATTTTTTTTAGCTTTGGACTTCGTCATTTCAATTGGGTACTTCTGGATAATGATCTTCTCTAATTGAGACAAATGTTTATAATAAATGATAAGGAGTGGTGGATCTCCAAGTTAAACTGCGGAAATAGTAGTTGTAGTTTTTTCACTTTTTGTTGTTGTGATGGTGATTTTTATTACTAAATTGTGTATTTTGGATCTTTGGTTTAAGTTTTACATACCATTGATGTTCTGTTCTAGCAATAATAAAATTGTAGTGACAGCTTTACGATCAATAATGATAGTGAAAGCTTTTGATGGACGAGCAAGTTACATGTTGTGATGAGTGTGCTTCTCTAGTTGTTATAGCTTAGTGGTTGCATGATGTTAATATGACTTTATGATGATTGACATTTGTTAGGCAATAAAAAATTATCAAGCTGGTGATATTGGTGTGAAATAGTTTTCAATGCTTGATTTATGAATGCTGAGTCATTCATTGCTGGAAAGGTGTTTGAATTGCAGGCTACATAAATGCTCATCATAAAAGGAAGATTGGATATTTAGTCGATTAGTGTATAAGCTGTCAAGAACGTATCAAACTGAATAGGGAGATATTGTATAATTAGGTTTTTTCATAAGGAACCTTACTAATTCTATATATTCTTGTTTCAAAGTTTACACATCTTAAGTGTGAGAGGGATGAGATTGATGAAGTTCGTGTTGAATGGGCTGAATGCATTCAAGAACATATCAATGGGTAGAACAAGGTGACTAATGTATTTTAATTTGTAATGCTTTCTTTAGAATTTGTATATACATATTTAATATTATCAGCAAAGTTATAAGAGTTATAAATGTCCTATATCCCATTTGTGCTTGCATTTGGCAGGTTGTGGATAGCGTAGCTAAGGTGTGCAGCGCAAAGTTGGTTGGCGATTTGGTTTTTGTAAAGGTTGTGAAGTCCCTCAAACAAACTAATCCATTTTGTTGAATTTACGATTTGAATTTATATATATAGATAAACTAGATACATTTGAAGTGTTATGATAATTAGATATATATTTGATGTTTGTTTGGTCCATGTTATGAGTTTTGATCTGATATCCCAAGCAAGTTATGTTTGAAGTGTTATGAGTTTGAAGCATTTATGAATCATATGTTTCACATTTTTGGATGTTTATATGTTCAGAAAAATGCAATTTTATATTCAAATTATTATTATGATTATTATATGATTGTAGGGTTCCAAATATATCTAATTTGGGAAAAAATATGTGAAAAAAAAAAGACAACACAAAAAAGCGTTGTTAAAAAGAAATGACTATTGTATACAAAAAGACAACGCTTTTTAAGAGTTGCTAATTGAAAAATACAACACTTAATCGCAACGGTTATATGCATTGTCGTATCTAGAAAAGACAACGCTTTTATAAGCGTTGCAAATATTGTTGCCAAATTGGAAAATACAACGCATTTCTGCAACGGAAAAAGGCGTTGTCGTATCCAGAAAAGACAACGCTTTTTAAGCGTTGCAAATATAGTATAAAAATTGGTAAATACAACGCTTTTCTGCAACGGTAAAAAGCGTTGTCGTATCTAGAAACGACAACGCTTTTAGTGCGTTGTCTATCAGCGCCCACCTACGACAACGCTGGATACAACAACGCTTTTTTTTTTGGAAAGACAACGGACAAAGTCCGTTGTCTTTCAGCGAAATTCTGGTAGTGCATTAACATATATATAGTATTTAATAAACTAGAGAGTAAATTTACTGATATAAAACTTGAACTCAAACTTCAAATGGTAAAATATACACCTTTGTTTTCTTGTTGTTGTATATTTCTCTCTTTCGTTTCTGTTTTTACTTTTTTTTGTTTTTTTTTTTCTTCTTTTTCTCCTATTGTTCTCCACATATTAGAAGTTTAAGTATGATAGATCTAAACATGCTTCATCTATGCGGATGGACACACGTCCACTTCTCCTAAGTTTGCCCTTGTGAATGATCTCACCTTATGACCATATAATCACATTTTAATTCTTTTCTTAATATAATATACATAATTTTCTTTTTGCTTTATTACTTCCATTTTTAAAACAAATTAATAAGCCATCGTCATTATCCTTATTTATATATTGTTTATTAATATTATTGAAGAGTTACTCAAAAATTTTATTATAAAGTTTTTAGTAGAGTTAATCTTGTTAATTTGCTTATGATTAAAAAACCAAGCATAACTCTAAATTTATTCATCAATATATAACATTATTTAAATACTATTCTCTAATTCCATAAACCAATTATAATTCTAATAACTTCAATTAGGGGATTTCCACCAATTCTAAGCAAATAGATAGTTAAAAATAAATGCATGAATTGATAACAATACAAATTCAAGTATCATATAATAAACATGTAATTCGTAAAATGCATGGATGCATGAACTACATCGGTCAACGAGTAACGAGGGGCTCGGGTCTCACATAAAGGTCATATTAATATAACAAAAATGTCACATTAATACAACATAAATGTCTAACACCTGAAACAAAAAAAAAAATAAAGACACACAGGTCGACTCGGATTGTAAAGTGCGCCGAGTGCACAGGAGAGTCACTCTTAATAGATTAACTGTAATATCAAATAGGAAAAATAATTAATGAAAATTGTAAAAACTATTTTTTTTTTTCACATATCCGTCGGGAATTCAGGCAATAATGTGTGATTTATGTTTTTAATTTTTTTTTTTTAGATTTACCGATGGAATTTTTCGTTGGTAATTCCGTCACTAATTTGGTGGAAATTTTTCTACAAACCATTACTCAATTCTGTCAGTAAAAACATTATTGACGGAATTTTTCGTCAGTAATTACCGACAAATTTTTTTTCTGTTGATAAAATTTTACCGACAAGGATATTAACAATGGAAACTTTCCATCGGTAATTTCATCTATCGATGAAATAGAGTATTATCGACTAAAATTTTCATCAGTAATTCGGTTTTTTTTTTTATAGTGTATTGATATTATTGCATATTTTTTCATTCTTTTGATCAGGATGTTATCGCCACTAATAATAAATCCAAAATTTTGCAATATATTTCTATTTTATTTAAATCTTCTAAACTATCATTTAGTCATAACTTAGCTAGTTGTGTGCAATTTCGACATTTTCACAGAATGTTAAAAATTAGTGACGCATACATTAAAGTGAAAAACACATGTCTAAATTTTTTTTTTAAATAAAACCAAAGAAAACTTCGTTAAATTATAGACTGAGCAGTACAATCATTTGACATATCTAAATTTGAAAGGTTTAAAATGAGTTTTCCCTAGAGGTATAAGGTTTTTAAAATTATACCATACATAGCGTCAAGTAGTCGTGCACTCACAAACACACTCAGACACATAGTATATGAGTGAAAATCTATATATATATAACAATTACACCCTCAAAATAGAAATCCTAAAATTTTCCCGCCCATTTCCACCTCCCAAAAAAAGAAATACATATTATTTCATAATTTATAAATTATTAATATTTTATTAATCATGATTTATATATATGGTAATAATATATTTTATGATATTGACAAAATCTTTGAAATTTTAATCTATAAATGGTATATGATAATAGGAATGTTAATATATATCATCTCATTCAATAAATTTTTAATTATTGTTATAATCAAGATTAAAGATATGTTTGTTGAATAAATTACAATAACTACAATGATCGGATTTCAAGAATTCTAAATCATCAAAGTAATTTTTTTTTATCTCTAATGTGACACACATATATATCACCTCAATAAATATATAATATTACATTGATAGGAGGCGTTCGTAGTGATTAAGGGGTTAAAGACCAAGAAGTTAGTTATTAATCAAGTTAATCAACATAAATAACACAACATAAATTAACTATTTCTATTTACTATATTCGAAAAGGTATTGAAAAACTAAAATAAAAGTCACACAACTTTATTTGACTAGTATGTCATATACAATACTCCAGTTTAATATATCTTCCACATAAAAATACTAATAATATAACATAACGTTTACATAATTTAATTATATTAAGTAGAAATTTATCATATAGTTTCATAATAATAATAATAATAATGATGATGATGATAATTTTGAAATATTTACCTTATCTATGTAATAATAATTTTTATTATCATATAGATTTTTAATATACTTGAATATAATAAAACTATATATATATATATATATATATATATTCGAATACAATGTTATAAATAGGAAGTATGGAACTTATGGATTAAAATCTACAAATTAAGTATATATCGTTTATAAAAATTGATATAAAAATATATCATTGATACTTATAACTATAAAAAAATTTAATAAAAAAAAAACTTTCTATTTCATAATGCATGTCAAATTATATAAATAAGTCTTAATTTATTTATCTTGAAAAATACAAAGTTGTTGCTATTTATAAGAGTGATAATCTGTCAAAGAAGAATTTTTTTCATATATCTTTTAAATACTTTCAATTTTTAGTTATGAAATACTTTGAATTTTGCATAATTATGTATATCCATACTATGAAATTAGTGGGTATATATATGAAAATTGAGGAATTTTTTTTATCATATTTGATATGTTAAAAATTTAGCATTATTTGTGTATAATGACAATAATATCATGTCATAAAAAGTTGATATAAAAATGGTACCTTAATCTAAATCATTTTATATATCCACAAAAATTTTAGCGAAAAATTACATCATTTTTTTGTTGTAAGAAGAAATAAGTTTCCTCCATGATTAAAAACTAAATACAAATTTGAAATTTCATAATCATGGTAGCTTGAAGTTCTTAATTATATGAACAATGATAAAGTTTTGTAATATAGTTTCATGGTTTTAGATTTATTAGATTTTGAAATGTCAATTTAGAAATTTTATTTTGAAGTAATATACAATAATATAAATATTTTGCGCTCATATTGAATATATTATTGAACATATATTTGCACAAGTTTTTTCTAGGACAATTATGACAAACAATTAATAAAGTAGTCAAACAAAATATGATAAAAATAAGAAATATTTATAATTAATAAATTATATGGATAGTAGATTAAATTGAAATAACTTTGAAGAACTATATTATTTTTCATGATTATCATTTTTATACCAAAAAATTACTAACACTTGAAATTCATGCGCTACATCACATGGGTACCAAATGAGGTTGAAATATTTTCAAGTCTTGGTTATAATATACAATAATATCACCATTTTATACTTACTATGAATAAGTTATTGAATATATATTTGTATAAGTTTTTTCAGGCCAATTGTGACAAAAACAATCAGTAAAGTTGTTAGACAATGTATGAAGAAAATAAGAAATATTTAAATGTGTAAATTATTGTTGGGATATTTCAGTAGTTATCTTGATAAGACAAAACATTTTGTATAATAAGACAAGAACAGTTTGCTTAGGGTATAAGTACCTACTTTCCATGTTGTATACATGAATCTATAAGAGATCATGTAATGGTTTTCAAAGTAATAAGGAAAACCAACCTTAGAAGAGACAGAGAGATATCTTCTAAGAGCAGCAAGCTGAAGGAAGCAGCAAGTTGGAGGAACCAGCAAGCTGAAAGTTGCTGGAAGCAGCAAGCAGGAAGCAACATGGAAGAAGCAGTAAGCTACTGTAGCAGAAAGTTCAAGACTGTCTTCACCGCAACAGTTGAAGAACCTTTTATTCTTTTAACCATTTGTGATGTGTGAGTTAGGTTGTTTTAATCGGTGTACTTAGTTGATAGGATTGGATCCTTGCTAAGTATATAGTCTTGTATAGGCTATCTGCCCTGTGTGGGATTGTGTACCCTGTGTGGGTTGTGGCCTAGTTTCCATATTATATACATGAATTTATAAGAGATCATGTAATGGTTTTTCAAGTAATAAGGAACACCAACCTTAGAAGAGACAGAAAGATATCTTCTAAGAGCAGCAAGCTGAATGAACCAGCAAGATGGAAGAACCAGCAAGATGAAGGCTGCTGGAAGCAGTAAGCAGGAAGCAGCATGAAAGAAGCAGCAAGCTACTATAGTAGAAAGTTGAAGGAAGCAACAAGCAGGATGCTGGAAATAGAAAGCAGCATGGAACAACATCCTGAGCAGCAAGCAAGGAAGAGCTACAGCAGTCTACAGAGATAGTAAGAAGTAGCCAACGGATCTTTTGCAGGAAGATAAGTGATACTCTCACCCATGCAGCACGAGAAGACCATGCAACTCAAGGAGGAGCAAAGCTATCTGACAACTAGAGTAGCTACCTGTTGCATGGAGGTCAAAGATGTCAGGCGTATTAAATGTTCATATCACGAGTAGCTCAAATACATTTAATGCGACCACAGAGAAGATCTTCGGAGATCAGAGCTCAAATTCAAAATGGAAAAGTATCTCTCTGTTGGTCCCAAGTGTTCAAAGGTTCAGAGGGGGGTGAATGAACCTCTATCGATTTTGTCAATTTTGCAAACTCTTTTTCTAAACTTTTCTGTTGTAACAGGTTCCTAACCTAGGGACAACAACCTATCTCGAATCAGCAACCTGGCCTGAGGCTTAATCAGGTTCCTGACCCGATATCAGAATGTTACGCAGCGGAATAAACTTGATAGAGTTCCTTTATGGAAAACCGTTTCTTTTTAATCATGATCTTAGGAAGTCTTTTCTCAGAATGCTTATGTTTGTATGCAACAGTATAAATAAACAGTAAGTAAAATGCAGCATACAATCAAAGCATATAAACACATTTGTTTATAGTGGTTCGAAGGTGGTGTAAGTCTTCTACATCCACTCTACTCCTACTCAAGGAGGAACTTTATTAGGTCAGTTCAATTTACAAGCCTCGCTTTACAAACCTCTTCCTAACAAGCTACGCCTACTAGAGTCGAAGGCCACAACCTACAAATGGCAAGTAATCTATCTCTATAGATTACACACTTAGCAAAAATCTAATCCTCTCAACTAAGGTACACCATTAAAACAACCTAGCGCACACAGCACAATGGTTAAAGGAAAATAAACAGTTCTTCAACTGGTGCGGAGCAGTCTTGATCTTTGTAGTCCTCGAACTGATGTATGCTGCTCCTAGAAGGTTGAGTGGCTGAACATGGATAAGCTTGAGAAGCTTTGGAATATATCTGATTTTCCTCTCGACTCTGTTCAGCACTTTTCTTCAATCAGTCACGCCTTCTATTTATAGACCTTGAGAATATATCTGTTGGAGGAAAGTATCTGTTGAAGGAAGATACTTCCCCATTTTGAACGTAAAGCTTAGATCTCTCAAGATCTTCTCTGTGGTCGCATTAAATGCTTCTGAGTAGTTCCTGACAAGTGCATTTAATGCGCCTACAATTTGCTTCTGGACTTCTTCTGTCATTCCTGCTGACCTGTCAAGTCGGTATGGGTCCAAAGCTGATGCAGTTGCTGCTTGATGTCAGTTGATTTTCTTCTTCTTTTTGCTGCATGTTCTTCCTGATGCTGCTTCCTACTATCCTCAGCTTGCTGCTTCTCTTCTAGCTTGCTGGTTTCTTTGATATGCTGTCAGCTTTCTGTTTGTAGCTTCTCTGTCCTTGTAGACTGCTGACCAACTTTCTGTTTCCTTTATTGACAGCTTTCTGTTTGGAGACTTTATTTTCTTTGTCGCTCTTTCAGCTTGTTGTTTCCTTCAGCTTGTTGTTCGCTCCTTGCAGCATCCTATCTGTCTTTTATCAGCTTTGCTGTTTCCTATAGCTTGTTGTCCGTTAGAGAATGTCTTAATTCTTCTAAGGTTGGTTTTCCTTAATATTTGGAAAACTATTACATTATCTCATCTTAGCATCCTGATCATGTAATACATGGAAACTTACTTCAACAAACTTATGTTTTCTTATTATTCAACTTGTTCTGTCTTATTAAGATAACTCTAGAAATATCCCAACAATTTCCCCATTTATCTTAATGATGACAGAACATAATAAGAATCAAGAGTCATAAAAATGAAATGCTCTTTAATAAGAAACTTAAATAATTGTACAATTACAATTCTGTTTGAGTACAAAAGTAAGTAAGCTACTCTACTTCTCCTAGCTTCACTTCTTTCTTCAGTTTCTTCAGTTTGTTGTTTCCACATTTTTCCACCAACGAGATCTTCTTCTCCCTCTCTACCGTATCTGGTCTCTGTATCAGCAAGCTGCATCTTTCGATCAAATCTCATTCTTCTTGAATGGTCAGCTTGCTGCTCTGTTCGTTGCTCCAGATGGTAGGTGACTCCTGATCGCCATTAGCAACTGCTTCCCCCTTTCAATAAGGCTTCAGCAGTGTTTCAGCAATGACTCTTGACTTTATGCACTCTTCCCTCTTGCTGTCATCATTCTCTAGCTTGCTGCTTAAGGGTGAAGGTACAAAGTCAAGGTTGGCCGTCAGGTTCCTCTTATCTGACACTTTCTTTTCTCTCCTCAAGGTTCCTCCTTCTTATTCCCACCCAAGGGAATAAGATCTCGAAAGAGAGGTGTCTAGAGGTCAAGTACCTGATCGGTGGATGATCAGATACTCGTTCTCACACAGTTTCCTCAGACAGGTAGCCTCCACCCTTTAGCTTGTTTGGGTTTTGGTTCCCAATGTCTGAAGATGGGCCGCATGAAATAATAACTTCCATCTTGATTGGAAGTTCTCTCATGATCCTCAGTACCCCATCTCTCCTGTAGAGATGAGGTCAGCCATGTGTCATAGTTGAATGGAGGATGGACGCTAGCTCCTTTCTGATAGCGTCCATTCTGTAGAGGCCCGTCTTCTTGTCTGAAGACCTTCTCTGCTTCTAAATTAACAGAGAATAGTCTTCATCATCGTCTTCATCTCCATCTCCATCTCCACCTTCTTGAGTCTCCATCTTTTTCTTTTTGCTAGACAAATCGACTCACATGAGAAATTGTTGCTTGTTGAAGATTTAAGTGAGTGGTGAATGTGTAGAAGAATGGTGAAGAATCGATTATTTATAGGCTGAAGAATGTGATCGGGTCTTTTGAATCTACGGTTGGAAGATGAAACACACGATCTAACGGTTGATTCTAAAAAGGTGGAGGGACATTTTTATAATTTGGTACCGCCACTTGTCGGTTTAACTTGGATAGAGTTCCACAACCGCCTTTTTGCCTTCTGAAAAGGTAGATCTTCTTTTTTGTTGATGTGATGGTAAGTCGCTTCTCTAGATCTCTTACATATATCGAGATCAAAGATACTCATCATGACTGTATCTTCTTGGATTCGAGACTGTAGAGGCCCATCACTTCTTCTATGGAGAGCATGCTGTTTTATGAACATTGTCTTGTTAAGAGCTTGCTGATATCACTTAAATCAATGTCATTTGCTAAGAGCATGCTGATATCTTTGTTAGTTTTCTCCTGTGATGCTGCTCCACTTGATATTCCCTTCTATATCCTCCGCAGAAGTTGTCTTAATAGCATTCTTGCCCGAGGTCTTCGATTGATAGATCTCTTCTTCATTTCCCATATCACTTGTTGGATGATACCACTCATCTTGTTGGTTGGTATTATTTATAGGCTTCGATCATCAGCTCCCTTGTCTGTTCCTTGTTGATCGGTCAGCATCCTTGTTTGATATACTTGTTGGTCGTTGCTGTTATCTTCTGCTCGTTGATACCATTTGTTGGTTCTTACATGCTGTTCTCAGCGACCTCTTCTTCAACAATAGGTTTCTGAGGTAGGATACTGTTTGTAGGAATCAGTTTCCTTTGAGAGTCAGTAACCTGTCACATTGTCAGGAAGAGCTATAGAGTATGCTTGATGTTCGTAGGTTCCCCATTTGTTTTAAGGGCACTTCTATTCCTTATTCTTCAGAGATTGATACTGATTAATCATGTAGGACTTTCTTCTTAATGACTTTCTTTTGATCTTTCTCTTTGTTTCTATCATCAGGTTGCTCATTTTTCCTGTTCATGGCTTAGTAGAGAATTTTCCTTTTCTTCGTGAGTTGGGCTTTCTTTTGATAATTGTGGAACCTTCTCTCGATTATCTACTGGAGGCAACTTGTGTGGTTCTTAATGAGTCCTGAAATTGGATACTGTTAGAGAAATCTTGTTCTATGAAAGATCTAGTATCCTTAAGAAAACTTTCAAGCTCTGTATAAGTTCCCTCTTACTTAAGAAACTCATACTTTCTTACTCATAAGAGCTCTCTTAAGCTCTTGTTCCTGAGATTGTTCTTCTCAGAGTTTTTGGCGTTTTACTTTCTTGGATTCTTTTCAGGAGACTGTCATCTTGTCTTTTCTTTGGAAATGGAAATGACTTTAGCTTGTGTTGCTTCCTTAGTGTCCTTCAGCTTACTCTAATAGTCGCAGCTTTAGTCACCTCAGCAACCTGTTCGATTTCCTTATCAGCAGCTTAATCATTAATGTACTTTTGTCGACACCACTCATAGATTGGCCCTATTAGTTTATGTTTGCACGACTACAAATTTGTATACTGCGAGATACGGTATTCCCCCCTTCCTCCTTAGATTGTGCATCTTTCTTCTTGGGTGGGTACTTCTCTCAGGTCGACACCACTTGTTTATCCTTTCTGCTGATGAAGGTTACTTCTTTTATCTTCGTCATTTATTTACAGTATTGCCTAGACAGTTTTCTCCTTGCTTCCTCCAAGTATTCTTTACTCATTCGCCAAGATCTCTGGACTGTCTGAATCCTGAGCATGTGAAAAGTGGAATTAGCATGTACTCCTTTGGATTCCTCTGTTTTTGCTTGTCATAGGTTCCTGTCTGGTCTTTATCTAATTGATATCTTTGAAGATCCACTGATTGGTTCCTCAGCAACTTGATTTCTGAATGTGTATGTTCGTCTAAGTTAGTGTGTCCTTCAATACTGGTTTTAGACAAGATTCTCCCTATGTTTATGCTTTGTTGATCACACCAGATCGTTAGAAAGACTTCTGCTATGGAAACTCTTGGTCATCAGTAGTTGATCCTATAAAATAAGATCTTATAGAGATTGTGAGTTACTTGAGTGATGAGTTTTCCATGCTTATACTAAAATAATGAATTTTGGTCTTGTTAAAATAAAATCGGTTTAATCCAAATGCAAAAAGTGGATCTGGGTTGGTTACAAGTCAAGTTGGTTTTTAACCCAACTTGCTCTGATACCACTTGTTGGTCCTAAGTGTTCGGAGGTTCAGAGGGGGGTGAATGAATCTTTATCGATTTTGTCGATTTTGCAAACTCTTTTTCTAAAATTTTCTGTTATAACAGGTTCCTGACCTAGGGACAACAACCTCAACAATCTGGCCTGAGGCTTAATCAGGTTCCTGACCCGATATCAGAATGTTACGCAGCAGAATAAACTTGATAGAGTTCCTTTTTGGAAAACCGTTTCTTTTTAATCATGATCTTAGGAAGTCTTTTCTCAGGATGCTTATGTTTGTATGCAACAGTATAAATAAACAGTAAGTAAAATGCAACATACAATCAAAGCGTATAAACACATTTGTTTATAGTGGTTCGAAGATGGTGTAAGCCTTCTACATCCACTCTACTCATACTCAAGAAGGAACTTCGTTAGGTCAATTCGATTTACAAGCCTCGCTTTACAAACCTCTTCCTAACAAGCTACGTCTACTAGAGTCCCTGACTCTAATCGAAGGCCACAGCCACAAAGGGCAAATAATCTATCTCTATAAATTACACACTTAGCAAGGATCTAATCCTCTCAACTAAGGTACACCATTAAAACAACCTAGTGCACACAGCACAATGATTAAAGGAAAATAAACGGTTCTTCAACTGGTGTGGAGCAGTCTTGATCTTTGTAGTCCTCGAACTGATGTATGCTGCTCCTAGAAGGTTGAGTGGCTCAACATGGATAAGCTTGAGAAGCTTTGGAATATATCTGATTTTCCTCTCGACTCTATTCAGCACTTTTCTTCAATCAGCCACGCCTTCTATTTATAGACCTTGAGAATATATCTGTTGGAAGAAAGTATCCATTGAAGGAAGATACTTCCCCGTTTTGAACGTAAAGCTTAGATCTCCCAAGATCTTCTCTGTGGTCGCATTAAATGCTTCTGAGTAGTTCCTGACAAGTGCATTTAATGCACCTACAATTTGCTTCTGAACCTCTTCTGTCATTCCTGCTGACCTGTCAAGTCGGTATGGGTCCAAAGCTGAAGTCCATGCAGTTCCTGCTTGATGTCAGTTGATTTTCTTCTTCTCCTTACTTCATGTTCTTCCTAATGCTGCTTCCTGTTGTCCTCAGCTTGCTGCTTCTCTTCTAGCTTGCTGGTTTCTTTGATATGCTGTCAGCTTTCTGTTTGTAGCTTCTCTGTCCTTGTAGACTGCTGACCAGCTTTCTGTTTCCTTTGTTGACAGCTTTCTGTTTGGAGACTTTATTTTCTTTGTCGTTCTTTCAGCTTGTTATTTCCTTCAGCTTGCTGTCCACTCCTTGCAGCATCCTATCTGTCTTTTATCAGCTTTGTTGTTTTCTACAGCTTGATGTCCCTTAGAGAATGTCTTCTTAATTCTTCTAAGGTTGGTTTTCCTTAACATTTGGAAAACCATTATATGATCTCATCTTAGCATACTGATCATGTAATACGTGGAAACTTACTTCAGCAAACTTATGTTTTCTTATTATTCAACATGTTCTGTCTTATTAAGATAACTCTAGAAATATCCCAACACTCTCTTCAACAGATATTTTTCCTACCTCTATAAATAGAAGGTGGGACTGACTGAAGAAATTGTTGAGCATAGTCAAGTGGAAAATCAGAAATACTCCAAAGCTTATTCCAAGCTTTCCTTTGTTCAAGCCACTCAACCTTCGAAGCAGTCTACCATTCAAGTGTTCGAGCTATCAAGTTCAAGACTGTTTTCACCGCAACAGTTGAAGAACCTTTTTATTCTTTTAATCATTTTTGTTGTGTGCGCTAGGTTATTTTAATCGGTGTACTTAGTTGATAGGATTGGATCCTTGCTAAGTTTATAGTCTTGTATATGTTATTTGCCCTGTGTGGGATTGTGTACCCTGTGTGGGTTGTGGCCTAGAATCTGGAATTCTGTAGGTATAATTTGTTAGGAAGTGGTTTATAAAGTTGAGGCTTGTAAATAGAACTAACTTAACGAAGTTCTTCCTCTAGGAAGGAGTAGAGTGGACGTAAAAGGCTTACACCACCTTCGAACCACTATAAGCCATAAGTGTTTACTTGCTTTTATCTTTGTGATTTGCTTTATTATATCATGTTGCATACATCATAAGCATACTATATAAGGTTTTTGTCAAACAACATACTTGCGAAAGAAAACTGGTTTTCCAAAAAGAAACTCTATCCTATTTATTCCGCTGTGCATACTGTATACCGGATCAAGAACATGATACAACATTCTGCCAGGTTACTGATTTGAGATAGATTGTTGCATTCACTCCTGAATCAGATACCTGTTTTACAGAAAAGTTTTAAAAAGTTCAAAATCGATAGAGGTTCATTCACCCCCTCTGAACCTCTGACCACTTAGGACCAACAATTATATTGGTAGTAGCTTAAATTGTAATAAGTTTAAAGAACTAAATTGTTTTTTATGATCAATATTTTTATATCAAAAAATTACTAATACTTGAAAAGTACTTGTCCATGCATCACACGAGTACCAAATGAGATTAAAATATTATTGAGAACTTGATTTTTTTTTAAATTAACATTTTCATATCAAACTCGAAATATTTAAATTTTATGGTTGTGCGTCATGTCACACGAGCAATAAATTAGACTAAAATTCTCTTAAATTTTTATTATTTTTCATATTCAATATTTTCATATCAAAATATATAAATAGTAAAATGTTATACCCTTACATCGCATGAGACTTATACTAGTATAATAAATGATAGAGATACAACATAATGTATGCTTTATCGCAAAAACTCTCATGCACCAGGTGCATGGATCATAGATCCGTGCAATCCGGGCTGACCCAACTCAGATTTGGATGTTTTTTAATTTTTTTTTTGATTTTGTGTTACCTTTATATTATATTTGTATGACATTTATGTTATATCAATATGACATTTATGTACAAATATCATCATCTTTATGAACTTAGAAAAAAAATGGAATAATTTCAGCTCTCTTTTAGATCAACATACATTTATATGATATTATTCATACCTTTTAGTTATATTAGTTGCACATTTATATATAACATAAAGGTAAGGATATTTGTATATAAAGGTGACATGAATATCACATAAAAGTATATATGTAGAAATTGTGCTGAAATCCTTTTTTTTCTTAAGTTGTAGTACATAGAGGTAAGGACATTGGTTCATAAAGGTGACATGAATATAATATAAAAGTTATACTAATATAACATAAATGTAATACATAAATCACATAAAAAGTAATACTAATATAACAAACCTTTTTTTAAATATTCTTTTTCAAAAAAGTTTCATCACATCGTCATATATAGTAGAATGTCAAATAATATCCATTCTCCAATTACATCCCTCTATCAACCCCCAACCAATAAATTTTCATATATTTGTCACTATTTCGACATAGTTTAACTTTCTAATATTCTCACTTGAAAACTTGAGTATGATGTTCATAGTCATAATATTGTCATAAATCTTGACGATTTACTGAAGGAACAAACTTGTAACATAATTGGTGGAGAATATTAAATAAGTGTTTCACTATATATTAGAATGGGTTAATTTCATTTTCCAACCTACTATGCACGTTTTTTAATTGTGCATCCTAAATTTTTTTTTCCTCCTATCACAACACATACTACATGTTTTATTTACCTTTGCAACCTCCAACCAATATTTTCCGGCGAGAAAATGCCCACATGATTTTATGTGCTAATTGAGGGTTATTTTAGTTATTTTCTAGGTCATTAACTAACTCCTCCTCCAAAAGCGAATTTTGCCCTAATTTTTCCCACTTTTTTTTTTGCAAATTGTTTAAGTGAATGAAGATTAATGGTGAGGTTCAAACAAAAAATTAGATCTCTTTACCATTGAAAATAATTGATTAATCAAATTTACTAATGTCTTAGAAGTGCAAATGATGAAAATAACCCTCAATTAGCACATGAAAATCAAGTGGGTGCTTTCTCACCGGAAAATATTTACCGGAGGTTGCAAAAATAAACAAAATGTATAGTATATGATGTGATATGAGAAAAAAAAAATTTAGGGTGCAAAATTAAAAAAGGTGCATAATACAAGTTGAAAAATGTAATTAACCCTATTAGAATATATTTGTTGATTTCGTTATGAAAAGTCTAATTAGAGCTATATAATTGCACAAATCAAAATATAAAAGGATATCTTAAACTTTAATATTGACTTTTTTTAGTTTGTATTTTTTTTATTAGATTCCATCAGGTATTATTATTTCTTTTAAAGTTCACAGTTAGTTTTTTTTATTAGATTCCATCAAATATTAATTTTTTTTTAAGTTCATAAGTGTACTCAATTATTTTACATTTTTCAAATATTAAAATATTTTTTGAAGAACATAAGTGTACTCAATTATTTTAATTGTTCAAATTTATTTGTTTAATTTATTTATGTTTATATACACATCACAAATTAAAATTAATGTATTAAAATAGCAAAATAGGTAAGTTGTTTGTTCTGTTATAGTTCCATTTATTTGTGACATTTAAAAATATTAAATGGACTGAAAAAATTACTTAAAATATTTTTTGATAAAATTAAATAAAAAAAAGTTGATTTTATTTCAGAAATTGGTTGTGAATGACACATACAAATTTATTTAAAAAATTTGAAAATAAAAAACATGTATCATTTAATTTGTTATTTAGTGTATCAATCAAACATGTTTCAACTAATTTTATATTTATCTTGAATTTTTTGATCTCTCCTATTGAAATGTAGTTATGCAATCAAAATTTACCAATCTATATATTATAAATTATATCATAATCATTAATTTATTGCTATTTTAATATTGTTAATCATCTTTTTTTAGTTATTTTTTTATGTATAAAAGTCGAGTTTTTTTTATTGAATTTAATTGTAATTATTATTCAATCAATATATATATATATATATATATATATGTGTGTGTGTGTGTGTGTGTGTAGGTGTAAAAAAAATTAGAAAATTGAGAATCATAAAATCACGTTTATTTTACCCAATTGGTGAGTAGTAATTAATTAAATTAACTCATATATATATATATATATATATATATATATATCAATTTAGGTGATAAATTAGTGGAGAAAAATAATATTTAAATTTAGATATACCGCAACTAAATAAGGAAAATGTGTGATTGGTTAATATATATGAGATAATTAATGATAGGTGTAATTTCTATATATAGAAGATCACACAAAATATATATTTAATAATTATCAATTATTAATTATTAATATATTACATATTTAGTAAGTGAAAATGAGCGGAAAATTTTTTACATTTCTATTTGTAGGGGTAATTGTTATTAATTATATATATATATATATATATATATATATATATATATAGATATATAGATTTGTCTATTTATGTTTATAATGCGATTCCACAGTTCGATATATTTCCTATAGAATAGTTTTTAAATGGCACAAATTCATGATGATTTATTTCCTATAGAACAGTTCGATTTATTATGGTTAGGTCATTTTCTTTATTTGTTAATCAAATTTTACATCAAAATTGTATATTTACGGGTATTTGTCGGTTCGGAATTTTTTATTTTCAAAATTTTCTACCCTTGATTCCACATCAATATTGTACTTGACAACTCCTTTTAATTATCCTAACAAATGGACCAAAATTTAATGAGTAGATCTTGTATGAGACGGTCTCACGTTAAATTTTATTTAAAACAAAGTTCATATAGATAATAAAGTGGGTCAGCTCATTTAGTTTGGTCAATGACAATCTCACATAAAATTAAATAAATCTCCATTGATCTCACATAAGATTTTATACGAGACGATCTCATATAAATTTCTGCGAAATTTAATTGCACTAATTTAATTAAATTATGAACAACTTTGACAAATTTTCAAACACTTAAAAGAAAATTATATATTTATATTGTTCTCACATTTTTTGTTGTTATTGGTCAATATAAAAAAAAAAAATATATATATATATATATATATATATATATTTCTCTTGATCTTAATAAGAGTTATAGTTTAAGGCTCGATAAGATCAAAATCCAACTTTCAATAAGAGAATACAACAAAAAAGAACTAAAACATAATAACAAGTGATTTGGTATAAAATAAAATGTGGACTAGTTCTTGTCCGAACGTCTCAACAGTTGAAAGAAATTAAATTGAAAGGTTGTTAAGAACACAAACATGACTAGGGCTGGGCAAAATACAGAAATTTTCGGTATACCGCACATACCGTGCCGAAAAATACCAACAATGTCGAAAATTTCGATATACCGAAAATTTCGATACGGTATCGGTATGGCAAGGAAGAATTTTTCGGTATTTCGGTATATACCGAAATATATTAATATTAATAATATATATTATTAATATTAATATATTTCGGTAATTTTTCGGTATTTTCGGTAATATTCAGTAGTTTCGATAAATTTCGGTACGGTATGACGGTAAATTTCAGTATACCGAAAAATTCGGTAATTCGATATCAAACGGTATAGGCTATCAATATACCGAAAATTTCGGTACAGTATCGGTATGTTTTTTAGCATACCGAAAATTTCGATACGGTATACGATATTGTATAAAGTTTTCGATATACCGTACCGAACCAACCCTAAACATGACGGTTGTTTGAACATTGCAAACAAAAAATAGATGATAGTTGGAACATTACAAATAGTAAGGTGTGTACAACACTCCCCTCAAAACAAGCAAGAGATCGCATATCATATATATGTGATGTCCAAAAAGTTTGCTAGTAAGTGTATGCTCTTAATGGCTTAGAGTGCTATTTATAGGCTCTCCTTCAAGTGGGTGAAAAGACTCTGTTCATGTCTATGTCCAAGTTTTTCTAACTTTGTTTGAATGATTTTAGCTAGTAAATAGCTTTTTAAAAACACTAAAAAGTCTATTGAATTGTGGTTGGATATGTTTCTACCTATTAGTAGCTTATTTAGCGTGCGATGCACGAATAACAATATTATGAATTTAAATGTATTTTTTAAATAATTACAACTTTCAATTTTTTTGATATGTGGAATAATAATATTTAAAAAAATTATGTTCAAATTAGCATTTATTTGATTAATACTAATGTTATTTTGTCCAATTCTTCGAGCTCTTAAAGTACCAAGTAGTCAGGGTTATTCTTATTTATTTGTGTTGAACAACTTTTACAGATTTGTGGGAGGATAAAAGAATAATTGAGAAACTTATGTGAGTGAATGATATAAAAACCTCAAATGCCCATATAATTTTGGAATAATATGTCACATGTGCACCTATGTGTAATTTTCAACAAGAAACGTATAAAAATACAGTATTACCTTTATATCATGTCATTTGAGTTCCACATAATGGAATCCTAATGGAATTTAGTCGAAATATTTCGACGAATATGGAACTAATAAATATGCGAAAGTGTATTTACTACATAATTTGACAGGTTAAGTGACAAATAAATTGTTTAGAGCGTAAAGTGTAAAAATAGTATTGTTTGGATTGTAAAATATAATCAATCACCTGAATATCTTAATCCACTATAAATATTCAAATTTTACAATTATTTAAAATACTTCAATCCAAAAAAAAAAAAAAAAACCTTATTTAAGATCTGAATTTTTTATGTGTAATTGTTAAATAAAGATCATTAAATAGTAATTAATTTAATATATATGAAAAAGAGAAATTCTCTCATTATATGTCGCAAATATGAAAACCAGGCCATTATGCTAATCAATATTGGGGCCAAAGAAAAAATCAAAAAACTTGATATTAATGATGATATGAAAGAAATCATTTATAATATTATTTTCAATAATTCAGAATCTGATTCTGACAATCCTTCCGAAACAGATTATAATTCTGATTTTTCTGATCAATCTAATAAAAAACGCAAAGACTCACGTGAGACCGTCTCACGCATTCTCTTCCGTAAGACGGATCTATTTGACCCAACCCAAAACAAAGCCCAACCCAACTAAAACTAAAACTAAAGCCCAACCCAACCTAAAAGCCTAATATACCCACCAACCCAAATCAATTCCGCCGCACCGTCAGCACAGGAATTCTTGTTGCAAATTCTTGTTGCACACCAACCTTAAACATAATTTGTTGCACCGTCGCACCTAAACTCCAAGCATTTGACCAACCAAGTGTGATATTTGAATTTTTTACTTTTTTATTTTTATTTGAAAGGATCTATGATGAATCTTCCTATAATTTAATGGACAATAAATATAGCAATCAAATTCTTTGTTGAAAACTTCTAAATAGTATTCTATCTTATTAATATAAATTACGTATAATTAATTATATAATAATTTTTTATATAATTATGTGATATTTGAATTATAATTAAGTATGTAATTTCTTTACATAAATATGAGATTTTTTGCTATAAGTATGTGAATTTTTGACTTATATTTAAGTATGAGTATTACTATTACATCATTGAGTATGTAATTTTCTGCTATAAGTATGTAATTTCTTGCTATAAGTATTTGAATTTTTGACTTATATTTAAGTATGTGTATTATTGTTACATCCTTGAGTATGTAATTTCTGCTATAAGTATGTAATTTCTTGCTATAAGTATGTGAATTTTTTACTTATATTTAAGTATAAGTATACATATACCTCTTACATCTTTAAGTATGTAATTTCTTAATAATTATATAAGTATGCGTTATACAATTATAAGTATGCGATTTACAGCTGTATGTATTTTACACTTATAACTATGCATTTTAAATAAGTGTTTTTATATAAGTGTATGTGATTTACAACTATAAGTATGTGTTTTAAAGAAACGTTTTTTATAGAAGTATGTGTTTTACAGCTATAAGTATGTGTTTCATATTCTTATATATTTCAAATTTTGTTATAAGTATGTATTTTACACCTATAAGTATGTGTTTTTATTCTTAAATACTTAATAAATTAATTAACATAAGTGTGTATTTTTATACATGTGTTTTTATATTGCTATATAAGTAAGTGTTTTGTATAAATATGTATTTTGCAGCTATAAGTATGGATTTTAAAGTTACAAGTATGTGTTTTTATTTTTATTGTTATGTTGCTATAAAGTGTTTTATATAAGTATGTGTTTTACAATAAGTATGTGTTTTTATTATTATTGTTATGTTGCTATAATTGGATGAAATTAATTCGATTTTATAATAATCGAATTAATTGTGTTAATTGGTGATACGTGTATTTGAAGAACCTCATGAGATTATTTGATTAAAAATAGTTGAGACTGTTGGATAAAATTGTTTGAAACTACCTCATGAGATTATTTGATTAAAAATAATTGAGACTGTTGGATAAAATTGTTTGAAACCTAAAAACACAATTTAACGCCGAACATGGGGCTCGAACACATGACCAAGAAATTAAGAGCCTTGCACTCCACCAACTAAACTAGACAAACCTGTGATCAATTAATTTATAATTACAAATATATCTGGGTGTTGGGGTTAGGCTGGGCTGAGTGTGGATTGGATAGTGGGTCAAATATATCCGTCTCACGGAAAGAGATCCGTGAGACAGTCTCACAAGAGACCTACTCAATAAAAAAATAAAGATTATAGAAAATGATTCTATTTTTTCAGAAGAAGAATGTGAAAACTGTAAACAAGGAAATTCTTGTATAAATCATATTAGTAATATTGATGAAAAATGATGAGTTTTATAAACTTATGTCACAATTTAAAGATTTAAATATTAATGTTCTTACTAATAATAATATTTTAGAATTCCTTAAAAGGATAAAAGATCCTAATTTGAGAACTCATATTATTGATCAGATGGAAGATATACCTTCTACTTCTAAACAAACAGAAGAAGTTCATATTTCCCCTAATCAGTCTTATTCAATGATAGAAGTTAATAAACTTCTAAAAAATAAATATAATAATCAAAATCATGTTACAATACATGATCTACTTTATGAGATTAATAATCTCAAAAATGATATTAAAATTCTTAAAAAAAGATAATTTTAGGCTTGATTATCGTATCTCTAATATTGAAAAAGGAAAAAATATTTCTGTTGAAGAACAGGCCAAGGAAATATCCTTTAAAAAAATAATCTTTCTACTATTACTATGATTATAAATCAAAAATGGTATACTAAAATTACTCTTCTTATAGAAAAATTCATATAAAAAAGAATTGCTTGCTATAATTGATAGTGGTGCTAATCTGAATGTTATATAGGAAGGTCTTAAACCTACCAAATATTTCATAAGACTTCTCATAAACCTCTCAACATTAATTATAAACATCCTAAAGTTTATATTTGCAAAAATAAAAATTGTATTTCTACTAGCTTTCTTCTAACTAAAGACATTTCTAGCCAACTTATTCTTGGTCTTCCCTTTCTACATCAAATTTATCCTTTGACCTCTATTGATACAAAAGGTCTTACTGGTACTTTAGAAGGAAAACCTATAACTTTTGAGGTTATAACAAAGCCTATTCATCGAGTTCTAAATGAACTTCAAGAGCAAATTGATAGAAAGATATATCATATCAATTCTTTAAAAGAATAAGTTAATTTCTCATCCATTGATGAAAAACTTAAAAATCCTAAATTACAAGATAAAATTAAGATCATTCATAATAAATTTTCTATGGAAATATGCAATGATTTTCCTAATGTTTTTTGGGATAGAAAGAAACATATTGTTTCCCTTCCTTATGAGGAAAACTTTAAAGAATAAAATATTCCTACTAAAGCAAGACTTGTCAAATGAATTCTGAATATTTAGAATTATGTAAAAAAGAAATTCAATCTCTTTTATATAAAAGACTTATTTCTCCTTCCAAATCTTCTTGGTCTTGTACAGCTTTTTGTGTTAATAAACATCTATATATATATATATATATATATATATATATATATATATATATATAATAACAATTACCCCCAATAAAAAGTAATGCCAAAAGTTTTTCCACTCATTTTCACTTACTAAATATGTATTATATTAATAATTAATAATTGATAATTATTAAATATAGAAAATATATTTTGTGTGATCTTCTACATATAAAAATTGCACCTATCATTAATTATCTCATATTAACCAATCACACATTTCCTTATTTAATGGGTATATCTAAATTTACACATTATTTTTTTCCACTAAGTTATCACCTAAATTTTATGTATATAGATTGATATATATATATATATATATATATATAAAGGTTAATTTAATTAATTATTACTCACCAATTGAGTAAAAACATAAATGTCATTTTGTGATTCTCAATTTTCTAATTTTTTTACGCCCACACACATATATATAGATATATATATTGATTGAATAATAATTACAATTATATTCAATAAAAAACACTCAACTTTTATACATAAAAAAGTAATTAAAAAACATGTTTAACAATAATAAAATAGCATTAAACTAATAATTATGATATAAATTTATACATACATAGATTGGTAAACTTTATCTGCATAATTACATTTCAATATGAGCGATAAAAAAAATTCAAGATTAATATAAAATTAGTTGAAACATGTTTGATTGATACACTAAATAACAATTAAAATAATACGTGTTTTTTATTTTAAAATGTTTTAAATAAATTTGGATATGTCATTCACAGCTAATTTCTAGAATAAGAGCAACTTTTTTTCATTTAATTTTTATCTAAAAACATTTTAAGTAATTTTTTCAATCCATTTAATATTTTCAAATGTAACAAATAAATGGAACTATAACAAAATAAACAAATTACCGATTTTTTTATTTTAATATACATTAAATTTAATTTGTGATGTGTATACAAACATAAATAATTAAACAAATTAATTTGAACAAGTAATATGTTCTCTAGAAAATATCTTAATATTTGAAAAATGTTAAATAATAGAGTACACTGACTATGAATGTTAAAAGAAATAATAATACTTGATGGAATCTAATAAAAAAATGTACAGACTGAAAAAAGTCAATATTAAAATTTAAGATACCCCTTTATATTTTGATTTATGCAATTGTATAGCTATAATTAGAATTTTAATAACAAAATCAACAAATATATTTTAATATATAGTGAATACTTATTTAATATTTTCCATAAATTTGTTATAAGTTTGTTCCTCCAGTAAATCGTCAAGATTTATGACAATATCATGACTATGAACATCATACTCAAGTTTTCAAGTGGGAATTATTAGAAAGTTAAACTATTTCGAAATGGTGATAAGTATATGAAAATTCATTGGTGGTGGAGGGGGTTGGTAGAGAACATAATGTCGTAATTGGAGAATGAATGTTATTTGGCATTCTACTATATATGCTGATGTGATGAAACTTTTTCGAAAAAAGAATATTTAAAAAAATGTTTGTTATATCTAAAAGATATTCTAAATAATTAAGGTTAGTTTTGCATAGTCACCTTATCCATATCAAAAAAATTACAACACTTGAAATTAATATACCATGCATCACACGGATTACCAAATGAAATTGAAATATTATTAAGAACTTGATTTTTCCGTAAATTGACATTTTTACATTAACCTCAAAATATTTAAATTTTATGGTTATGCATCACACGGGTAACATATTATATTGAAATTAATCTCAAATAATATATTATTTTGTGTTCAACATTTTCATATCAAAATAATAATTTTTATTTACCCGTGCATCGCACGGGACCTATATACTAGTTTTGAATAAGAACGTGGTATACCTATACTTGTTATAAATTATAAGCCCCTTAATAAGGTTTTAAAATGGATTAGACATCCTATTACTAATAAGAAAGATCTTCTTGACAGACTAATACATGCTTTAATATTTTCAAAATTTGATCTAAAGTCAGAATTTTGGCAAATTCAGATTAATAAATCTGATAGATATAATTAAACCGCTTTTAATGTTCCTATTGGACATTATGAGTGGAATGTTATGCCTTTTGGGTTAAAAAATGCTCCTTCAGAATTTCAACAAATAATAAATGATATTTTTACCCCTTATAGCGATTTTATTATTGTTTATATTGATGATATTCTTATCTTTTCTAGAGGTATTGAAAATCATTTTAAACATTTAGATCTTTTCAAAAGAATTGTTATACAAAATGGTCTAGTCATTTCTAAACCAAAAATGATTTTGTTCCAAACAAATATCAGATTTCTAGGACATAATATTGAAAAAGGAAATATTATTCCTATTTAAAGAAGTATTAAATTTGGTTCAAAATTTCCTAATATTATTACTGATAAAATTCAACTTCAAAGATTTTTAGGAAGTGTTAATTATATTTCTCCATATATTGAAAATCTTAATAAAGATTCTTCTATTCTTTATGATAGATTTAAGAAAAATCATTTACCTTGGTCAGATGAACATATTGAAGCAGTTAAAAGAATTAAAGAAAATGTTAAAAACCTTCCATATTTAATGCTTGCTAATCTTTAATGGGAAAAAATATTGAAATTGATGCCTCAGATATTGGTTTTGGAGGAATTTTAAACAGATTAATCCTCAAATTAAACAAGAATATCTTGTTAGATTTTATTTTGGAAAATGGAATAATGCGCAAAGAAATTATTCTACTGTTGCTAAAGAAATATTAGCTATTGTCAGATGTGTTCTTAAATTTCGAGATGATTTATATAATCAGAAGTTTGTTATAAAAAGTGATTGTCAATCTGCGAAATTTATGTTTATTAAAGATTTAAACATGATGTTTCAAAATAAATGTTTGCCAAATGACAAGCTCATTTAGCTCCTTTTGATTTTAATATTATATATAAAAAAGGTGAAGATAATCATCTACCCTACTTTTTAACTCGTTAATATTTAACATGTTTAAATTCTTAGGAATGAGTGCTCCAAGTCGAGCTGACCATTCCTCTCATAGAGGAAGAGGAAGAGGTAGACCCCCAAATCTAAATTATGGTGTAAGAAGTAATACTTTTAATACTATTATCCAACAGAGGAAAAAGAAGTTTATAGCTCAAAATATTTCTAAAAGTAATACTTCAAATGACCCTCTACATGAAGAGTTTCAAGAGGTTTTAAGACAAAAACAGCAAAAAGAGGGACATATCCCAGAATCAAGTTCTCAAGCATCATATGTTAATGCTGCAAAAGATGATGATGATTCACATCTTTATATCGAAAATAACCAAAGAGAAATTATTCTTTTTCATAGAAGAAAAAGACTCCCGATGGCAAACAATCCATGAAATATCATGGAAAGGTATTTGAGTCATAACACATCTCCTCATGGTTCGTACAAATAAAGAGGATTTTATGAAAATCTCCTTATTCATATGAAGAGTGTGGAAATTAACCACTTTTCCTCAGGAAATATCCAGGACAAGGGAAATAATAATTTCTCCAAAATTATTATAAAAAAGATTATATCTTTTGAAGAATGAGAAATCTCTCCATTAAATGAAAGAGAGTTATTCTCTCAAGGTCATAATATGAATTTTAAATTCAATTATTATGATTATATCGAAAGTTTTTATAAAACTTTCTATTTTGAAAATAAAAAATAAAGACATTCTTGGTTTATAAAAATCTGTGAAAACATTTTTCACAAACCAATTCCTACTTGATTTTTTACTTGGTGGAGAATCTTTGGGTCCTCTACAAATATTTTACCTGAAAATTTTAGTAGTCTTATAGAAGAATGAGTTACTGTTTCTCCTATTTTTCAAAACAAAACCAATGAAGTATCATACATTGGAGTTAAATCCTCTTGTTTTTTTTATTGAATTTGGTATTTCATGGATTTGGAAATGGAAACCAGTTTTCGGTTATACCAACTATGGTGCTCCATGTTTATGGAGAACCAGTCTTTGCAAGTTTTGGGAAAAACTTATACGCATAGATCCAAAAACAGGAGAAATCTTTGGCTCCGAAACAATTGAAAAACTTAATGAGAAGATCAAAGTTTATAAACAGGATCATGAAAAAATGGTAGAAGATGAAAATGCTAGCTCTTTCAAACTCTTTGCTTAGAAATATTGTGAGATTTATCCAAAATAAACAATTATTGACATCTTTTTGGAAGAAATGAAGAAGGACATATCCAAACAGATTAAAAGTTCAGAATCAAATACAGATACTTCAATTCTGAATCAAGCATCACTCAATTTCACTATTTAATGCAAGATGCTCAAAATTCTGACGATGATATTGAGGATTTTTCTATTGATAATGCCTTTAAAAAGATTAAAGATTCTCTTAAAGAGGATAATCTTTCTCATCAATGATGAATTTATTTTAGGAAATTTTATGGATTTTTCAAATTTCCATAATCAGAAGCACATAATAGATTGTCCGAGATGTTTTTGTTATATCCAATTGAGGATTAACAAATAAAAAAATTATTTTTGAAGGATGTAATACACTTCTGAATATCATTCTAAAAGAAGACGTGAATAGAAGAAACTGCTGGAGAACTGATAATATCAAGAAAAAGAGCAAGAAAAAGATTAAACTCCATGGTAAAATTTTTTAAAGGTGTATGGAAAAATATATGCCTACAGAGGGATGCTTAAAGCAAAATAATCATTTTGACAATATTTTTGAAGATATTTGAAAACAAAAATGAAAGTGACATATCATGTTCACTTTTTCTAGTGACATTCCACTATTTACTTTTTCTAGTGTGATTTATTATTTTGAAATCCGGGGTTTCATGTATGGGTTTTCTTTATAAATAGATTCTCATTTCTTTGTTTTCTCGTACTTTTCTTCTCTCTTTCCCCACATCTTTGTAATATTGTAATATTAATCAAAGTTTGAAGGTTCGAAGTTTATCTTGTAAGTGCTTGTGTTATTTTATTTTTCTGTAAGTATAATTATTGCCGCCTATATGATCAGCTAGATCTTTTGTGTTAGATTATGACTTGACTTTTACATCTATCTACTAACATGGTTAAGAAATTATTCTAATCATGAATCAAAAAAATATTTAAGATGTTCTAAGGTTAAAGTTAAAAGGATTGAAATTGCCAGATTGTTTAAACTTGCTTTGTGCCTTTTGCCTTGTGAGCCGTAATGTTCAGGTGTGACGCAGGCGTGTTGGGTTGGTTTTCCTTGTAAGTTTAAATATCTGATCTGTTTCTCCTTAATTTGTAAAAGAACATGTTTGTATATCTTAAATAATTTTTGTTACTGGGTTGGAAATGGTTTAATTTTATATATATACACACACAGCATTTTGCAGCTTTTAATGCAGTCGGAAATGCAGTTCACAATTTTTCTTTTCCTTTTTATAGTATTTTGACAAATTTTTATTTAAAAAAATATTTTAGACAGGAAAACCATATTTGTCATTGTTTGGTACTTCTCTCTCTCTCTCTCTCTCTCTCTCTATATATATATATATATATATATATATATATATATATATCATACACACACATATATGATGCTTAGTTAGTTATATGATGTTGGGAATATTACTGGATGCATTTATGGGTATTTTTTTTTAGGTATTTAGATATTTTAAGATGTTTTAAGTTGTCTATTTGTTTTTTAGATTTTACTAGTATTCTTTTGAGTACCTTTATGTTAAGTTAAATAGGTTTTTTTTAGGTTGTTTATACATATTTATAAATTATGAATATTTTTTGCATTGTGATGGGTCATATAAAAATGTGTTTAGATTATATAGCTTGATAAAAAAATACAGTTCATGTTTGAATCATTGTAAAATGTATAGTATTTGTATTTGTAGTGTTAAATGTGACCCACTAACCCAAAAAAATAGCTAATTACAATCTTACTAGAGCACAATTTTATAATTTTGTTATTAAAATATGATTTTTTTTAATAATAGTTAATAAATCTTATACCAAATATAGTTCATAAAAGGGAGCCAAAAGATGGGTAACAAGATCATCCAATATCACATATTAGGTTTTGTGTATATAAATGAGTAAAATTGATGAGATTTGATTCATTTACTCAATCAATAAAAATGACATAACAAACCCTTTTTGTGTATCCATATTGGAATTCCAAAATGAATTAGATAGGAGTATCTATCATAGAATTGAGGTAAGATCACATAATAATAATAATAATAATAATAATAATAATAATAATAATAATAATAATAATAATAATAATAATATTTAGTTATGGACAAAAAATTGGTCCCCCACTAACTAGTCCCAGGGAATGGACCATTTCACCATGCCCACAAGGTCCACATTCTTAATTCCATGTCCATTATTTTACTCCACCTTCAACCCTGGGAATTTATTATTTTATTCCAACTAAAAGGTACACATTTCAGTATGATTGAATAGCCACCCCACCAACCCAACCCCCACCCCCACCCCCACCCCAATCCACTCTACCCTCTATAGATATTTGTGTCTATATATATGTACATCTATGTGAATAGAGAGGAATAGTCAAGTTTAGTTGAATTGATGATAATATGATATGTTTGTTTAGACATTGTTTGGATTAGTGTTTGTGAGTTAGGATTTGAGATTTGAATTGATTTAAATTTTTGTTTGATTTGAATTTACAAGAGAATTATATAATTTATCAAAATTTAATTTTATTTAAATAAAAACACAAACATTAACCATATATTAGAACCTATTAATACACAAATTTCAATATACAACTAAATTTCTATTATTACAATCATCCAATCATTACCATTACATCAACCAACAATATAATATTACACTATAACATTTTTTCCAGCATTGATTTGACATCTATAGTACTAATCATACCCTACAAAATCTCTAAACAAACACATACTTTAACTATTCACCTTTATTTTAAAAACTCAAGATTTCAATAGCGGATTTCTCAAATCCTACATAAACCCAAAACAAACGCACCAGCAATTTAGTAGGATGGTGGAGATCTAGACTTTGAAATTATAAAATTAGAAAGTGTTGATAAATAGAGAAAATTTATATTCGATATGAAATTATATAGTATATTAGGGTAAAAATATATTTTCATCAGAATTTCATATTATCTGACACAATTCTCTATACATTTAGAATCATTTATTTGTCACATGAATTTCAAAGGTGATGCATATTATCAAACAGATTATAGCAATGCATGTGTCATAAATCAACGAATATGATTTATCAATTAAGGTGAAATATATCAAATTTAAAGTTTATACATTAAATAGAAATGATTCAAAATTTATGAAAAAACGTGTCAAATCAGGTATCATATAGTTTGAATAATAAATTATATTTAACTCACTATAATTATAAAAACTACTGAATTACGTCGAAAATTACGAAATAATGATTTGTTAACTGTAAGTGTGGCCCTATAGTATATGTGTAAATTATAGAACGCCTTTTTAGATGAAATAATCTAAAAGTGGATAGTAATTCAATTTGAAAAATTAGATAGAGTTGGAATTGATTACTTATATAAATACAATATATGTGATCAACTAATTACAGAAAAAAAGTAAAACTCTAAAATACTTCTCCTGCGCCTATTAAGAAATATTATAAAGCTGGTGATCAAGTTCGACTAAATTTGTATTTCTTATAACTTATATTCTAAATCTAAATTGCATTTATATTATCACAAAAACCTATGTTGTTAGAAGAGAGTTACTATTCTTATATTATTTTGATTAGAGAGAGATGAAGAACTCTCATCTAATTGTCTGTTAGATAGGTGGAACATAAATTGAAAAATGTCCCAAGTGGAAAACATTTGTGGGAGATAATCGAGTCACATGACAACAAAATTTCGTGAGAATTTGTTTCACATGAAATTTAAACCTACATTATCGAATTTTTTTTTCTTACAGCAACACAAACGTTACCAACTCGGTTATGTGGTGTTATATTGTTAAATTATATATAGGCGGTTTGCGAAGATTTGTTTAGGTGGCAGAGTGGCAGTAAAAGAAGTGTGGAGGAGTACAAGATGGTGATGCGTGGTGTACAAAAGGGTGATGCTGGGAAAGAGAAAAAAGTTGGGCAGTGGTTTCATCCCTTTCTCATTGATTGTGATGAGCAGTATTATATTTTGATGTCCGTACTCTGACAGCGACCACTGAAGGATGGTGGCACATGCCTCCTGTCAAATCATTTTTACATGGAATGGCCAAGATTCTTCGTACGGTTTCATGGACGGCTCAGATCTCCCTCTTTTCCCAACCCTCTCTCTACTCATCAGAGAGAGGGACACTCGCTCACCTATTTGCATAGTATCACCAGTACAGTGTTTTGCATTACATACACTCTTTCTCTCACATCCCTTCCTTTCTCTCTCTGTAACTCTCCCTCTTCACCCCCTGGGGTGACTGCCACCAGGTCGGCCTCGGTCGGGTGGACTATATAACACAAGAAAGCCACAGTCTTGCGACTTTCTCTCACTTGATTTTCTTCAACAAAGTTGAGAGAGACAGCCTCTGCCTTAACTTCCAGCTTCTAGCACTACTCAGAGAGGGCTTTTTTGGTTTCCATGGCGTTCTTGTTGAGGACTGAGAAATGGCTTGAGTTGGGTTAATTTTGTTGGGGTTTGAAGATTAGCTATGATGAGCTGAAATCCGATGCTATTAGGAGGTTTATTAAAGTGGGTTTGTTGAAATTTTGGTGGCAATTGTTTGTGAAGTAGAATGCAAGTGAAGATTTGAGATGGGGGAAAGTGATGAACTTGGAATCAGGAGAGAATGTTGGAGTTTTTGGGGGGTTGAAATAGCAAGAATTGGGATTGAGGGTTTTGTTTGAGCTGTGATTTCAACAGGTTACTCTGTTGCTAGTTGAAGAAACTGTAGTTTTGTATCATCATAGCAGATATTATTAATAATTATTCGAGTGAAGTTTGGATAAAACTATGAAGCTTTCAACATCAGGGATGGGCCAGCAGGCTCATGAAGGTACCCAATGTGTTTTCTCTTTCTTTACATACTTTTCAGTTACCATTTTGTGAATTAAACTTTCTTTCTTTTTGCTTTTTGATTTGTTTCTTAGTTGAAATTCTTTTGATCTCTCTCTCTCAGCATGTCACTTTCATTGAAATTTTTGTTGTTTTAAGTGTGCAATTGTCCTTTTCTTGGAGGGACTCAGTCTCAGTGGCTGTGGCCAAAGAAAGAGAATTCAGTAAGTTACATAACGACATAATCTTGATTGATGGATTTGTTTATTGATTTTGGGTTATGGAAGGGGAGAAGAAGTGCTTGAACTCTGAGCTGTGGCATGCCTGTGCTGGTCCTTTGGTCTCACTGCCGACGGTTGGGAGTCGTGTGGTTTACTTCCCTCAGGGTCATAGTGAGCAGGTTTATTTGATATATGTATATATATGTATATCTTCAATTGTAATCTTCACTTGTTTCAAATTGTTGCATAATAGATCTTCACTGGAAATTCTGGGCAGGTTGCTGCTACAACTAATAAAGAAATTGATGCCCATATACCGAATTATCCGAGCTTGCCACCCCAATTGATCTGCCAACTCCACAATGTTACTATGCATGTGGGTTTTATTTGGTAGATTGTATTTTGTGTTCAATCTTGTTAACTAGCTCATTTTGGTTGAATAAACCTTAAAAATAAGTCGGTTTATTTGTTGGTTATCAGGCAGATGTTGAAACTGATGAAGTATATGCTCAGATGACATTGCAGCCATTGACTCCGGTATTTTCAGACTATCCTTCGATGTTTTTATCATCTTACTTATTCACTCAGAATTGATGAGCCAACTAGCTCTTTATTGCTTGATGTAGCAAGAACAAAAGGATGCTTATCTTCCTGTGGAGCTTGGAGTTCCTAGCAGGCAACCAACCAATTACTTTTGCAAGACTTTGACTGCAAGTGATACTAGTACGCATGGAGGCTTCTCTGTTCCTCGTCGTGCTGCAGAGAAAGTGTTCCCACCTTTGGTATAATATCTCATTGTCTGATCATACTTGATAGAAAGCTAGTGTTAGAGCAGTTCTGAATTTTCTTTGGTGCCTCAGGATTTCACACAAACACCACCTGCTCAAGAACTTATTGCAAGGGATCTCCATGATGTTGAATGGAAGTTTAGACATATTTTTCGAGGTAATTTTCAGCCTTTGACATGTGAACCATATTAATGCCTGAAAATTTCAAAATTTTGATGTCGTAGTTTTTAAATGTGAAGGTTGTAATTCTCGTTCAACATTAGTTTGATATATCCCTGTTGTCAACTACAATACTGAACACTAGCCTTGGAAACAATAAAATATAGTAAATCAAATGGTAAGATTGTCCATTCAGAGTTTTGCAGAGAGTTACAAATACCGAAAATATGTTAATGTTTTTCATTCATACCCCCAAAGGTTCCATGAATATATGGTGGCACTGTAAAATTTCAGTTGCTAAGTGTTAGGTTCCATAATTTACAGTCTTATTGAATTGATACAACAGATTGGCTTCCAAGGTCTTACACCCAGATTCTCACGCTGCTTGTTGTCTGTAGACATTTCTCCTAGGGTTTTCCCTTCTGCCGGACATTTTCCATTTACAATTCACATTATTTTGGCTCTATTTTATTAGGGCCTTCTTAGCATTGGCTTCTAAAAAGACTAGGTTATAGTCCTTCACTAAACAATGTTCGGCAAAGCTCTTTCATGTCGAGATTAAATTTTTTGAGGTTTTGCAGCCGGATATAAAAGATTTTAAGAGATCTGATTTATTTCTTCCCTTGAGTTATCTTCAAAGAGAAAAATCTAGATTTTCATGAATTTAGTAAAATGGATCTTGCTAGTAACTAAGAATAAGGACAGTTTGCCCTCCCTCTGTTATGGTTCCTTCTTGTAGTTGATGGGTTCTTCTTTTTGCAAAACAAGCAAAGTTCAAGATTTAAGAATCCACTGATATTCAAAAAGAACTACTTGCTATAATGCAATAGTTTCTGGCAATTGTTCTAAGATATGCACGAAAATTACCTTCAGTAAGTATAGTTTAGATCTAATAACTGGAGCTCACTCTTCTGGCATGTTCTAGGTATTTTATGGAAGACACAAAGGACTAATAAGATAAATGACGTTTCTTTAAATTTGAAGACGAGTGTTTCTAACAAATATTGAAATGTACAATCCATCTGTCAAATTTATCAGCTCAGCAATCCAAATATCACTTATCTTTGAGTGAACCTTTCAAAACATCCTCAGGAAATATTTTCTCGAAATGAATCCAAATTTATGGATTAGGACAACTCTTGAGCTATCTGAACATAAATCTTGTTAGCTTACTTCATAGCAGCAGCTGAAGATTATTATGTTACTCTATTTTTCATTATCTTTGTATGAAAATCAAACTTTTATGTGTGGCATTTCAAGACAACGAGGTGGTAAATATAAGTATGGAGGGATGTGATACTATAGAATATAAAGTAAACCAATTCCCACAGCAAAGTTTAACACATGCACATTCTTATATCTACCATCAGAAACAGAAAAATGACATCACTGAACACTAGATTTTGTACAAATTAAAAGTTTGATGATGGTAGAACAAGGAAATTATTGTAATAGTTCAATCTGTGATTTAAGGCCGATTTTAATGTTTTCGTAATCATAAGGACATTAGCTTTATTTTTCATCTGAGAACAACTATTTCTGTTCACAAACAGTAATCAGAATAGGATTTGGAGAGAAGTGTTGCATGTTTTCTTAAAAGCTCACAATCTCACAGCAGAATGAAATTAAGTCTAGAGATATTCCCTTCTCTTTGAGGGTCGGAAAAACTAAATTTCTAATAAACAATGGGTTCAACAAAAGGAGGACGTAGAATCCAAAGCTTGTGAGCGTATTATGCTTTTTAAGTTGCCTGGTTTGGTCAAGGAGAAATTAAGATAGCATTCAAACTGATGTACATGTCTCAGCTAAAGTGCATAGTGTCCCATGGTTAATTATTCATGCTTATAAGGTCACTATTACTTTTCATTTCCATCTATTTTGATCTATTGCCTATTCATTTTGGCGCTTCTTCACTCAGGTCAGCCTAAGCGTCATTTGCTTACAACTGGCTGGAGTGTCTTTGTCAGTGCCAAACGTCTTGTTGCTGGAGATTCTGTTCTGTTTATCTGGTACATTTTATCCATAGATTTTTGACCACAATTTCATTTCTTCAATGAAAATCTCACTGCCATATTACAAAATGCATCATTGATTTGGTTTTAGGAACGAGAAGAATCAGCTCCTTTTGGGCATCCGTCGTGCCACCCGACCACAAACTGTAATGCCATCATCTGTTCTTTCTAGTGACAGTATGCACATTGGACTACTTGCTGCTGCTGCTCATGCTGCTGCGACCAATAGCTGCTTCACTGTTTTCTATAACCCCAGGTAATAATACATAATTCTTGACATTTCTTTTCTTTTATTTATTTATTTCTTTTGTGCGTGTTTGGGCATCTTCTGACAAAACCTTGTGATGTCAGGGCTAGTCCATCTGAGTTTGTCATACCTCTTTCGAAGTATGCCAAAGCTGTATATCACACACGTGTTTCAGTTGGAATGCGCTTTCGTATGCTGTTTGAAACTGAAGAATCCAGTGTCCGCAGGTGAAAACATGTTTATTATACTTCCGTTACTCTCTTTAGAATAGTATTACATGGGTAATTTGTTGAAGGGTACATAACAAAAGCTACTGTTGGGGTAAAAACCAACTAAGGTTGATAAGTTGCAAATACCCCCTTAAGATCTTTCTCTTTTCAAATTGCACCTATTAAAATCATTGTTTGTAAGAAAACATGTACCTTAATAGAGGGTATTTGTAAATTCTGGGTTCCTTTTGTTATAGATCAAATCTCAAGGGTAATTGTTGTAATGTACCCATAATTAAAATGTAAATAAAGTTGAGGTACAAAGAAGATATGTAAATCATTTAGGACATGAAGATGGCTCATTATGGCTTCATTCTGAATAGTTTTACTATGACTTCCACTACTAATGGGTATGTGATGTTGGATTGGTACTTGTCAGCATTTGCATGGAAACTTATTGCTGCTTTATGTTGTCATATTATGGTCCATTTTAATTGACCCTACTTATCAATAAATATTGTGTGTACTTCATAGGATTGAATATTGTGATTAAGCTCGTAATGTCTAAGATATCCCTTTTCTTTTGGTTCTTTTGCCTTGCTCATATGATACCTTTCATCTTTCTTTCTCCTCTTCTCTTCTGGATGCATCTCACCCTTTCCTTTTTTTTGAGGATTTTATGCATTCTCATTCTTGTTCCCCATTTCTCTTTCATCTTTTCTTCTTATATTTCTTTGCCTTCTTTCTCTCTTACCTTTACTTCTCATCCTCCTAACCATGATTGAGAATGTTATTATGGAAAACATTGTTTCACACTGAACTTTAAGCAAATTATTTTCTCGTGATGCAAGCTTACTATTTGATATATGGGGTGAATACATATTCCACTATGTTGTCTATGGCATATTATAGCATATCATGCCCTACTTGTATGATGATCGTACTTTATTATAAAAATTGTTATTACAGGATTAATTACAAGTTTAGCCAAAATATGTTTACATGATGATTTGCTTTCTAAACTATGGTCTTCTTATGCATTGATTGTTGCACATCTCAGATACATGGGTACGATTACTGGCATTTGTGACTTGGATCCTGTTCGTTGGGTAAATTCTCATTGGCGTTCTGTTAAGGTAATTAACATTTCTTTAATGTTTAAAAGTACAGCATTGTGCTATATTTGTTTCTTTATTACTTCACATTTTCTTCGTATGCTATCAAGTTAGATTTATTATTTGTACAATTTTAGATTGCTGAATTTTTTAGCTATGACTCTTTTATCTCATCTGCCTGAGTGAGAGCTGCTAGTTTTGTCTCTCGTCTTGAAGGAAATGACCTATGCTATAGATATTGGTGTACATTTTATATCAATATAGTTTTCTTGCTGAGTACTAGTTTTTATTGGTGAAAAATGTATTTCAATGCATAGATAAAAATTCAGTGTTCTTGTAAGTGATGCAGAAGAGGTTAAATTTTAGGTATCAAAGGTAACTTTTTGGTGACTTTTCCAATCACTTTGCTTTGTGCTTAACCAGAAATTAACAATGCTTTTCTTTTTTCAGAAACTTTATATAGAAGGTGAAGGTATAATTGTCAAGCATGCAGTATATACGATAATTAATCTTAGCTATATTATATGGTTCTATTATTTAGCAATTATGTATACCATTCTAGATTACAAAAAAAAAAAGTTTGGGCGTTTCCTAAGGCTTTCATCATGGGGAACAACTAAATCTTATTTTTCTGTGTTCTTTTTATTTTTCACTTTTGCCTGGTTTATTTTTCTATACTGCCTTGTAATTCTTTGGATGCTGGATTTCATTAATATGCACTTTACTTTGTGTGTACGATTATTGGGCTATCCTGTGATACCAAGATAGACATAAACCCCGTTGTGAGTTACCATCACTCAGACCACAACTGCTGTTATCCATCAAATATTTCAGAATAATTGATGTGTTTATGGTCTCAGAATATGGTTTTAAATCATCTTACAATACCTATGATTACAGATGTTATCTCTATCATGTTTATTCAATCACATCCTCTACTTTAATTCACGAAATCGAATTCTATTTTTTATTTCCTCATCTCTGCATTTTCTTCTACCCTGACAAGAATGTGTTTGACTCGTACTAATTTTGAAAATGAAATATTAATTCCCCAATAATATAATCATTCACTGCAATATTTACATAATTTTATATCATATTGTTATAATAAAACAACATTAATAATCTGCTGATCTACATTGAAATGGCTTCCATAGACCGCAATAAAACAATATTGACTAGGACATACAATGGAAAATATCTCCAAAAATATAGCCATATCATTTTTTCTAAACATTCAGACATGCGCATCATATCATTTTGTCCTTTACATTCAACATATTATCATTCTCTTTGCAATTTTCAATTCCATTACCAAAAAAAAATATGTTCCTCAATAATAATTTTCCTAAAGTAGCAGGAAACAAAATAATCACAGAAGAAATCTTGTTAATTCCACACTCAGTTATTGTGTAAAGTTGTTTGACCCAGATTGTAAAAATTACATTCACGTATGCATTAGTACAAATACAAGTTGTTTCTATATAACTTGAAAAGTGCAAACAGCACATTTCTCTAAAGTCTGTAGTTAACGTATTAATGAATGCTCCCTTCAGAATCTCAGGCGAGTACATGTCCTCAATGACAAAAATTCATGGTACACGTACACCTACATAATACTTTTGATGGTTATCACACTTGTATTTTTTATAACAACCATCAAGAAGAGAGCGAGAGATTGAAGTTGGTAATAGCTCCAGTATACGATAACTAGTGCTTTGTTTATTGATAAGATTGATAACAGCTTTAGTTTTGTAATGATATATTGAATTCTTTGTCATAAATGAAAGATGGATTGTTCTTTCAGCTTAAAATGTAACTTTTATTTATTGTAGACAATAAAATAATTAGCCACACAACTAATCCTATATTTTTGATCAATAAATATTTGGGCCCCCTACAGTTGAGTTGTGGATCTGTCTCTCTTTGAAGTCATATATCTATCATAGTGTGGGGGGCAGAAAACTATCTGGAGTGCTAATGGAGGTATATGCATTCACCAGCTTATGCTCTACAGTTTATTAGATAAGAGCAACATGAGCAGAGTTTATCTGAAGTATGAACTTAAAATGACATGCATCACATATTATAAAAGTTGGGAGTTGAACACATTGGAGGAAATGTCTGATGCCAGTTTATGCTGATTCTCTCTACTTACGCTTTATTCATAGTTATATTTTCATATTCTTTATGCACTCTGAAGGTATGAATTGCGACAATATGGATATAACATATGGCACATGACACGTGTCTTCAGGCCTGATTGATTGCCCAAACTGTAGTAAAGCTCTAGTCACATGCACTTTGGAAGAAAGGACAATTAAGCTCATAAAATAAGAATATTGTCTGCGCTCTGACCAAGCCAACCTTGCCTTGTCCAGTTATTGCAATAGAACTTGAGGAAAAGAGGCATGTTGAAAATCAATTAGACTGTTGTTTAGTTTTATTATCATAGACAAATTGAATGATCAAAATTCATCTTTTTATTAGTGCTGCATTTAGTTTTTTTTTACTCTATGGTGCTGGTTGACTACCTGAAGTGCTTAATCTTCATGACGATCATATTACTATCTATTAAAAAAAAAAATGTCTTTGATTCATTGCTTATAGTTGCTTTATTCTACATTTTTTCCTGTATTTTTAGGTTGGTTGGGATGAATCGACAGCAGGTGAGAGGCAGCCAAGGGTATCATTATGGGAAATCGAGCCTTTGACAACATTTCCCATGTATCCCTCATTATTTCCTCTTAGGCTGAAGCGACCATGGTATCCTGGGGCATCATCTTTTCAAGGTATGAGTCCCTCCTCAAGTTAACATATAGTTTGGTGCCTTTTCGAGTTAATTTATTTAGTGAAGGCTCGTGCATTAATTCACTTGTTAATATGAAGTCCCTCATTATCCTTCATTTTCCTATGGAACTGTCTTGTGTATGTTATAAAAATTGGACTCATATATTTGATTTCATAGTTGCCTTTTAATTTCCTTTTCAATGAAGATGCACTAAAGATCTAGCAACTGGCAACATAGTTTTGCTTACTGCTCTACATTTAGCCCAAGACGTATTGTGTTAAACAGTGAGAAAGCTAACTGCTTCTTGTGGCCTAATCAGCAAAATTTGTGAAGTTATATTTTAGGTCTTTATAACCCCTGCTTACCCTACCTTATCTTTTGCCGACTCTTTTATGTTTGAAGAACATCAGGAATACATAACAGGAACCAAGACTCGTTTTCATAAATTATCATACTTTGTAGTGGTAGTTTTAATTCTCAAACAAAACTTTATCCTTCTGCTCCTTTTACATATATTATGAAGTTCCTTGTTCCTGTCTCAGATGTTGGTAACGAAGCAATCAACGGAATGCCATGGTTGAGAGGTGAAGTTGGGGAGCAAGGTTTGAATTCCATGAACTTTCAGTCTGTTGGTATGCTTCCTTGGATGCAGCAGAGATTTGATCCAACGGGCTCAAGAAATGATCTCAGCCAGCAGTATCAGGCAATGCTAGCAGCAGGAGTGCAGAATTTTGGTAGTGGTGAGTTGCTGAAGCACCAATTGATGCAGTTTCAGCAACCTCTTCACTATCTTCAACAATCGGGCAGTCACAATCCTCTGTCACAACAACACCCTCTCGTCCAGCCAACTGTATCTTCTCATATGCATCCCATGCAAACTCAAATGCTATCAGATAATATGCAGAGATCGATGCATCAGCAAGTTGACAACCACTCTGAAGAAAATCCACAGAAACATGCTTATCAGGAAGCGTATTTAGCCCAGCACGACCATCTCCAACAAAGGCAGCCTTCTGATATTCCATCCCCTTCGTTTTCTAAATCGGATTTCGGAAACTCCGAGGGCAAATTTTCAGCATCCATGGCTCATCCTAGTGTACAGAATATGTTGGGATCACTTTGTCCTGAAGGAAGTGGTAATATTATGAATTTCTCGAGAATTGGTCAGCCAACACTGGATGAGCAGTCACCGCAACACTCGTGGGCAGCGAAATTCGCTCAGTCACCAGTTAGTGGTAGTTCCAATTCTAAGTCACTCCCACCATATTCTGGAAACGATGCTTCTATTGAACAAGAAACGTGTAGCTTGGATGTGCAGAATCAAGCTCTTTTCGGTGCTAATATCGACTCCTCTGGCCTCCTGCTACCCACCACCGTTTCCAATATTGGTACCTCGTCAGTTCAGACTGATATGTTTTCTATGCCATTAGGATCATCTGGGTATCCGAGTCCTATATATGGCTATGTCCGAGATTCTTCAGAAATACTGCACAATACTGGGCAGGTTGACCAACCAACACCAACCCGTACCTTTGTCAAGGTGCTACTTAGAGACTGTGTGTTGTGTTACTACAAGTATTTCATCTTGTACTTAGTATCATGCATCAGCGAGTGACTTCTACTTTGTCTTGTAGGTGTATAAAACGGGATCCGTTGGTAGGTCATTGGACATTGCCCGGTTCAACAGCTATCAGGAGCTGCGACAAGAACTGGGACAGATGTTTGGGATCCAAGGGTTGCTTGAAGACCCTCAAAGATCAGGCTGGCAGCTTGTATTCGTCGACAGGGAGAATGACGTTCTTCTCCTTGGAGACGACCCATGGGAGTAAGAATATTTACTAAAATAAAAGTCGCCTTTTGAAAATGATTGTCTGTGATTGATGCGTGTATGTATATATATATATGTGCAGGGCGTTTGTGAATAACGTCTGGTATATCAAGATCCTCTCTCCTGAGGATGTGCTGAAGCTAGGAAAACAAGAAGCAGAAACCCTAAGTAGAAACACAATGGAAAGGATAAACGGTTCTGATGCTCAAAATCTCGTCCCTGGACTCCCGTCTCTAGGATCGCTCGAATACTGAGCAACAAAACTGATGCTTTCTTGTGCTACAATTGCCTTGTTCAACTCTTCTTCTCGAACTGCTTAAATGTCGTTTATGGAAGTCGTAAAAATTTGTTTGTTGGTTTGTTGAGATGCTGCTGAGCATGCATACTTGTGTTAGACTTGAGAATGAATCAGCTAAGTACTTATAAGCTAGATTACATACATTATTCACTTTTAGACTAAGTTATTATTGTCTCAACACTTGTGGTCTCCTAACTGAACCCAATTTTAGTATTGTCTAATGATATTTGGATCATCTGCTGAACATGTTCGACAACACAAATATCATCGTCACCCACTCTGCATGTATTTCACGACAATACAAATTGAGTGTTGTAAAAACACTAGCTTCTCTGCACATTATAGGAAATGCCAAGTCTCTCATTATTTTACACTTGTACTTTTATCTTTGGGGTTACTTTTTTATCTTACGTTTTCATATATATTTTTATTTTTTCAACTTTTGTGTCACACATATATAAGTAACGAAAATGAAAATATAGGTGTGAAAAAGTAGAAAATAAAATATAGGAGGGAAAAGGGAAAAAAAAAAAAAAGTATAGGGGACAAATTTCTTTTTAAGAAATGTTATAAAATAAGAGTGGCATTTTGGAGGGGGGGGGGGGGGGGGGTGGTTTAGTGGGTAGATCCCCAAAAAAAATTGTTTTTCCAATTCTTAAAAGAACATATTAATGATTATACTTCACCATTTTAATAAACAGTGTTTGATAATTACAAAATTGTAAAATAACATAGAAAAAAAACTGATTTTACACGCGAACTTAATTTTATTTATAAATCAAAACATGCAGAAATAGATAAATTAAACGATTAATTGCACATATATATATATATATATATATATATATATCATATTTTCCACAATTGCAATTTAATCCCGATTTTTTAAAGTTAGCAAAATAAATCACCATCTTCTTACAAACTTGCAATTTAATCTCGACTTTTAAAAATTAGCAAAAAAAATCACGACTCTAACTCATTATTGCATTTTGAAGTACAATTGTATTCTCCAACAATCCGAATTCACATGTCAAGCAAAACAACATGTTAAAGTCGAATTGCAATAGTATGTGAAAACCTAATTCTTATTCTTATTTTATTATTTCAAAACATGTATGGTATACAAATGCATTTTCCATATTTCTATTGTTTTCTAAAGTTATATTTTATAGATTTAGAAAAATGTTGTACAAAGTAGAGTTTTAATTGAAAATAATAGAGTTTTAACTAAATTAAGTTTTACAGTACGTGTAAGAGTTGTGTATGTACTATAGATGATGATGACGACGACGACGACGACGATAACTTTTATTACTTCGTATAAGTAAATGACATTACAAAAAACTAAATTGTAAAAATGTATAATTTATAGTTTATTTAAATGCAATTGAATAAATTTATAATCTATTAATCCATTGATATAATTAAAATTTCACATGATCATAATGTAATTCTCCAACAAAAGTTTTTGTAAGCTTAAATATGTATTGATTTATAAATAGGTTCAAATATAGACATATTAATTATTAAAAAAAATATTCTAAATAATTATATTTTACATATATATATATTTTATCTTAAACACTTGTATTTTGCGATATTAAAAAATTGAATACTTCTAACTTTATAAAACTTTAAGCATTTATATTACCTTAAACATTTATGTTTTAAGTACATAAATTTCAACAAGTAGGAATTTTCTTCTCTTAAATTATTTTATCGCAAATTTATATTAAAACAAAAAGGACGATTTAAAAGAAAAAAAAAGGACCCATGAGTTAATCAATATGAAAATAATAAACTTTCTATAATAAATTATATTGCGTAAATGCATATAATGAAGAAAATTTCACCTTCAATTTAGTAAAACTTATAGCTATTTAGCTATTTATATAATATAGCTATTGAAATAAAATTTAATAGTATTTTACATATATATATTTAATACATTTTTTTTCTCTTTTGTAATAATGTATTCTTTATCAAGAAATATATGTTTTTTTATTTTATATATTTTTATTATAATTATTGGTGGCTTATCAAGAAAGTCATCTATTTTCCATTTTCTTTATATTTTTCCATTGATAAGACACATTTAGGAGAGAGTCCCAAATCAGTAAAATTTACCAAATTTTCTTTTTTTATATATAGTATGTATGTTGGAGTTGTTATCTCCAAAATAATTAAATGTGGTTTGAATTACAATAATGTTAAAGTTATGATTTTTTTTTTTTGCTAATTTTTAAAAATTGGGATTAAATTACAAATTTGTAAAAATTAGGTGATTATTTTGTTAAATTCAAAAGATTGCGATTAAACTGCAATTTAAAAAAAGGTGGTGATTGTTTTTTCATCTTGAACTTGATGGAAACCCACACAGATATCCTTATCAAACAAGCAAATAATCCTCAATTCAAAACATAAAATCATGCATAAAATACAGATTATAATTGCATTGAAATATGCATAAACTACATTTTTGGTGAAAAATAAAAGTTTTATATTAAATTAAGTATTTATACTTCTAATTTAATTAATGAGCAAAAAAAATAAATTACATTTTTTGATTTAACAACCATATACTCAAATTATTAAATTTCTTAAAATACCTGCTAATTCAAGTCAAAGTATATATAATATTAAAATAATGTGTATATATATGTTTTTTTTTAAATTTGATTTTAGTTTCGATTCAAATAAAATAGAAATTGAAAAATAAAACTGTGTTAATAAAATAAAAAAAATAGCGAATAGATTTTTGAAATATAGTGTTTTTGGTTTGAAAATGAGTTGAATTGGATAATCTCTGAATATGCATATTTGATTATTTTCTGTGCAGACTTGGAAGCTTGGCGTTGGAGCGATGCCACCATTTGGCGCCAACTATTTGAAATTAAGTCGCAGAGAGCTCTCTCTCATTTATCAACGATGCACAACTCCTCAACTCAAGCAAATCCAATCCCATCTAATCGTCTCCGGCGCAATTGGTGGCCCTTTTCTCGTCGGAGAACTCAGTGCACGATTCGCCATTACTGATCTCTCTCATGCTCAGGCCCTCTTGACGTATCGCTCCGTATCCATTTGGAATACTGCTATCAGAGCTTTATCCGAAAATCACCAGCCAGAGAATGCGTTTCTTCTATGTAAACAGATGGTAAAGAGCAGGCTTTTACCTGATAATTATACGTTTTCATTTATTTTTCGAGCTTGCGCTGAAATTTCTGATGCTGTTTGGGCGTTGATGTACCATACCTTAGTGATAAAATTGGGGTGGGAGCGGTATGATTACGTGCAGAACGGGTTGATACATTGTTATGCTAGTTGTTTGTCCATTGATTTTGCCAGAAGGTTGTTTGATGAGAGTTCTAATAGGGATGTAGTTACCTGGACTGCGGTAATGAATGGGTATTTAAAGATTGGGGAGCTTGAGCCTGCTCGTGAGCTGTTCGATCAAATGCCTAACAGAAATGCAATTTCTTGGAGTTCTATGATAAATGGGTATGCACAAATGGGGATGTTTATGGAGGCTTTGGAATTTTTTAACCATATGCTGATTTCTGGAATGAGGCCTAATCATTCTGGGTTAGTAGGAGCGGTCTCTGCTTGCACTTATCTTGGTGCATTAGTTCAGGGTATGTGGATTCATGCATATATTGTTAGGAACAACATAGAGTTGGATGGAGTGTTGGCAACGGCACTAATTGATATGTACGCAAAATGTGGATACATCAGTATTGCTTATGATATTTTTGAGAAGATGCCTCATCGAGATGTATCTGCTTACACCTCTTTAATATTGGGTTTGGGCAATCATGGTGAGAGCGTGAGGGCACTAGAGTTGTTTAGGAGAATGGAGGATGAGGGAGTATGGCCAAATGAAGTGACATTTACATGTGTGTTGACTGCTTGCAGTCGAGTAGGGTTGGTGGAAGAGGGGTTGAGAATTTTCAGAAGAATGAAAGATGCATATAGAGTGGTGGCGAAGGCCCAGCATTATGGTTGTTTGGTGGACCTTCTAGGTAGAGAGGGCCTTGTGGAAGAGGCGGAGAAGGTGGTGAGAAGGATGCCCGTTGAGGCCGATACCTACACGTTGGGAGCATTGCTTAATGCTTGCAGAGTTCATGGTAAGATAGATTTGGGGAAAGCAATAGTTGATGGATTGAGTGAGCGTTGTCTCGACCACAGTGGAGTTCATGTTCTTCTGTCAAATATCTATGCCTCGTTGGACAAATGGGAGGATGTGGAGAGAGTAAGAAAGGAAATGGCAGAGAAAAGGGTGAAAAAGGTTACAGGATGTAGCTTGCTTCAAGTTGAATTTGCATGAGCTTACTTGGAAGCATTGATCATGTATGAAGCAAAAGACTAGGTAATGAGATTGACGATGAAGAGTTTAAGAGGTTAATGGTAACTGGTAAGTCAATGGAGTTTAGGAAACTCATGAAGATGGGCTTTATTGATTTCAGGAGTGGCTATGCAGATATAAGCTATCCACAAAATGTCTACTTTCTCTGCTCAAAGTTCTTGAAAATTGTATGTAATTTATACTATTGTGTGTTTGAGCATGGGTTCATCAAGAAATCCTTGAAATAATATTATTTTATATATTACTTCCTAGTAGAATAATGTTATATATAACAAGATATACCTAATTAAATAACAAAATAAACACAATTATATAGATAATATATAATAGATTTTAAACATAGAAGAGGAGATAACTACTTATGGTGTGTTTTATGAAGGGTGATTTTTGGAAAACTAGTTGGATTTTCAAGGAATGACAATGACTTTAATTTTGGTCAATTTGTGACGAATTATTGACATTCCCAATTTCGGGCTCATTGACACACGAAGTGTGCATGACTGCTATTTTCGAGTTTATTTGTTGATGTAGAATGTCCTTCACTAAAAAGATCTCTACATGGAATGATGACACGCAATTAATACGTACACATCTTAGAGGGGGATTATAACTTTTTTCCTTCAAAATTAATACCATCTTCTTCTCTCCCAACATATAACCCTAGACAACTCATTTGATCTCTCCTCTTCAACTCACTCGAAAATATCTCAGTTTCTTGGAAACATCTACTGCTATTGTGGAAGTAGAACTGTAATTAACACTTCTTGAAGGACCCCAAGAGGCATAGGTGGTTGTGTGTACAAAGAGATGATGTGAGTGTTTTTTTGCTTGGGATTACCACCAAAGGGCAATGATGGTAATTTCAGGATTGCTAAGGTGATGTTTGGATTAGTGCTTGCTAGTCGGGATTTGGGATTTAGATTCATTCAAATCAACATCTACTGCTATTGTGGAAGTAAAACTGTAATTAACACTTCTTGAAGGACCCCAAGAGGCATAGGTGGTTGTGTGTACAAAGAGATGATGTGAGTGTTTTTTTGCTTGGGATTACCACCAAAGGGCAATGATGGTAATTTCAGGATTGCTAAGGTGATGTTTGGATTAGTGCTTGCTAGTCGGGATTTGGGATTTAGATTCATTCAAATCTTCGTTTGAAGATTATATAATCTACCAAAATCCTACTTTATTTAAATAAAAACACAATCATTAATCTTACACTATAATTTATTAATACACACCTAAATTTCTATTATTACAATCATCCAATCATTACCATTACATCAACTCATAATATAATATTACATAATAACACTTTTTCCAGCATTGATTTGACATCTACAATGCTAATCCTACCCTACAAAATCTCTAAACAAATACAGATTTTAACTATTCACCTTTATTTAAAAAACTCAAGATTTTAAAGTCGCATTTCCCCAATCCTAGATAACACCAATCCAAACATCACCAAGGGATAGTAAGGCATGGAGAGGCATGTCTGTGTAACTTTTTTTATTTTTTTCTTTTCTTTTCTTCTTATGAATTATAGATGATACCTTTTAGATATATTGAATTAAAAAAATATATTCTAACTATATATAGAGTGTCTCCTCTTCTCATTCTTAAAATTAACTTTTTTCAACAGCTCACTCTTTCCACGTAATCCAATTCATTTTGTATAAAAATTTAAATTTTTATATATTTCTTTTAATTGTGTCCCAATTCAAAACAAATTTGTATCCATTAAGGGATAAGGGCAACAAAAGAGAAGACTTACAATCCGAAAAATAGCAAAAGATGGGAAAAAAACTGAAATTTGCATGGGTGGTGACAATCATGATCGTTCTTAGGCAGCACAATCACCAATCACCACCTTCATGCGATTAAATGGATGATATTCCTGTTGGGTGAAATCTGGAAAATGTTGTCGGAAATGTTGGACAACACCTGGTACTGGAATTTGGAAAAACGTATGACCGAGGCCCGTGCACACATGGTTTCCTTAAAACAGATTCGTCCGACTCTCTTGGTGCTTAAGTACTCTATGGACGTCCGTTTCTCAGGATACAACGGTTAAAAATCACAGCCAAGTTAAGCACCTAACTTGCTGTCTTGGCGAACTGGAAGAGTGCCTGATTGGTATCGGAAAGAGGGAGCAAAATGCTGGAGTTTCCGAATAGGGAAAAAGGCAGAAAACGAGAGGAAAGCTTTTTGTGTTGTGTGTATTCCTCATGTGGAGCAAGGCTATTTATAGGCCCTCCCCAAGCCCATACCAAAAGTTGCAATTAGTGCACACCATCATGGCTTGGAGGTTACTAGAATGTGGAAAATCTTGGAGGTTACAAGAATTTGGAAGGTCTCGGTGGTTCCTCGTGGCAAAAAGGACGAAGCCGGGCCCGCAGCCCCTCGGTCCGACATTCGTGCGTGCACATGAGTCGCATGGTCCGAAGTTCAATTCGGAATTTGATTTGTACCCCGCGCGCGCGCGTAGAGAGAGCCTCCTAGCCAATACTTCTTATCCCTTACAAAAGGGAAATTCATTATATATTGGAAAAATTATGCTTGGTTTTCCAATGTGGGACAACCAATGTTTTCCTCATAAACTAGGATTCAACTATTCGACTTTGAGAATCAATTTCTCATTCACCCAATGTCCGATTTGGGCCTACCACATATCGCCACGAACCTCTCACGGAGGTGAACACATTCCAACTTTACTTTTCCACAATCGGGTACGGGACCCGCTAGAAATTAATGCCCAAAGTCGGGCCAAACATGCTGGAATTCAAGAAATTTCCAACAATCCCCCACATGAATGAAAATTGACACAGAGATGGAAAAAATACCAATCAATAGTCGAGTCTTGCATAGGATAGGTAGGTTACCCTTTGAACCTTCTCTTGTGAAAACACATTTACTTTACTAGCTAATTAGTAGACGCGATGTCCTTGAAGTAATCGGCCATTGGTGTAAACGATGATGCGCCTCACACAAGACTTTCCCTAACACTATCCAGTTCTCATGGTTATGTTCGTTTTTAGCCATGAACAACGTCCAGGTTCTGCGAGAATTGCTAAGAATCGAGCCTTTCAACGATTTCCTTTGAAGCGGCCCCACTTCTTTCTCACATAGGTGATTCTTCCTTCACGATAGAATCATTAAAAACTTTAAGCTTACCCTAAACCCACTAAATCACTGTTTCTCAATTCAGGATGAGTTTTGAGGTATATAAAAAATATCCCCCACAGTGATTGTTCGAGTTTTAACAAGTCGGTTGTCCCTTTGAACCTAGATCTTGGGATCTCCAGTCAACTAGGTTGGGTTTTCCTTTGTCTCAACTCATTTATCATAAGGCTTTAGCCCCATCCCTCTCGTCGAACTTGCAACCAACTCTCTATTTAACCCTTTGGTTAACGGATCTGCCAAGTTGTCTTTCGATTTTATGTAATCAATCGAGATGACTCCAGTAGAGAGTAGTTATCTAATGGTATTATGTCTTCAACGAATGTGTCTAGACTTACCATTATACATGTGGCTTTGTGCTCTCCCAATAGCCGATTGGCTATCGCAATGTATACTAACTGCGGGCACAAGTTTAGACCACATTGGAATATCTTCTACAAAGTGACGAAGCCATTCCGCTTCTTCTCCACACTTATCTAGAGCTATAAACTCAGATTCCATAGTGGACCTAGCAATTACCATTTGTTTAGAAGATTTCCACGAAACGGCTGCACCTCCTAGTGTGAACACATACCCACTAGTGGACTTAGAGTCCTTCACATCCGATATCCAGTTTGCATCACTATATCCTTCAACTACAGCTGGATAATTGGAATAGTGCAGGCCATACTCACGAGTGTACCTTAAGTACCTTAGTACTCTCACGATAGCTTTCCAGTGCTCAGCACCCGGATTGCTCGTATATCTACTAAGTCTGCTGACAGCGTAAGCAATGTCAGGCCGTGTACAACTCATCAAGTACATCAGACTTCCAATTATTCGAGAGTATTCAACTTGAGACACATCGTCTCCTCGATTTTTCGATAAATGTTGGCTAGGATCTATCGGGGTCCTGGCATATGTTGAATCATCCTTGTTAAATTTCTCAAGAATTTTTTCAACATAATGTGTTTGACTTAACACAAGTCCCTCAGGCGATCTATGGATTTTAATTCCAAGGATCACGTCGGCCAAACCCATATCTTTCATGTCAAATTTCGCATTCAACATATCTTTAGTGGACTTGATCATCTTATCGTTGCTTCCAACGATGAGCATGTCATCTACGTAAAGACATAGAATGACGTAGCCAATTTCAGTGTTCTTCACATAAACACACTTATCGCATTCATTGATTTTAAATCCACTACTCAACATGACATTATCAAATTTTTCATGCCATTGTTTTGGTGCTTGTTTCAAGCCATACAAAGACTTTACTAACTTGCACACCTTATTTTCATATCCAGGAGCTATGAAACCTTCAGGTTGTTCCATATAAATCTCCTCTTCTAAGTCTCCATTCAAGAACGCAGTCTTGACATCCATTTGATGCACTTCAAGATTCCTTAAAGCTGCGATGGCTAACACAATTCTAATGGACGTTATTCTCGTTACAGGAGAATATGTATCGAAATAGTCAAGGCCTTGTTTCTGCCGAAATCCTTTTATCACAAGTCTTGCCTTGTACTTATCGATAGTACCATCTGCCTTCATTTTCCTTTTGAAGATCCACTTGTACCCTAGTGGTTTACTCCCCGGAGGAAGATGCACTAATTCCCAAGTGTGATTTTGCAGGATTGAATCAACTTCACTTTTAATTGCCTCTTTCCAAAGAGGTCCTTCAGAGGAACTCACAGCCTCTGAGTAACTTTGAGGTTCACTTTCAAGCATGTAGGTAAGGAAATCATCACCAAATGATTTTTCTACTCTAGCCCTTTTACTACGTCTTAGCTCAACCTCGTTATCTTCACTTGGTTCTTTTCCCATAGGTTCCACATCCCTACTAATGGATACATCATCCATTTTCGTTTTGTGTGGAAAGATGTGTTCGAAAAACGAAGCGTTTCGTGATTCGATTATCGTGTTCTTGTGTATGTCAGCTAGTTGAGACTCATGCACAAGAAACCAATATGCGCCACTGTTGTGTGCATATCCAATAAATACACAGTCAACAGTTTTAGGACTGATTTTCACTTGTTTGGGAAGAGGTACGACTACCTTTGCAAGACACCCCCACACCCTTAAGTATTTGTAGGAAGGTGCCCTTCCATGCCAAAATTCGTATGGACTCTTGTCTAACTTCTTTCGGGGTACTTTATTTAAAAGGTAATTAGCTGACAGCACAGCTTCCCCCACATGTTCGGAGGCAAACCCGAACTTAGCAGCATGGTGTTCATCATCTCTTTGAGAGTTTGATTTTTACGCTCTACAACACCATTTTGTTGAGGTGAATAAGGTGCTGAAATCTCATGCCTAATTCCGTGCTGGGCACAGAAGTCGGCAAAAGGTGATACGTATTCACCTCCTCTATCACTTCGAAGCACCTTAACTTTTGTACTTAGTTGATTTTCCACCTCATTTTTGTAGAGAATAAATTTCTCTATTGCCTCATCTTTACTCTTTAGAACATAGACATAACAGAACTTAGTGCAATCATCTACAAAGGTGATGAAATATTTATTTCCACCACGTGTTTGTACCAATTTTAAGTCACACACGTCCGAGTGAATTAAACTTAGTGGTTCACTATTTCTTTCAATAGTATGAAACGATGACCTCGTTAATTTTGCTTCAACACAAGTTTCGCACTTACGTTTAGAGTCAATTTGGAATGTAGGCATGCTTTTCAAATTCATTAACCTGCGCAGGCTATCATAATTGACATGTCCTAGTCTACCGTGCCAAATAAACGAAGACTCAAGCATATAAATGGAAGATGTACCAATTTTATTCATAACATTTTTAGGTTTAACAACCATTACATTGAGCTTAAACAGCCCATCAACAATATAACCCTTCCCTACAAACATTCCATTTTTGGTCAAAATGACCTTATCAGACTCAAAAACAATACGAAAACCGTGCTTGATCAGAAGCGAACCGGACACCAAATTCTTGTGAACTTCCGGCACATACAAGACATTGTGAAGCGTCAACTCCTTCCCAGATGTCATCTTTAACACCACATTTCCTTTGCCTTTCACATCAGACGTGGCCGAATTTCCCATAAACAGCTTATCTTCGGACCCAAATTCCTCAAGCTTGCTGAACAACTCCTTGCTGGAGCAAACATGACAAGTAGCTCCAGTATCAATCCACCACTCAAGCGGATTGGAGTTCACTAAGTTAACTTCAGAAATGACATCAGCTAAGTGCATGTCATCAACGTCTTTGGTGATGTTATCAACCATGTTGGATTCTTTTTTCTTCTTCGGCTTTCGACATTCAGCTGCCTTGTGACCCGGCTTGTCACAATTGAAACAATTACCGGAAAACTTCTTTTTGAAACTCTCTTTCTTCGGCCCTAGCATCCCTTTGCTATCATGACCGGAATTCTTCTTCTTTCTCGAGCTATGCTCGACCACATTAGCCTTCGCTCCATCCGGGCTAAGCAACCTCTTTTCGGAGCCTCGATTGTCCTCTTCAATATGAAGACGGACGATCAACTCCTCCACATTAATTTCTTTGCGTTTATGCTTCAAGTAGTTCTTGAAGTCTTTCCAACCCGGTGGCAACTTCTCGATTAATGCAGCCACTTGGAAGGTTTCACTTAACGTCATCCCCTCGGAATGGATCTCATGCAAGATAACTTGCAACTCTTGCACTTGACTTATCACGGTCTTAGAATCGACCATCTTAAAGTCAAGAAACCAGCCAACTATAAATTTCTTGGTACCGACATCTTCGGACTTATATTTCTTTTCCAAAGATTCCCATAGTTCCTTAGCCGTTTTCAACGAACTATACACGTTGTACAGTCTATCAGCTAGACTGTTCATCACGTAATTCCAACACAGAAAGTCGGCGTGATTCCATGCATCCAAAGCATGAGCAGCTTGTGCATCCGCATTCTCACCAAGAATCGGAACATCTTCCGTCAAGAACCTAGCAAGATTCAATGTTGTCAAATAAAACAACATCTTTGATTGCCAATGCTTGAAGTTCAAACCATTGAACTTCTCCGGCTTATCAAGGTGATTGATCGGGAGATTGACCGGAGCAGGAGGTCTGTTTGGAGGGGCAGTAGGTCCAGCAGGGTTAGCACCAGTAGAGGAACCTGAGCAGGGGCAGGAGGATTGGTTGCCATTTCCAGAAAGTAAAAGAATCAGTTTTAAGACTGTTGGGTGAAATCTGGAAAATGTTGTCGGAAATGTTGGGCAACACCTTCGGCAACACTTGGTACTGGAATCTGGAAAAACATATGACCGAGGCCCGTGCATGCACGGTTTCCTTAAAACAGATTCGTCCGACTCTCTTGGTGCTTGAGTACTCTATGGACGTCCGTTTCCCAGGATACAACGGTTAAAAACCACAGCCAAGTTAAGCACCTAACTTGCTGTCTTGACGAACTGGAAGAGTGCCTAATTGGTATCGGAAAGAGGGAGCAAAATGCTGGAGTTTCCGAGCAGGGAAAAAGGCAGAAAACGAGAGGAAAGCTTTTTGTGTTGTGTGTATTCCTCATGTGGAGCAAGGCTATTTATAGGCCCTCCCCAAGCCCATACCAAAAGTTGCAATTATTGCACACCATCATTGCTTGGAGGTTACTAGAATGTGGAAAGTCTTGGAGGTTACAAGAATTTAGAAGGTCTCGGTGGTTCCTCGTGGCAAAAAGGACGAAGCCGGGCCCGCAGCCCCTCGGTCCGACATTCGTGCGTGCACACGAGTCGCATGGTTCGAAGTTCAATTCGGAATTTGATTTGCACCCCCCGTGCGCGTAGAGAGAGCCTCCTAGCCAATACTTCTTATCCCTTACAAAAGGGAAATTCATTATATATTGGAAAAATTATGCTTGGTTTTCCAATGTGGGACAACCAATTTTTTCCTCATAAACTAGGATTCAACTATGCGACTTTGAGAATCAATTTCTCATTCACCCAATGTCCGATTTGGGCCTACCACATATCGCCACGAACCTCTCACGGAGGTGAACACATTCCAACTTTACTTTTCCACAATCGGGTACGGGACCCGCTAGAAATTAATGCCCAAATTCGGGCCAAACATGCTGGAATTCAAGAAATTTCCAACAATTCCTAAAATTCGCATTAAACATATCATGTGGGGTGGATTCTTACGGTACATTTTATGATATGGCATTTAGTTAAAATAATTATACATTAATTTTGCAAATTTGTTCTAAATTGACGACAACTAAGAAATTAGTGTTCTATTTTTGGAAACCCGACTAATTAATGTCCTAATCTAAGAAAAACGAGTTAATAAGGCAATATTATTATTTTTATAAGTGGATTTTACGTAAAACCGACTTATAAATCTTATTTCATGATACAAGCAGTGTCGATTCCGTTAATAATTGGTCAAATCCGTCAGACCGTGGGTGATCTTCTTATACAAAAATTTTCATTTTCATTTATTGTATAGTTTTGAGTTTGAGAAGTTTAATGTGAGTTGGAAAAGAATCGTGGGACAAGCTTACTCATACAGTAAGAATGGTCATGATCCCATAGGCATAGCCTTGACCATGTCAGCAAGTAGAAACTTGAGTATTTTCCCGGTGGCGGTTTTGGGCAGCTCGTCCTTAAAGACCACCGTCTTGGGCACCATATAGTGCGGCATCCTCTCCCTACAGAACATTATTATCTCCTTCTCCGTTGGCTTCTCCTTCACCCCTACCTTCAAGCTCACAAACGCACACGGCGTTTCTCCCCAGTACTCATGCTGCCGCGCCACCACCGCCGCCTCACTCACTGCCGGATGACTGCACAACACCGACTCCACCTCCACGCTGCTCACATTCTCTCCACCACTTATTATTATATCCTTCGACCGCCCCTTTATTTCCATGTAGCCATCGGAGTGCAGCACTCCGATGTCGCCGGTGTAGAACCACCCATTCTTCATGCACTTTGAGGTGCCCTCCGGATCTTTGAGGTACCCCAGAAACACTGTGGGGCCTCTCAGCACGATTTCGCCCAAGCTTTTTCCGTCTCTCTTCACGCTCTTCCCTGACTCCGCCTCGACCACGTCTAATTCCGCCATTACCGGAGTTGTCACTCCTTGTCTAGCTTTCAACCTCGCCCTCTCCGCCCCCGGAAGCTCGTCCCATTTCTTCTTCCACGAGCAGGAAACCACCACCCCTTCTGTCTCCGTCAGGCCATACCCGTGGCTCACGATGAAACCGAGTGACTCCGTTTTCAGCAATACCGTTGCCGGCGGCGGAGAACCACCTGTCAGTATCTGCACCGGCTTCTCCAACGGCTTTGCGTCCGTTAAATTGCATAGCATGTTGAGTACCACCGGCGCACCGCAGAGGTGGGTGACGTCGTATTTGCGTATGGCGGCGAAGATGGCGGCGGCGTCGTATTTGCGGAGGCAGACGTTGGTGCCGCCGACGACGGCCATCCCCCAGGTCAAGCTCCACCCATTAGCGTGGAACATCGGCAGAGTCCATAAGTAAACCGGCTCCTTCTGCATCGACCATTCCAGCAATAAACCCATAGTCATGATGAAGGCGCCGCGGTGGCTGTGGACCACCGCTTTCGGAGACGACGTCGTTCCGGATGTGTAATTCAGAACCAGAGGATCATATTCACTTTCAGGCTGAACCAAATCGAAATTCGAATCGCCATTGGAGATCATTGCCTCGTAGCTCACGAAGAATGATGACGGAACTTCGGTTTGATCTCCTTCTCCGATGAAAACAAGCAAAGGGCGCTTGGATTCCGGTGGGAGCAAAGACAACGCTTCAACAATGACACATTCCGACTGGTGATCCACGAATACAAGCTTCGATTGAGCATGGTGGAGGATGAGGGAGATCGTGCGGGCATCGAGGCGCGTGTTGATGGTGTTGAGGACGGCGCCGGCCATGGGGACGGCGAAATGGAGCTCGTACATGGCCGGAATATTGGGGGCCACAACAGAAACGACGTCGCCTCTGCCGATGCCGGAAGATGAAATGGAAGAGGCCATTTGCAAGCATCGGCGGTGGGTCTCCGACCAAGTGTAGGTGGTGGAGTTGTAGACGATAGAGGGGCAATCGGCGTAAATGATGGAGGCTCTGTCCAGAAATCCGATGGGCGTCAAAGGCATTGAATTGGGGGGACTCGGCTTCAGTTGATCCATGGAAACTGATTTAGGTTTTGATAATTTTGTACAAATGAGATAATAGTGAGTGAAGATTGAAGCATATTTTATATGTGAAGTTGTGTGTTTGAGCTAAGATACAGAGACGGCGGGGCTAGGGGTGGCGGCCGCCACCTCAAATTGTACGGTCACTAAATGTAGGAGATGATTTTCTTGGACGTATTTGACTAAGTTAAATTTCTGAAAGCAGACTATTCTATATTTTGGTATCATACTATGTGGTCATTACTGCAGTACTGTTATGTTAGTAATAGTCACTCTTAATTAGATCATTAATAAAATATTTGGAAACATATGGAATTCTAATTTATTTTGAAGAGTAACAATTGTGTGCACCAGTTGCATAGTGTAATTGGACGTGGGTCGGATCCGTGCTAAAATTATATTTAATTTGTTTAAATTCATACGGTAACATTTATGTTGTGTTAGTACAACTTATTTGTTATGTTATTATAATCTTTGTGTTCAAATATCATAATCTTTTAAGTGATATTACTTATACTTTTCTTTCAGCATAAAAATTCATGCGGTATAGCTATACATTTATGTTATAGTAATTTAACTTTTATGTTATATTTGTATAACATTTATATACAAATATCATAACCTTTATGTAGTACTTTAACTTAAAAAAACATAAAAGTTATATTATTATAACATAAAACTTTCAAAGACATTGTATGTTTCTAATATAATGTAAGATTAAACTAACATAACATAAAAATTACATGAATATAACATAAATGTTACGACATAAAGGTTATGCGTGCGGGATAAGTGTGTGTGCGCAAACATGGGGCATGTGGGAGCGCGTGAGGAGCATGTGGGGCACATGAAACTCATTTTCGGGTCGGATGATCCGGATTGCATGGAAGTGTGCATGTGAATTAGACATAAATTGTGTAGGATGCATGACACTCATTTTTTGCAAAGTCTTGGGTGAACGGATCCCATTTCGTGAGACGGGTCGGGTCGGATAAGAAATTATGTAATACTTTTGTATGTATTATGTAATACTTTCTATAGATTAGATAATACTTTGGTATTATATGGTGCATTTGGTCCGACTATAAGAAAATATGTAATAATTTTTTTTTTGATAATAAACTTGAAGCTTTATTAATAAGCAAGACAATCAAAACTTACAAGTTTACACACCCAATGAGGATAAATACCATCATCCCAACAAAAATGAGAGGCAAGAGAACTAGTAAAAGAAGCAACAAAATGAGCCACACCATTAGCAGATCTTTTATAATGAGATAGACTAGAATCATCCAACTTTGAAAGCATGTAACAAATATTTGCAGCCCAAGAACCTGGGTAGCCAAGAAAACCCTTAGTCTTAGTAACTGCGTGCACGACAACTAAGGAGTCTGTGAAAAAAAAGTGGAGAAAAATCTTGATCCGAAGTTAAAGACAACCCCTCTTTAATAGCCAAAAGTTCCCCTTCGAACACAGAGTGCATAAGACCCACTTTTCTACCAAATATAATCACTGGGTCACCTGTCGAGTCGCAAATGATACCACCAATCCCAAAACAACTCTTAATCACATCAAAATATACATCCACATCAAGATGATATCTCCCCGAAGTAAGCTTTGTCCATTTAATTTGCCCACATCTTTGCACATGTGTTTGAGTCGAGATAAGGGCTATTTTTGCACAATGAACGGCCTTCAAAAAATTCTCAGCTTCACCAACCTTATCCACACAGAATTTCTCCTTTGAACCGTAACAAAAATGTTGTTTCTCCCTCCGCTAATGCCATGTTGCAGCAACAAGTTTCACAAAATCAACCCCATCAACTTGAGATCTCAAGAATAAACAAAAATCAAGGTTACTTCCATAGACTCGTGACTTGATCAACAAATAAAATTGAGAAATTTTCCACCACTTTCGAGCCCATGAACATTGGAAAAGGAAATGAATCATTGAGTAACAGAAAAAAGCCACACAGTTTGCAAAAACCATTATAAGGGACAAGATGTAAAAGTAGATTTGCTTCTGAGGGAATAATGTCGTGAGATATCTTCCACCAAAATATGCGAATTTTCAGAGGTAGATTGAGAGCCCAAATGAAATTCCACCAATGTGATTAGAAATATGCCAATTGATTTTCTGGAGAGTTGAAATTTCCACTAGCAACTTTGTATCCATCCCTAACCAAATAGGAGCCTTTCTGATTAAAATGCCAAAAACGAGAGTTATCACTGGGATTTAAAAGTAATAGAATATCAAGGATATCTTCTGCAATATATTTGAGAAAATTCCCTCTCACCTGAGTATTCCAAATGTCATTTTCAATCAAAAGATCAACTTTCACATCAAGTGGCAAAAGAGAGTTTGCATGGGGATGATTTGCAATCTTGAAAGGAGCCATTTATGATGGAAAATACTAACATTAGATCCATCTCCAATACGCCATTTAATTCCTTGATCAAGAAGATCCCAACCTGATAGGTAGAAAATAGGTGCATTTTATTGTGGATATATTTGTGATTTTATAATCTTTTAGATAATTGAATGCACTGTTTTTGTACCTATATGTGTTTTCGGCCCTCAATTACTTCATATATTATCTTCTATATTATTTCTGGAGTTTTGGAGTATTTTCAAGCCAAGAGATACGTTCGTGGGACGAGAAATGAAGCCAGAACAAAGTTGGGTCAATTTGGGCTCAAACGTCCAATACACTGGGAAACCCAATATCAGCCCAGTCTGCTAGTGTGAAGCCCATCGCGGCCCAACGAAATCTTGAGTGAGTTTTTGGGCCTAAAAATGAAGAAAGCCCATCTCCTTAGGGTTTAAAACTTGCCCACATGCCTAGGATAACAGAATTTGGAGTGCTCCCCAAGCTACAATAACCTTTTAACTTCTCTTGGGCATATTTGGACGATTCACGTAGAGATTAGGAGAGAGATTAGAGAGAGAGAGAGAGAATTTAGAGAGAGAATGTAGCGCCCCGAATCAAAATGAGCATAATTGAATAGTTAAATATTTGAACCCTGACTTAATAATTATGTGCGTATATTTTGACTGTTTAATTTATTACGTACGTTTCAGATACGTGTTTAATGCACGTTTTAGATCGATATTTTTCTTGGACATGGTATATATAATATTTCTATACCATTAGATGCGTATCGAGAAAACGAGAAGATAGAAACGAACTAGAGGTCAATCGGAGTTACGTAGCTCTAGTAGTGAAGAAAACAGTGAAAATGAAGAATACGGCGTATACGAGACGTATACAAATAGTAGAATATACGAGATATGTTTGATGAACATTAACTTAGAAAAGTCAATCGATCAATAGTAATGGAGATATTTTCGGTGAATAGTGATTTCCGGATTTCTATAAATAGGAGCTCCTCCGATTCATTTTTTTATCATTTTCTCGAGCGAGCCGAACGAACCGAAAGCGACGAAAACGAGTAAGTCTCTCTCTTTCCGGGTTTCTGTCTCCGGTGGGCCACCGCCGGCGCCGCCGTCGAAAGGTGGCCGGAAAATCCAATGTTGTCGGTTTGGGCCGATTTTCGCACATGACATAGCCCTCGTTGAGATGAGTCTAGGACAATTTCTGGAATTCAATTCCGAGTTCCCATTCGTCAGAAAACGGTGAAAAACCGAAGCAAAACCCTAACCCTTGCACCACCTTCTCTCTCCTCTCGCCGGAGTTGATTGCTGGAGGACGCCGGAGGTCAGGGTCAGCCGCTGGAGGGCCGGCGCCGCCACCCACGGCGGCGCCGGAGATGGACAGATTATATATATGTATGTTCGTGCATGTGTGTGTGTGTTTAGGTGTGCTAGTGTGTGTGTGTTGCATGTTGTTGTGGGCGGCGCCGGGTGGCGCCACCGTGCGGGAAAGGTTGGCCGGCGCTGGTGATGCGCCAGCGGTGGTTCCTGGTGGGTGGCCGGCGACGGGAAGTCGCCGGCCAAGTGAATCCGATAGGGTGTGTGTGTGCGCGCGTAACCATGCGTGTGTGTGTGCCTGTGTGTGTGTGCGCGGCGGTTGGTGGTGGCCGGCGACTGGAAGTCGCCGGCGGCAGGTGGCCGCCGGCCATGGTTGGGAGTCAGTGTGTGTGTATATGAGCAGGGGCAGAGCTAGACCAAAAATTTCGAGGGGGCTGATTGATTTTGCGGGATTTTTTAGGGGGGCTAATCAATATTTTAACACTAAAAATATAAAAAATTCCAAAAAATCTAGATAAATGATTAATTTTTTTAAAATTTTGGGGGGGGGCTAAAGCCCCCTTAGTGTGGTATGAGGCTCCGCCCCTGTATATGAGTGTGTGCGTGGTGAGGGATTAGATATATAGGTTGTATATGTGTGTTGGTTTGGCCGGAAAGGGTTGCCGGCGATGGGGTGTCGTCGGCCGGGGGTCTGGGAGTTGTCGCCGGAGACTGGAAGTCGCCGGCCGGAGTTTTGGATTGGGGTTGGATTTTTCAAAAAACAGGGTATCGAGGGTTCTTGCGGCGAGATTTCAGATACTATTCACCACCGGAATCCGGCAAGGGATGGCCGGAGGTGGTAGCCTGCGGTGCGAGGTATCCGGCGAACAAGGTGGCGGCGGCGGAGGGCAGCGCCACCGCGCCGAGTGGCGCTGGGAAGTGGCCTGGTCGAGCAGGCCACCGTCGGGGAAGCTGGGCGACGGGCTCTTTTTGCAGGTGTTTTTCCGGAGTTAGGCGGCGCCGTCGTGGCCGCCGTTGGCTGGAGTTGGTAGCCTGAAGTAGGGGGAATTCGGGGGTGTGGTCGGAGACCGGTGGTTTGCCGGCTGGCGGCGGCTGGAAGCCCGTTTAGGTAGTATGTTCGCGCATGTGCGCGGGCGCGATGACGGGTACTGGGCGAGGGCAGTGTGCGCGCGACACCGGGAGACGGGTGCGTGCGCGATGCCGTGTTCGTGATACGAATTCCTTTTTCTTTCCGTCATACGTCAAAATCGAGTCGTCGCCGACGTGATGTCATTGACCGAGGGTCGTGAGCCCGGTCAAAGTCAACCCTTTGACCAAAATTACCATTTTACCCTTCAACCTTAAAATGCTCCGTTCGAGCTCGTTTCAACTCCGATCGAGCTCATTCTTTTTCTGTCGTGACCAAAATTTCATTTCCTATCTTCTCAGCCACTTGGACAGATCTGACCCTCTCATTTCTTGGACTCCAATCTTTAGATCTCTCGATCTGCCGCTTAGTTAACGATCGTACTTCCGCCGGAAATGTTTATAGCTTTAATTATGATTATTTAGGAACTAAGAAACACCGTGACTTATGTAGGCTATCAGTTGGAAGGAGCTTGTGATACTTGATCTTTGGTCGTCGCTACTCACGTGTTAACCATCGAACAAGGTGGGGGTAAATTCTAAACCTCTATGTGTTTACAATTTTCCCTATTCAAAACATGATTGAGGAATACTAAATGCTGTGATTATTTGCTGTGATTACTATGCACATGCATACTTTATGAATATGATAAATGTGGACGGAAGTCCAAAACCATGTTAAGAATGGACTGGTGGTCCATAAAAGCACCATACGTTAGGGATGGACTGGTGGCCCGTAAAAAGCACCAACGGAACAGAGGTCTATGATCTCGTTCTGGATGGACTTGTGGCCCGTAAAAAGCACCAATGGACTGGTGGCCCATAAAAGCACCATATGTTAGTTGAGTACTCTTAGAGTTATGTGTCCGTATTTTATGTGCAATGCATTATATGTGCTGTGTCTAATTGTTGAACTATTATATATGTTGGATCTATGTATCTGCTTAATAATATTAAAAACTTGGAGATTATTTCCACGAGTGTATTCAATGCACTCACCCCCCACACCTATACTCACACTACAGGAAATGAAGAGACTCAGGATGCGTAGAGAGAGGGATGTCTTATCAGCTGTGTCTTATTCCGGTTGTGTCTTTTAAAATCTCAGTTGGTCATTTGTAAAATTTAAACTGTTCATTTTCTTTGTAAAGGATCCTGATGTATTTTTCCGCTGCTGTTTTAAATGTTTTATTTCGGCTAAATGCCGAGGATTCATATTTGTAAAATCACCCCTTATCTCTTCCAAAGGATTTCTGTTTTATTTCATGCACGTCTTTTTCCCCTTTCTTTCTTCACGCCCAATGGAAAACTCTGATATTTTATGAAAAGAAAATGAGGCGTGACAGAGAAAGAGAGTTAGGATATGTTATTCTTTATTTAGAGATTAATTTGATGATGGATTTCTCAACAACTATTGTGGATTCAATTTCGAAGATGCTCGGCTAATCTTTCAATTCCGGTTAGCAGGGATGTTTGAACCCATATTTCTTTTATGTTCTAATTAATCCCGTATTTCCCTCTCGATGTTTGATTGGAATTGATTATGTTATCTGTGTATAATGTTTTCAATTATTGATGCTTGATTTAGTCTGATCACCTAGGTTAAGTGTTTGATAATTGATTGCTAGAATCTTAAATCATGAATTCTAATTGTTGTGGTTTAATTTTCATAAGTGGTAAACTAGAGGTCGTGCATCTCTAGGGTAGCATAATCCTAGATTATCGAATCGAGCTTGTGTATTCGGAGTCTAGTTCATCCTATCGTCTTGGTGATTAATGCATTTGATGAATTAAATTTAGAGTGCTTATTCTAGGTTATTCAATTAAATAGGGTTAATTGGAGATCGTATCCTAATTTAACTAATCTTAAGAGACGATTCGGTTTAACAGAGCTTGTTGTTAGACTAGGGGTGATAATTCCATGATAATCTGAGATAGGGGTAATACATTGATTAGAGAATAATTGATATCGGGGGATAATTGAACTGTTAACTGGAATATCCGCATATCTTGAATCCTTGTCTAATTTGTTTGCTAGGTTTATTTAATTTAATTTAGTGATAGTTAATCAATCTGAAAACCCCCCACCTTTTCTGTCTCTTGAATTGAACATAGGTGGCATAGTTTAATCATCACTCCTCGTGGGATCGACTCTTACTTGTCCTAGCTACTAGTTGGTTAGGTTAGGAAAGAAATTAATTAATTTTATCACGTTTCGACGCGCGGTCACAACCCCAAAGCAAAGATCGCCAGACATAAGATGGGTTCAACCCCAAATGTGCCTCCATGACATCAAGGTGTTTAAAGTACCTTTCTTTGAAAACCCGAGCAACAAGAGAATCAGGCATGCGAATAAATCTCCAAATTTGTTTGGCCAACAAAGCTTTATTGAAATCCAAAAGATTACGAAATCCTATTTCACCAAGACACTTTGGTTTATCAATGCATTCTCTTTTTCCAATGCATTCTCTTTTTCCTGATTCCATACCCCACCAAAAGTTTGAGCACTCTCGGTTAATATCAAAGCAACAATTCTTTGGAAGTTTGAAGCACAACATAGTGAATGTCGGGATGGCTTGGAGAATTGATTTGATAAGAACTTCTTTACCCTTGCTAGAGAAAAATTTGCCACTCCATCATTGCAACTTTTGTATCACCCTTTCCTTAAGATAGTCAAATTGAATTCTTTTATTTCTAAAGGAAAATGTAGGCAATCCCAAATAACTATCATGACCTTGCACCACTGGGATTTGAAAAATATTTTTAATTTCCTTAATATCTTTCGCAAGTGTATTTGGGCTAAATGTGAGGGCTGATTTTTCAAAATTGACAAGTTGTCCCGAGACCTTTTCATACATCTTCAAATATTTTTGAATATGTTTGCACTCTTCCACTTTAGCTTGGAAAAAAGCTAGGCTAACATCTGCAAAAAAAAAAGTGAAATAAAAGGGCATGACTTAGCAATCCGAATTCCTCTGAACAATTTACTATTCTCCATTGATGAGGGCATAACTGAAAGACCTCGTGCACATAGAACAAAGAGAAATGGAGAGAGGGTCCCCCTGACGAATGCCCCGTTCCGGTTGGAAAACAAGTGACATATCTTCATTAATTTTAACTTTGTATGAGACTGATTTAACACACCTCAAGATCAAGTCAACCCATTTAACTGAAAACCCCAAGTGAATTAAAATTGCTTCAAGGAAATCCCATTCAATTCTATCATAGGCCTTGCTCATATCAAGTTTGAGTGCTGCAAATTCTCGTTTACTCTTTCGATAATTACGGATCCAATGTATACATTCATATTCATCAAGAATATTATCAGTAATCAGATGTCCCAGCACAAATGCTGATTGAGCCAATAACCTCCCGAAGTATATTTGTGATAGCTCTTGCAATGATTTATAACACATATTACTCAACTAATAGGTCTGAAATCTTTGACGAGCAACAACTCTTTAGTTTTGGGAATCAATGTGATAATCGTGTGGTTCCAATCCACTAACGAGGTACCATCATTTAATAGTCGCAATGATTCTTGAGTCACTCTATTCACCACCACATTCCAAAACTTTTGGAAGACAAAACTAGATAACCATCACGGCCTGGAGCTTTTTTCGGACCCAATTCAAAGGCTGCAGATTCGACCTCCTCAGCTGTAAATGACAAACACAAAAAATTGTTCATATCTTGATCAATTTTTTTTTCCACAAATTTTAGCACCTGTTTAAAAACAATTCTCGATGGGTTTGACGATTTAAAAATGGTACTGAATTACTCAACAATAATCTCCTCCATGCCATCTTTGTTCATGCAAAAATCTCCATGGGTAGACACAAGCCCTTTAATATGGATATAGGCTTTCCTCACAGATGCTTTGGCATGAAAAAATTTAGTGTTTCGATCACCATGGGCAAGCTTGTAGCACCCCGGACAAAAAACGAAGCATAATTGATTAATTAAATAATTAAACCCATAATTTAATAATTATGTGTTTTGATCTTAACTGTTTAATTAATTTCGTATGTTTCAGATACGTGTTTAAAACATGGTTTAGATGGATATTTTTCCTTAGACATGGAACATAGAATATTTTTATACCATTAGAAGCGTAACGGAAAAACAAGAAGATAGAAATGAACTAGAGGTTAATCGGAGACCCGTAGCTCAAGTGACGAAGAAAACAGTGAAAATGAAGAATACAACGTATACGAAGAGTAGAATATACGAGATATTCTTGATGAATAGTAACTCAAGTCATAATCGATGAATAGTAACCCGAGATATTTTGGGTGAATAGTAACTTTTCCAAAGTTTATAAATAGAGGCTCTTTCGATTCAAAAAAATTTACCATTTTTCCGAGCGAGCCAAACGTGATAAAAACACGTAAGTCTCTCTCACCTCTATTTTCTGTCTCCGGCACGCCGCCGCCGGAGTTCGCCGGAAAATTTCAATTTCATCGGTTTCGGCTGATTTTTGCACACAATGTAGGCCTCGTCGAGACGAGTCTAGGACAACTTCAGGAATTCAATTCCGATTTTCCGTTCATCGGAAAATGGCGAAATACGTTCTCCAAACCATAAACCCTATTTTTGTCACATTTTCTCTCTCCCATTTTCTCTCTCTCCTTCTCTCTTTCTTGCGGTTGTAGGCACCGGAGGGGTTACCGGGGTTGTGGGCTAGCCACCGGAGGGGTGGCGCCGCCATGGGTGGCGGTGCCAGCGTCGGAAAAAGGTTGTGTATGTGTGTATGAAATCATGAAGTGTGTGTGTGTTGTGTGAGTGTGTTGCTTGCTGTTGAGAGGCGGCGTAGGTGGTGCCACCGTGGGAAAACTGTTGGTCGGCGCTGGTGATACGCCGGCGAGTGTTGGGAGGAAGTAGCCGGCGGCAGGTGACTGCCGGCCAAGTCTGAAACTGATGTGTATGTGTGTGTATGTTTATATATGCATGTGCATGTGTGTATAGGTAGCTAAGTGTGTGTTTAAGGCTGTGTTGGTGGTGGCCGGCGACTGGAAGTCACTGGCCAGTATTTCAGGTGACGAGGGGAAGGGTCGCCGGCGACTGGAAGTTGCCGGCCGGAGCTAGAAAAGCTAGGTTTGGATTTGGGTATGTGTGTGTCGAAGGGTTTTGCGATGAAGTTTCGGGTACTGTTCACAGCCGGATTCTGGCGAGTGATGGCCGGAGGTGGTAGCCGACGATGCAGCATTCCAGTGGACGGAGTGGCGGTGGCGCAGGGCGGCGGCGTTGCAGCTAGTGGCGCTGGAAAAGTGACTGGTCGAGCAGGGGGCGCAGACTGCTGGCCCGGGCGCGTGCGGGGTGCCGAGGCCATGCGGGTTACTGGACAATGGCGCATGGTCGTGCGTGGGCGCATGCGGGGAGCGCGTGGTGTGCGCGCTGGTGCGCGCAGCTGCCGAGAAACGCACGTGGCGCTGGGTGCGCTGGCACGCGCACGCCCCGTCGGGTGACGGGTGTGCACGCGACATGTGTTTTCGATCCGAATCCCGTTTTTTCCACCATATGTCAACATCGAGTCGTCGCCGACGAGATGTCATTGATCGAGGGTCGTGGGCCCGGTCAAAGTCAACCCTTTGACTAAAATTTACTAATATACCCCCGAACTTAAAAAATGCTCCGTTCGAGCTCGTTTGAACTCCAATCGAGCTCATTCTTTTTCCGTCGTGACCCAAATTCAATTCTCTATCATCTCAGACTTTGAAACTGATCATCCTCTCTTGTTTCTTTGACCTCAATCTTTAGGTCTCTCAATCCGTCGCGGCTTTTACAATCATTTCTTTCACCGGGAACTTTTATAGCTTTAATTATTTTTATTAAGGATCTAAGAAACATCATAACTTATGTAGGCTACTCATTGGATTGAACCTTGATATATTTGGTCCTAGCTACTCATGCGGATACCACCGAACAAGGTGGGGGTAATTCTTACTCTTTATCTGTTTACTGCTTTCTCTATTCAAGGCATGATTGTGGAATACTAAATGCTGTGATTATATTTGCTGTGTCATACATTATACTGTGAAACGGCTGCAGTCCACCTCTGACATGCATTCGTCTCTTACCCCTCTTCTACTACTCTGGGATGTTTGGTGGTCCTTGAAATGCACTAACGGTAATGATACCGTTTTTATAGGATAAGATGGGGAAAACCCGTACCTATTTGTCCCTTAACATTTCTAATATCTGCTGTGTATATTTCGTGCTATGTTCCGTGTTAAATTATACGCATATCATATTTAAATATCTGTCGTATGTTATAAGATGCCGATTTTATCCCCACGAGTGTATTCCACGCACTCACCCCCTATTCTGTACTCACACTATAGGTGATGGTGAATATGATGAACCCTAGAAGGAGAGAGGAGGTGGTATATTTGGATATGCAATTTTATAATTATGTTCTCAAACATTTTCAAACAATGTTTTAAGTAATTCACGTTTGTGTTAACAGATGTAAATATTTGGGATGTGAGATCCTGATGAATTATTCCGCTGCGAATGTTGTATTTTATCGGTATTGAGATCAATTGTTATCGGCAGAGGTCGATGGTTGATATGTGAATGTTTCACATCGTCCCTTACCTTTTTCTTCTGTCGTCTCCTACTATTTCTTTCTGTTTATGATATGTGTCCCTTGTTGTTTCTTTCTTCACGCCCAATGGAAAAATCTAATATTTTGTGTAAGAAAATGGGGCGTGACAAATAATCAACTCTACTACGTTGTTTCCAGAAAAGCTCTTCTTGTGCTTCTAACTTTTCAATTGTAAACTCAAGTCCCGAATTTTTTGAATAAATTTTTGCCAGTCTCTATGGTTGGAGAGACTTTCATGTTCTTTTTTAGCATGTGAAATCTTTTTGGGTAGCTTTTTAACACTCTTTATTACGTAAGATGATTCCCACATGCTTTAAGACACTCTTGAAGAGGAGTAGAACCATCAATCAAACTCTAGCCTTTAGACACCTCTTGCTCGAAATTCTGTTCAAGAAGCCAACATGTCTAGAATTTGAAGGACTCCGCTCTTGGAATGAAAAACTTATGGTGACATCGAAGAGAGTTTCCCAAATCAATTTTCACTGGCCTATGGTCCAAGCCATGAAATTCCAGAGTAAAAGCTCTCGCTGTAGAAAACATCAAACACCAATCAAAAGAGCCAAAAAAATGATTAAGTCTCTAAAAAACCACAGCAGAATCTTTCCTTTTATTCACCCAAGTGAAGAATTCACCAAGAGTAAAGATTTCACGTAATCCACATTCTTCAATCACATCCCTAAAAGCACTCATTTGTGGCGTCGATCTAAGATGACCTCTGAACTTTTCACTATCAAATTTGATTTCATTAAAGTCACCTCCAATTAACCATGGTAAGTTCATAACTTTTTCTGATTTTTTTAAAATCCACAGAAGTTCCCATGAACCAACCCTTTGTGATGTATCAGGATGACCATAGAAACCAGTAAATCCCCATTTTTTTCAACTGATGACATAAAACAATCAATATGGCCAGAAGAACAACTTTTTACCACCACTTCAAGCGGCCTCTTCCAAAATAACATAAGCCCCCCACTTCTCTCTGTACTACTAATAGAGAACCCATCAGCAATATCCAACTTAGAAATCTAATTATGCCATCTACAATCTGTAAATTTTGTCTCACAAATAAACAGTAAAGAGAGGTTGTTGACCGCGACCAATCATCGCAACTCTTGGAATGTCCTTCGGTTCCCCAGACCTCGGGCATTCCAAACAACACAATTCATAATTATCGGCAGGGTTGCATAGCAACCTCCACCGTAACATTTTGACACAAAATTCCATCTTTTACCTCAATAGTTTGCTCTTGTTTCTGGTGTTTACCCTAGGGTTCCACCTCTACCATCTGTTCTTCTTTTATTCTTTTTGTACTCGCTCATTTTTCATCCAGACACAAAGAGTGCTAGATTGTTGGAATTGTCACCTGTCACACCCATATTTAACATGGCTAACTAGAGTTGTAATAAATTTTCATATTAAAGACTTGTAAGCGAGTGTATGATTTTTTTTCTTTTAAAATGTAATAACATAAAATCCTTTCTTGCACACAAAAATCCGTTAAGATTATAAAATATTTCATAGCGTGTACCATATTGTTAAACCACACTCACCTATATATTTACATATTTATACATATCAGAGTATGAGTATAAAACAAAGGTTAAGATACGTTCTCAAAATATTATTTAAAGCAAAATAAGTTCATATCATAGCCCAACAGATCGTCATCTATGTATACCATCTCCAAACCCGTATGAGCTCAAAACACAACCAGTAAGTCCATGAGCTTATACATCATCATCATGTTCACCTACAATGCATGAACTATATGAGCTAAAAAGCTCAGTAAGCAGAAATTATGCACATAACATGAATAATATAAAATGATGTCAATAATGCATGCCAATGAATGAAAACATTTATATTGAAACCATTTTCCTTCATAGGGCCCTTGACCACCATCTACTAGGCACTGGAAAGAGCCCAACATAACATCATTAATCATATAGTCATATCCATGTCTTACATGCCACCGACTGAACAATCAAGTCATATCAATGTCTCATGCCACCAGCTAAACATATCATTAATAGTCATATCCATGTCTCACATGCCACCGACTCAACGAATCAAGCCATATCCATGTCTCACATGCCACCAGCTAAACATATCATAAGCATGATTTATATGCCTCGTGCACTAGTAGTGGTCAATAAAAAAATTTTCTTCTTGAAATCATGTCTTGCATGTACAATGATTAAACTTGCATCATTTACCTATGCACGTGCTAATGCTCGTGAATGATATTCTTAATACAACTCATATATGTTTCCATAACATTACTCAAACACGTCAATTCTCAAGGAGACTGGAAAATCACATAATATTACTCAATCACTCTATAACATGAAATATTATGTTCATACATTGTAGTTGCAAATAAATTTCTACTTACCTTGTTTCCCGTGAAATTTTTTGTCTCTTGTGTTATAAAGATTAATCTAAAATAGCAAGTTAAATATTTTATTAGGCTATTAAAACTAATTGAAGCAATTTCAAAGGATTAAAGCATTTTGTATTAACTTACTCAAAAGAAGTTTCCTAAAACAATTTAATTTGTAGATAAATTCATTTCCAAAGTCTCACAAAGGTTCTCTTAGTTTTAATTACTGGTTATAATTAACACATTGAAAATTAAAAATTTACTTTGCACAATTGAAAACATACTTAACTGATCTTATTCTAAAAGATACTTAACTCTATTTTGATGTATCTGGACGCCACGTATCTTATAAGGGTTATGCTACTATTCTACTCTTCCATTTATTGATTCTTGTGCATAATATTAAAGAAAATCACATTTTCATTTTTTTAAAAATTGAATTATGTTTCAAAATACAAATATTTGGATTTTAATTGCCATACTATTAATTTTCTATGATGGACTTCTATATTATGATTTGATAATTTCAACTTCTATAGACTACTATATCTTTGATTTAATTTTTTGATTTAATTAATTTTATAACATGGTTAACATATACAACATTAATGTGATTCGACTCTTCTCCTAATGAGTTGTAAATTATTCTTATTCACATATGTCGTATTATCATAAAAACACTTACACGTAATTTCAATTTATTCCATTGGAATTTTCATGATCTAGGTTGTCATGCCTCTTTTTACAACATTATAAAATAAAAAGAGTTTTATAAATTCAATAGGGCATCCAACAACTCATTAAAACATATTTTTAGAAGATTAATTTAAACTTACTAGAAAAAAGGGCATCACAATTAACCATGTAACATAAAACGTTTATCGTTAACAACGGAAGAACATTCTTGTTCGTTGTACACGACTTAAACTTTACACAAATTTTATAAACTAGGTTTTCAAAAGATTCAAAAATTAGCTTCTTTTGTACAATCAAAAGATGTGGTATCTCTTTTCATTCTCCTTTTCTACAGCTGCAACCTATAAAATAAATTCACTTAAGGGGTGAGTGCATAAAGACACTTAGTGGGATTAAACCTGTAACTAGATAGAACCTAAGAGAAACATAAAATTTTTAATTCATTAAGCACAGAGTTGCAGTTCTTAGCCGCCATGAATACAATGCGGGTCTTAGCAGAACATATTGTGGGTCTTAGCCGCTATAAACTGCGGGTCTTAGCAGCCATGTAATCATTTAATTAACATATACATATTCACTTTGCATATAACACACATTCGATTGCACCATTCATATCACATCATTTAGCACATAGTACATTGCTCATATAGTAGCATATATTATTCAAATAGGCAAAGTATTTCACGTCAAAAACCATTAGGGAAACGTAAATGCGGAAGTAAGTAAGTTACCCCCACATTCAAGTAGTGTCTCTAGAAAGCTTCTACGTTTTACACGACCTTAAAATGATGGCTCTTCTGAGTTTTCTAGAGGGTATAAAAGCTCGTCTTAGAAATCTGATGAGTTATTCATAAATTACGATAAATTCTTAAATGAAACTCTTATTCGGGTGAAGAAACGTCTAAGAATGGTTGACGATCAATTTTTTGGACGATAGAAATGAATAATAAATGGTTTGGGAAGTGAAAATTTTAAGGTGGGTGAAGTATGGAAAGTGACATATTGATGTGATATGAGAGGTTTGAGACGAGCATATGCAAGTTCGATTGAACTTAGGTTTCTGGAATTGAGGAGATATGAATCTAGGATTTTATACCCTAGATCGGTGTCAAGGGACTAAATTGTACATATTTCATAGGTTATACAAACACTAAGGATTTAGATGTAACAACATAATCATTTTTGGTTTCATTTTGTAAATTTGTCAAAGTCTTGGGTCCACAAAGCAATTTTGTCAAAGTTTTGGATTCAAACTTGAAGTCCTTAGAAGTCTTGGGTGAAATCTGCAAATCTTAAGAAGTTATAGGGCCTGAGTTTATTCATCATGGAATTCTAGGGTTTAATTGCAATGATCAAAAGTTGAGGGTTGAAATTCTAATTTTTCATAAATATTTGGGTTTTCAGATTAGCCCTTGGTATATATCAAATTTTAAAAAGTACCCCCTACCCCAACCAAACCCAACTGCCAACCTTCTAATTCACCGCCCGTTTCGCCACTGCCGACAACCTCACATCGCCGGCGACAACCTACGACCAGCCACCATATACACACACAGACCAAACACACACAAACACACACACTAACCAAAACATACACACACACAAACTAACCAAAACATACACACGCACACACCCGATCAGAGCTGCCGCTCACGACGGCGCTCACACAAGCACCCGCCATTGTCCACAATGATGACTAACACACACCACACGCCGGCGCAATCTTCGTTGGCATCACTCTTTGAAACTTGGGCCAATATTGGAGCTGGATCAATATCAGATTCAGGTATCCAGGAAATTTGTTTTATCTTTGATGCATCACAACGGCAGATATAGAAGGGGACAAAGGGTGCAGTTGTACCCCCAAATTGATTATATATATATTTAATATTTTGTTGGGATATTTCTGTTGTTATTTTGATGAGACAAAAACAGTTTGCTTAAGGTCTAAAGTACCTATTTTTCATACTGTTTATGTGATCGTTAGAGATCATGTAATAGTTTTTCAAGTTATAAGGAAAACCAACCTTAGAAGATATATGAAGACATCTTCAGGAAACAACATGCTGAAAGCAGTGAACAGGAAACAGCATGCTGAAAGCAGCAAACAGAAAGCAGCATATAGGAAGCAACATACATAGACAACATGAAGTAGCCAACGGATCTTTTACAAAAAGATTAGCTATCCATTGTGTGAATTTCAGCGATGGACCTATACCATCTTGCCAAGTCAGCAAGCCAGTCGGGGAGGTCTGGAAATTGATGACAGACACATTAAATGCTCATGAATCATAAACCTGTTCATTATAAGTTTTTTAAAAGTTCAAAAATCGATAGAGGTTCATTCACTACCCCTCTGAACCTCTGACCACTTGGAACCAACAAGTGGTATTAGAGAAAGTTGGGTTAAAAACCAACTTGTCTGGTAACCTACCCAGATCCAACCGTTTCTATATTTGGGGAAACCATTTTTCTTTTCACATGACCAAAATTATTGTTTTTGCATAAACATGGATATCTCATCAACAAGCTCCCTATGTTCTCTATATGTATGTATTTATATGTAATGACAGAAGAAACCTTTAAGCTTAATCAGGCTCCTAGAAGAAAACTGAAAAAACGAAGAGCGAGCTGATGCTGGAAAAACAGCATGAGAACTGGACGTCACACCAACAAAAAATAGCACTGTCTTCAACTAGTGGAATCAAGATTTTGCGTTCATCGCAGCAAGCCGCATTGCTGTACCATCAAGCACTGAAAATTAGAACCATGAGCACTAGTAAGCTGAAGATCATGCAAGAAGAACTATTTACTGAGGATGCTGTTGATAAAATCACACCTCTAATGAATAAATTCAAGATCTCCTTGAAAATAAACTATAGAGGTTCATCTATTTCAGAAAGATACCTCAGACATCAGCAAGTAATAAACAGGAGAGATCAATAAGAGCTTTAGCCTGATGAAAAAAACACATAAATTTAGGGGGAATATTGTCTCCCACGGTATTCAAGTTACTACAAAAGTGTTTACTAATTCAGACATGATTCACACTCAGAATTCATGCAGTCCAGAAACCTGAACACTTCACACAAAGGATAGTTCAAAACATGGATAGATACAACATGTGTAATATCTACCTGTCTCAAGCAAAAAAAAAACATTTACAACGAGTAAGGTTGTTGAAGTAACTAAAACTGCACCTTTTATAGTAGCTGAAGTTGCTAAGGAAGCAACAGTGGAACAAGATTGTTGTTTTACCCGATAAAGCAAATGATGTGCCTGAACAGGTTGCTGAGGGTAGTCAGGTTCCTGTAGATATAGCTATAGATGAAGCTGTGCCAAAGCAAGTTGTGGAGACAACTGCTCTAGAGAAGACCTCATGCATTGATGCTGTTGAGACAACTTCTGTGGAGGATATAGAAAGAAACATGATGTAATAACAGGTTACTTCATCATGCTATAATAGGTTACTCCAACAGGTTTCTGATACAGAATAGTAAACAGAATTACCAAAGGTCGCATACAACATTTACTATCAGCATCTACTAAGCTGCAACCTCATACCAGAAACAGTACCACTGAAGACAGAAAACTACACCAACAATACAAGAGCCACAAAGTCTATCAGAAGAAGGTGAAAAACACATACAGATATATAATAAGATAACACATCCACAACATCGGAGCTTAAATCAAACTCTCAAATAGTGAGAAATGAGCTTAAGATAAACAAGCTTTAATGAGTAAGGGTATAGAGGTTCCTTAAGTATGGGGGAACCTATCCAACCTTCCTTATTTTTTTAAGTACTCCTCATACTGTAACAGGATACTGCATCTTTCTATATATGTATATAAGATCAGCATTTCTTAATAGTATTCAGTTTCAGGTTACAGTAAGCATGTACAGGTTAATATAACAGGATCAAGAAGGACATTGCAAGAAATTATGAGAAGTTACTACGTGTAGAAAATCTTCATAGGCGGCGGTCGGTCATATCACATATAAAGCACAACCTACCTTTTCAGAAGTCAGACATACATCTATTTTAGTCTAACCCCAGAAGATCAACCATTTGCAAAAAGACCCCTCTGCCTTTTTGAACCAACCGTCAGATCCACGTTTCGTATTCTAACCGTTGATCTGAAGAAACCACTCACATCCACCTTTATATATACTTGATCATTCACCTTTATTCCTTAAATGTCTTTCAATAAATTTTGAGCAACAACAACTTCCCATGAAAAAAAAATCCAGTTGTAACGATATTTAAGATGATGAAGACTCAAGAAGGAGAAAAAGACGAAAGAGAAGAAGATGAAAGAGAAGAAGACGAAGAAGAAGAGGATGATGAAGGAAACGAAGATGAAGAAGAGGATGATGAAGGAGAAAAAAGATGTGACACGCCCTTGTTGACCAAGAAGTGGAGAAGGTTTTCAAAGGGTGTTGAAGAGAAAATGAAGCTGATAAACAAGGTGTTTGCAACCACCCTTCGTTTATTTGACATAGGTCTGACTTCCACAAAACAAAAGTGATATGAGATCCGGTCCCAAGAGAAAGCCTTCTCCATCAGATGTAGATGTTGAAGTTATTACATAAGGACCTATCTTCAGAAAAAAAAAACAACTGCTGTCATTCATGGAGATAAAATCAAATGGAGCAGATTTATCTTGAAAGATGTCAGCAAGACTGGATATCTTTCTGAAGATACTGTGTTAACAACTTCAAGCTGGTACCCGGGCACGAAGGAGAATCTCATAAGCACCCAGCCATATACAAAAGTTGTGGTAAATGCGAGGCCCGTCCAGCAGATAAAGATCTAAGTTGAACGTGACTTGGACTATGAGTTCTTTTCCTCTGACCATAATGATAAAGATGGTTAGACAAAGAAAGAATGAAAGAAAAAGACAGCTCCTAAATTACAGGAAGCTGAAATGGTATTGATCAGTCCACAGATCAAATATCCCTGATCTCTTGTCACTTGCTTCTGGAGGCAAGCTCAGGAAGAAGCTAAGACAGATTGCTACACTCCTTTGAGCAGCAATTACCAAACAATAGAAACCTGGATTGTCTTTCTATGCATCAGTCACTCTACCTCTGTCCAACAAGCTGGATATTTATCAAAGATGATGACAAAAAATGGGAAAAGTCTCAAGTCAAGAGTCACTGAGGAGATCTTACTGTGGGGGGGAAGCAAAGATGAGGAGACCCCACCGTAAATATAATGAAGCACAAGAGAAGGCTATGACGACCAGGAAGCACATACCATCTAGAGTTGGAAAGTAGAAGAAGCAGCAAGCTGACGTAGCTGATCAGAGATGGTAGAGAGAGAGGAAGAACTCTTAGACAAATGAGTCTATCATAGAGTCAACCTCGATCTGGTGGAAAAGTATGGAAAAAACAAACTATCTGAAACTGAAGATGAAAGTAAAAACAAGTCTGTAGGAAGCAAAACAACAGGAAGGAGTTGTTGAAGCTTACTTTCATGTACTATTTGTTCTTAGAAGCATTTGTACTTATGTAAATATTCAGTTTCAATAAAGAGCATTCTTGTTTAATGACTCTTATTCTTTTTATGTTTTGTCATCATCAAAAAGGGGGAAATTGTTGGGATATTTCTGTTGTTATTTTGATGAGACAAAACCAGTTTGCTTAAGGTCTAAAGTACCTATTTTCTATACTGTTTATGTGATCGTTAGAGATCATGTAATGGTTTTCCAAGTTATAAGAAAAACCAACCTTAGAAGATATAAGAAGATATCTTCAGGAAGCAGCATGCTGAAAACAGCGAACAGGAAGCAGCATGCTGAAAGCAACATGCAAGAAACAACATGCACAGACAACAGGAAGTAGCCACAGATCTTTTGTAGAAAGATTAGCTATCCGTTGTGTGAATTTCAGCGATGGACCTATACCATCTTTCCAAGTCAGCAAGCGTGTCGGGGAGATCCGGAAATCGATGACAGGCGCATTAAATGCTCATGAAAGGTTTACACACCAACATCTCAATTCAACCATGATGCATTAAATGCGCCCACAGAGAAGATCTTTGAAGATCAAGATTATAATTCAAAATGGAGAAGTATTTCTCTTCAACAGATACTTTTCTAACTCTATAAATAGAGGGTATGAGTGACCAAGAAAGATGCTGAGCCAACCTGAGTGGAAAATCAGATATACTCCAAAGATTTTTCAAAGCTTACCTAAGCTCAGCCACTCAACCTTCAAGAAACAGTCAATCAAGCACTAGAGCTTTCACGTCGAAGACTGACTTCGAGTTCGCACCAGTTGAAGAAATATTTGTATCTTTTTTTAACCATTTATTGTGTTCTAGGTTGTTTTAGTTTGGTGTAACTTAGTTGATAAGATTAGATCCTTGCTAAGTATTTAGTCTTGTGTAGGCTATTTGCCCTATGTGGGATTTGTACCCTGTGTGGGATTTATCCTAGAAATCTGTTGATTCTAGTAGGTAGACTTGTGTTAGAAAGAGTTTTGTAAAGCTGAGGCTTGTAAATCGAACTGACTTAACAAAATTCCTCCTCTAGGAAGGAGTAGAGTAGATGTAGAAGGATTACACCACCTTCGAACCACTATTAACCATAAGTGTTTTATTCTTTTTAGGGTAAAAAACATTTAACCATCCGAACTATAGCCCATTTTGCAGTTTCTTGTAAAAACTTTTTTTCGTTGCACTGTCCCTATTAAACTTTGCGAGATTTGCACATTCCAGTAAAATGCCACTTTTCGGCTATTTTTTCCGGTGTACATGAAACGCTGTCGTTATAATTATTGGCAAAACGAACTTTTACTATTAAGTCACACGTGAGTGACACGTTTACTGGAATGTATGCTGGAAAAATAGCCGGAAAGTAGCATTTTACTGGAATGTGCAAATCTTGCAAAGTTTAATAGGGACGGTGCAACGAAAAAAAGTTTTTACAAGAAACTTCAAAACGGGCTATAGTTCGGATGGTTAAGTGTTTTTTACCGTTGTTTTTATTTATAACCGCGCGTCGTAATGCGATAAAATTAATTATTTCTTTCCTAACCTCACTAGCTAATAGCAAGGGCAAGTAAGAGTCGATCCCACAAGGAGTGATAATTAACCATGTCACCTATGTTCAATTCAATCAAATAACAAATTTGGGGGGGGTTTGAGATTGATTAACTATCACTAAATTAAATGAAATAAACCTAGCAAACAAAATAGACAAAGATTCAATGTATGCAAATATTCCAGTTAATAGTTTAATTATCCCCTATTTAAATTATTCTCTAATCAATGTATTACCCCTCTATCAGATTATCATGAAATTATCATCCCTAGCCTAACACTACGCGTCATTAAGCGTAATCATCTCTTAAGATTAGTTAAATTAGAATACGCTCGTTAATTAACCCTATTTAATTGAACAACCTAGGATACGCTCTCTAAATTTAATTCATCAAATGCATTAATCACCAAGACGATAGGATGAACTAGACCCCAAATCAACATGCGTAATTCGATAATTCTAGGATTATGTTACCCTAGAGATGCACAACCTCTAGTTTACCACTTTATGAAAATTAAACCACAATGATGCTTTAAGATTCTAGCAGTCAATTATCAAACACTTAACCTAGGTGATCAAACTAAATCAAGCAATAAAAATTGAGAACATTATGCACAGATAACATAATCAATCACAATCAAACATCGAGAAGGTAATACAGGATTAATTAGGAAATAAATAAATATACGGGTTCAAACATCCTTGCTAACCGGAATTGAGAAATTAGCCAAGCATCCTTGTCATCGAATCCACAATAATTGTTGAGAAATTTATCCTCAAATTAATCTCCAAAATAAAGAACTAAAACCTAATTTTGTTTCTCACTCTGAATCTCTCTCTCTAAAATCTAATATCTCTCAATCACATGAACAGTCAATTTATAAGTTAAGAGAAGAAGACTTTTTCTTTCCTTCTTTTTCCATCTTCTGTCTATGTGAACAATCCCTATTTCTTGGGGAAAAAGTCACTTAATTAGGGCATATTGGCAAGTGGCGAAAATGGGCCCTTCTTTTATCATCCCTCTCTTTTAAACTTTTAGCCCAAGTCATTTCCTTTATTCTTCAATTAAAGCCCAATTAATTCCACGTCTCGTTCCACTAGCTTTTCTTGACTCAAAAATTCTCCAATTCTCCTAAAATAATTAAGAAAATAATATATGAAGTATTTGGAGACACAAATCACGAATATGTAGGAAAATAGTACATTCAATCAAATAAACGATCATAAAATCTCACATTAATCACCATAAAATGCACGTATTTTCCTCGAATCAAATTCCTCCACACTTAAACTATTGTTTGTCCTCAAGCACCAAAAAGAATTAAAGCATATAGGAAATCAAAATAAAAGATCATTGCTTGCTCAGATTCTCACCAATACTCACGGGAACTCGAATCTATGTCGGGAATAAGACACAAAAACATGTTGGGCTCAATGCACAATCTCAAGAAATCACAAAGGTTGGAAGGGTATTAGAAATTGAACTTCTCATAGACAATTCATTAATTCACTCTACCACCTACATCAATCAACATACTTCAACTCCTTTTACGATATCCTTCAGTTAAATTAGAACTCGTTCAGATTTCACACACAATGAATCACTCCCATTTTTCTCCATTTTCTTTTTTTTCTCCTTTTCTTCTTTCTTTTTTTCTTTTTTTTTTCTTTCACATAGACGATGATTCTTCGTCTTTTAATTTTTTTGGATGAGGTTGGCAGCTCCACACCATTCTTAGGTTAGTCCATGAACTACTACGATTTTTTTTTTTGCATTTTTTTCTTTCAAGTTTTTGGACCCCTAAGAACAGGTAGCTGATTCCACACCCTATCATCTTTTCACTTCTCAATTGTTTTCAACTCAACACATTTATCTCCAACCACATCAATTTTTTTTTCAACCAAGGGGGTTCATCGAAAGTGATCCAACTTCACAAATTCCAAATCTAAACTACTTCCATCAAGGAATTAAAAAGTACATCTCAAGATATAAGTAGGCAAAGCAAATCAACTCAAAGTCATAGATTAATTCTCAAACCAACACTATCCTTCCTAACAACAATTTCCCAAGACGACATTCAGCAAATTTTAACCAACACAAATCAAAGCTCAACAACACATTTCCCAACAACAATTTCCCAAGACAACATTCAACAAATTTTAACCAACACAAATCAAAGCTCAACAACATATTTCCCAACACATCATCGGATTTCTAAATAGCAAAAATAAACAATACTCGAATCATCATTGCAAGCTCTCTTACTCAACACTTTTTTTCTTGTTTTGTGTTTTTTTTATATACATGCAAATGCAAGTAAAAATTAAACGTGCTAAAACAAGTAAACGTGCAATCAACTACATGAACCTAAATGCAAACTATATGTAAGATATAAGATATATTCCACACTTTATCAATTATTCAACATCTTCATCCCCCCACACGTGAAATCTTGTTTGTCCTCAAGCAACTTATCATAAAACACAACAAAGATATAGACAAGACAAAGTCTTATATATGCAAGGAGATAGGAGCAATAAGAAAATGTGTGGAATAGAAATCACCAGATCACCAAGGAGGTTTTGGAATTGGTTTCAAAGAAGACGTATCACAAACTACCATGTACAACCCTTCATTGAGCTTTATCCAATTTATCCCTTTGAGCTTTGAAACTTTGGTGAGAAGTGTTTTATCTCTCAAGTTCTTTGTTAACACCATTTCCAAATTGTCCCTGCAATTCATCTCAAAAACTTCATCGACAAGAGGGTCAATCGCACTTAAAGCAAAAACATAGTTATTATCATCAGGATATTTCATGGCGTCAAAAATATTGAATTTAATTATCTGCCCATCGAATTCCATCATGAGAGTTCCCTCACGAACATCTATTTTTGTTTGAGAGGTGTTTAAAAATGGCCTCTGTTGGGATATTTCAGTAGTTATCTTGATAAGACAAAAATGTATGCGTAATAAGAAAAAGAACAGTTTGCTTAAGGTATAAACACCTAAGTTTTCATCTTGTATACATGAATCTATAAGAGATCATGTAATGGTTTTTCCAAGTAGTAAGGAAACCAACCTTAGACGAAAAAAAATCACATCTTCTAAGAGTCAGCAAGTTGTAGAAAACAGCAAGATGAAAGGAGTATCTGCATTTGGAGCAGATAGGATGCTGCAAGAAGGAGACAACAAGCTGTAGGAAACAACATGTATGAAAGCTGAAGAAATAAGTATGTAGTAAGCTAAAAGGAGAAGTAAATTGAATGAAGCAGCAAGTAGGATGTTGAGAACAAGACTGTAGCAGCAAATAGCGAACAGAAAGTTGGATGGAGCAACAAGCGTGCAAGAAGCAGCAGGTAAGAAACAACTAACAGAAAGAAGCTACATCAACCTGAGGAAATGATAGGAAGTAGCCAATGGATCTATTGCTGGAAGGTAAGTGCTACATTCATCTCAGTACAAGGAAGAACATGCAACTCAAAGAAGAGCAAAGCTATCTATCAACTAGAGTAGCTACCCGTTGCATGAAAAGTCAAAGATGGTGGGCGCATTAAATGCACATGTCAGGAGCAACTCAGAAGGATTTAATGCGGCCACAAAGAAGATCTTAGAGATCAAGTTTCAATTCAAAATGGAGAAGTGTCTCTCTTCAACGGATACTTTTCCTATCTCTATAAATAGGAGGTATGAGTAACTGAGAAAGATGTCGAGCATAGCCAAGTGGAAAATCAGAAATACTCCAAAGTTTATTCTAAGCTTTCCTTTGCTCAACCACTCAACCTTGAAGGAGCAGTCTACCATTCAAGTTTTCGAGCTCATCAAGTTCAAGACTGATTTTACCGTAACAGTTGAAGAAACATTTTTATCTTTTAACCATTGTGCTGTGTGCGCTAGGTTGTTTTATGGTGTAACTTAGTTGATAGAATTGGATCCTTGCTAAGTGTGTAGTCTAAAAATGGGCTACTTACCCTATATGGGATTGTGTACCCTGTGTGGGTTTGTGACCTAAGAATCTGGGATTCTGTAGGTATAGCTTGTTAGGAAGATGTTTGTAAAGCTGGGCTTGTAATTCGAATTGACCTAACGAAGTTCTTCCCCTGGAAATGAGTAGAGTGGACGTAGAAGGCTTACACCACCTTCGAACCACTATAAGCCATAAGTGTTTTTCTGCTTTATTTTGTATGCTGCACTTTACTTACTGCATATCTATCCTGTTGCATACATCATAAGCATCCTGTGAAAAGACTTTGCCAAAATCATATTTGAAATAGGAAACTAGTTTGCAAAACAGAAACTCTATCTTAGTATATTTTGGCCAGGTTACTGATTCGAGACAGGTTACTGCATTCCTCAGTGAATCAGGAACCTGTTATACATAAAGATTTTTAAAATCGATAGAGGTTCATTCACCCCCTCTGAACCTCTGACTACTTGGGACCAACAACCTCCCTAACAAAATAGGTGATGAAATCGATGGGTCGCCATTCATATTCAACACATAAAAATCCGTAGGGAAAATAAGCTCATTAACCTCAACAAGAACATCCTCAATGACCCCCATCAAGGTATGCATTACTATGATCGTCTAATTGAATGATAACACGTGTATCTTTCAATGGCTCTAAATTTAGAGATGCATAGATAAAACGTGGCATAACATTGATTGATACTCCTAGATCTAGCATAGCACGCTCAATTCTAACATTTCCAATGCGACATGGAATAACAAACATACCTGGATCCTTTTGCTTTTGAGGAAGCTTCTTTTGAAAAATTGCAGATACGGATTTGTCCATCAGTAATGGAAATTACATTAGTAGGAATATAAGCCGAAACATCTCCCGATTGAGTTTCAACTATTGGTAAGGCGGTCATACTTCCTTCACCTAAACTAGAACTTGATTTAGCGGTTCTTTCCAAAAGGTGTGAATGCAAATAAAAAAATATCCACTGGATAAGCTTCGGGACCAGGTGGTCTTCGTAATAGAAGAGACATTTGGCGATAAGCTTGGGCTTGTTTGGAGGGATCATCATAAATGATTAAAGTGTGTTGTTTATGGTACATAAAATATTCAGCCAAAGCAGCTCCTGTATAAGGAGCGAGGTATTGTAATGTAGCTGGGGAATCCGCCGTTTCAGCTACTACAATAGTGTATTCCAACGCCCCCTTTCTTGAAACTAGTTACTACCTGAGCCATAGAAAATGCTTTTTACCCAATAGCAACATAAACACATATTACATTTTGATCTTGTTGATTGAGAATCGTATCTGTGGCTACTGCTGTTTTACCGGTATGTCTGTCTCCAATAATTAATTCTCGCTGACCGCGTCCTATAGGGATCATTGAATCAATAGCAATAAGCCCGGTTTGAAGAGGTTCGTATACAGAATGCCGGGAAATAATACCTGGAGCGGGAGATTCAATTAATCGAGATTCAGAAGCTGAAATTTCCCGTTTCTCCCATCAAAATTCTCTCATCACCCTTATTCTTTTGTTTGTGCACAAGTCCTTGAGGAATTTCGCATATCTTGGAACTTTTTTTATCGTATCAATCAAAAGGATGTTGATCTTGACCTTGCGAAAAACATCAAGTAGTTGTTTCTCTTTATCTTCCTTCGCTGCCCTCGCCAACCTGGAAGGAAAATGAACCATATTAGCTTGGATATTAGGGGAAAAATCGGGTTTTACCTGTGCAGATTTTGAAGTTTTCACACTGGATGATGGTTCGACATTGGGTGATCCAGTGTCGACTTGTTCAGTAGATTTTTCTTCCCCATCGTTTTTCTGATTTTTCTTAGGCCTTTTGGGTTCTTTCAATTGCTTCCCGCTCCTCAAGGTTACTACACTAACATTCCTTGGATTTATCTCTGGTTGAGATGTCAATTTTCCTCCATTATGGGCTTCCAATCGACTCACAGCTGTCGCTAATTGACTCATTTGCATCTCAAGATTTTTGCTACTCGACTGAGTATCTTTTTGGAATTGCATTGTATTGGAAGTCAATGTCTTTAGCATATCTTCTAATGACGGATTGGAATTTTGTTTGGATGATTGCCCATGGTAATTAGAATTTCCTTATTGGTAGTTAGAATTCCTTAAAATGTGTGGAGGCTTGTTATTCTCTCTACCTTGCTGATTTCTCCACCTTAAATTTGGATGATCCCTCCAACCCGGATTGTATGTATTGGAGTAAAGGTCATACTTCCTTCCTTGGTAGTTTCCACTTCCCACAGCATTGGCATGAGCCTCGATTTCATGGTGTGGTTGGTGGTATTGCAGAGACGACATGGCTTCACTTGGGGAACACTTGCAGCAACTTGACGAACCAAAGAAGTTAATTTAATTAGTCTATCCTCAAAAATAGACTCATTTACCTCTTTCACTGTTCGTATTGAAGAATGTCGAGTGCTAAATTGTTGTGAATTAGCAGCTATATCTACGATAAGAGCCCTTGCTGTTGAAGGCGTCTTATTCATTAGAGCCCCTCCACTTGCTGCATCAATTATGTTTCGGTCCATGTGGATAGCCCCTCATAGAAATATTGAATCAAAAGTTGTTTAGAGATCTGATGATGAGGGCAGCTTGCTTCTAATTTTTTAAAACGCTTCCAATATTCATGCAATGTCTCCTCATGTATTTCTGGAGCTCCACATATGTCTCTCCGAATGCTTGCCGCTCGAGATGCAGGGAAATATTTCTTTAAGAAAAGTCGTTCCATTTCATTCCATGTTTTGATGGAACCTGGGGGAAGGTAATACAACCAATCTTTTGCTGAATCCTTTAAAGAGAAAGGAAATACCCGGAGTCTAATTTGTTCTTCCGTCACAACCTTTGGCCTCATACTCGAACATACAGTATGGAACTCCTTCAGATGCTTGTGAGGATCCTCACTTGCATGTCCATAAAAAGAAAGAAGTAAGTGAATTAATCCAGATTTTAGCTCAAAGTTAGTATCTTCAGTGAGAGCAGGAAAGGTGATGTAAAGAGGTTGTTGGGTAAGGGCAGGATTCGCTAGCTCCTTCAATGATCGTTCATCTGCCATTGCTTTCTCCTTGTATTTAGATTCACTAGAGTCGGATTCGGAAGAATGAAGTGAAAATTCCAAGGCCCGTTTGGCTTGTCGCCTCAAGACTCGATCTCATCGAGTTATCTCAGGATCGAATTCCAAATCCTTGATATCGAGTACACATCCACTACCTAAAATCATGAAATTCAAGTGAGAAAATTCAAATTTCAACAAGAGAAAGCCAGTTATTTTCGCTGAAGCAATCTGCAGAATTTGACACTGGAAAACTCAAGTTACACTGGGACTACTAGTGTGAAAAATAGAGCAAAACAGAACAGAACATGTTAATCAGGGCAAACAGGACAGATTCAACAAACTTTACAGCAAATTTTTCGATTTTTTAGTTTTTTTTAATTTTTTAATTTTTTTTAAAAAAATAAACAAAACAAGAAAAGAAAAGAAACAAGATGACACAATAAATTCAAACCACTCCCCGAAAATGACATCAAAATTTGACCGCGCATCGTAACGCGATAAAATTAATTATTTCTTTCCTAACCTCACTAGCTAATAGCAAGGGCAAATAATAGTCGATCCCACGAGGATTGATGATTAACTATGCTACATATGTTCAATTCAATCAAATAAAAAATTATAGGGGGTTTTGAGATTGATTAACTTATTGACGTTTGATTTTGTAGAGCATAAAATCCTAGCTAAACACCAAAAAATATCGATTCGGCTCAAATAAATCGAACAGAATAAAAAGTATGAAAATCAGATAATGTTAGAAAACACTGTGCCCGGTGCCTACTTGGACAAATTTGTTCGGCTTGTTCTGGCCGGTCAGAACGTTTTTATATAAAGTTGAGAGTAAAAAACTCTCTAATTGCTTGAATACAATGATCTCTGAACCCCCTAAAACTGAGGATTGAAGCCCTATTTATAGACTATGATCCAAGATCTAAAACTTGGTAATTAAGACTTAAATCCCCCGATTTTAGGGTCTAGATAAGGAAAAATTGGGTAAAAATATATCTAAATTAGATATAATTTGATCTTGATTTGTTTCCTTACTTAAAGACCCCTTGAAATAATCTAACTCTTTTTTGCTCATCTAGGAAGAATAGCGTCATTTTCTGGTCGGAGGAATGTCTTTAAATTACCTCCTGCCTCAGGATTGGACCTGCATTGGTTGGAAGGATCCTGGTCAACATACCTTCTAGTCGGTACGACTCGGGTTGAGTCCCCCTTAGTCGGATTGATCCCAATTAGATAGATCCTGGTCAGATCTCCCTGGTCGGGTCGGTTAACCTTGAACTGGTTATCCCTCTATTTGTTATTCTGGTCTGCTCTACCACTGACCCAACGACCGGGCTGGGTCGGCTAAGCAGGGGGCAACATTAGCCCCTTGGGTCCCGATCAGAGATCTCCTCTGATCGGGATCCAACTCTCCTTACAACCTGTTTAGTCGACCTCAACATGAATGCATCACTCTTCTTGTTAGTTGGGTACGCCAACACGTGATGGCTCCTGGGTCATGAGATTCGACACGTGGCAACATCGTATCCATCAGAAGTTGATGGGACATCGGCTCTTCCTATAAATAGCGAGATGCTAACTCATTTCTCTACTTCTATCCTTGCGAACTCGAAAGTCTTGCGATTTTCCCTCCAAAACCCTAGTAGAATCAGAAGTGCAGAATTCGCCAAACGGATTTTGCCATCCAGTTTCGACCGACCATCAAATCCTAGGTATACTCTTCTTTTCTTGTTTTTTTATTAGCAAATGGATTCTCAAAGCGGATCATCCAATAGTGGTTCGGCCCGGGACTACGATCACAACATCACTCCAGCATTCACTTCGTCCCTTACACCCTACTCGGACTCATCTGTCCAATCTACCGATCTCATTCGTATGATCGAACCTACTATAGCCACCCGACCAAAAGATGTTTTTAGTCGGACACTGGAGGTTTTCCAGAAGGACGTGGCTGAGGGCCGAACAGAATCATCCGGCCAAACTTCTACGGAGGATGAACAAAGCCCAAAAAATGGATCATCAGGGATGGTCATTATCGGGACTCACCCTCCAGGCCCGAGTCCATTATATGGGGGCTCGGAAGAGGTCGGGACCTCGAGACTAAGAAGAATCCTGGAGGGGGTCCCGATTCAACGCTGCTATGGGTGGATTGAAAAGCCATCTCCGAAATTCGAGGTGTTTTCTTGCCCGGCTGTTGTGAGCCAAAATGAGTTGGATTGGTGGCACTCGCGTTTCAATATTCCCGACTCAATAATATTTTCGGTTCCCCGGCCTGATGAGCGGATGGACCAGCCCCCGGTGGACACCATGGCCATAAGTGTCCGAGCACTTGAGGTCAGGGTTCTTTTCCTCTTGGCCCTGACATTAACATATTATCTTTGGCAATAGAGAATAGCTCCCGGCCAGCTACATCCAAACAATTGGGCATCCATTCTGGGGTTGTTGGTGCTCTTCTAGACATTCAACCTTGGGATCCCGACCCTTAACGAGCTGGCCTGGCTATACAGTGTCAAACTTATACCAGTATTGAAAAACCATTTCTACTACACTTCTGCTTGGAAATATCGTCTGCAGCTGATTAAGGGCATTCTTTATTCAATAAAGGATTGGAGGACGAAGTGGTTTTGGGTCGGGGTGACTGGATGAGCCTGGGGCCAAACTTATGTCATCTGTTTGTTAGGATTTCCTGTCCGACCGCTTTTAGGGATGTTCATAGTACTTGTCGTTATTTTATTTCAATCTTTATTGCTCTTTTGATTGTTAATGTTTTCCATTCTTGCAGAGGTGCAGGCCAGGAAACTTTTGATCGGGGATACTTTCTCCCGGAAGCTTCGATTTTTATAAGACACCACCATTCCCGAGCGAAAGTTTTTCAAGGTTCTAGTCACCGACGAGAGATTAGCTAGTGCTGGACTAATCCGTCCTTTTGTTCCCGCTCTAAACAATTTTCCTGGTAAGTTCCTGATATTTTATTTTTTATTTCTTGTTCGGTATCTGTAGAGTCATGTCTGACCAAGATTCGATCATTCGCAGCTCTCCTCCCCTCTAAAAGGCTTCCTATACAAATGGACCCCGCCAAGTGCATCCGTCTTCGGCAATAGAAAGTTCAATATGTTCGGGGCCGAAGGCACGGCAAGCGTTGGGGCACAGATCGCCCCGTTTTAGCCATGGTCGCAGCCGTAAGGTTTCACCTCCAGCTTACCCGACACCGAGCAAAAGGCCACAGGAGGTTGGGACGAACACGTCTGATGTTGTCGATCCGCTCCTCGGTCCCGAAAAGATGTCAAGGACCCTCGGACCGGGTCAATGAACATTTGTGGTTGGGACCCAGAAATGGTGGAGGGGTCCCGCGAGTATGTCAGGAAGAGGCCCCCTCTTTCAGATCTCCTACACCCGAGCTCAAACTCCGAGTTCGGACCTGATAAAGAACCTCCCTAAGGGGGTGGAGACCGCGATGGAGGCCCACGTTAAGGCCTGGACGGAGGAGCTGGAGAGCTATGCCCAGCAGATGTCGGGGGTCGACATGGATGTCTGCTCGTCTATTCTGATGGCTTAAGCCTCCGTCTTTGCTTGGAAAGCGCATCTCGTCCATCTCGAGCAGCGTGACAAGTACGAGGCCAAGAAGGCCGAGCTGCAAGAGAGAAGAGAAACCTTGGTCGCCACCGCCACTGAGTCTAAGGCCCTTACCGGGGAGCTTGCCACTAGTAAAGATCTGCTCACAGAGGTAAAGAAAGCCGGTGAGCTCGATCATCAGCGAGTTACCGACCTGACGGTCGAGGTTGCCCGGTTGAAGGCAGAGCTGGACGCCGCCCTGCCAGCCAAGGTGGATGAAATGGCTGTTGTCTAGGAATATTTGAGGTCGGCCGAATGCAAGGACCAAGGCATTCTAGCCTACCTTTTCTGCTTCATAGACAACATCAATACTATCCGGGAGGTGGGGCTGGACGATACCCCTCTCCGATCCACCCTTGTTGCTTATTTGCAAAAACAACCTCTCCCGGCCTATTTCTTGGGGCTCATGGACGATCTCCATGAGTACCTTTCGTTGGGTTCAGATCATTTGCTCACCCCGGCTCCCCCCATTGAGTTTATGTCAATGCTGAATCTGGAGGAAGGTGAGCTATCTGAAGTCGGTGAGGGCAGTGGGGATGGGTAGGAGGCGGCAGCTAAGGCGGAAACGGCGGAGGCGGCAGTGGTGGAGACGGAAGTTGTGGACATGTTCGAGTAGGTATGCTCGGGAATTTCTGTTTTTATTTTTGCTTTTTGTATATTCCAATTTTTTGCTCAGCCTTATCAGGCCTTTTTGTACGATGTTTCAACCTCCAAACCGGATTCCATTTTCGAATATAATACAACATATTTTTGCTCGCACCAGTTTATCTTCTGTCTTGATTTTAATCTTTAATAATTTCAACGCCTTCTGTTCTTCCACTCGTCTTTTGTACTTTGAGAATTTGATCTGGCCCCGTTAACACCGGATTGGCTTGATTTTTATTTCTCTGACCAGTATCCTTAATGAGCTCGGGGATGGAGCCCCTATCAGGCTCGGTTTGAATCGAGGCCCTTATTCTATTCAAGGCTCGGGTGAGATTGGGGGCAGAGCACCTGTTCAAAATCCGAGCTCGGTGAGGAGCTCGAATTAGGCCGAGGCCCTTATCGGATTCAGAGCTCGAGTGAGCTTGGGGACAGAGCCCCTATTCAGAATCCGAGCTCGTTGTTGAGCTCGGATTGGGCCGAGACCCTAATCAGATTCAGAGCTCGAGTGAGCTTAGGGACGGAGCCCCTGTTCAGAATCTAAGCTCGGTGTTGAGCTCGGATTGGGCCGAGGCCCTTACATTTTTATGAAAATAACCAGAATCAGGATAATTTTATTTAATAGAAGATTGATAAAGGGATAACTTGTCTAAATAATAATGTTTACAAAATTTTCCTAGCACACTAGTGATAGTATTTCTTGAGGTCCTCCACGTTTCATGGCTTGGATAGGACTTTTCCATTTAGGTCGACAATTTTGTATGTACATCTGGTCAGTGCTCGGATTATTTTATATGGCCCTTCCCAGTTTGGCCCGAGTGGTCCAGCATTGAGTTCTTTTATATGTTGCACCATCTTTTTGAGGAGCAGATCTCCGACCTCAAATTTTCTAGCTCGGACTTTGGAGTTGTAATATATTTCGCTCATTTGTTTGTAAATTGAGTTTCTCAGCTCGGAGTTATTCCTCTTCTCCTCAATCAAGTCCAAACTGGTCAGTATGGCCATTTCGTTGCTCTGCTCCTCAAAATTCTGGGTCCTCCACGTCGGCATTCTGACCTCAACTGGTATGACGGCTTACGATCCGAAAGCTAAGGAAAATGGGGTCTCGTCAGTTGATGTTCTGGCCGTCGTTCTGTATGACCAGAGAACTCCTGGAAGTTCGTCCACCCAAGATACTTTTAAATTTTCGAGTCTGGCCTTCAAAGCATGTTTAATGATTTTGTTTACGGCTTCAACTTGTCCATTTTCTTGTGGGTGGTATGGAGTGGAGAACAGTTTTTTTATGCCCAAATTTCCACAAAACTCTTTGAATCCTTCCAAGTCGAATTGGCGACCATTGTCAGAAACCATGGAATGTGGAATGCCAAAGTGGTAGATGATCGATTTCCAAACGAAGTCCGTGATTTTGGGCTCAATTATTTTTACAAGTGACTCGGCTTCTGCCCACTTGGTGAAATAATCGACGGCCACGATTGCGAACCTTACTTCTCATTTGCCCGTTGGTAATGGTCCGATTAGGTCTATCCCCCATTTAGCGAATGGCCACGGGGCCATTACTGAGTTCAGCTCTTCTGCCGGGGATTTCATCAATGGAGCACATTTTTGGCATTTCTCACATTTTCGTACAAAGTTAATTGTATCTTTTTTTAAATTCAGCCAGAAATAGCCTTGTCTGATGATCTTGAAGGCCAAAGCTTATCCTCCAGTATGGTTGCCGCAAATGCCTTCGTGGACCTCCCTTAAGATATAATCAATTTCCTGCTCATCTAGGCATCTTAATAGAGATAGGGAGAACCCTCTTTTGTATAAGATTCCGTCCTTTAGTGTGTACCAAGCAGAACGTATTCTTAATTTCCAAGCCTCGATCTGGTTATCGAGCTCCTTCCCCCTTCCAAGTATTGGATGATCGGAAACATCCAAGTATCTTTCTACTCGGTGTTGTATATTGTTTTTTGCTCTAGAGCTAAACTTTTGACCATACCAACGTTCACCGACCCTATGTCTACTGCTCCTTCACTCGTTGCGAGTCGGGCCAGGGCGTCAGCTTTTGTGTTTTTTGTCCTTGGGACCTGTTCTGCTCGAATTCTCCAAACACCGGCTAAGGCCACTTCCACCGACCTCAGGTATTTGGCCATTTTATCGTCTCTCGCAGCGTAGTCTCCTGAAATTTGATTGACGACCAAAAGTGAGTCACTAAAGACCTCAAGGTCGTCTGCCTCAAATTATTTGGCCATCTCCAATCTGGCCAAAAGGGCCTTGTATTCTGCTTCATTGTTTATTGTTGGGAATTTAAACCTTAATGCCGAGCAGAAGTACTTGTTTGTGGGGCTGATGAGCACAATTCCAACTCCAGCTGATGTCGTTGTAGAAGACCGGTCTACAAACATCTTCCAAGGTCTTTCAATCTTCTCTTCGTGGAGCACGACCGCTGGGGTGAACTCGACAATGAAGTCTGCTAGGGCCTGTCCCTTGATTGCCATCCTCGGCAAATAATGGATGTCATATTGTCCAAGCTCCACCGACCACTTTAGTAGCCGACTAGAAGCGTCTAGTCGGCCCAGAACCCGTTTTAGAGGGAAATTTGTTAGCACTTCAACCTGATGGGCCAAAAAATATAGCCTCAATTTCCTGGCCGAGATGACCAGAGCATACGCCAGTTTTTCCATGCCTGGATATCTCAGCTCGGCGTCATGCAGAGATTGGCTCACATAGTACACGGGTTGTTGAGATCCATTTTCTGCTCAGACCAGGACTGCACTTATTACATATAACGAGACTGCCAAATAGAGCTGCAATTTTTCTCCGACCTCGGGTTTCGCAAGTATTAGGGCTTCCATTAGTGACTTTTTCAACTCCTCTAAAGCCACTTCACATTCTTTGCTCCACTCGAATTTTTCATCTTTTCTGATTAGATTGAAGAAAGGCTTGCACTTGTCCGTGGATCTTGATATGAATCTATTCAGCGCAGGAACTTTTCCTGTCAAGCTCTAGACTTCTTTCACCCATCTTAGGGGGTAAGTTTTATAATTGCATCAATCTTTTCGGGGTTGGCTTCAATCCCTCTTTGGCTGACCATGTAGCCGAGAAACTTCCCAGATCCGACCCCAAAAGAGCATTTTTTGGGGTTTAACTTCATCCCATACCTCCTCAAAATATCAAACATTTCTACCAGGTTGGTAGCATGGTCTTCCACTTTCTTGGACTTTACCAGCATATCGTCTATATAAACCTCCATGGTTTTTCCAATTTGGGCTACAAACATCTTGTTACCAACCTCTGGTAGGTAGCCCTGGCATTTTTAAGGCCAAAAGACATCATCTTATAATAGTATTTTGCTCGGTCAGTAACAAATGTTGTGTGGACCTGGTCTTGCTGAGCCATTGGGATCTGATGATAACCTGAGTAGGCATCCATAAAACTCATGACCTCGTGTCCTGTTGTTGTGTCGACGAGCTGGTCTATATTCGGTAGTGAGAAGCAGTCCTTGGGGCATGCTTTGTTGAGGTCGGCTAAAATCTATGCATAATCTCCAAGTCCCGTTCCATTTTCTTACCAAAACTGGGTTGGCCACCCAAATGGCATATTCGCATTCCCTTATGAAACCATTACCGAGCAGCTTTTGGACTTCTAACTCTAGCCCCTCATATCTATCAGGGCTAAGTCTTCATCTTTTCCGGACTACCAGCTTGGCAACTGGGTCAATATTTAGATGATAACATACATCTTCTGGTCGGATGCCCTCCGTATCTTCGTGACGCCAAGTGAAGACGTTTGTGTTCTCCTTGAGGAAGGCTATAAGCTCTCTTCTGAACGGCTGTTTTAGCTCTTTCCTAATTTTGAGCTCTATATCTGGTTTGTTTGAGTCGAGCAAAACCACTTCCAACTCTTCCACTGGTGATGCCCTTTTTTCGGGCTTTTCCTTCTTTGGATCCAAGGTCTCTCATTCTTCAGTCGTCTGGTCGGCATTGACCATTTCCATGTCCAATTTCTGGTCGGCTGACCCCGAGCTTGAGCTTATCTCAGGTTTCCTGGTCGGTGTCTGCTTCTCTGGTCGGCGGACTGTGGTCTTGGGGTCCAACTCCATAAGCTCGGGCTCGGTCCCTGACCCTAAGTCTGGGACCTACTCTACGACTTCCACCATAGTTTGCTCGAATATTGTCTGTTCTTTCTCTTGCTCCAATTCAGCCTGCTCGATGATGTTGAGCTCTCTTGGTTTCAGGCTAGATTCACATTCCTGAACAGCCATTTGATTACCTCGGATGATGTATACATCATCCTCGATCGGAAATTTTATGGCTAGATGGTGTACTGATACTACTGCTTTTATTTTAGCCAGAAGTGGTCATCCCCAGATTGCATTATAAACCGAATTTGGGTCTACCACCTTGAACTCGGTTGTTGTGTGTACTGTCTGGTCTCCAGCCCCGAATACAACTTTGAGCTTACACATTCCGACCACATGTGTTATCTTTCCTCCAAACCCTTGTATTGAATCTGAACAGGGCTGGAGGTCGGATTCCCAAAGTCCTATCCTTTTGAACATGTTCAAATGGAGTTCTTGGTATAACTCCTCATGTCGACCAAAACTCTATGTACCATCGTGAGACCGATATTCAGTGAGACCACCAGGGCATCATTATGGGGTTGTACTCTTCCTTCAGCATCCTGCTCGGTGAAGGTCAGTGGTTGGTGGATCGGTTCTGGCCTCGGAGGGTTGCATCGTTGGTATTCGTTCCTCGTCTCCCTAATCTGCTCTCTCCTCATTCTTTTGGAAAGTCTCTGCTCTCCATGATTATTATTCATAAGGGTATGAATTTCCCGAATTCTTTTGGAAGGTCAGTGGTGGGGGAGGTTGTTGTGGCCCTTATTCGGGATTTTTAACATATTCCTTGAGATGGCCTTGGTCAATCAATCTCATGAGCTCGATCAAAAGTGCCCTGCACTTATCAATTTCATGTCCTGAGGATTTATGGTATTGACAGTACCTGTTTTGATTCAACCGAGCAGGATCGGCTTTCATTGGCTTCGGAACTGGCAACATGTTCTGACCCTTCAGCTCGGTAAGTACCTGAGCCGGGCTGACTGTCAAGATATGCCATACCCGATCGAGCTCCTCATTCTGATAAACTTTGAACTCCCTTAAGGGTTTGAAGGATGGTGTGTTTTTTCTTCTCTTTTTCCCTTCCTCCCTTTCTGAGGTAAGTTTTTCCTCCAGAATAGCTTCTTCAGCCCCGATATATCTCTCTGTTCGGCTCAGGAAGTCATGGTATGTCTTTGGTCCATGTTCATGAACATTCCACCAGAATCTAGTTTTTGGGCGAAGACCGGCCATGATTGCCATGAGCACGGCATCGTCAGAGACATGCTTCATTTCTAGGACAAACTTGTTGAATTTGTCCATGTAGGATCTCAGTGACTCATCATTTCCTTGTTTAATGTTCATCAATCTCTCTTTCGGGGTGGACCTCGTCTTCGAACCCATGAATTGTGTGAGGAAAAGCTCAGTCAGCTCATCCCATCATCTGATCGAAAAATCTGGAAGTAACCGAAACCATCTCTGAGCTCGGTCACCTAATGTTAGGGGAAATGCTTTGCACATGAGTTCTTCTCCAATTCCCTATAACTCCATCCACGAGGTATATTTGTCCAAATGAGAGTTCGAGTCAGTTTCTCCATTGTAGAGCCCGATTAGAGGTACCTTAAACTTTGCGGGGGTGGTCTGATTTGCGATCTGGTCGGTAAATTGATAGGCTTATCTCTATCCTCTTTCTGGCCTCGATTTTCTGGCCTTAATCTCGGCCAATCTTCTCGTTAGTTCTGTCTCCCCTTCTTCTTCATTCTGGGGGAACATGTTTCCTGGCCTTCCTTCACTCCAATATTCATTTTGGAAGTCCAGCCTCTTCTGAGATTTTCTGGCCTCCTAGGCGGAGGTTGGGCCCATCCTATCGAACACACTTCTGGTCTTATTTGGCATCTCTACTCGGGTCAACCAAATCCTAGTCTTTGTTCGGGTTCTTTCAAGAGACATTTTTTCTGTTCGCTCGTCTCCTATTTGAGTTTTTCCCAGATCTCTTCTTTTGGGCCCAAGCTCATCTAAGGATTGGGTGTCCTCAAGTTCATGAGCTTTATTGCTCCTCTACCTAGCCTCAGCTTCTTTTAGCTGCTCATTGAGTTGGAACATGAGAGTCTTGATTTCATATGAGGTCATAACGGTTTCTCTGGGTATTGTTCATGACCCCAAAAGTATTGTGTCGTTGTATATAGCCAGAGCCGCCAGGTAGTAGGTTCTGGTTCTAAAGACCTGGTCGGACCTCCCATTCTGCGTGATCATTTGATGTGTTGGTTGTCATGGAGTTATGTTCTTTCACTCTCCTTCTAATGCTAAAATGTTGACGTCAGATTTTGTAGAGCACAAAATTCTAGCCAAACATAAAAAAATATCGATTCGGCTCAAATAAATCGAACCGAATAAAAAGTATAAAAATCGGATAAAGTTAGAAAACACTGTGCCTTGTGACGACTAGGATTTATTGATGCATAATTTGATAACTAAATATCTAAACCCCTAATTATTTGATTTATTTTACGTGCGTTTCAGAAAATTAATTATAAGCATGCTTTAATCTAAGTTCTATATTCTTGAAAATTTGCCATAAAAAGGAACGACGATAAAATAATTCTTAAGTGGGACAAGATGAACGAGAATGAAAAATCGAACAAAATGCCAAAAGAATGAATCAAATCGGAGTTCGAATGATATCTCAAATTAATTAATATCATAAGGATGTTTAGTATAAAGTTTAAGATTATAAAATAATCTTAAAGACATAATTAACCTATGATATAAATAGTATATCATCCTAAGGTAAAAGCATATGATATAATTTTAACTTAAGGTAATAAAAATGCTCCTCCTTCTCTCTTGTTTTCCGGCGGCCGGCCGGCCGGAGCGCCGCCGTCGCCGCCGCCGGCGACCACCGTCGCCGGATTTTCTTTCCGACCAAAACGTATCAACATCTATACCATTTTGAAGCTCTCGCCGAGACCGTTCCAACCCTGGGCTCGGAATCGTCATCCGCCGTCGCCTTCGCCGGCAATTCGCCGGAGAAAATTCTGCTTTCTCTCTCTAGAAACCCAATTCCTTCTCTCTCTTCGTTCTCGGCCATCCGGCCACCGTTTGAGGCGATTCTTGAGCCTAGATTGTAGTTCTCGCCGAGCCCGTCTCGATTCTGGGCTCGGATCGTCGATCAGCCGGTTAGATCTCCGGCATGCAGCAGTCAAAGTTTCTGCGTTTTTGGATTTTCTCTCTCCTCTTCTCTCTTTCTCTCTCTTCGAACCTTTCTCTTTCTCTGCTGCTATCTCTCGCCTTTCTCTCTGATCGGATGTCGGGACGGCGCATGCAACGCCACCGTGGGTGTGTGTAGCCGGCGCAAGGAGCGCCGGCGAAGTGTGCGTGAGTAGCCGGCGGCAGTGGCCGCCGGAGAAGGGAGTAAGTGCATGCGCGAAAAGGCTGTGTTGGGTGGTGCTTAGGCGGCGCTTTCAGTGCCGCCGTGTGCTATGGTGGCCGGCGCGAGGAGCGCCGGCGAGTGGTGGTGGTGGCGGGTGGTGACCGGCGACATGGTGTCGCCGGCGGTGGCTTACAGTGGCGGTGGTGAAGGGGCAGTGGGTGGTTTGGGTGTTGGGTTTGGTTTTGAGAATTTGATAAACTCCAGGGGCCTCCTCGTAAAAATCCAGAAAGTTCTATTTGGTCCCCCAACTTCTATTCTGTACACTTTGATCCTTAAAGTTCTGGAAATTATAATTCCACCCCCAGAACTTCTCTATTCTTTGATTTTCACCCAAGACTTTCTGATTATTATATTCTAACCCCCAAAATTCCAGAAACTCCATTTTGACCCCAAAACTTGTCTGTAATTACAGTTTTACCCCTCAAACCCTCTAACCCATAAAATGCTTCGTTTAGCCTCGTTTCTTATCCGTTTTAGCCCATTCTTGTTTCTAAAGCTTCCTTTTTGAATCCTCTATATTTCTGGACCTAGTCGGGTCGGGTTATGTTCTGTTTTCAATTCGTTGTTTCTTCTGAGCATTTAACTATAAACGCTTAATTAATTATATAACCTAATAATTTACGTGGTGTGTTTGTAGGCCCAAACGCTTCGAACCCAACTCAGAATTAAAAGGAAAAGAACGTGATAATCGCACCACCCAGGCTGAGGTGGGGGTAATTTCTGAATTAACGTTTAACTTTACTTTTGTTTTGTATAGTCGCATGCTAGGGTTTTCGATAAGCTATGATATGATGATGAACGTTATATGATATGCGATTTGATATTATGAGTATGAAATGTGATTGATGATATCAGCATGCTATTAACTGTTATACATGCCCGTTTTATGTGTTATGTCTTATGTGCTGTGAATTAATTGTGTTGTTTCGGAAAGGATAAGGATATGTGTTCATGATGCATGGTCTTTGAGAAGACAGGTTGGGATTGAGTCCTAACAGATATATGGAGGATTGGTGAAGTCCCCCTTACCAAATAATCACCCGATGGATAAGGTGGTGGGGTAAGGCGGGATATACCTGCGCCCACGTCATATATGTGCTGTGCATTGTACTTGCTGTGATTAACTGCTTATCTGATTTAAAGTTTTATGTTAATTTACGAACTTATCTCCACGGGGTGTATTTGTATGCACTCACCCCGCTTATGTGTTCGTTACAGGTGATGATTTTGTTGGGAGGAGTTGAAGGAAGAGATGTGCCCTGTCTGATAATGATCTTTTGTTGTTATGATATTTTGTTAAACTGCCGGAACAACATACACTTATGTTTTTATATGGTTTAAACACGTGTTTTAAAATCCGCTGCTGTAAATCGTTAACTTATATAGTTTGATATATATATATATATATATATATATATATATCTTCTTCGTTTCTCTTTCCTTTCTTTTTCTTCTTTCCTGCACGCCTGTCGTTGATACTCTGAAAATTTAAAAATGTTTTTCCTAAATTTGTTAATCTTTTATAATAAAATATGGTTAAGTTTCGGGGCGTGACAGTGCCTGGTGCCTACTCAAGCAAATTTGTTCGGCTTGTTCTGGCCGGACAGAACATTTTTTATATAAAGTTGAGAGTAAAAAGCTCTTTAATTACTTGAATACAATGATCTCTGAACCTCCTAAAAATGAGGATTGGAGCCCTATTTATAGACTATGATACAAGATCTAAAACTTGGTAATTAAGACATAAATCCTCCGATTTTAGGGTCTAGATAAGTAAAAATCAGGTAAAAATCTATCTAAATCGGATATGATTTGATCTTGATTTGTTTCCTTACTTAAAAACCTCTTGAAATAATCTAACTATTTTCTGCTCATCTAGGGAGAATAGCATAATTTTCTGGTCAGAGGAATGTCTTTAAATTACTTCCGACCTCGGGGTCGGACCTGCAATGGTTGGAAGGATCCTGGTCAACATATCTTCTAGTCGATACGACTCGGGTTGAGTCCCTCCTGGTCGGATCGATCCCGGTCAGATAGATCCCGACCGGATCTCTCTGGTCGGGTCGGGTCGGTTAACCTTGAACGGGTTATCCCTCTGTTCGTTATTCTGTTCTGCAAAATAGACAAAGATTCAATGTATGTAAATATTCCAGTTAACAGTTCAATTATCCCTCGATATCAATTATTCTCTAATCAATGTATTACCTGTCTCTCAGATTATAATGGAATTATCATCCCTAGCCTAACACTACGCGTCATTAAGTCGAATCGTCTCTTAAGATTAGTTAAATTAGGATATGTTCGCTAATTAACCCTATTTAATTGAATAACCTAGGATACGCTCTCTAGATTTAATTCATCAAATGGATTAATCACCAAGACGATAGGATCAACTAGACCCCAAATCAACACGCATGATTCGATAATTCTAGGATTATATTACCCTAGAGATGCACAACCTCTAGTTTACCACTTTATGAAAATTAAACCACAACGATGCTTTAAGATTCTAGCAGTCAATTATCAAACAATTAACCTAGCTGATCAGGCTAAATCAAGCAATAATAATTTAGAACATTATGTACAGATAACATAATCAATTCCAATCAAACATCAAGAAGGTAATACAGGATTAATTAGGAAATAAATAAATATACAGGTTCAAACATCTCTGCTAACCGGAATTGAGAAATTAGCTGAGCATCCTTGTCATCGAATCCACAATAGTTGTTGAGAAATCCATCCTCAAATTAATCTCCAAAATAAAGAACTAAAACCTAATTTTGTTTCACACTATAAATCTCTCTCTAAATCTAATATCTCTTGATCATGTGAACAGTCAATTTATAAGTTGAGAGAAGAAGACGTTTTCCTTCCTTCTTTTTCCATCTTCTGTCTGCGTGAACAATCCCTATTTCTTGGGGAAAAAGTCACTTAATTAGGGCATATTGGCTAGTGGCGAAAATGGGCCCTTCTTTTATCATCTCTTTCTTTTAAACTTTTAGCCCAAGTCCTTTCCTTTGTTTTTCAATTAAAGCCCAATTAATTCCACGTCTCGTTCCACTCGCTTTTCTTGACTCAAAAATTCTCCAATTCTCCTAGAATAATTAAGAAAATAATATATGAAGTATTTGGAGACACAAATCACGAATATGTAGGAAAATAGTGCATTCAATCAAATAAATGATCATAAAATCTCACATTAGTCACCATAAAAATGCACGTATTTTCCTCGTATCAGTTTACTTGTTGCATTCCATTGATATATCTTATTGCATACATCATAAGCATCCTGCTAAAACCCTTTGACAAAAATCATACTTGTGAAAGAAAATATTTTCCAAATAGAAACTCTATCGTTTATTTTCCGATGCATACTGTGATACCGAGACAGGAACCTGATACAACATACTGCCAGGTTTCTGGATTGAGTTAGGTTACTGCATTCTTCCTAGAATCAGAAACCTGTTCACTATAAGTTTTTTAAAAGTTCAAAAATCGATAGAGGTTCATTCACCCCTGAACCTCTGACCACTTGGGAGCAACATATTTATTAGAATAACCTTAGTTGATATGATAATTACTAAAATGGCATTACAATAAAATTGAAAAAGAACAAACAAAGAGGCAATAGAGAGGTAGATCATTTTGGCTGCTCTCTCTCTCTCGGAAATAAAGGCGCAAAGCTTTGCCATTTTTGAGGCATTTTTATTTTTAATTTATTTACTTATTTTATCTTCATATTTTATATGTATTCTTATTTATTATATGATTTTGATTATTATTTAGTGAATTTGATGTTGTTTTTATTCATAATTTAGGGTTTGTGTTTTTTAATGTTTATGAATGAAATTTATTGATTTTGTGACAAATGTGTTATTATTCATTTATGGGTTGTAATTGTAATTGTTAATTTACTATAGAATTGATTTTATTCTTATTATTTACTATCAATTCTATTAGGATGAAGAATACTCCTAAATCAAAGAAAATAAAGATAATAGAAAAGCAACCCGATCTTCGACAATTTATGTTTAAGAAAAAAAAATCTCAAGGAACTTCTTGTTCTTTACAAAGAGATATTGAAGTTCCTCAAGAAGATGGTGAGTCTCCTTCTCAATCACTTAATTCACCCCAAATTCAAGAAAACAAAATGGAATCAAGTGGTTCAAGGGAAAGTAGAGTAACATTAGAAGAGGAAGAATTTTTATATGATGTCGAACCTCTTCCCCTCGATCCAGGGAAAAGAATAAATATAATGGATTATTCTCCAAAACAATGAAATGCAGTGAGAAGAGCATATATTCTTAAAGAACCATGTCAACCAAAAAATCATGACTTCCCTCAAAGAGAACTTGGAGGTATACGTTGATTTAGCGTCTCTTGGTTCAAAAAGTATGATTGGCTTGAATATAGTATTGAGAAAGATGCAACATTTTGTTTCGTTTGTTATTTGTTCAAGAATGAAGTATTTCTTAATGTGGGGGAAGATGCATTTGTTAATGGAGGATTTAGATCATGGAATAAGTCGGATAGGTTTGAGAAGCATGTTGGTGGGGTTAAAAGTGCTCATAATCTTGCTTATAAAAGTATGTGAAGATGTATTAAGTAATAGGTGTCTTATGTACAAGCTTACTTAGAGTTTAAGTTATGATAATTAATTAATTAATTAATTAGCCCCACTAATCTTACTTAGGGTGTTATATCATTCACTCCTTTAAATAAATTTCATCTTCAAAATTGAGATACATACCAGAATATGGCAGATTTGGATATTTCGTCAAAATCTCATATTCCTTTCCCAGGTCGCCTCTTTGATGTCGTGGTGGCTCCAAAGAACTTTGATTAGGACGACCTCTCGATTTCTCAGTTTGTGAATTCTTCTGTTTAGGATAGCCACTGGAAACTCTTTGTAAGTTAAATCTTGCTTGAGTTCGATATCTTGTCGATCGATGACGTGGCTTGAGTTAAATACGTACTTTCGTAACATGGACACATGGAAGACATTATGTATCCCTGTGAAGTCCAGCGGTAGGGCTAGTCTGTAGTCTATAAGCTACCTCGCCAACCCGTTCGAGAATTTCAAACGGTTCGATAAATCTTGATTTCTGTTTTCCCCTCTTACCAAAGCGATAAACTCCTTTCGTGGGAGATACCTTTAAAAGACTTTACCTCCAGGATGTGTTGTATATGGTGTGTTATGCGCTTCTTCAAGGGCTCTTCTTCTTAGCGTGTCATCTTCTGGTACGCAAAGTTCTCCTCTAAAAATCAGGGCCCCTTTCGTTGATATCACGAACCCCTCTACAGCTTCTTTCTTCATACGTGCCTTTATTTTCTGCAAAAAATTATCCCCTTTTTGAGCTTTGACTATCTGTTCTAGGAGTGTGGGCTTGATTGTCAGAGTTGTGAGCCTTAATATTGCTCAGAGGCGTAATCACTTCTAAATTTAACTCGGACATCTCATTTATTAATTGGCGTTGGCTGGTAAGCATGCTAGCTATTTCGCCTTTATTCTTTCGACTAAGTGCATGCATCAGCAACCATGTTTACCTTTCCTGGATGGTAAAGAATGGTACAATCGTAGTCTTTTACTAGCTTCAACCATCTCCTCTAGCGCATGTTGAGTTCATTTTGTTCGAAGAAATACTTTAAGCTTTTGTGGTCGGTATAGATCTCGCACTTTCCACCATACAGATAGTGTCGCCAAATCTTCAGTGCATACACGATAGCAACCAGCTCCAAATCATGCGTTAGATAGTTCTATTCATGCGCCCTCAACTGTTTTGATGCGTAGGCTACTACACTTCATTATTGCATCAACACACATCCTAAACCCTGCTTGGACGCATCGTTATAGACAACGAATCCCTTCGTTCCATCTGGGACGATTAGAACTAGCATGGTTGTCAACCTTTGCTTTAATTCCTGGAAGCTCTTTTCGCATTGATTTGTCCACTAAAATTTGACCTCTTTGCGAGTTAATCAAGTTATAGGAGTGGCAATCTTCGAAAATCCTTCAATGAATCTTCTATAATATCCAGCTAGGCCCAAGAAAGTTTGTACTTCGTTTACGTTAGTTGGCACTTTCCAGTTACTGACCGCCTCCACTTTTGCTGGATCCACCTTGATTCATTTTGAAGAAACGGTATGTCCGAGAAAAGCAACTATATCTAGCCAGAATTCACACTTCTTAAATTTTGCATATAATTTTTCTTATTGTAAGGTATCCAACGTAATTCTCAAGTGTTCCTTGTGTTGGGTTTTATCAAGTGAGTATACTAAAATATCGTCAATGAATACTATCACGAAATGAGCAAGATACGGATGGAATACGCGATTCATCATATCCAAGAAAACTGCTGGTACGTTGCTAAGTCCGAAAGGCATCACTATGAACTCATAGTGACCATATCTCGTTCTAAAAGTTGTCTTGGATATGTCTTCATTCTTGATCTTTACTTGATGATATTCGGATCTCAAATCAATTTTTGAGAATACGCTTGCACCCCTCGGCTGATCAAATAAATCTTCAATTTGCGGTAATAGATATTTGTTCTTAATAGTCCTTTTATTCAACTCACGATAATCTATGCACATCCGAAAAGTTCCATCTTTCTTCTTCACGAACAGTACTGGAGCTTCCCAAGGCGACTTCTTGTAGCTGAGCTTTTAGTTCTTACGTTACTTTCGGCGTCATGCAATATGGTGCTTTCGGCATTGGTGCTGCTCTAGGTACCAAGTCGATGCAGAACTCGACTTGTCTATCGGACGGAAGGCCTGACAGTTCCTCCAAAAAGACGTCCTCATATTCATTCACTATCAGCACCCTATTAATCAGATCTGACTCCTGCTCTAGATTTACGACATTCACCAGCAAAGCCTCACAATTTTCATTTCATTTTGGTTGCCTGCATAGCCGACACCACTCGTGGGTTCACACCAATTCGTGTTTCGAAGAAGGTGTATCCTTCTTGTTCAGGTGATTGAAGAAGAATCTCCCTCTCGCGACACGTAATTACCGCGTGGTTAGCTTTAAGCCATTCTATTCTTAAAATTAAATTAAAGTCCTTAATCTCCAAACATGCAAATCAGCCGTAAAAATATTCTTTTCAAAGCAATTGGTACGTCTTGACATGTTGTTATAGTTCTTTCTGAGAGTGCTAACTTCTAAGATTTCTGCATCTTCTCTATCGTTTTCGCAACAGCAACCCTAAGCCTAACCATTTGTCGTACACATTCTTATACAAGTTTCATAATGAAATTACCTCTAACATACCATCTCAAACTTAAATCTTAAACAGATAAGCACCAATAACATTATACCACAAATCAAATAATAACTTCAATAGACTTCTCTATCATTCATTTGTCATCATAGCACAGCATACCTTAGCGGAGCCGAGCGGCAGAGTGAATGTCGGTAGCTAATAAAATTCTCCTTTCAAACAAAAGTTTTTACATCTCTTCAGATTTGCGTTGAATAAAAGATTTTTTTTTAAAAACAAATATTTTAGCAAGTCTGCAGAATCATAGACCCACTCTGATACCACCTGCAACGCCCCGTTTCTTTTTAATAAAGGAAATTTTTTGGCTACCATTTTTGTGGAAAACTGATACCCTGGAAAACATTTTTGTGGTTCTTAAACCATCCTGGTGCGGTTCTCAGCCGCTGTGGCTCTTTAGCCACCCTGGAAAACATTATTGTGGTTCATAAACCACCTTGGAAAACATTTAATCACATAAACAAGTTCTCTCATTTTTCAATAGTATTAATCCATCTGTGCCACGTAGAAAGGCACAAAATACAACATTCATAGAACACACATTTCACATACGTATACTTCACATCAAATTTACTTTGAAACTTAAACGTGAAAACAAGAAAATTACCCCCACCTCAAACAGCTATTGTTTTGAAAAGGGCCACTACGCGTTCGGAACACTAACTTGGTCCTACACCTGAGTTTCCTACAAGATTCAATAAAAAGTCTCGTTTTAGCGACTTCAAGAGTCTACTCGTAATTCGAATTAAAACTTTAATCAAAAATACTTTTAAACGTGGTTGAGGAAAAAGGTTCATAAACAGAACATTTGGAAGATGAGCGTTGGAGAAAGGGGACGACTTATAAAGGAAGAAACGGGGTTAAAAAGGCATTTTCGGAAGTTCATTCGAATTTTAGGGGTCAATAGGTAGTCCTTGGAAACCTTTGGGATCAAAAATGTCACTGTTCACACTTATGGGGTTGTTTTGCAATATACAGTAGTTAAGGGTGTGAATTGTTGTATTAAAAGATCTTGGGTCAAACTTAATTTAACCACTTAATGAGTTTTACATTTAAACCCTTAAACTTCATTTAATTTACAAAATACACCCCCACCCCCAAACCCACCAAACCCGTTACTGCTGTTGCTCCCGGCCGCCTTTCTACCACCGCCAGCGATGGAGGTCGCCGGCGATTCACACACCACAAACCCCTTACACACCTACTCCAACAACTACACCCACTTCAACACACACAAACACACGCACACATACACTGCCGGCGCCCTCCTCGGCGTCGGTTCTGCACAATCGCCGCCGTTCACGGTGGCGGCACCCCTCCACTCCACTCGCCGGCGCAACCTTGCGCCAGCAACTCCAAAAAAAAAAAACAACAGCAGGTAGGGACGGCGAAGGGAGGCAGGGGGAAGAGAGAGAGAGAGAGTCGCCGCGCCGGTGGCGACGGCGATCGGGAAAACTGTAGTACCTACCGTTACGAACACGAACCCCGGCGGTGGTGGTGGTTCTTGATTGAGAGAAAGGAAAATAGCAGAGAGGGAGAAGGAGAAATCAAGAGAGAGAAACAGAGATGGAGAAGATGAGCGGGAGAGGGAAAGAGATATGCATATATATTTTCCTCATTTTCCTTAATTACCCCTCATTTCTTCTTTTGTTGCATATGCATACAAATGACGTGTCAAACTTTGGGGAAATTGAATACCCAATTGTCTTGGTGTGAAGATGTATTAACTATTAAGTAATAGGTGTCTTAGCCCGCATGGGCGTAGCTTAGTCGGTTCCTGGGTGGCAGATTGCTACAAGGACGCAGGATCGAGTCCTGGCAGCCGCAGTGTGGGAGTTTTATTCCTCAATTTGGGGGATAGCTCCTTGTGGGCACCAGGCACTGGTCCTCCCACCTAATGGGCCGCTAAGTCACCATGATTTACATCCTCCACCAATCCCTGTCGGGCCGGGGGGTGGGGGCCCTGGGGGCGAGGGTTTCGCCTTTTGCTACAAGTAATAGGTGTCTTATGTACACGCTTACTAATTATGACTTATTATATCATAATATTTGTTATTAGAGTTTAAGTTGTGTTAATTAATTAATTAGCCCCACTAATCTTACTTAGGGTGTTATAATTTTGAAACGATTTTCATCCCACTTTTATTAATTTATATATATATATATTAATTATATATATGAATTAATATAATTCATAAAATTAAGATTCTTTTTATTTTCTTAATTTTATGAATAAAAGTACAGAAACCCAACTTAGTTACCCCCAACTATGTTAGCTTGCGCTTCCTTAGCTCGATCCGAAGGTGGCCGAACAGCTTGTTTCTTCACACTTCAAATACGTTGACTTTGACCTCCATTCGGTTTTCAAGAGAAGAACTCGGTTCGACTCAGTTCGGCCGTATCAAGTATAACATAAATATTTCTATTGGAGAAAAAAATAGGTCGAACGCATAAATAAAAAAAATTCAATATATATTAAAAATCCAAATGAATCCGAATCGACTCCATACACGAATGTTAGATCCATATGCATGGAAGAGCTACTCTGTTTTTTATTGTTAGCAATATAGGGATTGTGGTTCATTTCATCGAGGGAGTTTTAGTCAATTTAATTATATTTATGTTTTGTTATTGCAGTGTTTGACTGTTTCAAAATTTTTTTTATTTAATTCAATTTGATACTTTATCAGGTGCCTCTATTAATATGCATTCTACATGTATTCAATATTTAATATTACACGAAAAATTTTGTGTATTTGGTGCACGGATTTAGGGTCCATACACCCAAATTGATCTAACCCATCACCCACAAGCATCATTAAGTCGAGTGCAAATTCGCTCAAACATGCTACTAGATGCCATACATTTATGTTATGTGAATCATACATTTTAGTTATGTTAGTCATACCTTTAATAATGTTAGTTGTACCTTTAATATTTTTTTTAGTCAGACATATTAACATTTCATACATTTTAGTTATGTTAGTCATATCTATTAGTTATGTTAGATATACCTTTTAATTATGTTAGTTGTACATTTATATATTACATAAAGATATGATTATGTTGATATAAATATATAAGTAATATCACATAAATGTATGAGTAATATCACACAAAGGTAAACATGTACAAATTGTGCCGAAATTAGGGTTGTTTTAGAGTTAAAGTATTAAATGTATGATATTTGGACATAAATGTATGCATAACATAACATAAAGTTCAGGACAAAAAAAAAGGAAAGCGTATGGATTCGGGTCAATTCAAACCCGAATCCGACCCGTGTGTATGTGTGCATCAGGTGCACAAGAGTGCAACTCTTAATATTAATATTTATTTGATGTTTGATTTATATTTAGGGATAGCAACCCAATTTACCACAAAAAATATAAAGTATGATAAAAAATACCACAAAAAATAAAATTGGGATTTTTATACCATAAAAAATAAAAGTATGATACTTTATACCATGAAATATAATTGTAGGGCAAAAAATACCACAAATTTTGTTGACTTTGATTGGGGCATTAATTGCTCCATAACAAACTCTAACAACCTCCAATCAAATCTGTCAGAGAGGAATATTTTTCTCACCTATATTTTATTCAAATTATTAAAATTATTACAATTATTACACGGAGGATTAAGAAATAATTATTAAAATTTTTAGAGAGAATTTGTTCCTCAAAATGTTGTATGATAATTTCATACTGAAATTATCAACCTTATATATATATATATATATATATATATATATATATATATGTGTGTGTGTGTGTGTGTGTTGATTGAATAAACAGGAAAATTACATGTGAATTCACAATAGTTCACATTAAATACTGACAAAAACAAAAACAAAAAATTATGGGCGAACTCACAGTAACATTTTCGAACAAAAAAAAAATTCACCTCATATTCCACATTTAATCCCTGTTTAATAATCCCCGTTTAATATTTAATAATTAAAACAACATAATTTAATAATTCTCGTTTAATCCTCGTTTAATAATCTCCATTTAATAATTAGAACAACATAATTTAATAATCCCCGTTTAATCCCCTTTCATAATTTTAATAATCCCCCTTTAATAATTAAAATAATATAATTTAATAATTTTCGTTTAATAATCACCGTTTAATAATCCCCGTTTAATAATTTTAATAATCTCCCTTTAATAATTTATTTATTATGTTAATAAGGAAAATTTATTTATTTATTTATTGGGTTAATTTATTTTGTTATAGGGTTAATTTATTTATTTTGTTAATAAGAAAAATCCACTATTAATTATTTATTATTTTGTTAATCTACTTTTATAAAGAAAAATAACCCGTCGTGAGCGCCCCCACACCCGTCGCGCGCGTGCGCCCGTCACCCGTCACGCGCGCGGCCCTCACCCGTCGCGCGCGCGCCCCCGACACCCGTCACCCGTCGCGCAGGCGCGCCCCCGTCACCCGTCACCCGTCGTGCGCGATTTTTCGAAAAATCAAGTTTAACACTATAATTATAGGGTTAAACGTGATTTTTTAAGTAATTCACGTTTAACCCTATAATTATAGTGTTAAACGTGATTTTACAAATTCACGTGTAAGGCTCGGGCGCGTGAGCGCCCCCGTCACCCGTCGCGCGCATGCGTACGCCCGTCATCCGTCGCGCACGCGCGCAGCGCCCCCGTCACCCGTCACCCGTCGCGCGCGCGCGCCCCGTCACCCGCGCGTGCACGCGTGCCCCCGTCAACCGTCGCGGGCACGTAACCCGTCACCCGTCGCGCACGCGCGCAGCGCCCCTGTCACCCGTCGTGCGCGCGCGCCCCGTCACCTGCGTGTCGCCCGTCACCCGTCGCGCGCGCGCCCCCGTTACCCGTCACCCGTCGTGCGCGATTTTTCGAAAAATCAAGTTTAACACTATAATTATAGGGTTAAACGTGATTTTTCAAGTAATTCACGTTTAAACCTATAATTATACTGTTAAACGTGATTTTACAAATTCACGTGTAAGGCTCGGGCGCGCGAGCGCCCCCGTCACCCGTCGCGTGCATGCGTGCCCCCGTCATCCGTCGCGCACGCGCGCAGCGCCCCCGTCACCCGTCACCCGTCGCGCGCGCGCGCCCCGTCACCCGTCACCCGCGCGTGCACGCGTGCCCCCGTCACCCGTCGCGGGCACGTCACCCGTCACCCGTCGCGCACGCACGCAGCGCCCCTGTCACCCGTCGCGCGCGCGCGCCCCGTTAGCCGCGTGTCGCCCGTCACCCGTCGTGCGCGATTTTTCGAAAAATCAAGTTTAACACTATAATTATAGGGTTAAACGTGATTTTTCAAGTAATTCACGTTTAACCCTATAATTATACTGTTAAACGTGATTTTACAAATTCACGTGTAAGGCTCGGGCGCGCGAGCACCCCCATCACCCGTCACCCGGCGCGTGCGTCACCCGTCGCGCGCGATTTTTCAAAAAATCGTGTTTAACACTACAATAAATAAATAAATTTTCTATGGACATGTTTTGTTTCGAAATTTAGGGTTAATAATTTTAATAATCACTTTAATAATCCCGTTTAATAATTAAAACAACATAATTTAATAATCTCCGTTTAATCCTCGTTTACTAATTTTAATAACCCCCTTTAATAATTTTAATAATCCCCGTTTAATAATTATAATAATCCCCCTTTAATATTCTCCGTTTAATAATTAAAACAACATAATTTCCTAATCCCCGTTTAATAATTTTAATAATCTTCAGTCAATAATTAAAATAACGTAATTTAATAATCCACGTTTAATCACCATTTACTAATTTTAATAATCTCCCTTTAATAATTTTAATAATCCCCGTTTAATAATTAAAACAACATAATTTAATAATCCCCATTTAATCCTCGTTTACTAATTTTAATAATCTCCCTTATATAATTTTAATAATCCCCATTTAATAATTAAAGCAACATATGTTAATAATCCCCATTTAATAATTATAATAATCCACCTTTAATAATCCTCATTTAATAATTATTTAAAATAATAATTATTAACATAATAAATAAATTATTAAAGGGGATTATTAAAATTATTAAATGAGGATTATTAAATTATGTAGTGTTAATTATTAAAGGGGAATTATTAAAGGGGGATTATTAAAGGGGATTAATAAAACTATGTAGTTTTAATTATTAAAGGGGATTAATAAAAATATTAAAAGGGGATTAACCGTGGATTATTAAATTATGTTGTTTTAATTATTAAATGGGGATTATTAAACGGATATTATTAAAATTATTACAATTATTAAACGGAGGATTAGGAAATAATTATTAAAATTTTTAGAGAGAATTTGTTCCTCAAAATGTTGTATGATAATTTCGTACTGAAATTATGTGTGTTGATTGAATAAACAAGAAAATTACATATGAATTCACAATAATTCACATTAAATATTGACAAAAAAAAACAAAAAATTATGGGCGAACTCACTGTAACATTTTCGAACAAAAAAATAAAAAATTTGGTGTACAAATTAATTTGCATGTCCACAAAAAAATTAATTTTTGAACAAAAAATTTGCATGTCCACAAATAATTACTTGCATGGACAAATCAAATCAACACAATAATAAAAAAATAACACTTGTCATTTCAAATCTCACCCCTATTTGACTTGGACCAAAAATGTGGTAGAAAGTGACCAACTATTATATTTTGTGGTAGAAAGTGTCCTACAACTAAATTTGATGGTATAAAATGTATTGAGTTATATTTTTTATGGTATAATACATACTTTCCTCTTATATTTATGTATTTTACTCACTCGTAACCTAACCCCAATTATATTTGAGTAGGTCTCTTGTACAACTGGTGTATGGATCTAAGATCTTAGATCCATGCACTCAGGTTGGATCGGGTTGAATTCAATCCAAATCTGCACTTTTTTTTTGCCCCGACTTTATATTATGTTAGTCATACATTTATATTATATTAATTATGCCTTTATATACAAAAATCATACATTTATATAATATTTTAACTCCCAAAAAAATCCTAATTTCACCACAAGTTGTACATGTTTACTTTTATATGATATTATTTATACTTTCGTATCTTTATGTAATATATAAAGGTACGACTAACATAACTAAAATGTATGACTAACATAAGTAAAAAGTATGACTAATATAACTAAAATGTATGAAATGTATTAATAGTTGTCTAAATATGTTAAGATACAACAAAAAATTTAAAATATATGACTAACATAACATAAATGTATGTTTAACACTATATAAATGTATGTTTAACACTACATAAGGTATGACACTTATGATCGAATTTGGGCGAATTTATGCACGACTTTATGGCGTGTGCGGATGCATGACGGTGACCTGAATGCACGGTTCCAAATTTATATTTAAAATCTTTAGTCTAATATATCAATACATTAAAGATGAAACATTCTGCGATAGAACAGCACCGTGGAGGAGAGTTACTCTCTAAATCCCATAAAAATATTAGTTTACTTTCAGTTTTCACACATATTAAGAAAATATATTTGAGAAAACAAATTTTACCGATAAATTTTCTTTTATATGTGCCCTTATTTATTTACTCCAAAAAAATAAAATATATCAAGGACAAAAAATAGGCAACAATTTATATACCTGCGTAACTTCAAAATTATTATTAGTTTGATATTAGTTGTACACTCATAAATTATTAGTTGTATACTCATAAGGTATTATTTGTATAATTAAAAAATATATTTTAGTGAGACATATTAGTTGTACATTGATAAGATATTAATTGTATATTCATAAGGTATTAGTTATTTACTCATAAATCATTTACTTGTATAACTGAAATATATGATTTAGTGAAAAATATTACTCAATGCATTACTTATTACGTGTAAAATTTAATTGTATTACTTACAGATATTAGAGTTGGGATTGGGGTACATCATACCCAGGAACACATACAAGCCCTACTCCGAAAAGTAGTATATTCTCTAAACGCCACCCACACAAATTTTTGGGGATTTTAAATTGGGGTATTTTAGATAAATAATATTTTTTAATAAGAAATTTGATTATAATTTGAGATGGATAAAAATAAATAGTGAATTATTTTTATGGGACTGAAAGAGTATAACTTTCCTTTTCAGTTTGAATTGTGGCCAAAATATTATAGCTAAAGCATAGAGCTTGATGAATGAAATGATGGATTGTCAAACAACACAACATGGCTAATAAATTTGGAGTGCAGAAGTGCTCATACAAGCACAAAACCTTCGTATTTCATCTTACATCGTGTTTTTTGTTTATTACTCACTTTTAAGCTTATATATAAAGTTAGCGAAACATTCCTACTAAAATATTAAAACAAAAAAGAAAATACTTTTAAAGTTCGTCACATTAGTTCCTTTATATATGGGCAAAAACTTATGTGTAACCGTCGCACCGTACAACAATTGCACTTATAGTACAAAAAGACATATTTATAGCTGTAAAAGGCATATATACTTGAATAACTCATACTTATACTATAAAAAACATACTTATAAAACATATATTTATAACTGAGAAACACATACTTATACATGTAAAAGATATACTTAAATCTCATCACATGTGAGATAGTCTCACAAGAAACCAACTCATATGTATGCTGTGACGACTAGGATTTAACGAAGCATAATTTGATAACTAAATATTTAAACCTCTAATTATTTGATTTATTTTATGTGCGTTTCAGAAAATGTAATTATAAGCATGTTGTAATCCAAGTTCTATATTCTTGAAAATTTTCATAAAGAGACAAGTTGATAAAAAAAAAAAAATTCGTAAGTGGGACGAGATGAACGAGAATGAAAAATCGAACAAAACGCCAAAAGAATGAACCAAATCGGAGTTCGTATGATGTCTCAAATTAATTAATATCATAAGAAAAGTTTAATATAAAGTTTAAGATTATAATATGTTTAATGAAAAATTAACCTAAGGTATAAAGAAGTGTATCATCCTAAGTAAAAACCATATGCTAATTTTAATCCTAAGGTAAGTTATGCTCCTTCTTCTCTCTAGTTTTTCCGGCGGCCAGCCGGCCGGAGCGCCGCCGTCGCCGCCGGCAATGCCGCCGTCGCCGGCGATGCCGCCGTCGCCGGATAATTACTCCGACCAAAACCTATCGAAACTTATACTCTTTCAAAGCTTTCGCCGAGCCCATTCCAATTCCGGGCTCGGAATTTCCATCAGACGTCGCATTCGCCGGCAATTGGTCGGAGAAGTTTCGACTTTCTCTCTCTAGAAACCCTCTACTTTCTCTCTCTTCGTTTCTCCCTCTTCCGGCTACCGATCGGGGCGATTCTTGAGCCTAAACTGAAGTTCTCGCCGAGCCCGTCATGATTCCGGGGTCGGATCGTCGATCGGCCGGCTAGATCTCCGGCATGCAGCAGTCAAAGTTTCTGCGATTTGAAGCTTTCTCTCTCCTCTCCTCTCTTTCTCTCTCTTCGATTTCCTGCTCTTTCCCTCGTCTCTCTCGTTGCTGGGTTTGGGTTGTAGAGTGTAGAGGTTGGGGCGGCGCCTGGTGCGCCGCCGTGTCGGAATCGCCGCGGCTATGGACAGTGAGGTGTGTGTGTGCGAAGAGGCTGGTTTTGGGTGGTGTTTGGGCGGCGCTTCCAACGCCGCCGTGATCAAGGGTGGCCGGCGCGAGGAGCGCCGGCGAGTGGTGGGGAGGGGGCAGCGACGGGGGGTTGGTTTGGGGGGGAAGGGGTTCCTTCTGAAATTCAAAGAGTCCAGGGACTTAATTGCAGTATCCTAAGTTTTGTGTTTATTCTCTTTTGGTCCCTTAACTTTTGAGTTCTCCGTTTTTTACCCCAAACTTCTGGAAATTATAATTCCACCCCCAGAACTTCTCAAAACCTTGACTTTCACCCCCAAGACTTGTGTATATTACATTTCAACCCCCAGAATTTCAGAAACTTCATTTTGACCCCAAAAACTATTCCGAATTTACAATTTTACCCCCAAAACCCTAAATCGCTCCGTTTGAACTCGTTTTTCGTCCGTTTCAGCTCATTCTCGTTTCTAAAGCTTCCTTTTTGAATCCTCTATCTATCATGATCTATTTTAGCATCCTTATCCATTACCTTTTCGATATCTCCTTTCTCCGAGCATTTTAATTATAACGAATAACTAATCCGACAAACTAATATGTTACGTTTTATGCTTGTAGGCTCGGATAACTATAATGCATCACAACGCTAAAGCTAAGGCCGTGAAACTCACTTTGCTACACCTTAGGTGGGGGTAAATTCTGAATTAACGTTTAACTTTACGTGTTGTACCGTATAGTCGCATGCTAGGGTTTTCGATAAGCTATGATATGATGATGAACGTTATATGATTTGTGATATGTGATTATGAGTATGAAATGTGATAGGCGATATCAGCATGCTAGTAGATATTGTACATGTCTTGTTTATGTGCCTTGATTACGTGCTGTGATATAAACGTGCTGTTGAGGCAAGGTTACGGATATGTGTTCATATGCATGGCTTGGAGAAAGCAGGTTGGGATTAAGTCCTAACAGATATATGGAGGATTGGTGAAGTCCCCCTTACCAAATAATCACCCGGAGGATAAGGTGTTGGGGTAAGGCGGGATATACCTGCACCCACGTCATCTATGTGTTGTGCATTGTACTTGCTGTGATTAACTGCTTATCTGATTTAAAGTTTTATGTTAATTTACGAACTTATCTCCACGGGGTGTATTTGTATGCACTCACCCCGCTTATGTGTTCATTACAGGTGATGATTTTGTTGGGAGGAGTTGAAGGGAGAGATGTGCCCTGTCTGATAAAGATCTTTTGTTGTTATGATACTTTGTTAAACTGTCGGAACAACATTCACTTATGTTTTTATATGGTTTAAACACGTGTTTTAAAATCCGCTGCTGTAAATCGTTAACTTATATAGTTTGATACATATATATCTTCTTCGTTTCTCTTTCCTTTCTTTTCTTCTTTCCTGCACGCCTGTTGTTGATACTCTGAAAATTTAAAAATTGTTTTCCTTAAATTTGTTAATCTTTTATAATAAAATATGGTTAAGTTTCGTGGCGTGACATATGCAATCAAATAAGACTTTTTTCTTTTTTGGAATAAAATTGATGGGGATGGAAATGCTACCTTCAAATTCTGAATCAATAATGAATCTCAGACTAAACAAAAGATTAAATATAAGGTTATGAATTGTTATAAAGATAATCTTACTTTTAGTCTTTGATAAATATTGTTATTAAAGTCATTTTAATGAAAGTACAATATTAATTTGGTCTAATTTTAATGTAGTTCATTGTTCATCTTACATCATCTTTTTTCAAATTATTTTTGCGCCTTTAAAGTTAAGGACACATACTTTATGTTTGTCCATTCTCTTTAAACAATTGATTTAGACTAGTTTTGTTTTTTTTTTTTTAAGGAATAAATTGATGAAAATGCCACCGTGAACTAGTCACAGACAAACACAGACAAACAAACAAAATGTTATGTCTAATCACCATATCTAAATATAAAAGACATGTCAAATCAGTATTGAATATTATAATGTTTTCATATCCATGATCACTTTCATATTTCGAACAACTCTTTTTCCTACAATAATTTTCGGGTTTAATGCATGAAACCTATTTGTGATATGGAAAATTTGTGTCGCTCCTCCCTTCATATTTTCAAAATGGCAAGGTACACATATATGATATGGAAAAGTCTACAAGTTTTCTCCTAAATCGTTAAACATGACAGGAGTGTGGTGCACGCGCCACATGTGCGAAATTTGTTGATTTTATTCACTTTTTAAGTGTAAAAAGATTATAATAGTCTCACATTTTGGTTTTATAGTTTTTTTTACTTCCTTCCTTATGGAATTTCAATTTTTTTATTTCAATTTAATTTAATAGCCTCACTTTTTATTTCAATTTAATTTAATAGCCTTACTTTTTATTTCAATTTAATTTAATTTAATATTATTTAATTTAATTATTGATTACTACTTATTTAATTACTCGTTTTTATAATGTAATTTTATACCAAATATATATCATGTATATACTCCATTTATTACAATTTTTGTAGGATAAATGTTTGGAAATTTACTTTATTTAATAAAATCCCTCTTTTACTCCAAAATTTCTACTCTATTTAATTTAATTATTTCTATTATTACTATTTATTTATATATTTTTTGAATATTTTACAACCTTAATTTTAAAATGAATTTATGCTCAAATTATTTTTCATTTGATTAAATTTTTCTTTTAAACTTTGTATACATATAATTGATTTAAACTTTCAAATTGTGGGTTCCTTTGACACAAAAAATAAATAAAAATCTCTCAATTTTTTTAAAACGTTTAATTAAACACTGTTCAAAATTAATTGAAATCAATTAATTAAACAAAAAAAACTAACAATTTCTCCCCACACACTGTTCAAAAATATATAATATAAAGAAGTTGAAATCAATTAATTGAAATTTACAAACTAACAATTAATTAAACAAAAAAAAATCTCCCACAATTGAAATTAACAATAAATTAAATAAAAAATTAAACAATTCATTCTGTTTATCGTCTTCCCACAAACAAAAAAAATTGTTTGTCCCTCGAAGAGGAGGAGGAGAAGAAGAAGGAGGTTGTGAGATCAAGTCTAAGTGTCTAACAATCTAAAATTACAAAAAGAAGGAGGAGGAGGAGGTTGTGAGATCAAGTCTAAGTGTCTAACAATCTAAAATCACAAATTTTAAATATTAATTCAAATATATTTGTAATATTTGTTGTGTAAGATTTAAAAATTAATAAATTGAATAAATTTTTTTAATAAAAATAATAAAAAATATTTGGTAATTATTTCAAATAACTATATTAATTAATCAATAAATAACCTTCTAATATAACAATTTCATTATATTGTTACAATCATATATATATTGTCATAATAAATAATAAATTGCGCATCGCGTAGGAGTACTGCAAGTTTTTCTAATACAAAAGGTGAGAAATATACTTTTCCACTATAATTTTGAAAATTGGACTAATTTACATCTAAATACAATTCTAATAAAAACAAAAAGAGAGATCATCATGATCAACCATATTGTGTAATGTTTATATAAATCATATCGTGTAATTCATATATGAATCATGTCGTGTAACCCTATGAAAAATAAAATACGGAGGTTTACATGATATTATCGGTAAAGGGTAACACGATATGAAAAAATAAATTATGTAGCCCCTATATAGATCATGTGGCGATACCTTATTAAAAACACGGAGGTTACATGATATGTGATAACTTGCACTTTTTAGACATTTTGAGGCTTAATTTAATATCATTTTGTGTTAAAAAAGTTTGCATTTGTGAGATTTAATGTATATTTTATTATTTTGTGAAGATTTCACGTGCTTTCTTGAGTTGAAAGAAATTTGATAGATTTTAGCATAAAGTGAGAGCTCAATTAATTAATGAGGTCATGAGAAGTCAAGTTGGAGTCGAGATATATAGTTGAAAACATGTAATTGTAGGAGAAAAATCATATCTCATGCTCTAGAAGTCCATATTAATTCAACGATTCTTGTCACTTTCCATTATATTTGCTCCCACAATCATTACTATTAAGGGTTATTTAATTTTTTTTTCCAAAATTGTGGTAAAAAAAATAATATATATATATATATATATATTATATTATGATAAAAAAAAAAAGGTTAGTTTTATATGGATTTTTGACATATAGGGCTGTTTTCCCTTTAATTAATATGTAATTAACTGTAGTACAAGCTAACGTGGACACACAATATTTAAATATTTTTACTATTAATTAAACTTTATTAGATTTGGGAAATAAATTTCTATTTGATTTTGAAGGCCCCAAACTTAAAACTAGCAATATTTTAAGAGTAGATCTTGTGTGAGTCTCATGAATCTCATTTAGTGCAATAGGGCGGGTTAGATCGGACATAATAAATTATGTAATATTTTTTTGTGTATTAGAATATTTTTTTGTGTATTAAAATATTTTTTTTATATTTCAGGTAATACTTTTGTGTTATATATTATATATACTACATAATATAATACGATTACCTCATATATAAAAAAGTATTACCTAATATATATACAAGAGTATTACATGTTGCACGAGAGAGAAGAGCGTCTGGACAACCTAGGATCCACACGTTTTTGAGTGGCCTAACTCGACTCAATTTGGTTCATGTATCTTATAATACAAAAATATTATATGATATATATAAAAATATTATTTGATACACATAAAAATATTACATATTTTCTTATAGTCCAACTCAATTCAAAACGCACCCTGTAATACAAAATATTACTTAATATATAGAAAAATATTACCTAATATACACAAAAATATGTATTACATAATTTTTCTCATTTTCGACACGACCCATCTCACAAAATGAAATCCATAAGATGAACCATCCAAGATTTTGCCATATTTTAAACGTGGTTAGGATGTTACATTAAGTTTTAAAACACGTGACTAATGGTTTTAAATGCTGACCAAATTAATACTTTACGGAGCAACCTGATTGGCTACATGACTACATCTCATCTTCTAGACCATGCAATATCTTTGTTCTGTTTTGGGATTTTGGGACTTGGGGGGATGCGTATGATTTGAGAGTTTGATTTAAAAATGTAATTTAAGGAGAGTTTAATTAATAGATTTCAGAAACAGTGAACCCTGTGTGAATATTAATAAATAAATAAAATGATACATAGATCTATAAATAAAAGAAAAAAGTAAACCAAACTCCGAAAATAAATCACCACATAACAAAGAACATGTTTGAGTTTTCATCTGTACAAAGTAATAGGACATTTTTGGCAACATCTTCAAAATTAAATGTATTATCATAAAATTATAATTAAAGAAATTATCATCAATAGTTCGAAATTACATGACATTTTTATCAAATTTCTGTGTTAAAATAATATTAAATTTTAAAATAAGTCTATCATTCAAAATGATGTTTTTCATTATTTATCAATGGTATCCCACCTTTATTAAAATGCAGATTGTGTGATGATTAGAGTTTGAATTTGGATCACTACCCCAATTTCACACATGATGGTGACACCTTGTTTCATTCTCATTAACCATCCCCAAATCTTGTGCTAATAATTAGTGTCTACTGCACATATATATGATCACACTTGTAGAATCAAAGAATAAATTGTCATCGTTGCACTTGGTTTTAGATCAAATTGACCTCCGCTTTGAAAGATTGGTGGATAGCAAATATCAATATTGTTAGCTTGTTTCACCTTTATATTTGCAGGTTCAAGAAAGACCTTTTCAGTGTCATCCTTTAAGGAAGAATGAATAACTTTCTTCTCTTCATCAATTATCTTCTCCACTTTAGGGAGAACAAAATGTTTCATAACTAAGGAAGTCAAGTGAATATTTTCACCATTTTGATCCATATATTAATATAAGTTTGAATCAAAATCATACATATGTAAAGATTATTAAAAATTATTCGGGTGATAAATTTGAGTCAGAATTTCAAGAGGTTTATTATTGGTGGCAATCATTGAATTTATGTTCGATTTTGACACGAATAAAAATCATTCTAATGTTTAGAATGATTTTTCTTTTATTCGAACATGAACCAAATGGGAATTGTGAAACTGACTTATGGTTATAATTTTCCTTTAAAAGTGTATCATTTTGGCATATGTCTCATGCATTTTGGTTGATATTTGGATGTAGATTGCATGTTCGAGTTTTCCAACAACTGTTTTGCCTGGAAATTTTAATTGATATAGCAATCGAAATTTTTTGTAAAGTATGACTAGTGATCGTATTTTTTTAGTTTTAGACACCGGAAAAAAAATGTTATAGTTTAGAATTCAGACACCTAATTAATATTAACCTGAATAATGTTTCAGATTCAAGTTCTCTAATCATTAGTATATATATATATATATATATATATATATAATTTAATTTTATTACGATAATCAAACATAATAATCTTCTATCATATAAATAAACAACCACTGTGCCACATGTCACTAGGGTTGTAAACGAATCGAATCGATTCGAATATCATGATATTCTATTCGTATTCATTTAATTATTCGAATATTCATATTCGTATGCGTTTATTATTCAAATAAAAAAATTAAATTGTATTCGATTTGAATGAAATATTCGAATATATTCGAGAATATTCAAATATTCGTATTCGAAAATTTTGAACTTGAAATTTCAATTTTTTTTCAAAAATATTGATGAGTTCTAATTTATGTATCTTGATTATGATGTTTTCCCTTCATTCTAAATGTCAATGAGTCTTTTATTGTTAATTTTGATGAAGTTTTGTGACTTGTAGGGCAAGATAAGGATTTAATTGATATTGAAGGCTTTTTGGATTGATTTGAAAGAAATTTGGTGGAATTCTCAAAGCTGGCAAATTCTGCGATGGTTTTACCTTTAAGCGTGGGCACGCCTAAGCATTCAAGTCTGATTCTCAAAGACCAATTCTCAAAAACTGCAGAAGTCTTAACAATAGGCGTGGACACGCTTAACATCTGAAAATTGCAAAAAGAAGAGAACGTGGATTAAATCTGCAGAAGTTATTTTTTTTAACTGTCTTTTTGAATTATCCTAGGGGTAGTTTTTAGAGAAAGATATAAAAGGGATTAGAATGATCTCTTTTAGGATCTTAACTCTTATTTCTACGCAAAATCTCTACAACTTTGATTTTTCTGGGATCTCAATTCTCCATGGAGTGCTAGATTCTGTTTCTATCCAAGAGACAATTAAGACTTGGTTTTTTTACTGTTGTGAGATCTAATTTAATTTATCGTTCTTTCTTTCTTGTTATTCATATATCTTCTGTGCATGTTGTTTATTATTATTTTGGTGAATTGTTCAAATAGGATCCTTTGTCAATTTGTCAGAATAATATATCGTCAATTAGAACGTTAAATCCGTAATTGTTTAATTGTTCTAATTCTTGTGGCAGTTAGCATAATTGATTATAAAAAGATTTTCAATTCCCTGCTTTGAAGATATATGATCTAGCTTAAATAAACCTACATGTGTGTTTGTTGGCTAGAATTGGGTCTTTCTAAATCTTAATGCAATTGGTAAACTAAATTCTAAGATGGTATCTAGGATTGTTTACTAATTAGGGTAGTAATTAGAGATCGTATCCTGATTACCGAACCTTAAGGAAAGATTAGATCGTTAGGTGGTACCAACGATTATAATCAATTTAATATTGAAGGAAAGATAGAATCATTGCATCTAGGATCAACACGTGAACCATTCTTGAATTTGTCTCTTGGCTAGATATTTTTATTTCATTGAACTCATCTTAGTTTATATTTATTGTTCTAATTTAGTTTATTAATTACAAAAATCTCAAAATCCCCCAATCATTTATTTTTTTAACAAGTGTGCAAAAGAACAATCGTTTTACCAATCTTTGTGGATTCGACCTTACTCACCGCTATCTCAAATTTATATCTTTAGAGTAAGATTTATTATTTGTTGGATTCGACACCCACCAAATATATTTATTTCCAAATTAATAATATCATATTTCAAATATATAGCATATGCATACATGATACAATACCTATATAATAATTAATAAACAATAAAATTCATCAACTCTAGTGCAATAATTCATAAACCAATTGCAAATTAACATTCAAGATTCAAAATACATAAATATAAATTTTTGTTGGATAATATATATATATATATATATATAATTATTCGAATATATTCGCGAATACTCGAATTGAATTTCGCCATATTCTTATTCGTATTCGAATAATATACGAATATAAAAAGAGAATTCTTATTCGGATTCATATTCGTATTTTTCGAATTCGAATCACTATATTCGAATTCGAATATCGAATCGAATCAAAAAGATTCGATTCTTTTACAACCCTACATGTCACTCTAGAAATAAATTTTTTTCCTTCTAAACTCTAAATGTTATTTTTTAATTATTTTTATTATTATTGTTATCAATTATATCTTCAATTATAAAACAGCCATTGTGTCATGTATCACTCTAGAAGTAAATTTTCCCTTCTAAACTCTAAATGTTAATTTATTTAATTATTTTTATTCTTATTAATTAATGTTATGCGTTATATATTTGAAAAATAATAGATAAATTACTCTTCCAATCAATTTAATTAATACATTAAGAATAATTGTTTACAATTTTTTTAATCAATTCTTATTAATTAGGAGTTAGAAGATTACAAATAAATTCCTTATTTAATTATGTACAATATTAGCAATAATTATTAACATATTTAAAAAATATAAAGAAATAAACAATGTATTTCTATCACTACATTATCTAAAAAACAAATCACTATTTTTTATAGTATTAATGTTCATACTAATATACTAAATATCCGTTAACAAATTTAATACTTATAGTTATATGTGATTTTTTCGTAAAGTGAATTCATGCTATTGAAAAACTTAAATTTTTAAAAAAAACTAAAATATGTAAACTATATAATAATAATAATATCATTATTATTATTATTATTATTATTATTATTATTATTATTATTATTATTATTATTATTATTATTATTATTATTATTATTATTATTATACAAATACTAAATAACATAGATACACACATAAGTACAACTGCTCGACCACATTTGACATAATTACACAAATCCGAATATTATTTGTATATTATAAATTTATTTTAATCTAAAAAAATTAGAGAACGATATAAAAAAGAAAAAAAACTAAAATAAATGTGAGATGATTTAAAAGATTAATGAAACCTTCGAACCTATATATGTATGAAATTGAATAATGTTGAATAAACTATGGATATTATATGGGAAATTTTGATCTTGAGTTTTTTTTCATAATTGAAAAGAATTTTTTTTAATCTTTCCAAACTTTAATATTTAAAATTCTATAAAAAACATAATAAAAAACTAGAGAAATGGTGGAAAAGTTGAATAATATTATAGATACAACAACATTATTTTTTTCAATATAATAAATAAAATTTTTAATGTTCATAATGTAAAATGAATAATTAAATAATATAATAATTATATTATATTATTGTCAACGCTGAACTAAATTAAAGGTAGAACATAAATTAATAAGAGTAGATTTTGTGTGAGACCGTCTCACGTACAATGAAATTGTGCATCATTTATAACTATAAAATGAATACTTATAACTGAAAAACACTTGTACTTATGGTCGACCGTGTCTTGGGACACAATTGTGCGCCACTCACATGTTGTTGTGTTGTGTGCACAGATGTACCATATCCCGAAATATGATTGTGCGCGAGAAAAATAAAAACACATATTTATACCTAAAAAATGCATATTTATAATTGATAAATGCAACTTAAATATTATTGTCGCGCATGATCTACTGTGTACCGAGACACAACCGTACAAGGTGCCGTTGTACGTGAGACAAACTCACCTTAGTTTTTGTGAATTATAAATATTTATTCAATATAATAATATTTAAATTTATAATTTTCTTATATTTAGTTTTCTTTAATTCGTGTATTACAAAGGTATATGTTATATATAAACATAGAGTAACACTCATGTGCACCTTATGCACACATGCACTCGGGTTGGGTTCGGGTGCATGTTGATTTGGATCTGTGCGCTTTTATTTTTTATTATTATTATTATTATTTTTTTGGCTCTGACCTCTATATTATGTTAGTCATACTTTTATATTATATCAGTCATACATTTTATGTTATAATAGTCATACGTTTATGTCTAGATATCATACCTTTATATAATACTTTTAACTTAAAAAATTCCTAATTTCGCCACAATTTGTACATGTTTACCTTTAAGTGATAATATTCATACATTTATGTGATGTTACTTATACATTTATATCAACATAATCATACATTTATGTAATATATAAATGTACAACTAACATAACTAAAAGATATATCTAACATAACTAAAAAAGTATGACTGTTATAATTAATAGGAATAAAATGTTAATATGTCCGTCTAAAAAATTTTAAGGTACAACTAGTTTATAAAATATATGTCTAACACTACTAAAATATATAGTTAACATAACGTAAAAATTTGACACCTGTAAACATATTTGAACAAATTTTGTCACAATCTAATAACGCGTGCGGATGCATGACAGATCCAATCGACCTAAATGTATGGATTTAAGGCCTGTGCACAATTTTTTCTATTTTTCTGTGCAAAAGTTGCACAAAAGTATTTTTCATTAACATATTCCGTAAAAAACTTTTGCACAAAAGTATTTTTCATTAACATATTCCGTAAAAAGTCGGTAAAAGTGTCATTTTCTTCACGTATTGGTTCCGTCTCTGTTAAGCGAAGAAAGTAGGAGAGGGAAAAGCTAGAAGAATGGTGGGAGTTCTATCCAACAAGATCGGAAGAGATGAACTCAATCCCGGCGATCATATCTACTCCTGGAGACACTCCTATCTCTACGCCCATCACGGTTCATCTCTCTCTCTCTCTCTCTCTCTCTCTCGTGATTTTGAATTTGAATAGTTTTGTTGTCAATTTGATTTTCATCGAACCGTTATTAATTAATTCGATACTGTGCTGGAAACCCTCTTTCTAGGTCGCGGTGCTTGATTAGTTCGATCGCATAAATTGTTGATTGATTATTGCTTATCTTAATTGCTTTTAACATGTGGATAGTGGGAATGGGAAGATCCAAATGATTGTGGGTGTTTGTTCATTTTTTTGTTCGTGTTAAATCATCTCGAGTAGACTAGGGAAAATGTGTGTGTGTGTTTGGAGGGGGGGGGGGGGGAATTGGAGGCGCATGATTGAGTTTGAGAAGGTTTATTTTTGAACCATGTGGGCATTCTCTGATTGTTCAACCATATTAAAAGAAAGTGATAAGCATAATTCGTCCGCAATTGCTCATAATCATGCATTTCATGATGCTGCACCGGTCACTTGTAGATTGACTATCACTTTTGTACATTTCATTTGTTCAATTTCCAATATCAGATTGTCCACATATTAGGGGTACGGTCCTAAAAGTTGTTATTCAAATCGACTGCAAATGTGGTTGGCAGACACTTTAGCACTTAATATGGATATGTGGTCTATACCATTCATTCTGGGCTTAATTTAGTTAAGGAACACTCAAAATCTGACCCAAATTATAGTGCAAAGTTTGAACTGGTTGGTAGTTTCAACCTCTAAGCAAGTCCTGGACACTGCTGATCAATGAGCTGCTTCTTGCAAGCCATCTGTTGTGCTTGGGTCTGTGATGGTTAACAAAATCACAACAAAATCACATAAACCAATCTTTATTTGACAAGTGGCATATACTTGATAAGATTTTCATTGGAAAGCGTGCACACCCTCCAAATGGAGAGGTTGCCTTCCCGACCGTTTGTGGAAAAATTCCTCTATTTTGATTTTTTTTTTTTTTTTGTCTTGTAGTCATAACCAGTTGTGCAACCCTCCTAATAAACATGGTCTAAGGAAGTGAATCAAGAACTCAAAAATTCTGTAATTCAACGTGGTGCATAGAGGAGGTGGTGCCTCATTTAGGAAAATTTATCTTTCAAAGAAACTAAGATAGAAAGAGTCGCCTTTGCTCCATTTTTCCTACATGTTTCATTTTTGTGCTTTCAAGAAATGGTTCTTTTTCTATAATGCTTCTTTCTCCGGTTACATTCAATTAGTGTATTCATGAATTGGTTCTAGAGTACTTCAAGTTATAAAAACATCCTTACTTTGTTTTGTGTATTCAATGACCTCATGAAAGAGAATGGGTATGAAAGATGAGGATTGTGGAGTTTTGTTTCTTTTTGTCCTGCTTTCCCCACCCACCACTTTCTGGTTCTTTGTGGCCAATTCGATGGATGATATGTACTTTTACTAAATAATTAGATAGTTTTGGAAAAGTTGGCTAGAATTCACACTTATTGAGTATATTGTTATGGTTCCTTTAATTGCTGTTTACTGAGTAGATGTTTCAAGAAAAAAAATTGGATACTTAGTCTGTGCTTCTTGATTGATATAACTTCTCTTGAACCTTATTTTTCTCTTCTGATCTATGCAATTAATTTCCACTTTTCATTCTCATAGAGAACACTGTATCTTGTCTTTTCTACTGCACAGTCAAGTAGTCCAGTGCTCTAACTTTCTTTCAACAATTAAACATCAGGAATATACGTTGGGGATGGAAACGTGATCCATTTCACTCGTGGGGGTGGGCAGGAGATTGGGACAGGAACAGTGCTGGACCGATATATTTTTAGCTCATCTCCATCAAATCCGTCGGACACCCCCTGCCCAAGATGTGGTGACCAATCGAAGACTGCTGGTGTCATCTCTTCTTGCCTTGAATGCTTTCTCTCTGATGGAGAGCTGTATCTGTTCCAGTATAAAGTCTCACCAGCCATTTTTCTCGCTAAAGCTCGTGGTGGCACATGTACTCTTGCCCGTTCTGATCCACCCGAGGATGTCCTCCACCGTGCTAAGTATCTCCTTGAGAATGGTTTTGGGGCCTACAACATATTCAAAAACAACTGTGAAGATTTTGCAATATACTGCAAAACGGGGTTGCTCATCTTCACGACAGTCAGTGTAGGACGGAGTGGTCAAGCAGCGTCTTTTCTAGCTGCTACAAGTGCCATCTTAGCATCACCTCTTCGCTATATGACTACAGGCTTTGCTGGTCTGACGGCAGTGGGATGTGGCATCTATTGTATTAGTCGAATTGTCTCAGATATTGGAATGCGACGTGATGTGATCAAAGTCCCTGTTGAGAGGCTTGTTAGTGTCTCCAGTGTTGATGTACCTGTAGCAGAAACACAAACCTCCAAGGAAAATTAGTACTCTGATGTTCTATTGAACTTATTTGAATTGCAGGTAGATTCCTTGGATTGAAACATGTGGATAAATTATTTGAGAAAACGAATCTCGTTGCTTGTTTAATACTTGGGCTGTATTTATTTTTGCGTGTGTATGCTTTTGTCTTGTGATTTATTGTCATTGTATTAATTCTGTGGCTTGTCTGAGTACACAACCTCGGGGGTCAAACGGAATTGCCCCTGAAATGATAACTTTTGTTCAAAAATTGTGAATCCATTAGCTACATCACTTTATGTACTCATCTACAAGATTACTCCAATTTGCTTCTTCCAATCAATGTAGAATCTACGGATAATTGCAGAAAAAGTCTCGTAATTGTGGAGTTTTAGCAATTTCAGTTCTTTAGCAATCATTTTTAGCAATTAAGTTTCATAGCTCTTAGAATTTTGCAATTTTGGTTATACGATGGTGGTCTTGTTGGAATTTTATGATACTATTATAAAAATTGTCATATACCTATTTGTATTAAATTTATTTATATTTATAGATTTATTTTCAGAGTATAGTTTAAATAAGTAGAACTTATCTTTAACCCAATGATAGAACGTGTGATCGGAAGAGAACCTTCTCAGAACGGTTTTGAGTTTGATTCTAACACGAAATAATTTTATTTCTATCAGAGGTATGAGCGTTAAGGTGGATTATGTTTGAAAATCTTCGAAACTGAATTAAAATAAAAAGGACAAATTTCATAATAAGACTTTGATTAGTTCTCAACTCTAAACCCAAATTTTAAAGTTTCTCAATAAGAAATTTAATTTAATATTTTTTTTCTCAATTTAATGCTTGAAAATTAAATTGAGTTCTCAATTGAAGAGAAAATTTCATCTTTTTTTTTCTTTTTTCTTTTTATTTATATTTATAAATTTATTTATATTTCAATATGCACTTATATTTTAGATAAATTAGGACAAGTTAGTGCAATTTTGGAACGATCTTCCCATCCGACTTATATATAGAATTCATAAAATTAAGATTCATTTATTTTCTTAACTTTATGAATAAAAGTACAAAAAACCAATTTTAATACTAGTCATTTTAATATAACTTATATTTTATGAATTGAATTATCTTTCTTCATATAAATTAAATACCATTCGGATGAAGATCGTTCCAAAATTATACTAATTTATCTTAATTTAATCTAAAATATAAATAAATATTGAAATATAAATAAATTTATAAATATAAAAAAAGAAAAAAAAATAGAATTCTGTCTTGATTTGAGAACTCAATCTAATTTTTGAGTCTTAAACTGAAAAAAGAAAAGTTAAATTGAATTCTTTATTAAAAAAATTTAAAATTTGAATCTAAACTTAAGGAATAACCTATAAATTGAGTGTTGTTATGAAATTTATTCAAATAAAAATCTTCAAACCAATTCAAATTTGGTATGTTTCAGTTTAGATATTCTATTGTGCTGATTTGGATCAATTCGGGTGGAAATTCGGTGATTTGAAGAATTTAAATTTTTTAATACCAAATAGAAAAGAGAAAATCCTTGTTAAATTATAGTCACTCTCCCATTCACCAGTTGCACCATGCAAATGGGGATCGACCCAAACCTGGCCCAGATCCACTGGAATATTATAATTTTTTTTAAATTCATACGCTGACATTTAGGTTATATTAGTATAATATTTATGTTATATTATAAGTATGACATTTATGTACAAATATCATAATTTTTATGTAACTTCTAAAAAAAAACAATTTTGGCACAATTTGTATCAATTTACCTTTATGTTATATTACTCATACTTTTATGTGATATTACTTACACATTTTTATCAACACAATCAGGCATTTATACAATATTACTTATACCTATATAACAACATAAATATTATATTATTATAACATAACATAACAGTTTAAACAAGGTATTACATGCCTGTGTGAATATAATGTAAATGTATGAATGCATAAAATGTTATAACTAAAAGATATTACATATTAATTGTCAAAACATGAATACGCGAGAGTGTGTGAGCGTGCACAACTGGGCGCATGAGAGCACGTGGAAGGTAAGTTTTGGATCGAATCGATCCAAATTGCTTGAATTTAGGATCCAAATACTAATTTCACAGGAGTATTTGTTTAAATTAAATACATTGAATTAGGAAAAGAAAACAACAATTAAAAAGTAACTTAGCATACACCAATGAACAACTAAAAATCAAATAGTTAACTTCAAAAGTTATAATTTCATAATTTAAAATAAATTTAAGATTAAAAAAATGCCTTCTAATTCTTCCATACCTGTTCCTTCAACCATGTACCTACTAGTTCAACTCCTCTTCCACTACAAAATCAAACTAATTGACAAAAGGTAATCCTACATAAGATCATTGCATAAACAAAAATTAGTTAGCAAGTTGGAATCAAAATAAAAAAAATTAGGACTAAATAAGAAGAGTTGGGAAAATTATACAAACAATTTATTTGACGTCTGATCAAGAAATATAATTTCATTATGGGTGACATTTATGTACCCCTAGGGTACGGATCCTAGATCTGTGCCGCCAACCCGACCGTTTCATCAAATTAATATATATATATATATATATATTCTTTTTTTCCCTAATTTTCTCCTTCTTCACGCTATGTTCTTCTTCTTCTTTGTTTTTCTCCTCTTATTCTTCTCTTTCTTCTTCTTCTCCGTTTTTCTCCCTTTCTACTCTTTTTTTTTTCTTTCTCCACCACTATGCTCTTCTCCACTTCTTTTTCAACAGTAAGAACTCTCCTTCTCCATCGCCACCCTCAACTTCGAATCGTCGCCGTCCATGACAGAGGAGCAAACCCATCACCACCACACCGGATAAGACGACAATGTAAACTTAGTCACCAAACATGTTCTCGAAACTTCTGATGACGAGCTTGAAATTCAAATCACAGATTACAACACCGTCGAGATAAAATTCGATGAAACTTCCCCTTTTGCTTTTGTTGATGAAACTTCCCCTTTTGAAGATGTGGCGGCCAATTACTATATTGTTTTGCAGTCGGAGCTTTACAAGTAGTGTTGGGGTGGATTTCGAATTAGTTGGAAATATAGAAGGAAGTTTAGAAAATAAGAGAGCTTCTAGAGTCATCTCTCTCTCATTTGAGTTGCTAATTGTGATATTGCTTTCATTTTTATACCACAGCAACGTGCCGTTGTGCACAAGAGAATGAAGAGAAAAAAAAAAGAAAAAAAAAAGAAAAAAGAAAAAAAAAAGACAACAAGAATTGGAAGAAAAGAGAAAAAAAAAATGAAAAGAAGGTGGGGGCACGGATCTAGAACCGTGGCCCTGAGGCATACAAGTTTGCCCTTCAATATATAGCTAATTCGTTATTTACTTCTATGATATAAAAAAATATATTTGTTTTCTTTGATAAGGGTCACTCGAATATAGTTAATTATTATTGATTTTCGTTAGTTATCAAAATATTAAAAAATTAAATGATTTATTATAAATTATTAACTTAATTAAATATGTGGTCTAAAAAAATTTATTAACTATTAATTATGTAACTATATCAAAGGTTAATTTCAATTTTGATTATATATAAATCTCTTTCGATGTTTTGACAGTCAAATATACGTTTTCAAATTTTAGTATTTTATATTTTAAGATTTTTCAATTTCAATCCAATATTGATCGGAATTTTTTAATTTGCTGACGTTGTTGTCGGAAATGCTAACAGAGCACCAAAAAAAAAACCCCAATTACTGTGTGGACAATTGAGTTTATATGGCACCCCCATTTGCAACATCATAAATAATCTAATAAAAAAGGAAAACACCCCCTTTCCAAGAACCAAAATCCGCCCATCGATTAGCCCAAACCTAAATCTCTGGAGCCTGAATCAACTAAATTCGTGGAAGCTGAAATAATTGAAAAGGATAAAATTCATAATAAAAATTAATTTATAGTTTGGTTCTCAATTCTATACCCAATTTTTAAAATTTCTCAATAAGGGGTTCAATTTAACTTTTCTTTCTCAATTTAAGGCTTGAAATTTAGATTGAGTTCTTAATTGAAGACAAAATTCCATTTTCTTTTATTTATATTTATATATTTATTAATATTTCAATATGTATTTATATTTAAAATAAATTATCACAAGTTAGTGCAATTTGAAATGATTTTCATCCGACTTGTATTAATTTATATATATATATAAATAATATATATATATAATTAATGGAATTCATAATATTAAAATTCCTTTTTGTTGGGATATTTCTAGAGTTATCTTAATAAGACAGAACAAGTTGGATAATAAGAAAACATAAGTTTGCTGAAGTAAGTTTCCACGTATTACATGATCAGGATGCTAAGATGAGATCATGTAATGGTTTTCCAAATGTTAAAGAAAACCAATCTTAGAAGAATTAAGAAGACATTCTCTAAGGGTCAGCAAGCTGTAGGAAACAGCAAAGCTGATAAAAGGAAGAACATGCTGCAAGGAGCGGACAACAAGCTGAAGGAAACAACAAGCTGAAAGAGCGGCAAAGAAAATAAAGTCTCCAAACAGAAAGCTGTCAACAAAGGAAACAGAAAGCTGATCAGCAGTCTACAAAGACAGAGAAGCTACAAATAGAAAGCTTACAAAGACAGAGAAGCTACAAACAGAAAGCTGACAACATATCAAAGAAACCAGCAAGTTAGAAGAGAAGCAACAAGCTGAGGACAGCAGGAAGTAGCATCAGGAAGAACATGCAGCAAGGAGAAGAAGAAAATCAACTGACATCAAGCAACAACTGCATGGACTTCAGCTTTGGACGCATACCGACTTGACAGGTCAGCAGGAATGTCAGAAGAGGTCCAGAAGCAAATTGTAGGCGCATTAAATGCACTTGTCAGGAACTACTCAGAAGCATTTAATGCGACCACAGAGAAGATCTTGGGAGATCTAAGCTTTACGTTCAAAACGGGGAAGTATCTTCCTTCAACAGATACTTTCCTCCAATAGATATATTCTCAAGATCTATAAATAGAAGACATGGTTGATTGAAAAAAAGTGCTGAACAGAGTCGAGAGGAAAATCAGATATATTCCAAAGCTTCTCAAGCTTATCCATGTTCAGCCACTCAACCTTCTAGGAGCAGCATACATCAGTTCGAGGACTACAAAGATCAAGACTGCTCCGCACCAGTTGAAGAACAGTTTATTTTCCTTTAACCATTGTGTTGTGTACGCTAGGTTGTTTTAATGGTGTACCTTAGTTGAGAGGATTAGATCCTTGCTAAGTGTGTAATCTATAGAGATAGATTACTTGCCCTTTGTGGGCTGTGCCCTTCGACTAGAGTCAGGGACTCTAGTAGGCGTAGCTTGTTAGGAAGAAGTTTGTAAAGCGAGACTTGTAAATCGAACAAACCTAACGAAGTTCCTCCTTGAGTAGGAGTAGAGTGAATGTAGAAGGCTTACACCACCTTCGAACCACTATAAACAAATGTGTTTATACGCTTTGATTGTATGCTGCATTTTACTTACTGTTTATCTATACTGTTGCATACAAACATGAGCATTCTGAGAAAAGACTTCCTAAGATCATGATTAAAAAGAAACGATTTTCCAAAAAGAACTCTATCAAGTTTATTCCGCTGCGTAACATTCTGCTACCGGGTCAGGAACCTGATTAAGCCTCAAGCCAGGTTGCTGATTCGAGATAGGTTGCTGTCCCTAGGTCAGGAACCTGTTATAACAGAAAAGTTTAGAAGAAAGAGTTTGCAAAATCTTCCAATATCGACAGAGGTTTATTCACTCCCATCTGAACCTCTGAACACTTGAGACCAACACTTTTATTTTCTTAATTTTATGAATAAAAGTACATAAATCCAATTTTAATAATAATCAATTATATAAATTATATTTTATGAATTGAACTAATTATATTTTTAATCTTTCTCTCTCTCTCTCTCTATATATATATATATAAATTAATACAACTTGAATGAAGATCGTTTCAAAATTGCACTAATTTGTCTTAATTTATCCAAAATATAAATAAATATTAAAATATAAATAAATTTATAAATATAATTAAAAATAAAAAAGAAAAAAAATTGAATTTGTCTTGGATTGAGAACTCAATCTAAATTTCAATCAAAAAATTGAGAAAAAGGTTAAATTGAGCCCTTATTGAGAAACAATAAAAATTGGGTTTAAATTAAGAAATAAATTATAAATTGGGTCTAAATTTATCCAATTAAAAAATGTCATTCTAGATTAAAAATAACCAATATAGATAAAACTATTAATAGACTTCCTGACTAGTAGGAAAGTGACAGGTGGACTGACATGTTGTAAAAACTACAACCTCCTATAGTCTTGTAATGTGGTACATGGCCCCCTCTATAATGTTGCAAAGAGGAAAGTATCCATTATACCATGAAAAGTATAATGTTATACATGTTATACCATCAAATTTAGTTTTAGGACACTTTCTACCACAAAATATAATTTTGATGCACTTTCTACCACTTTTTTAGTCCAAGTCAATGGAGAATAGTTCTTAGATTTGACATTTTAATAGTATTTAATTAATTGGTTCCAAACAATTAATTGAGGGTGGCACGTGTATTATAAGGGTTGCAAGTATTAATTGAGTCATGCCACTATTACACCAAATTTTTTGTTTTTTTTGTTCTCATTATTTATTATTTTGTTCATTGCATTTGTCCATGCAGTGTATTAAGTTCATGGTGGGGACTATGAGTTACTATTCCACAGTTATGTTTTTGTTTTTTTTCTTCTCATTATTTACTGTGAATTCACTTTATACTGTGAATTCACATGTAATTTTCCTGTGAATTCCGTGTATATATAGGTTGATAATTCAGACAGAGATAAAACAAAATTTTCTCGAAAGATACACTTTAAAAAATTTTCGACATTTTGGCACTTGGAAGATTGGAACAATTATCGTTGAACTAAGAAAAGGTATGTTTCTAACCCATTTTTTTGAGTATTAGTTGAACAAACGGAGGGTTAATGTCATCGCACTCAATTCATTAAACTTAGATTATTACGGATTTGGGTTAATTTGTTTTAATATATGCTTGAATTCATGTTTGTCATGGTTAAACGTGTTTAATATTGCATTTGATAGGATTAATTTGTTTGAATATGTGTTTGAATTCATGTTTGAAATGGTGAAACGGGAATCATGGACATTTGACACTCTAAATTTCGAATTTTATAGGGTTAAACGTGAATTTTGTAAAAAACAGAACACTATAAAATTCGAAATTTATAATGTTAAACGTGAATTTTCAAAATTTCACGTTTAACCCTATAAAAATCGAATTTTATAGCGTTAAACGTGAAAGCGCGCGCGCCCAACGGGCCGTGCATTTGCCCCTAAACGTGAATTTTCTGGGTTAAACGTGAATTTTAAAAATTTCACGTTTAACCCTATAAATATCGAATTTTATAGGGTTAAACGTGAATTTTAGAAAATTCACGTTTAACCCAGAAAATTCACGTTTAAGGGCAAACGCACGGCCCGTCGGGCGCGCGCGCGCGGGGACCCGTCACCCGTCGGGCGCACGCGTGCGCCGGGCACCCGTAACCATATTATTGTTTAAAAATATATTAAAATCAAATCTTATATTTTATCATTGCACCTAACTTTTTTTTTAATAATTGATTTTAGATTTATTATTTAAATAATTTATTCTTTTATTAGTGGAAAATCAAGTTTATATGTTTTTTTTATTTTATTTGTTATTTATTATGTGTTTCATAATACTCACAATATGTGTTATTTTTGCAGTATCCACTAAAAAATGACTCTCGAAGTTATTGTATGGTATGGAGGCTACTGGGAAGGTTTAGAATACACCGACGGATTTCAAGAGGTCATTCACCTTCGTGAAAGAACCCTATTTGATTTAACTTACAAAATTCACGAAGTTTTGGGCAAGGACTTGATACAGTGGGAATATGTGATTCACTCAATAATTGAAAGTGAAGGAAGGGTCAGGAAGATAAAAATTAAGAGTACAACAGTTTTGCAACAAATATTGTCAATGATTGATGACGCTCTTGTTGTTTTTGTTACTTTGAAGAGGATGAACGTTGGAGTATCCGATGTAGTCGGGGCTCAAGAGCCTGAAAATACACCCCCTGGAGTTGGAACATCTTATCCCCAACATCCGGAACACCATTTCACTACGGATGTGGAAAGTGATCGCGCTTATGAAAGTAGTGTCCTGTTTTCAGATAGTTATACGGATCCAAACTCATGTGTTTTCACCGACCAAAATCCATACTTTTTTGATTCTGTTCCCCTTGGCCTCCACTCCGACGAGGGATTTCAAGCAAGATGGGGAATACCCAATCAAAATGACAGTACTCGTTTTGCGAGTTCTTCGGGAAAAGAGTGGGATCCTTCACCACCAGAGCATGATCGAAATGACTTCGGTGGCAGACTCGACTCAAACAGTACTCCTTCAGGATGCGGTCGAATGGAGGTGCAACCACGTGGAGACTTTGCTGAGACGAATTCTAGAGGAAGCACTGACCATGAAGATGAGGAACCAATTGGTAATCCTGTACTTTTGATTATTTCTTTTCAATTTGATAACAGTGCATTCGAGATTAAATTATTTGATTGGTTATATCTATCTATATGTAGACGATGCGAATGCGCGCGATGACTTCGAATTAAATACTGACCAGGAGAATGCTTTGGATGCCGAACAACGAGAGGAGTATGACGAATTCTGTACATACATATTGAGAGCGGAATGGTTTATTCCCGATATGTGGGAAATCGATGAACCCAATGCAGGACAATTAGCGGGGGGTGAGCAAGTCACACACATTCTACAAAAAGGATCCACCTTTTGCAGCAAGGATGAATTGAAGAATGCAGTTGGGCTTCACCATTTGGAAAATCAGGTAGAGTATCGTGTGGACCATTCTGACAAACACAGATGGTTTGTAAGATGTAGGCACAACAACTGTCCTTTCACGCTCCATTCAACGGAAAAATATGGAGTTTGGACGATCTCAAAGAGTGTACTACAACACAGTTGTACTTCATCTCTGAACCGTACTTCTCAACGCCGACTGCCTAACACTTTCATCGGGGAGTATTACGCGGACTCACTTCGAAAGGAGAAATCATCTATCGGTCCAAAGGGGATCATTGACGAAATGCATCGGCGTCATGGTTTGACCCTCAGTTATAAGTCTGCGCTAAAAGAAAAACGTCATGCAATGTTCCTCGCTTACGGTGACCCGAAGAAATCATTTTGGAATCTTCCATCTTACTTGCAGGTGTTGAAGGACACCAATCCTGGTACTTATACAGCCTTGTCTACCGATTCGAATGGAAAATTCAAATATGTGTTTTACGCCTTAGCTGCCTCAATTATGGGATTTGTAACATATTCACGTCCGGTAATTGTGGTGGATGGGTGTCACTTGAAGGGGTTGTACAAGGGAATTGGATTTGTTGCTGTTACTCAAGATGGAAACGATCAAATATTTCCTCTCGCAATTGGCATAGGAAACGTCAAGAATGACGAATCTTGGACATGGTTTATGAAAAATCTCCGTGAAGCTTTTGGATGCCCAAATAGGCTGCTAATTGTGTCAGATCAACACCTTAGCATTGAAAATGCCATAAAGGAGGCATACCCAGAAGCATCACAAGGGCTGTGTTGTTTTCATCTTCAACAAAATTTAGCGAAGTATGGAGCACATTTGATGTAACTTTTCAAGAGGGCCGCCTATTGTTACGATCGCGACGAGTTCGAGAGGTAAGTTATAGATCAATTCATTTTTAATGATTTAATATACTGTCGTTAAAAAATACCCTAGTATTCTTCACCAAATCTTTTGTCCTGTTTTTTTTCAGGTACATGAACAATTTAAATGCGTTACAACTTCAAGGTGCACTCAATTCATTAAACAAAGCAAGGACGAGCAGATGGTCCCGCGTGCATTGCCCAGTTCGAAGATTCAACTTCATGACGTCGAATGCTGCCGAGACGTGGAATGCTCGCCTTCTTTGGGTGCGGAGGCTTCCTGTTTGCTCGTTTCTTGAAGGGGCTAGAAAGATATGTGAAAAGTGGTTTTATGAAAGAAGAACGGCTGCTGAAGAAAGGGAAGAAATGCTTACAAAAGCGGTACATGATCGTGTTATCGGATGCATCAAGCTTGGCCGACTTATGAATGTGGATAATCTAAGCCGCCACAAATTCAAGGTAACTGACCGTTCGAGAATTTCCATCGTTGACCTGGACTCACGTGAGTGCACCTGTTCGGTCTTCCAGATGGACTTGATACCATGCTCGCATGCATGTGCTGCCATCAGGTTTGTACTTCATTAAGAAATATGCTCAGTTCTTACTCAAATTGTTTCGCCTAACACATTATATAAAAAAACATTTGCATATAGTTTCACGAAGGGAGATGTGACTGACTACGTTGCTGCTTACTACACGACGATCTGTTTGAGGGGCATGTGGGGTGGTGATGTTAACCCTGTGCCCGAAGCACAAGATTGGAATGTGTCGGATGATGTTCGTAAGGAATGCTGTCGGGCCCCTAATAAGCCAAAACAAGCTGGTCGGCCCAAAGGTAAACGAATTCCATCAACAGGTGAGTTTTCAGGACGAAGAAAGAGAACAAAACAATGTGGTCTTTGTGGAGACTCCGGTCACTACATATCCACATGTCCCGCAAACGTCAACATCATATCAAATACTCAAGCCGAAGGGGGACCCGTTAAGGAAAATCCAGCAACAGGGCAACCACAATCGAGGACGAGAAGACATAAAAAATGCAGTCTGTGCCAATCAGAAGAACATACCAAAAGAAAATGTCCGCTCTATCGAATCAATCTGTAGTTTGAAACGGGGATGTTTGAAAGTATTATCTTAGTAGATCACGTGACATCGCAAGTTTTTATTTGTAAGATACTTTGTAATTGTGTTTTGTTTACGTTACCTTCAATTGATTATTAACGCGTTTTCAACTTTTATCGTGTGATGGTTTGTTATACTACTGAAAATTATCTAATGTTAAACCATCTGACGATTTTCCTACATAAAAAGCTGGATGAAAATATAGCACAAGGGATAATAACAAAAATATGTTCAGATACGTGATGGATCAATAAAAAAGTACAATCTGAGTGTGAATAAACACACGTGAAGAGAATTTTATATTCCAAAAATTGTCTCAAGCAGAACACACAAATCAGAAGATACAACACTAACTATCAAAAAAATCAGGGGCAACAGTGTCATGATCAGTACTCCATCTGTAAATGTCCAAACCCATCCGTCGCCTAATCCTGTCAATACCATCCGCCAAATAGGGTCAAGGCCAAGTGCGAGTCAAACAGCTCTCGATGGACATCAAGGCAAATATAGCACAAGAACTCGTGTCGTCTTGCCTGTAACATTTGGCCATCTCTCCTACGACCAACTGATACTCATCTGGTAAAGGAAAAGTGTCAAGCCCGGCCTCTCGTCTTTTGTCGTTCAAGGAGGCATACTCTAATAGTGCTGGGAGGACTCGTCGGATAGGCAGTGTCTGTTGCAAGCGCAATTGTTCCTTCCCCTCAACTTTGTAGGTGTGCAACATACTATCAAAAAGAGCAACACGTCCCTGACGGAGTTGAATCTCAGTAGCCACCCAATGTTGATTGATGTTAATCACCGTCAAAATCTGCATCAAATATGAGGGTCATAGTTATCCATGTCATACAAATCATGCAAGATGTAGGGAGATTTTAATAATCAAACTATCACAACAGTGTCAATAATGGATGATTTACTTACGCTTTCAACATCCTCCCACCATGGTCTAATGCGATGCCATCTTGGTTGTGTACCTCTAACATAGGGCATCAAACTCTCGAGAGATGCAGCTGGAAAATGCTCCCTTCTTACGCCAATGTCGTATTTAATGTCATCGTCCTCGCCGACATGCGTCTCGTCCCAAATTATCTTGCACTTCTCCTGCATGAAACACAACATATCCTTAATTCATAGTGATCGAGCAAATATAGAATTAAAATACATTAGTGTACGAGATTCTCACAAAAAAATGTGTGTCAACTATCAGCATTTTTCCAACTGTCCTGGGATCCCGTTTAACACCGACGAACTTTGCTGACGTCTGAAGAATGCCGAGATATGCATCGATCGGCTACAGCAATACACCAATAATAAATATACTCACACTATTTAATAACAATGATAAAATGTACTGATAAAAGAAAAAAAAATCCAACAATTCAAATACGTACCTCAGAGTAGACGTCGACACCCGGAGCCACGAACAGAGTGAAAAAGTCAGGCCCAACTAGGTAGCCGCTCCCTACGTTAACCCTGCAGCGATCGAGTAAATTAGTTTCGATTTTAGTTAGCATAATTTGTTATTAAGTTCGAATTTGAGAAAGTGGACTAACTGTTCGACATTCGATCCGACGGCCATATATCTCTCGAACTCCTCGTCCTTCGCCTGCACTCTAGCTCGGGCTTCATGAGGTATGAACGGGCTGCGAACATATTTGCTCGGCATTCTCGTGCGCACATGTCGGATGCCAGCACTCGTCTGAGGGATATGCGATGAAGAGCTCTCACATGCTCCACCACCTCCAACATCTCCGTCAGTATGAACCACTGTCGCACCACCAGCTGTAGAAGTCCCAAGATCAAAAGGTATAGCTGATAAGTGACCATGAGCGTCAGTAGTGGCAGTGGGGACAACAGGAGTAAAATCAGGTACTAGACCATGCTGTATAGCAAAATCGTCCTCAAAGCCCTGCGGGTGTGGGGGATAGAATGACTGATACTGACTATCGCCATACTACGGATAATCCTGCTCACCCGGTGGGTAGAACTGCTCATGGTACGAGGGTACCCGACTGTAGTAGTCCGCAATGCCGGAGTGGATCAAGTTTGGAATCTCCAACTCCAAACGTGCTAGGTCATCGCGTCCCCTATCCTCAACGTCCCTGAGCCTTTCATCGACGTATGTACGCATATCAGAGAACTGGTTTGTAATAAAACCTCTCATGCCCATCAGACTTGCATTAATCTCTTCGAATCCCGTGTTGAACATGTTCTTCATCTCGTCGTACATACGTCCAAAACCCTCGGCATCTCCATGTCTCGCTGTCGAGGGTCCGGGCTCGTGTGGGGGATACACTGGTGGTGGAGGAACACCGTAATCATGATGGGGCCCCGGGTATGATGGAAACCCGTCAGTACGGTCGGTCGGCTGCTCACACTCCCCGGTAAGTGGAATGTCATGCATATCCGATACAGGAACATCAAAATACTGGTGTTCCCCTGTCTCAATTGTCGATCTCCTCGATCGCCTAGTCCTCACAGTATGTACTGGACGATCACTGACTCCTTCATATGTAACAAGCGTATCAACAGGTCGGGCCCCCGATACCGCAACAACGGTTGTCGACCTCCTAGGACGTCCTCGACGAGTCCCAGGAAGCTGAACCCCATCTCCAAGGTCCTGATCGATGAACTGCATGTAGGGCTGTTGCGCCTCCCGACGCTCGACCCTGAGAGACTCATGACACACAAGACCCTGCAGTTGACATAGTTACCTTTGAGATGGTGTACATGTAATCACATTATGTAAGTACGTGCAATGAATAAGTTACTATTAGTCTTATTAACCAATGAATTTCTCAACATACCTCATGATCTAGCTCCCTAGATACGTCGTCCAGTGGAGTCTTAGTCGACTACCTCAAAAGCCTTGGTAACACCTCGTGAGACTTCGAAAGACGTCTTCCAGCATACTCACCGGTGTATGGAATCACCTCGAACGCCCATATCTATACATTGTCAATAAAATTTAAGGACATAAATAAATTGAATAATATGATCAAAATACGAAATTGTACTTCGAAATGATAGTTAATACTAACCATTACGGCTAGTGAGAATCCGTAAAAATGGTACGCCGGGGGCCTACTTCCGGATGGACCCGGCAACTGGCATGGAAGCTGCTTGATCTTGTTCAGAAGGTGGAGATAAGAAATCTTACCCCATGGAAATGTCTCCCATAGCTCCTCATCCTCCACCAGGTCCCAAACCCAAGGGTCAACTGAAGTGGTGGCTGGGTCAACTCCAAGCAAAATGCTATACAACAAGATAATCTTAGAAATCTTCATAGTGTCGTCCCGAGAAGCTATGAACTCATCTGCTCTAAATCTCTTGAGAAGAGAGGCAACAGTAATCCGAGGCTCCCCCCGGCATACTCGGTAAAACACTCCATCCAAATTCTGCGGATCCTTGCGCGCAGTGGGCCTGAAATCAGAGTCGCCAAACCCTAGACCTGTCACCAGGGCAAACTCCCGACGTGAGAACCGACAGAGCCGACGATCTCTACCAATATGAAACCACACCTCGTCCCAAGGGGTATGGGGCCCACGCACCTCACGGGACATAAGTGCATGCAGAAAGCTCTTCGAACTGTCCCGCTCGGTCTCCCAACGCAAAAAATGGCCGAAACAAGTCCGCTCAAAATCAGCCACACAATCAGATCCGGTACTCAGTAAGGTTTTCTTTAGATAGCCGAGTACTCTAACACGAGTGTATGAATTAATGTATGCCTGTTGTGTCTGAAATTATAGACGTACCCAAGCGACCTGAAAAAGAAACAAAAATTGTTCAAATTAAAAAACACAATAATATACAGATTGAAAGTAGATATGCGAATTATAGTATTACATTAAAGGCCAAAAATAAATGAATATATGGGTGAGCAGTTTCAATTAACCTGTTTTAGTTATTCAAATGCCATCAAGTTGGACCCAACCTCAAAAATTAGTAAACAAGGCTCCATGGAAAATTACTGTTGTGATGTAGTCACGCAGTCCTTGTGATTATGTTGTTGTACTTATTAAAGTGGAAAATTCACAGCAATGTAATCTATTATTTATGTAATACGGATCACGAAATCTTTCGACGTTGATTGTTGATTATTAAAACGCGATTATAAAAATTGAATAAAAATATTTAACGGGAGTTGAGATATTATGTTGGTATACGCATTGAAACGGGTTGATCTTTTCTTGATAATCTACCAATTATTTAAGATGGATTAGGAAATTATTTGATAATAATATGTGATCATGAAATGCAGATGACAAAAATTATATTACGGATTTTAACAGGGATAAGGGTATTATTATGTTGCCTTAATTATGAAATTAGGGTTATTAAAGTGGATTTGGTAAAAATTAGGTAATCTATTGTTTATATAAAACGGATCACAAAATCATTCGACGTTAATTGTTGATTATTAAAACGCGATTATAAAAATTTAATCCTACTATTTAACGGGAGTTGACATATTATGTTGGTATAATTACGAAACGGGTAGTTCTTATTTCTATAATCTACTAAATATTTTTGAATAATCTATCTATAATTTGGTAATAATTGTTTATTATTAAACGGAGATTCCAAAAATTATAATACATATTTAACGGGGATTAGGATATTATTATGTTGCCTTAATTATAAAATTAGGGTTATTAAAGTGGATTATTGAAATTAAGTAATCTATTATTTATTTAATAAGGATCGTGAAATTATTTGACATTAATTGTTGATTATTAAACCGCGATTATAAAATTTATTAGAAGGGTATTATTTAAAAATTAAGTTTTAATTATTAAACTAGGATTAATAAATTTTTTAAACAGGATTATCACCATGTTAAGCGCGCGCGACGGGTGCCGGGGACAGCACGGCGCGCGCGAGACGGGTGCCGGAGACAGCACGCCGCGCGCGCGACGGGTGCCATGAACAACACGGCACGCGCACCCGACGGGTGCCGTGGGCGCACGGCGAGCGTGCACGACGGGTGCCGGGAACAAACTGCGCGCGCACGACGGGTGCCGGGAACACACTGCGCGCGCGCGCTCCCGACGGGTGCCGTGGGCGCACGGCGAGCGCGCACGACGGGTGCCGGGAACACACTGCGCGTGCGGCCGACGGGTGCCGTCGGCGCACGTCGAGCGCGCACGACGTGTGCCGAAAACACACTGCGCGCGCACTCCCGACGGGTGCCAGGAACACACTGCGCGCGCGCACGCCAGACGGGTGCCGGGAAAAAGACTGCGCGCGCGGAGCGGTAAACGTGAATTAATTTTGGCCGCTAAACGTGAACAAATTTTTTGGGTGTTAAACGTGATTTTTCCAGAAATATCACGTTTAACACTGTAATTTCGAAATTTACAGTTTTAAACGTGATTTTTCTGGAAAAATCACGTTTAACACCCAAAAAATTTAAAAATTTAACTGTTAAACGTGAATTTTCTGGAAAAATCACGTTTAACGCCCAAATTTTCGAAATTGTACTATCGAACCAGATTTTTCCAAAAATCAAGTTTAGCAATGTCAAATTCGAAATTTACAGTCTTAAAGGTCGATATGCCCGTTTAATCCTTCAAAACATTAATTCAAGCAAATATTCAATCAAATTAACCCTATTAAATGAAAAATTAAACCCCTAAAACCATTCAAAACATGAATTCTATTAAAACAAAGTAACCCTAATACTATGTGAATAATTTAGGGTTAAACGTGATTTCAAATCCACGTTTAACCCTCCATTTGTTCAACTAACACTCTACAAAATTGCACATTCAACAGTTGGCCAACAAATTCAACCAAATTGCAACATATTCTCAAGAAATTTCAAGAAATTCGAAGCTTAAATCAATAAATTTCTGAAAAATTAACCAAGTAAATCACTAATCTCTCCTTCTTGGTTCGACATCTTCGTGTTAAACGTGAATTTTCAGCAAAAAATAAAAAATTTAACTGTGGATTAGGAGGTGAATTTTCAGTTTTTTACTTTGGGAAAATTGGGGAAAAAATCGGCGGACCATTCGAAGGGTAGGGTTTGGGTTTGGTTTTTCACATGGAGGAGAGAGAAAGTGTTTTTTAGACAAAGATTCCCTTTGACCAAAAATGTTATTATTGAGTAATAATTGTGGTCATCAAGTCAATGAAAAAATGTGGTATATTTTGACTCAAATTTAAATTTGATGGTATAAACTATCCCACTTTTATTTTTTATGGTATAAAAATGTCTTCATTTATTTTTGTTGGTATTTTTTATTATACATTATATTTTTTGTGGTATATTGGGTTGGGGTCCTTATATTAAATGTAATAAAATATGAAATATTAAATTTCATAGAGAATAGGAGTGACTAGTGAGAGTTGAGTTGACTAGAGTCTACTCATCTTGGATGATCCCATAGCCTTGGCCATATCTCTGAGAACGAATTTCTGTATTTTTCCGGTGGAGGTTTTGGGCAGCTCTTCCTTGAACACCACCGTCCGCGGCACCATATAGCGCGGCAGTTTCTCCCGGCAGTATGCGATGACGTCATTCTCCGACAGCTTTTCCTTCAGCCCTTCCTTCAAGCTCACAAAGGCACATGGCGTTTCCCCCCAGAACTCATCCGGCCGCGCCACCACCGCCGCCTCGTTCACCGCCGGATGAGTGTACAGAACCGACTCCACCTCCACGCTGCTCAGATTCTCGCCGCCGCTGATGATGACGTCCTTTGATCGGTCCTTGATTTCCAGGTAGCCGTCGGGGTGCATCACCCCCACGTCGCCGGTGTAAAACCAGCCGTTTTTCATGCACTTGGCGGTGCTCTCTGGATCTCTCAGATAACCCAGCATGATAGAGCCTCCTCTCAGTACTATTTCACCTAGAGTTAATCCATCTCTTTTCACACTTTTCCCCGATTCCGGCTCAATTACATCGACATCAGCCATTCCCACCGTTCTCACTCCCTGTCTAGCTTTCAGCCTCGCCCTCTCCGCCGCAGGGAACTTGTTCCATTTCTGCTTCCACGCGCAGCAAACCACCAATCCACCTGTCTCCGTCAACCCGTACCCGTGACTCACTACAAACCCCACTGACTCCGTTCGGGACAGCACCGACGCAGGCGGCGGAGCGCCAGCGGTCAGGATGTTAACGGGCTTTTCCAGGGGCTTCCCATCTGGAACGTTGCAGAGCATGTTAAGCACCACCGGAGCGCCGCACATGTGGGTCACGTGGTACTTCCTTATGGCAGCGTAGATGGTGGCAGCGTCGAATTTGCGGAGGCAGACGTTGGTTCCGCCGGCGGCAGCTATGCCCCAGGTGTAGCTCCACCCATTAGCGTGGAACATGGGCAGAGTCCACAAGAAAACCGGCTCTTTCGGCACCGACCATTCGATCAAGGAATCCATAGAAACGAGGAAAGTTCCTCGGTGACTGTGAACCACCCCTTTAGGCGACGACGTCGTTCCGGATGTATAATTCAGCGTCAAAGGATCGGATTCGCTCTCCGGCCGAATCCAATCGAAATTCGAATCACCATTCAAGATCATCGCATCGTAGCTCGTCAGAAAGTCCGATTTGGACAGCGGGATTTCGGACCCACCATCATCTCCAACAAAAACAAGCAAAGGGCGCTCAGAATTGGGCGGGAACAGCGAAATCGCTTCAAGAACTACAGATTCCGACTGGTAATCGACAAAGACAAGCTTCGACTGAGCATGGCGGAGAACGACGGAGATCGTTCGGGCGTCAAGGCGCAGATTGATGGTGTTGAGAATGGCGCCGGCCATGGGGATGGCGAAATGGAGCTCGTACATGGCGGGAACATTGGGGATCACCACCGAAACGACGTCGCCGCGGCGGATGCCCAAAGATGAAAGGGAACAGGCCACCTTCAAGCATCGGAGATGGGTTTCCGACCAAGTGTAGGTGGTGGAGTTGTAAATGATGGAAGGGCAGTCGCCGTAGACGGTGGTGGCTCTTTCGAGAAATCTGATGGGTGTCAACGGCGAGGAATTGGGAGGAGATGGCTTCAATTGATCCATTGGAGAAGGACAATATTCTCTCTAATTGACTCAGTGTGGAGGACAAAAAGACTGACTGATTCATAATTTATTTATAAAGTGATAAGGTTTACACCTCTCAATTTCATTTTGTATTTTATTTTAATTTTGTATTTCATTTAAAATAAATTTTATACTTCCGTTGGTAATCTGTTATGTAAAAGAGTAACACTTCCATGCAACTGGTGTACAGAGTTGCACGGAAGACCTTTATATTATAAATGTAGTATATTTATATATAAATATTTGTACCTTTTAAAATGAACATGCATAAAGGTGTTACATTTATAACATAAAAGTACTACATTTATAACATAAAAGTGCGGATTGCACAGTGCAACTGATGCACATAAATTTTTGCCTATGTAAAAATAAGTAAGATATTGGATAATGAGTTTTTTTAGCAAAATATTGTTAAGAAATTAGAAGTTATGAATATGTGAAAATTTCAGGGTAATTCCTACTGTTTAAATTGTGAATGAGTTTTTTTTCCAATATCGTACCAAAATCCAAAATTTCCATATGCTTATATTCATATTCCATTAACTCATGACTAGTAATAGGTTTAGGCGTTATTTAAATTGTGTGTTTTTTCCAATAGCGTACCAAAATTCAAAATATCCATATGCTTATATTCATATTCCATTATCTCATGAATAGTAATATATTTAGGCAAAAACTTATAGGGTTTAATGCATGAAACCCTTATGATATGAAAAATTTGCGTCGCTCCCCTATATTTTCAAAATGGCAAGGAACACACGTGTGATATGGAAAAGTCTGCACGTTTTCCCCTAAATCGTTAAGCATGACAGGAGTGTGGTGCACGCGCCACATGTGCGAAATTTGTTGGTTTTGTTCACTTTTTTAAGTGTAAAAAGACTAAAATAGCCTTATCTTTTGGTTTTATAGTCTTTTTACTTCATTCCTTATGAAATTTCAATTTTTTATTTCAATTTAATTTAATAGCCTCACTTTTTATTTCAATTTAATTTAATTCAGTGTTATTTAATTTAATTATTGATTACTACTTATTTAATTACTCGTTTTTATAATGTAATTTTATACCAAATATATATCATGTATATACTCCATTTATTACAATTTTTGTAGGAGAAATGTTTGGAAATTTACTTTATTTAACAGAATCCCTCCTTTACTCCAAAATTTCTACTCTATTTAATTTAATTATTTCTATTATTACTATTTATTTATATAATTTTTTAATATTTTACAACCTTAATTTTAAAATGAATTTATGCTCAAACTATTTTTCATTTGATTAAAATTTTCTTTTAAACTTTGTATACATATAATTTATTTTTTAATTTATTTTAAAATCAATAAAATAAATATTTGAAAAAATAATATAAAAAAACAGAATAACTTCAAATTGTGGGTTCCTTTAACACAAAAAATAAATAAAAATCTCTTAATTTTTTTAAAACATTTAATTAAACACTGTTTAAAATTAATTGAAATCAATTAATTAATTAAACAAAAGAAACTAACAATTTCTCCCCACACAATGTTCGAAAATATATAATATAAATAAGTTGAAATCAATTAATTGAAATTTGCAAACTAACAATTAATTAAACAAAAAAAAAAATTCTCCCACAATTGAAATTAACAATTAATTAAATAAAAAATTAAACAATTCATTCTGTTCATCGTCGAGGGACGAACAATTTTGTTTGTTTGTGGGAAGACGATAAACATAATGAATTGTTTAATTTTTTATTTAATTAATTGTTAATTTCAATTGTGGGAGATTTTTATTTTGTTTAATTAATTGTTAGTTTGCAAATTTCAATTAATTGATTTCAACTAACTTTTTTATATTATATATTTTTGAACAGTGCGTGGGGAGAAATTGTTTGTTTTTTTGTTTAATTAATTAATTAATTAATTGATTTCAATTAATTTTGAACAGTGTTTAATTAAATGTTTTAAAAAAATTGAGAGATTTTTATTTATTTTTTGTGTCAAAGGAACCCACAATTTGAAGTTATTTTGTTTTTTTATATTATTTTTTTAATATTTATTTTATTGATTTTAAAATAAATTAAAAAATAAATTATATGTATACAAAGTTTAAATTTAATCAAATGAAAAATACTTTGAGCATAAATTCATTTTAAAATTAAGGTTGTAAAATATTCAAAAATATATATAAATAAATAGTAATAATAGAAATAATTAAATTAAATAGAGTAGAAATTTTGGAGTAAAAGAGGGATTCTATTAAATAAAGTAAATTTCCAAACATTTATCCTAAAAGAATTGTAATAAATGGAGTATATACATGATATATATTTGGTATAAAATTACATTATAAAAATGAGTAATTAAATAAGTAGTAATCAATAATTAAATTAAATAATATTAAATTAAATTAAATTGAAATAAAAAGTGAGGCTATTAAATTAAATTGAAATAAAAAATTAAAATTCCATAAGGAAGGAAGTAAAAAGACTATAAAACTAAAAGGTAAGGCTATTATAGTCTTTTTACACTTAAAAAGTGAACGAAACCAATAAATTTCGCACATGTGGTGCGTGCACCACACTCCTGTCATGTTTAACGATTTAGGGGAAAACGTGCAGACTTTTCCATATCACACGTTTGTTCCTTGCCATTTTGAAAACATGGGGGGAGCGACACAAATTTTCCATATCACAGGGGGTTTCATGCAATAAAACCAAAACTTATATGCATGCCTCCAATCCAACCCGACATGTCCACGCGCCCCCACGCGTGGCCACACCATAGTCGGTGTGCGCCGCGCACAAACATGATTATATACATTGAATGTATCACACATTTACTTTTCAGGTACCACATATCTACCCTTAAGGTATTATGCAGAAACAATGTTGTTTTCTTCTTTTTCCTTTTTTTTTCTTCTTTCTCCTTCTTCTTCTTAATCTCTTTTCTTATTGATTTGTTATTCTTTTTATTTATTTAGTACATTCTTCTTCTTCTTGTATCTCTTCTTATTCTTATTCTTCTTCAAATTTCCATGAAATCATTTAAGGTATTACATAATTACCTTATAGGTATTTGTATATGTTACTCTCAGGGGTATTACATAAATACCTTTCAGGTATTACACAAATATCTTTTAAGTTTCACACATATTTCTTTTGAGTATTACATAAACACCTTATAGGTATTTGTATATGTTACTTTCAGGTATTACACAAGTATTTTTTAAGTATCACACATATTACTTTCAGGTATTATATAAATACCTTATAGGTATTTGTATATGTTACTCTCAGGTATTACATAGATACCTTTTAGGTATTACACAAGTATCTTTTAAGTATGACACATATTATTTTCAGGTATTACATAAATACCTTATAGGTTTTTGTATATGTTACTCTCATGTATTATATAAATACCTTTTAGGTATTACACAAGTAACTTATAAGTATGATACATATTTCTTTTTGTATATGTTACTCTCATGTATTATATAAATACCTTTTAGGTATTACACAAGTAACTTATAAGTATGATACATATTTCTTTCAGGTATTACATAAATACCTTATAGGTATTTGTCTATGTTACTCTCAGATATTACACAAGTATTTTTAAGTATCACATATATTACTTTCGAGTATTACAAAAACATGTACCAAACTTAGACCACAATTGATCTTCAATGTCTAGATCATTGAAATAAAATAATCATCAATTTCATAGAATTACCTGAAATGCTATGCTTACACACAAGACTACCCCTCTTCCCAACATGGCTAAAAGCTTCCTTTGGTTCCCCTTGATCTACGACCATCCTTTCTCAATAGATTTAAAATCAAACATAATATATTAAGAAGAAGAAGACGAATTTGATTGAAACAAAACATATTGGTTGCAAAACTGCAATTTGCAAATCCTTCTACACATACCTAATTAAACCAAACGCCAACCCTACGTTTTCTAAGCTTCAAATTTACAGTCACACACACACATGTTTCTTGCCTCCGATTTCTACCCACCTTTACAATTATTCTAATTACAATTTTTTTTTAAAATAAGAAAAGGTTCTGACAGGCTAGATTTTGACTGCTCATCTTTAGTGTTAATCGAGTGAAGTATATTGAATCAAGTTCTAAACTCTTCCGATAAGGATGATAGTACTGTCAAGAAGTTAGAGTTGAAGATATGGTTTGTAGGAAATCTACAAGGACTTAACATCCACCCCTTTACTTGCAAGTTTATGAAACTGATCTTTCTAAATCTATTACTCATTCTTCTCTTACTACTAACTTGGTTTCTACAGATCATGAGAAGAGCAAGCAATATCTTATATATGCCTTTCTTTCAACTAGTCAGTTATTTAGTTCTCATAGGCTATTTATTGATGCTATATCTCAGTTGCAGAAGCCTAAGACTTTTAAGCAAGCAAGTCAGTTTTCTCACTGGAAATGAAGGAATGCAAGCTGAGATACAAGCTCTTGAAAGAACAAATACAAAGACTCTTGTTTCTCTCCTTGAAGGCAAGCATTGCATAGGTTGTAAGTGGGTATATAGAATCAAGTATAAGGCTAGATTAGTGGCAAAATTAAAGGCTATACTCAAGCAGAAGGGATTGACTATTTTGATACTTTTTCACCAGTAGCTAAAATAACCACAGTAAGAATCTTGCTAGCTGTTGCAGTGGCAAAAGATTGGCATATGTAAACAATGTATTTCTTCATGGTGATTAGTTGAAGAAGTGTATATGTTGCAACCTCCTGGATATTGTGAAGTCATTGATAAAAGAGTGTGCAAACTTAACAAAAGTCTACATGGCTTAGCATCTAGACAATGGTTTAGTAAGCTTACAGATTCTCTATAATATTTTGTTATGTTCAATCAATAGCTGACAATTCTCGTTTCACCAAATCTTCTAATGGTTCTTTTACCGTTATAGTGTGCTATGTTGAGGATATTGTTGTTGCAGACAACAATTTAGATGAAATTCAAGGAAGTTAAAACATACCTTGACAAGAAATTTACAATCAAAGATCTTGGTACACTTAGATATATTTTGGGTATTGAAGTTGCCAGAAGTACTAAAGGTTTACAATTATACCAAAGGAAGTATGCTTTGGATATATTAAGTGATTGTGGTTATCTTTGTCACGCCCCAAAATCTTTCGGTCAAATATCAAAGTTTTCTCTTTGGGCGTGAAGAAAGAAGGGGAAAAAGACGTACATGAAATAAAATAGAAACATTTGAAAATAGAAAGGAGACGGTTTTACAAAATACAAATCCCCGACGTTAAGCCGAAATAAAACATTTAACATACCAGCGGAAGATACATCAGGATCCATCATCCCAAAATCAACACAAGATTGTACTTTATATAACGAGTTTTGCAAAATCATTATTTAACTGTTGTGAACCAACAAACTTTAAATACAACAGCCTAGATAGAGCACCATCATCCCTCTCTATAAGGATCACCCTGCTCGCCATCACCTGTAACGTGAGTTACAAAATAGGAGGTGAGTGCGTGGAATACACTCGTGGGGATGAAATCCACCTCTTATAACATTTGACGGATAAATGAAACAGAATATACCAAATCGACATTTAGTCACAACACGTATAATGCACAGCACATAATTCATAACCCAAACTCAGGTGCGGGTATTCCCCGACTTACCCCTACGAATCTCAGGTACGGGAATCTCCCGACCCTACTCATCTCAGGTACGGGAATCACCCGACCCTACATATCTCAGGTACGGGAATCACCCGACCCTACTAAAGAATGTATATGGACCCACGTCCTTTCACAATATAACATGACACATAAACATAGCATATAATCACAGCACTTAGTATTCCGCCAATCATGCATTAAATAGGGAAAGCTGTAAACAGATAAAGAGATAGAAATTACCCCCACCTTGTTCTGTGGTTACTGCGTGAGTAGATAGAACAGTACGTCCGATGACCCAACACCTCAAATCTTAGTCCAACAAGTAGCCTACACATTTACGGTGTTTCTTAGGTCTTAAATATAGTATAATTAAAGCTGTAAAGGGTTCCGGCGGAAAAACGTTCGTTAACGATACGACAGAACAACCCGGCCCCCGGCGCGCACACCCGGCACCGACGCACAACCCGGCACCCGACGCTCGCTCACCCTCGCACACCCGGCACCCGACCCGACGCACACCCCGACGCGCACATCCCGTCCCCGACGCACAACCCGGCACCCGACCCGATGCACACCCTGACGCCCGGCACACCACCACCAGCTCCACTGCTGGCCAGCGGCGGCGGCGGAAAAAAATAAAAACGTAAAGAAAGAGAAAAGAGAGAGAAACTTACATGTTCGCGTCGTTGACTTTGAAAACGTATAAGTTTTGAAAAGAATGAGCCCTTATTTATAGATTTTGGAAATTACCTTTTTACCGTTGAAAAATTACTATTTACCAAAAATATCTTAATTTATCTTTCATTAAAATATTATTTTTATTTTTACCTTTTATCAAAATTTTACCCTTTCATTCGTCATTTGAACTACGGGTCTCCGATTGACCTCTAGTTTGTTTCTATTTTCTCGTATTTCCGATACGAATCTCGTGGTAAAATAATATTCTAGGTTCCATGTCACGAAAAAAATATATCCATTTAGAACCGGTGTTAACCATATATCTGAAACACACGTACTAAATTAAACAATCACAATATACGCACATAATTATTAAGTCAGGGTTCAAATATTTAATTATTCAATTATGCTCATTTTGATCCGGGGTGCTACAATCTTGGTAGTAGACCATGTTCTACACCAATGGATTCTAAGCAAGCCTTTACTTCTGATCAATCTCCTTTTTTTATAGGATCCCAGTACTTACGGGAGAATTGTTGGAAAACTCTTGTATCTTACTATTACTAGACCAGATCTATCATATTCCATACAAACTATAACTCAATTTATGAGTAAACCTACTAATGCACATTTATTTGATGTTCACAGATTATTAAGGTACTTGAAATTTAATCCAGGTCAAGGTATTTTATATCCAGTAAACAGCTCCTTCCAACTTCACTAATTCGGACTGGGGCAGGTGTGAACTAACAAGGAGTATAACAGGTTATGTAATGTATCTAGGAGACTCTCATTTCATATTCATTTCTTTGAATACAATCTTTCATCTCTCTTTCTCTTCTACTTTGGTTCTACACCATTGCTATTCTTCTTAGTTTCTATCTTGGAAACTTGTTATGGTATCAGAGTTATTGGTGAGCTACAATGGATTTTGTATATACTTCAACATACCTCATAGACAACCAACCACATTATATATAGATAGAAGCTTTTGGGATAGCTCACAATCTGGTTCCACATGAGAAGACAAAACATATCAACATAGATGTTCATTACACAAGGGAAAAGATTCAACAAGGAGTTATCAAACTTATTCAAATTCCAACTGAGCAGAATCTTGCTGACATGTTCACTAAGTCACTTGGACCTCAACAGTTCTAGACATTCAAAAGCAAAATGGGACTTTTGAACATACACTCCCATTTTGAGGGGTGTCAAAATGATAAGAGTTGAAGATAAATCATTTTCCTTTCTTATTAAATACCAGCTTTGTAAATTAATTAGGGTGGTTAAGTCTAAATTATTAATTATATAATTGGCTGAGTTAAGTTAGTCTATAAATAGGAATAACGAGATCACTGTAGAGTAACTTGTACATTCATTTCTTTGATTCACTTTGAATACAATCTTTCATCTCTTTTTCTCTTCTACTCTCTGGTTTTACACCATTGCTATTTTTCTTAGTTTCTATCTTGAAAACTTGTTAGGTACTCCATATATATTACATTAGTACAATTCATCTTACTTAAAAAATAAAAATAAAAAATAAAAAAAAACTCATTCTTAAGTTTTGGTCGAAGTTGAGTTAGATGTCCCACTCACTATTTTTTTTTCTCTCGAAATTTTCCTATATATATGTTAATTTTTTAAAGATGTATTTTGTATATGTGTGTAAAACAGAGAAGCATCAGATAAAATCCTTAATTCGTTGTTATCCAAAGTTTTGACATCACTGAAAAAGCATTGTTTATAAGGATTCACATATAAAGATATGTTCGTCACGGCTCTTTATAATAGTGGTCCGTTTTGTTAATTCATGTGGACAGGATTAAATAAACTAATCAGTCCACCTTATTTTAATAAGTCGTACTCTCTCTTTATATTTTGGGGGTTAAATCTTGTTTTCAATTGTTTATTCTTTTAGATTTTTGCACAATTTTATTTCAAATTAACCTTTATTACATTTTTTTAACTAAAATTTAGGATCTTTTGTTCGGAATTGTCTATTAAATTTTGAATTATCATTTTTTATTAGTTAATAATATATTTATTCAATTTTTATGTTACTTAATAAATAACAAAACATAATAATTTATATGAGACGTTCTTACAGATATAATCCCATTAGACGGAGCTCAATCCCAACAAAACCAACTCATTTTCACAAACTTTTATATTAATTGTAATTTATGGATTGTGGGTTTAGCCGTCCTACGAGATTAGATTTGTGTAAGAGTCTCACATAAATCTTATTTATGATAAAAATACTAGAACAAACACTTAATTGAGATAGGAGGAAATACCATTATCTAACAAAAAAAATTCAGTATCCGACAATCATATTTCTCTACTCACCATGTTCAAAAGACTGTTAATAGTCACATTATCAGCGAACATTTAGATTATACCTAATATGACAGTTGTAGATTGTATAATACTTTCTTTGATCTCAATTAAATATCTTTTTAGATGTCATTTATTATTTCTAATTATTTATCATTTTTAGATATTTGTACGATTTTATTCTAAAATTGTCTTTATTATCAGCCGTAACCTAAATGTAGGAATTTGATAAAAACTTTTTAAAAAATAATAATAATTTAATTATAGCTTTCACAGTTGGAACCTAAATTCTTTAATTAGTAAAGTATATATTTGCTAAATTCTGTCTTTTAATATAGAACTAAACTTTATAACGACTATTAATTGAAATCGAATCAACTAGTTAAGAGATAATGAAGAGGCGACAATTAGGACCCTTTTGTCATCATTCACATGTTCTGGCAGATGGGCGGTACTTCCTTTGATCTGTTCTATCAGAATATATATACATAAATATACATACATATACATATATATATATATATATATATATATATATATATATATATATATATATATAAAATTCTCTAACATGTAGCAGTTCTTGACCGTAGTTGTGCCTCTCAATAAAATAATGATTTCAGTGTATCTATGTAGAGTTTTTTCTAAGAATCTATCTTAAGTAGATAACGTAGTAGCTCATGAAATGTTATGTCACTTTGGGCAGGATGTGATGAACTATAAATTATATTTCATTTTAATAAAAATGTAGATTGTGCTGAGCTAATAAATGATATTCAATTTTTATAAACATGTAGATTGTGATGAACTACATGTATTGTATCTTAGATTATGATAACTAGAATTTGAATTCAGGTCACGCAAGTTTTCTAGTGTTTATTATCCCTCTCCTTTCCACACCTCCAAGCTCATTAAAATAAAAAAATCAAAAGTTTTAGATAGCACGATTTTTTTTAATGAGTTGGAGTATAGAAAAAGAATGAGAATATAAAGACTAGAATAAATGTGTGATACTAATAGATGATTTCTTCAAATTATTCGAACACTCAAGTGTTATCCCACCTTTATAAATGTATATATTGTGATGAGCTACAAGTGATATCCCACTTTTATAAATGTACAGATTGTAATGAGCTACACGTGTCTTTTCTTTATAGAAGTGCAGATTGTAATAACCAAGGTTCAACCTGATTCACACAAGTTTTTTAGTATTTCCCTATCCCTACCACTCCCCCAAGCTCATTAAAATAAAAAATTTAAAGTTTTAGATATGATTTTTTAATGAGTTGGGAGTATAAAGAAAAGGATGAGAATAAAGACCAGAATAAATGCGTGATACTAATAGATGATTTTTTCAAATTATTCGAACAGACACACAAGTCAAATAATAGAATTATAATTCTATCAATGTTCTAAAAATCGAGATAGACGTTCTTTTGACGATGTGTGGGATAGCGGAGGCACCTAATCGTACCCGTTTTAGCCAATTCAATCATTTTTTATGTTAGGGAGTTGAAGACGGGGCTCGACAATGAATTCAACTTTCGGCGGGTCTATGCGGTCCTTGTAGTCAAATAACCTTTTGTTTTGACTATTTTATTTCTCTTTTTTAAGTTTTTAATAAACAACGCATAGAGGTGTACAGACGGTTCAAAGTGTTTGTTTGGAATCGAAACTGACGATTCAGAAAATCAAGGACTAAATTGGAATCGAATTGTAGGGATTCATTTTAATATATATTTTAAATTTTTTAATTAAATTTGTATATAAATATTACAATTATTCATATATTAAAAAAAATTAAAAAAATGTTTGAAGTGTTTATATATTAGACCAAGTGTCATGAAGGTAAACTAATGGGTGCTTCCAGCACTGATTATGTAGGCGAGAGAAACGCACCAATCGCAGGGTGCGTGTGGGACGTAAGTGAGAGTGGCTTGAAACATGGGCCTACGCTATCAACTAACACATATTTCATTTTCTTTTCGAGCAAGTCTTTTGTGAAACTGTCTCACATATTTTTATTGTATTGCGTGAGATGGGTCAATCCACAATCTAATTATTCACAGTTGAAATCCTACAAACATGTTTTTTGTGGGTGATGAGACTCCGTCTCATGGTAACTCTTCGATAATTTGAGTCTGGCCTGATGGGTTGACCCAAACCGTCCGTAAATATTGTTGGGTTTGGCTCTAATAATAGTAGCCTGAAAAAAGTCGGAACCTTTTGGCTTGACCCCAAGTGGCCCGACCAGCCGGATAGGCTCGGGCCGATTTGGCCCATCTTGCTCGATCTGGCCCGATGGCCTGCTAATTTAATTTTTTTGTTATATTTTTTTGTTATATTTTTTTGTGCAACTAGCAAATCCTACATGTGATTCAATTTCCTCTCTCTTATTTTTATTTCTTTTCTATATTTCCTTATTTATTCTCCTTTTCAACTATCATTGACTAATTTAAATTAGGGTTGTAAATTATTAGAATCCATTTACAAGATATGTGAATTAAATTGAAACGTTTTTGAATGAACAAAAGAGAGTAAAACAATATTAGACTTTACGCTCATTAATGATTTAATTATATTAAATAAATTATCTTCAATTAGATAAATAAAATACTATAATTTAAATTGTAAGTGTTACATTATCGTATATGAAGTTTTTTCTCCATACAAATTGGTTTTAAAAATTAATTAATTAACAATATTTTAATTTCAAAAAATAATTAGGGATTTGGACCAATTTGACCAGTTGGCCCGAGCATGGTTGGGCTGGACTCTAATAGCCTGATCCGAGGATGGGTTGACCCAGCCCGACTCGACCCGACTTTATCGTTTGACCTGTTGGGTGTGGTCGCACAGGGCGACTCCAATTGTCAGCTCTAGCGGTAGGTACATCATTCACCTTGAGTAATGTCACAGGTTCGAGTCTCCCCACCCCAATTATACTCGGAAAAAAAAACTATTTTCGGTAAAGCCCACCTTATTCGACATTTGACACATAAAATCGTATTAACTAACTAACTAACTCTTTTGCATTATATATATCCAACACATTTATTAATCAAAAAAACTCATGTGAGACGGTCTCATGAATAATAATCGTGAGATGGAGCCCCATCACCCACAAACATATGAATTGCAGGATTTGGGTTGTGGGTTGAGTAGCAAATTTACACCTATCTTTTTCTTGGTCATAAAAATATACAAAAATCATCTTTTTGGAGTTTTCTCCTTCTTCTTCTTAGTCTAGCTCTTTTCTTATTAATTTGTTATTCTTCTTATTTGTTTAGTACATTATTCTTCTTATTCTTCATGTATATCTTCTTGTTTCTTATTCTTCTTCAAATTGCCATAAAATCATTTAAGGTATTACATAATTACCTAATAGGTATTTGTATATGTTACTCTAAGAGGTATTACATAAATACATTTTAGGTATTATATAAGTATATCACACATATTTCCTTCGAGTATTACATAAACACTTTGTAGGTATTTGTATATGTTACTTTCAGGTATTACACAAGTATCTTTTAAATATCACACATATTACTTTCAAGTATTACATAAATACCTTATAAGTATTTGTTTATGTTACTATAAAGTATTACCTAAATATTTTTTAGGTATTACACAAAGTATCTTTTTAAGTATCACACATGTATTACATAAAGTATCTTTTAAGTATTACACATATTACTTTTAGGTATCATATAAATACCTTTAAGGTATTATATACATACATTTAAGGTATTACATATATACATAAAAGTTATACATATTAATTTTTGAGGTATTAATGATTACACTATAAGATATTATATATTTACGATAAAAGTATTACAGAAGTCCCTTTCAGGTATTTATCTTTGTGGTATCGAATACTTACAAATATAAATGTATTAAAATTGGTTAAAAATATAAGTATTAATGAATATATGTTTTTAAGGTACTACACCAATACATTTAAGGTATTACATATTTAGCTTAAAAATACTACATATATTTAAGGTATTACAATGTAATTCTTAAGGTACTAGTTTTATCTGTTCAGAATAGACCAAATAGTTGTTCAGAATCCAAACTTCAAAAATTAAAATTCTAATAGTCATTTCATCGAACACTTTTGCATTCATCACTGCAAAACCCAAATATCACCCCATATACAGAATCAAGCCAACAAATCAACACAAACATCCACAACACAGATCAATCCACATCACATTTCAGTTTATCATCACTATCATCTCTCTCTTCAACTTCCATCTTAAGCTTCATTAGATCTGGTCGAGATAATGAAGCTATTTTATGAATATAATCAAGAACATCCCATGAAGGTTTTAAGATCATAGATGGAGAGCAAACACTTGTGCTCATGACTTCATCACAACAACAACATTGATTGATTTGATTTGCCTCACTTATCCATGTAAAGAAAGCAACTAGGGATGAGATTCCATTGATGGTTGAAGAAGAGCAATTACTGCACAAACTCTTGGATTCAGATAATCTTTTGTGATTAGAGTAGTAGCTGAGCTTGCTAATTTGAGCTCCATGAGCCTCATAGATGTGATCGAAACGAGAATTGGGGACGAGATTGTGATCCAATGTAGAACGCGATTTGCAGGGAAAGGATTTGGGGAAGGAACATGAAAGGAAAAGAAAAAAAAACTATATATACCGACCCATAAACAAAGCGGGTCGGATTGGGCAGGTAGGGGCACAAGAGTGCTGCCCAACAATTTTTATGAAAAATCTTGTTTTAGATAAATACTTTTTTTTTGTTGCTAGTTATGATTATTTTAATTTTTTATGATCAGCTAATTTTTAATAAAAAAATTACAATTAATTAAATTAAAAATTAAGCATATAATGAAATTTTGTTAATGAGAATATCATGTGAAGACAAAACGATAAAAAATTGGGAGATTGATAGGGAGAAATGTAGGCATTTTAGAGAATATCATGTGAAGACAAAAAAAGAAAAAATTGTGAGTTTGAAAAATTGTAATCTCACCAGATCTTTTATTCAATTTTTACGATTATTCCTATTCTAAAATATCCAGCAAATAAAGTGTACATCACACGACATTAAATATGTAGAGTATATTAAATGTAATAAAATATGAAATATTAAATTTCATAGAGAATAGGAGTGACTAGTGAGAGTTGAGTTGACTAGAGTCTACTCATCTTGGATGATCCCATAGCCTTGGCCATATCTCTGAGAACGAATTTCTGTATTTTTCCGGTGGAGGTTTTGGGCAGCTCTTCCTTGAACACCACCGTCCGCGGCACCATATAGCGCGGCAGTTTCTCCCGGCAGTATGCGATGACGTCATTCTCCGACAGCTTTTCCTTCAGCCCTTCCTTCAAGCTCACAAAGGCACATGGCGTTTCCCCCCAGAACTCATCCGGCCGCGCCACCACCGCCGCCTCGTTCACCGCCGGATGAGTGTACAGAACCGACTCCACCTCCACGCTGCTCAGATTCTCGCCGCCGCTGATGATGACGTCCTTTGATCGGTCCTTGATTTCCAGGTAGCCGTCGGGGTGCATCACCCCCACGTCGCCGGTGTAAAACCAGCCGTTTTTCATGCACTTGGCGGTGCTCTCTGGATCTCTCAGATAACCCAGCATGATAGAGCCTCCTCTCAGTACTATTTCACCTAGAGTTAATCCATCTCTTTTCACACTTTTCCCCGATTCCGGCTCAATTACATCGACATCAGCCATTCCCACCGTTCTCACTCCCTGTCTAGCTTTCAGCCTCGCCCTCTCCGCCGCAGGGAACTTGTTCCATTTCTGCTTCCACGCGCAGCAAACCACCAATCCACCTGTCTCCGTCAACCCGTACCCGTGACTCACTACAAACCCCACTGACTCCGTTCGGGACAGCACCGACGCAGGCGGCGGAGCGCCAGCGGTCAGGATGTTAACGGGCTTTTCCAGGGGCTTCCCATCTGGAACGTTGCAGAGCATGTTAAGCACCACCGGAGCGCCGCACATGTGGGTCACGTGGTACTTCCTTATGGCAGCGTAGATGGTGGCAGCGTCGAATTTGCGGAGGCAGACGTTGGTTCCGCCGGCGGCAGCTATGCCCCAGGTGTAGCTCCACCCATTAGCGTGGAACATGGGCAGAGTCCACAAGAAAACCGGCTCTTTCGGCACCGACCATTCGATCAAGGAATCCATAGAAACGAGGAAAGTTCCTCGGTGACTGTGAACCACCCCTTTAGGCGACGACGTCGTTCCGGATGTATAATTCAGCGTCAAAGGATCGGATTCGCTCTCCGGCCGAATCCAATCGAAATTCGAATCACCATTCAAGATCATCGCATCGTAGCTCGTCAGAAAGTCCGATTTGGACAGCGGGATTTCGGACCCACCATCATCTCCAACAAAAACAAGCAAAGGGCGCTCAGAATTGGGCGGGAACAGCGAAATCGCTTCAAGAACTACAGATTCCGACTGGTAATCGACAAAGACAAGCTTCGACTGAGCATGGCGGAGAACGACGGAGATCGTTCGGGCGTCAAGGCGCAGATTGATGGTGTTGAGAATGGCGCCGGCCATGGGGATGGCGAAATGGAGCTCGTACATGGCGGGAACATTGGGGATCACCACCGAAACGACGTCGCCGCGGCGGATGCCCAAAGATGAAAGGGAACAGGCCACCTTCAAGCATCGGAGATGGGTTTCCGACCAAGTGTAGGTGGTGGAGTTGTAAATGATGGAAGGGCAGTCGCCGTAGACGGTGGTGGCTCTTTCGAGAAATCTGATGGGTGTCAACGGCGAGGAATTGGGAGGAGATGGCTTCAATTGATCCATTGGAGAAGGACAATATTCTCTCTAATTGACTCAGTGTGGAGGACAAAAAGACTGACTGATTCATAATTTATTTATAAAGTGATAAGGTTTACACCTCTCAATTTCATTTTGTATTTTATTTTAATTTTGTATTTCATTTAAAATAAATTTTATACTTCCGTTGGTAATCTGTTATGTAAAAGAGTAACACTTCCATGCAACTGGTGTACAGAGTTGCACGGAAGACCTTTATATTATAAATGTAGTATATTTATATATAAATATTTGTACCTTTTAAAATGAACATGCATAAAGGTGTTACATTTATAACATAAAAGTACTACATTTATAACATAAAAGTGCGGATTGCACAGTGCAACTGATGCACATAAATTTTTGCCTATGTAAAAATAAGTAAGATATTGGATAATGAGTTTTTTTAGCAAAATATTGTTAAGAAATTAGAAGTTATGAATATGTGAAAATTTCAGGGTAATTCCTACTGTTTAAATTGTGAATGAGTTTTTTTTCCAATATCGTACCAAAATCCAAAATTTCCATATGCTTATATTCATATTCCATTAACTCATGACTAGTAATAGGTTTAGGCGTTATTTAAATTGTGTGTTTTTTCCAATAGCGTACCAAAATTCAAAATATCCATATGCTTATATTCATATTCCATTATCTCATGAATAGTAATATATTTAGGCAAAAACTTATAGGGTTTAATGCATGAAACCCTTATGATATGAAAAATTTGCGTCGCTCCCCTATATTTTCAAAATGGCAAGGAACACACGTGTGATATGGAAAAGTCTGCACGTTTTCCCCTAAATCGTTAAGCATGACAGGAGTGTGGTGCACGCGCCACATGTGCGAAATTTGTTGGTTTTGTTCACTTTTTTAAGTGTAAAAAGACTAAAATAGCCTTATCTTTTGGTTTTATAGTCTTTTTACTTCATTCCTTATGAAATTTCAATTTTTTATTTCAATTTAATTTAATAGCCTCACTTTTTATTTCAATTTAATTTAATTCAGTGTTATTTAATTTAATTATTGATTACTACTTATTTAATTACTCGTTTTTATAATGTAATTTTATACCAAATATATATCATGTATATACTCCATTTATTACAATTTTTGTAGGAGAAATGTTTGGAAATTTACTTTATTTAACAGAATCCCTCCTTTACTCCAAAATTTCTACTCTATTTAATTTAATTATTTCTATTATTACTATTTATTTATATAATTTTTTAATATTTTACAACCTTAATTTTAAAATGAATTTATGCTCAAACTATTTTTCATTTGATTAAAATTTTCTTTTAAACTTTGTATACATATAATTTATTTTTTAATTTATTTTAAAATCAATAAAATAAATATTTGAAAAAATAATATAAAAAAACAGAATAACTTCAAATTGTGGGTTCCTTTAACACAAAAAATAAATAAAAATCTCTTAATTTTTTTAAAACATTTAATTAAACACTGTTTAAAATTAATTGAAATCAATTAATTAATTAAACAAAAGAAACTAACAATTTCTCCCCACACAATGTTCGAAAATATATAATATAAATAAGTTGAAATCAATTAATTGAAATTTGCAAACTAACAATTAATTAAACAAAAAAAAAAATTCTCCCACAATTGAAATTAACAATTAATTAAATAAAAAATTAAACAATTCATTCTGTTCATCGTCGAGGGACGAACAATTTTGTTTGTTTGTGGGAAGACGATAAACATAATGAATTGTTTAATTTTTTATTTAATTAATTGTTAATTTCAATTGTGGGAGATTTTTATTTTGTTTAATTAATTGTTAGTTTGCAAATTTCAATTAATTGATTTCAACTAACTTTTTTATATTATATATTTTTGAACAGTGCGTGGGGAGAAATTGTTTGTTTTTTTGTTTAATTAATTAATTAATTAATTGATTTCAATTAATTTTGAACAGTGTTTAATTAAATGTTTTAAAAAAATTGAGAGATTTTTATTTATTTTTTGTGTCAAAGGAACCCACAATTTGAAGTTATTTTGTTTTTTTATATTATTTTTTTAATATTTATTTTATTGATTTTAAAATAAATTAAAAAATAAATTATATGTATACAAAGTTTAAATTTAATCAAATGAAAAATACTTTGAGCATAAATTCATTTTAAAATTAAGGTTGTAAAATATTCAAAAATATATATAAATAAATAGTAATAATAGAAATAATTAAATTAAATAGAGTAGAAATTTTGGAGTAAAAGAGGGATTCTATTAAATAAAGTAAATTTCCAAACATTTATCCTAAAAGAATTGTAATAAATGGAGTATATACATGATATATATTTGGTATAAAATTACATTATAAAAATGAGTAATTAAATAAGTAGTAATCAATAATTAAATTAAATAATATTAAATTAAATTAAATTGAAATAAAAAGTGAGGCTATTAAATTAAATTGAAATAAAAAATTAAAATTCCATAAGGAAGGAAGTAAAAAGACTATAAAACTAAAAGGTAAGGCTATTATAGTCTTTTTACACTTAAAAAGTGAACGAAACCAATAAATTTCGCACATGTGGTGCGTGCACCACACTCCTGTCATGTTTAACGATTTAGGGGAAAACGTGCAGACTTTTCCATATCACACGTTTGTTCCTTGCCATTTTGAAAACATGGGGGGAGCGACACAAATTTTCCATATCACAGGGGGTTTCATGCAATAAAACCAAAACTTATATGCATGCCTCCAATCCAACCCGACATGTCCACGCGCCCCCACGCGTGGCCACACCATAGTCGGTGTGCGCCGCGCACAAACATGATTATATACATTGAATGTATCACACATTTACTTTTCAGGTACCACATATCTACCCTTAAGGTATTATGCAGAAACAATGTTGTTTTCTTCTTTTTCCTTTTTTTTTCTTCTTTCTCCTTCTTCTTCTTAATCTCTTTTCTTATTGATTTGTTATTCTTTTTATTTATTTAGTACATTCTTCTTCTTCTTGTATCTCTTCTTATTCTTATTCTTCTTCAAATTTCCATGAAATCATTTAAGGTATTACATAATTACCTTATAGGTATTTGTATATGTTACTCTCAGGGGTATTACATAAATACCTTTCAGGTATTACACAAATATCTTTTAAGTTTCACACATATTTCTTTTGAGTATTACATAAACACCTTATAGGTATTTGTATATGTTACTTTCAGGTATTACACAAGTATTTTTTAAGTATCACACATATTACTTTCAGGTATTATATAAATACCTTATAGGTATTTGTATATGTTACTCTCAGGTATTACATAGATACCTTTTAGGTATTACACAAGTATCTTTTAAGTATGACACATATTATTTTCAGGTATTACATAAATACCTTATAGGTTTTTGTATATGTTACTCTCATGTATTATATAAATACCTTTTAGGTATTACACAAGTAACTTATAAGTATGATACATATTTCTTTTTGTATATGTTACTCTCATGTATTATATAAATACCTTTTAGGTATTACACAAGTAACTTATAAGTATGATACATATTTCTTTCAGGTATTACATAAATACCTTATAGGTATTTGTCTATGTTACTCTCAGGTATTACACAAGTATTTTTAAGTATCACATATATTACTTTCGAGTATTACAAAAACATGTACCAAACTTAGAACACGATTGATCTTCAATGTCTAGATCATTGAAATAAAATAATCATCAATTTCATAGAATTACCTGAAATGCTATGCTTACACACAAGACTACCCCTCTTCCCAACATGGCTAAAAGCTTCCTTTGGTTCCCCTTGATCTACGACCATCCTTTCTCAATAGATTTAAAATCAAACATAATATATTAAGAAGAAGACGAATTTGATTGAAACAAAACATATTGGTTGTAAAACTGCAATTTGCAAATCCTTCTACACATACCTAATTAAACCAAACGCCAACCCTACGTTTTCTAAACTTTAAATTTACAGTCACACACACACATGTTTCTTGCCTCCGATTTCTACCCACCTTGTTTACAATTATTCTGACGTAAGGAGAAGGAGAAGAAGAAGAAGAAGAAGAAGAAGAAGAAGAAGAAAAAGAAGGAAGAAGAAGAGGAGGAAGAGAGGATGAGGGGCTGTGAAGAAGAGAGAAGAAGAAGAAGAAGAAGAAGAAGAAGAAGAGGCTATGAAAAAGAGAGAAGGAGAAGATAGAAGGGGGGAGGCGTGACGCTAGGTTGCAAAGAAGAAGAAAAAATATAAATGGGTGGATCGGATCGAGTTGGGGTGCCCTTGGGGTACATGAGTGTTTCTCATAGATTTAACCTAATTATGAAATAGTACCTATTTTTTATCATACATTGACCAATATATATAGATATGTATACACACGCATGCAGAAATTATATATATACACATAAAATATTTTAATACTTAAAAATGGGGAATGAAGAAAATTAATAAATTAGCAAATAAATAAATAAATGTGCAAGTGACTAAATAATGAGTAAGGCGACTACAATTTTGGATGAGAAATTCAACATTTTTCCACAATTTTACACGTTCTATGCTTATGCATGCATATATATATATATATATATATATATATTGTCACGCCTCTTTTTCTATCATAAAAATTATCATTGTTTTACTTGTGGGCGTGAAGAAAGAAAGGGGAAAAAGATGTGCATAAAATAAAACAGAAATCCTTTGGAAGAGATGAAAGATAATTTTTACATATATAAATCCTCGGCATCTAGCTGAGATAAAATGTTTAACATAGCAGCGGAAAATCATCAGGATCCATAAAGAAAAGGAGAAGAGTTTATCTTTTATAAACGTACAATATTAAAATAACGCTTGAACGTTAAGTTTTGAAAAAAGGAACAAAAAGAGAAGACTTGATATGACACCATTCTCTCTACGCACTTTAACTCTCGTAATTACTTGTAGTGTGAGTACAGAATAGAGGTGAGTGCGTTGAATACATTCATGGGGATGAAATCTGCCTCTTATAACAGTCCACAGATATAAAATACCGGAAATATAACACTCAGTCACGTTGTCACAGTATAACAAGATCACGTATTCATAGCATATGATCACAACATTTAGTATTTCTCAATCATGCTTCAATATAGGTAAAACTATAGACAAATTAAGAGTTAGAAATTACCCCCACCTTGTTCGGTGGTCTCTACGAGAGTAGCTAGTACCAAGGATCAGATAACTCAAAGCTCAATCCAACAAGTAGCCTACACAATTACGGTGTTTCTTAGATCCTTAAAAATATAATAAAAGCTATAAAAGATTCCGGAGGAAAAACAATCGTTAAAGGCGCGACAACTCGAGAGATCTAAAGATTGAAGTTGAACAAACGAGAGTGGATATTCCGTCCACATGACTGAGATGATAGAGGATGAAATTTGGGTTGCAACGGAAAAAGAATGAGCTCAATCGGAGTTGAAACGAGCTCAAACACAGCGTTTTAAGATTGAGGGGTATTTTAGTAATTTTGGTCAAGGGTTGACTTTGATCAGGACCCCTGACTCCCGACGACCCGATGAAAAATCCGAAACGAAACGACATGTAAAAACGCTCGCCGGTACGCACACGACGCTCGCCTGCGCGCGCACCGCGCGCCCAGCCGCACACAGCGCTCCGTGCGTGCGCTCGCGCACCAGCGCATTGCGCTTCTCGACAGCTGCCGAGTTTTCTCGGTAGCATCGGCAACGTGTGCGCCAGCGCCCGGGCGCGCACGCATCCTCGGCAGCATGCGCACCAGCCCGCCCAGCGTACCTAACAGCCCTGCTGCTTCCAACCGCCGCCTGCTATGGCAGCGCCGCCCAACTCCGGCCACCACCTGGTCCGCCAGTAACCTTGCTCCGACGACCACCACCTCCAGCCGGCCTTCGCCGGATTCCGGCATGAACAGTACCCCAACACAGCCCCCAAACTTCAATAAAACACACAAAACACCTTGCAACCACCACCTTTCCACCACACGTTTCAGCTCCGGCGCCGCCACCCACGGCGGCACCGCCCCTCCGGCGGCTTCCCCACACCTCTGGCAGCCTCTCTGGTGCCTGCTCCGGTGAGAAGGAGAGATAGAGAGAGAGAGAAATCAGAGGAGAGAGAAAGGGTGATAAAAATAGGTTTAGGATTTTCTACCGACCGTTTTGCCGTTTCCTGGCGAATGAGACATCGGATTGGAATTCCGGAAACTGTCCTAGACTCATTTCGACGAGACTTACGTTCTGAGCAAAAATCGGTCGAAACCGATAACTTTGAAATTTTCCGGTCACCGTCGATGGTGGCGGCGGCCACCCGCCGGAGACAGAAAACAGAGAAGAGAAGGGGGAGAGACTTACATGTTTTCGTCGCTTTCGGCTCGTTCGGAGAGACGATGAAAAATGAATCGAATGAGACCCTATTTATAGATTTTGAAAAGTTACTATTCATCCAAAATATCTAGGTTACTATTCATTGGAATATTCCTTTTACTGTTCATCAAGATTCCACCCTTCGTTTTTCCGAAACTTCGTATTTTGCCCTTTTTGTCGCAACTTGAGCTACGGGTCTCCGATTGACCTCTAATTCGTTTCTATCCTCTCATTTTTCCATTACTCATCTAATGGTATAAAAATCTTCTATGTTCCATGTCTAGATCTATCTAAATCCGGCGTTAAACACTTATCTGAAACGCACGTAATTAATTTAAACAGTCAAGATTAACGCACATAATAAATCAATTAAGTATTTAATATTTAAGTAATCAATTATGCTTTTTTTTTTGTCCGGGGTGCTACATCCCTTACCCCTTAAAAGAATTTCATCCTTGAAATTAAACGTGTACTAAGAAATGATATGATTGGCTACTTTGCCAAAATCTCATCCTCTTATTCCCATGTCGTTTCGTTCTTTCCATTTCTCGTTAAAGAACTTGCAGGCTTCAATTATCTGGCTATGCTCGATGTTTAGAACTTGTGTCAGTCCCGAGCCTCTCCAATTCTTTCTCGAACCTTCCTAACCGGATCAAACTTCTGTTTCTTATTTTTCCAACCAACACTCGTTTTATCTTGAACTTCGTTAGGTCAGTTCGAATTACAAGCCTCGCTTTACAAACCTCTTCCTAACAAGCTACGCTTACTAGAGTTCCAGACTCCAGTCGAAGGCCACAGCCCATAAAGGGCAAGTAATCTATCTCTATAGACTACACACTTAGCAAGGACCTAATCCTCTCAACTAAGTTACACCATAAAACAACCTAGCGCACACAACACAATGGTTAAAGGAAAATAACAGGTTCTTCAACTGGTGCGGAGCAGTCTTGATCTTTGTAGACATATATCTGTTGTATGCTGCTCCTAAAAGGTTGAGTGGCTGAACATGGATAAACTTGAGAAACTTTGGAATATGTCTGATTTTCCTCTCGACTCTGTTCAGCAATTTTCTTCAATTAGCTACACCTTCTATTTATAGATCTTAAGAATATATCCGTTGGAGGAAAGTATCCGTTGAAGGAAGACACTTTCCCATTTTGAACGTAAGCTTAGATCTCCCAAGATCTTCTCTGCGGTCGCATAAAATGCTTCCGAGTAGTTCCTGACAAGTGCATTTAATGCGCCTACAATTTGCTCCCGGACCTCTTCTGACATTCCTGCCGACCTGTCAAATCGGTATGGGTCCATAGCTGAAGTTCATGCAGTTGCTGCTTGATGTCAGCTGATTATCTTCTTCTCCTTGTTATATGTGCTTCCTGATGCTGTTTCATACTGTCCTCAGCTTGCTGCTTCTCTTCTAGCTTGCTGGTTTCTTTCATCTTGGTGTCAGCTTTCTGTTTGCAGTTTTTCTGTCCTTGTAGTCTGCTAACCAGCTTCCAGTTTCCTTGTTGACAACTTTCTATTTGGAGACTTTATTTTCTTTGTCGCTCTTTCAGCTTGTTGTTCCTTTCAGCTTGCTGTCTACTCCTTACAGCATTCTACCTGCCTTTTGTGCAGATACTTCCTTCAGCTTTGCTGTTTCCTACAACTTGCTGACCCTTAGAGAATGTCTTCTTAATTCTTCTAAGGTTGGTTTTCCTTAGTATTTGGAAAACCATTACATGATCTCTTCTAGCATTCTGATCATGTAATTACGTGGAAACTTGCTTCAGCAACCTATGTTTTCTTATTATGCATCCTGTTCTGTCTTATTAAGATAACTCTTGAAATATCCCAAGAATTTCCCCATTTATCTTAATGATGACAGAAAATAATAAGAATCAAGAGTCATAAAAGAAAATGCTCTTTTATTTGAAACTTAATGATTGTACAAGTACAATTCTGTTTTAGTACAAAAGTAAGTAAGCTACACTACTTCTTCTAACTTTACTTCTTTCTTCAGTTTCTTCAGTTTGTTGTTTCCACGTTTTTCCACCAGGGAGATCTTCTTCTCCCTCTCTACCGTATCTGGTCTCTGCATGCCTTTTCAGCATGTTTTCATCAGCAAGCTGCATCTTTCAATCAAATCTCCTTCTCCTTGGATGATCAGCTTGCTGCTCCGATTGTTGCTTTAGATGGTAGGGTGACTCCTGATCGCCACTATTAACTGCTTCCTTCTTTCAATAAGGCTTCAACAGTGACTCTTGACTTGTAACTCTCTTCCCCCTTTCTGTCATCATCCTCCAGCTTGCTGCTCAGGGGTGGAGTTACAACGCCAAGATTGGCCATCAGGTTTCTCTTGTCTGATAATTGCTGCTCAAAACCAAAATGCCTAATTGTCCGTACTGCTCTCTAAGCATCCTCATTCTTATTCCTACCCAAGGGAATAAGCTACTCAGCCTCAGCACGTGACAAGGGATCAGGAAACTGATCGGTGGATGATCAGTTACCTGTGCAGCTTCATCAATGTCCAGGCACGTTCACCTGTCAACGTCTTTGGACTGACATCTTTTGAGAAACACCTGCCTTTAGTTTTATCTCCATGGATTACTGCAGGTGTCTTCTCTGTCCAAAGACTGGGCCTTAACTCCCACATCATCCTTCGATGTGGAAGGCTTCCTCATGGGCTACGGTCCCATATCTTCATCTGAGTTGAGGAAGTCTGACCCGTGTCATCTGAATGGAGGATGAATGCTTATTCTTTTGCATCCATCTCATAGAGTTGGCATCATTCTTCGGTGTGGAAGGCTTCCTCATGGGCTACGGTCCCATATCTTCATCTAAGTTGAGGAAGTCTGACCTGTGTCATCTGAATGGAGGATGAATGCTTATTCCTTTGGATCCATCTCATAGAGTCGGTCTTTGATTTTGAAGACCTTCTCTGCTTCTTGGCAAGCAAAGCCTCTACACTCCATTCTTGTAAAGACCTTCTCTGCTTCTAGATTAGCAGAGAATTGTCTTCATCATCGTCTTCATCTCCATCTCTTTCTCCACCTTCTTGTGTCTCCATCTTCTTCCTTTTGTCGATGAGTGTAACTCACATGAGGGATTGTTTTGTAATGTCAAGAATTTAGTGAGTCTGAGTGTATGGAATAAGGGTGAAGAGTCGGTTATTTATAAGCTGAAAAATGTGAACGGTTCTTTTGGATCTATGGTTGGAAGATGAAACGCATGATCTGACGGTTGATTCTGAAAAGGTAGAGGGGCCTTTTTGTAATATGTTACCGCCACTTGTCGGTTTAACTTGGAAAGTTCCACAACCGTTCTTTTTGCCTTCTTAAAAGGTAAATATTGCTTTTTGTTGATTTGATGGTCAGCCGCCTCTGTAGATTTTCTGTGCATAGCTTTATCTCTTGGATCGAGGTTGTAGATGTCCATCACTTCTTCTGTAGATAGTATGCTGATGCATGCATACTGACTTGGTGAGAGCATGCTGACATCTTGGTTAGGCTTTCTCCTGTAATACTCATTCTCCTGATAATCCCTTCTATATCCTCCGCAGGAGCCGTCTCAACAGCGTCCTTGCCCGAGGTCTTCGTAGAATCTATCATTCGATTATCAACATCCTTATATGTTTCTCCTTGTTGATCAGTCAACATTCTTGTCTGTTTCTCCTTGTTGATCAGTCAGCATTCTTGTCTGATATACTTGTTGGTTGATGCTGATTTCTTCTGCTTGTTGATACTATAAGAGAGAAACGACTTATTGATATCTTTTGTTGACAAAGCTGATATCAAAATGCTACATCGTCTCATTTGATGGTACTGATGAGACATGTAAGACTTTTATTCTTTGATGACTTCTTTTGATCTTTCTCTAGGTTCCTGTCATCAGGTTGCTCTTTTTCCTGTTCATGGCTTAGTAGAGAATTTTTCATTTTCTTCGTGAGTTGAGCTATCTTTTGATGATTGTTGGAATTTCTCTCGATTATTTACCGGAGGCAACTTGTGTAGTCTTTACTGAGTCCTGAGATTGAATACTGTTACGGAAATCTTGTTCTATGAAAGATGTAGCATTCAAATTTTTTTTTTAACTTTGTACAAGTTACCCCTTACTTAAGGAACCCATACTTTCTTACTCATAAGAGTTCTATTAAGCTCTTGTTCCTGAGATTGTACTTCTCAGAGTTTTGGCGTTTACTTTCTTGAATTCTTGTCAGGAGACTGTCATCTTGTCTTCTCTTTTAGTAAATTCGTTGGCTATGTTTTTGATTTCCCTAGGCAGCTTTCTTTGTCTATGAAGCTTACTTCTTTGGGAATGAAAATGACTCTAGCTTGCGTTGCTTCCTTAGTGGCCTTCAACTTACTCTAATAGTCGCAGCTTCAATCACCTCAGAAACTTGTTTGATTCCCTGTTCAGCAGTTTTGATCATCAATGTACTTTTGTTGATACAACTCATTGGTCGACCCTATTAGATTTTGTTTTATAAGGGTATGATTTTGCATAGTGCGAGGTACAGTATTCCCCCTTAGATTTTGTTTTGTACGGGTATGATTTTGCATACTGCTGACCCTTAGAGAATGTCTTCTTAATTCTTCTAAGGTTGGTTTTCCTTAGTATTTGGAAAACCATTACATGATCTCTTCTAGCATTCTGATCATGTAATTACGTGGAAACTTGCTTCAGCAAACTATGTTTTCTTATTATGCATCCTGTTCTGTCCTATTAAGATAACTCTTGAGATATCCCAACATCTTCTTTGGGCGGATTAGTCATTGGTGGCTGATTCCTTCGTGGTCGGCCTCTAAACATAATTCTTAAGATAACATGCGAAAGCTAACCCTTAACATCTACCCCACGTAACCCATCAATATAAATAACAACAATTTAACAAACAACAAGTACCTGGTGCAGATCAACATTCATTTTATTAAGTCTGTATTTAGAGAGAGAAACGTAAAGAGTGGTGGTGCTTATCCGTTTCTTTTCAAAAATATTTTCTCGTTTAAAACACGTTTTTCTCGTTTATCATCACAGCACACAAGAATGCATTATACCTATAAAAATTCCTTCGATACGGGAGGGTATCCCCCATCTTACCCAATTTTCTTAGGTACGGGAGGGTATTCCCCATCTTACCCAATTTCCTTAGGTACGGGAGGGTATTCCCCATCTTACCCTGTTTCCTTTCGAAAAGATTTCACGTTTAAAGACACGTTTGAAAAGAAAAACAAGTTTGAGCAGAGCCCTACAAAGGGTAAAACTAAGCTCTGATACCATCTGTCACGCCCCGTTTTCTTTCATAAAAATTATCAGAGTTTTACTTATGGGCGTGAAGAAAGAAGGGAAAAAGACATATATGAAATAAAATAGAAATCCTTTGGAAGAGATGAGAGATGATTTTTACATATATAAATCCTCGACATCTAGCCGAGATAAAACGTTTAACATAGCAGCGGAAAATCATCAGGATCCATAAAGAAAAGGAGAAGAGTTTATCTTTTACAAACGTATAATATTAAAATAACGCTTCAACGTTAAGTTTTGAAAAAGGAACAAAATACCGAAAATATAACAATCAGTCACGTTGTCACAGTATAACAAGATCACGTATTCATAGCATATGATCGCATCATTTAGTATTTCTCAATCATGCTTCAAAATAAGGAAAACTGTAGACAAATTAAGAGTTAGAAATTACCCCCACCTTGTTCGATGGTTTCCGCGTGAGTAGCTAGTACCAAGGATCGGATAACTCAAGTCTCAATCCAAAAAGTAGCCTACAAAATTACGGTGTTTCTTAGATCCTTAAAAAAATATAATAAAAGCTATAAAAGATTCCGGAGGAAAAACAATCGTTAAAGGCACGAAAAATCGAGAGATCTAAAGATTGGAGTTGAAGAAACGAGAGTGGATATTCTGTCCACATGGCTGAGATGATAGAGGATGAAATTTGGGTTGCAACGGAAAAAGAATGAGCTCAATCAGAGTTGAAACGAGCTAAAACGGAGCGTTTTAAGATTGAAGGGTATTTTGGTAATTTTGGTCAAGTGTTGACTTTGACTGGGACCCCCGACTCCCGACGACCCGATGAAAACGTCCGAAACGGAACGACGTGTGAAAACGCTCACTAGCGTGCACACAGCGCTCGCCTGCACGCGCACTCGGTCCCAACGCGCGCATCGCGCGCCCAGCCGAACACATACACACCAGTGGCCGGCGCTTCTCGGCAGCTGCCGAGTTTTCTCGGCAGCATCGGCAACGTGTCTCGGCGTCTTCGGCAGCGTGCGTGCCTGCACCCGGCATCCTCAGCAGCGTGGGCGCCAGCGCTGTGTGTGCCTAACAGCCCTGCTGCTTTCAGCCGCCGCCTACTACGGCGGCGCCGCCCAGCTCCGGCCACCATCTGGTCTGCCGGCAACCTTGCTCCGGTGACCAACACCTCCAGCCGCCCTTTGCCGGATTTCATCATGAACAATACCCCAAAACAGCCCCCAAACTTCAATTAAACACACAAAACACCTTGTAACCACCATCCTTCCACCACCCGTTTCAACTCCGGCGCCGCCACCCACGGCGGCGCCTCCCCTCCAGTGGCTTCCCCACACCTCCGGCAGCCTCTCCCGGCGAACGAGACATCGGATTGGAATTCCGGAAACTGTCCTAGACTCATTTCGACGAGACTTACGTTCTGAGCGAAAATCAGCCGAAACCGATAACTTTGAAATTTTCCGGCCACCATCGGCGGCGGCGGCCACCCGCCGGAGACAGAAAACAGAGAAGAGAAGGGGGAGAGACTTACGTGTTTTCGTCGCTTTCGGCTCGTTCGGGGAGAGGATGAAAAATGAATCGAATGAGCTCCTATTTATAGATTTTGAAAACTTACTATTCATCCAAAATATCTAGATTACTATTCATCGGAATATTCCTTTTATTGTTCATTAAGATTCCACCATTCGTTTTTCCGAAACTTCGTATTTTGCCATTTTTGTCGCAACTTGAGCTACGGGTCTCCGATTGACCTTTAATTTGTTTCTATCTTCTCGTTTTTCCATTACGCATCTAATGGTATAAAAATGTTTTATGTTCCATGTCTAGAAAATATATCTATCTAAATCTGATATTAAACACGTATCTGAAATGCTCGTAATTAAATTAAACAGTCAAGATTAACACACATAATAAATCAATTAAGAGTTTAATATTTAAGTAATCAATTATGCTTCGTTTTTGGTGAGGGGTGTTATATATATATATATTCAAGAAGAAAGAAAAAGAAACAATATAGACGAAAGCTTCTCAAAACTCAAAAGTAAGCACTTTACCTTTATAACAAGTCTTAATTAGATAGCTAATGTTTCCTTCCATTACATAAGGTATTTGATTGATTATTAGTTTACGCTTATATTTAAGTTTAAACAAATTTTAGGATAAATTGATTATGTGATTATGTATGATTAATTAAGCTTGGATGTTGATACTAAATAGATTTCCAAACTCAGTTATATTTTGACACTTGTTTTAGAATAATTATTTACATAGATGACGATCTGGTGGGCATGATTGTAGTTTGTGCTACTTTTGCTTTTAGATATTAAGTCTCGTTTGGACATGTTTTATATTATATAATATGATGCGTATTAATGGGTTAATATGAAAATTGTTCGTGAGTTGCTGACTTGTTGAAACTTCTTTTATATGAATGTGAACATGGTAGCTTTGGGTATGAGATAATATATATATATATATATATATATATATATATATAACAGGTTGTTAGATTGTGTTATATTTAAAATTCATTCTATGTGCGGGTGAGTAAGTGTGGTCATGACAATATTTCTCACTAAATATTCCATATACCAAACCTTCCACCTTTTTATATAGTTTAACTATAGTGTCACTTCTATGCTTTGGGGGCACAGATCCTAGAATATGTGCCCGCAACCCGTTTAGACATGTACATATATAATTAGGGATGTAATCAAACCAAGCCGTTCGCGAATAGTTTGTGGCTCGGCTCGATAAATATTCATTCGAGCTCGGCTCATTAGCTTAACGAGCCGAGCTCGAGCCCGAGTTTCAAGCTCGTTAACTTTAACGAGCCGAACTCAAGCCTAGACATGTTCGGCTCGATAGCTCGCGAACATGTTTGTTTAGGGGTTCGTGAATAGGCTCGTTTATAGTTCGTGAGCCTGTTCGTTTATATATTTTATTTTAATATGATTATGAATTTTATAAGTTTTTGAAATTTAGATAATTAATAATTAGTAATCAAAAGAAAATCTTTAACCAATCCAAAATGTTATCGATAGGACTTGAACACAAAACCCCCATCATATAAATAAGTTATACTACCACAAGACCAATTTGTACTCTTGTTAATTTAATTGTTAAACTTTTCTTTTATCTATTACATTTTAAAATATAAACATATTAATAACTAAATTAAATATAATTTACTTATTTCTAATATATTGCTTGCCATGCCATCTGAAATTTTTTGATATTAATGATACATTATCTTAATATAAAAGATATAATTAGTGTTTGTGATTTCTTGTAAATTTTGAAATATATGCCAAAATTAGTGTTAACGAGCTTTCAAACTCGAGCTCGAAATCTAATATTTTTGAGCCGAACTCAAGCTTGAACTATTGAGCCTATATTCGAGCCCATTTCGAACTTTTGACGAGCCTTTATCGAGCCCCTATTTTGAACTTTTGACGAGCCTGTATTCAAGCCCATTTCGAGCTTTTGACGAGCCTTTATCGAGCCGAACTCGAGTTGAGTTCGTTTATCTTGTTATCGAACTTTGTTGGAGCCGAACTCGAGCCCATATCGAACTTAAAATTTTGATTTCGAGCCGAGCTCGAGCCCGATTTTCAAAGCTCGAACCGAGCTTAAACCGAGCTCGAGCCCGAGCTAATATCAAACGAGCCGAACTCGAGCCTAGTACTGTTCAACTCGATTCGGCTCATTTATATCCCTATATATAATCTTTCTTTTTTTAATTCTGCACTGAAACTGAGAGAAAAAGAAGCCGAGAGACACAACTTCTTCTTCCTCCTACTTCTCTTTATCTTGATTCCTTTAAATATTTACAATTTCTCCTCAATTACTTCAAATAACACTACTACAAATTTAGAGTTCTTCTCTTCTTAATGTGTTTAAAGATTTAGGGTTGCATTTGTCTTTTTTGAATTCTTCGCAAGACCCAATCAACGATGAAGAATGATTTCAACAATGTGAACACACACAATTGATATTCCATTTCTTGTTTCTTTCTTTCTTCATGATCTGTTAAATTTTATATTGCTATGATGAATAGTGGAAGAATTATATTTTTGGTTGACTAGATTTGAAAGGAATTAATTACTGGGTAGTTTGATAATTTTTACTTTTTCATTCTTTGATGGGTTCAGATTGCTTATTTGTTGGGATATTTCTGTATAGATTTTGATTAGACAAAGTAGTTATGTAAAGGGATTTGGAGTACCCCATTTTTCCATGATATTTATGTGGAAACTTAATTTTGTTAAGTTTCTATTTTGAGATGAAGTTAGAAGTATCGTGGAAACCAGAAAGATGGAGGTTTCTGATAGCAGCAGGATTTTGCAAATGAGCGCTATTGGATACTGCTAAATAGGAAGTAGTGAATCAATAAGTAGCATACAGTAAGTAGTAAGGAGGACTGAGAGGCTTTCTGCTGGTTCAGAACATAAAACAGGTGCAGAACAGAAAGTAGTTCAGAACAGTAAGCAGTTCAGAACAGAAAGCTGGTGTAGAACAGGAAGTAGTTACTGTATCCTGATTAGGGAGTAGGAAGATAACATTCTTAATATTGCAGTACGAGAAAGATCAATACATACGAGGATTGAGCCTTATGAAAGTAGCCGATAGATGGAAGTTAGCAAACAACCAATGATGCGTTGACATCTGGATTGAGAAACTGCAAAGGACTTGTTGCCGAGGAATGACGCCATTAATGTCCTACAGAGTAGGACATACATTTTTCCCCAATTTTCCAAAAACATTTAATACGAAGATCAAATGAGATCAAGGATTTAAAATTGAAGATGGAGTGTGTCTCTTCAACGGACACATTTTCCTATAAGTATTTAAGAAGGAAGAGTTGACTGGAGAAAACAACTGAAACTACTATCTCTCGAATTCTCCTAAGTAAACACAAGTTTTCTCTCAAGTTTCAGTCACTCAACCTTACTGAAGCAGCCAAGCCGACGAGTGTTTCAAAACTTCAAAGATCTCAAGACTGTCTTCGAAGCACCAGTTGAAGAACCTATATACTTTTAACCATTGTGTTGTGTGCTAGGTTGTTTTATTGGTGTCCTTAGTGGGAAGGATTTAGATCCTCATTGAGTGTTAGTCTTAAGTGTTTTTAAGGCTTTTAACTCTGTGTGAGTTTGTTGACCTTGTGTGGGATTAACCTAGGAATCTTTCTGATTTTAGTATGTGTTAGCTTGTTAGGAGTTAGTTTGTAAAGTTGAGACTTGTAAAATAAACTTTCCTGATTGAAGTTCCTTCTTAGTGAAGGAGAATAGATGACGTACAATGATTACACCACCTTCAAACCTCTATAAATCTTTGTGTGTTTTATCGATTTATATTTTCTTGCTGCATTATATATTTATCCTGCTCATACTGCATAAACAAGTTTGAGAAAAACATACTTTTGAAAGAAAACATTTTTACAAAAGAAACTCTATCTAAGTATTTCCACTGCATACTGTAAACTCTGAAACATTAAACTGAAACAGCATTCTGCCAGCTTACTGATTTGGCCAAGTTGTTGTATTCTGTTGTAGAATTCAGTAACTATCTTACAAAAAGTTTTGAAAAGTAAAAATTTGATAGATGTTCATTTACCCTCTCTCTGAACCTCTGACCACTTGGGACCAACAAGTGGTATGAGAGCGAGTTGGATTAAGAGTCAACTTGTCTGGTCACCTACCCAAATCCACATGTTTCTGTTGGGAAAAACCGTTTTTCTTTTCTAAAGACCAAAACTCATCGTTTTAGTATAAACATGGATTTCTCTCATCATTAATTGCCAATGTTTTCCATAGAAGAATATGATGACCGGAGGATATGCATGGAAGCTCATCTATCGGCCATGCACGATGAAATGTGGTATATCATTATTGAAGGTCCATTAGTAATCACCAAGCCAAATCCAATCTTGGGTAGAGAGCTACGTGAGCGAGAATGAGCAGAGACAGAAGCCGCAGCAGCAGAGGCAGCAACAACTGTAGTTGGAGAAGTCGAAGGTGTACTTAATGGAGCTACGAGTGATGACATGCTGATAGGGTACCAAGAAGACCCCAACCTGCTCGACATGCAGCAGCACCCGACTATAGGAGAGCTCCTCCACTTGCTGAATACTTGGTTAAGCTAAGACATGAATAAATGGCTGAGGATAGAAGAGATCCAACTTGGACAACAGGGCCAAGAATGCGTTGTTCCTCACATTGGATAAAGGAACCTTCAGCAAGATGAAGACTTGCAGAACCGTAAAGGAAATTTGGGACAAACAAGAACAAATATGTGAAGACAACGAGCTTGCCAAGGACAACAGAGTATCAACAACAACGCAGTTGTTTGAGCTGTTCAAGCAAAGATTTGGAGAGTCATTAGAAGAACTAGACTTGAGATTCACAGCCATTGTGAACGAGCTTGAATCTCTTGGAAATTTCTACACCCAGAAGGAGAAGAAAATGAAAGTTCTGAGAGCATTACCCATCGAGTGGGATAGCAAGGCCACTACAATGAGAGTCTCACTCGACCTCAATGCATTGAGCACATTTATCTATTCTCAGATCTTAAGGCATTTGAGTTTGACATTGATCGAATGAAGTTGGAGGCTGAGGAGTCGAGTGCCCAAGTAACAACACTTGCAGCTAGAGTCAAGGATACAACTACTGCTAGCAACAATAAGCAGAAAGAGCTGCATACTAAAGATGCTGAAGAAGAAATAACGTTCCTCCTCAAGAAATTCAAGAAGTTCCTAAAGACCAACAAGAGAGGAAAAAATTTCAGGAAGAAGTCTCTAATCCCATACGTAAAACAAGCACCACAGTCTAATACCATTTCTTCTGACCTTTGTTATAATTGCAGGAAGCCTAGACACTATGCAAGAAACTGCCCATACCCTCAAGTACACAAGTATCTTGAGGATGAAAGAAAACAAATGAATGAGAGAAGGAAGGATGAAAAACAAAAGCTCAGGGCTCTTCTGAGTGAATTTGAAGCTCTCAAGGCAGCAGACAAATCCAAGGAAGAAGCAAAAAATCATTGCTCATCAGAGAGCGAAAGTGACAGTTCTACTTCCGATGAAGAAACATTGTTGTGCCTGATGACAAATGACTGTGAAAAAGAAGAAGATGATGAGGTGACTTCTCTATCTCTTGAAGTTTCTAATTGTGAAAAGTTGAACATGATCTAGTCATTTCGACAAATTATGAGTGACTTTGAGTAGATAAATTCAGCCTATGAGAAACTGAAAGAGGAAAACCTAAAGCTCAAGAGTGAGTAGACTGTACTAAAAGGAAAGATTTTTAACCTAGAGTACTATAGTACAGAATGCAACAATCTCCGAGCTGAGGTCTCTAAGTTCAAACTGCTGGTCACTAAGCTAGAATTTGAGAAATGTAGCTTGTAAAATACAATCAATGTATACAACATTTCAGCTAGGAAGACACAAGAATGTATCCTTGAGACCTAAAATGCCTTCAATAGAAATGGTTTAGGGTATTGTACAGAAAGCTCTCAGAAAGCAGCAAACATATCCAATATTGGAAGGTTTGTTCAGGTCATAGTATCTTTCACTCAGGAACTCCTTCAACCCAAGGGAAGCCTGAACAAATTAAGTTCAGTGGATAAAGGAAATAGGCCCATGCTGCAAACCACAGATAGTAAGTTTTGACAAATCCTTAGGAAGTAGCATAATCAGTATGCTGCAACCAAGAGGAAATTGTAGCAGTCCTTCAGGTCACAATAAAAGAAAGTCTACCCCTCTTATACCAAAACATACATGTTTAACCCCCAAGGAGCTTATAGTCCGGAAAGGTATAAGAGAAGACCTTCCTAAAAAAGGAAAGGTAACCTGGAAAGTTCTAGCACACACTGTTCACAAACAGTATCCTATAAAGGATACTTACAAGAAGAGAACCACCAAGGCTAATGATAAGTTAATTGTCATTAAGCAAGTGTGGATCCCAAAGAAGACTAACCCTCTAGGAACCGTGTTTGTATGGGTACCTAAATCTACCTGATATGCATACAGAGACAGTTGTCAGGAAGCAACAGAGACGTATGGTACATCGATAGTGGCTGTTCAAGACATATGACTGGCAACAAAGAAGGAATAAGAGACTTCCAACCATGCAAAGACCCCAATGTAGTCTTCGAAGATGACTCCAAAGGAAGCACCAAGAGCACATGAAGCTTAATCAAAAGAAATGGATGTATCTATGATGTGTCATATGTGAAAGGGCTAAAATACAACCTCCTGAGTATTAGCCAGTTTTACGATAAATGATGTTCAGTAGAGTTCAACCTCAGCAAGTGCTTGATCAGAGACAACAAGTCGAATGAGGTGAAGCTTATTGAAACTAGGAGAAGAAACATCTATCTTGCTGATTGGAGTTCAACAGTGCAGCCAACTTGTTTCATTGCGAAGAGCACTCCAAAATTAAGCTGGCTATGACACAAGAGAATAAGTAATTTGAACTTCAAGACAATGAATAAATTAGCAAGGAAGAACCTAGTGAGATTTTTTCCAGATGTTGCTTTAAAAAATGAGAACGTTTGTGGAGCCTGTCAGAAGGGCAAACAAGTAAGGAGCTCATTCAAGGAGAAAGTACAAAGATCCTTTTATAAAATTATGGATCTTTTACACATGGATCTATTTGGTCTAGTTGAACCTGTTAGTGTAAGTGGGAAGAAGTATTCTCTAGTGATCGTGGATGATTTCTCAAAATTTACTTTGACCATCTTCCTGGCCAAGAAATCAGAAACTCAGAACAGGCTGCGAGAATTCATGAAAAGAGTACAAAATGTGAAGAGCTTGAGCGTTGTGAAGATAAGATTTGACAGAGAAACAAAATTCACAAACAGATTTATTGAGAAGTATTGTTCAGAAAATGAGATCAATCATGAGTATTCTGCAGCCAGAACTCCTAAGCAGACTGAAGTTGTAGAAAGAAGAAACAGAACCTTGAAGGAAGCAGTAAGAACAATGATTGCTGAAGTTGCTATATCAAAGATATTTTGGGCTGAAGCTACCAATACAACATGCTATACGCAGAATAGATGTTTAATCAACAAAGATCATGACAACACACCTTATGAAGTTTGATATAACATTACACCAAACATTTCATATCTACAAATCTTTGGATACATGTGTTACATTTTGAACAATGGCAAAGAGCATTTGAAGACCTTTAATGAAAAATCTAATGAAGGAGTGTTTCTTGGTTAGTTGTAGAAGAATCTATATATGTGGTGTTTGATGAATCACATTGTGACACAGCTGAGTTGGACAAGCTTAATGAAGAAGTATCTCAGATAAGTGTCAAAGATCATCAAGTAAGATACATTGATGCAGTTCTAGTACCTGCTGATGTGGTTACTGAAAACAGAACAGAAGTTTCTGCATCCAGGAATACAGTAACGCAGGTTACTGCACAGCAAGCAGATGGAATACTGTAATCCAACAGTAACCGCAGTAATACTATTGACCAACAGGTTATTATTCAGCACCTCCTCTATTTTCCCCTTCTTCTTTCTTCCTTCTCCAGCAGCTCTCTCTCCCGTTTCCACTGTAGTTCTGCCGTCGTGAGTTGGTCACGCCGACGGGTGACCAGTCGAACAACACCGTCTGCAACGGTGTTGTGTGTACGTGTGTGTGAGTGTGTGTGTGTGATTGCATGCATGTGTTTGGGCGGTGTGCGTGTGTGAGTTGTGTTTGGGTTGTGGTTATGGCGTTATTGGGTCGCCGGCGATGTGGTGTCGCTGGCTGTGTTGGAACAGGCGGCAGAAACGGTGACATATGGTAGTTGTGATGTGGTTTGGGAGAGGGGCCTCATTTGAAAATTTGATATAACCCAAGGGCTTATTTGCAAACCCTACAAGAAAAATGTACCTAGACAAGTGTTATTAACCCTTGTCATAGCTATATTTCAACCCTTGTCGTAGATGGTGTTGTTGTAGGGGTCATGAAAATTTCACTCATAGACAACAATTATTAACCGTTATCGTAGACCCATACGACAACGACGGAGAAACCGTTGTCGTGTCGTAGATGGTGTTGTCGTAGGGGTCATGAAAATTTGGTTAATAATAAATATCTGGATAAATATAATTAAAAAAAACTATTTATATTTATAAACGAAAGAATGCAAGTGAGTTTATGAAAAGAAACACTTATATATTAATATGTAAATACAACAAATACACACGTACATATATTTAATACAATTAAATGATGAAAAAGCTTAATCATGCATGGCTGCTTAATGCATTAGAATTGAGACTTGCAACAACAACAAGAGGATTTTTCTTTCTAATTGTAAAGCCTGTCGTAGAATCACTACAAAGTGTTGAAGTGCTGATGCCATCATGCCACATCATCAATCGTAAACCAGTCGAACAACACCGTCTACAGCGGTGCTGTGTGTACGTGTGTGCGATTGTGTGTGTGTTTGGGTGGGGTACGTGTGTGAGTTGTGTTTGGGTTGTGGTTGTGGCGTTGTTGGGTCGTCGGCGACGTGGTGTCGCTGGCTGTGTTGGAACAGGCGGCAGAAACGGTGATAGACGGTAGTTGTGATGTGGTTTGGGAGAGGGGCCTCATTTGAAAATTTGATATAACCCAAGGGCTTATTTGCAAACCATACAAGAAAAATGCACATAGACAAGTGTTATTAACCCTTGTCGTAGCTATATTTCAACCCTTGTCGTAGATGGTGTTGTCGTAGGGGTCATGAAAATTTCACTCGTAGCTATATTTCAACCCTTGTCGTAGATGGTGTTGTCGTAGGGGTCATGAAAATTTCACTCATAGACAACAGATTATTAACCGTTGTCGTAGACCCATACGACAACGGTTAGCTATATTTCAACCCTTGTCGTAGATGGTGTTGTCGTAGGGGTCATGAAAATTTCACTCATAAACAACAATTTATTAACCATTGTCGTAGACCCATACGACAACGGCGGAGAAACCGTTGTCGTGTCGTAGATGGTGTTGTCGTAGGGGTATTGAAAATTTGGTTAATAACTGTTGTCGTAGAATCACTACAAAGTGTTGAAGTGCTGATGCCATCATGCCACATCATCAATCGTAGAATCACTACAAAGTGTTGATGCCATCATGTCACATCATCATGCCATGTCATCAAAGTGCCGACATCATCATGTCAAATATTGCGTGTTGTCTGAGATTCGAACCCGAGTGACAAGATGGTACTCCAACCACTAGACCACTAGTGTTTTATGTAGTAATATTCCACATGCATTTCTTTTATTTCAATTTTTGATATTTTTCAATTTTCTATTATCACATACTTTTTGTTAATTTTTCTTATTTGTATTTTTAATATATTTTAAAAGGTTAAATAAATAAATAAATATATATATATATATATATGTATAATTGGAAGATTAATGACTAATTAATATAAGATAATATCATAAAATAATTAAACTTTTCAAATTTAATTTAATTAAAAAACAATTAATATTATCACATATTTTTTGTTAATTTTTATTATTTGTATTTTTAATATATTTTAAAAGTTTAACAATATATATATATATATATATATTAAATTGAAAGATTAATGACTAATTAACATAAGATACTATAAGATAACATCATAAAATAATTAAACTTTTCAAATTTAATTTAATTAAAAAACAATTAATATTATCACATATTTTTTATAAATTTTTATTATTTGTATTTTTAATATATTTTAAAAGGTCCACAATATATATATATATATATATATATAATTGGAAGATTAATGACTAATTAACATAAAATAATTAAACTCTTCAAATTTAATTTAATTAAAAAACAATTAATATATAGCATTTCTTCTTTCATTTAATATATATATATATATATATTGTAATATTTGATTTTTTTTTAAATTAATTAAATTAGTCTACGACAACGCTTCTACGAGGCTATGACAACGTTAGAAAACAACCCTTGTCTTAGGGTCCTAGGACAACACGTCTACGAGAATGGCAAGTTCAAACCCTTGTCTATGAGAGAATTTTGCGGGCAAAGACAACGGTTCCGTCAGTTTAGACTACGACAAGGGTTTTTTTGAAAAAACCCTTGTCTTAGGGGTGTAGTCTATGAGAGAATTACTTGTAGTGGTCCTAGGACAACACATCTACGACAATGGCAAGTTCAAACCCTTGTCTATGAGAGAATTTTTCGGGCAAAGACAACGGTTTCGTCTACGACAACGGCAGTTTAGACTACGTCAAGGGCAGTTTAGACTACGTAAAAAAACCCTTGTCTTAGGGGTGTAGTCTATGAGAGAATTTCTTATAGTGCCTAGATTCTTTGATAATTGAACCCCAACCCTCAAACTTTCAGAAATACAAGTTAGCCCCTAGAATTTTATATTAATTGAACTTAGGTCCTAAGACATTCTAAGAACAACAAGTTACACCTAAGAGACTTCTGAAATAACATTTCAACCCGAATTTGGACTGAATAATTTAGAGACCACAAGGTGAAGTGTGATCTTTCAGTTTCACCCCTAGGGTTTCGGGCTACTTCTGAAATTATGCAGTTTAGTCCATTTATTTTCTAAACTTGGGTATGAAACCCTAGTTTCAACCTCTTGGGCTACATAAGTCCTAATCGCAAGAGTCGAACTTTCTAATGCTATACTTAAAGCTCTCGTTTTTCTCTTATAAGTCACCATGTTACCAATGCTCTTCTTCCCAAATGATATAGGCTATCTCCTTTTACGCTAAAAAATCCTTTTAACGATCCTGCTCAAGCGACCCCCTACTTAAGAGTGTTTTCGATTAAAGTTCTAATTCAAGTTATAAATAGTCTAATTTAGATGCTAAGACGAGTTTTATGTGTCTTGTAGAAGACACAGACGAAGGACCCAACTAGTTTCACATAAGACGTAGAGGCTTCCCGAAGACGCTACTTATTGAAGGTGGGAGTAACTTAATTTGTTCAAGTATTTATTTATTAAGTGCTCTTTTATCGTGTGTTATGTTTGTATATGTACCATTAAATATGTAATTTCCTTGTGAGATGGGATTACCCTATTATGTATCAATGAACTTACTCTTCACAATGTAATGTGAGCTTATTGGTGAGCATATGAATAAAGATGTGATAGAGTTGTATGACTGATTGTAAGACTAATACTTGATTATGTGACAATGAAATGATTACATGGCGGTTAAGACCCGCGATTCAGGGCGGCTAAGACCCGTATTGTATTCATGGCGGCTAAGAACCGTAACTCTATGTTTGTTGGATTAAATTGTTTAGGTTTCTCTTATGTTCTATCTGGTTACAGGTTAACCCAACTGAGTGTTTTCATACACTCACCCCTTAAGTGATTTCATTTTTTCAGATCCCACCTGTAGTGAAGGAGAATGAAGAGAGAGACCATATCTTCTGCATGTACATAAGAATGTATATTTGAACATTTTGAAAACCCTAGTTCATAAAATTATGTAAAGTTAAGCCCGAGGGGCAAAGAATGAATTTTTCTTCCGCTCCGCTGCTATCAATAAACGATAAACGTATTATGTTATTTGGTTAGTTGTGATGCTCTTTCTATTCTAACATGATTGAAGTAATCTTTTAAAATCATTTTTTTAATGATGAGTTGCTGGACGCCTTGTTGGAATTTATATATTTTCTTCATTTTATAACCTTTTGAAAAAGGGGGCATGAAAATATAAATATAAATTCAAATAAGGTATTACCTTATTCGAATTCAGATAGAATGACTCAACCATCAAGTTGGGATTTCTGTTAACAACCATTATTGCTTGAAACTATAGTTTGCTTAGATTTCTATTATACTCCTATTTAATATTATTAGCTCAAATATGTAAGTCCAATGTATGTTAAGTGTGCATATAATAAAGAGAAAAAATAAATTTAATACTTCTCTAACCAAAAAAAAAAAGTGGATATCCACATTGCAGTTTTATTTAATCAGCAATATGTAAATTATTAGAAGCACGGACGTATCAATAAAGACATGTATTAAGGGTTATAATCTTAATATATATAAAAGAAATACCACATGTGCCACATCTCACCCCTACATTTTTTTTCATACTAATTTCATTTATTTACAAATTAAATTTGTAATAAATAAAAATTTGAAGCTAATTAATATGATTTTTAATGATACAAATTTAATATTAATAATAAACATAGTAAATATTATTAAAATTCTAAATAAATTTATTATAACACATGCTAGATTTCAAATGTAGAAACCGTTTATAAATTTAAAATTTATTTAATAGAAACAATTTAAAGAAAAATATGAATTAATAAAAAAGAAAAAAACTAAAATAAAGGTGGCTTGATTAAAAATGATTATTCAAAAATTTTGAGCTTATTAATTAATGAAAGTTAATAGTTTTTTCAATATGTATTTTATAAGAAATTACGAAATTTATTTAAGAAATTTTAATCACTTGATTATTTTATATAACACATGATCAATTTGTTTTCATATATAAATTTGTTAAAATAACACATGACTTTTCTTTTTTATCATTTGATTGAATTTTTTTTTGAGAGAGTTAAATTAAATTTTAACAATAAAATCAAACTAAAAAGAATGGTGGGATGGTTAATAATAAAATAGACACAACAATATATATTTTTTCTAAATAATAAATATAAAATTATTTATGTTCTCTTACAAATGCAATGTATATTTCAATAATTAAATAATATATTAATCAAATTGTGCTATATTTTATGTTAAATTAGGCGATGTGCAATATTGCACAAACTCATAAATTTTTCTTTACTTGTATAAATAATATTTAAATTTTCTGATTTTAGATTTTTAGTAAGTTGAATTTAACTTTTTTAATCTCGTACATTACATGGCCCTATACCAGTTGGATATAGACCTAAGGAAAAAACAATAATATTCCTGATCATATTATGGTAAACAGGTGTAAATGCAATTACACTTTGAGTTTAATTAGATGTACTCGCTAGTAAACTTTATGAGCATATTAAAATTACAAATCAAATTTAGCGGCCTAAATCTTATAGCACTATTTCTTGGAGCAAAAAAAGGTTGAATCCCCAACCCCAAGGGCCCCCCACATCCCGATCCGACAGAAGTTGTGAGAGGTTGTAAATCAGGTACTCAGCAGCCCGTTAAGGGGGAGACGCTCCCCACAAGCCTACAAGGAGCCCACCCTTAAAGCCCACATTGGGCTCAAGAATGTTGCTCCCACACTGCAGGCTGTAGGGTTTGAACCTTGCACCTTGGAGCAAATCTGCCTCTCCAGAACCAACTGAGCTAAACCCTACGGACTTATAGGACTATTTCTAGGGATATTAAAAGGGCCCTAACAGGTTTTTGAGTTCAACGAACCAATTTAATCGGATATCTAACATCAGGATCTAACCCTAACGGGCTTTGAACAAAACATGTTATTATCGGGTTATTAATAAAAAAAATTATATTGTAAAATATAATTTTTTAAGTTAAAATATACATAATATTCAAAATTCACATATAAAATTAAATGATTCGTATATAATAAAATTATACATAATTTGTAATTTCATTGCAATGACATAAGTGAAAATATTTGGATGCTTAAGTTCCAAATTTTAAAATTATCATACAACACGATTTTTTTGACTTTAGAGTATTCTTTACTAAAACATCATCAAAATCAAATTGTCATTGAGAGTTATACTTGTGTAATTCATAGATGAAACCATTATAAAATGACTATGAATTGCCATAAAAATATGACCAAACTTGTTATTTGTATGCATTTTATTGGCTAAGTGTTTGATATTATATAGTATGTAGATGTCATATTATTATTTAATTTATTTCATATAGTTAATTCTTATAAAAATAATTTGAAGAGATTAAACTTAGGATAATGCACACATAATTGAACGTTTGTATTATATTTTATATACTTAAGACTAAAAAAAGTTGATCTAATTTTTAAAAAATAAAAATAAAAGGGGCTAGCGGACCAATCGATTAATCGTTGGGATGGCCTAGCAGGTTTCGGGCTAAACGGATTTTGGGTTGAATGAGTACATTTAAACGAGTTAAAAATATTCGATCATAACCTTGTTTCTTTTCGGTTTAAACAGGCCATGCACGGATTGTTTATGTAGCACCCCGAATCAAAATGAACATAATTGAATAATTAAATATTTGAACCCCGACTTAATAATTATGTGCGTATGTTTTGACTGTTTAATTTAGTACGTGCGTTTCAGATACTTGGCTAACGCCGGTTTTAGTTTTAGATGGATATATTTTTCGTGACATGGAACCTAGAATACGATTTTACCAAGAGATTTGTATCGGAAATACGAGAAAATAGAAACAAACTAGAGGTCAATCGGAGACCCGTAGTTCAACGGACGAAGGAAATGGTAAAATTTTGATAAAGGGTAAAAATAAAAATAATATTTTAATGAAAGGTAAATTAAGATATTTTTGGTAAATGGTAACTTTTCAACGGTAAAAAGGTAATTCCAAAAATCTATAAATAGGAGCTCACAATTTTCAAAACTTATACGTTTTCAAAGCCGACGACCCGAGCGACGCTCGCGACGCGAACACGTAAGTTCTCTTTCTTTTCTTTTCTTTTACGTTTTTAATTTCCGCCGTCGCCGGAGCGCCGCCGCCGGACCACCGTCGCCACCACCGGAGCCGCTGTGCCGCCGCCGCCGCCGCCGTGGCCGGTGGCCGGGAAATATAACCTAGGCTCAGATTGTAGCCCTCGACGAGACGAGTCTAGGACAGCTTCCGGAATTCCAATCCGATGTCTCGTTCGCCGGGAAATGGCGAAAAACCGTCTCCAAAGCCCAAACCCTAGTTCATGACCACTTTTTCTCTCTCCCGTTTCTCTCTCGTTTCTCGGTGGTTTTGGTTCCTTTCTTTTTCTGGGGCAAGTTAAGGTGTTGGGGAAATTTTTGGGTCGGTTTGGGGGTGGTGAACGGCGCCGGAAAGGTGCCGGCCGGAGTTGGAAAGGTTGGGGTTGGTTTTGTATGCGTGATGACGAAGGGTTTTCGCGGCTGTTTTTCCGGCACTGTTCATGCCGGAATCCGTCGAGGGATGGCCGGAGGTAGTAGCCGGCGGTGCGGGCTTTTTGGCGGAAAAGGTGGCCGGAGCACAGGGCGGCGCCACCGCAGCAGGTGGCGCTGGGAAGGGGGCTGCTCGAGCAGCTGTTCCCAGGCGAGCTGGGCGCGCGGGCGCCGGGTGTCGGGAGCGAACGCGCGCGCGCGCGCGAGCGACGGGGGCGCGGTGCGCGCGCCGGGAGCCGCCTTGCGCGCCGTGTGCGCACCGGCAAGCGTTTCCACACGTCGTTCCGTTTCGGATGTTTTCATCGAGTCGTCGGGAGTCAGGGGTCCTGGTCAAAGTCAACCCTTGACCAAAATTACCAAAATACCCTTCGATATTAAAACGCTCCGTTCGAGCTCGATTCAACTCCGATCGAGCTCATTCTTTTTCCGTAGCGACCCTAATCCTTTCCTCTATCATATCAGTTGCTGAACTGATCTTTTCTCCCTTGTTTCTTCAACCTCAACTTCTCGATTTATCGATCCGTCTCGTCTCTATCGAACGACTCTTCTCTGCGGCTGTCTTTATACATTTTAAATATAAGTTTTAACGTATTAAGGATCTAAGAATCACCGTAACTTGTGTAGGCTATCGGTTGGATTGAGAATCGGGATCTTATAGGCTATCCATTGGGTTGGTATCAGTTGGAGTGGGAATCAAGATACCAAGTCTTTGATACTAGCGACTCACGTGGTAACCACCGAACAAGGTGGGGGTAACCTCTTAACCTTTATCTGTTTACAGTTTTCCCTATTTATGAGCATGATTGAGGATTACTAAATGTTGTGATTATTTGATGTAAGTGGGGGTAAACTCTAAACCCTAATAACTCTATGAAATGTGAAGTCATATGCTTTGAGATAAATGTGGAAATTATATGATGTGTGTGGGGGTAACTTCTAAACCTTAATGACTCTATGTCTTCTGTACTTAACGCATGATGATGATAACAAACATATGCATGTAAACTGGATGTTATTAGAATTCTATTGATCGTTATGAATTGGTTGAAGCTTATGTGCCTTGGGTTTTGTGCTGTGTTTGTATTCTGTGTTTATTTTACGATAGTGTGGTAGGGTTGGGCTCAGTGTCCAGTGGGCTCAGTGTCCATTGGGCTGCGTGTCCATTAGTGAGTCGTCGGGGTGTCCTTTGGGTTTCGTGTCCATTGGGCTGCGTGTCTAGTTTTGAGTCGACAGAGTGTCCTTTGGGCTTCGTGTCCATTGGGCTGCGAGTCTTTTTGTGAGTCATGGGTTGTGTGTCCGTTTATAAATCGAGTTATGTGTTTTTTATAATATGTGATGTGTTTAACTGCTGATTTGTTATATCTGTTTGATACGTGATCGGCTTAATAAATATTAAAACATGGAAATTATCACCACGAGTGTATTCAACGCACTCACCCCCCACCTGTACTCACACTACAGGAGAAGAAGAGAATCTTGACGCGTAGAGAGAGGGGTGCCCTTCAGCTGAGTCCATCTTCCGGTTTTACCATTTTTAAAGATATGTTGCTCAATTGTAAAAGAAAACTGTATTTCTCCTTCTTTGTAAAAGATCCTGATGTTTTTCCGCTGCATATGGTTTCAAACATTCTCTTATCGGTGGTAACCGATGTTTTAAGTGTACCGCTTCTTATCCTCTTTTGTTTCTTTCTATTTTATATCATGTACGCCTCTTTCCCCTTTCTCTCTTAACGCCCAAAGAGGAAAAACTTTGATATTTTTAACGAAAGATTTTGGGGCGTTACAGTTTAACATCCTACTTATATGCCGAAAACACAATTAAAGGACGATTTTGTGTGAATATGACACAATTCTCTAGTACAACCTTGTGCCAATTCACCCCTATTATAATTAAATTGCTGTTTTTTTAGTGTCAAGATCGAACTAATTATATTTCGGTAAAAAATATTAACTCATCTCAAATATACATATTTTGACACCATTGTTTTAATATTTCCACTTTATCATGTGTACTCTGTAAATTGTTGCATTTTTCCTACTCAAGCAAATAATTACCGTACAATCAATTTATGTGAATTGGCAAAATGTAACAAATTCTAAAATTAATTGATATGTACCTAAAATGGCAATATTTAAATATGATACAGTAGAAAACCAACATAGCTTGAATGAGAAATCTAATTCACCATTGTATTATTACGTGATTAATTTTACGTAGGGTACTGGGTGACTCAATATGTCTACTTTATAGAACATACCTTAGGTCAACTTTACTCAGCAATCATATTTCTTGCTTCTACACCGTATATATACCCCTCCATCACTCTCTCATTATAGATTAAAAAAAAAAAAATTCCAACAAAAGATTCCAAGAAAAGAAAAAATGTCACTTGCTTGCCACATTATCTCCCTCCTCCGATCATCTCCAACCGGCGGTGATCTTTTGGCAGCGTCGCTGCGTTCCACTTCCGGTGAATCCTAATTCTCACACGAACGTACAAACATTAGACTTTTGTACTCGCCTTATTATTTCATATATGATACTGTTTTGATATAGAACTCAATTACATTTTATTTTTTTGTGGAGTCAACATCAACACAACCTGAAGTACCTATTCTTATTTTAATAAATCAATATATTGCAAATTACCGTTTCGTTGGTTTAATCAATAAGAGTCATATTTTCAATTAAAACTATATTGTTTTTAAATTTTTATATAGAACATGACTCTTATTATGAAACGAATGGTAGTGTTTTTACTTTAAGAGTAGTGTTTGTGTGAACTAATGCATAGATCCATGCAACTGGGAGTGTGGGTTGGATCGGGTCCAGCCCGGATCCGTGCCCATATTAATTTTTCTTTTAATTTATGTCATAACCTTTTAGTTTGATGAATCTAACATTTATGTTATATTAGTATAACCTCTAACTTTTTTCATTACAAAGATTCATGTGTTGAAACCTTTTAGTTATATTAGTATAACTTTTATGTTATATTAGTCTAACTTTTATGTACATATATCATAACTTTTAAATAAATAACTTAGACTTTTTTTTCATTACAAATGTAGTATAGTTGAACCTATTAGTTATACAAGTCTGACATTTACGTTATATTAGTATAATCTTTATGTACAAATATCATAACCTTTTAGTGAATAACTTGAGTTTTTTTTCATTACAAATGTAGTATAGCTTAAGATTTTAATTATACAAATATAACCTTTATGCTATATTAGTTTAACCTTTATGTACAGATATCATAACTTTTTAGTGAATAACTTAGACTTTTTTACATAACCTTTATGTACATAAAATGTTATGCGAAGATAACATAAATGTTAGATTTGTCAAATTAAAAGGTTAAGTTCGTCAAACTTTAGGTTAGACAAACATAATTGCGAAACTAGAGTTTGGTTCAGGGTTAGGGCGCGTACAAGCGCGCGTGGGGGCGCGTAAGATGCGTGTGGGGTGCGTGAATTACACTATTGGGTCGGGTCGATCTAGTTGCATGGATTTAGGATCCGTGCAACTGGTGTATATAAATAATTGTGTTAGTTAAACTACGTTTTGACCGGTTCAGTTGATGGAACTTTATTGCTTTTTTTTTTTAAAAAAAAAAAAATCTAAGTTGTTTGAAGAATTCTTTTGACTTTATATTTTAACAAAAATATATCATGCATATTGATCAAAGAATAGGCTCATAAGATTAATCACTCACATTTCATCAAATTTAACATGGGCTCATGGGCCAAACAAGTCGTTAAGTTCTCATCTCATCAAAGTAAATATACATATTTATTTTAGACAATTTAATACATCCAAATTTCATGAAGCAAATGTAGTGTACCGTGTACAAGAATACAGAAACCTAAGCACTAAGCAGAAACAAACACTAAACATCAAGATTATTGCAATTGCATCAATTCTGTTTCTCACCCTGTAAACTATGTATTTTTCTTGTTTCATATGCCAGTCAACAGAGTGTCTGGAAAGATGATTCCATCAGGCATCTTTAATGATTAAATGGGTAAAATACATTCTCATCTTAACTATATATATGTGATTTTACACTTTTTGGTAAAAATTTTGAAATGTATCACTTTACTCTATGAACTTTAAATTTGAAGCATTTTATGGTATCAAACAAATTCTAGCCATTGATTTAGAACACATGGATGACTAGGATTTATCTGACACCGTAAAATGCTTCAAATTTAAAGTTCATATGACAAAATGAAACATTTCAAAATTTATAGTTCGGATGAGAAAATGTTTTTACCCCAAATCTTTTTTATTATCATAATATTCTTGTATTATGATTATAATGTATGATTGTTAAAATTCTGAAGGTTATTAAATATATTTTTTATTTATTATAATTTATATATCCTACATCTAAATTTAACAAATATAACAATTATTCTTTTATTAAAAAAAATCAATTTAAATCTTGCTAGTTAAATGTTGTCCGAAAATGTCGATTTGATCATACATGGTCCAATAATGATAGTTAGTTTCTACTTCAATATTATTGCAGGTGTTTTTCCCCTTTGTAAATCACCAGTTATGTCCCGCTCCCTTCTGCAATGCAGCGCAATTTCAATAGCTTGTAAAGAAGGTAATTTAATCTTTTATTGTAAATAATGCTTCATATATTGTTTTCTTGAATAAAGTACAAATAATGCCAATTTAAACACGTTTCATTTTTTATGATGTGTGTTGAAATATCATTTATGAAGATGATTTGGTTTGCTCGTGAAAGGTACATCTATAGAGATTTACAATTGCATTATCCATTTTTCTTTTATATATACTAGCATAGGGTTTAATACACGTGCTAAAAAAATAAGCATGCTAAAATTAGAAATTTTAAATATTATTAATATTAAATTTTTTAATTAATTTTTGGTATTCTACCTATCATCTAGTATATATACCATAGTATAATTTGATTAACATATTATTTAATTATCTATATATGTTGCATTCATAAGAAGTTAAATAATATCTATTTATTATGTTAATGTTATATCTATGATATTATTCAACACTCCACTATTTTTCTAGTTTTTATTATGTCTTATTTTCTATAAAATTTTAAATATAAAAATTAATAAAGATCCTTTAATTTTCTTTTCATTTATATGATAAAAAACCTATAAATTAAAATTTCCCAAATAATCTCTATGGTTTACGCTAAAACATGTATTTGAAAAAAATCAATTCATTTAATTAATGAGTTAATTGTCAGAAAAATCACAAAATGTACCGGATCAATTTTAGTCAGACTTTTCATTATTGGTCAAAATAATATAACATTATATATGTAATATGTTTTTTGACCACGGTTAGTTTTAAAAAAAAATGTTGATGTGTTCATCTACCCGAATGTGGTTAAAAATTTCTATTTCAACATCCGTGTAGGTAAAAATTGAGATTGTAATCAAAACTGGACAAGAAAAAAAATAAAATTGATAATTAAATTACAAGAATTGAAATATATATAGACGTGACAGTTAGAAAATTTAGATTTTATCAATCAATATATATGATATGAAACTACATTGGAAATGCAGAAAACCCGAGTGATGCTGATCAGAATGGTTCACCAATGGAGGATGGGACAGAAAAAAATACTTATAATTGGGTATTTAAAGACTCCTCTTTGTGCTAGAAAGATATTTTCATGAATTTAATTTTTTCTTTTTTCGCATTTGATTTTCTCAGAGAAGATAAGTGAACTGGTGATGAGGATCCAATGGATTCTGCAAAACATGGATGGTGGAGAGATAAACGTATCGGTGTACGACACGGCAGGGTGGCGCTGGTGGAGGACATTGGCGGCAGCGGCCAACCGCAGTTCCCTTCAACCAGCTTTCCGATGGCTCATGGGGCGATCGCAACACCTTTCTTGTTCATGATCGAATGCTCAATACATTAGCATGTGTGGTTGCATTAAAATCCTGGAATTTGCACCCCGATAAAATGCGATAAAGGTTTTATTTTCAAATCTATCAACATATATATATTCCCATTTGATCTCTTTAGTCAATTTCAACTTCAATAGCTTTTGGTAAATATATGTAACACAATTTCGCTGCACAGAGGTTTCATTTATGAGAGAAAATATGTACAAGCTTGATGAAGAAAATGAGGAACACATTCCAAATGGGTTCGAAGTAGTGTTTCCATCACTTATTGAAAAGGCCAAAAAACTGAAGATTTATATTCCAGGTGATTCTCCAGCGTTGAGAAAGATTTATGCCAAAAGAAAATTGAAATTCGCAAAGTACGTACATGATGATCAATTTTAATATATATAGAAATTGTACTAATGGATCACTTAATCTGATTGTATATACAAATGTCAACTAAACTATATATTGTCTAAATCTGGGTGACAAATAGGATACCAATGGACATACTGCATAACATGCCTACAACATTACTCTTCAGCTTGGAAGGGATAACAGAAGGCCTCGATTGGGAACAACTGCTAAAATTACAGTCTACTGATGGCTCGTTTCTTAACTCTCCATCCTCCACCGCTGTCGCCCTCCAACAAACTAAGGATCAAAATGCCATAACTAATTCAATGGCGGAGGTACTTCATTCAAATATAACTAAGAATTGTATTTATATACTGATATTTTGATGTGATGTATATATAAATATCCAGAGAACTTTCAGATATTGGTCAGATTGTAAAGGAACGTACCAAGCAAGAGATTCCCATATTCAAGATATTGATGACTCTGGAATGGCATTCAGGCTTTTGACACTTGACGGTTATGATGTTTCTCCAGGTACACACACATACTCATCCTCAAATTATAATTTTACTATTTTTTTTACATATATATTTGTGTTACTCCACAGATGGATTTAAACAGTTTGAGAAGGATGGGGAGTTCTTCTGTTTTGCTGGGCAGTCAAGCCAGGCTGTTACTGGAATATATAACTTGTACAGATCTTCTCAGGTGATGTTTCCCCAAGAAAAGTTACTTGCAGATGCCAACAAGTTCTCCACCAATTTCTTGCAATAAAAGAGAGCTAATCATAACTAATAGACAAATGGATTATTACAAAAGACCTCGGAGGCGAGGTGCATTTCAAATATTAACTCAAATTTATGCAATTAATTTATAGCTAGCTTGGGATCAACAATTTCATTCTATCTTTTGAAACAAATTTATGATAGGTGGGATATGCACTTGATGTCCCATGGTATGCCAGTCTTCCTTGACTTGAAGCTAGATTTTTCATCGAACAATACAGTGGGGAAGATGATGTCTGGATTGGTAAGACCTTATATAGGTAACTTCTCCTGTTAATCCAACTAATCGTCGCACCATGCGACGATTACACTTATAGCAGAAAAAAAAAATACTTATAGCTATAAAAGACATACTTGAATAACTCATGTTTATTTTGTAAAAAAACATACTTATAATTGAAAAACGAATACTTATAGATGTAAAAGACATACTTGAATCTCGTTGCATGTGAGACGGTTTCACAAGAGACCGGCTCTTATTTTTCAATCCTACATTTATCCATCCATATTATATGGATTAGTAGAAAATTTTAATTAGGTATATTTAATAAGTTGTACTATTCAATACTACATGTCAGTGGAAAATTCCTAATCATTTTCTTATCATGTATCTTCAGAATGAGATATGTGAACAACAACACTTACCTTGAACTCGCAAAATTAGACTTTAACAATTGTCAGGTGTTGCATCAGCATGAGTGGAATAATATTCAACAGTAAGATATTTTAGATATTTTTCTAATTACATTATTTAAGTTTACATGTCACATAATATCCTAATTAAATTGTTAAAATTATTTCTTTTTTTTTCGTTTTTCGGTGGTACTTGCAGATGGTATAAAATATTTTTTTTTTGAGGAGTTTGGATTGAGCGAAAAAAGCCTTGTCTTATCTTACTATTTAGCTGCAGCAAGTGTGTTTGAGCCTGAAAAATCAAGAGCACGTTTAGCTTGGGCTTTATCAACAGTTTTCTAAGGAACAAAAGCATAACTTTATTGAAGAATTCGAACATGGAAGCATCCTCAAGAATGCAAATGAAGAAAGGTAGGCTTCTTATTTCAAGCCGTAGATTACTTAAAGTTTAGCAGATTCATTCCTCTGAAACAAGGAAAACTGATATGCATGTGCATATGAATACAATTCGACATGTATAAAACAAGAAGCAGTTTGGTAAAGAGTCTTACCAGAACTGTGAATAAGCTCTCACTTGACATAGTTTTGACGCAAGACAGAGATGTCCATCAACAACTTTATGAAGCGGTAGTTCCAATACAAAATTGATTCAAGAGATTAACATTACATATTCAGCTTGCTAACTAGCTTGTTGTTAGTCAAATTCAAGCATCAAACATGCTTAAAAATAGTACAAATTACTTAGAAAATATGTAATGATTTATTTATACTCTTTAATATGTTTAGTGGCGAAAGTGGCTGGCAGCATGGGAAGAAGGAGGAAACGGTAATGCAGAGCTGTTTGTGTGCACGTTTTACCTGTGCCACGGATCAGATGAATCAATATTTTCTCATCCTTAGTATAAGCAGCTCTTAGAGGTCACCAGTAGAGTATGCCACCAACTTCATCTATTACAAAACACAAAGGTTAGAACCAAGTATATATATATGGTTTAATCAAGCACATATATACCAGGAATTGCAGAAAGTGATTTGAAGTAATTTTTTCAGGAGCAAGTGAGTGAATAGGAAGAGGGAACAACAAATGAAATAGAATCAAGCATGCAAGAATTTGCAGAATTAGTGCTCACCAAATCATCAAATGATTTAGATTGTGAAACTAAGCAAAGCTTTCTAACAATTGCAAGAAGTTTCTACTATACGGCGCAATGTGATCCAGGGAGGATTCATTCCCACTTATCCAAAGTACTGTTTGAAAGAGTGATATAGATTCAAACAACTGATGTAGTATGCATGACGAAAATGTAAAAAAAATTCAATGAATAAGACACTATTGATTACCTTGCTCTCATCTATTTTATTTTTTTTATCTTGTATTTGCATGAATATTCAAATTTTAGATGTTTAGAGATTTCTTTTGCAATAAACTATGATTTAGTTATGTCAAAAAGAGAAAACTGACTGTAAAACATATCAGAAACGAGCCAACTTCAATAATTGAGTGATTTAGCGTACTTTCTTCATCTTTCCCATGCAACCACACAATAGTGCTCCCGAGTACAAGCCTTAATTTCCTTTAAGAAATGGCAATAACAAAACTAATGCTTATTAATAATGACGGTTACATAACATCACAATTTCATCTTCAAAACTCGAAGTAAATCAAGAAGCAAAATACCACTACATAGTAGTAAAGAAAGACATGTTTAATTTCATGAAATAATATACCTCAAAATAGTAATCAAAGAAACAATGCAGTTGCAGTTGCACCCACCAGTGCCGCTATTAGTCCCTATAGAAAACATCGAAAAATTATCATACTTTAATTAATTTATAATTCTTATGTTTTCCCCTTCAAGATTATATCTAACATTTGAATCTTACAAAAAATACATTTGAAATATGATTTTTTTTGATTCAAAACCGATTCATCAATTTCAAATTTCACCGATTCGGGTTAGAGCTCGCGAGCTGGATAAGGTGCCCTTGGGTTGCCGTGTGGTTCAGTGTTGGGACGTGGTCCAAAAAGGGTTGTACAGCGTTGCAGTTGTTGTTCAACCAATAATGCTTGCTGATGTACCTCAGATAATGTTGTTGGTGCAAAAAGATTGATATATCTTGGAGTGGGAGACGAAGACCACCAATGTATCATGAGATGAGTTGATCCAAAGACTGAAATTTCAACACTGAGCAATAAATTATAGAAATCTTCTGAGTAATCAGAGATGGATCTGTTGTAAATTCTGTAAAATATAAAGGAAGAGGCATGGAACAAGAAGAGACAATATAAAGAAAAAAACTTTTATTTCTGATGGAAGGAAAACGTTTCTTAGCATTCAAAGTAGATTACAACATGCTAATTTATAATAAACAAAGACTCCTACTTTCACGGCACTACTAACTGAAAGATTAAGACTTGGTCTAACTTAATTAGCAAAAACAGAAAATAAGTGGATAAGATAAAAGACTTAATCAAATAACTAACTAAGCAAAGAACCAGGATTAAACTTCAACATCCCTCCTTAATCCAGATTCGACGAAGCAGTCATTCCCATCTTTTGCTTCAGTTTGATGAAAGCATCATACTTCAAAGGTTTGGTGAGGATGTCTGCTACCTGATCATCCGATTTGCAGTACTCCAGTTCTATCTCTCCTTTTGTAACTTGATCTCTCAAAAAATGATAGTGAGTGTCGATATGCTTACTTCTCCCATGTATCACTGGATTCTTGGCCAAGCTAATTGCGGAGACATTATCAACAAAAATCTTCATAGGCACCCTTTGTTGAAAACCAATCTGATTAATTAAGTACCGTAACTAAATTGCTTGACATACACTTGATGCGACTGCAACATACTCTGCATCACAGGTTGAAAGTGCAACAATTGATGACCGTGCGTCGCAATGCGATAAAATTATTAATTCCTTCCCAACCCAACCAATTAATAGCTAGGACAAGTAAGATGTCGATCCCACGAGAAGTGATGATTAACTATGTCACCTATGTTCAATTCAAATAAATGATAGATTATGGGGTTTTTTTTTAAGATTGGTAAATTATCACTAAATAATTATGACACTAGAAAAAAAATTAAACAAGAAATCAATATGTAAAACACATTCAAGTTAATAGTTCAGTTATCCCCCAATTTCAATTATATCTTAAGTAATGTAACACCCCTCTCTCATATTATCATGGAATTACCACCCCTAGTCTAACAACAAGCTCTGTTAAACTGAATCGTCTCTTAAAATTAGTTAAATTAGGATAAGATCACTAATTAACCCTGTTGACGTCAGATTTTGTAAAGCACAAAATCCTAGCCAAACACCCAAGAAATCGATCCGGCCTGAATAAACCGAACCGAACAAGAAATATGAAAGTCCAATAAAATAAGAGAAAATGGCCCGGTGCCTACTCGGGCAAGTTTGCTAGGTTGATTCCGGTCGGTCGACTTTGGCCGGCCAGAACGTTTTTATATATAAGTTCTGAGAGGAAAATCTCTCTAATTGCTTGAATACAATGAATTCCGAACCTAGAATTTCATCCCTTTGAATGATAATTGAGGCCCTATTTATAGGCTAGACCTGAGATATGAAACTTGGAAAGAAAGAAATAACTCCCTTGATTTTATGGTACAGATAAGAGAAAAATGGATTAAATCCTATCTAAATCGGATAAGATTTGATCTTGATTTGTTTCCTTTCTTGAAGATTACTTGAAATAACTAAGTCTTTTCTGCTCTTCTTGCAACAATGGCCTCGATTTCTGGCCTTCTGGTCTTCTCGGGCCCCCTGGTCGGCTTGGCTTTCTCGGGTTGGACCCAAGCCCGGTCGGCCTGGTTAGGTCGGGATCTTGTTTGGCCGGGTCGGCCCTTCTAGCCAGGTCGGGTCTTCTGGCCTTCTAGCCGGTTCTGAACTTCTAATTGGTTCTGGTCTCCACTTGGGCCGAACCCTAGGCCGGGTCGGTTTGGTGGGGGCCCAACAAACCCTATTTAATTGAATAACCTATAACAAACTCTCTAGATTTAATTCATTAAATGCATTAATCACCAAGACGATAGGATGAACTAGACTCCGAATACACAAGCTCGATTCGATAATCTAGAATTATGTTACCCTAGAGATGCACGACCTATAGTTTACCACTTATGAAAATTAAATCACAACAATTAGGATTCATGATTTAAAATTCTAGCAATCTATTATCAATACTCAACTTCATCAGATGAGATCCTAACAGTCTCAGTGTTGAGGCTTAGTGCATTGGCTGCCTCTGTTGTCATTGATTGTTCTCTCATTAACTCCAATCCTTTATCTGACCAGTGAGTGGAAAGCTGTCTTTTTCTCTCATTTATGAGTTCGATGAAATCATCAGCATGACGAATCATAAATCGTAGTCTGAGAAAGGGGAGAAGTCCCTAACTCTCATCTTCATGTTTTGCAACATGTTTAATCAAAGGCAGGATTATATCTTCCACTTGAAACCAGTTATTCCAACCAGTGAACTTCCTTGCTGGGCTCAGACTCATTTCCCTCCATTCCTCGTAAATGTGGATGAATCCTCGGAAGATTGAGTTAGTGCTCATCTGTAATATCTCTGGTGCATCATCAGCACTGATTGACTCAATGGAGTCCTTAACTTTGTTGAGAATATCAATCTCCTTCCATCTGACCATTCCTACACCAGAAGAGGTGGTAGGTTCCTCTGCTGCATTATTCTCTTCATCATGGGGTTCCATTATTGGGTCAATGTTCAGTTCTCCATGGTTTCCAGTTTGCTTAGTGCTTGTTGTCGGAGGATCTTAATCAAGTATTGCAGCCTCCATAGGAATGATTTCCTCAACTGTTCTGAAGTCAACTATGTCAGTTGAAACAGGATGTTCTTCTTCAGGATCAGAATCCTGCAGTCTGAGGGTGGGTCTCTTCTTCTTGGGAATAGGGGCGGCTTTCTTTGCTTTCCTCTTTTTCGAAGGAGCATCCTCCTTTTGTTTTTGCTTTTTGGATGGAGCAACTTCTTTCTTCGCTCCAGCTTTCTTTACACCAAGATACCATCCTGGTGCGTAGGCAACACTCATTTCTAGAGGGATGTTTTTGAAACATAGGATTGAAGAAATGACAATCTCAAATCCTCTGCCTGTTGAAGCTTTTGTAGTTTCTTCCCAAATTCTTTGAAACACAATTCCTGCCCAATCGACTTCTTCTTCATTGATCACAGCAATCATCATTCTGAATCTCATTGTTGTGCACTTGTCAAAACTTCTATATCTTCCCTCAACGGTGTGAACCAGAATATCATGTAGAAGTTCATATGCAAGCTTAAGCTTCTTCTTTCCAAAGTTTCTCATGGAGGTTTTGTTCACGGAATCCAACTTGAACTGATTCCAACTTTCCTCCAAATATTATGTCCCATATGTTGCAAGATCAGAATGTGTCAACCCAGAGTCGGAGATGCCAAAAGTTCTGGCAATGTCTTCTGCGGTTAAGGTTTGGACTTCTTCATCATCTTCGTCCATCTTGAAGATGATTGTCTCTCCATCCTTTGACAGTGGGGCAAACGCATAGAATTTCTCAACAGACAAGATAGAGTATCTAGTGTATAAGGTTACACTTAATCATTGTATAAGGTTACTGTTGATGATACGAGGTTGTAAGCCATATATAAATGTTGATCATTGACTGTTGTTCTCAGCAATCTCTTCTCAGCAACCTGAGTCAGTAACCTATGTTTTGTAGCTTCCTGTGCGGTAGGTTCCTGAGACTGGATAAAGTTTGTAGGATTCTTTGCTTGTGAGGGTTAGTATCCTGTCACAGTATGCTGAAGATCAAAACAAGTTGAAGTGCACTCTTGATGTCAGTAAGTTCCCCCTAACTTTAAGCATTCTTTGCTTTCCTTACACTTCAAAGCTTGATGACTCATAATTCAGATCTTAGCATTGAAAACCTTGATTCACAAAGGGGTTTTGTGAATATATCAGCAAGTTGAAGGTCAGTATGTACTTTCTCCAGTGTGATGTCCTTCTTTTCCACATGATCTCTGATGAAGTGATATCTCACATCGATATGCTTTGTTCTTGAATGAAAGACAGGATTGTGAGTAATGGCAATTGCACTGGTGTTGTCATATAGGATGGGAGTTTCTTTTTCTGTGATCCCATAGTCTTTCAGTCGTTGTTGTATCCATAGAATTTGTGCACAGCATCTTCCTGCAGCTACATACTCAGCTTTAGTTGTTGATGTTGCAATAGATGTTTGCTTCTTGCAGAACCAAGAGACAAGTCTTTGTCCAAGAAATTGACAAGTGCCACTTATGCTTTTTCTGTCTATTTTGCAACCTGCGAAGTCAGAGTCTGTGATAGGTAGAAAATAGGTGCATTTTATCAAGGGCATTTTTGTGATTTTATAATCTTTTAGATGATTGAATGCACCGTTTCTATACCAATATGTGTTTTGTGTCTTCGAATACTTCATACATTATTTTCTTGATTATTTTAGGAGTTTTGAAGTATTTTGGAGTCGAGGAAGATAATCACGGGGCGAAGAGAAATCAATTGGGCTTGATTTAATTTCTAATGCCCAATACAATTAAATAAGAGAAGGTCCAAGAATCAACCAATGGGACTTACAAGAGGAGCAAGTGGGCTGAGTCCATAATTTAAGGGAAACTAGTGGGCCAGTGCTAACCTCCAAGAAGAGCCCTAGTTAATTGACTTCTGGGCCAAGAAAAAGTAATTATTCATGCAGGCAGAATTTCTCTTCTTCATTACATCACTGTTCACGTAGCTTTTGGGGAGGAGAGTCCACTGTTCACGTGAGTGGAGGAGAGATGTAGGAGAGAGAAAGAGAGATAGGATTAATTTATATATTCTTTATTTCCTAGATTAATTTGATGGAGTTCACAATTGTTTGGATGTATTTAATTTCGAGGATGCTCGGCTAATCTTTCAATTTCGGTTAGTAGGGATGTTTGAACCCATATTTCTTTTATGTTTTAATTAATCTCGTTTCCCCTTCTTGATGTTTGAATGAAATTGATTATGTTATCTGTGCAGAATGTTTTCAATTGTTGATGCTTAATTTGGATTGGCCACCTAGGTTAAGTAATTGATAATTGATTACTAGAATTTTAGATCATGAATCCTAATTGTTGTGACTTAATTTTCATAAGTGGTAAACTAGAGGTCGTGCATCTCTAGGGTAACATAATCCTAGAATTATCAAATCACGCGTGTTGGTTTGAGGTCTAGTTCATCCTATCATCTTGGTGATTAATGCATTTAATGAATTAAATCTAGAGAGCTTGTTCTAGGTTATTCAATTAAATAGGGTTAATTAGTGATCTTATCCTAATTTAACTAATCTTAAGAGACGATTCGGTTTAACAGAGCTTGTTGTTAGACTAGGGGTGATAATTCCATGATAATCTGAGAGAGGGTGTTACATTGATTAAGACATAATTGAAATTGGGGGATAACTGAACTATTAACTGGGATGCTTTTTACATATTGATTTCTTTGTTTAATTTGCTTTCTAGGTTTATTTTATTTAATTTAGTGATAGTTTATCAATTTGAAACCCCCCATCTTTTATGTCTTTTGAATTGGAATTAGGTGGCATAGTTAATCATCACTCCTCGTGGGATCGACTCTTACTTGCCCTAGCTACTAGTTGGTTAGGATAGAGAAGATATTAATTAATTTTACCGCGTTGCGACGCGCGGTCAAATTTTGGCGCCGTTGCCGGGGAGTGGTTTGAATTTATTGTGTCATCTTATTTCTTTTCTTGTTTTGTTTAATAAAAAAAATTAAAATTTCGAAAAAAAAAATATTTGTTGTTCAGTTTGCGCATCTTTTCTGCTCTGTTTCAGCCCTATTTTGCTTGGTTCTCTGTTCTGTCTCGCCTGCTGATCTGTTTTGTTTTACTCTGTTTGTCACACTGGCAGACCCAGTGTGTCTTGAGTCATCCAGTGTCAAGTTCTGCAGTCTGTTATCAATGAATTTCAGAATTTTAACATAGCTTTTGAGGATCTTTTGTAGGTTAATAATTGGAATCAAACAGGAGAAATGACTGCAAATCGAACTTTGAAGGAGCTTTCCTATACTGCATCTATCCATCAATCGTTTTGCATTAGTTTTGATGACAATTCATCTTTTGAGCTTGACTATGATTTTATACTCTTGTTACATGTGTTTCATGGCTATGTAGATGAGGATCCATATAGATTCTTGAAAGAATTCCACTTTGTTTGCTCAAGTATGAAACCTTCAGGAGTGACCGATGAGCAAATTAAGTTGAGGGCTTTCCCATTCTCAGTGAAAGACTTGGCGAAAGATTGGTTATATTATTTATCAGAGTCTGTCACCACATGGACCAAGATGGAGAGCTTATTCTTGCAAAGATATTTTCCTCGATCTCCAGTAATTAGTATACGGAAGGAGATTTGTGGTATAATGCAATTGCATGGAGAGTCTCTTTTCGAGTATTGGGAGCGTTTCGAAAGACTAGTGGCAAGTTGTCCACATCATCAGATATCAGAAGCACTCATAATCCAATGCTTTTACGATGGGTTGTTGTCAATTGACCGAAATATAATTGATGCAGCAAGTGGAGGGGCATTAATGGACAAGACGCCTTCAGCAGCAAGGGTTCTCATTTCAAAGATAGCTATGAATTCACATCATTTTGACACATATGAAGCACCATTTAAAATGGTGGAAGAGCTAAGTGATTGTTCTTTTAATGAAAAATTAAATGCATTAACCTCTTTTGTTTGTCAACTTGCTGCAGGTGTTCTACATATGAAACCATGTTCGGAATGGAGAGATTTTCCATGGGAAAAACAACATGATGCACAATATGAGGAGAATGATTGTCCACCATATCAAACAAGAGGCCCAAATTACCAATTTCAAGATGATACTCAATCGAGTATTAGAATGAATACGGTCGTTGAGGCTCAAAGTAGTGGAATATTGTCTTCTCAACCAGAAATGTATCAAGAGGATATCAATGCAATAATTTCAAGTGAGAAACAGCTTGGAGAGCCTAACAATCTCGAGCATTTACAGAAAGACGATGAGGAGGAAGAAAAACTCGACAGTCAGCTAGACACTGAATCACCCAGTGTGAAACCGATATCCAGTGTCAAATTGTCAGCCTGCGAGAATTTGGTAAACCAACCAATTTCTGTTCATTTTAATGTTGATCCTCTTCATCTTTCTTGTAGGGTGAACTCAATTTTGGAGGACAAAAGAAAGCATGTTGAAGAAATATTTGTCTTAGATGAAATCCATACACCTTCTAAAGCACTTCTCACTGAATTCTTAAACTTCAAATCAATAAAGAGAAGAAAGCTCAATAGAGGGGTATTGAACATGATGGTTCTTGATGTGTCATCTTTGAGACCAATTCCAAAACCTCCTTGGTGATCAGGTGACATGATTTCATACTTCTTTTATTTCTTTTATCTCTATGCATGATTGGATCTTATTGTCTCTTTATCTTGTGTTGTGATTTGAATTGTTTGGGGACAAACAAGATTCTAAGTGTGGGGGGATGAAGAGTTGTTGCATAATTCATAAAGTGTGGAATATATCACATATCTTGCATGTAATTGCATTTAGGTCCATATAGTTACATGTAGATGGTTCTTATTTTTCTTAGTTAGATTGCACATTTACTTGCTTTAGCACGTTTAATTTTTGCTTGCATTTGCATATATAAAAAAAATACAAAACAAAAAAAAAGTGTTGAGTAAGTGAGCTTGCAATGATGATTCGAGTGCTGTTTATTGTTATTATTTGGGAATTCAATGATGTGTTGGGAAATGTATTGTTGAGTTTTGCTTTGTGTTGGTTAAAATTTGCTGAATGTCGTCTTGGGAAATTGCTGTTAGGAAGGATAGTGTTGGTTTGAGAATTAATCTATGACTTTGAATTGATTTGTTTTGCCTACTTGTGTCTTGAGATGTACTTTTTAATTCCTTGATGGAAGTAGTTTAGATTGGAATTTGTGAAGTTGGATCACTTTTGATGAACCCCCTTGGTTGGAAAAAAAATTGATGTGGTTGGAGATAAGGTGTTGAGTTGAAAACAATTGAGAAGTGAAAAGATGATGGGATGTGGAATCAGCTGCCTGTTCTTAGGGGTTCAAAGAGTTGAAAGAAAAAAATGCGAAAAAAAAATTTGTAGTAGTTCATGGACTAACCTAAGAATGGTGTGGAGCTGCCAACCTCATCCAAAGAAAAAAAAATTAAAAGACGAAGAATCATCGTCTGTGAAAAAAAAGGAGATATAAGGAGAAAAATAGGGGTGATTCATTGTGTGTGAAATCTTAACGAGTTCTAATTTAAATGAAGGATATCGTAAAAGGAGTTGAGGTATGTTGATTGATGTAAGTGGTAGAGTGAATTAATGAATTGTCTATGAGAGATTTGATTTCTAATGCCCTTCTAAAACTTATGATTTCTTGAGATTGTGCATTGAATCCAACATGTTTTTGTGTCTTGTTCCCGACATGTATTCGAGTTTCCATTAGTGTTGATGAGGATTTGAGCAAGCGATGATCTCTTATTTTGATTCCCTATGTGCTTTAATTCTTTTGTTGCTTGAGGACAAGCAATAGTTTAAGTGTGGGGGAATTTGATAGGTAGAAAATAGGTGCATTTTATCAAGGGCATTTTTGTGATTTTATAATCTTTTAGATGATTGAATGCACAGTTTCTATACCAATATGTGTTTTGTGTCTTCGAATACTTCATACATTATTTTCTTGATTATTTTAGGAGTTCTGAAGTATTTTGGAGTCGAGGAAGATAATCACGGGACGAAGAGAAATCAATTGGGCTTGATTTAATTTCTAATGCCCAATACAATTAAATAAGAGAAGGCCCAAGAATCAACCAATGGGACTTACAAGAGGAGCGAGTGGGCTGAGTCCATAATTTAAGGGAAACTAGTGGGCCAGTGCTAACCTCCAAGAAGAGCCCTAGTTAATTGACTTCTGGGCCAAGAAAAAGTAATTATTCACGTAGGCAGAATTTCTCTTCTTCATTACATCACTGTTCATGTAGCTTTTGGGGAGGAGAGTCCACTGTTCACGTGAGTGGAGGAGAGATGTAGGAGAGAGAAAGAGAGATAGGATTAGTTTATATATTCTTTATTTCCTAGATTAATTTGATGGAGTTCACAATTGTTTGGATGGATTTAATTTCGAGGATGCTCGGCTAGTCTTTCAATTTCGGTTAGTAGGGATGTTTGAACCCATATTTCTTTTATATTTTAATTAATCTCGTTTCCCCTTCTTGATGTTTGAATGAAATTGATTATGTTATCTGTGCAGAATGTTTTCAATTGTTGATGCTTAATTTGGATTGGCCACCTAGGTTAAGTAATTGATAATTGATTGCTAGAATTTTAGATCATGAATCCTAATTGTTGTGACTTAATTTTCATAAGTGGTAAACTAGAGGCCGTGCATCTCTAGGGTAACATAATCCTAGAATTATCAAATCACGCGTGTTGGTTTGAGGTCTAGTTCATCCTATCATCTTGGTGATTAATGCATTTAATGAATTAAATCTAGAGAGCTTGTTCTAGGTTATTCAATTAAATAGGGTTAATTAGTGATCTTATCCTAATTTAACTAATCTTAAGAGACGATTCGGTTTAACAGAGCTTGTTGTTAGACTAGGGGTGATAATTTCATGATATTCTTAGAGAGGGTGTTACATTGATTAAGACATAATTGAAATTGGGGGATAACTAAACTGTTAACTGGAATGCTTTTTACATATTGATTTCTTTGTTTAATTTGCTTTCTAGGTTTATTTAATTTAATTTAGTGATAGTTTATCAATCTGAAACCCCCCCACCTTTTATGTCTTTTGAATTGGAATTAGGTGGCATAGATAATCATCACTATTCGTGGGATCGACTCTTACTTGCCCTAGCTACTAGTTGGTTAGGATAGAGAAGATATTAATTAATTTTACCGTGTTGCGACGCGCGGTCAGTCTGAATATCCTTTGAGGGTGAATCCTTCTTCCTTAGGATACCATAAACCTACATCTTGAGTACCTTTTAGATATTTGATAATCCTCTTTACTGCTGCAAGATGTGATTCTTTAGAAGCTGTTTGAAATCTTGCACATACTCCGACTACAAATACTATATCTAGTCTGCTTGCTGTGAGATATAGTAGGGATCCAATAAGTCTTATGTACTTGGTGATTTCCACATCTTTTCCATCTTCATCTTTATCCATGCTGATAGATGTGGCCATGGACATACTTATTGATGATCCATTCTCCATGTCAAACTTCTTTATCAATTCTTTGGTGTACTTGGCTTGATTGATGAAAGTTCCGTCCTGAAGTTGTTTGACTTGTAAACCGAGGAAGAAACTGAGTTCCCCCATCATGCTCATTTCAAATTTGCTTTTCATGAGTGAAGAAAACTTGGAACAGAGTTCTGTGTTTCTTGATCCAAAAATGATATCATCTTAAGGAACTAACGTTCCTTTCCTAGAAAAGAGGGGATTTGTTTTCTTTGTATATCTTCTTTGTTTTGCAGAAACGTGTGATAAAAAGAAGAAGGAAAACATGGAGAAGAAAACATGGAGAAAAAAACGTGGAGAAGTGCAGAGTGGAGTAGTGCAAAGTGGAAAAGTGGCATATCTTGAAGATCATGGACATGACATGAAGATGATGGAGATCATGGAGGATAATACATCATCTATAGAGGTCTATAAATATCATATCAGAGTTTGGAGAAAAGATAGAGCGAACAAGCAAGATAAGCAATCAAGATTAAAGACAGAACAGTTTCTGTTTTCATTTACAAAGCAATCTGATATTGGCACATCTGTGACAACATTTTCATAGTGAGTCCAGTTTCTGATTAGTTCAGTCTTTAGGATTGCTTGGTAAACTACTGAGAGTTTTCACATTCATTGAGAGAAAACATTAAGAGTGTGTTTTTCTAAAGAGTATCCTTCAAGATCTCTCTAGACTTTTTGTAATTACTCATCGAAGTAATAAAGTTTTGTCCTGCTAGCGTTCTATACTTGTGGATAATTTCTCTATTCTTTACATCTTTCTTAAAGTTCTTAAAGTTCATATTCCGCTGTTGTTTTTAGTTAATGTTTTGGTTAATGTTGTAACATTTGGGACAACATTAGTTTGTCAGTTTATTTTTGCAGGAAATTCTACCCACCAGAACTTTCAATAAACCCAATAGTGGGTTTTTATCGTGTGTGTGTATATATATATATGAGTGATTTTATCGTGTGTGTATATATATATATATATATATATGAGTGATGATCACGCACACAACTGATGAAGAATGCGCGCACTTCTTTAAGATTTCTTTTTTTTTTTTCATATCTCATATTATTCTTTTCTCCTTTAAGATTTCTTTTTTTTTTTTTTCATATCTCATATTATTCTTTTCTCATGCGATATTCACATAACTCATAGTCACAACATATACAATTTGCATCACACATATCAACATAAATCTTATCTTCTTCTCAATTCTCATCTCACATATGCTACACCATGAAAATTTGAAAATTTTGGTTATCATCAAAAGTCATTTGTTAAAAATCCTCAATTCTCATCTCACATATGCTACACAAGGTTATCATCAAAAGTCATTTGTTAAAAATTACAAAATATGAATTAGTTAACAAATAGCCCACAATTAAATAAAAGAACAAAAAATATCAATTTGGTAACAAAATATGAATTGGTTAACAAATAGCCCACAATTAAAGAAAAGAACAAAAAATATCGATTTGGATTGATCCTGATCCCCGTATTTTTATTTAATTTTTTATTTATGTATAACATTTATGTTATATTAATGCAATATTTATGTTATATTAGTATGACCTTCATGTGCAATATCCTTAGCTTTATGTAATATTTTAACTTTAAAAAAAATAAAAAATTTCAGCACAATTTGTATATATTACTCATTCCTTAATGTGATATTACTTGTACATTTATATTAACATAGTCATACATTTATGTAATATATAAAAATACAATTAACATAACTTAAAGGTATAACTAACATAACTAAAATATAAAAAAATGAATTGCATAAATGTATGATTATATTGATATAAAGGTATACATAATATAACATAAATGTATGTTGATTCAAAAATATGCTGAACATTGGTTTTTTTCTTAGTTACAGAATTATATAAATTTATGATATGTATACATAAAAGTCATACTAATAATATAAAGATCATGCTAATATAACATGAAGATAGCACATGAATATAAACAAAACAAAACAAAAAAACCCAAAAGTGTGCGGATTCAGGTTGGATCGATCCTGTTGCAAGGATTTAAATCCATACAACTGGTGCACAGGAGTGTTTGTGTTTGAAGATTTAGTAGAAATTGCCAAATGGTTAAGAAATTTGAGTATGAGTTTCAAAATCTAATACCCAAATTTAAAGAAATATTATAAGGATATCTAAAATAGGTCAAGTTGTTCTTTTTTATACCAATTTTTCATAACTAAATATGTTATTTATTCACTCCAAAAGACATGATTTATACTCTTCAACACAGAAAAACAGATGCCTCTGATAAATCACCACCTCATATTCATTATTGTATAGTGTTACCTGGACTTTGGATATGCATAGCTTCGGGACTAGTTTGTCCTAATGATTCATGATACTTGTATTGTAAGCAAAGATTTGAAATATTATGGATAGATGAGTTGTTTTATTGGTCAATATGAATATAATAATTTCTTTTATTTAAATGAGTTGGTATAATAAAACATATTTTCCTATGAAAAGTTGGTACAGACTCACATTACCAATAACTAATAACTAAAGAGAAGTACGTATTTAACTTGTAAAACCCCTTTCGGTTTGATTTCGTTTCTCTTGAACCGTAAAGTTAATCCTTAAATGAAATATTAGAATTAATCAAATCTACAATGCTTATTTCCATAACAAATTTTATGAGATATGCTTATATTATTTAAACCTCACATGAAAATAAAGTTTTACCACCTACACACATTTTAAAATAAAGTAATAACCTTCAGTAAAAAATGATGTCAATCAAAAAACCATGGATTAAAATATCTGTTTCATCTCCAATACTTTGAGTGTTATCAAGCAAAATACATGGGATTGCTCCCCAAATGAAGAGAAATGTGGATGTTCGTTTGTGTTTGTTTAGAAAATATATCTCATTTCAGAAGCAATAAACAAAAAACTGCAAAACTTTAAATATTGTGCATTTATTTGACACAACTAACCTCATGAGTATTGAACTCAGTAACTCAGAAATATACGGAATGCAAGCACACCATCAGCTGCCTGCAACAATCTCATACATCCAACAACAATCTACGAGGATCTTCGACAACATCTTTGATTCTTCGCAGAAAGAAGACGGCCTCTCTCCCATCGATCAGCCTATGGTCGTATGTCAGTGCAATGTACATCATTGGTCTCGGTACTATGTCACCTCCAACCACCATAGGACGGCTCACGATTGAGTGCATCCCCAGGATAGCAGACTACAGTGTTTGGTGAACCAGTTAATTACCAAAAGTTTTGATCAAGAGTTTGGCATGGTGAAGTGCAAAAGAGAACCACAAAGTTTGAACAGCATATTGTAATTTGCAATAACCACCAATACACACACACACACACACACTGAGAGGAAACAACAAATTAAAAAGCCTTAGAAGCAAGCACAAACCTGAGGAGGATTGATGATGGGCGTACTCAGGAGACTTCCATAGACACCACCGTTGGATATGGTAAATGTCCCTCCTGCCATCTCATCAATTGATATAGTGCCATCCGTGGCCTTCTTAGCAAGATTGTTAATCTCCTTTTCGACCTCCGCAAAATTCATTCTTTCAGCATTGCGGAGAACTGGAACAACGAGACCCTGATAAAAGAAATATATAGGTTGCTAAGAATAAGAGATTGAAAACTTCATATGGGTTTTTGAAAATCATGGCATACAGGGAAGCCATGTCATGCTGATGACTAATGCAGAAACCAACGGGAAAATAGCTTCATGAAATAAAAGATTTCCTCAATGATGTATCAACATATATAAACTAAAATATCTAAACTATCTTGGAAAACATGTCCTCAATACCAACCTGATTATATGCATATGAGAAATAATGGTTCAAATGAAAGTTGTTTCGAAATATGAACAACCCTTTAATCCATACTTCTAATGAGAAATAAAAACAATTCATAGCAGTGTTTTACTAAAGATTCAGACCCTTTTAGTTCCAACCATAAGCAATATCATGATATCAAAAGTTAATAGAGCACATCTTGCCTTGGGGGTACCAACAGCAATGCTAATATCTACGTAGTCTCTGTAAATGATATCATCTCCATCAATAACAGCATTCACTATCGGCTGCTTCTGCAAAGCACTGATAGCCGCCTGAAACCCAGTGAGCAAGTTCAGTTGACACAAATCATGCATAAACAAAGAGAACCTTAAACCGACACAAGCATACTTTGACAAATCCGGACATAAGCCCCAGCTTCACTTCATGTTTTTCTACAAATGCATCCTTGTAGTCGGAACGAAGTTTCATCAAATTAGTCCTGTTATAAACAATTCAGATGTGCCACTTTGCAATTAGTCATTAGATGCAAAGAAAGCATACGGTACAAACACTTCAGATTTCAGAAACAGGTAATCAAGCAACTGGTTTATCAATATCTCAAATGTGATTGACAGCCATTACAAATGGACAAACACTTCATATGCCAAGACAATATCGACCAAGTGATGGGTTAAACACATATTGTAGATAGATATCTCTGATTGTTGGCTAACAAGAACAAGATAAAAAAGTTGTTTCTACCGAAAACAGTAACTCAGGAATCATAGGAACATCAAATCTTCCCTTTTGGTTCCACTAAAGGTATAATAGAGAAATAAAACCAAAAGCATGATTGAGACCCCACAGAACCAAATGGTAATGGCAGCTTCATTTATAGGCATTTCTTTTTAGGAATTTCCCTTTTGGTTGTTTTAGCATGTATTTTACTCATACATTATAACTGGTAGCTCCAGAATATCGTTAACCCAACCATAGGCTGGCTAAAACCTTGAACTTCTAGTACAGACTCACATCATCTTCTTTAAGAAAATCAAAACCATAATATGGAGGAATAAACTTACATATCAACTTCATTAAATGTAGTCAGCAATGCAAATGTGTTCTGAGAATCCTTCAATCGTGTGGCAACTCGTTTCCTAAGCCTTGTCATAGGCACCTGGCATTACAAACATACCATAAGTCTGTTGAAATTGTTCAACAACAACAGACCAACATGTGCAGACTACGGACTTTGTGACTTACTCGTCTTTCCCTTTCTTTAGGAGGCAGCTGGGGCTCAGTAGCTGAGTTTTTAGAAGAGAGAGGACTGCCTTTAGGCTTTTCTACAACAGGTGTTGGCTCAACTTTGGGCTTTGGCTTCTCCTTTTTCTCTTCAGTAGGAGGTGGTGGTGGTGGTGAAGAATGTTTTTCAGATGGTTTCTCATCAGAAGGTGCAACATGAGTCACTCCTTCACCAGATTTTGATATTATAGCAACCTTAGTACCAGGTTCCACGGTGTCTCCTTCCTTAGCTACAAACTATTAACATGCACATAAATTTAGGAATATCAGTTTCAGAGCAACTAAAGCAATGGTGTAAAAATAACTTTAGTGCTACTCAAATTTGGGACAACTTACCTCCTGGATCACTCCAGCTTCAGGACTATTGACATCAATAGTGACCTGGAACAACAAACAACCCAGAGGCCAATTATTAGTTAAGTACCTACGAGAAGGATCCGTTATCAAAAGTTACTTTATTAGCTGCCAGAGTATAGACAGGCTGCACAACAACATCTGTTAGGCATATAAGATATGGAGCCCTAACTTAACCCAAAACCATGGTCAAAGGTAAAGGGTTGACTCCCACTTATATACCCTTCCACACTTTCATGTGGAACCGATGTGAGATATCGTAACAACATCACATTGCTATCTACATTCATCAATTATAGGGAGCGATTACAGATGATTATTCAGCACCCTCTGGTAGGGATTAAGCTATCCTTAACAATCCTTAACAGAAGATAAATTTTTACTTATAGAAAAAGGATTTAAGCTATCCTTAATTATCTTCATCTAAAGTGAGTACCTTGTCTGTTTCAATCTGAGCAATTGCTTCATCAATTTCTACTCTATCCCCAGGTTCTGCTCAGAACAGAAAGCAGTTAAATAAAAGCAATGGATTAACTTTCACATCATGATTACTTTGGCATATGTAATGTCATAACACAAATGCATACTTTTCAAGAATGTGGCTAACGTTCCATCAGTTATAGATTCACCCATATAAGGGACGACAGCTTCGACAATATCACCTGCTCATGGATCAATAGGAAGAAACAAGTTACATGCATTACCATTAAATAACTTAAACAACTCAATTCATATAAATATATCTCCAAGCAATCTAAACATGATTAAAACCATCATATTTTTGGCTATTTTATGTCAGTCAACAGCTGCATTATGTTCATTAATACAAATAGACAACAGCACAGTAAAAATAAATCAAAGACCAAAGAAAAACAAACATAATTGCACCTAGCCGTGCATATCAAGCAGCATTATTTCATCTGTCACATGCGACACATCCTAGAAAGAGAAAAAACCACTTTATTATATTGTTAGCATCACTTGTTTGATGATTCGATCAAACTTCTGATATTTACTTTATAAAATTGTCCACAACTCAAATATTAATAAGTGATATGCCAACCAAGGCAATATTTTCTCACATCCAATTAAAAGAGTTGAGTCCAGAAGCAACAAAGAGCAGTATAGCAACTCTTTCAATACTATTTTATACAGAGAACTTCAGGGTTCTAATTCTATCTTTGCTGACTCCATGCAATCTTCTACGTCCCTAAGCCAATAAATGCAATCTCAAATCCATTGATAACATCGTAAAGGCCTATATCTAGTTTAATCCGCATATTAAAGAAATAAACAGCATCCAAAAATATGATAAGCTTGTTCATAGCCACAGACACAACTTTGAAACTAATACTCATGAAGATCATACCACTATCAGAACTGAAATGTCTGCTCTGCAAAATCACATTTTTCTGAATATTGTCAAGAACTTCCCTGCAGAATAACACGAAAAAATCAGATTCACCCAAGTTGAGATAATTTCAACCAGTTAAGGTCTATAATGCACATAAATCTCTCAGTAGGAGGTTGAATTGAATTGGTTGTATGTTTTCAAGGAAGTCAAAATATGAATCTCCAAATTAATTCTACCAAAAGACGGGGGACAACAGAGGACTGTATTTGGTTTCATCATACAATAATCACCATGTTTGGGAACGTATTGTTAAGTTATTGTTTACTGAAATTTCATTCCACAACTAAATCAATTCATAGATTTCAATGCCACCACATCAATTTTTCTGCAAGCTCCATGAGACCACTTTTGGATCATGCATGCACAATGGTTGTCTCAACACATATTTGGTCTGTGAATATCAACATCTTTGTATGCCTAAGCTTATGTCCGACTAGGATTAACAGTATTATGTTCAGTTGACACTGATATTCCATTAAACTAGAGTTTGAATCTTCCACCTCTTAAGTTACCCTTATGATGACAATTCCATTTTCATCCAGCAAAGTAATATCAGAACAATTTTTCACATCTATCATTGAGTAAAGTCTACAGAAACAATGCAATAAATACCAAAAAAAGTTGTACGGATACATATAAAATGGATCGCTGACCTCTTTGACTTGAAAGACATTGTGCGCCCTGTATCAAAATGATAAAAAATAGCTAATGTAAACCCATGTAAACAGTAGTCTGATTTGAGAAATTAAAAGGCAAAAAATCTAGCCATACCAGCCAAAGGAAGGTGACAGAAAGTCCGAACATTGACCAATCCCCCGGTGCAATATATCTGTTCACCAAAAAAAAAGAGGGGGGGATAACATGCCACTTTTGACACAATGAAATTAAGATTATAATTATTTAGAGATTCTAGATCAAACAATCTAAGTGTCAACCCAAGTCCAATGAACCAAACTCATTGAATTCCAGTGGCCACTACGATCAAATATCTTTTTACCAAAAACAATCAAATTATGCAAGTTTGAAGTCACTCATTTGCAGCCCTTTTTATCAAAGAATAATCATGACCAGAAAACATAATACATCTTTATATTCCCATTGCAGTGTTTGCTAAGATTGTTTCCAGAGAAAATGAAAACCTCTACCTCTTCTGGCAAAGCAGAGCACGCCCTGGGCATAGATGACCCAGGCTTGAGATTAGAAAATGATTTTCCATAAACCTGATCCAGAAAAGCACAAGTGAGCTTCTATACACATATATGCTCAATCATACTATTACTACATAACAAGTAATACATGTGCGTATACATCATTAATCCATCTGTAAATTCATGTAACAAAAACATGAGAAAATCATTACCGAAGCAAATGAAGTGGCTTTCCGCCGTAAAACACCCAACATCATGCCTTTGATCTGTTACCACAGCAAATAGACAAATAAACCATTAACAAACTGCAATGGTTCAAACAAAATGGTAAAACTATAATTAATGAGAAATCATAATGAAGCACACCCTATTGAACAAATCTATAAACAAATCATTGCATGAATTAAAAGCAAAATAAATGGCAGAATTGGTAGGAGAAAGGTAGCTAATCTGACCTAGGGTTGGAATGAAGTTGGAAGAAAAAATGGATGTGATGTGATGTTGACAGTGACTTCACCTCCAAGCTCCAAACAAATACAATACACGAACAATCAAGTGGCTAGATCCTAAACATCACTCACCAAACCAAGAAAAGGATAAGTACCCAGCAGCAGTGGCAGATCTACATTGGGACATGGGGGTAGTAGGAGTGTATCCCCAATTTAAAAAATTAATTCTATATATTTAAAAAACTAATACTCCTAGTGTAAACTAAAGATGCTAAACTTTACAAACAAATGATGAGCTCTAGTAAAATACAATACAAAATTGCTACATAACAAAAAAAATAGAGATTCAAACTTGCAAAAAACAGGCATAAGCAAGAAATTTGAAATACCTACTCACAGAAATAACATCAATGAAATCAAGATTTTCGTCAACCTCAAAACTACACCAATATTTAACAATCAAAGCATAGTTTTCTTAGCATACAAAAACCATACAAATAATATAAAATTTAAACATGGTGTTTTGCCATCCGAAATTACTCAACCAATCAGCTAATAAACAAACATAAACAATATGAAACAAAGCCTTAATTAAAAAAATGGGAGTGGATCCCCTGCTGTGCAGCAAACAACACGACGACGTGATATATGTCCCCCTCCCCCCAATATTTCCAGCCACTGCAAACAACACCGTTTATCATCTGCAAATAATGCAGAGATTGGGTGTCTCCAAAAATCAACCAAAAGTCAAAAACAATATAATTGAAATGGCCTTTGTTTAGTCTAACTCTCAATCGCCTATCAACAGCACAACTGGTTACAAATTGCACCTCCAAACACTACAAGAAATGCAGCAAGCATGGGCAACAGTGGCTGGACAAAGAAATTTAGGAAAGAGCAACACAAAAAACTCAAGTTCACAATTTTATTAAAGGGGAAGGGCATCACGCCTCAAGGGGGTCATTCGCTGTGCAGCAGGATCGATTTCGTAGCCGGAAATGAAAAGGGAAACAAGATAATGACTTTCAGGGGGAGAAAAATACGTACCTTCTTCAACTTCTTCCAATTCACTGTCGATTCTTTGCCCTAATTTTTTAGATTAATTGTACAAGTTAATGAATGTTAAGAGAGAATCAAAATTAGAATATAAAACAGAGTATTGATTGTGAAATGAGTTTGATGATGTAATAAATTGGCTAATTCAAAATCAAATCGAAAACTTTAAAATGTTATCGCAGACCTTCACTATTATTCAATTGTTTAATCAATCATATATTATCTTTCGTTTGAATTAGAAATATAAAGTAATTCTCATATTCTCAAAACACATACAGTATACAGCTATCAATTAAAATATTAATAATTTTATCTCATTTTATGTTTTCAAATTACGTCTTTTGAAAGAAAAAAAAAAATTATTTGAGAAAACAAATATTTGATATAATAATTACAATTTAAGTAAAAATATAACAATTCGTACAATAAGAACCTATCATGGCTAGATTGAGATGTTGGAACCGACGGATGGCTGGCTCTATGCAATTAATTAATCGGGTTCCATGCTAGATATAACAAACGCAGCGGAATAAAAGAGTTATACCTTTTTGATCAATCTAGAAGAAAACGGGCCAAAGATTGATCTTTCATAACCCTAGATCTTCTGATGTATTCCTACAGCATACCTTTTTATCAATCTAGAAGAAAACGGGCCAAAGATTGATCTTTCATAACCCTAGATCTTCTGATGTATTCCTACAGCATTCCTACAGCCTACAGCCTTTCTCGAACTTTCATAACCCTAGATCTTCTGATCTTCTGATGTATTCCTACAGCATTCCTACAGCCTTTCTCGAACGTTGACGATCCTTCGAGAATTAACGTTCGAGAAATCTCAATTCTGCTCTCTCTCTCACTATCATGTGTTTTCTGTGATCTGTGTATTTGAGGCGCGGAAAAGGGCTATATATAGGCTACACCAGTGACCTAGAGGAGGAATTGGGTTGGGCCTCCTGATGGGCTTAAGTATCCTGTGTTCGGCCCGAACACATAACTTAAACCCATCAATAATAATTCAGTCCACTAAAGAATTATTATTGAACTACCGTCTCAATCCCATATTTAATATGGGCTCCTTCTTATTATGTGCACGTTTATCTCCCTGTATTTAAGATATCGAATGTCCGTTAATTAAATAAGTTACTGACAACTTAATTAATTAACATCTAATTCCAAGAGTAGTACCACTCAACTTTATTATTATGTCGGATTAAATCCACCTGCAGGGTTTACATGATAATCTTTATGAGCTCCTCAAGGGGACATCATCATCCTAAATAATTAGGACACAGATTCCTTCTATAATCAACAGTACACCATATAGACAATATTGTTTCCCAATTCACCGAGTTTATTGATTTAATAAATAAATCTCACTCATTGGCAAATTAAAGAAACAAATATTGTGTATACATGGATGTTATTATATAGGGATTAAGAGAACGCACATCCATAATAATAGAGGTCTTGTTCTATTATATAGTTAGTATAAAACGAACAACCTCAAATGGTCATGCTCAATACACACAAAGTGTACTAGTGTAGTTTTATAGTCAAGATAGACTAATACCAAACTACACTACAACCATTCCGATGATTTGTCCAAATCCATCTTGGTTGTGAGCTACTATTTATAATTTATAAGAAACTGATAACATGATCTTCTGTGTGGCACCACACACCAAGTTATCTATAATATAAATTAATTGGACATTGCATAAACAGATATAACAAATATAAAATGCAAACATATGACCAAAGTGATTCTCATTCCATAAAAGATGTTCATACAAAAACTAAGCTTATAGTATACATCCTAACATGAGAGACAATTGAGCATGTCATGAGCCAAACCTCCAATTCTCAGATAAAATAAAATAAAAAATGTTGCGGGAAGAAGAGTACGGGATATTCACATTTCATTTGATGGTCAAAGATGAATTTGAATGCAATTACTAATTCATGGTCTGACATGTACAAAATGAAAACTTCAAAATATTAAGTAACAAGTTTTATTTTGAAAAAACAACACCAATACATGAGAAAAATGATAGTTTAATATAAATATATTAATATAAGGTGCAAGAGAAAATTTTAATTAAAAGAAATTAAGACGCATGACCATTGTTCATTGACCAAGATATGTGCAATTCTGCCCATCCGACCAAATAATGTTGTAGTGTTGGCCCATCCTGTTTTGAGGTGATAACTTTATAATCCAAGTAGCATAAGTCTTAAACATAGTAATATAAAACACAAAAACTCATGTGCATCAGTTGCATGGATTTAGATTCACACAATTAGATCGATCTGAATCCGACCCAGATCCAGGCACCTCTTTTTTTTTAATGTGTTTGATCTTTACGTTATATTAGTATAACTTTTATTTAAAAACATCATAATTTTTATGTAATTATGTAACTTCGGAAAAAATCAATTACAACGTTTTGTATCAACATATTTTTATGTGATATTACTTATATATTAATTTAATTATACATTTATGTAAATTACTTATACTTTATATCAATATAAAGGTTGAATGTTATAACATAAAGGTATGAATGTTACAACATAAATGTTATTACATTCATACATTTACATTATATTACATAGACATGTAATACCTTTTACACATTTTAGTTATGCTAGTTATACCTTTATATATTATATAAAGATATGACAATGTTGATATAAAGGTATAAGTAATATCACTTAAAAATATATATGTACAAATTGTGTTGAAATTCTTCTTTTTTTTTGAAGTTAAAGTATTACATAAAGGTTAGGATATCTGTACATAAAAGTCATATTAATATAACATAAAAGTCACACTGATATAAATAAAGGTAACACATGAAACCGAAAAAAAAGGTAAGAAAAAAATGTGCGGATCTAGGCCGATCTACACCAATTGCACAAAAGAGTGACTATAAAATAGCAGGGTTGAAACTATTTGCTACATACACATTCCCTCATTCAAAAGACATAAATTGAAAGATAAGACAGAGAATGATGTCTTCATCGGCTACAACTCTAAATTTAAAGGATATAGAATATACAATCTCGTAATAAAAAAATTGGTGACAAGTTGAGGTGTGTTGATCGACGAGCAAGCTTCTTGGAATTGGGATACAGAAAGTATCAAAAGAAGGACAACTACACAGCTAAAAGAAATCCTTGAACAAGAAGAACAAGAGAAACAAAGCCCCGCATCTACGCCAAGATCCCCCTCAAAAGCCAATACTTCTAGTGAATCCGACTTCTCATCAGAATGTCCTTCTCTACGAGTAACTTTGACAGATATATATGAATCCACTAATATGTACGAAACATGTAACTTTTGTTCTTTGGAGCCACATAATTATACAGAACATCAAAATAAAAGGTTTGGATTAAAGCAATGAATGGCGAGATAAAAATGATTAAAAATAATGATACTTGAGAGTTGTGGATCTTTCATGCAATATGGAAGTTATTGGAGTCAAATGGGTATTCAAGACAAAGTTGAATACTGATGGATCAATCCAAAACCATAAGGCGAGACTTGCCGCAAAGGGATATGCTCAAATACCAGGAGTCGACTACACAGAGATGTTCACTCATGTTGCCCGAATGTACACAATTAGAACAAAATCATTGCCTTTGTAGCTTAGAAGAAATGGAAAATCTATCAATTTTGATGTCAAGTCGGCATTTTTAATGAAGATCTTAAAGAAAAAGTATATGTGAAGCAACCAGAAGGATTTATAAAGAAAGAAGACAAAGTTCTTAGTTCAAAGAAAGCACTTTACGGTCTCAAACAAGAACCACGAGTCTGGTACAACAAAATAGATGGATACTTCACCCGGTAAAGATTCAGGAGGAGCAAGAACGCGACTACTCTATATATCAAATCTCAAGGTAAATCTGACATTTTAATCATCTTTCTTTATGTTGATGACTTAATCATCATAGGAAATAACAAAAAACTAATCAAGGAATTTAAGAGAGACATGATGAAACCTTTGAGATGAGTGACTTTGGGATTAATACACAACTTCCTCGAAATGGAAATAAGTCAAGATGAAGAATGTATCTTCTTATCACATAAAAAGTATAATGAATATATGCTTAAGTGGTTCAAGATGCAAGACTGCAAGCCTGTCGTTACTCCTCTAGTTTCAAATGAGAAGTTAAGAAAAAAGATGGTTTAAAGCCTACAATTGCTAAAAATTATTATAGTTTAATTGGGAGTCTACTTTACTTGACAGCAACATGGCCAGACATCATGTATGCCATGAGTCTACTATCTAGATTCATGGAGAATCCAACTGAGATTCACTATAAAGCAGTGAAAATACTCCTTAGATATCAACAAGGAACACTTACCCATGGTATTTGGTACAAATCAAGTTTTGACTCATAGATCATTGGATATAATGATAGTGAATGAGATGGATCTCAAGATGACATAAAAAACACATCATCATTTAAACTTGGTTCAATAATTTTCTCATGGGGATCAAGAAAGTTGTACGTTGCAGCTGCTGGAGCAATATACCAAACTATATGGCTAAAAAAAATATTGAAAGACATGAGAGAATTGCAAAACTTGGCAAAACTATATAGCTAAAAAGAATATTGGATGACATAGGAGAATTGCAAAATTGACAACAAAGATCTACTTCTATGAGGAAATAATTGATTCACCTTACGTAGGTGATCCGGAAAAATCTTATTAATATAGAGTATGTACTGTTGGGATATTTCTGCATAGGTTTTGATGAGATAATGTAACTTTGGTTAGAAAGTTAGAGTACCCATTTTCCACGTTTTATAAGTGGATTATAGCTTGATAAGTTTATCTTTCTAAGTTGTGATTTGTAAAGTTGTATAAATCAGAAAGATATAGGAAACTGATCATAGCAGGATTCTGGAGATGAAATTGTCTTGAAGACTGATTTTCTCTGTAAGGAAAGTCGGTAACCTGAAGGAGGAACCAAGATCAGGAAGCTGTATCAGTAAGCAACAAAACATAAAATAATATGGAAGACTGGAAGCTGACTGCAGGATTTTAGAACAAGAAGCTATTCGGAATCAGGAAGCAGATTTCGAGAATAGGAAGTTGTTCTGAAACAGGAAGCAGACGCAAATCAGAAAACTGGCATAGAGCAGTAAGCAACTACTGCATCCTGAGCAGTAAGCTATAAGTTCTCTAACTTATTTATTTCAGTACGAGGAATATACTGAATACTATACGAGGAATCTGTTTGGTCAAGTTACCAGTAGATAGAATTAGTGCCGAGCCAATGAGGTGATGCCATCTGGACCCGTAGTTCTGCAAAAGCACTGTAGCCGAAGAGTGGCACTATTAATGTGGATCAGAATAGGACATGCCCTACATGCCAATTTTTCCAGATGTATTTATTGCTAAAGATTTGAAGATCAAGTTTGAATTTCAATAAGGACAATGCCTCTCTTCAACGAGCATTTTCCTACTGATATAAATAGAAGGTAAAAGTGATTGAGGAGACTACTGAACTACTGAACAACTTGTTTTTTTCCTTGTGCTATCAAACTCTCAAGCTACTCTCAAGCCTTCTAAGTTCAGTCACTCAACCTTCTGAAGTAGTCACTCAAGCATTCGAGCTTTCAAGTTCAAGGCTAACTTCATTGTTGCACCAGTTGAAGAATATACTTTTAACCATTTGTTGTGTGCTAGGTTGTTTTAGTTTGGTGTCCTTAGTTGGAAGGATTAGATCCTCGCCAAGTATTAGTCTTGTGTAGGCTTATAACTCTGTGTGTGTTTTATACCCTATGTGGGATAGTGCCTAGGAATCTCTGATTCTAGTAGGTAAACTTGTGTTGAGAAGAGGATTGTAAAGCATATCTTGTAAATCAATCTGACTTAACAAAGTTCCTCCTCAGTGAAGGAGTAGAGTGGACGTAGAAGGATTACACCACCTTCGAACCACTATATGCCATAAGTGTTTACTACCTTTGATAACTTGCTGTATTGCATTGATATATCTTGTTGCATACATCATAAGCATCCTGCTAAAAGACTTTGATAAAATCATATTTTGAAAGAAAATGTTTTCAAACAGAAACCTTATCGAAATATTTTCCGATGCATACTGTAATAACCGAGTCAAGAACTTGAAACAGCATACTGTCGGGTTACTGAATCGAATCAGGTTACTGCATTCTCTGTAGAATTAGAAACCCGTTGCCACAAAAGTTTTAAAGTTCAAAAATCGATAGAGGTTCATTCACCCCCCTCTGAACCTCTGACCACTTGGGACCAACATGTACAAATTAAGATAAAGATTACAATTGATTGTGGAGTAACCAAATCTCCTAAATACAAGGAAGAGAATAAAACTAATCATGGAAAAATTCAATCAGAGATTTTATCCCCTGGAGATAGTATATCGTTAATACCCCCCGGTAAGCGAGACGTGGGGTTCGGTCCCACTCGAAGCTTGGACCGAAACAAAGAGAAAATGGGACGAGCCAAGCTCTTCGTAAAGATATCCGCAATCTGAAGATTCGAGGGAACGAACTTAGTGTTGAGCTTGCCCAATAAAACTAACTCATGAACAAAGTGATAATCAATATCAATATGCTTAGCCCTCTTATGTGCGACAAGATTTTGATAGAGAAAAATAGCACTGTTGTTGTCACAGAACAACAGAGGACAATCAAGAGGAAGAGGAACTAGTCGTCATTGTGTGAATTGATTAGTGTTGATGGCAAGAAATGATAAGGGTTTCGAAAACCTAGCTGATACCATGTGAGGAAATAATTGATTCACCTTGCATATGTGAAAATCTTATTAATATAGAGTATGTACAAATTAAGATAAATATTACAATTGATTGTGGAGTAACCAAATCTCCTAAATACAAGGAAGAGAATAAAACTAATCATGGAAAAATTCAATCAGGGATTTTATCCCTTGGAGATAGTATATCGTTAATAACTACGATAACAAATCAGTTATAACCATGACTAAAAATTCAGTACAACATAATCACATCAAACACATCAAATAGCACTTCTTGAGAGATGTTCAAGAAAAATGGTATATTGATATAAAATATTGTCTAGCAGAGTCTTACTAAGGCACTACCAAGGTTTCAATTTCTACGAAGAATATTGGGAGTTACCGACAAATGCATCAATGAGGAGTATTGAAAAGTATGCACTTATCTAGAAGTATCTAAATAGTGTAGGAGAAGTTAAGAGTATTCTAAAGAAATTAAGATATGATATTCTATGTAAAAGTTATGAGTATTCTAGAGAAACCAAGATTAGAGATATTCTATGTAAATTCTAGAAAAGTCTAATTAAGAAATAATGTAGAAAATTCTAGATTCATGAGGATCTAGAGAGTTCCCCCCACACCTATAAATAGGATACTTTCATTTGTAGTCAAGTCAAATATTGCACTCTAAAATTGCTCTTCATATTCTACACACTAAAACACTAAGTCTTCTTCTACATCACTTTCACTAAAAATATTCACTACATTCAAAACAACTATAATCACTTCTACTTTTATAATAAACATATATGATGAAGGGATAAAATTTCTATAAGGATCTAATAAGCACTTATGATGAAGGGATACAAATTCTATAAGGATTAAGAATACAAGAGATCTTTGACAAATCACTTTACAACACCAACTTATCAAATCCAATAATTGTAAGAAAGAAACCACACAAATATTATTAAGTTATACCATTAAATTCAAGAACATAAGTATTAAATTTCCGATTTCGCTCTTGTAAAGATTATGATAGCAAAATAGCAAAACACAACACCAAGAACAAGAACCTTAACTATGGAAGTTTGAATGATAATGCAAAGCAAAAACGAAATCAATACACCAAGATTTAAGTGGTTTAGTCACTCCACTGTGACCTACATCCACTGAGAACAAGAATCGATCAAATTCACTAAGAAACGAAGAAGAAATTGAGATTACAAAATACACACAGAATTAGGGTTTTCCACTAGCTCACACTAGAACCCTAATCACTTGTATCTCTTCGATCTGTCTGAATTTCAACATGAAATCACAACTGGATATACTCCTATATGTATAGAGAAGAAGCCCTCAATCAATTTCAAGAAACCATTTTTGGATCGACACGAATTTCTGTCACAAGAAGTAGTTGTTGCGTCAAATCCTAGCTACAGTGTATAACAGAATTAACCACCAGTTCGGACACCAATCTTGCAACAATCGGTTCACATCTTTCCCAACCGGTTCTGAGTGATCTGAGCCGGTTCTGGAATCCTTGGAGAATTTCCTAGTTGAATATCACAATTTTCCACCTCAACTTGGAAATTATCGATCCCAGTCCTCTACAAATTCCATGACCTTAAGTGCCATCTTCTTTCCAGCTTGCTATGCTTACCAAATTCCTACAATGGTTGAATTTTGTCCAAGGTAGAATTTTAGTTAGCATATTTGCTGGATTATCTTCTGTTCCAACCTTGCTTGCCTCTACTTCCCCTCTTTCAATCATATCTCTAACAAAGTGTAGCTTTATATCAATATGTTTACATCTCTCATGAAACATCTCATGTTTGGCTAAGTGTAGAACACTTTGGTTATCATAGAAGATGGTGATTGGCTTCTTTATTTCACACACAGCTCATTCAATATCCCTTTCAGCCATATGGACTCTTTCACTACATCAACCATGGCAATGAATTCTGCCTCAGTTATTGATAAGGCCACAATAGATTGTTGGATTGTTTTCCACCTGATTGCAGTGCCATATAATTTGAAAACATAACCTGTAATTGATTTTCTTGTGTCTATATTACCTGCAAAATCAGAATCTACAAAACCTTCAAGAGTGTTAGTACATTGAGCATGCCTTTTAAACATTAGACCTAAGTTAGATGTTCCACTTAGATATCTAAGTAGCCACTTAGCAGCTTCCCAATGTGTTCTTCCTTGATCAACCATATACCTACTCACTATGCTCATACCATATGATATATATACCAACCATAGTATATATAGAAGAGGGATTATGATCACCAATGGTTTCTAGTGATGGAGGAGCATGTTAATATATAGAGAAAATACAACAAGATCAAAAAGGAATATTTACAGAAGATACGGAAATGGAAAAAGAAAATTCCTAAAATACATAAATTACAATTGTTGACCATATCATTCCATATTTACTTTTTTACCCTCTTCAAGCTAGACGTAGGGTGCAAGCCAACACAAAGCTTGGAATGAAGAAGCTCAAAACTTGGGCGAGGAAGACTCTTGGTAAAGATGTCGGCCAATTGGAGGTCGGAAGGAACAAACTTGGTGGATAACCGACCAGAGGTAACGAGCTCTCGCACAAAATGACAATTTATGTCTATGTGCTTGGCACGTTTGTGAGCAACAGGATTCTGATTTAGAAAAATGGTGTTTTTGTTATCACAAAGCAGTAAAGGACAATCAGGAGGGAGAGCTTGGAGCTCGCGGAGTAGATGAGTGACCCAAACAATCTCTTGAGCGGCATTAGCCAAGACGCGGTACTTCGACTCACAACTTGAACGGGCAACTGTGGGTTGCTTCTTAGCGCTCCAAGAAACCAAGTTACCACCCAAGAAGATGGAGTAACCATAAGTGGAGCGATGAGTCTCAATGCAACGAGCCCAATCCATATCAGAGTAACCAATAATAGTAGAGGAAAGACAGTGAGTGAAAGACAAATCAAAACTTAATGTGCCCTTAACATACCATAAGATTCGCTTAACAGCCGAAAGATGATCTATAGTAGGTGCCTGAAGAAACTGACTGACGTGATTTACTGCAAAAGAAAAGTCAGGACGAGTAATAGTGAGATACTGCAAGGCCCCAACCAGAGAGCGATATTATGTAGGATCAAGACAGGGGATGCAATCACAAACTAGATAAACACTAACAGCTAAGGGTGTAGCAACTGGTTTTGAATCAAGAAGAGAGGCCCTAGTGAGGATATCATGGGCATACTTCGCTTGGCTGAGGAATAGATCGTTGGAAGTGTGAGTAATCTCAATGCCAAGGAAGTAGCTAAGAGGCCCCAAATCTTTAAGGGCAAATTCCTTGTGAGCACGAGAAATAAAACGTTGAATGAGAGAAGGGTCGCTTCCTATGATGATGATATCACCCACATATAACAACAAATAAATAGTGGAGGAAACTTGAATAAAGTAGAACAACGATGTATCAGCTCTGCTGCACTGGAAATCGAGACTCAACAAAAAATCACTGAAGCGCTTAAACTAGGCCAAATGAGCCTAACGAAGATCAGACGGTGGCGGTGAGACGGCAGCGGCGGTAGTGGTCAGACGAAGGCACCGGTGGTGGTGGGCAACAGGATGGAGAGTAAGAGAAAGATAGGGAGAGAATGAGGGGGAGAAACTCAGAGAGAGAGAAGAAGAAGAAGAAGAAGATGATGATGGGCTACTGCATATATTATACTTTGAATTTATCCATGGTAACTTTCTCAAATTTTTTAGTGGGAAAAAGTACTCTTAATTTATCTCCCAATTTTTTTTTGGAGGGGGGAGGGAGGAGAAATATTTTTAATTTATCAATGGAATTTCCGTTGGTAAATTTTTTCATATTTTTTAATTTTTTTTACATAATTTACTGACAAAATTACTGACGGAAACTTTTGAGAAAAAAAAAGTTAAGAAAATAATTTTAAAAAATAATTTAAAAATATTTCCTTCGGTATAATTACAATTATTTATTTAAAAAAAATACCAACAGAATTTCCGTTTGTATATTTTTTTACCGATAGAAACTCCATTGGTACATTTTTCATTAATTTTACTACGTTTTTTATGATTTTTTTTTCCAAACTTTGTTCCAATAACACATTTTGAATTCTATTTACAATGCTATATGAAAAATTCAATTTTATAGATGAGTTCAGTTCAATCTAATAAAAAGAACTTATTAAATTTATCAGTAATATGTTCGAAGATGAAAAACAAATACGTAAAATTGCTTGAACAACATAAATAATAAAATTATATATTGTCAATTGATTAAATGTCATTTAATTATTAATCACGGATAACCATTTAAATGATAAGTTATATATTAATTAAATTATAATAAAGCTAGCTAGACGAACGTCGACTTATTGATTATATATACATACGTACGTCACATACGTAATTATTATAATATAACAACATTATTCAAATGGTATGTTATGATTATTAATACAATATAATAGTCATTAATTTTAGATTCCTGGAAAAAAAATAACAAAATAAAGGTCTTTTAAAAAATCATTAAACCCTAAATTTAGGGTTTAGCAACGGATTTATCAGTGGATTAGTCATATTACGTCGGTAAATTTTTGGAAAAAAATTAAAATTTTTTTAATAAAATATTATCGATGGAATTTTCATCGGTAACTACTAACATATTACATTCCGTTAGTAATTTTTCAAAAAATAAAAATAAAAAGATATTTTTTCTATAATTTTAATTAAATATATTGATGGAATTTTCGTCGGTAATATTTTTAAATTTAAAAAATTTATATATATATTTAATTTTTTTCCACAAAATTTATCGAATGAAATTTCCGTCACTAATTTCGTTAGTAAATTTGCAAAATTTTTTTAAATATAAAAAAAATTGAAAACCTTATCGACATAAATTTTGTCGGTAATTTTGTGAAATAAAAAAAAATAATTTTAATAATTTTAATTTGTCAATACCGATGGAAATGTCCGTTGACAAATTAGTGAAGGAATTTCTGTCGATAAACCTAATTTTCTGAAGGATTTTTTTTCGTCATGAATACTGACCAAAATTCCATCGATAATCTGTCGGTAATTTACCGACGGAACTTGTCTGTGGGTAATTTCCGTCGGTTAATGGTTGCATTTTTTGTAGTGCATTGTCTAATTTAGCATTAAATATAACATAATTTCATTAATATATTATCTAATTGTTGAAATAATATTGCATTATTGAAAGAACATAAATTGTTTTTTTATTATTTAGAAAATTTATGTATTGTTATATCAACTATATTATTCAACCCTCAAATTTTCTTTTCAATCAAAAAAATTAAAGTCAAAATTTCTCAACTAAATTTCCATAATTTATTTTAAAACACATATTCACAAAAACTATTCAATTTTATCAAATAATAAGCTTGAAAATTTTGAATAATTAATCATTTCTAACCAACCCACATTTATTTTAGTTTTTTAAAAATTTATATTTTTCTCTAAAAATTTTAAATTAACATAAATCATTTATATATTTGAAGTCTAGCATGTGTTATTTTATCAAATTTAGCTAAAATTTCTAGATTATCTACTAATGTATATTATCAACATTAAATTTGATATCATTCAATAATCATATTAATTAGCATGAAATAGATTTAATTTGTTAAAAAAAATGAATATGAGAAAATTGTATGATTTGACAAGTGTCATTTAATGGTTATTATTTTAGTATATATATAAATATATACTAGTATAAATTTCGTGCGATGCAAGGGCATATCAATTTTACAATTTATATATATAGATATGAAAATGTTGAACACGAAAAGTAATAAATTTTTGGGACAATTTCGATCTAATTTATTACCCATGTGTCCCACGATCATAATTATGTGTTTTGATCTTAACTATTTAATTAATTTAGTGCGTTTCAGATACGTGTTTAAAGCATGGTTTAGATGGATATTTTTCCTTAGACATGGAACATAGAATATTTTTATACCATTAGAAGCGTAACAGAAAAATAAGAAGATAGAAATGAACTAGAGGTCAATCGGAGACCCGTAGCTCAAGTTGCGACAAAAAGGACAAAATACAAGTTTTGGAAATAAACGAGAGGTGGAATCTTGAGGAATAGTGAAAGGAATATTCCACATGAACAGTAACCTACCCTAGTGAATAGTAACTTTTCCAATTCTATAAATAGGGGCTCATTCGATTCAAAAATTTACCGTTTTCCCGAGCGAGCCGAACGCGGTGAAAACACGTAAGTCTCTCTCTCTTCTCCCTCTCCCCTCTATATTCTGTCTCCGTTGCGCCGTTGCCGGAGTTCGCCGGAAAATTCCAACTTCATCGGTTTCGGCCGATTTTCACACATAACGTAGGCCTCGTCGAGACGAGTCTAGGACAACTTCCGGAATTCAATTCCGATTTTCCGTTCACCGGAAAATGGCAAAATACGGTCTCCAAACCCTAAACCCTAATTTTGACACGTTTTCTCTCTCCCGTTTTCTCTCTCTCTCTCTCCTCTTCTCGCGGTTGCAAGCACCGGAGGGGTTGTCGGGGTTGTGGGCTAGCCGCCGGAGAGGCGGTGCCAGTGCCGGAAACGAGCTGTAAAGGTGGGCTGTTCCATGGGGTTTTGTGTGTGTGTTTTAAACGTGTGTGTGTTGTGAGCTGTTGGAGGCGGCGCAGGTGGCGCCGCCATGAGCTGCTAGTGGTCGGCGCTGGTGATGCGCCGGCGAGTGTTGGGTGGTGGTGGTTGGCGGCAGGTGGTCGCCGGCCAAGTCTGAAACTGGTGTGTGTGTGTGTGTGTGTTTTTATATATGCATGTACGTGTGTGTATAGGTAGCTAGGTGTGTGTGTTTGAGGCTGTGTTGGTGGTGGTCGGCGACTTCCAGTCGCCGGCCAGTGTTTCAGGTGACTGGGGGTGGTCGTCGGCGACTGGAAGTCACCGGTCGGAGCTGAAAAGGTTAGTTTTGGTTTTGTATACGTGAGTATCGAAGGGTTTTGCGGCGGATTTTTCCGGCACTATTCATGCTTGAATCCGACGAGGGACGGTCGGAGGTGGTAGCCGGAGGTTCAGGCTCGCCGGAGGATGAGGTGGCGGCGGCACAAGGCGGCGCCGCCGCAGCTGGTGGTGCCGGGAAGTGGGTTGGTCGAGCAGGACCGACGCCAGGAACGTAGGAGCGAGCCTGGCCGAGCTGCCAAGAAAACTCGGCCAGCTGCTGAGACGCATGCACACGCTGTCGAGAAAACTCGGCAGCCGCCGAGACCTGCTAAGGCGCGCGCTGGGCGCACCGGGCGTGCGTGGGTGTGCGGGTGCCGTCACGGGCGCGCGCGGTCGTGCGCGGAGCGCCGAGGCCGTGCGGCGCCACTGGATGTTGGCGCACGGTCGTGCGCAGGCGTGAACGGCCGTGCGCGAGATGCGCACGCGCGGTGCGCATGCCGGGAGCCACCGTGCGCGTCATGTGCGCGCTGCAAGCATTTTCGTTCGTCGGATCATTTCGGATGTTTTTATCGAGTTGTCGGGTGTTGGGGTCCCGGTCAAAGTCAACCCTTGACCAAAATTACCAAAATACCCCCGAACTTAAAATGCTTTGTTCAAGCTCGTTTCAACTTCGATCGAGCTCATTCCTTTTCCGTTGTGACCCAAATTCAATCCTCTATCATCTCAGCCTTTGAAACTGATCATCCTCTCTCGTTTCTTTAACCTCAATCTATAGGTCTCTCGATCCATCGCGGCTTTTACGATCATTTCTTTCATCGGGAACTTTTATAGCTTTAATTATATTTATTAAGGATCTAAGAAACATCATAACTTGTTTAGGCTACTCGTTGGATTGAGCCTTGATATATTTGGTCCTAGCTACTCACGCGTATACTACCGAACAAGGTGGGGGTACATTCTAAACCTTTATCTGTTTACAGTTTTCCCTATTTATGAGCATGATTGAGGAATACTAAATGCTGTGAATATATTTGTTGTGCCATCCTTTATACTGTGAAAAGGACTGAGGCCCACTCTATACATGCATTCGTCTCTTACTCCCTTCTACTACTTTGATAGGTTTGGTGGTCCTTAAAATGCACCAGCAGTCTGAGAGACTGTTTTTATAGGGTAAGACGAGGATTACCCGCACCTATTCGTCCCTTACCATTTCTAATATCTGTTGTGCATTTTACGTGCTGTGATTGAATGTTACTTTTCCTGTACATTATTACTGTTGATTGTTATAAGTTGAGGACTGTATCCCCATGAGTGTATTCAACGCACTCACCCCCTATTCTGTACTCACACTACAGGAGATGACGAGTATGCTAAACCCTAGATGGAGAGAGTTGGTGCTCTGACTGGACTTTTATATGTAGAACTGATGTATCACAACACTTAACAATGTTTTAAATTAATTCACGTTTTTTTAACATATAATCTTGTACATGTTTTGAATGTTGGATCCTGATGTTGATATTCCGCTGCTATGATATGATGATCGGTTGAAACCGATTTTGATATGTGATTGAATCACATCGTCCGTTACCTCTTTCTTCTTTCTTCTGGCATCTCCTATCTCCTTCATCTGTTTTTCGTCTCTTATCTTTTCTTTCTTCACGCCCCATATAAAAAAAACTCTGATAATTTTTATGAAAGAAAACGGGGCGTGACAGTAGCAAATAAATTTTAAGTGTTAATAATTTTTTGATATAAAAATGTTGGTCATAAAAAATAATATAGCTCTTTTAAGTTATTTTTTGATATCTACTTCCCATATAATTTATCAATTTTGAATCTTTCTTATTTTCATCATTTGTTTCACTACTTTACTAATTTTTTTTTGTGACCTGGAAAAACACTTATGCAAATATATATTCAATAAATTATTCATATTGAGCGTAATAACAATGATATTATTGTATTTTACTCCAAAATAAAATTTCTAAATTTTAGATACCATTAAAAAATTATATAATTTATTTCCACATGCCTTCAAATTAAAAAAATTTCTCTTAGAAAAATCATATTGGATGATAAACATTTTAAAATCTAATAAATCTAAAAACATGAAACAATATAACAACATAAAGTAAAAAACTTTATCATTGTTCATATAATGATGAACTTCATGCTACCATAATAATGAAATTTCATATTTATATTTACTTTTTAATCATGGAGGAAACATTATTTATTCTTACATACAAAAAAATGATATATGTTTTTTTGCTAATTTTTGTAAATATATAAAATGATGTTGAATAAGGTACAAATTGTTATTCACAACTTTCTTGAACTTTTAGCATGATATTATTATCATATATACACAAATCATGCTAAATATATCACATATCAAATATGATCATGTTTTTTTTCTCAATTTTCATATATATACAAAATGATTTTCATACCATGAATACATGAATTATGCAAAATCCAATATTTATACTTTATAAATTATAAAATAATAAATATTTGTATTTCAACTTTACAAAATGTGAAAATTAGATTAGTATAGTTATATGGAAGATATATTAGACTTGAGTATAATAAATGACATACCTGTCAAATAAAAAATATGTGATTTTTATTATAGTTTTTCAATACTTATTTCGAAGATTGTAAATAGAAATAGTTAATTTATGTTGTTCAATTATTTATTCTAAGTAACTTGATTTATATATTTATTGAGGTGATATATATATATATATATTAGATATTTGAACAAAACAATATTGCAAAATTACATCTTGTCTTTGAAGACGTCCTCATAACTATAAACATCTTTTTTATTTATTTATGTAGCAAGAATGTCATGTGATCTAAAGAAATGAAATTTTAGTTCCCACAACATTTTTGAATGCATTGATAACGTTGACATCATTAGAAACATGAGTCATATTTGTCAAAATAATGGTTATTGTAACAAACTGATTCTTTATCTTGAAAAGGCGAGCAAAAAATCAATGACTTACAAACTTGTAGTTGACATGTATTTGTAGTGTATTTGTAGATGAATAATAAATCAAGACCACATAACAAAAAAATAAAATTCATATATATATATATATATATAGAGCACAAAATCATGAATTTTATAAATCTATTTATAATTATATGTATAATAAAAATCATAAAATGATTTGGATCACATTTTTGCATATGGATAAAATTATAGTAAGTCAACTTAAATTTAGATTTTTTCCCCGTTTTTGTTACAAATCTCTCTCTCTCCCCACACATGTAACGCCCCAAAATCTTTCATTAAAAATATCAGAGTTTTTCTTCTTTGGGCGTTAAGAGAGAAAGGGGAAAGAGCGTACATGATATAAAATAGAAAGAAACAAAAGAGGATAAGAAGCAGTACACTTAAAGCATCGGTTACCACCGATAAAAGAATGTTTGAAACCATATGCAGCGGAAAAACATCAGGATCTTTTACAAAGAAGGAGAAATACAGTTTTCTTTTACAATCGAGCAACATATCTTTAAAAATGGTAAAACCGGAAGATGGACTCAGCTGATAGGGCACCCCTCTCTCTACGCGTCAAGATTCTCTTCTTCTCCTGTAGTGTGAGTACAGGTGGGGGTGAGTGCGTTGAATACACTCGTGGGGATACTTTCCATGTTTTAATATTTATTAAGCCGATCACGTATCAAACAGATATAACAAATCAGCAATTAAACACATCACATATTATACAAAACACATAACTCGATTTATAAACGGACACACAACCCATGACTCATAAAAAGACTCGCAGCCCAATGGACACGAAGCCCAAAGGACACCCCGACGACTCACTAATGGACACGCAGCCCAATGGACACTAAGCCCAAACCTACCACACTATCGTAAAATAAACACATAATACAAACACAGCACAAAACCCAAGGCACATAAGCTTCAACCAATTCATAACGATCAATAGAATTCTAATAACATCCAGTTTACATGCATATGTTCGTTATCATCATCATGCGTTAAGTACAGAAGACATAGAGTCATTAAGGTTTAGAAGTTACCCCCACACACATCATATAATTTCCACATTTATCTCAAAACATATGAGTTCACATTTCATAGAGTTATTAGGGTTTAGAAGTTACCCCCACCTTGTTCGGTGGTTACCACGTGAGTCGCAAGTATCACAGACTTGATATCTTGATTCCCAATCCAACTGATATCAATCCAATGGATAGCCTACACAATTTTACAATATTTCTTACATCATTAATACGCTTAAAACTTATATTTAAAATGTATAAAGATAGCCGTAGAGAAGAATCGTTCGATAGAGACGAGATGGATCGATAGATCAAGAGATTGAGGTCGATGAGACAAGGGAGAAAAGATCAGTTCAGCAACTGATATGATAGAGGAAAGGATTAGGGTCGCTACGGAAAAAGAATGAGCTCGATCGGAGTTGAAACGAGCTCGAACGGAGCGTTTTAATATCGAAGGGTATTTTGGTAATTTTGGTCAAAAGGTTGACTTTGACCGGACCCCGACTCCCGGTCGACCCGACGTACACAAAGACTCGGTTCAACGTGTGAAAATACTCGACGGTGCGCGCTCGGCGTGCACGACGGCACCCGGTGCGCGCACAGGATCCCCGTCGCCCGCGCGCGCGGCTCCCGTCGTCCATGCCCAGCGCGCCCAGCCGCCTGGGAATCAGCTGCTCGATCAGCCCACTTCCCGGCGCCACCCGCCGCGGCGGCGCCTCCCTTTGCCAGCGGCACCTTGTCCGCCGGCAAGCCCGCATCTCCGGCCACCACCTCCGGCCAACTTAGCCGGAATCCGGCCATAAACAGTAACCCTTTTCTCAGCCCAAGCGTACCCAAACGATCACAAAATCTTTGCCACCACAACTAAAAACCACTCCGGCCGGCGACTTTTCGGCGCCGGTCATCACCCGCAAACCATTCCAAATTCTTGTACAACACCTCAAATTACCCCAGAAACAGAAACGACCCAAAATCAAGGGTTTAGGATTTTGGAGGCGGTTTTTCGCCGTTTCCCGGCGAACGAGACATCGGATTGGAATTCCGAAAGCTGTCCTAGACTCGTCACGTCGAGGGCTACAATCTGGGCCTAGGTTATATTTTCCGGCGACGACGGTGGCGGCGGCACGGCGAATCCGGTGGTGGCGGCGGCGGTACGGCGGTGGTCCGACGGCGGCGCTCCGACGACGGCGATAATTAAAAACGTAAAGGAAAAGAAAAGAAAGAGAACTTACGTGTTCGCGTCACGAGCGTCGCTCGGGTCATCGGCTTTGAAAACGTATAAGTTTTGAAAATTATGAGCCCCTATTTATAGATTTTGGAATTTACCTTTTTACCGTTGGAAAATTACTATTTACCAAAAATATCTTAATTTACCTTTCATTAAAATATTATTTTTATTTTTACCTTTTATCAAAATTTTACCCTTTCCTTCGTCAGTTGAACTACGGGTCTCCGATTAACCTCTAGTTTGTTTCTGTTTTCTCGTATTCCCGATACGAATCTCTTGGTAAAATCGTATTCTAGGTTCCATGTCATGAAAAATATACTCATCTAAAACTAAAATCGGCGTTAACCAAGTATCTGAAACGCACGTACTAAATTAAACAGTCAAAATATACGCACATAATTATTAAGTCAGGGTTCAAATATTTAATTAATCAATTATGCACGTTTTGTTCCGGGGCGCTACAACACACACACACAACATTATATATTTATATATATATATATAATATAATGTTGTTTGTGTGTGGTACAAAATTAGAGATCATTTTTCTTTTTCTTTTTTACTTTGATAATTTAGAATTCTTGAAATTCAATAGTTATATTATTTTTATCTATTCAACAAATATTTTTTAATCTTCATTATAATTATAATTAAACATTTATTAGATGAGATCATATTAATATTCATATACCATTATAGGTATAATTTCCAAAATTTTATCAATATCATAGGTGATATTATTATTATATATATAATTAATATAATAAATTTTAATTTATAAACTATGAAATAATAAATATTGTCTTTCTACTTTTGGGAGATGGAAATGGGCGGGAAAATTTTACCATTTCTATTTTGAGGGGTAATTGTTATTATATATATATATATATGAAAGATTCTTCTAGCTTTATTAGTTGGTACGAAACTACTTTTCATATAAATCTCCTTCTGTTATATGATTATATCCATAGTTGTCATATCCATTTTTTCAGATTATCCATCCGGTAATTCCTTTCAGCAGTCTCTTTATTCCGGCCAATCTTGGTATTAGTGATTTTCATGGATTCTCATTTCAAATTTTGCTAAAGCAGCATACTTAAATTCTATATATAATAATCCATAAATAAAAAAATTACAATCACCTAGAAGTTAAAAGTGGATCAGTATTAAGAAACTAATAGTTCTAAGACCATCTTTTATCAACAAACTCCCACAACTCAACCTCTTAATAAAAAATTCATTTATCTCTCCTCCACATATACAACCTACAACACTACCCAACCTCTACAATTTTCACATTTTATCAATAACATCAACCCAACCTATAACAATTATTAATTTAATAATTTAACAATTACTTATATATTTTATAATCAATTTTTTATTATTTGAATTATGTACGAAATATATTAAATTATATGATATTCCAAATTCGTAATTAAGAAAAAATATGACCAACTTAAAATAAGTTACAATCTCAATAACAAAAATAAAATTACAAGAATTGAAATACAAAATTATAATTACACAAGTCAAACTACAAATTGATAAGTAAAAAACAACAATGCAGAAGATGAAAATTGCATATTTAATTATCGGTGCCGAATTTTTGTCATATATGTTCAATCAAGTTGTTTTTTAGAGCGGTGTGAGCTTCTCTGTTGCGAAGTTGCTCCCTATTGGTCATATAAGCAGATAGACTTGTAATGCGTTCAGTAGAGTATTGAAAATTTTGATCATCGTTTATGGGATCATCGATAAGAAATTCTTTAGGATCATAATAAGTTTGTACGTCTCTCATTCATCTTCAACTATCATGTTGTACATGATGATACAAGCCATCATAATTTTTATCCCAAACAAGACAGGGGCGTCGAAGAAATGCAAAACGAGCTTGTAGAACTCCAAATGCTTGCTCGACATCTTTTCGTACCGCCTCTTGGTATTAAGCGAACAACTTGTGTTTTCTGATTACTGGAGAAGTAATTGACTTAACAAATGCAGCCCATGAAGGATATATTCCATCAGTTAGATAATATGTCATATTGTACTCCTTACCGTTCACGACATAACTAACATTTGGTGCTCGACCATCCAAAACATCATTAAAAACTGGAGATCGATGGAGTACATTAATATCATTGAGTGAACCTGGTGTTCCAAAGAAAGCATGTCATATCCATAAGTCGTATGATGCAATAGCTTCCAAAATAATTGTTGGTTTTCCACTTCTCCCTCCATATTGTCCCGCCCATGCAGTGGGACAAATTTTCCATTCCCAATGGATGCAGTCAATACTGTCTATCATGTCCGGGAATCCACGTTGTTCTCCGACATGGAGTAGTCTTACCAAATCTTATTCATTAGGCTTTCTAAGGTACTCGTAACCGAAGCAATAAATGACGTCTTATACGACATTCATGAGAGATTGTCTTGTCACAGTTGCACTCATTCGCAAGTATTCATCAACAGCTGATGTCCCATACACCAACACTCTCATAGCTCTAGTACATTTCTGTAATGGGGAAATACCTTGTCTACCAGTGGCATTAGGCATCTGTTGAAAATATTCGTCACTGGCAGTAACAACCTCCATGATATGGAGGAATATTGATTTTTGCATGCGAAATCTACGTCGGAAGATCTCAAGAGGATACGTCGGGTTGTCAACAAAATAGTCGTTCATCAAACGTTCATGACCAAGCTCGCATTGCCTTTCAAAATACCTTCTTCTAACTCTAGGAGTAGGATCTTCTTCGTTCAAATTAAAATTGTTTAAGAGTAGATCCTTGGCGATGCGATCTACGTGGCGATTATGATGAGCAACCTATTCTTGCCATTCATCAAATGCAGTAAAGAAAGGATCGAAACTTGAATAGCTATCTGATTGATTTTCATTGTGAGACATTTTGGGATGTGGAATGAGTAAAACTATTAAATATGAAAATTTTCTTCTGAGATGATAAGAGAATATAAGGAGTTATATATAGATAGTGATAAAAAATAACAAACAAGTGCCACCAATCAATAATCCACTACCACATGCCTTTTCCATCCACTATCCACTATCAATAATGACAAACATGTCTCATCCACTATCAATAATCCTTTATCTAATGTCTTATGCAAAGTGATAATTCACATGATGCGAATTCGCATGGTGATAATTCTGCAAAGTGACAAGTGCCTGCAAAGTGGATAAGACTAGTGCATGTGATCAATTCTGCAAAGTGGATAAAAAAATAGAATAAATACTAATTAGAATAAAAATTACAATTCGATTTAACAAAAATAACACTAATAAAAAAGATTACAAGACAATATTAAAATGACATCAAATAAAAAAACTAACAAGATAATACTAAAACACATGCCATCAAATAATAAAACTTACAAGATAATCCGAAAACACTACTTAAACAATGACAAGAGATGACGTTTCATATATTCTTCATCAGTGGATAAGTGATCCTTGGCCAATAAAGCCATCAAAAGAGAGTGCTTCATCTTCATTTTCTCTATTTTCACTTTCTGTCTTCCCAATGTGTTGAGCACTTGAACTTCACTATCTCTAGTGAGTCTTAATGCACGAAGTTCTGCAACAACCTCAGATAAAGACTCTGATGTCTTACATTTTCCTTTCTTCTTTTTCGCTTGATCTCTACCTGTAGGACGTGAAATAGCTGAACCACCACTATCTGGAGTTTCTACATTAGTGGGACTGAAATATTCACCATCTTCACTGGTCCTGGTTCTCTTTATACTGCCACCACTTTCTTCGTTACCATCATCATCGTAAGCACGACTTCTTGAATCTTGATCAAATTTTATTTCCCACTTGGGAACTTTACTCATAACTTCATTAAATACATGCAAATCAGTGAACTTACCATCGTATAATTGATGGGCTTCTTTCTCCATATCGTGTTGGTTCATACCACTTCTTACTCGACAATGTGCTTCAATGTTAGCAGCAATCCACTTCTGGGCATTTTTATCAAGTCGTGTGAAACAACTTTTTAGTGATTCTATATTTCTTTCATTTATTTCTCCTGGATCTTCTCTTCGAGCTTCTTCATACATCTTATGGATTTTTCCCCAAAATGAGCCAGTCCTTTGAAATCTGCCCTGTTTTTTATCTTCGCTAACGAAGATCCAAGATGACATTAGGGCCCTATCTTCTTTCATATTCCAAGTACTTTTGGCCACCCTTTCATTTGTATCCTAAAACAAATTGCGAGAGATATTTTGCGATGATTGAGCTTGTTCAAAGGTAGGAATTTGATTTAGATTCGGAGATAATTGAGGATATTGAGAAAATTGAAAGTTTTGATAGTCTTTGGTGTTAAAAAAAGACTGAAAATTTGGATAGTTTTGGGAGTTTGGATAATCCGAATTGTTTGAAAAAAAATTTGGGTTACTTGGATCCATAATAGAAATTAGGAGAAATAATAGAATATGATATAAATTATGAGAGATTAGGAAAGATAGTACACAAAAGAAATAATTTGAGATTGTGATTCAAAATGTATCAATATTAGTCTCTATTTATAGAAAAAAAAATTCATTAATTTTGGTATTTTTTTTATAGATAATTGAGTGTGTAAAAGATATAAACGAAATTAGACGAACAAATCATAAAATTCCATGTGGCAATATTTTGGATAAAAAGTGGCAATATTTTACACAAAAAGTGGCAATTATCACAGAATCTAAATCAAATTCCTACATTTGAACAATTTCAAAGCTCAACCATCGCAATATATATCTCGCAATTTGTTTCAGGATACAAATGAAAGGGTGGCCAAAAGTACTTGGAATGTGAAAGAAGATGTGGCCCTAATGTCATCTTGGATCTTCGTTAGTGAAGATAAAAAACATGGCAGATTTCAAAGGACTGGCTCGTTTTGGGGGAAAATCCATAAGATGTATGAAGAAGCTCGAAGAGAAGATCCAGGAGAAATAAATGAAAGAAATATAAAATCACTAAAAGGTTGTTTCACACGACTTAATAAAAATGCCCAGAAGTGGATTGCTGCTAACATTGAAGCACATCGTCGAGTAAGAAGTGGTATGAGCCAACACGATGTGAAGAAAGAAGCCCATCAATTATACGATGGTAAGTTCACCGATTTGCATGTATTTAATGAAGTTATGAGTAAAATTCCCAAGTGGGAAATAAAATTTGATCAAGGTTCAAGAAGTCGTGCTTACGATGACGATGGTAACTAAGAAAGTGGTAGCAGTACAAAGAGAACCAGGACCAGTGAAGATGGTGAATATTTCAGTCCCACTAATGTAGAAACTCCAGACAATAGTGGTTCACCTATTTCACGTCCTACAGGTAGAGATCAAGCGAAAAAGAAAAAAGGAAAAGGTAAGACATCAGAGTTTTCATCTAAGGTTGTTGCAGAACTTCGTGCATTAAGACTCACTAGAGATAGTGAAGTTCAAGTGCTCAACATACTGGGAAGAGAGAAAGTGGAAATAGAGAAAATGAAGATGAAGCACTCTCTTTTGATGACTTTGTTGGCCAATGATCACTTATCCCCCGATGAAGAAGAGATGAAACATCATCTCTTGTCATTGTTTAAGTAGTGTTTTAGGATTATCTTGTAAATTTTTTTATTTGATGGCATGTGTTTTAGTATTATCTTGTAAGTTTTTTTATTTGATGTCACGTGTTTTAATATTGTCTTGTAATCTTTTTTATTAGTGTTATTTTTGTTAAATCGAATTGTAATTTTTATTCTAATTAGTATTTATCCTACTTTTTTATCCACTTTGCAGAATTGATCACATGCACTAGTCTTATCCACTTTGCAGGCACTTGTCACTTTGTCACATGCACTTGTCACTTTGCAGAATTATCACCATGTGAATTCGCACCATGTGAATTATCACTTTGCAAAAGACATTAAATAAATGATTATTGATAGTGGATAGTGGATGAGACATGTTTGTCATTATTGATAGCACTTGCAAAAGACATTAAATAAATGATTATTGATAGTGGATAGTGGATGAGACATGTTTGTCATTATTGATAGCACTTGCAAAAGACATTAAATAAATGATTATTGATAGTGGATAGTGGATGAGACATGTTTGTCATTATTGATTGTGGATAGTGGATGGAAAAGGCATATGATAGTGGATTATTGATTGGTGGCACTTGTTTGTTATTTTTGATCACTATCTATATATATCTCCTCATATTCTCTTATCATCTCAATCATCTCAGAAGAAAATTTTCATATTTAATACTCCCTCTGTCCCCGTGATAAGTGTCACACTTTCCATTTTTGGACGTCCCAAAATAAATGTCACATTGTACACTTACTAAAAATGGATATTATAATAATAATATATCTCACTACCTCTCTCCCCCACTTACATTATAATAATATATCTCACTACCTCTTTCTCCTCCCACTCACATTATAATAATATATCTCACTACCTCTCTCCCCCCACTCACATTTAAATAAAATAATTCTTAAAAATAGGGCCGAACAGTAAATGTGACACTTATCACGGGACGGAGGGAGTAGTTTTTACTCATTCCACTTCTCAAAATGTCTCACAATGAAAATCAATCACTAGATAACTTTTCAAGTTTCGATCCTTTCTTTACTGCATTTGATGAATGGCAAGAACATGTTGCTCATTAGAATCGCCACGTAGATCGCATCGCCGAGGATCTGCTCTTAAACAATCTTAATTTGAACGAAGAAGATCCCACTCCTAGAGCTAGAAGAAGGTATTTTGAAAGGCAACACGAGCTTGGTCATGAACGTTTGATGAACGACTATTTTGTTGACAACCCGACGTATCCTCCTGAGATCTTTCGACGTAGATTTCGCATGCGAAAATTAGTATTCCTCCATATCATGGAGGCTGTTACTGCCAGTGACGAATATTTTCAACAGAGGCCTAATGCCACTGGTAGACAAGGTCTTTCCCCATTACAGAAATGTACTGGAGCTATGAGAGTGTTGGCGTATGAGACATCAGCAGATACTGTTGGTGAATACTTGCAAATGAGTGCAGCTGTGACATGGCAATCTCTCATGAATTTCGTAGAAGACGTCATTTCTTGCTTCGGTGATGAGTACCTTAGAAAGCCTAATGAACAAGATTTGACAAGCCTACTCCATGTCGGAGAACAACATGGATTCCCGAGCATGATAGGCAGTATTGACTGCATGCATTGGGAATGGAAAAATTGTCCCACTGCATGGGCGGGACAATATGGAGGGAGAAGTGGAAAACCAACAATCATTTTGGAAGTTGTTGCATCATACGACTTATGGATATGACATGCTTTCTTTGGAACAACAGGTTCACTTAATGATATTAATGTACTCCACCGATCTCCAGTTTTTAATGATGTTTTGGATGGTCAAGCACCAAATGTTAGTTATGTCATTAATGGTAGGGAGTACAATATGACATATTATCTAACTGATGGAATATATCTTTCATGAGCTGCATTTGTTAAGTCAATTACTTCTTCAGTAATCAGAAAACACAAGTTTTTCGCTCAACACCAAGAGGCAGTACGAAAAGATGTCGAGCGAGCATTTGGAGTTCTACAAACTCATTTTGCATTTCTTCGACGCCCCTGTCTTCTTTGGGACAAAAATCTGATGGCAAAAATTATGATGGCTTCTATCATCATGCACAACATGATAGTTGAAGTTGAACGAGGGACGTACCAAACTTATTATGAACCTATAGAATTTCTTATCGATGATCCCATAGACGATGATCAAAATTTTCAATACTCAATTGAACGCATTGCAAGTCTATTTGCTTATATGACCAATAGGGAGCAACTTCGCAACAGAGAAGCTCACGCCGCTCTAAAAAACGACTTGATTAAACATATATGGCAAAAATTCGACACCGATAATTAAATATGCAATTTTCATCTTCTGCATTGTTGTTTTTTACTTATCAATTTGTAGCTTGACTTGTGTAATTATAATTTTGTATTTCAATTCTTGTAATTTTATTTTTGTTATTGAGATTGTAACTTATTTTAAGTTGGTCATATTTTTTTTTTAATTACGAATTTGGAATGTCATATAATTTAATATATTTTGTACATAATTCAAATAATAAAAAATTGATTATAAAATATATATGTAATTATTAAATCATTAAATTAATAATTGTTATAGGTTGGGTTGATGTTATTGATAAAGTGTGAAAATTGTAGAGGTTGGGTAGTGTTGTAGGTTGTGTATGTGAAGGAGAGAAAAATGAATTTTTTATTAAGAAGTTGGGTTGTGGGAGTTTGTTGATATAGATGGTCTAAAAGCCCTCTTCCATCAACTTTGTTGAGGTTGCATTTCCAATCATTATTATGGACACTGCTGGGAGAATGATCTGGGGGTAAGAGAAACTCATTCAAGTGACAACTTACTGGTCTTATTTATGCAATTTATACTTCTCAATTTGTTGTTTATAGGTTCTAGAAAACTACTCCTGATCACATTTGATGTCTGCCTTTGAATTGTCTTTTGTGTTAAACGTGACATAATCGATCTTAGCATGTCTAGGTGATACATGCCATCTATGGCCCTGTGGATTATGTTAGTCCATAACCAATTTTATATTTAAGGTGCCTAAACTTCACATTTATAAATTACAAAGATTTTACTACATCAGTAATTTCCTCCAATGAGATAGAGGTTGTGATCTCCTGCTAAACAATAGGGTGTCAGGTTTTGCTGGATATGGGAGCAAGGAGAGTGTTCTGCTATGAACATATAATCCTATGTGGGGCTACTGTGATACTGCCATTAAAAAAATTCTAGAATATTTATATTCATAGGAATTGCAGTGTTCTTCATAATAACTCATCTGCTCTTCGTTGTCGTCATCGTGTTCCTTTTTAGTGTGAGAACCTTTTGTGTGAGAAACTATGTTGTAACAATGAGTGTTCAAGAAACAATCATGCATACAAACATTAGAATTTGGTGATGTGGAGTACATAATAACATAATGAACTATAGAATCATCACTTAATCAATGAAACAAAACATGAAAAAACAATCCAACAACAACATGCAGCCGTGCAATGATAACGTCTAAAATTCAGCTGACCAAATATAGGACAATTAATTAAATGCAAATCAACTTGAAGGTTTGTAGGTGTAAATAAGGAAACTTTAAATAATCAGATCACATAAACAAATAAATCAGACTATTAATTAATTATTTGGGATGAGCTTCTTAACCTTATTAAAAAGAAGACTGCCTTGGCCTTCTGCTTGCAGCTGATCAAGTAAGAGCGTAAAAGTAGTTACAAGCATTGTGCAGCCCCGTCTCTCCATTTCGTCCAAGACTGGAATTACATCATGAGCTGCATTTCTTTTAAGTAACCCCTGGATAAAAACGCTATAGGTCCCACTCTCAGGTAAGCAGCCACTTGTTTCCATTTTCATCAGCAATTCCTCAGCCTCCTTCGCTCGACCTTCTTTACAAAATGCACCAATAAGGATGCTAAAGGTAATAACATCAGGCTGCAAACCTTTGGATGGAAGTTCATTGAAAAGATTCATGGCTATGTCTAGCTTTTTGTCCTTGCACAATCCCTCAATGAGGATACTGTATGTTACTATATTGGCATCAACACCTTGATCTTCCATCATGCGTAGAAATGAAAATGCTTCAGTTATGTTTTGAGCTGTGCACAAGCCATCCAACACAGTATTATAAGCCCATATATCAGGAGATAATTGTCGAGCTTGCATTTCTTTAAACAGTTTCAAGCCGTCAGCACATTTGCCTTGACGGAAGAATCCATGTAGCATGATGCTGTAAGTAACCACTGTATGCTTTAATCCTTTGGAATGAATTTCAAGAAACATACTCCAAGCTTCATTTACATGTCCCTTTGTGCAATACCCGTTCATCAAACTATTGTAAGTCACAATATCAGGCTTGAGCCCCGAATCAACAGCAGAATCAAGAACTTTTCTCGCTTCCTTCATTTTTCCTAATAAACAATACCCATCAATCAAAGCACTATAAGTGATGATATTTGGTTGAACACCTATTTGCATCATGATTTTTAAGACATCCTCAGCCTCTTCCACCATTCCCTCCTTACAATAAGCATCTACTAAAATATTACAAGTGACCACATTAGGAGAGATCTTGTGAGCCAGCATCTTATTTAATAGGTCTTTTGCTTCTTTCCATTTACTAAAACAGAGAAGCCATGAATCATTGAGTTATACGTCACAACAGTGGGCCAAATGCCCTTCTCACTCAATTTTGAGAAGAGTTTGATAGCTTGATCAACCATACGATTCTTGAAAAGGCTATCAATTACTGTGTTGTAAGAAGTGACATCAGGTTTGCATTTTTGTTTTTCAAACAGTCTGAGCAAATGATAGGCGGGCGAGAGTATGCCCAGCTTTGCACAACCCATTTATCACAATAAGATACGTAATTTCGTTTGGCTCACAAATTTTTTCTCTCAACAACTTCTTAAACAGTTTCTCCGCCTCGGCGACCTTTCCTTCCAAGAAAAGCCCTTTGAGCAGAGTGGTGAAGGTAATGATAGTAGGTTCATGACCACGCTTGAAAAAGCTACCTAAGATTGCGAACCCATAATCAACTCGGTTCAGACGACAAAAACAATCAATCACAATACTCAGGGTGATGTCACTTAAAGGAGCATCCTTTACAAGCATTTTATCGAACAGATAGAGGGCAACCGTGTATTGCTTCATCTTGACAACTGCAGTTAATAATTAATTGAAATCAAAAACAGATGGGCTTGGTTTCGTTCTCACCATTTCATGAAACAAAGAAACAACATCATCCGGCTCACAAACATTGCCGAAATCGAATCTGGGTTTGCCGGAAAAGTATCAGTTGTGGTGGTGATAATGTAGAGAAGCAACTGCAAAAGTAGTTGTTTTGGAACCAGATAGAATTCTTCTGAAAATTGTTGTAGCCTGATTCAAGCTCATCATCTTCAATAATCGGCTTCACTATTTGAGAAAGAATGGAAATGCAGTGAAAGAGTGATTCGACCTACAGATTTAGCTTCTGATGTTGGGAGACAAAATGAAATTGAATTCTGCCTTGTCTTTTTCCTTCGTCTTTTCCTTCATTTCTGTTCCAATACTTCAATTGAAGTTCACTTTTATTCTTTGGGATAGCAACCTAATTTACCAAAAAAAATATATAAATTATGACAAAAAATACCATAAAAAAAAAAGACATTTTTATACCATAAAAAATAAGTGAGATACTTTATACCATAAAATATAAAACCATGTTAAAAAATACTACACTTTTTGATTGACTTTGATGAGAACATTTATTACACCATAACCACCTCCAATTACATCTTGGTCAAAAAAACATTTCTCTTACCTCCACCCCCACCCCCAAACCAAAACCCTCAATTCGAATTCCTGCAGCCAATTTTTTCACCAAATATCCCCAAGTAAAAAATTGAAAAATTTACCTCATAATCCACGGTTAAATCTTTGTTTTTTCCCTGAAAACCCACGTTTAACACGAAGATGTCAAACTAAGAAGGAGAGGTTAGTGATTTAATTCCTCCTTTTTTCAGAAATTTGTTGAAATGAAGGCTTCGAATTTGTTGAAATTTTGTTGAATTTATTGAAAACTGTCTTAATACTTCGAATTTGTTGACTATTAGTTGAACAAACGAAGGGTTAAACGTCGATTTCAAATCCCGTTGAACCCTAAATTATTTAGGGATTATGTTTAATTTTTGTTTTAATATATGCTTGAATTCATGTTTGGAATGGTTAAACGGGTTTAATTTTGCATTTGATAGAGTTAATTTGTTTGAAAATGTGCTTGAATTCATATTTGAAAGGCTTAAACGGGCATCATCGACATTTAACACTATAAATTTTGATTTTTGTAGTGTTAAACGTGATAATTCCCAATAATCACGTTTAACACTATAAAATTCGAAATCTCATAGTGTTAAACGTGATTATTCCATATAATCACGTTTAACACTATAAAAATCGAATTTTGTAGTGTTAAATGTGAATATCATAATTCATGTTTAGGTCAGGCGTGCGCGCGCCGCGCCCCCGTCACCCGTCTGGCGCGCGCCGCTCCCCCATCATCGGTCTTGCGTGCGCGTTGCGCCCCCATCACCTGTCGGGGGCGCGCGCAACAGGGTAATAATCCCCTTTTAATAATTAAGACAATATAACTTAATAATCCCCGTTTAGTAATTTGAATAATCTCGTTTAAAAATTTTAATAATCATAGTTTAATAATTAAATATCATATTTAAATAATCCCCCTCTAATAATTTTTTTTAATCTCCGTTTAATAATCAACACGTAATGCTAAATAATTTCTTAATCCATCTTAAATAATAGGTAGATAATTTTAATAACCACTTTAATAATCCCCATTTCATAATTAAAGTAACATAATATCCTAATCCCCATTAAATATTTTTAGTACAAGTTGGGCGAACCCAATCCAAATTGATCTATAATATGTGCAAAAAGTTCAGGTTGAATTTATTAATTAATATGAAAATTCAAAGTCCATAAATATATACGCATTAATGCGTCATTACAAAACTTCTCAATAAATATCAAATTTCTCAATAAATATATACAAATAATAGAGGAACATAATTTATTAAAATAATTAAAAGTAAATATAGAAATAAAAATATTATTACCAAGATTTAAATGTAAATTAATTTTTTTACTAAACAATCTCAGTTCATGTCAAATGGAGATTTTTTAAAATTTGTGTTCATCGAAGTTTTTTTGAAAAAAATGGTTAATCCAACATTTTCTAACCAATTGTAAGGTTCAACGAACTTTTTAACAAATGAGGGTTAAACTAATATTATTGGTTAATAAAAATATTCGTTTAACCCTAAACATGAAAACCTAGATTGGACTTTAATTATATTAAATATTCATTTACCTTAAACAATCAAATATAGGGTTAACGAAGATTATGGAAAATCTTTGTTTAACCCTATTTTCATGCAACTTTCCAGTAACATATATGGTTGAATGAAGATTTGTGAGAAAATCTTCGTTTAACCCTATTTTGACCTAAAAATGTTTGAGTAACCTATAATGTAGGGTTAAACGGAGATTTTAACAAAACTTCGTTTAACCATATTTCTGCCAAAATGATCGAGTAACCATGTAGTGTTAAATGAAGATTTTAGTAAATCTTCGTTTAACCCTATTTGACCCAAAAATCTTCGTGTAACCATATAATCTAGGGTTAAACGAAGATTTTCCTAAATCTTCGTTTAACCCTATTTCTTCACAAATTGTCCGAGAAACCCTATAATATAGGGTTAAATGAAGATTTAGTAAAATCTTTGTTTAACTCTATTCCTACACAGATTGTTCGACTAACCCTATAATTTAGGGTTAAGCGAAGATTTTGTAAAATCTTCATTTAACCCTATTTCTTCCCAAATTGTTTGAGTTGCACAATAAAACCCTAGAATTAGCCTTAAATGAAGATTTAGCAAAATCTTCGTTTATATAGAAATCTACCATAAAATTAAAATTTAATCCATGTACGCAACCATAAATACCTTAATTCAAACACTCTATCAACAAGAAATGGTGAAAATCGATATCAAATCACACAAACAAATTTGGGTTCGAACACATTTTCATACAATTTAGTGCAAAAATCGCAAAAATTCAAACTCACTAACCTCTTCTATGCAGTTTGACATCTCGTGTGTTAGCCCACTTCTGTTGGTCCCAAGTGGTCAGAGGTTTAGAGGGGGTGAATGAACCTCTATCGATTTGCATTTTTTTAAACTTTTCTATGAACAGGTTCCTGATTCTACGGAGAATGCAGTAACCTGACTCGATTCAGAAACCTGGCAGAATGTTGATTCAGGTTTTTGGCTTGGTATCACAGTATGCAGCGGAATAAACTAAGATAGAGTTTCTTTATGAAAACCAGTTTTCTTTTCAAAGATGATTTTGTCACAATCTTTTGACCAGTATGCTTATGACAAATGCAACAAGATAGATATGCAACAATGCAATGCAGATAGACAAAAGCAAATAAACACTTATGGCTTATAGTGGTTCAAAGGTGGTGTACTCCTTCTACGTCCACTCTACTCCTTCACTGAGAAGGAACTTCGTTAGGTCAGTTCGATTTACAAGTCTCAACTTTACAAACATCTTCCTAACAAGTTATCACCTACAAGAGTCACACGACTCCTAGGCCAAATTCCACACAGGGCAAATAGCCTACACAAGACTACAAAGTTTAGCAAGAATCAAATCCTATCAACTAAGTACACCAAACTTAAAACAACCTAGCACACAACAAATGATTAAAATTATATTTTTATTTCTTCAACTGGTACGATGAAGTCAGTCTTGAACGTGAAAACTTGATTGCTTGAAATGTAGACTGCTTCTTGAAGGTTGAGTGGGTGAACATGAAAAGCTAGAGAAGCTTTGGAATATATATGAGTTTCCTCTCGACTCTATTCAGCTGCTTCTTTAGTCAGTCACACCTTCTATTTATAGATCTTGAGAATATATCCGTTGGAAGAAAGTATCCGTTGAAGGAAGATATTTTTCTTATATGAATATGAGTTTTGATCTCCCAAGATCTTCTTTGTGGCAGCATTAAATGTTTCTGAATTGTCTCTGACTTGTGCATTTAATGCGTCTACCATCTTTGACCTTCATATAATGGGTAGCTACTCTAGTTGATAGATAGCTTTGCTCTTCTTTGAGTTGCATGGTCTTCCTCGTGCTGAGATGAAATTAACACTTGTCTTTCTACAATAGATCTGTTGGCTACTTCTTATCATCTCCTCGGGTTGTTGTAGCTTCTTCCTGTTAGCTGTATCCTGCATGCTGCTTCATGCATACTTGTTGTTTGCTGCTTGCTGCTACAGTCTTGTTCCCAGTATCTTGTCTGTTGCTTCATTCAGCTTACTTCTCCTTTCAGCTTAATGCATGCTTCTTTCTGATTCTGCTTCTTACTGTCTTCAGCTTGCTGCTCCTTTTAGCTTTCTGCTTCCTGTATGTTCACTAATTTCTTTTAGCTACTCCCGCAAGTGTACGGTGTAGGGTGTAGAAGTGGTGAGTAATGTCGATCCCACAAAGACTGGCTATTTAGGAACTAACTAACTACCCAAATTTAGTTCTCAACTTTATCTTGGAAAATCAAATCTCATCAATTGCAGATTAACTCAATAGAAAAGTAAATAAGCAGATAAATTCACTAAAGAATAACGGATATCCAAGACAAGTTCTAGGACATGCTTTCATCTAATTCTCATCAAAACATCACTTTAACCAATTCAAGTTCATTAATCAATCATCTTATATGAGCAATCACATATGTCGAATTAACAGCTCTCCCGAGTCAGTTAACCGGTTGATTATTATGTCAGCAGAGGTATCCCTACTCAATTTGATTGAAACATAACAACTCCCAAAAGTACCTAAGATTGATTTCCCATCACATAAATTCCCTAATCTCCCGATCTAAGTATTTTTATGTGTCATGTGTTTATTCTTCCATAATTAAATCTCATCTCTCGAATTTTGATCTAATTACCAAAACATGTTCAATTACTGGCCACATAATCAAACAAGAAATCAAATCATCAACACACAAATAGGATAAACGATCATGAACATTGAATTAAAATTAAAGATCCATCTCAATTCGAATTAAATTACTAACAAGCCCTAGAAACCCTAGAAAATTAGCTAGAAATGATTATAAACAAACTCATAGACAAGATTGGAATTATCATATCTACTAATATTCAACAAGGGAAGAAAAGATTAAAAACTCTATTGACGACGATCTCGCGATCTCTTGAATTCTTCTTCATATCTTCTCGATGCCTCTCAGACTCTTGTATTTTTCTCTTTGAATATCGCTTCTCTTCCCTTTCTCTCTCTTCATGCTGAGTATTTATATGGCTTTAGAAGTCTTCCAAATGAAGTAAAAGATGAAAATACGCCAAGAAAACCAACTTTCCACGAATTTCTGTTCACCCGGGCACGGTCGTGCTACACGGCACGATCGACCGTGCCCTACCACTGTATTCTGGTGCACGGTCGTGCTACATGGCATGGTCGTGCCCCACGGCACTGGCACAGTCATGCTACACGGCATGATCGTGCCCCACGACACTGACACAGTCATGCCCCACGGCACTGTCATGGCCTGCCATCCAACACTCTCTGCAATCTCGTATTTCAACTTCTATTCTTTCTCGTTTTTCTATGATTCCTTCCTTGAACATCAATTACACTTGAAACTTGTACTTTTCTCATCAAAATCATGAAACTAAGCACAAACCCATCAAATGCAACTTATACAAAATAATATCATAAATCACCATAAAAACATATCTAAACATATCCAAATGAATACATAAACATACGCAAAAATATGTGAAAAATGACACTTATCAACTCCCCCAAAATTGAACTGTTGCTCGTCCTCGAGTAACATCAACTACTCAACTGACATTCATAAAGATAACTAAGCAAGCTACTAGAGAAACACGAACCATGAATTTAAGCAAATCAAACTATAGACCATATACACCTAATTGATATCAAAAATTCATCCAAACTTCTAATAAATACTTCAAACAATTCATAATCATGTACTTTCAAGGAGTAATGAACCTCACAAGGTAAAAGTATATCACTCACACTCAAAAGTGTTTAAAGATAGGATGTGTATATGCTCAAAATGATAGATCAAGTAAAACCTACCATAAGCTTGCAAATTGTCTCACTTCTCCACCACGTTTGTACATGTGAATATTAAGAATAAAAAAGGACTTTATTTGGACGCAATGAGGCTCTTTGGATAGGGTAGGAAAAATTTGAATAAAAGTGACTACTCAAATAGATATTTGAAGCTCTTCCACAAATTTCAACTCGAATCATGAGGTCTCTTCAAATGACCACTTCTCCCAAAACATGAGTTCCAGAGATATGTCAAAAAATAATTATTCAATTGAGTTCCAGAAAAAGCATAACTCAACAAAAATTATTCAATTGAGTTCTAGAAAAGACACAACTCAACTAAATATCTAAAACATATCAAAAATAGGCACAACTCATGCAAAAAATTTCCTTCTAACAATCACCTCTACAACCCAAGTGTATATTTTCTTTCTTTTCTTTTCACACTTGGTCTCTATTTTTTCTTTTTTTTTTCTCTCATCATTTTTCCTTGATATTCTCCACCAAATTCTTTCTTCAACTCCACATATACTTCCCAATTGAGCTTCAAAATCATGGGTAAGTAGGCTCAAAATAAAAGGATTGGTAATTTACCCAATTATTCGGCTAATCAAAGAAATAAGGCTTAAAGGCTCAACAAGGCTAACTAAGGAAATATATCGAATTTGGTGAGAAATTATTTGGCTAAGTGACTAATCATAGCAAAGATGACCTTATATAATTTTCAAAAATTCACACGTACTTGTGGTCTCGAAAGAGATACCAAAGCAAGTTCTAGAGGTATATACAAGACAATCGCTAACCACACAATCAAGAAAATAAGACTTGGTATAATATCAAGTCAAGGCCCAAATCTCACAAGCTTATTTTCATACTCCTCAAAACTACACAATCATTGCATGCTCGAATATATTTACCAAAAATTCGGAATAAACTTTCAACTTCAATCAAGAAATATATCCCTACGTTCATTTTACTCAATTCATGTTTCTTATAACCCAATAATTCACTTCATGTAACGCCCCAAAATCTTTCGGTCAAAATATCAGAGTTTTTTCATTTTTGGGCGTTAAGAGAGAAAGGGGAAATATGCGTACATGATATAAAAATAGAAAGAAACAGGAGAGGATAAAAAGTGGTACACTTAAAACATCGGATACAACCGATAAAAGAATGAGTTTGAAACCATACGCAGCGGAAAAACATCAGGATCTTTTACAAATAAGGAGAAATACAATTTTCTTTTATAAACGAACAACCTATCTTTAAACCAGAAGATGGACACAGCTGATAGGACACTCCTCTCTCTACGCGTCTTCACTTTCTTCATCTCCTGTAGTGTGAGTACAGGTGGGGGGTGAGTGCGTTGAATACACTCGTGGTGAATACTTTCTTAGTTTAAGCAGTCACACAAATCAAACATATATAAAACATATCACATAATTCGGTTCTTTAATGGACACCCAACTCATGACTCACCAATGACCACAGCCTAATGAGCACAAAGCCCATGACTCGCTAATGAACACACCACACAGCCTGATGAGCACAAAGCCCATGACTCGCTAGTGAACACACCACACAGCCTGATGAGCACAAAGCCCATGACTCGCTAGTGAACACACCACACAGCCTGATGAGCACAAAGCCCATGACCCACTAGTGAACACACCACACAGCCTGATGAGCACAAAGCCCATGACCCACTAGTGAACACACCACACAGCCTGATGAGCACAAAGCCCATGCCCCACTAGTGAACACACCACACAGCCTAAGGACACACTAAACAAAAGTATATAACCACAACACGTAAGGTTTAACAGCTCATAATCAAATATGGAAAACAGTAGACACATAGAGGTTTAGAAATTACTCCCACAGATCACAACATATATAAGTTCATAAGCATGCATTCACTCATCATCATAGTATGTTAAATACAGAAACGTAGAGTTATTAGGGTTTAGAGGTTACCCCCACACACAACATATAATCATAGCACATAACCCAAGGCACATAAGGTTCAACCAATTCATAATGATCAAATTCATAAGCATGCGTTCATTTATCATCATCGTGTGTTAAATACAGAAGCATAAAGTTATTAGGGATTAGAGGTTACCCCCACCTCGTTCGGTGGTTACCACGTGAGTAGCGAGTACCAAAGATCGGATATCTCAAAGCTCGAGTCTCAAAACTCATGTCTCAAATCCCGTATCTTGATGTTCAATCCAACTGATAGCCTACATACGTTACAGTGTTCTTAGATCCTTAATAAATATAATTAAAGCTATAAACGATATCAGATAAGAGACGATCGATTGAGACGAGACGGATCGGTAGATCTAAAGATTGGAGTCAAAGAAACAAGAATGGAAGGATCAGTTCAGCCTCTGATATGAAAGAGAAAGGAATTTGGATCGCATAGGAAAAAGAATGAGCTCGATCGGAGTTGAAACGAGCTCGAACGGAGCATTTTAGGTTTAGGGGTATTATGGTAATTTTGGTCAAAAGGTTGACTTTGACCGGGCCCAAGACCCTCGGTCAATGACATCTCGTCAGCGACGACTCGATGTTGACGTACGGTGGAAAAAACGGGATTCAGATCGAAAACACGGCATTGCGTGCAATTGGTCACCCGACGGGACGCACGCGCGGCACCCGGCGTCTCGGCAGCATGGGTGCGTGTCTCGGCGGCTGCCGAGTTTTCTCGGCAGCGGGTCAGCTTCTCTCGGTAGCCTCGTGCGCCAGCGCGCGCGTCTCGGAAGGACTCGGTGGCTGCCGAGTTTTCTCGGCAGCGAGCGCGCACCACTCGGCGGCTGGCCGAGTTTTCTCGGCAGCCTTGGCCAGCTCGTGCCCAGGTCACCTGGCGTCGCCCCTGCTCGCCAGCCCACTTCCCGGCGCCACCTGCTGCGGCGGCGCCGCTCAGCTCCGGCCACCACCTGGTCCACTGGAGAGCCTGCACCACCGGCTACCTCCTCCGGCCATCCCTCACCGGATTCCGGCGGTGAATAGTGCTCGAAACCTCACCGAAAAACTCTTCGATACCCAGATTTTCGAAACCCAACCCAACTCCAAAACTCCGGCCGGCGACCACTCCCAAACCCTCCGCCAGCGACCCCCCGTCGCCGGCAACCTTTCCCGGCCAGCCCTAACCCTAGCAACAACCAAACTCACCCACGCTCAACTCACACACTCAAACGCATCAACACACACACACCCGCACAAGCTTGGCCGGCGGCCACCAGCCACCGGCCGCCACCCCCATCACTCGTCGGCGCATCACCAGCGCTGGCCAACAGTTCCCTCATGGCGGCGCTACACAGCGCCGCCTCCACAGCATGCATACACAACACACGTTCAACACACACACACACCAAACCCCATGTAACAGCTCACCTTTCCAACCATTTTCCGGCACCGGCGCCGCCTCTCCAGTAGGTAGCCTGCAACCCCAGCTGCCCCCCAGGTGCCTGCAACCGCGAGAAAGAGAGAGGGAGAGGAAGAAAACGGGAGAGAGAAAAGGGTTCAAGAACTAGGGTTTAGGGTTTGGAGACCTTCTTTCGCCGTTTTCCGGCGAACAGTAAATCGTAATTGAATTCCGGAAGATATCCTAGACTCGTCTCATCGAGAGCTACGTCGTGTACGAAAATCGGCCAAAACCGACAACGTTGAGATTTTCCAGCCACCAGCGGCGCCGGCGTGCCGGAGGTAGAAAAGAGAGGAGAGAGAGAGGAGGGAGGAGATAGAACTTACGTGTTTTCATCGCGCTCGGCTCGTTCGGCTCGCTTGGGAAACAGTGAAAAATGAAACGAAAGCTCTCCTATTTATAGAAATTCGAAAATAACTATTCATCGAAATATTCTTTAGAATATTCTTTTTACTGTTCATGATAAGATCTTGGTTACTGTTCATGCAAATATCTACCCCTCGTTTTTTCCGAAACTTCGTACTTTGCCCTTTTCGTTGTAACTTGAGCTACAGGTCTCCGATTGATCTCTAATTCGTTTCTATCTTCTCATTTTTCAAATACGCATCGCGTGGTATACAAATATTCTATATACCATGTCCAAGAAAATTATCCGTCTAAACTTCGCATTAGACCCGTATCTGAAACGCACATATTAAATTAAACAGTCAAAATATACGCACATAATTATTAAGTCATGTGTTTAAATATTTAATTAATACATTATGCTTCGTTTTGGTTCGGGGTGCTACACTTCATATCTCCTAATCACAAGATCATCTGTCATCCTAAAAAAAATATATGTTAAAGCAATAAACCTATAATGCAATGCAACTACTCATGTGATGCAAACCATCCCCCAAAACTTAAAGTCGACAATTCCAAAGACTCAAAACTTGGAAAGAAATGACTAATTGGGTTGCCTCCCAAATAGCGCTAAGTTTAACGTCTTCAGCCAGACGAGATGAAAACGTACCTTTCATGGAGGGAATTTTTTCTCGATCTCCACTTCCATTTCCATCAGCCAGCCGGGCACAGTCGACCGTGCTGTACAGCACGATCGTGCCCCATTGTCTAGAACCTCTTTATTGCCGGGCACGGTCAAACCGTGCGCTATAGCACGGTCGTGCCCGGTCTTTTCTTATTCGATTCACCTTTTGTCTTGCCGTTTCCTTGCCTTTCTGTGGTACATCTTCATCGGTATTTCTCGATCCTCTCCACAGGCACCTACTACATCAACAAAGCTGTAGTTTTCCCTTTCATCACAGAATCTCATGTCCTTGTAAATATTGAACACGATGTGTTCGTCATTTACTCTCAAAGTAAGCTCCCATTTTTGCACGTCTATCAATGCTCGTCCCATGGCTAAGAATGATCGTCCTAAAATCAGGGGTACATAATGATCTTCCTCCATGTCGAGAACCACGAAATCCACCGGGAAGATAAATTGACCGACTTTGACTAGCACGTCCTCGATGATTCCTCTAGGGTACATTATTGTCCTATCCGCTAATTGCAATGAGATGTTGGAAGGCTTCACGTCACCAATACCAAGCTTCTCGAAGATGAACAACGACATCAAATTTATACTTGCTCCAAGGTCACACAAAGCCCAATCAAAAATTGATCCTCTAATTTCGCAAGGAATTGTGAAACTCCCCGGGTCCTTAAGCTTTTGTGGCAGCTTTTGTTACAAGATTGCGCTGCACTCCTCCATCAGATTCACTCTTTCATAATCCGCTATCTTTCTTTTCTTCGACATTACATCCTTAAAAAACTTAGCATAGTTCAGCATTTGTTCCAAAGCATCTGCAAAAGGAATGTTAATGTGATTTTTCTTAAGAATTTCCAAAAACTTAGCGAATTGAGCATCTAGAATTTTCTTTTGAAAACGTTGAGGAAAAGAAAGAGAAGAAATAGTAAATGGAAGTGAAGGTTTAGAATTCGATTTTGGCTTCTCAGCCCCTTTTTGTTCCACTTCATCTTCTTTTTTCTCCACCACTTCTTATTCCTTATTCATCTCCTTTTCATCTTCCTCCGTCATCGGCATGCTTGGCCCCTCATATTCCGTTCCACTTCTCAATTGAATTGTCAAACACTGCTCCCTTGGATTCACATCAGTGGTGCTTGGATATTGACCCTTTTTATGTTGATTCCCTAGGTACTCGGAAATCTGCCCAACTTGTAACTCCAAGGCCTTCATCCGTGCATCAAATCTTTCTTCTATCCTTGCGAATCTATCTGGTGATTTGTTTACAAATGCACCCACCAAATCTTCTAGTGCTGGCTTCTTTGGTTCATCGATAACTCCATTCGTAACAAAAAAACCCGGAGGGGGTTGCAGAACATTCTTATTATTTACATAAGAAAAATTTTCATGATTCGCTCCTCCGTGTTTGTACTGATACATGCCCCTATTTCAGAAGTTTTGGTTGTTGTGGTTTTGCCCATTCACATAGTTGACCCCTTCTACTTCCTCTTGTTGGGTGAAATCACATCCTCGACTCCCTACACTTCCCACGTTTTGAGTTTGAATCTTTGCCAGCACAGATACTTGATTTGTGAGAGCTGCTATTTGTGAGGATAAAGCAGACAATTGATCTTGACTTTGAATCTCCGCCACTTTCCTATATGTGTTTCTTTCAGACGGCCATTGGTAGTTGTTTGTTGCCATTTCCTTCAAAATATAAATCGCATCCTCCGGGCTTTTGGCTAACAACGTTCTTCCTGCCGCTGCATCTATCATAGCTCTCGTTAATCCAAACAGTCCATTGTAGAAGAAACAAACTTGTTTATCTTCTGGAAATCCATGCTGGGGACATCTCCTTAACATATCTCTGAATCTTTCCCAAGCTTCGCCCAAGGACTCCCCATCAAATTGTTTGAACTGTGTAATCTCATTCTTCAACTTCAACGTCTTACTTGGTGGAAAGTACTTAAATAGAAAATTACTACTTAATCCATCCCACGTAGTAATTGAGCTTGGAGGAAGTGAGTTGAACCACAGCCTCGCTTTATCTCGTAAAGAGAACGAAAACAATCGAAGTCTTATGACATCATCAAACGCCATTCAACTTGATCGTGTCACAAACTTCAAGAAACTGCGCCAAATGTGCATCGGGGTCATCTAAATGGCTCCCCCAAAACTGATTTTGCTGAACCATAATGATCAGAGCCGGCTTCAACTCAAAATTATTTGCTTGAATAGGTGGTCGCACAACTCCGCTTCAATTTTGTTTTGGTTGAAAATAGTCTTTAATGGCTCTCTGAGCACCAACTGGTGGTACTTGGTTCACTCTTTCTTGATTGTTTAGTACCCGCTCTTCTGGATTATCTTCAGCCATCTGAGTTGGAGCAAATAGTTGCCTTCGTGTTTTACTACATCTGCAAGTTGCTTCAATCTCAAAATCTAGTGTAATCTAGTTCGCCTTTTTAGAGCGAGTGTTCATGCACAATCTGAAAACACCTAAAAGACAAGTATCAGTGACTCTTAAAATTAGAAAATAAATAAATAAATCCTAGACTAAAAATAAAAACAGAATTCAAATATTAATTATTCCTAAACTCTAGTCCCCGGCAACGGCGCCAAAAACTTGTTCACTAATTTCTTTTAGCTACTCCCGCAAGTGTACGGTGTAGGGTGTAGAAGTGGTGAGTAAGGTCGATCCCACATACACTAGCTATCTAGGAACTAACTAACTACCCAAATTTAGTTCTCAACTTTATTTAGGAAAATCAAATCTCATCAATTGCAGATTAACTCAATAGAAAAGTAAATAAGCAGATAAATTCACTAAAGAATAACGGATATCCAAGACAAGTTCTAGGACATGCTTTCATCTAATTCTCATCAAAACATCACTTTAACCAATTCAAGTTCATTAATCAATCATCCTATATGAGCAATTACATATGTCGAATTAATAGCTCTCCCGAGTCAGTTAACCGGTTGATTATTATGCCAGGAGAGGTATCCCTACTCAATCTGATTGAAACATAACAACTCCCAAAAGTACCTAAGATTGATTTCTCATCACATAAATTCCTTAATCTCCCGATCTAAGTATTTTTATGTGTCATGTGTTTATTCTTCCATAATTAAATCTCATCTCCCAAATTTTGATCTAATTACCAAAACATGTTCAATTACTGGCCACATAATCAAACAAGAAATCAAATCATAAACACACAAATAGGATAAACGATCATGAACATTGAATTGAAATTAAAGATCCATCTCAATTCGAATTAAATTACTAACAAGCCCTAGAAACCCTAGAAAATTAGCTAGACATGATTATAAACAAACTCATAGACAAGATTGGAATTATCATATCTACTAATATTCAACAAGGGAAGAAAAGATTAAAAACTCTATTGACGACGATCTCGCGATCTCTTGAATTCTTCTTCATATCTTCTCGATGCCTCTCAGACTCTTGTATTTTTCTCTTTGAATATCGCTTCTCTTCCCTTTCTCTCTCTTCATGTTGAGTATTTATATGGCTTTGGAAGTCTTCCAAATGAAGTAAAAGATGAAAATACGCCAAGAAAACCAACTTTCCACGAATTCTTGTTCACCCGGGCACGGTCGTGCTACACGGCACGGTTGACCGTGCCCTGCCATTGTATTCTGGTGCACGGTCGTGCTACACGACACAGTCGTGCCCCACGGCACTGTCGTGGCCTGCCATCCAGCACTCTCTGCAATCTCGTATTTCAACTTCTATTCTTCCTTGTTTTTCTATGATTCCTTACTTGATCATCAATTACATTTGAAACTTGTACTTTTCTCATCAAAATCATGAAACTAAACACAAACCCGTCAAATGCAACTTATATAAAATAATATCATAAATCACTATAAAAACGTATCTAAACATATCCAAATGAATACATAAACATACGCAAAAATATGTGAAAAACGACATTATCACTGTAGTCTGCTGACAGCTTTCTGTTGGTAGCTTTGTGCAGTCTTTCAACATGTTGTTTCCTATAGCTTGTTGTATCCTTTTGCAGCATCCTATCTGCTTCATATGCAGATACTTCCTCCAGCTTGTTGTTCCCTACAACTTGCTGACCTTTATAAGATGTATATTTATTTCTTCTAAGGTTGGTTTTCCTTGAGCACTTGGAAAACCATTACATGATCTTTTAGCTTAAGATCATGTAGACAATATGGAAACTAGGTACTAACATCCCTAAGCAAACTGTTTTTGTCTCATCAATATAACTACTGAAATATCTCAACAACTTCGTTCCTCGATGATTTTTCAAAACACCAACCGAAAATTTTTGATGAGATGCCATACAAATTTTTTTTAAAAACAAGTATATGAGTGAAGATGTTATTCTTGTGAGTCAAGTGGTACAAATTCTTGTGTTTGACCGTGTTAAGATTCCCCTCTTAATTCTCGCGTTTGACCGTTTAAAAAAGAGGTTGAATTATGATTGGATGGTAGGTGGTTGGGGGGCAATTAATGACATAAAGTGAAATGTATCAACTCAATTGTACTTTGATGGTATTTTTGGACATTTTATTATATTTTATGGTAGAAAATATCTTAATTTTATATTTTATGGCATATCTTGGTCACACTATACCTTATATGGTAGAAATGGCCTCTCCCTCAAACTTATAAACCCAACATAAATCTATCTCAAAATACAAACCTTCGTATTTCATTTTCATTCAATTTTGAAAATGGATCACTCTCATTCCCACTAATTTATAAAGAACCAACCTATTATTCATGTTCTTAGTTTTAAATGTTAAATTCAGGTTCGCAATCTCAAAATATGAGGAATATAAATTTTGCAATTGATATGGTTTCATTGAAGATTTTTGAAACAAGTGTAACAAGACCCATAAATCTCTCATGATATTTGTGTTGATGTTGTCGAGGTTGATAAATGTGTGTTATGGATATTGAGTTGTTAATGAATATAACAATGTATGTTTCATCGTAACGCTACCTATGTTGTTTTACAACTCTCAAGTGATTCTTGAATTGAAATTCCTCTCATTGGTCCCCTTTATACATATTTAGGGTAATTTGTACTAATCACAATAACAGTTTAAATCGCCACGGGGTTTTCTTGAGATGCCTCAACAATTTTCCTAATGTTTGGCATATAAAAATATGAAATTGCAACATTACGTCCTTTTTTATTATTCTGGAATAAGACCCATAAATCTCAATTTACATTCCCCATAAAGATGTTTTTTAATTAGGCTATCCCATTGACCATTTGTGGATTTGAGTTATTTTTTAATATAATGACATATTTTTTGTTATAACGTAACTCTTATTGTTATTCAATTCCAAGGTATTTTTGAAATGAAATTCATTTTTGATCCCTTGAATACATAGTTGATTTCTGCTAATCATATTAGGATTAGAGATTTTAAAATCGTCTTGAGAGACCTCAAAAATTTTCCTAATGTTAACATGTAGAAGTTATGCACTAAAGTTGGAAATGCAACTCTACTTCCAATTTGATAGTATTCTGTTAAAAAAAAGTTTCATTTATATCCTCATTTAGATACTCTAAAGGCTAGCCCACAAGCCGCTTGTTGATTCGAGTTATTTATTGACATAACATCATATATTTTGTTAATAATGCTACCCTTATCGTTATTCAATTCTCGAGTAATTTTGAATTGAAGTTCATCCTTGGTTTCTTGAATACATATTTGAGGTTATTTATTTTAATTATATCAGGATTAGAAATTTTAAAATGGTTGTCTTGAGAGACTTCAACAATTTTCTAATGTCAACATGTAGATCAAATTATGCACTATAAGAGTTCGAAAATGCAACTCTACTTCCAATTTGATAGTATTTTTTTAGCAAGACCCTATAAATCTTAATTTGTATCCCTATTAAGATGTTTGGTAGCTATTCCACTCGACCTTTGTTGATTTTGAATTGATTTTTGACATAACGACATATGTTTCATGATAAGGCTATCCTTATCGTTATTATGTTCTCAAGTGGTTTTTTTGGCTGAAATTCATCATTGGTCTCTAGCATACATATTTAAGTTGAATATCTTTAAATTTTAAATAAAATATTTTTCCATATGAGTTATGAAATTTCTAGTGCTTGAAGCAGGATTTTTTTGTAGAAGGCAAAGTTTTGTGTAAGATGATCTCACAAATCTCATTTCGTAAGACGGGTTGGGTTTGACTCGATAAACGGCCAACATGTTAAAGTCAACAAACAATGTCAAAATCAACACTCAAAGTCAACAGTCAAAGTCAACACTCGATCAACAAAGTCAAAGGTAATACTTGTATACGTAATACTTTTATTATATTAGGTAATACTTTATATTATATAATAATAAATTTTATGTGTATGAGTTAACTCTTTTGATAAATTATAATTTAACAAGTAATACTTTTGTGTGAATCATGTAATACTTTTATTAATATCATGTAATACTTTCATGTGTATCATGAAATATGCTTGCTTTTCAGATTTAAAACATGAATACCACCTAGGTTTTAATATACCTTTTTAATTATTTAATATGTATGATTAAATTGAATTTATGTGAATTTTAGCAAGATAAAATTAACTATGTGTTTACATGATTGTGCACCTAAGTATTTTAATTTGGGATAACCTTAAGTTAAAGACCCAATTTTCTTGATAAGAGCTTGTAAGAACAAAACCCATGGGCCCTAAACCCATATCTTGATGTATAAATAGAGAAAAGTGTATCACCTAGGGTAGTTTTTGGATACATTGGAAGAGGTGGATACTCCCTCTCTTTCTCTCAAATCTCTGGCCGGCCATCGTCGTATCGCCGCTAGTGCCGTTCTTCTTCCACTTTGTTCTGGCCGAACCCTATGTCATTTTGAAGCCCTCGCTGAGCCCGTTCCAAATCTGGGTTCAGAACCACCATCTGTTGTCTCCATCGGAAACGACTTGTGAAAGGCACGACCAATCTCTCTCCTCTTTCTCCCCATCTTTTCTCTCCCTTTTTGTCGTGTTTCCACCACCATTCATGGGGTTGTCGCAAGCTGAGACTTGTTGTGTATTGGCCGTCGTGAGCACCGACGGTCGGTCTGCTAGGTGGCGCCGCCTGCAACGCCGTCGGGCTCTTGTTGTGCGTGCGATGTTGTTGTGTTTGTATGTGTGTGTGCGCGCTTGGTGTAGGTATATTTGTGTGCGCGTTGCTTGCTTTTGGTCGGGTGAGTGTGTCGTCGGCGATGTGTTGTCGTCAGCCATGACGGAAACGGGGCTGAAAAGGTGGAAGGTGGCGGTGGAGATGGGTTGTGAAAGGAGGGGCCCCTTTCCGAAATTTGACAAAACCAGGGGCCTCCTTGGAAACTCTAGCTTTTTAGATAATTACAAGTTAACCCCCAAACCTTTGGAAATTATGTTTAAACCCCCAAAGCTTTCTGGAAATTCTATTTTGGCCCCAAAGGTTTTAAGAATATCATATGGATCACAATTTTTTTTTCTGATTTTACAAATTGGTCCCTAGGGTTTCCAAAAGTGTTAGTTTTTTCCAATTTTTGCATATCAGTCCTTATGCTTTTAGAAACCTTATTTTAAGTCCAAATAGCGTATTTTCATGCTCAAACAATCCTTTTTTAATCTTATAATCAAGATTTAAACTCCTAATATTGTTTTAACATTTTAAATCGATTTCAAGACTCTCGCTTTTCTCCCTTCTCTCAAAACATCTTTTCAAAGCAACAATTTCTAACCTTGTAAAATGTTTTAAAGATGCTTCATGCTACGAACCTCCACATCAATCGTTACCTTTCTTCATCATTTCAATTCTTCAAGAGAGATTTCTAAATTTATCTTAATTGTTATAGCTTAATTAGATTCTAAGACGAATTAATGTTATGTGTAGGCAAGTAAGAAGAACGAACATACAACGCTAGGGCTCGAGATCATGTAGGAAACCACCATACAAGGTGGGGGTAACTTCCAAACTTATCTTTTAAATTCTCGTTCTCCACGTGATTGCGAAGCCTACGTGAATCCTATTTATTGTGTTCGTTGATATAACTCCATGTGAACCAATGACTAAGCTATACCTTGTCAACGATATGAAATGCTTGTTTCCTGTGTGTTGTTGTGTTTACATGCTGTGAACTCTATGTGTGCTCATTGAACAACCGTCTATTGCTAAGGCTGCTAAGAACCGTAAATTTATTGCCATGAGAAACTAGGGATTAGTAGTTACTCTAACTGTACATGAATTGTATTATAGGATAAGTCGGGAAGAACCCCGCACCTATCTATAGCTACGTGTCTACGAGTTATGTGTTGTGTTTATCGCTGCTATTGCTATTGTGTGTGAAAAGTATCCGCACGAGTGTACTCCAGACACTCACCCCATGTGTACTCACATTACAGATTCGAACGAAATCGGATAAGCATGAAGAGAGGGATGCCCTATTGTTTAGTAGATCGTAAGATGTTTCCATTTTAGTTTATTTTTAAATAAATTCGAACTTCTGTTTGTAAAACTAAGCCCGAGTCGCATGGATTCTGATTAAGTCATCCGCTGATGTTTTATGTTAACTCTGTTAAGCAAAGTACGCTTTAATGCTATAAATGATTTTTATTTTGGGTTTCTATCAAATTCTGTTTAATGTATCTTTTTGCTAAATTTATGTTTTTTTTCCCTAAAGTTGTTGGACGCCCCTTTCAAGATATTCCTTTATTACGTTTTCAAATTTGGGTGTGACAAATATTTTTATTATTATAATGTGACACTTTTATGTATATCATGTTATAGTTTTGAAAAATTATATTTTGATAAAGTTATGTAATATTTTTGTTTGTATAAGGTAAAATTGTTATATGTAACAAATACTACTTTTGGGTCTATATAGAGCTTCAAATCAATTATTAATTTGAGAAATTCTAATTTGATAGGTAATACTTTTCTTATCATGATGCAATACTTTTATATATATTATGTAATACTTTTGAAAATATCACATGATACACATAAAAATATTATGTAATACATTTATATGTAACATGTAATACTTTTATGTGTACCACTTAATACTGTTTGAAAATATCACATGATACACATAAACATATTTATGATATGAGAATAAAAGTATAATATTATGAGAATAAAAACACTATGTAATACTTTAATGTATATCATGTCCTATTTTTTAAAAGTATCACATGTCCTATTTTTTAAAAGTGTCACATGATACATATAAACGTATTATGTAATATTTGTATATGTATCATGTAATAATTTTTGGTCAATGATGTTGACCGGTGTTGACGAACCGTTGACCAATAAATCATTGACTATTGACCATTAACTTTTGATTTTGACTGTTTATCGAATCGGGTTGACTCATCTCACGAAATGAGATGCGTAAGATGATCTCACACAAAGCTCACTCGTTGTAGAAATAATAATTCTACTAGAAGGGTGTTACAATTACGGTTTCAGAGTCCATATTTGACCTTCGGTCTTACCAGCATCGAACTTCAGTTCAGCCATTTTCCAAATAAGAAAGATTATTTTTTTTATTCAATTCGCATAAAGAGTAGTTCTAATTAAAGCAAGAGTTTCATTTTGTGCATTGTTTACAAATAAAAATTTGAAATTTCCTTGTATAAATTCCTATAAGTCAATATATTGTTTAGATTTAATTGTTGTTTATGAGACTCGATATACATGCTCCATCAAAAATTGATGTGCGAACCTCTTGTGTGTATGCAAAATATGTTTGGTGGAAAAAACCTTCTTGTGATGATATTGATAATTCAAGAGAAACAAATTCCAGATTGAGATAATGATTACTAATTAATAAGATGATCTTGAGATTGATAAAAAATGATAAAGGCGATGTGATTGAATTTCTAATAACTCACTTAATGTAGTCTATTAGTCAGGTGTTGATGAAAAGTGTTTGATTTTTAAATCATTAATATTCTCTAATTTTATATAAAACTTGTTAGAAAATGAATGGTTGAACTAAAATTTATCCAGTGCAGTATAATTCGACCACTTTATCAAGTGTTTTCATGACACTTCCGTAGGAGAGAACTTAAACCTATACATAGTTTAATCTTTCTGTTTGTTAAAGTTTGTAAACATCGCAAACATTTATATATATATATATATATATATATATATATATATATATATATATATATATATATATATATATATATGAGATTGGTCGTGATGGTTATCGTGAGACGGAATTTTATTATCTATAAACAAAATTTATTTTAAAAAAATTATATGTAAATTGTGAAATGTAAATTATGAATTGATCAATTTTACATAATTAATTCCGTAAGAGAAAATCTCACAAGAATCGTACTCTGCAATATTTTTTTCTCATGAACCATAAAATCAAAACATAAATGGGTGGGTGCACTGTATAATCTTCTTCATATGATTAATTTTCCACAGTCCAGTTCAATGTTTCATTCAATTAATATATTATTAAAAGAAAATGATTATACAAGAGTAACACTATCGATTTGCTTTGGACACAAGACTAAAACAATCTAATAACTCATGCTTTAGCATTCTCATGTTCTAATTTTATCTGTCTATGTATATGTGTAATGAAAACAATCATAAGATTCACTTGATATATATGTTCTAGAGAAATGTAAAATAACCAAACTAATTATGTGTTGTATATATAGTTATTTATATTGTAATGACAAGACTAAAATATGAATAAAATTAGAGAATTCAAACTAGCAAATCACAATAAAATCAAGTGAATTTTTAAACATTTCTTGAGATTTTTTTTTTTAGTTTTTTTTATAGTTAAAGGTGTTTGATTGTAATTTTCACAAATCTTGGAGTACATTTGATAATTTAATCAAACCTTGATGGAGGAAAATGTAATTTACCCAAAAATAAACTTTTACCTGCTGTTTGTAAAAATGGATTTTTTTAAACATATATAGAAGACTAAAAAATAAAAAGTGAAAGTAAAAGTAAAAGATAAAAATAAAATTTAAACGTAGAAGCCAAAAATTAAATAGTGAAAGATAAATGATAGACAAACTTAAATGACAAAAAAAAAAAAAAACAAAAAAAAAGTGGTCTTATATGAGACCGACTCACAAATCTAATTACGTGTTATCAACCCATAACCCACACTTCATAATTCACGTATGAATTTGTGAAAATTGGTTTTGTTTGTGGATAATAAGAATTCCTCTCACGATAACTATCTGTGAAACCTTCTCACGTGAGTTTAATTTCGTGAAAAAAAAAAAAATCTTCCAAACATCTACTCGTACAAAACATTTTCACTTATTTGAGTATGCCTTGGCCATATCTCTAAGCAAAATTTTTTGTATTTTACCAGTAGATGTCTTTGGGAGGTCCTCCTTGAACACCACCATTCTTGGCACCATGAAAAGAGGCAATCTCTCCTTGCAGTACTCCCTTATCTCTTTCTCCGTCGGCTTCTCACCAGCTTCCTCCTTCAAGCTCACAAACGCACACGGCGTCTCCCCCCAGAACCTGTCCGGCACCGCCACCACCGCCGCCTCATTCACTGCCGGGTGGCTGTACAGCACCGCCTCCACCTCCACACTGCTCAGATTCTCTCCCCCACAGATGATTATATCCTTGGACCTATCCTTCACCTCCAAGTACCCATCCTCGTGAATCACCCCCACATCGCCGGTGTAAAACCACCCATCCTCTCTCATGCATCTCGACGTTCCTTCTTCGTCTTTCAGATACCCTAGCATCACGCTACCCCCTCTCAGCACGATCTCCCCCATCGTCGTCCCGTCTCTGGCCACGCTCTCGCCGGAATCCGGATCCACCACGTCGGACTCCGCAAATCCGACGAATCTCACTCCTTGTCTCGCCTTCAGCTTCGCTCTCTCCGGCGCCGGCAAGGTGTCCCACTCCTTTTTCCATGCACACGTCACCACCGGCCCGCCTGTCTCTGTCAGCCCGTACCCGTGGCTCACGACGAACCTTAGAGACTCCGCCCGGCCGAGCACCGCCGCTGGCGGCGGCGCTCCGGCGGTCATTATGTGGACCGGCGTTTCCAGGGGTTTGCTTCCTGGGTGGTTGGTCAACATGTTGAGTACCACTGGAGCCCCACACATATGTGTTACTTTGTACTTGTCTATTGCTTCATAGATCGTAGATGCGTCGACACGGCGGAGGCAGACGTTAGCGCCGCCTACCGCCGCCATGCCCCAGGCGTAGCCCCACCCGTTGACGTGGAACATAGGTAGGGTCCACAAGTACACAGGCTGCTTGGGCACGGACCAATCGAACAAGGAACTCATTGTTTCCAAGAAAGCTCCACGGTGGCAATGGATCACCCCCTTGGGATGAGAGGTGGTGCCGGAGGTGTAAGTCAAGGTGATCGGGTCCCACTCGCTGTCGGGCCCGATCCATTTGAACGTCGGATCACCGTTTTCAACCATGTTTTCGTAATCAAGATAGTGGTCATATTCATTCACACTGTTTTGGTAAGCCTCGTCTCCGATGAGGACCAAATCCGGGCGCTGTAGGCTCGGAGGAAACAGGGAAACAGCTTCACTAACAACGGATGCAGATTGGATGTCCACGAACACGAGCTTTGACTCGCTGTGCTGGAGTAAATTAGCGATTGCATTGGCGTCGAGTTTCAGATTGAGAGTGTTGAGGGTTGCACCCGCCATTGGAACGGCGAAATGGAGCTCACACATGGCGGGGACATTCGGGGCCACCACAGAGACTATGTCGCCCCTCTTGATACCCAAAGAAACAATTGATGAAGCGAGTTTCAAACATCTGGTATGGGTTTCGGACCACGTATGAGTAGTCTCGTTGTACAGAATCGAAGGGCAATCTCCATAGACAACAGCAGCTCTGTCAAGAAAATCTATGGGAGAAAGAGGAGCTGAGTTTGCAGCTGATCTTGGTCGTACCTTCCCTGTGTCGACTGTTTCTTGGGGGAGTAGTGTTGAAGAGTTGTCTACGGACAGTGATGATACAGATGGTTGGATTGTACACTCTTTGGCTGTGGATGGCAAGTAAGGTGGTTTCCGCCATGGAAGAGCTGGTTTTTCTTGGAAGCCTGAGGAAGAAGAAAGAAGAAAAGAAATTGAGTGTGTGTGTTTTAGAGGAAACATGGTAGTTTAGGTTATCCTTGTGGAAGAAGTGGCGTGCGCTTATATAATGTTAGCTACATTTTTTTTTTCCAATCAGGTGTCCTTCCATGAAAAGTTCAGATCTTCTATTAGATTTTGTGTTATAGCCCGTGAGACACGAACAAATATAATATTAGCTCGTTTTTAAGTGCTTAAACTATCGCCTATATATATATACTACTATTCACTTGGTGTTATCTGTTAATTAATTCTCAAGGCTATACTATTTGCAGCTTCCCAAAGGGTGAAAATACGATATCAATTGTTTAATTTGTAATAAAGAATCGTTCCTACTCTATCTGGATGGTGAATAATATAGATCAATAGGTTTAATTAATTTTATTAGGGGAAATTAGATATATAATATGCGTCCCATTAGACATGAAGTTGGAAAGATAGACAGCTAAGCTAGTTTTAGGAATACTAGTCATAAATAAACGTTCAATTCACGTCATTTAAAAAAAAAAAAAAATATACAGTATATTTGTATTTTCTAATGATATAATATTATTTTAAGGAATTAACAATGTGAGAGTATGACTCCTGTAAAATTGTTTTAAAGATCAAATTTCATTAGATGGGTTAGTCAAAAAAATTAATTTGTGAAAATGAGTTTCTGATTATAGTATATGAGTCTCTGTCGTATAAAATTAAATCAAAATTATGTGGTGAAAATTTTATTGGTTACTAGTTGAGAAGACATGCGTTGTACGTTGAGAGATAAATTTTTTAGACCTATAATGAGTATGAGTCTAATTCAATGTGAAATCCAAATATACCAAAAATATTGTTTTGGGAGTCATAAAAAAATGTTAAAAAATATTATTGTATTCGATTATAAATTCTAATTCCTCTATTCCTATAAATCAAAATAGGATAAATTTCATAACAAGACCCAATCTTAGATTAGCTCTCAATTCTAAACCCAAATTTTAAAGTTTCTCAATAAGGAGCTCAATTCAACCATTTTTTTTTTCTCAATTTAAGGCTTGAAATATAGATTTAGTTCTCAATTCAAAACAAAATTCCATTTTTTTCTCTTTCTTTTATTTATATCATAGATTTATTAATATTTCAATATGTATTTAAATTTAAAATAAATTATAACAAGTTAGTATAATTTTGAAATGATTTTCATCCGACTTTTATTAATATATATATATATATATGTATATATATATATAATTAATGCAATTCATAAAATTAAGATTCTGTTTATTTTCTTAATTTTATGAATACAAGTACAGAAACCCAATTTTAATATGAATCAATTTAATATAAATTATATTTTATGAATTGAATTAATTATATATTTCTTTCTTTCTTTCTTTCTTTTTAAGGTAAATTACATAATAGAAGCTAAACTATGGTCACTTTTCCACTTTGTTACCCGAACTTTTAAAGTTCACTGCAAAACAGCTCAACTTTGTTTTTTTACCAAACGACTGTCAGAAGTCACCGCCGGTGGAATATTTTGGGAATATTCCATCCCGAACTTTCAAAATTCACTGTAAAACAGCTCAACTTTGCGTATTTACCAAACTACCGCCAGAATTAAATAAAATAAAAAATAACTAAAAAATACAAATCAAATAAAATTAAATAAAAAAATACAAATAAAATTAAATTAAATAAAATAACTAAAACCCCCAAATCGGCCCCCCAAAATCAGCCCCCCGAAATCGGTCGATTTAATTTGATTTGATTAAATTAAATTAAATAACTAAAACCCCCAAATTGGCCCTCTAAAATCGGCCGATTTAATTTGATTTGATTAAATTAAATTAAATAACTAAAATCCCCAAATCGGCTCCCCAAAATCGGCCGATTTTGATTTAGTTATTTAATTTAATGTAATTTAATTTGATTTGTATTTTTTATTTAATTTAATTTGATTTGTATTTTTTAGTTATTTTTTATTTAATTTAATTCTGGCGGTCGTTTGGTAAATCCACAAAGTTAAGCTATTTTACAGTGAATTTTGAAAGTTCGGGATGAAATATTCCCAAAATATTCCACCGGCGGTGACTTCTGGCGGTCGTTTGGTAAAAAAAAACAAAGTTGAGTTGTTCTACAGTACTTTGAAAGTTTGGGTAACAAAGTGGAAAAGTGACCATAGTTTGGCTTCTATTATATAATTTACTCTTTTTTTATATAAATTAATACAAGTTGGATAAAGATCGTTCCGAAATTGCACTAATTTGTCTTAATTTATCTAAAATATAAATACTATATTAAAATAGAAATAGATTTAAAAATATAATTAAAAATAAAAAAGAAAAAGAAAATGGAATTTTGTCTTGAATTGAGAACAAAATCTAAATTTCAAGCCTAAAATTGAGAAAAATGTTAGATTGAACCTCTTATTGAGAAACTTAAAAAATTGGGTTTAGAATTGAGAGATAAACTAACTATAAATTGGGTCTTGTTATGAAATTTATATATTAAAATATTTAAAAAAATGTATGGAAATTCTAAAACGAAAGATAATAATTCTAATTTGGCCACTAACTATACCTTATTTGATTTTATTTTATGTCCTAGTCTTATTTCTTCGTGATTCAGTTATTTGATTTTCTTTTGTCTTAGTCTTATTTCTTCGTGATTTGGTTAATAAATCTTTGATTGTATTATCCTACTCATTACCAAATACATGGATGCATTCCTTATTTTTTGTCTTCTTAATTTTTCTTTTTTTCTTCTGTTCATCATATGTTTGTTTTATAATTCCACAGGGGATTGTTTTATATTGATATTAAGTTCCATTACCTCACCAAAATATATAAATTCGGATTGTATTCAACTTTATCACCATCATTTTGGGTTATATTAACTGTCACTCTATCATGACCTTTGTAAATATACTTGTAAAAGTATTTCACAGCCGTCACCCCGAGCATACCTCAACATTGATGTTACAATTATATTTGGACAATAAATATGGATTGTAAAGAACCACCCATTGATTATTCAATTCAGCATTGCGAATTTGAACAACCACCTCATTTTTTCATCTTCTGTAGATTGGATAACTATCTTTACCTTATATAGTGCTTTCACAAAAAGGTCTTGGATACTGACATTTGCACTTACCTACAAATTAGAGTGGAAATAAGTCACTAAAAATTGGTGAGGTATAAACAAAATAAAGATAGAGAATGACGTAAAATTTATAACATTAGCATTTGATTACTAACAAGTTAACAATAAAATATTAGAGATGGACATCATCCATACATGCATGATACACCTCTAATTATATTAATATTAATTGATCTTCAATTCCATATTAGAGATGAAAATTCAATCAATAGAGATAACAAATCTCTACAAATTAGAGACTGGACTAATAATTTCTTAAAATTTGTCACTACTATAGTTTGATACAAATATTTTAATGAGTTTCTAATTTTTTTTTAGATAATGACATTTACACTTATCTCTCAACATACATGAATTTTTCGGACACCACCCGGTCTATGCTACATGTGTTTATTCACCAATTCATATATCCAATGATTATTTTCTTCAATAGGAATTTCAATACATATAAGCTTATCAAACTGGTCAGCTGCATGAATTTTATATTCGTCCTTTAGAATTATAAGTAGATGAGTTGTGGTAGTTCCTTTTTCTGAAATTTGACCACATGAACATGTGCATCAACTTTTCTGAATAGTTGGTTCTTAAATAATTGATCTTTTAAGTCATAAAATTTTGGTCGGAAAACTCACACAGCTAAATCTTGATGATCTTAAGTTTTTTGACTTTCATATAAATTTTTTTGTATTTCTATCCAATCAGGATTGCAAGTCATGGTGATAAATAGATTTGGTTTTCCATATCTTTGGACTAAGCCAATGCATCAAGATATCTCTGTCGCATATCCCTTAGGCCATCAATAAATGATGCAGGAAGAAAAATTCTCAACTCGATATGTTTAAAGAATATTAAAAAAATATACCTTTAGAGTTACTTAGATTCGCTTGAACTTGTAAATTACATATTGCTTGTCTCTTTTCACGATTCTACAAAATATGTTCTCTACATAATTTTTTTTCTTAGCATCATTAAGATTTACATATCTTCTCTTTTGTCCAACAAGTTTCCTTGAACACCATTTACATTTGGCGTCGGTTGTTCAAACATATAATCATTCAAAAAAACATTAAATATAAAATGAGAACACAAACAAATAATAGTAATACAATCATTCAAAAAAGAATTAAATATAAAATGAAAACGCAACCAAATAAAAGTAAACAAAAAATGTTTGATCTACAATTTAAATCCAAAAAAGTTAAATAATAATAAATGAAGATAAAATGAAAGGTTAATCAAATTCAATCCAAATAAAGAATGCCTTGTCAGTTCCCCATGTTCCATTAATGAAGAAAACTTCCCCATTTTCTTTTTCAATAGATTCTAATATGAAGGTAAAAGTCATATGTTCATCAGCATTAAACTTTGTTTCAGCTTCCTGAACTTCAAGAGGAATTTCGAAAGACAATTCTTCTCGTAATTCTCTTCCACACTCTACCTCTATATCGTCAATTTCCATAATAGTGTTTGGGAGATCATATAAATTTACACTCTTTCCCATACTCTTAAAAAAATTAACACTCTTTAAGGTTTTCGATACCATATAAGATGTCGATGTGTGCTTATTTTTTGAAATCTTTACACATTGCATTGAAATATGTATCTCACGGAGCACTTACATTTGTTGGTGTACAAAATACCAATATTTTTGCAAAAAGTTTTTGCAACTCATGTGTCATTTGAAATGTTATTGCTTCGTTTAAACATTCAAAAATACTTTGATCTGCTTCAAGTAATTCTCTTTTTTTGTGTAGATTCTTTAACCGTTGAACATTGCACACCATCTACTGTCAACAAATACTCAAAAGATGTTGGCCCTCTCACATGATTCAAAAGTAATCAAAAATAATCTTTCTCCTGTTTTGGGATTTGCTACATTAATATGTCCAATCACCTCTCATTTTTCCTCTCTCCAACATTTGTTTTATCTATCCCACACAAAATGCTCTGGAAACTTTTTTTTTTATAGGTATCCCAAATTATTTTCTCGTCCAAATTAAACATGATTTAACATTTTTTATATATAAACTTTGAACTATAAAATTTCCACTTATAGATTTTAAATTTGATGTATTTTATGTCTCAGACAAATCATAGTTATGGATTCTAACACAAGTCTAATTTTTTTATATAATAAAAAACATCAAATTTAAAGTATATTTAATAAAATGGAATGATTAAGTATTATAAAGAAAGTGTAAAGTCATGTATAATTGAGATAGCAAAATGTAATTGACCTTACACTTAATTAGTCAAAAAGGATTAAAAAAATTATTTTATCCTTTTTGACTAATGAAACCATTATAATTTTTTATTTACTTTCCACTCAAAATTATTTAGTTTCTAGCCATTTTTAATATTTTGCTCATACTATAGGGCTACCCAAATCCTATCAAGACATGATATAAAGGATGACAGATCTATGACACAATCTTGTCAAACCTCCCTTCATATTGTATGACATAAATTGTATCGTGTTGTATTGTGTTAATCATACCCATCCTTTAATAAGGTTATTTTAATCTTGAACGCCAAAAAAAAAAAGATTATAAAGGGTATATTAGTCTTTAATGTATAAGAAAAGGTAGAAAAATGAGTTTGGTGTAACGCGTGGGCGGATAACGATTTTAGTATTATAATCTTGTTATCTCCAATTTTATATAACTATCAACTACATATTGTTGCAACAATCTTCCCACAAATAATAGAGTAGAGTGTCTTGGATCTCTACTTTGCAACTTATAACAATTGTATTCTCTGCAAGAGACTTCTTTTGCATTTTCTTTTACGACAACTGATTATGGGAAACAATGGTTGGAATGATTAGAATGAACATAAACTTTTAATTTTCTATTAAATACCAAAATTTCAAATTTTAAATTTGTGATTTAAACTAAAGAAGCAAATTTTATTGAATTAATAAGTTAAACTAACATAATAAATGAAGGCTCTCCAAAAAATAAATAAATGAAGAAGAATTAACCGAGAACTGGTGATATAAAAATAAAATTAAAATCAGCGTGATAAAATGTTTTTCAGCATTAAGGAAAAATCGTGGAGAAAGATAAATGGCTTTCTTTGCAGCATTGAGAAAAAGCTTTAAAGGGTGCTTAAAATGAATGGAGAAATTTTCATATGCTTCAAACCATGAAGGCCAAGCGTTCTTCATAACAATATGAGTTGTTAGGAAACCTTTCACTGAGTGTACAAGTATGTGTAATTTTTATATGATTTACACATTATTTGAGTTTTTTTTTTCTTAAATATAATGATTCTCGAAATTTTAACTAAATCTGCTAATAACATATAGAGTCCTTTTTAGATGGATTAATAATCACAAAAAATATAGATGTTGACACGCCCTCAACTTTAATACTAAATAGAAACACCACATTTGTAAAGCAGTTTCACTAACAATATTAGAGTGTTTAATGATAGGTTCCTTGAATTTATCATTATTTTAAAAAAATATGCTTACAGATTTTTAGGAATACGTATGTTGTAGTACGTACCTTCTTACTTTTGGGAGATAATTTCCTCTGGAGTAGATCTTGATGTAAGTCTAGAAGCATTCAGGACATTTGATACATTTGCTACAATTGTATGTTTATTAAAAAATCCAATAAAATTAAATTTTGAAAAAAGTTAATTATTTCTTAAAATATATATGTTCTTGAAATATAGTATAACATAAATATGTACCTTTCTCTTTTTCATGCACATGTTCTTGTATGTGAACCTTATAAATATTTTGGTGTCATCTTGTTTCACCTCTTAGAAATATAAGAGGGCATTGTAAAGGGTCATAACATCCAAAATAATGTATTATTCTATATTGGTCCCCAGAATGAGCACTAACAATAATATCTCGTTAAAACCCTACATTATCATTATTTCCCTCAATCCAAACAGTTGCAACTTGATCTGTTGTCGGAGCATTATAAATTTGCTAATCTAATCTCACATTTTTTGTGATACAAAGCTGCACATCATCTAAAGAAGAATACTCTGTTAGTCTTCTAAAGATTTTAGCATATGGATTCTCCTTGAAAACTCTGTTAGTCTTCTCAAGATTTTGGCATATGATTCTCCTCTAATATTTCAATGAGCTTTCGTACGATTCCTTCTAATACATGTGAATTAAGGCACATTCTATTCTCAGTTTCATTTTCAGTTTCAAAAAAATATAACTGAAAATTAGCTGGTTTGTTTCCATTAAGACTCAAACTTGGGAGATTGTGATAAATCGTTCCTTGTACTCTAAAAGTGAAAACTTCTCATCATGCCGAAGCAAGTTCTTTATCCAATTGTACTACAAATGAAGTGAATGAGAATATGAAATTGCATGAATGTATATTTTTTCAAAAATCAATAGACTCTTCCGACTAAGAAGTGTATAGTTCATACAATTTCTTTGGAACTTCTGAAACTGCAATTTTAACTTTTCCATTATCACAACAAAATGTGGGAGGCTCATACTCAAATCTTGTTGCTTCACAGTGAATGCAACTTCATATTTTTTTAGTTTATGTTCTTCTGACATGAAAATTTATAATTAGATAAATATATTAAAATAAAATTTTCAATTTTAAATAAAAGATGTACTTTAATACAAAATTTAAAGAATATTAACAAAAAATATATTCAGAGTTACTTAGATTTGCTTGAATTTGTAAATTAAATTGTTAGTCCCAAGTGGTTCAGAGGTTTAGAGTAGGGTGAATGAATCTCTATCGATTTTTCTTTTTAAACTTTGTACGAACTTTCAGCACTGTATTCTATCACATAATACAGCACTGAATGCAGTACAGTGAGCTACGTGAGAGTGCTGCTCAGCTTATTGTATCAGAGTTCTGTATGCAGCAGAAATAAACTTTGATAGAGTTTCTTTTGAAAATGTTTTCTCAAATATATTTTTGCTAAACATTTAAGGCAGAATGATAAGATATAGAATGCAACACAGAAATGTTAAGAACAAAAAATAAACACACAAGGCAAAAAATGGTTCGAATGTGGTGTAATCCTTCTAGTCTACTCCTACTTCGAGGAGGAACTTCATTAAGCAAGATTGAATTATATGACTTGACCTTTCAATCTATCAACCTAATAATTTTTCACCTACAAGGATTTAGCTTTCACACAGGTTGCTCGAATCCACAGGCTGACCCACATAAGATCCTACTAACTCACATAAAGTTATTGCCTTAGCAACTTAAGACAAAAACACTCAGCAATGATCTAAATCCTATCAACTGAGGACACCACTAAAACAACCTAAGCACGAAACACAAATGTTAAAAGTATATAAGTTTTTCTTCAACTGGTGCTTGAAGCAGCCTTGATGACTTTGGAGCTTGATGACTCGAAGGCTTGACACTTCACTAGGAGGTTGAGTGACTGAAAGCTTAGAGACTAGAAGGCTTGATTACTTGCTCTTGCGAAAGTGAATTTTGAATATCAGTTTTTAAGTAATTGCTTTAGTCGACTCTTCCTGTATTTATAGATGTAAGAAATGGGCCCGTTGAAGAGAAACACACTTCATTTGAATTTAAATTCCATTTGATTGTCCTTGATCTTGCATTCAATGTCTTTGAAATTTTGGGAATGAATTTCTTGTCTTATTCTTTAGCTCATTTAATGCGGTTGTACTATGCTTCAGGGTTGTTGCAAACTGTCGTTCCACATGTCAGCAGATCACAGGTTATTAGTATAGTTTGATCACTTATCTCTACTGGCTATATTTGACAAAATGTATTCTCGAATAGTAGTGATCTTCCTTGTAGAACATTGTTATACGTGACTGTCTCTTCTTACTTTAAGTCTTCTTTCAGTTCTGGATTACTGTGTCAGGTTACTACAACCTGAAACTGCAGCGAGACTTTATGTTCGCCTTACTGTATTCTGGTTTGTTGCTTGTTGTATTAATTGCTTACTGCATGCAGTATCTGGTATGATTTTTCTACTATATCTGACTACTACCAGAGACTTTCTTCTTCTGATTTCCGAGTTCCTCCATTCTTCAACTTCAACTTTTGAGACTCGAAAACTAATCTAAGTTTCCACTTAAACAATATCGAAAAATGAGGTACTCTAATTTCCTATTACATTACTATTTTGTCTCATCAAAATCTAAACATAAATTTCTTAACATAAATGTTGCTTGTCTCTTTTTAGTGATTTTGCAAAACATGTTCTACATAATTTTTTTCTTAGCATCATTAAGATTTACATATCTTCTCTTTTATCCAGCAAGTTTTCTTTGATACTATTTATAATTGGCGTCGGCTGTTCAAACATGCAATCATTCAAAAAAGAATTAAATATAAAATGAAAACACAACAAAATTAAAATACACAAAAAATGCTTGATCTACAATTTAAATTCAAGAAGGTTAAATAATAGTAAATGAAGACAAAATAAAAAGATAAACAAATTTAATTCTAACAAAGAATGAAAATAGATCTTATGGTTGTCACCAATTTTATGATTGGTATCAGTTCCACTGGTTTCAACAATCGACATCACCATTTTTCTTTGACTATATTTCAAAAACAAAAAGAGTTAATTAAATATTCACAAAAATAAGATTTTGTTTCATATTTTGGATTTTCAAATATTTTCGAATAATTCCACTACTAAGGCTGATTTATTATGTAATGTTTCTCCAAGTACTGCATAAGAAAAGAACATCAATGATGAAAATGCATCTGCTACATTGAAGGGTAATTTCACACTACCTATTATTTTCTATATTGCTAAATCTAGGCAATTTCAAATATTTTAAAAAAGAATCATACATACTTGTTACGACAACCCACGATTTCAAATTTAAAACTTCAATCTTTAATTACTCATCGTAATTTGCTCGAACTCTTAGCGTATAATCCTCACGATTTTCACAATAATCACAAACATATTAAACAAATTTGAAGACAAACCACTATCGCCAATGATATATATAAATATATACAATGTGTTCATATTAAATTAAAATCCTAATAAACTTTTAATGAAATTAGATATAAAGAGTTTTCTTTCATTAAGACTTTAAATTATAGTCTTAATAAACTTCTAATTAAATTAGATATAGAGAGTTTTCTTTAATTAGGACTTTAATTTTGGCTCAAGAAAATTAAAAAAAAAACACCTGCTTCTAAAAGAAAGCCCTCAATTCGTTTATTGCTGATCCACATAAAAAAAAAGGTTAGTTTTCTTCTTTCTGTCAAATGATCCTTCAAATACATAAAACTTCCCATCACTTACTACAACTACATTTACTATTCTGTAATTAAGATAACAACAACAGTAGAAATGACATAATAATCAATTGTATCATAACTATCAAAGTCATGTTGCCTGATTTTGGTGTATCGTAACATTACATAATAAAATAGAGTAAACTGCCTTAGAAAATTTTAAGCTCTGTCACCAAAGATAACAAAGCATTAAATCTTGTATATCTAAACTATCATGCAGGACATTAGAGGTACTACCTCTGAACAGAAGGATGTAACAATAAACTCGTGAGAATTCGAATTACCATCCACTTCTTCATAAAGAAAGGGCAAGAAAAAGTCAGAGGCAACTTCTTCAGCTCAAGTATTGTTCTTAGACATCAAGATTCATACTGCTGAGGCATCTCCAGCCTTGAACTATAAGTTCATTTTAGGTGTGACTCTTGTCTCAATTATCATTGACATTATTCTGCTTTGTCTTTTCAAAATTATTTTGGTTTTAGATTTATTGGGATATTTCTGTTAGGTTTTGATGAGACAAGTATCTTTGTATAGGAAGTTAGAGTACCCCATTTTTCCACATTGTTTAAGTGGAACTTAGTTTGGTTAAGTCTATTTTCTAAAGTTGTATTTTGAAGATATGTAAAAGTTCAGAAAGATAGAAGTTGTTGATAGTAGCAGGATTCTGCAATTGAAGAAGTATCAGATGCTGATTTTCAGTAAGCAGAATCAGTAAGTAGAATCAGCAAGCTGGATCAGTAAGCAGCATATATCAACAGTAAGGAGAACTGGAGGCTTTCAGCAGGATTCAGAACCAGTAAGGAGGATTCAGAATCAGAAAGCTTTTACAGAACAGAAAGCAGAATGCAAAATAGAAAGTTGTTGCAGGAACAGAAATCATCTACTACAACCTGAGCAGGTAGCAATAAATTATCTTCACTCTTATTTATTACAATACGATGAATGAGTGAATGCAATACGAGGATTTTGCATTATCAAAGTATCTGGTAGATGGATGTTAGCACCTGACCAATGAGGTGATGTCATTTGGACCGCGGACCTGCAAAAGCACTGTCGCCGAGGAGTGGCGCCATTAATGCGGAGCAAAGTAGGACATGCCCTATTTCCTAGTTTCTCTAGGCGCATTTAATGCAAAGATCAAATGAGATCAAGATTCAAATTTCAACAAGGACTATGTTTCTCTTCAACGGACATATTTCTACCAATATAAATAGAAGGCAAATGTGACTCGAGAAGACTACTAAACATACAAGATGTTTTCTAAGCTATCAGAATTCTCAAGTAAAACTCAAGTTTGCTAACAGTTCAGTCACTCAACCTTCTGAAGCAGTCAAGCCCAAGATTTCGAGCTTACAAAGATCTTAAGGCTGTCTTCGCGCACTAGTTGAAGAATATATACTTTTAACCTATTTGGTGTGTGCTAGGTTGTTTTATTTTTTGGTGTCCTTAGTGGGAAGAATTTAGATCCTCACTAAGTGTTAGCTTCAAGTTGTTAAGGCTATTTACTATGTGTGAGTGTTTGTACCCTGTGTGGGATTAGCCTAGGAATTGCATTGATTCTAGTAGGTGTTGGCTCGTTAGGAAGAGGATTGTAAAGTCGAGACTTGTAAATCAATCTGACCTAGTGGAATTCCTCCTGTGTGAAGGAGAAGAGTGGACATAGAAGGATTACACCACCTTCGAACCACTATAAACCCTATGTGTGTTTATCGCTTTCTATACCTGCTGCATATATCTTATATCTTACTTATATTGAATAAAAAGGATTCTGCTAAAATCATACTTGGAAAAGAAAACTGGTTTTCTCAAAAGAAACTCTATCTTAAGTTTCCGCTGCATACTATAAAAATCGAGACAGTAAGCTGATCAAGCTACTACCAGCTTACTGAATTGAGAGTGTTGCTATATTCTGTCTAGAATTCAGTAACCTGCTTACAGAAAATTTTAAAACGCAAAAATTGATAGAGGTTCATTCACCTCCATCTAAATCTCTGACCACTTGGGACCAACAAGATTTATTTTAGAAATTAGGTTATGATAGGTTATTTCACTTTATATAATTGAAACTTTTATTTTTATCTGACAATTTGTAGATTTTTATCAAGATCTTGCCATGTCACAACAGTGACTTCATCCCAATCATAAAATACAAAAACTTAAATATGTGTGCACGTGAAACTCACTTTTGAGGGATAAATAATGTTTTATAGAAAATTACAAGTACTAAAATATAATGATAAAAGGTTAAAGTGAAATAAAAATTGCGTTTAATTTTTTTAGAATAAAGCTTATAATTTAATTGCTCACTCGAATTATAAGTTTAGCGTCTATTGGGAAAAATTACTAACTTCCTAATACACAAGAACATAATGATTTGGAGAATTTCTTATTTTTTAATTTAAAAAATTGGATGTATATTGATTTTCGTACAAATTGATATTATTCAAATTGTAATCTAATTAACTTCTAAAATAATTAGGATTTTAATTCAATTAGATATGGAGAGTTTTGTTTAATTAGGACTTTAATCAAATTATATGAAGAATTGTGATTTGTATGGACTCTAAGAAAGGAATTGGGATTTGTATGAACTCTAAGAAGGTCACTATATTATATTTAAAAAAACAAATATGGTTTTGAAAAAAAAAAACATAATTTCTAGTAATAACATACTTTGATAAAAATATTAAATTTATAGTATAAATTTTTTTTAAGCATGCTTATAATTATCATTGAAAAGCTCTTTAAATGTATATTAAGGCTAATTTTAGTTTAAAATTCAAAATGTTTAAGATTATAAAAAGAAAAATAATCAAATGTAAAGGACTCTTACTTTTTATAATCGAATAAAAAAATAAAATAAATATTAAATTACATTACTATCCCTAATAAAGAGTTTTCTTTAATTAGGACTCTAATTTAATTTGATTTGATTTAATTATGTAGGAGGGTTAAAATATGTATTATGAAAATGAACGTAGCATCCATACTTATATAGTGTAAAATAGATATACGTATTATTTACATTGTTTTATACATGATAAAAGTCATTTGATTTGACTGACTCTTGTATTTTTGACATCCTAAAGTATAGAGGTACGTAGGAGATAATATAAAGAGGTAGAAGATAATATAAGATACGCTAAAAACACTCACCACTCATTACAAGAAAAACGCACAACGATAATGGTTATTAATTATTGTTATAGATAGATTTTTACCATTATGGAAGATGGTGTTGTAATAGATAACACTGAACCACAACAATTAATAATCGTTGTCCCAAAAGATAACGACAATAGTTGACACAGTAATACTACACAATCATTATCTTTGAACGTGGAATTACAACAAATGCACAACGGTCCACAATCGTTATATTAAGGTTAACGAAAATGGTTCGTACCAAGGTTAAAAATTGTTATCGTTTCTTTTTTCCACAATGATCTTTACAACAATATTTTTGTCTTGTCTTATATATTAACAACGCTTTTATAGTATTTCTTGAATTTTCAATATATAATCTATAAATCAAAAGAAATGGTACCGAATAGTAAATATTTGAAACATTAATTACAAGAATGTCTTGCCAATAAACAACATCATCATCATTAACATTAATTTATGCATTTCCAGCAATAGTTTGCTAAAATCTAGTATCGTTGTTAATTACTAAAATCTTGCAAAAGTTTGCTACAACATATCTAGCTAGTAGGAGTCTGCTTCAAGTTAGCACATCTAGTATCATTGTTAACTTCAACAAGTTCACCTCAGGCACCTTATAATATAACCAAAAAAATATAATTTGTAAAATCATTAGACAACACAGTCCAATTCGACCCAACAAAAAAAGAAATTGCAAATATTATTCAACAACCTCATAATTCGTACTATTTATTCTGCACATAAAATTTAAAAACAAAAACAGTAGAAATTGGAAATAAGATGCAAGTAAAAACAGTAGTTTAAGAAAAATGCACAATGATAAGAGGGACAAGTCCAAGACTGTACGTTGGTGAAAAAATACCTGTAACCAAGAATTTCGTAACTTTGCTTTCATACATTAATTGTGCATTCATGAACCAAATTGCATATATATCCATATTGCATGTGCATTCATGAACCAAATTGCATATATATCCATATTGCATGTGCATTCATACCTCAACCAAAAAGATTTGTAATCACGATAAAATCATGAAGTTCTGTAATTGTGCATTCATGCCTTAGCTGTTTCAATTTATTATCCTTCGAGTTGATCACATCACATTGTATCCATATCTTCTTAAATTTGTAGGTTGTGAAGCACAATTATTATTACAAGTTTGACTTAGATGATATTACAGAATGAGGAAAAAAATGAAGACATAAATACTCACCCACTCCATAGATAATTATCAACCAAAGAAAGTTCATTAAAAAACCTGGTCCAGGGCCCGACCTCATGGTAGTCCAATGAGTCGATCGACTTGGACCCAAAACAAAAAAAACGAACGATTAGGGACATACAATTATTTTATACATATATTTATTATTATTACTTATAATATAAGTATTGGTGTTTCATCCATTTTTCATAATACCAACTTTAATTAACCCTCTTCATATAATTTAATATATTTTAATTTAATAGAGTCCATTCAAATCACAATTCCTCATATAATTTAATTTATTTACAACATGTAAATAACATAATAAGAGTCCTTTCAAATCACAATTTCACTTATAATTATTTGAATCATCAAACTTTATTCAAATTAATAATTCTGGTCCTTCGTACCTATAGCAATGGAAGCACCATGCTCAGAGGGCGAGAAGCCAGCTTCTGGAGATGATATAATACAATTTTTTAAATATATTTTTCATTTTTTATTCCATTGATCAGTTAGGATTTTTAACTAATTTATAAATTTTAATCTTTGTTTTGTTCGGATCTATCATCTTCAAAAGTCCTAATTTAAAAAAAATCTCTTTTATCTCATTTAGTTAGAAATTTATTAGGACTCTAATTTAAAGTTTTAATTAAAGAAAACTCTTCATATCTAATTTAATTAAAAAAAAACTCTTGCACTAGGTTAACGTAGTTAGTGGTGTTTTTGGTATTTAAATTATAATTTCTTATTTTTGAAATTGTAACTTGTAAATTGTAATGTTATGTTGTTGTAATTTGTAAATGTAAGTTCTAATTTTTCATTTATATCAAATTATAAAGTCAAACAAAATTATTATGTTGTAATATATGAATAATTGTAATATTTATATACAAATTTAATAAGAAATATTGAAACCGCCAAACCGAAACCGAAATCCCCACAGTTCGGTATTGGTTTGATCTTTCACAATTTTTCGAACCGTTTGAACATCAGGATTCTCTGCAGTATTCTTTTTCTTTTTTCTTTTTCATTTTTTTTAATTCATTACTTTCCTTTTTTTTTTTTCATTTCATTTTTCTTCTTTCCTCTTTTTGTTATTTTTTTTTCATTCCTTTATTTCTTCTTTTTGTTATTTTGTATTCTGAACATTATTATGATGTGTTATTTGGATAATAATAAAAATTATAATTATTTAAATACACATGAAATGTACATTACTACACAAATCATAAATATAATATTGGAACATGGCATAAAATTAGCTAAATTATTTTCATTTAGTTTGAATTTGTTTTTTAAAACTATCATTAATGTAAAATATTGTTATTAAATAATTATATTAAATAAAATTTAATCACACACATATATAAGTTATAAAATAATAAAGATCAAAATTTGATAAATTAACAATAATTATATATATTTTACTAATTAATATATGACAAATAAGGAAAACATAAAAAATAACAATAAGAAATATTATGAAATATTCTATTTTAATGCAACAAATAGTGCAGACTGTTGGAGATGAATGATAGTTTTTACATTAGGATAATGCAAAATTTACAGTAAAATATTATGTAGTGCTGGAGATAGAGATGTGCTTAAGACTCTTGTCTTCCACCTACACAATCTTCAAAAATTGTTTTGTATGCTGACCTTGTTCTTCCATTTTATAATATATTTGTTCATGATCATTTCTTATATTTTTGGAGAAAGTTTTAATATGGAATAACTTATTTTATTCTTCCAAAGGAAAAAAAAAGGAAAGAAATTATTTTAATAATCATTAATTATTTATAATATATTCACTCTTATTTTTTTGTTAGGAAATTTATGTTTAGATTTTGATAAAATAAAATAGCATTATAATAGGAATTTAAAGTACCCCAATTTTCACGCTATTTAAGTGAAACTTAGAATAGTTTTGAGTTTAAAATTCGGTTTGAAGAATGGAGAATTTTGAAGCTCAGTAGCCAATCAATCTAGAAGGAGGTTTTTGTTAGCAGTCGAATGCAGTAGAAAAAACCGCTACTGAATGTAATAGTGAAATACAGTATTCGGATACTGTAAACAGAAGTAATGCAGAAGCTCGACAGAAAGAACAGAATACAACATATCAATAGGAAGCTGCATTACTGCAAGGGTTGCAGAAACTGCAAGTGTTGCACTATAATCAACAAAAGACAGGAAGAATGAATGGACATTCTCAGACAACAATGCAATACGATCAATGTTCTCTGAGGTAATGTCACTTTGAAACTCGCCAGTAGAGACAAACTGATAAAGCAGTACCGAGAGCCAGTAAGCAATGGACACGTGGACTGATAAACTGTAATAAATCTGCAACCTAGTACAGCCGCATTAAATAGCCTGGAATGCAAGAAGAGAAAAGTAATTGCAGAATTTCAGAGGCAATTAATATGACCTTAAGGACAATTGAAGAGGATTCAAATTCAAATGGAATGTGTCTCTCTTCAATGGACACATTTCGTACACTTCTAAATATAAGAAGACTTAACTGAAGCAACTACTGAAAAACTGATATATTGAACACATAAGCTCTAGCAAGAACAAGCTCTCAAGTTCTCAACAGTTTTCAGTCACTCAACTTCTAATGAAGCAGTCAAGCCTTAGAAGCATTAGAGCTCAAGAATCATCAAGGCTGCTTCAAGGACAAGTTGAAGAAAACTCATATACTTTTAACATTTGTGATGTGTGTTTAGGTTGTTTTTAATGGTGTCCTCAGTTGACAAGATTTAAATCTTTACTGAGTGTTTAGTCTTATGAGTTTAAGGTTGTAACTCTGTGTGAGTTTAGGATTCTATGTAGGTTAGCCTGTTTGATTCAAGCAACCTGTGTGGAAGCTGAATTTGAGTAGGTGAAAACTTGTTAGATTGATAAATTGTAAGGTCGAGTCTTATAAAACAATATTGCTTAACAAAGTTCGTCTTTTGAGAAAGAGTAGAGTGGACGTAGAAGGATTACACCACATTCGAACCACTATAAGCTTTGTGTGTGTATCTTTCTGTTGTAGCATTTCTGTGATCATATTGTGTAGCATTCTACATCATATCATACTGCATTTAAAACTTGCTAAAAAGTATATTCTAAATAAGGTTTTCAAAAGAAACTCTATCAAAAAGCTTAAGTTTCCGCTGCATAAGAACTCTGTTACAGTAAGTTTTGTTGCATTCTAGCACAGTAAACTGTACTGCATTCTGCTATAGAATACAGTGTTGCAAGTTCGAAAGATTTTTAAAAATCGATAAAGGTTCATTCACTCCCCTCCAAATCTCTATGCCACTTGGGACCAACATTTTTTTGATAAGTTTGACATTAGACAAAAACTTATATACACATTGTGCATGGATCTGTGATCCATGCACCAGTTCCGACCCGGCCCGTCACGCGCTCAGACGCGCCTGCACGTGCCTCTAGATCGCAGATAAAATCTGCCCAAATATGCTCCCAGGTATCTGACCTTTATGTTATGTTAAACATACCTTTTAGTAGTGTTAGACATACCTTTTAATTATGTTAGACATACCTTTTATGTTATGTTAACTATACTTTTTAGTTGTGTTAGACAACCTTTTAGTTATGTTAGTCATACCTTTAGTGTTATGTTAAGCATACCTTTTAGTAGTGTTAGACATACCTTTTAGTTATGTTAGACATACCTTTTATGTTATGTTAACTATACTTTTTAGTTGTGTTAGATAGACCTTTTAGTTATATTAGTCATACCTTTAGTGTTATGTTAAGTATACCTTTTAGTAGTGTTAAACATACCTTTTAGTTATGTTAGACATACCTTTTGTAAGGCTAGTTGTACCTTAGCATTTTTTTAGATTTAGTTAGGTATACCTTTATAAGTTTTCTGTCTCAATAAGGTGACCTTTATGTATTATTAAGAATACATTTTATAAACATAACTAAAATGAGTCAGTTATATATATATATATATATATATATATATATATATATATATACAAGACATTCACATCAATAAATTCATCTTCATCAGTAGATAACTCAACTATTTCATGTGTATTTGAATGATCATCTATCATAAAACATTAAGAACACGAAATCAGATACAATTTTATATTTTTCGAACTGATAAAGATGGATTTTTAACTTAAAAAATAATAGCCTCACATTGCGATTTGGAGAAGATGAGGTCTGAGAGAAAAAGAGAACGTCGTGTTTCGAGAAAGAAAGACAAAAAACAAAGAAGAAGGGGAGAAGAGATGAGAAGAAGAAGAGATCGAGAAAGAAAGACAAAAAACGAAGAAGAAGGGGAGAAGAGAAGAAGAAGAGAGGCGCAATAGACCTAGCGTTAAAGTGAAGGAAAAAAAAAAGGTATATATATTTTTCTGTTTGGGCCAGTTCTGGGCTAGGTCGGATATATGTTGCACGGATCTTATGATCCGCGCAACTGGTTCATGCCAGCCCTACTCTTGACATTAACCTGATTATAACTAAATGATTAAAGATTTTTGTTCTTATTAATCACAAATTATTTCCAATTTTTTTACTAACCCATTCTTTTTTTTTTTTCTTTTTGAAACATGGTTAAACAAAAGTGTGATGCCAATTGTTGAGACGAGTGGAATTAATACCGATTATAGCATTGATACCGATCATAGAATTGATGACTAGCAAGCTTAAGCCTTATTTTCCTTTTTTTTTAAATGAATTTGTTTAATTTTTTATTTTATCTTCAGTTATTATTGTTCAACTTTCTTGGATTATAATTGTAGATCAAACATCTTTTGGTTACTTTTAGTTGGTTGTATTTTCATTTTATATTTAATTCTTTTTTGAATGATTGTATTTTTGAACAGTCGACTCCAAATATAAATGGCGTCAAAGGAAACTTGATGGACAAAAAATAAACTATGCAAAATATAAATGGCGTCAAAGGAAACTTGATGGACAAAAAATAAAATATGCAAATCTTAGTGCTTCTAAGAAGAAAAACTATTTAGAACATGTTAATTTGAAACTGAGAGTGAAGATGAAGAATCCAACTAAAGAGGTATAATGTTATAATTACATTTTTATGGACTTAAAAAAAAAAAAAAAGCAACAAAGATGGATTTTTGCCAAATGCATATTAAGATTCTGACACAAATGTTGTTGTGTAATCTTACAGGGGATAGTTACAACCACAACTTCGAGGTAGATAGATTTTACTGTGAACAATAATAAGAATGACTATGTGGAGTACAAAAACTTACATAGCAAGCATGAAGAACGTACACGATAAGGTACGTATGTTTCTTATTTCCATTTTCCTCAATAATTTATAAAAAATAATCATTAAATTAAAATTATATTTGCGCAAATATATGTGTAGTACTTACAAGGTCAAGGAAAGAATAATTGTTCAAACTTGAAAAGAAGTGTCTTTAAGGGAAATCACTATCATAAATGAAGAGTAAGTCATTTATGTTTTGTAAGATAGTATGACAAAAATAAATAAATTTAATTCCAAGGAAAAAAACTTACTAAATAAAAATTCCGATTAATTATTTTTATTTGATATGCAGATACCATTCCATTGATATTACTTTTTGGAAAGACATGATACTGAATGAAATAATAGAATTGCAGCAAATTTGATCAAAAACCAACGATTGTCATCACAAAGGTCACAACGAAGGAATTCAAAGGTAAAATCAAAACCCAACTAGTTTTTTGAAAGGGAAATAAAGACAAATGAATATATACAAATGTCTTGAAAAAGAATATAATTTTAAATTGCAAACATTGATTAGGTGAGATCCAGTTGCAAACCACTTCAATTTCAACTGTACGAATATGTCCAATATTTGAAGAACTTGCAAAACCCCACCAATGGTATGACAAAATAATATAAATATGAGTTCAGCTATAAAAATTTAATACAAGAATAATAACAAAGAAAAAGTGTATATATGTCACGTACCATTCATTATCCATTAGAAATATGCAAATTGAGAATGAGACAAAAAATAAGAGAAGGAAGAGAGATTACTTTTGAAGATGTTATCATGAGAAAAGATTTCTTATCAAAAGTATGTCACTTTATTTTTCAAACATCTATTACGTTTTATTCAGGAATTGTAATTGAGAGTTGTAGTAAAATATTAATTATTAGTAATAATTACATCATTGATATACTGGTTATTGTTAGGTAGCTAGGTCGGTAACATCTGTACTAAAATATGAACTGATACTTGCATTTATAAGAATTTTTTTTTTTTGAGATCTGCTCTCATCACATTTTATTTAACTATACATTATATTTGAATTTTAAAAGCAAAAATATCTCGATCATATGGTAGGAGTTTGTGTGCGTATTTTATTCCGCACTTCATAATGTACAATTCGATTCATTTCGTCTTTTCTTTTTTTCTTTTTTCTTTTTTCTGGCTTCTGTTGTAAATACCTTCTAAAATGAACGAATTACTAAATAAAAAGATAAAAGATAACACAGAGTTTAATGTTATGAACTTCGTTATGCTCATGTTTATGAAAATATAAATATTGGTCTTAAATCTCCCAAAATATGCAATGTTATTGCTATTATGTCAAATGTTAATTATGATACTTTCGAAAAAGTCCATGGTTAATCAAGTTTATTAAAGTGTTAGTGAAGAAAATGATGGTTTTTATTTTTCACTTTGTATCATGCAATAAAAAGATTCATTCTCAATGTAGAATGTATGATTGGAATTGTGGACAAGGTGAGAATGAAATAAAAATATGGTACAACGCATGGAAAAATGGACTGCATCGGCACCTAAAGATGACAGAAATACAATATGCAGAAAGTCAAGATGACCCAGTACAAACAATCCCAAAGTAAAAAGTTAATAATAAATCACGAAATAAAACGAGCAATGACATTCAAAGGGGTGTTTCCTTCACACTCATGTGGGGACTTTAGTTAAAATTAATTCAAAAACAAAAAACAACAAATATAAAAAAAAATGAAGGGCCAAAGCCATAAAAAAGATGGAACTCGTGGAGATAAGAAACAGGAAAATAAACAATACAATCAAACAGTAACAGTGGCCAACACACCAGATGATGAGCCGAAAAAAATGAAAGAAGAATTTCAAAGAAAAAAAAAACAAGGAATACATCCATATCTCTAGCAATGAGGGGATAATACAATCGATCTAAGAATTATTACGCAAACCACGAAGTAAGAAGACCAAGACAGGAAAAAAGACTAATCAGACTAAGCTAGAAAAGAAGATCAAACAAGAAAAGATATAGTTAGGAGCCAAATTAGAATTATAATCTTTTGTTTTAGAATTTTGATACTTATTATTCTTTTGATTTTTTTTTAATTTCTAGATTTTAATTTTTTAGAATTAGAGGAATTAGAATTTTTTAATCTAATGCAATAATATTTTTTCCTATTTTTTTCAACAACTCACGGACCCATAGTATTGGTAAATATGGATTTCACATTGTATTATACTTATACCTAACTATATATATATATATATATATATATATATATATATATATAATTTCAACAATTTATTTATATTTTTCTTAATAAATTATTATTGTTAAGATTCCTACATCAAATGTAAAAATGTATAATTTAAAATAATCAAATGTAAATATACTTCAACACAATACTGAAGATCAACAAATGAAGGATAAAAAAACTACAAAATGAATGGAAAAATAGGTCTAAAAAATGGGTATCTCCACGTTTAATGCAAGTGTTCTCTCCTAGTGTGTGTGTGTGTGTATAATGTTTGTTGATATTGATGATGTAATTGTATTTTGGCCCAGTGTAATGTAACCTTATCCCTCTAAGTGAAGGGCCTCGAGTTTGAGTCATTGAACGCGCCCTTTATTATTTTCTTAATTATTTTATGTTATCTTTCTATTAAATAATTCATAATTTATTAATTTAACTTTTAGCTGTAATTTTCATTTCGAGTATTATTATATAATGTTATCTTATGTATTTTTTTATTTTCTAAAATAATTCATGGTTTGTGAATTTAAGTTTTTATTATAATTTATATATCTAAATCATGTTGGATTTAAATAATTATTTTAAATGTACTCTTTTTCGTTTTAGAATAATATAAATATCTCAAATATTATAAATGTTTAATATTTTATATGTTTTACATTTAGTTTGTACAACACATATTTGTTACCTATTTTGAAATTTTAAGTTTTATCAAAATATTGATAAGTCCAGCCCTACTATCGTCATATTGATTTTGTCAAATCTGAAATAACATCCATAATGAACGATGTCTCGTCATATTGGTTTTGTCTAATCTGGAATGAACACTCACAATGAATTATGTTATTGCAGTAAAAAATTGAGAAACAATAAAAGATATTCAATTAGACCACATTTTTCTTCTTGTTTTATATGCATATTCATCAAAACACCCACTGTCAAAACATAGCCAAAACATCCCAGCCACAATTCTAGGATAGTAACAGTATATTAACAAAGTGTGTAATTTACAAAATAGAAGGACCATTTAACATACATATTTCCATTTCACACCCTCATGGCATCACAAAGTACAGTTATGGATGGGTAATATCCTATAAAGAACAAAATTAGAAGGCACCATGTGCAACTACATTAATGAGACAAGTAGACATAGTTGAGTAAAAGAGAAACTATAAAAAAAGCATAGTGGTCAACATATATATTTAATGTGTTTGTTTATGTAATATCCCAAAATTTCATAATTAAACACTAAGATAAGTTTATCTTCATAATTTAATATTTTTGTGGGCATTTTAATTTATCCAAGACTTGATTAATTATTTTATAACTTATTAATTATAATTTTTTTATCTAAACCTAAAATATTTTAACCTTAGGATTTGTACCCATAGGCTTAGCCTAGCGGTAGGTACATCACTCACCTTCAGCAAAATCTCAGGTTTGAGTCCCCCACCCCCAATTGTAACTCAAAAAAAAAAAAAAAATCCTTAGAATTTAATAATTTTCATAAATTTATAGTTACATTAATTAAATTAGAAATAACTCATTTAGAATTTTAATAAAGCCCAAAAACCAAACATATGTAATTTTAATTAATCAATAGAATTTATCTAAATTTTATCATTCTAGCATTCTTTTGGACTGTAAATCATAGATAAGTTTGTAAATTAATTTATGAGACATGGTCACTTTAATTGGAAAATTATTTATTGAGTAGTGTTTGTGTACACCAGGTGCATGAATCATGATCCATGCAACTAGGCGTGAGGGTCGGGTCGGGTCCGGCCCAAATCCGTGTCCAAGTTTTTTTTTTAATTTATGACATAACATTTATGTTAACCAAGTATAACTTTTATGTACATATATTATAACCTTTAAGTAAAATTATTTAGACTACTTTTAGTACAAAAAACATAATTAAAAGTTATGTAACTTTTATATTAACCGAGTATAACATTTATAATATATTAGTATAACCTTTACATACATATATCATAACCTTTAAGTGATATTACTAAGACTTTTTTCACTATAAAAATTCATATAGTATGGTTTAACCTTTATGTTATATTAGGTAACATTTATGTACAAACGTCATAACCTTTATGTACTTAAAGAATAACATAATGTTATATTATTATAAAGAAAATGTTAAATTATTATGCATAAAGATTATATTATTACAACATAAAGGTTTTGAAAGGTACTATAGATATGTCATACACTGCAAAAGGTTATGCGAACATAACTGAAATGTTAGGTTCGCCAAACTAAAAGGTTCACCAAACTAAAATGTTAGACCAACATATCAACGAAACTAGGGTTTGGGCTAAGGTTTGAGCACGTAAGAGCGCATGTGGGCGCGTGAGGCGCACGTGGGATGCGTGAAATGCACCCCCATGTCGGGTCGACCCAATTGCATGGATTTAGGATCCGTGCTCCTGGTGCAAAAAACATTTGTGTTATTTATTTAAGTTTGCTTCCACTAAATGTTCGTTGAATGCTTAATTAAATGTTTTGTTAAATATTTTTGCTAAATAATGTTGCGATTGTTGTGTTGATCTATATTAAAAAAAATGATTTTGATCTACGAGATTGTTTTCAAAAAATTGTTTATTTAACCAACATTCCTTTTTCAAAAGTCAAAGAATGTTATTATTTTATTTTCAAAAATTGGGGTGTGACAGTTCATCTAGGATGTCTAAATCCCTCTCTTCCTGCTTTAATGCATAACACATAAATATCCATACTAAAAGTTTGTTCAGTAGCCCTCTTAAAAAATATGTCACTCAGTATGTTAATAACACATCCCATCAAATGAAAAGAAAAGGATGATTGGTCTAAACAAATATGAGATCCTTTATTATCATAACTTTTTTTAACAAATTAAAAGAAAGAATAAAGTGAATTAGAGAGAATACTCCATTTTTGAACCACTTTAACTTGTGTGTTTATCTATTGTTATCTGCATTTGATCTGTTTGTATACAACATACTGCATATAAAACTTACTTCCCAAAACTCATAAGTTTGTAAAATGTTTTTCAAAATAATTTTTCAACAACATTTTAGCTACACGAAAACTCTTAAGATTCTTCGTACAACAAAAAACTACACAATAAAAAACTACACCTCAGCTTGTGTAGCGCTATAAGTTAAAATCTGCGTACAAGAGTTGTAAGTTTCTATAGCGTACAACAGACGATCACTGTTTGTTTGAAAAGTTTAAAAAATTGAAAAAGATTATTCACCCTCTATACACCTCTTTTACCACTTTTGACCAACAATTATATTATGGAAATATTATGTTTTCTTCTCTAATACATAGTACTAAGTATTTATAGGCTACAAGATATTAAATGGTTCAATGAACAAAAACAAAAGCAACTTTCAAACTCCCACTATGACTTTTTGAATTTTGACTATTACTTTCAAAGATCATATCTCCAACCACAATCCATACATGAATCGAATTTGTCTATAGAAAGTTACAACCCAAACAACAGAGGATGTCAGATTATAGGAATCTCAATTTCACCATAAATTTTATATGTCAAATTTCCATAAAAATTTAACTTGAAAGTAAACATACAATTTCCTGTGAGTGAAGATATGTTGGAGATACATATACTCCAACATGTTGATGGATTCCCAGTAAGATTATATTATAGGACATATACGAGGTATATTTTCTAACTTTTCCATATTTTTTTATGGTTGGTTAAATTATTAAATGACCTCAAGGATTACAATTAGATCCCTTCAATGATCAAACATTGAATACCTTAAACTTAAAATATGATTTTGACAAAAATTAGTAACTTCAAATCGATTTACCCATAGAACATTATGTGATTTTTATTTTAATTTTTCATAATTAAAAAGTTTGATTTTAATTTTCACCAACCATGATATATATTCGATAATTTGACCAAATCTCAAGGGTGATAAATTTTAGAAGTGCATGGTCCACATCGATTTAGAGTTTTGAAATTCTTTGAAACCGAATTAAATTTTGGAGAATGTTTTATAAAATATGATTCTCAGGAATCGAATCAAAATAATCATATATGTGGAACCATACCAAACGAAATTTTGTTCAGCTCAGTTTGAATATTCAGATCTACTAGTCCAAATGGGAACGTAGATTCGGAGATTTCAAAAAATTTATAACAAAAAAGAAAATAGATAATATATATATATATATATATATATTAAATGAAATACATCAAATTAGGGGGAAACAATATAAAACTAACTTAGCACACACTAACAAACATTCATAATCAACTAAAAATCAAATACTTCACTTCAAAAGTGTTAGAAAATCAATGTTTAGATTATGATGAGAAAAACCTATAATAGTATACATAATTGGTTTTCAAAAGAACCCTCTAAAGAATCAAAAAAAAAAAATTTGTGCACCTGATGCACTTGGGTCAAAACCGATCTGAGACCACCTCTGGCGTGCTCTCAAGGCCCCCATACGTCTTGGTTTTCGCACCCAACTCACTTCCATGTATTATACTTTTAGTTATGTTGGACATAAATTTTAGTTATGTTAGTTATATCTTTAGTATGTTTGTTGTACTTTAATATTTTTTTAGACAGAATTAATACATTTTAATTATGTTGGTCATACATTTTAGTTATGTTAGATGAACATTTATATATTATATAAAAGTATAATTATATTGATGTAAAGGTATATAGAAGTTTTTTTTGTGCCCAGTAAATTAGGGGGTCTAGCAATTTCAGATTTTAAGTTTTCGAACCAGCAATTTAGGATAATAACTTTTCGAGCTTTGTGAATTTTCTCCATATTCAGTCCGATTCGCTCAATTAGGCCAAAATTGCACTTGAGCTCATCAATTCGGGCTTTTCGGGCCAATTTTGACTAATTTCGCCTATGTGTAACATAATAAAACAAGTGGCATCCATATTTACATTAAATTTACACATCATTGCATCATATAAGATTAAAAATATAAAAATTGAAATAAAAATCTGAAAATTAGATATAACCAAAAAAAAGTTTAAAAAAATAATTCACAAAAAAGAATAAAATAAAATAAGACAAATATTAAGAAATGAATCACAAAAAAAATAATAAAATAAAAAATAAAACAGAAAATAAAAAATTGAAAATTAATCTTCACACCTAGACCATCTTCTTCATCCATCCCAAGTGTCGCCGCACCACCCAACACCACGTGATTCAACTCGCTTATCCCCCAGGCCAACTCGCTCCTCCTTTGAGTCGACTGAATCATCTCCGTCTTCGACGAATGCGATTCCTCCCTCTCCTCTTTCTTCAAATCCATCCTTACCTCATCCCTCTCATCTCCTTCTCTCAAAGCCCAACCCTTTTGCCAAATTCCCCCTCCTAAAAAATCCTCGGCGGCTTTGACGCCATCCGTGACCTAGGGATGCAGCTTTCATATGTATCCAATTAAACAGTGGTTTCAAGATTTCAAAGAAAAAGATGGAGGTTCAGTACTTCTAGAAAATGATCAGGCTTGTAGAGTGAAAGGAGTAGGCACCATTACTCTAAAACTACAAGATGACAGCATCAAGAAACTCCCAGAGGTAAGGTATATTCCTGAACTTAAAAAGAAATTTTATCTCACTTGGCTATTTGAATTCTGCAGGTTATGAGTTTAGAACCAAGCAAGGAATGATTGAGGTCTTGAAGAATGAAAGAATAATTCTGAAAGGAAAGAAGAATAATGGCTTATATATTCTACTTGGATCAACATTGGAGGGAGAACTTGCTGTAGTAATAAGTGAAGAGGAGACTGATCTCTGGCACAAGAGGCTGGGCCATATTGGAGACAAAGGATTGCAAGAGCTATCCAAAAGAAAGCTACTGGGAGAAAACATAACAACAAAGCCAAAGTTCTGTGAAAAATGTGTAATGGGGAAAGCAAAGAAGCTGCCATATGGAACTGGAAAGCATAACTCAACAAAACCTTTGGAGTATGTGCACTCAGACATTTGGGGGCCATCTAGATCATCAACTCATGGTAGAGCAAGATATTTTATCACCTTCATAGATGATCAGTCCAGAAAAGTGTGGGTGTACACTTTGAATTTCAGGAATATTGCAAGAGCAAAGGAATATTTTGTCTTCTGAATTTCAAGAATATTGCAAGAGCAAAGGAATTACAAGGCATAAAACAGTAGCAAACAATCCCCAACAAAATGGAGTAGCAGAGAGGATGAATATGACTCTCCTTGAAAGAGTCAGATGCATGCTACTAGATGCAAATTTGCCAAAAACATTTTAGGGAGAGGCTGTTACAACAGCAGCACTACAAGAAATTTGGGCTACGACAACCCCTAAAAGACAACCCTTTTTTATGAATTTATGTTGTCTTTTTGAATTAACAACCCTTTTTTTTCGAAAAGCGTTGTCTTTGTTCAAAAATTCGACCAAAGACAGCACTTTTTTTGGAAAAGACAACGTTTTTTTCATAGGGTTGTTAAATGGTGTTTTTTTTTTAAAAAGACAACGCTTTTTCATAGGGTTGTTAAATGACGTTTTTTTTTTAAAAAGACAACACTTTTGTGCAACGCTTTTTTCAAAGGGTTGTTAAATGGTGTTTTTTTTAAAAGACAACACTTTTATGCAACACTTTTTTTATGTGTTGTGTTAATTATAAATTAATTGGTTTTTAATTAAATTAAATTTAAAAAATTTAATTAATTTATAATGTTATCTTATATTATTTGCATTAATATTATCTTATATGAACAAACTCATAATTAAAAAATAGTATTTTTATAAAATACTATTTTGAATTAATTAAGAAACTACAACTAAAATATTACTCTCACCCTTTTATATAATAATACAAAATTTATTTATTATTTTTAAACATAATTCGAAAATTATGTTTTATAATTCATATGTAATAATATTAATTGTTTTTTAATTAAATTAAATTTGAAAAGTTTAATTATTTTATGATGTTATATATCTTATATTATCTTATGTTAATTAGTCATTAATCTTCCAATTATATATATATATATATATATATATATATATTTTGTTAACCTTTTAAAATATATTAAAAATACAAATAATAAAAATTAACAAAAAATATGTAATAATATTAATTGTTTTTAATTAAATTAAATTTGAAAAGTTTATTTATTAATTTTATGATTTTATCTTATATTATTTGCATTAATATTATTTATTTGAACAAACTCATAATTTTAAAAAAATAGTATTTTCATAAAATATATTAAAAATATGCACTAGTATATTTTATAATTGTCTTAAAATGAAATTAGATTAAACATTACTAAACATATTAATTAGTCATTAAGCTTCCAATTTTATATATATATATATATATATATATATATATTTAACCTTTTAAATATATTAAAAATACAAATAATAAAAATTAACAAAAAATATGTGATAATAGAAAATTGAAATAAAAGAAATGTATGTAGAATATTATAACATAAAGCACTAGTGGTCTAGTGGTTGGAGTACGACCATGACTCTTGGGTTCGAATCCCAGACAACGCACATTATTTGTCATGATGATGTGTCATCACTTGGATGACGTCATCACTTTGATGATGTGTCAGTATTATGATGACGTCAGCGTTCTATTTAATATTTAATTAAAAAATATTTAAAAAAGACAACTCTTTCGTGCAATGCTTAAAAAGCGTTGTCTTATTTAGATAAGACAACGTTTTAGTGCGTTGTAAAAAAAACGTTGTCATATCTACATAAGACAACACTTTTAGTGCGTTGTAAAATGGCAAAATTTTTTTTGCAACCCTGGCTATGACAACGCTAAAAAATTAGCTACGACAATGGGTTTTACCCGTTGTCGTAGCCCAAATTTCTTGTAGTGCAGCCTATTTGGTAAATAAATCACCTTCTTCTTTTATTAATTTTAAATCACCTGATGAAATCTGGTATGGAAGTCCATCTAGCTATTCACATCTTAAAGTTTTTGGTTGTTTGGCATATGCACATATAAAACAAGATAAGCTAGAACTAAGAGCAATTAAGTGTATATTCATAGGTTATCCAGTGGGAACCAAAGGATATAAACTGTGGTGTTTGGAATCTGGATACCAAAAGTACTTTATAAGTAGAGATGTGGTGTTCAATGAGAAGGAAATGGGATACCAAGTAAATCCAACTGGAAGTAACACTGAAATCAATGATGGGATTCCTCTTGAGGTGGAACAATCAGTTGGGGATATGGGAGATATCACACAAACATCAACAGGTATTGATGGACAAGAAGATCTAGTGATTGAAACTTAAGGTGATGAGGATATAATTGTGATAGAAGATCAGAGTCAGAGGGATTTAAGAAGCTACAGCTTAGCTAGGGACAGGGAAAGAAGAAGAATTCACCCACCATCAAGATTTGGACAAGCATATCCTGTATCATATGCTTTAACAGTTGCTCAAGACATCAATTATGATGAGCCACATTGTTGGGATATTTCTAGAGTTATCTTAATAAGACAGAACATGTTGAATAATAAGAAAACATAAGTTTGCTGAAGTAAGTTTCCACGTATTACATGATCAGGATGCTAAGATGAGATCATGTAATGGTTTTTCAAATGTTAAGGAAAACCAACCTTAGAAGAATTAAGAAGACATTCTCTAAGGATCAGCAAGGTGAAGGAAACAGCAAGATGAAAGAGCGACAAAGAAAATAAAGTCTCCAAACAGAAAGCTGTCAACAAAGGAAACAGAAAGCTGGTCAGCAGTCTACAAGGACAGAGAAACTACAAACAAAAAGCTGACAGCATATCAAAGAAACCAGCAACCTAGAAGAGAAGCAGCAAGTTGAGGACAGCAAGAAGCAACATCATGAAGAACATGCAGCAAGAAGAAGAAGAAAATCAACTGATATCAAAACAGCAACTGCATGGACTTCAGCTTTGGACCCATACCGACTTGACAGGTCAGCAGGAATGACAGAAGAGGTCCAGAAGCAAATTGTATGTGCATTAAATGCACTTGTCAGGAACTACTCAGAAGCATTTAATGCGACCATAGAGAAGATCTTGGGATATCTAAGCTTTACGTTCAAAACGGGGAAGTATCTTCCTTCAACGGATACTTTCCTCCAATGGATATATTCTTAAGATCTATAAATAGAAGGTGTGGCTGATTGAAGAAAAGTGCTGAACAGAGTCGAGAGGAAAATCAGATATATTCCAAAGCTTCTAAAGCTTATCCATGTTCAGCCACTCAACCTTCTAGGAGCAGTATACATCAGTTCGAGGACTACAAAGATCAAGACTGCTCTCCATCAGTTGAAGAACCGTTTATTTTCCTTTAACCATTGTGTTGTGTGCGCTAGGTTGTTTTAATGGTATACCTTAGTTGAGAGGATTAGATCCTTGCTAAGTGTGTAATCTAGAGATATATTACTTACCCTTTGTGGGCTGTGGCCTTCAACTGGAGTCAGGGACTCTAGTAGGCGTAGCTTGTTAGGAAGGGGTTTGTAAAGCGAAGCTTGTAAATCGAACTGACCTAACGAAGTTCCTCCTTGAGTAGGAGTAGAGTGGATGTAGAAGGCTTACAACACCTTCGAACCACTATAAACAAATGTGTTTATACGCTTTGATTGTATGCTGCATTTTACTTACTGTTTATCTATACTATTGTATACAAATATAAGCATCCTGAGAAAAGACTTCCTAAGATCATGATTAAAAAGAATCGGTTTTCCAAAAAGAACTCTATCAAGTTTATTCCGCTGCGTAACATTCGGACACCGGGTCAGGAACCTGATTAAGCCTTAGGCCAGGTTGCTGATTCGAGACAGGTTGTTGTCCCTAGGTTAGAAACCTGTTATAACAGAAAAGTTTAGAAGAAAGAGTTTGCAAAATCTTCCAATATCGATAGAGGTTCATTCACCCCCCTCTGAACCTCTGAACACTTGGGACCAACAAGTGGTATCAGAGCAAGTTGGGTTCAAAACCAACTTAACTGGTAACCAACCCAGATCCACCTTTTTCATTTGGATTAAATCGATTTTATTTTAACGAGACCAAAATTCATGATTTTAGTATAAACATGGAAAACTCATCACTCAAGTAACTCACAATCTCGATAAGATCTTATTTTGCAGGATCAACTACTTGATGACCAAGAGTTTCCATAGCAGAAGTCTTTCTAACGATCTGTTGTGATCAACAAAGCATATACATAGGGGGAATCTTGTCTAAAACCAGTACTGAAGGACACACTGACTCGGACGATCATACACATCCAGAAATCAAGTTGTTGAAGAACGAATCAGTGGATCTTCAAAGATATCAATCAGATAAAGACCAGACAGGAACCTATGACAAGCAAAAGCAGAGGAATCCAAATGAGTACACGCTAATTCCACTTTTCACATGCTCAGGATTCAGACAGTCCAGAGATCTTGGTAAATGACATTGATTTAAGTGATATCAGCAAGCTCTCAACAAGACAATGTTCATAAAACAACATGCTCTCCATAGAAGAAGTGATGGGCCTCTACAGTCTCAATCCAAGAAGATACAGTCATGATGAGTATCTTTGTTCTCGATATGTGCAAGAGATCTAGAGAGGCGGCTTAGCATCACATCAACAAAAGGGAATATCTACCTTTTCAAAAGGTAAAAAAGCGATTGTGGAACTCTATCCAAGTTAAACTGACAAGTGGCGGTACCAAATTACAAAAAGGCCCCTCCATCTTTTTAAAATCAACCGTTGGATCGTACGTTTCATTTTCCAACCGTAGATCCAAAAGAACCGATCACATTCTTCAACCTATAAATAGTTGATTCTTCACCATTCTTCTACACATTCACCACTCACTTAAATCTTCAACAAGCAACAGTTTCTCATGTTAGTCGATTTATGCAGCAAAAAGAAGAAGATAGAGACTCAAGAAGGAGGAGAAGGAGATGGAGATGAAGACGATGATGAAGACTATTCTCTGCTAATCTTGAAGCAAAGAAGGTCTTCAGAAAAATGAGGGCTCAGAGGTTCAGCCTGTCATGAAGTACAGAAGGTCTTCAGAATCAAAGGCAGAATCTCTACGAGTTCCTCATTAACAATGACACGGGTCAGACTTCCTCAACTCTGATGAAGATATGGGACCGAAGCCCATGAGGAAGTCTTCCACATCGAAGGATGATGTGGGAGTTAAGACCTAGTCTTTAGACAGAGAAGTCACCTGCAGCCATCCATGGAGACAACAAAAACATGTGCTTTTTAGAAGATGTCGGTCCAAAGATGTCGTGTCAACAACTTCCACTGGATATCTGGACGATGATGAATCCTCACCAGCACGATATGTTGTAGTGAAAGCGAAGCCAGACCAGCAATCAAGGATCCAAGATGAACGTGCCTAAACATTGATGAAGCTGAACGGGTAACTAATCATCCACCGATCAGTTTCCTGATCCCTTGTCATGTGCTGAGGCTAAGCAGCTTAATCCCTTGGGTAGGAATAAGAAGGAGGATGCTCAGAGTGCATACGAACAATTAGCTTTTTTGGTTTTGAGCAGCTATGGTCAGACAAGAGGAACCTGACGGCCAACCTTGACTTTGTACCTCCACCCCTGAGCAGCAAGCTGGTTAATGATGACAGAAAGGGGGGAAAGTGCATAAAGTCAAGAGTCACTGCTGAAGCCTTATTGAAAGAGGGAAGCAGTAACTAATGGCGATCAGGAGTCACCTACCATCTAGAGCAACGAACAGAGCAGCAAGCTGACCATTCAAGAAGAAGGAGATTTTATTGAAAGATACAGCTTGCTGATACAGAGACCAGATATGGTAGAGAGGGAGACGAAGATCTCCCTGGTGGAAAAATGTGGAAACAACAAACTGAATAAACTGAAGAAAGAAGTGAAGCTAGGAGAAGTAAAGTAGCTTACTTACTTTTGTACTCAAACAATATTGTAAATTGTACAATTATTTAAGTTTCTTATTAAAGAGCATTTCCTTTTAATGACTCTTGATTCTTATTATGTTTTGTCATCATTAAGATAAAGGGGAAAATTGTTGGGATATTTCTTGAGTTATCTTAATAACACAGAACAGGTTGAATAATAAGAAAACATAAGTTTGCTGAAGTAAGTTTCCACGTATTACATGATCAGGATGCTAAGATGAGATCATGTAATGGTTTTCCAAATGTTAAGGAAAACCAACCTTAAAAGAATTAAGAAGACATTCTCTAAGGATTAGCAAGTTGTAGGAAACAACAAAGCTGATAAAAGGCAGATAGGATGCTGCAAGGAGCGGATAGCAAACTGAAGGAAACAACAAGATGAAAGAGCGACAAAGAAAATAAAGTCTCCAAATAGAAAACTGTCAACAAAGGAAACAGAAAGCTGGTCAGCAGTCTACAAGGACAGAGAAGCTACAAACAGAAAGCTTGTAGCGCCCCGGATCAAAACGAGCATAATTTATTAATTTAATATTTAAACACATGACTTAATAATTATAAGCGTATATTTTGATTGTTTAATTTAATATGTGCGTTACAGATACGTGTCTAATGCGAAGTTTAGACGGATAATTTTCTTGGACATGGTATATAGAATATTTTTATACCACGCGATGCGTATTTGAAAAACGAGAAGATAAAGATGAACTAGAGGTCAATCGGAGTTACGTAGCTCAAGTAATGAAGAAAACAGTGAAAACGAAAAATATAACATATACGAGACGTATACGAAGAGTATAAAATATGAGATATTTCTAACCAAGATCTTATCATGAACAGTAACTTGGGATATTTTCGATGAATAGTATTTTTCGGAATTTCTATAAATAGGAGAGTTTTCGTTTCATTTTTCACCGTTTCTTCGCACGAGCCAAACGAGCCGAAAAGCGACGAACACACGTAAGTCTCTCTCTCCTCTCCCTCCCCTCTGTTTTCTGCCTTCGGCGAACCGCTGCCGGAGCCGTCTTCGGCGCGGCGACGGCACCGCCGCCGGTGGCCGAAAAATCTTGACATTGTCGGTTTTGGCCGATTTTCGCACACAACGTACACCTCGTCGAGACGAGTCTAGGACAACTTCCGGAATTCAATTCCGAGTTCCCGTTCGTCGGAAAACGGCAGAAAACCGAAGCAAAACCTCAACCCTAACCCTTGCACCACCTCTCTCTCTCCTCTCGCCGGAGTTGATCGCTGGAGGACGCCGGAGGTCAGGGTCAGCCGCTGGAGGGCCGGCGCCGCCGTGGGTGGCGGCGCCGGAGATGGACAGATTGTATATATGTATGTTCGTGCATGTGTGTGTGTGTTTAGATGTGCTAGTGTGTGTGTGTGTTACATGCTGTTGTGGGCGGTGCCAGGTGGCTCCGCCGTGCGGGAAAGGTTGGCCGGCGCTGGTGATGCACCGACGGTGGTTCCTGGTGGGTGGCCGGCGACGGGAAGTCACCGGCCAAGTGAATCCGATGGGGTGTGTATGTGTGTGCATAACCATGCGTGTGTGTGTGTGTGTGCCTGCGTGTGTGTGTAACACGGTGGAGGTGGTGGTCCACGGCGGAAGGTGGCCGCCGGCCATGGTTGGGAGTCAGTGTGTGTGTATATGAGTGTGTGCGTGGTGAGGGAGTAGATATATAGGTTGTATATGTGTGTTGGTTTGGCCGGAAAGGGTTGCCGGCGACGGGGGGTCGCCGTCCGGGGGTCTGGGAGTGGTAGCCGGCGACTGGAAATCACCGGCCGGAGTTTTGGATTGGGGTTGGATTTTTCGGAAAACAGGGTATCGAGGGTTCTTGCGGCGAGATTTCAGATACTATTCACCATCGGAATCCGACAAGGGATGGCCGGAGGTGGTAGCCTGCGGTGCGAGGTATCCGGCGAACTAGGTGGCGGCGGCGAAGGGCGGCGCCACCGCTCCGGGTGGCGCCGGGAAGTGGCCTGGTCGAGCAGGCCACCGTCGGGGAACCTGGGCGACGGGCTGTTTTTGCAGGTGTTTTGCCGGAGTTAGGCGGCGCCTTCGTGGCCGCCGTTGGCTGGAGTTGGTAGCCTGAAGTAGGGGGAATCCGGGGGTGTGGTCGGCGACCGGTGGTTCGGCGGCTGGCGGCGGCTGGAAGCCCGTTTAGGTAGCATGTTCGCGCAGGTGCGCGGGTGCGACGACGGGTGCTGGGGACGGGAAAGGCGCGTGCGCGCGACACCGGGAGACGGGTGCGCGCGCGGTGCCGTGTTCGTGATACGAATTCCTTTTTCTTTCCATTGTACGTTATCATCGAGTCATCGCCGATGAGATGTCGTTGACCGAGGGTCGTAGGCCCGGTCAAAGTCAACCCTCTGACCAAAATTACCTTTATACCCCTCAACCTTAAAATGCTCCGTTCGAGCTCGTTTCAACTCTGATCGAGCTCATTCTTTTTCCTATGTGATCCAAATTCCTTCCTCTTTCATATCAGAGGCTGAAATGATCTGTCCATATCGTTTCTTCGACTCCAATCTTTAGATCTACCGATCCATCTCGTCTCGATCGATCGTCTCTTATCTGATATCGTTTATCGATTTAATTATACGTATTAAGGATCTAAGAAATACTATGAATTATGTAGGCTACTTGTGGGTTTGAGCTTTGGGATACAAGATCTTTGGTACTTGCTACTCACGTGGTAACCACCGAACAAGGTGGGGGTACATTCTAAACCTTTATCTGTTTACCGTTTTCCCTATTCCAAGCGTGATTGAGAAATACTAAATGTTGTGATAATATGTTGTGTGTGGGGTAACTCCTAAACCCTAATAACTTTATATTTTCTGTATTCAAAGCATGATAATGATAATGATCGAATGAGTGTAAACTTGTTGTTAGATGAACCGTTGAATCTATATGAGATGATTATATATTATGAATACCGTGTTTACATTATGATAGTGTGATAAGTCAGGGGTTGGGTGCCCATTGAGCTGAGTGCTATTTAAGAGCTGTGTGCTAGGTAGAGCTGTGTGCTAGACAGAGCTGTGTGCTAATCAGAGCTGTGTACTAACTAGAGCTGAGTGCTACTTAGAGTTGGGTACTCTCAAGTTATGTGATATGCATTATATATATATGCGGTGTTTAATTGTTGAGCTTGTATATGTTAATTTGTTTAACTGTTTCATGATGTTAAAATAAGAAATTACTCCCACGAGTGTATTCAATGCACTCACCCCACACCTGTACTCACACTACAGGAGATGAAGAAAGTCAAGATGCGTAGAGAGGGTGGTGCCATATCAAGCTTTCCCTTTTAGCTTTCAAAAGTTTAAGTACAAACGATGTTTTATTTAATTACACGTTTGAAAAATTAAACAACTCTTCTTCTTTGTAAAGGATCCTGATGTATTTCCGCTGCTATTGTAAAATGGTTTTATTTGGCTAGATGCTGAGGGTTTGTATTTGTAAAATCGTCTTCTATCTCTTCCAAAGGATTTCTATTTTATTTCATGCACGTCTTTTTCCCCTTTCTTTCTTCACGCCCAATGGGAAACTCTGATATTTAATGAAAAAAAAACGGGGCGTGACAAAGCTGACAGCATATCAAAGAAACCAACAAGCTAGAAGAGAAGCAGCAAGCTGAGAACAGCAGGAAACAACATCATGAAGAACATGCAGCAAGGAGAAGAATAAAACCAACTGACATCAAGCAGCAACTGCATGGACTTCAGCTTTGGACCCATACCGACTTGACAGGTCAGCAGGAATGACAGAAGAGGTCCAGAAGCAAATTGTAGGTGCATTAAATGCACTTGTCAGGAACTACTCAGAAGCATTTAATGCGACCACAGAGAAGATCTTGGGAGATCTAAGCTTTACGTTCAAAACGGGGAAGTATCTTCCTTCAACGGATATATTCTCAAGATCTATAAATAGAAGACGTGACTGATTGAAGAAAAGTGCTGAACAAAGTCAAGAGGAAAATCAGATATATTCCAAAGCTTCTCAAGCTTATCCATGTTCAGCCACTCAACCTTCTAGGAGCAGCATACATCAGTTTGAGGACTACAAAGATCAAGATTGCTCTGCACCAGTTGAAGAACCGTTTATTTTCCTTTAACAATTGTGCTGTGTGTGCTAGGTTGTTTTAATGGTATACCTTAGTTGAGAGTATTAGATCCTTACTAATTGTGTAATCTATAGAGATAGATTACTTGCCCTTTGTGGGTTGTGGCCTTCGACTGGAGTCAGGGACTCTAGTAGGCGTAGCTTGTTAGGAAGGGGTTTGTAAAGCGAGGCTTGTAAATCGAACTGACCTAACGAAGTTCCTCCTTGAGTAGGAGTAGAGTGGATGTAGAAGACTTACAACACCTTCGAACCACTATAAACAAATGTGTTTATACGTTTTGATTGTATGCTGCATTTTACTTACTGTTTATCTATACTATTGCATATAAATATAATCATCCTGAGAAAAGACTTCCTAAGATCATGATTAAAAAGAAACGGTTTTCCAAAAAGAACTCTATCAAGTTTATTCCGCTGCGTAACATTCTGATACCGGGTCAGGAACCTGATTAAGCCTTAGGCCAGGTTGCTGATTCGAGACAGGTTGCTGTCCCTAGGTTAGGAACCTGTTATAACATAAAAGTTTAGAAGAAAGAGTTTGCAAAATCTTCCAATATCGATAGAGGTTTATTCACCCCCCTCTTAACCTCTGAACACTTGGGACCAACAAGTGGTATCAGAGCAAGTTGGGTTCAAAACCAACTTGACTGGTAACCAACCTAGATCCACTTTTTTCATTTGGATTAAACCGATTTTATTTTAACAAGACCAAAATTCATGATTTTAGTATAAACATGGAAAACTCATCACTCAAGTCACTCACAATCTCGGTAAGATCTTATTTTGCTGGATCAACTACTTGATGACCAAGAGTTTCCATAGCAGAAGTCTTTCTAACGATCTGTTGTGATCAACAAAGCATAAACATAGGGGGAATCTTGTCTAAAACCAGTACTGAAGGACACACTGACTCGGACGAACATACACATCCAGAAATCAAGTTGTTGAGGAACGAATCAGTGGATCTTCAAAGATATCAATCAGATAAAGACCAGACAGGAACCTATGACAAGCAAAATCAGATGAATCCAAAGGAGTACACGCTAATTCCACTTTTCACATGCTCAGGATTCAGACAGTCCAGAGATCTTGGCAAATGAGTAAAGAATACTTGGAGGAAGCAAGGAGAAAACTGTCTAGGCAATACTGCAAATAAATAACGAAGATAAAAAGAGTAACCTTCATCAGCAGAAAGGATAAACAAGTGGTGTCGACCTGAGAGAAGTACCCACCCAAGAAGAAAGATGCACAATCTAAGGAGGAAAGGGGGAATTCTGTATCTCGCAGTATACAAATTCGTAGTCGTGCAAACATAAACTAATATGGTCAATCTATGAGTGGTGTCGACAAAAGTACATTAATGATTAAGCTACTGATAAGGAAATCGAACAGGTTGCTGAGATGACTAAAGCTACGACTATTAGAGTAAGTTGAAGGACACTAAGGAAGCAACACAAGCCAAAGTCATTTCCATTTCCAAAGAAAAGACAAGATGACAGTCTCCTAAAAAGAATCCAAGAATGTAAAATGCCAAAAACTCTGAGAAGAACAATCTCAGGAACAAGAGCTTAAGAGAGCTCTTATGAGTAAGAAAGTATGAGTTCCTTAAGTAAGAGGGAACTTATACAGAGCTTAAAAGTTTTCTTAAGGATACTAGATCTTTCATAGAATAAGATTTCTCTAACAGTATCCAATTTCAGGACTCATTAAGAACCACACAAGTTTCCTCCAGTAGATAATCGAAAGAAGGTTCCACAATTCTCAAAAGAAAGCTCAACTCACGAAGAAAAGGAAAATTCTCTACTAAGCCATGAACAGGAAAAATGAGCAACCTGATGACAGAAACCAGGAGAAAGATCAAAAGAAAGTCATCAAGAAGAAAGTCTTACATGATTAATCAGTATCAATCTCTGAAGAATAAGGAAGAGAAGAGCCCTTAAAGCAAAGGGGGGACCTACGAACATCAAGCATACTCTACAGCTCTCCTTGACACTATGACAGGTTACAAACTCTCAAAGGAAACTGATTCCTACGAACAGTATCCTACCTCAGAAACCTATTGTTGAAGAAGAGGTTGCTGAGAACAGCATATAAGGACCAACAAATGGTATCAACGAGTAGAAGATAACAACATCGACCAATAAGTATATCAAGCAAGAATGCTAACCGATCAACAAGGAACAGACAAGGGGGCTGATGATCGAATCCTACAAATAATACCAACCAACAAGACGAGTGGTATCATCCAACAGGTGATATGAGAAATGAAGAAGGGATCTATCAATCGAAGACCTCGGGCAAGAATGTTGTTGAGACAGCTTCTGCGGAGGATATAGAAGGGAATATCAAGTGGAGCAGCGTCACAGGAGAAAACTAACAAAGATATCAGCATGCTCTTAGCAAATGACATTGTTTTAAGTGATATCAGCAAGCTCTCAACAAGACAATGTTCATAAAACAACATGCTCTCCACAGAAGAAGTGATGGGCCTCTACAGTCTCAATCCAAGAAGATATAGTCATGATGAGTATCTTTGTTCTCGATATATGCAAGAGATCTAGAGAGGTGGCTTACCATCACATCAACAAAAATGAATATCTACCTTTTCAAAAGGTAAAAAAGCGATTGTGGAACTCTATCCAAGTTAAACCGACAAGTGGCGGTACCAAATTACAAAAAGGTCACTCCACCTTTTTAGAATCAACTGTTGGATCGTACATTTCATCTTCCAACCGTAGATCCAAAAGAACCGATCACATTCTTCAGCCTATAAATAGCCGATTCTTCACCATTCTTCTACACATTCACCACTCACTTAAATCTTCAACAAGCAACAATTTCTCATGTTAGTCGATTTGTCCAGCAAAAAGAAGAAGATGGAGACTCAAGAAGACGGAGAAGGAGATGGAGATGAAGACGATGATGAAGACTATTCTCTGCTAATCTTGAAGCAGAGAAGGTCTTCAGAAAAATGGGGGCTCAGAGGTTCAGCCTGTCATAAAGTACAGAAGGTCTTCAAAATCAAAGACAGAATCTCTACGAGTTCCCCATTCACAATGACACGGGTCAGACTTCTTCAACTCAGATGAAGATATGGGACCGAAGCCCATGAGGAAGTCTTCCACATCGAAGGATGATGTGGGAGTTAAGACCCAGTCTTTGGACAGAGAAGTCACCTACAGCCATCCATGGAGACAAAACAAAAACAGGTGCTTTTCAGAAGATGTCGGTCCAAAGACGTCGTGTCAACAACTTCCACTGGATATCTGGACGAAATGCTGTGGTGAAGGCAAAGCCAGACCAGCAATAAAGGATCCAAGGTGAACGCGCTTGGACATTGATGAAGCTGAACAATTAACTAATCATCCACCGATTAGTTTCCTGATCCCTTGTTATGTGCTAAGGCTAGCAGTTTATTCCCTTGGGTAGGAATAAGAAGGAGGATGCTCAGAGTACAGTACGAACAATTAGTTGTTTTGGTTTTGAGCAATAATTGTCAGACAAGAGGAACCTGACGGCCAACCTTGACTTTGTACCTCCACCCCTGAGCAGCAAGCTGGTTAATGATGACAGAAAGGGGGAAGAGTGCATAAAGTCAAGAGTCACTGCTGAAACACTGATAAAGCCTTATTGAAAGGGGGAAACAGTTGCTAATGGCGATCAGTAGTCACCTACCATCTGGAGCAATGAACAGAGCAGCAAGCTGACCATTCAAGAAGAAGGAGATTTGATTGAAAGATGCAGCTTGCTGATACAGAGACCAGATATGGTAGAGAGAGAGACAAAGATCTCCCTGGTGGAAAAATGTGGAAACAACAAACTGAAAAAACTGAAGAAAGAAGTGAAGCTAGGAGAAGTAGAGTAGCTTACTTACTTTTGTACTCAAACAGAATTGTAAATTGTACAATTATTTAAGTTTCTTATTAAAGAGCATTTCCTTTTAATGACTCTTGATTCTTATTATGTTCTATCATCATTAAGATAAAGGGGAAATTGTTGGGATATTTCTTGAGTTATCTTAATAAGACAGAACAGGTTGAATAATAAGAAAACATAAGTTTGCTGAAGTAAGTTTCCACGTATTACATGATCAGGATGCTGCGATGAGATCATGTAATGGTTTTCCAAATGTTAAGGAAAACCAACCTTAGAAGAATTAAGAAGACATTCTCTAAGGATCAGCAAGTTGTAGGAAACAACAATGCTGATAAAAGGCAGATAGGATGCTGCAAGGAGCGGACAACAAACTGAAGGAAACAGCAAGCTGAAAGAGCGACAAAGAAAATAAAGTCTCCAAACAGAAAGCTGTCAACAAAGGAAACAGAAAGCTGGTCAGCAGTCTACAAGGACAGAGAAGCTACAAACAGAAAGCTGACAACATATCAAAGAAACCAGCAAGCTAGAAGAGAAGCAGCAAGCTGAGGACAGCAGGAATCAACATCTTGAAGAGCATGCAACAAGGAGAAGAAGAAAATCAACTAACATCAAGCAGCAACAGCATGGACTTCAGCTTTGGACCCATATCGACTTGACAGGTCAGTAGGAATGACAGAAGAGGTCCAGAAGTAAATTGTAGGTGCATTAAATGCACTTGTCAGGAACTACTCAGAAGCATTTAATGCGACCACAGAGAAGATCTTGGGAGATCTAAGCTTTACGTTCAAAACGGGGAAGTATCTTCCTTCAACGGATACATTCCTCTAACGGATATATTCTCAAGATCTATAAATAGAAGGTGTGGCTGATTGAAGAAAAATGCTGAACAGAGTCGAGAGGAAAATCAAATATATTCCAAAGCTTCTCAAGCTTATCCATGTTCAGCCACTTAACCTTCTAGGAGCAGCATACATCAGTTCGAGGACTACAAAGATCAAGACTGCTCCACACTAGTTGAAGAACCGTTTATTTTCCTTTAACCATTGTGTTGTGTATGCTGGGTTGTTTTAATGATGTACCTTAGTTGAGAGTATTAGATCCTTACTAAGTGTGTAATCTATAGAGATAGATTACTTGCCCTTTGTGGGCTGTGGCCTTCGACTGGAGTCAGGGACTCTAGTAGGCATAGCTTGTTGGGAAGGGGTTTGTAAAACGAGGCTTATAAATCGAACTGACCTAACGAAGTTCTTCCTTGAGTAGGAGTAGAGTGGATCTAGAAGGCTTACACCACCTTTAAACCACTATAAACAAATGTGTTTATACGCTTTGATTGTATGCTGCATTTTACTTACTGTTTATCTATACTGTTGCATACAAACATAAGCATCCTGAGAAAAGACTTCCTAAGATCATGATTTAAAAGAAACGGTTTTCCAAAAAGAACTCTATCAAGTTTATTCTGCTGCGTAACATTCTGATACTGGGTCAGGAACCTGATTAAGCCTCAGGCCAGGTTGCTGATTCGAGATAGGTTGCTGTCCCTAGGTCAGGAACCTATTATAACAGAAAAGTTTAGAAGAAAGAATTTGGAAAATCTTCCAATATCGATAGAGGTTCATTCACTCCCCCTCTGAATCTCTGAACACTTGGGACCAACACACATGATAGATGGATTGAAGCTATAAATAAGGAGCTCATGTCATTAGAGAAGAATCACACCTAGATATTGGTGGACAAGCCAGAAAATAAGAGGATAATTGGCAGTAAATGGATATTCAAGAAGAAAATTGAAGTTGCAGGTACTGAACACTTAAGGTATAAAGCAAGATTAGTTGCAAGGGGCTTTACTCAAAAAGAAGGAATAGATTTCAATGAAATCTTCTCCCCCGTAGTTAAGCATTGCTCTATCAGATTGATGCTAGCACTTGTGGCTTAGTGGGATATGGAACTTCAGCAAATGGATGTAAAAACAACATTTTTACATGGATACTTGGAAGAGACAATATATATGAAGCAACCTAAGGGCTTCATACTTCCAGGGAATGAAAATAAAGTCTGCAAGCTACAGAAATCCTTGTATGGTTTAAAGCAAAGTCCAAGGCAATGGTATGAGAGATTCAATGACTATGTTTTAAGCATAGGTTCAATGACTATGTTTTAAGCATAGGAATGGAAAGATGCTCTTATGATAACTGTCTATTTTGGAAAAGAAGGAAATCTAATCCACACTTACCTGTTAATCTATGTGGATGATATGCTAATAGCAAGCAAGAGTAAACAACAAGTAACAAATCTGAAAAACAAGTTGAAATCTCAGTTTGAGATGAAAGATTTGGGAGAAGCTAGAAGGATTCTTGGAATGGATATAAGAAGGGATAGAAGCTCTGGGTTATTATCACTTGACCAAACTGATTATATAAGGAAGGTGTTAAAGAGGTTTTTCATGCATCAAGAAAAGGCATCAGTGATACCTTTGGGACAAAATAACAGTCTATCTATCAGCCAAAGTCCAACAACTTCAGAAGAAAGAAAGTATATGGAGAGTGTTCCTTATGCAAGTGGAGTAGGAAGCTTGATGTATGCAATGGTCTGTAGCAGACCTGATCTTGCATATGGCATGAGTCAAGTTAGTCGATTCATGGCAAATCCTGGAAAACAACACAGGGAAGCTTTGAAATGGATGCTAAGATATCTGGTTGGATCAATGGATAAAGGTTTAGTATTTCAAAAGCAAGATCACATTGAAAATGCAGAACCATTGCAGAGTTTTGTGGACTCTGATTTTGCTGGAAATAAAGATAGTAGGAAGTCTCTTACAGGTTACATATTCACCTTGTATGGCACTGCAATAAGCTGTAGATGTGTACAGCAATCAATAGTAGCACTATCAACAACTGAGACAGAATATATGGCTATGATAGAAGCCATTAAAGAAGCAATGTGGTTAAAAGGTATTTTGTCAGAATTTGGCATATTGCAGAAGAAAGTACAGGTATTTTGTGATAATCAAAGTGCTATACATCTAGTAAAACATCAAGTCTTTCATGAGAGGAGCAAACACATTGATGTTAAGATGCACTTTGTGAGAGATATTGTGGAAAAGAGATTGACCAAAGTGATGAAGGTTGATACATCTGATAATCCATCAGTTATGTTGACCAAATCAGTAAGGAGTTCAAAACTTTTACATTGTAAGCGTTTAGTTAATGTTTTACAATGTTTTTCGTCTAATCCCAAGTCTGTTTATGTGTTTGTATTTTGCAGGAAACACAAAGGCAAGCATTCAGATTTTAAGTTAAAATTGAAAAAATCGAAATGCTCACGTGGAAATCGAAGCCTGGATCAGTTGAGAAGTAGCTGAAGCTGAAATAACAAGATTGAAGCAGTTAATTGGATCAGAATTCAGTTATGCATGGCAAAAACAGATCCTAGGGTTAGTTTAGGGTTTTTGCGCAGGATAGTTTCTAATCGGCTAAAGTTGTGAAGTTCCAGCTATGATCTGGCTCAATTAGCATAGGGCTTTTGATCTCTATATAAGCATGCACATTTCACTTTAGTTTCAGAGAGTTTTATCTGAGATAGGGATTAGGGTTCTTTATTCTTCATGCATAGAAACCCTAATCTGCGCGATTGATATGTAGCTTGTAATTCTTCACTGTTTTCTGAATAAATTGATTGTGTTCTCTGTCGTCGATGTAAACTCAAGTGCTTACGAGTCGAACCACGTAAATCTCTGTGTTTTGATCACATTTCTCTTGCTTTCTTCGATTTCTGGTTCATGTTCTGGAGTTCGAAGTTCTGCAATCTCTCAAGGCTGTGTTGTTTTGATCAATTTAGCGTGTGTGTGAGCTTGATTAAGAGTTAATCATTTACAGTTTCTTTATTAATTTAAAATAAATTTAAGATTAAACAAATAACTTCTAGTTCTTTCATATTAACTAGTCAACTCCTCTGCTACAAAATTTAACTTGACAAAAGTTAACTACATAAAAATCAATACATAAATAAAATCAGTAAGCAAGTTGGAATAAAAAAAGGATTAAATAAGATAAGTTGGACAAGTTTTACAAATAATTTATTTGATGCTTGATAACAAATTATCATTTGATTATACTGTTGTACTGTTGATTTGTTACTTATTGATCTGATATAAAGAAATTATATGTTTTCTTGTTAAGGTAAAGCTCTCAAACATAGTTAATTGCCATTGATTATCATTAATTATTAAGAATTTGAAATTTGAAATTGTTTGTAGCATTATAAAATATTAACTTAAGAAAATATGGGGATTAAAAAACTTAATTAAATATGTAATATGTAATTAATATTATATTAAGTAATAAAATAAATGAATGATATATATATTAAATAATTTTTAGATCGATTCTTTGGTTTGGTTCAATCGATTTGATAGGATTCAATTCAATTCGGTTTTTAGTTCAGTTAATTAGAAAGTTTTCAAACCGTACCAAAAGAAAGTTTTGTTCGATACAGTTCATGGGAAAAAGTCAAAAAATCAATAGCTATTAATTTTTGATTCGAAACTTCATGCATTCGGATTTAGTTTGATTTAGATAATCTTTGAAACCAGTGCACCATCCTAATAGACGAAATTCATCCTTATTCTTTTCAACAATTCAAATAGGGCAAAAACTTCTTTTTCCCGGGACATATATCTTAGATCCGTGTCTCCAACCCGCCCCAAGATCCACGCGTGCTGGACGCGCGCCCGCGCGTCCATGTGCGCGTCCCTGATAGGTATTCCATATTTGCTCTAAAGGTATCCCACATATACTTTTCAGGTATCAGATAGTTTTAGTTCATATTGGTAATACCTATAAGACAAACCTGTAAAACCTCACAAAACAAGCGCTCATGCACCCACGCCGCCCGTGCACAGGTATCTCATTTATACCTTTAAGGTATCCCATGTATACCTTAAAGGTATACATGTGCGCCCATGCCCCCATGCCGCGTGCACCTCACAAACCGCGCGCCCAAGCCGCCCGCACACCTTCAATGTATACATGTGATACTTTCAAGGCATTCTATAGATACCTTGAAGATATACATGTAATACCTATATATGAAAATAAATAAAAAACTTGAGCGAAAAAAAAAATATTTAAAATTAATATGGGGCCCACGGGGTGGCTGGGGACACGGAAGACCTACTCTTCAAATAGATAACATCCCATCTCTCTACAAATGACATTAATATATTTGCATTCTCCTGCCATTAAGGGGCAGGCAGTTTGTTTTGGGCTATTTACTCTTGAATGGGTCAGGAGGGTCCGCATGGTGCGACTGCGGGGTCCGGTCAATGCGTGGGTTGATCTGTAGGTACTATGTATTATTTTTGTAGATACAGGTAAAAAAAAAATTATATTAAATAATATTTTTTTATTATATATATTTATATATATATATAAAATAATATTATTTGTCAAAATTTAAATTCTCATGTACACATAAAAATATTATCTGATACACACAAACGTATTACATGATATCATAACTTGTCAAAATTGTCAAAGTATTACAGAGTATCACATGATATATATGCCTAAAAGTATTAGATAATACAAACAAAAATAATATTACATGATAATAATAAAGGTATATTTATCGGATTACGAATTTTCAAATTAATCGCAAACCTAGAGTGCATTACTATTATATATAAAATATTATATTATACAAACAAAAATATTATATAATTAGAATAAAATATTACTTATTCGTTACTTTTTATATATATATATATATATATATATATATATAATATTGCGTTGGTCTCCTGTGCACCATCAGGTTGAACTGAATCCGCACATTATTTTTTTTTGCTTTTTTTTTTTTAATTCATGTGTTAACCTTTCTGTTATATTAGTGTGACATTCATGTTATATTGTCATAATGTCAAACTAATATGACATTTATATACAAATATCATAACCTTTATGTAATATTTTAAATTAAAAAAAAAATTTGAACATAATTTTTATATATATACCTTTATGTGATTTTATGTATATCTTTATGTGATACCGATGAAGATTCTAGAAGTATTGTCTACCTAAGCAATGTTTATATAAACATACTGTTTATGTAAACATTTGGCTCGTGACCAAATTACATTCAGTTAAAATTACCCAAAAAAAAAAAAAAATGTTTCGAACTGAAATTTTTTCATCGGTTTAAATTGGTCCGTTTCCTACAACGTTTTAGTCTATGGGTTAAACATAGCTCAAAGATTAATCAGTTGACCAACTGGATCATAATTTTTTAAAATTGTAATATCAATTTATAGAGTATTTAAACATCCGATATTCATAAATTAATTATAATACAAAATTTTAATTATATATATGTTTTTTTATCCTAAAATTCGATTTAGAAAATTCAATATATAAAATAATAATATAATATTTATAGGTATATATCATTACACTAAAACACTTCAACAAATAATAAGCATACTCATATTATACTAAAATCTTATTATTATTATTTACGGTTTCATCCATTACATTTTCTTGCAGCAAGGATGAATACTAGAAATTCAATGTTGGTTGTAAAGAATGAATCAGAAGTTCATTGGTTGAGTCGTATGATATTTTTAATGATAAATTAATACTCCTTCAAAGACTTTGTCATCAACACCAATATATATGTCCTCTTAACATTTAAATGCACTGGTTGGATCTCAAATTTTTTTATAGACAACTAGGAAAACTTTCTATGAACTCTTATACACGAAAAAAAAAAAAAAGGGTTTATTGAAGGAAAACATGAATTGCATGAAGCAGCAGAATGGATGATTAAACAGCTTTGTTTCACTAGATCCATCATTCTCTTATTGGGCACCTCATGATGAGATTGTTGATGCTGCTGCATAAGAAATTTCCAGCTTTAGGACAGAAAAACAAAAAAATATAATACTACATCCGTTCCATAAAGATAGACCTACTTCTATTTTCACACAAATTAAGAAAATATTTAAAATTTCAATTATACTCTTGTTTTTCATTAATACTCGCATTGAATGTAATTTCTTCTTGTTTCGAAAAAGTAAAAAAGGATTTGAAGTGTGCTAATTTAATATACATTTAATTAAGATTATATATGAAATTACATATAAAAAAACTATATTAATATAATAACAAGCATATATTTGTGGGACGATCGAAAATAGTATACAAATTTATTTTTGTGGAACATAGTAACAATTATTATCAAGCATGCAATTTCAACAGGCATTTAAGAATTAAAAGTGAAGTACTTTTGTCATAGGGCCACGTTTGTTATAATGAGAAAATGTCTAAGGACATGTCTTTCCATCCTATTTTCCACACAAACCATGACTTTTTATTTTATATATGTTAATTTTGGGATGCTGATCAACATTAAAAAAAGTTAAAGGTTAATCCGATGAAAATAAATCTATTATCTATATAAAATTATGGATGTTTCTTACAAAATATGAATTATCGAATATTTCCTTATCAAAGATTATAATTTAAGGTTATAATAGTAATTCAAAATCCTATAGAATCCTATTGCAATTAAAACTTTAATATATTAGATATTTGTATTATTTTTTTCCTTAATTTAAATTGATCTCCGCATGCACAACACACTTGATCTAAAACTCGTACGTCCATAAAGATGTATATTGTTAATTTTAAGATGTATATTGTTAATTTTAGGATGCGTGCAATATTTACTTTTAATGTTTTTATCCACTTGTAAGCTAAACAATTTTTGTTTTCTCAGATTTATTCCTATAGTACTGTACATAATATTTCAGTTGCAACCAAAATTTTGTATTTTTGTTTTTTTGAAGAATTTCGCCGAATGGACAATTCGCATGTTATTTCCTAAGTGCATTTTCTGTTATTTCAAATTAAGACAGTATTCTGTAAGACGTTCTCATGGATCCCACTCCATGAGATGGGTCGGGATTGACCTAGTCAACAACTCGGTCAACGGCCAACAGGTCAAAGTCAATAGACAATATGTCAAAGTTAACGTCAACTGTCAAAGTCAACAGTTGTCGACTATCAAAGTCAATGCCCGGTCAACAAAAAATCAAAGGTAATACTTTTATGTACATTAGGTAATACTTTTTGAAAGTATCACATTATAAATATAAAAGTATTACATGATATACATGAAAAAATTATATTATGAGAATAAAATATCCATGTAATACTTTTATGCATATCATGTAATACTTTTTGAAAATATCACATAATACACATAAAAGTATCATGTAGTACTTTTATGTATATGTGATAATATTTTCATGTGTATCATGTAATATTTTTAATTCAACGGCGTTGACCGATAGTTGATCAACGTTGATCGTTGACTTTTTAACTTTGATCGTTGACCGGATCGGATTGACTCCTCTCACAAAATGAGATCTGTGAGACAATCTTGCACATGAACTACTCTCAAATTAAAAACAAGACTGCTAATATTTTTGACTTCAACTTGATAATCATTAACATTCAATTGAATCGGAATCTGTTACAAGGTTTGCACATACTTCGTGGATGGGGATATTAACACCCCCGATCCTTATTAGTACACCTATCATTAAATTTAGACAAAATTAACCTCTTATAAATTTACTAAAATATCTTTATGTAAAAATATATAAATTTTTTTACATCTTGTACCATTTTGAAAATAATAAGGGTTAAAATGATTTTTTTAAAGTGGAAATTTAAAATAATCTAATTCTCATTTTCCTCCAATAAATCTTCATACTCAAAAGAATAGTAAATTAATTATTTTTTATAAATAAAGATATAAATGATAATTAAGGGGTGTATTAGGTAAAAAGAAAAAGATAAAAAAATATTAAGAGGATGTATACTAGGCCGGTATAATCTAGCTAGGTAATGATGGTGTTTTGGTTGCGGTTGGTGGTTATCAATTTGGCATTGGCAACTGCAAATTTTTTCTCATGTTCATTCCCTCAAGTTGAAGTAATAGATGAAATTTTGATTTAATAAACTTGGAGAATAAAATTATATAGGATATATCTCACCTTTTTATTACTTTGCATAAATAGTGATACAAATCTGTGAGATGAATTATATTTTGAATATCTATTTATATACTATACAGAGAAGTTTAAGAAGAAAAATGAATAAAATTTAAAATAAAATATAAAATCATACACACGGTATACGATTTAAATAAAAATAAAGAAAAGCGTGATCAAGTTTCTCTCAATTTGCCAATAACCCCTTAAAGAAAAAAAGCCCATGGTGATATCAGCATGATTGAACAAAATATATTATTACATGTACTGTATTTCATCCCATATAAAACTAAATTAAAATTTTCAATAACTTATATCTATATATTTTTATACATATGCAGATATACCTACTCATGTATTTATTGCAAATTATAACCCTGCCGATATACTTTGACGTATTGGAATTACTGCAGATAAATATAAGTATATAGCACTTCAGAATTCTCCCTAATTTTTAATACCTCAGAGCTACGACTCCAAAAACCTAAAGCATGTCTAGTAACTTTATACATTATTACATTACAAACTAGGTTCGTTCTATTTCTACAATACATATGTGTATTAATTGATACACCAACATTTTTAGTCCTTGAATCAACAATAATTAAAGCTTGATAATTCGTTTCTATTTTTACCTTTTCACCGTTGAGTAATTTTATACCTTTTCCAATGTATAGTCTAAAAATATTTTCTGTTGAGTTTATAGTTTCATTTCTCATCTATGATCAACAACTCAATAACTCAATACAACAATGTCGTATTTTCCATTTTCGTATTGATCCCAATATTTTAAATACTCACAAATGAATCATATCAAAAATTGGCAAAGTTGAATATATTAGTGGTCTGGTTTTCTTCTTGATGATTTATTTTATCGACATTATTTTTTTAATTCTTGCTAAGGTGTTTGTTGAGTAGTGAGAGAGAGCAGATTTGATCTGTAGTGGAGACCACGAGCAACAGCTATGATGAGCACGAAAGAACATTGGATAATAACCTAACCCATAAACATGATTCTCAGATATCTTCAGAACAAAATGTACATTCAATTAAAACTTTCCTAGCATAAGTAATTTAGGATTGAAGGAGGAATAATTGAAAGGAGATACTATTATTACTTTGATGACGAATTTTGAAAGTAGCACTAGAAAACAGGTGTTGGAGATTAACGCCATATATATATATATGTTATATAATAAGAAACGATTATTTAAGTATTTAAAATCATTGTAAATATGATTTAATAAGTACAATAATCATTATGATGGCAATACAATTACTATATGAATAACCTAAAACAGGTAAAAAAATCGCAGCAAATAAATAAATAAATGAAGTTGTTAAAAATTGGATCTACATAAACGTAAAGGAGACAAACATAATTAAAATTAGGCCCGTATGATAATTAAGTTAAAAAAAGCCCAAGCAGTTTAAAATTGAAGTCCAGCCCAAAATAACAAAAGAATCTAGTATATTATACACGAGTGTATTGTAAAATTTCCATATACAACTGGATTCAAACGTCTATTACACAAGATTTAAATAATAATAATAATAATAATAGACCTAGTAAAATTAGAATAAAAAATATTATTTTTTCTTTTATAATTTGTGCAATACATATAATCTAATTTAGTTTTATATAACATAATATAATTACTATATATATATATATATACACTATTTAATTGTGGAAATATACATTGTATTTGTAAAGGAAGATAAATATTTTTTTATTTATTATTTTGGAAAATATATATTGTTATGTCTGTTATATTATTCAGCATAATACACATAAAAGTATCATATAATATTTTGAAAATATCACATTATACACATAAAAGCATCATATAATATTTTATGTACATAAGGTAATACTTTTATGTGTATCATGTAATATTTTTGAGTGAACGGCGTTTACCGACCGTTGATCGGTGTTGACCGTCGACTGTTGACTTTTTAACTTTGACCATTTATTGAATTGGGTTGACTCATTTCATAGAATGAGATCCGTGAGATGATCTCGCACAAGACCTACTCAATATTTAGTACCTCAGAGCTTAAACTCCAAGGACCTAAATCAGTGTCTAGTAACTGCATACATTATTATATAATTATAAACTAGGATTCAAACGTCTATTAGACGAGATAAAAAAAAAAAATTAATTTACAATAGTGAAATAAGAAAAAAGTAAATTTTTTTTTTATGATTTATGTAGTACATATGGTGTAATTTTGCTAATATAATATTATTAACATACACTAACATATATTATTTAATAATTGTTGAACTATACATTGTATTTGTAAAGGAATATAAATAATTTTTATTTATTATTTTGAAAAATATATATATTACTATATTTATTATATTATTCAATCATCCCACCATATTTTTATTTTGATTTTTATTACTAAGGTCTAGAATAACTCTAAAATTTTATTTTCTATTAAGAAAAAAAGTCTTTCATAGTTTCTTTTTAAAACACATATTAGAAAAAAAATGTTAAATTTCATTATTAATAATGTTTGAAAAGTTTGAAGTTGTACGAGTAATACCTTTTAGTTATACGAGTAATAGTTTACCTTTCCAAATAATAAAATAATATTTTTCAATTATACAAGTAATAGCTTTTGATAAAAGCAAATATAATAAATTTCAATTATACAAATAATACCTTTTAATAAAACAAAATAATACCTTTTAAATAAATAAAAAATACCTTTTAATAAAATAAGTAATATCTTTATTAATATAAACAAGTAATATCTTTCGATAAAATTAAATAAGTCAAATGTTTAAAATAATTGGGCTTTTATTTACCGCTCTAATAACTTAATTTAACTATATCATTTGCGACGCTATCAAAAAAAATCACTTTATTAAAACAGTCGAACTTTTAGTGACCCAAATCTAATGAAACTTTTTTAAAAGTATATTTAATGGATGAAAAATTAGGATGCTTACAAAAAATGGTTAGTGTATTAAAGGAGCTGGATTTTTAGCGACACAAATCTAATTACACTTTTTTAGTACAACTTAAGAAAATGTTTAGCGACATTTTTGAAAAAAAGTATTTAATTTATAAATGTTTTAGGATGCTTCTAATGCGTTTTTGAAAGAGTCGTAGTATCTGCAAAATTTACTTACATTTTTAGTGCTATAAGATTAATGACACTTTATATATCAATATACCTCAATACTAAACAAATGAAAAATCAAGCAAAAAATGATAAATATCATATTCAGAATAATTATGATTATCTTCTCTATTATAATAATGGAAATTGAGAATCTTGAACACCACCTTTAATTTTAAACTTTAATTTTAAATTTTAATTTTTGTTTCAATATTTTCCAATATCAGACATATCATCATCTATTGATAATTATGATTATTTAAACTGGGTAACAAAGTAATCTACCAAAAACCTGAGAAAGTAACTCCCATCTTCCAAAGAGACCCGATCCTATCTTTCAAGAATTAACACTCTCAAGGACACTAATCTAACTTCTTAAGCGGAATCAACAAGATATATGTAAGGTTTCTCTTCCTCACATATGAACAACTCTTTCAACGTGAATCACTCGAGGTTTGAAGGCTAAGAGGCTTCATGTAGAGAAATGCAGTTTGTGATATTTTTTGATTCTTGATCAAAAACGTTACTCTTGGATTTCTTGATTTTAGATTTGAGTTGTATTCAAATTCTTGTGTGTTGGAGTGGTTGTTCATCTTGAGAATGTGATCTCTTATTTCAAAAACAACTATTAGAGGGAGATCATAAATTTGAACTTGCTTGCTCCTTAATTCAAGGTTTAATCTGTCCTTGTTGTCCACGAGTACAGGTACAGTTAGATACTTTACTAAAATTTGGTCTGATATGTAATGTCAAATGTACTTGTTTGTCAGCTCTGAAGATCATTAATTATTTGACCTTATTTGATTGTGTCTAATGTTAACTGATCTAACTTAGACTCTTTATTTTTCATCTCTCTTCAACTTTTCAGATGAGACAACATTCATATTTTGATCTTCAATCTCAATCATAGCTCGTGAATCTATAACAAAAATTATAGAAAGAGTGACAAAGATTATAACAAAAATCGACCAATTACGAGGGGTATAATTAGTTATGATGAGATACTTGTAAGCTGCGAGGGGTGTAATTAATTATGATTAGATACATGTAAGTTGTGATGGGCAAACATCTTCAAGCTTTTGTATAGACGAGACTCATAAGATAACTAGCAACTACGATATGAAATAATGAGTTTGTTCCTTCACATATGTTATAAGTGATCTATGACGAAATTGGATGCTCCGATAGGGTATTACTTGAATACTTTTGGACGAGAGACAATCCACTCTCACAAAAAAGAAGTGTGCTTCTGATTTCTTGGAGATACAAATAAAAGAACAAGATGTTAGTGAAAAGAAATTCTCTCAAATCGTGCAATTATTATTATTATTAAATTTAGTTTATTTTGATCAAAATGTCTCTTATCTTCAATTTTCTTGAAGGATAATTGCTATTTTAGTTGCAAGAAAAAAAGATTCTCAAAAAACAATAAACATGCTCAAGTACATGACCAGAACTAAAGGTGAGCAAATTGGGTGACCACAATTTCACCATAGTCGGGCAACAAGCTATTAAGCCATTGGTTTCTCAATCAAGAAAAATCCATTTATTAGTTCCACAAATTTGATTAGTCTATATCTTAACTAGATTGATAATCTGGTAGAACATAATTTAAATGAGCTTCCATTATTCAAAAACTTATATTCTTATGAGCAAGTATGAAAGATGAAATATATAAATTTTGGGATTAAAATATTCGAAACTATCAAAAGTATCATTTTCAAATTTAACGCTTTTAACATAAAAAATAGGTTAACTATCAATGTGATGCAAATGATGAAACTTATCAATCTTGGGATTGAAAGATTTGAAACAATAAAATTAACATTTTCAGATTTAATGCCCTCATCATAATAAATCTATTAGATGTTGCCATTTTTTCCACATGAGTTGACTCACTTCTTATGCTCTATACACTGCTCTTGAAATTGAAAATTATGCACCATGGAATTATATTGATGCTACTAACTGTGAAGAAAAAGATAAGTAGTTAATTGCATAACAAGAAGAATTACGTTTTTTTTAAGGAATCGAACCTGGGAAATTGTTGATAGACCAAAGAAGCAGAAGATGGTTGCCTGCAATGGCTGTTTAGAAGAAATCAGAGGCTTCCAAAATAGGTGGAGTTAGATATAATGTATAGCAGATGATTTATACAAAGAGATGATATTGACTACAATGTAGATTCATAGAATGAGGCGCTAGGGCGGGCCTGTTGCTTGCGGCAGCCGGTGAGAGGAGAGAGGGGGAAGGAGGTGGCAGTAAGAGGGGAGGGGGCGGCGAGAGGTGGAGGAGGAAGAAGGCAGCGGTACTGCGCCTTTCTTTACTGTTGTGTTGTTGTTTAACGGTAAAAAAAGACGGGGTTGTTTTTCAGGTGGCTGCGACGAGAGGGGAGGACGAAGCGGTGGCGGCGAGAGGGAAGACGGCGGCAGCCGGCGAGAGGGATGGGGAAGACGAGACCAAGTTTCTTTTCCTTTTCTTTTGATTTTCTATTCCTTTTCTCCTTTTGTTTTAATTTTCTATTCATTCTCTATTTTATTTTTCATGTTTCTTTTTCTTGTTAAAAAACGTTGCTTAGGTTATGTATTAGTGATTTTTTTATAAAACATTACATGTAGATAATAATTTATATTTAAATATTCACCTAAGCAACTAATTTATATATTTTGGGTTTCATGTCACTAATTGGAGCCCGAAAAGCTCAAACATGTATTAAATTGAGAGTTTATGACGTTATCTATATATATATATATATATATATATAATTTTATATATTATGTACTATTTTGAATAATGCTGAAGATTTTATTAACAAAGATCTTGAATTTATCATCATCATCATTGTTACTAAAAAGGATTTTTGTATTATCATCGTCAACATCTACAATTTTATAGAAAATTATATAATATGACAAAAAATATATATATATTATTAATTTTTTTTCTAAGCGGTCGGACCTCCTGATTGAACCAACCTGATGGATTGAACATTGAATCAGTGGTCGAGCCGATCTAATCACCGATACGGTTCCACTAACATTGACTAAAACCTTAGCAACTTACACTCAATTAGGAACTCTCTTCCTTTCTAATTGAAGACTTCTAAAACAACCTAACACACAATAAGAGAGTTAAAGTATACAAATGGTGTTCAACTGGTGTGAAATAGTCTTTAGATCTTTGAATATAAGCTTGAAACACTTGTTGCTTATTGAGATTGAGTGATGAAATTTTGAACTTTTAATTAAGAGCTTAGAACTTGAGAGCTTATGCTTGGTTGTAGTTTGAATCTTGAGAGTTTCAGTAGTTTGTCCAGTCATCTATTCCTTTATTTATAGAAGTAGATTTTTTCCCATTGAAAGAGGTCAATACTTGCATTTAATGTTTGATTAGCTTGGAGCAAAGCTTGCATTAACACTAAAAAAAATGAATTACCGATGAAAAAGTTTATCGTTAATCTTCTTGTTGGTAAAATTTTATCGATGGATTTTTTTGCTATTGGTAATTACAGGCGGATTTTTCCCTCGATAAAAATTCCATCGATAATATTTTTATCGACAAAATTGAGTAATGATTTTGTGGGAAATATTTATCCAAATTACGATGGAATTATTTATTTTCATGATTTTTTTCTTTTATTTTAATAGAGTGAGATTGTTGTGGGTCTAAATTTTTTAATCCTACATGGACTCGTGATGTGTCATAATTCTTGCTGAACAGGATAACCATGTGCATAAATATATGACACATCTATATATATAAAGAGAACCACAATAAAAAGAGTAGGTCTTGTGTGAGACTGTCTCACGGATCCCATTCTGTGAGACGGGTCAAAAGTATTACATGATATATACAAAAGTATTATATGATACACATAAAAGTATTACATGATACTTGTATTATGTGATAATTTAAAAAAGTATTACATGATATATATAAAAGTACTACCTAATACACACAAAAGTATTACATATTAAACAATTCACGCACGAGGAAGAAGAGCACATGGGGCGCCTAGGATCCGCGCGTTTTTTGTTTAGACCCGACCCGACTCAATTCGGGTCATTATCCCATAATACAAAAGTATTACCTGATATATATATAAAAGTACTACATATTTTCTTATAGTCTGACCAAATCCAAAATGCATCATATAATATCAAAGTATCACATAATATATAGAAAAATATTACATAACACACAAAAATATTACATAATTTTATGTTCGACCCGATCCGACCCGTCTCAGGGATCTCATTCCGTGAGATGGTCTCACCCAAGACTTTGTCCAATAAAAATAGCAAGAAAATGATTTCCTGCCCAAAGACATGTTGCTATTTTTGGAAAGCTTTATTTTGTAGTTATTTATTGTTGCAATTATTACTCTGTGCAAAGAAATTACATAGTTTGCAGTGAAAATGAAGAATGAATTCAGAGAAGTAGGGTACATGTTATTTGATCGAAAAAAAAAAAAAAAAAAAGAAATTACAGGATTTCAGCTTTTTAGGTGGCCAGTAGAGGTGAGAATAGTTCAAACTACTCGACATGGCCTATGTCCAACCTAATATTGAACTAGTTCAGCCAACCTATTTAGTAAATGAGTCAGACTAAGACTTCTTATCAAAATTTTATTAAAGACCAGACCCAAGCTTTAAAAAAATAAAATAGGCGTGCTTATTTATATTATTTATATAAACTCTATAATATATTTGATATATTTTATATATTTGTATATATATATAGTTTAATTTATGTTTTATATTTTTATATTTTATATTATTTTTAGGTTTCTTGTTGTAATTCTCTAAGATTAAATTGATGTTTATTTTTTGAAAATAAAAAGATTTTATACTAGATAATTTTGTAGGTTTTTCATATATTTTTATAGGTTTTAGGTTAGACTTATACACAAAACAGATTAGACTAGGATGAAAAAGAGCTTTTTATATATAATAGACCAGACTTAAACTTAATATTTACACTTCAAGTCTAGACCAACTAACAAAAAACCCAACTTGACCTAACCTATTCCCACCTCTAGTGGCTAGGACAAGCTTTTTCTAGCAAGTAAAAATCGTTTTCGGTTAACTATTTGTATTATTATATTTGTCTTCTCACTTTTTTGAGTTTTGATTTTTTGGAAGCTTTGTAGTTGTGATTTGTGAAACAATGGAATTTTGATGTATTTACGGATAGGTCCCTTTCGAAGTTGATCAGAGTTGTATGTATTCGTGAAAGTGGCTCAAAAGTTTTTTTTTTTTAAGAAATTAAGAGTTTCTCTTTTATTGCAGTACTGTAGCGCCTAGGAGAAACAATGCATAATTTGACGGTTAAATAATTCAACCTTAATTATGTGATTTAATGTATGTGCGTTTCAGAATAATCGAAAGATGCATGATTTAATCTATCGAACATGTTTTACTTTATCGAAAATGGAATTAGTTGGATGAGTTTACGTTTATATTAATCGGAGGTTTAATTTAATTGAAAACGGTATATGCATATCATGAGAATGATCGTAATCGAAAAACGAAGAGAATGAAACGAGTTTTGGGCCGATTGGACTTACGGGGCCCAAGTTAGGCCCAAGTCAATGAAAAGTCTTTTAGGTTAAAACATCTTGTTTGGCTCCACTTTACTACTTTTGGGCAAAAGTAACAAAGGTAAATAAAAGTTACTCTCTCATCTCTCCCTGTTTTTCTGGCGACCGGTGGCCGAAGCGCCGCCGCGCCGCCGCCGTGCCGGAGGTGGCACCGCCGCTACCTCCATCTGTTTTCGCCCGTTTTCACACCAAACGTAGCTCTCACCGAGCCCGTCACGGATCTGGGCTCGGTTCGTAAAGCCGCCGCCACATCCGCCGAAAATCGGCCGGCAAAGGCGCGGCCTTTTCTCTCTCATCTCCACCATTTTCTCTCTCTTCAATTTCTCTTCATTTCTTCTCCGATCGAGTCGATCTATACATGCAATGAAAGCCCTCGCCGAGCCCATCCCGATTCCGGGCTCGGATAGTCAATCGGATGGCTCGATCTCCGGCAATCGCCGCCTGAAGTTTCTGCTTTTTCTTCTCTCTCTCCTCCTCTCGCGATCTCTCTCTCTCTCCCTCGTTCTCTCTTGCCGTTGCCTGAGCTGCCGCTGCTGGTTGTTGTTGTACGTGGGTCGGGGGCGGCGCCTGGTGCGCCGCCGTGTCGGAGTCGCCGCGGCCGGCGGGCTGCCGCCGCGGCAGTGTGCATGAGTTTGTTGGGTTGTGTGAGTGTTGTGTGTGAGTGGTGGGCGGCGCATCCAGCGCCGCCGTGTGCTGTGGTGGCCGGCGCGAGGAGCGCCGGCGAGTGGTGGCAGCGCGGTGTGCTGGCCGGCGACGTGGTGTCGCCGGCGGTGTGTGCAGCGGCGGCGATGGGGGGCAGTGGCGGGGTGGCTGGGGTGAGGAGGCAGGGGCCTCCTTGCAATTTTCAATCTCCCAGGGATCATCTTGCAAACCCTAGAAAGCTTAGGATTCATTCACTTTGGTCCCTCAACTTTTGTTCAGTACGTTTTAGTCCTCGAACTTTTGGAAATTCGAATTCTACCCCCGTGAGTTTTCAAGACTTTGACTTTCACCCCAAAAAAAAAACTTTCCAAGCCTTTGATCTTCACCCCCAAGACTTCTGTAAATTGCTATTCGACCCCCCAGACTTCCAAAAATCCCACTTTGACCCCAGAACTTCTCTGTAATTACATTTTTACCCCTGGTCAAAGTCAACTCCTCCCAGAAATTACGAATATGCCCCCGAACCCTAAAATCCTCCGTTTAAGCTCGTTTCTTATCCGATTTGACTCATTCTTTCACCTATAGATCCGTTATCAAACTCTCTTCGATATGTGATCAAGCTATAAGCCTTTCCGATCGCTTTCTTTCAAACATCGTTTCGTTCGAGAGAGTTTCTTTAATTAATTATATGTAATGATTATTAAAAGGAAACTAATTAACTACGTTTGCATATGTAGGCGATCGTGATTAGGAGCATACATGTTTACATTTAAGAGCTTGCATCAAGAAGTCAAACACCACCGATCAGGTGGGGGTAACTTCTGAACTTAACGACTTTTACGTTTCCGTTTTTACTATGTTTTATCATGCTGACGATATGCCGATATGCTAAATTATTACTGTTATGCCTTTGATCGCATGCTGTGAATTGTCTGAACTTATATGCCTTGGGATTACGTGCTGTGATATTAAATGCAAATGCATAGAATGATAATTGTTATACGAGGACAGAAGTCCACGTTCATCACGGAGGGACTCATGGTCCGTAAAAAACTTCACGGAGGGATTGGTGTTCCGTAAAAGGCACCCCCGGTCTTAAAACCGGTTGCGGGGTAAGACGGGCAATACCCGCACCTAAGGGAGAAGTATGTGCAATGCATTTATTATGTGCTGTGATTACTTGCTGTGCTTATATCTGTACCTGTAATTCGTATGTTAATTAAACTGGTAACAGAAATTACTTCCACGAGTGTATTCAAACGCACTCATCCCTATCTGTACTCACCATACAGGAAATAATGAAAGATAAAACTTGCAGCGAGAGGGGTGCCGTATCCAGTGTTCCTCTTTCTGTTATTTTGGAAACCTATGTCCGTCTATGCTTCATGACTTCTTATATTTTGTAAAAACCGTTGTATTTATTTAGAAGGATCCTGTTTTCTTCCGCTGATGGTTTAAAAATGCTATCTTCCGGCAATGTGCCGATGTTTTGAAAAACATGTAAAGGATTTGTATGGTTCTGTCAATATTTCTTTGAATCGGTGTCACAGGTCTCAATGTTTTGAAACGGTTGTCGTTTTTAAATGCTTTATCGGATGTTTGTTGGTTTTACTCTCAAAAAAAAAATTTATGTCTCTTTCCCTTTCTTCTCCCTGCACGCCCATGAGCAACTCTGATATTTAAAATAAAATTAAGTATGAAAATGGGGCGTGACAAGTACACAAGATGTTTTTGCTTTCCCCTCAGGGAAAAACTGACAGAAAGGGTAGATATTTTTCTACTTTAATTTCTAGAAAATATCTCTATTTGGAGTTGGTCTTGTGTGCACTTGGTGTACATGCAATTTGGGTCGACCCAATTTTGACCTGAATTCGCGTGTTTTTTATTTTTGAATTTTTTTTTTGCTTTAGGTTGTTACCTTTATGTTGTATTAATGTGACCTTTATGTTATAAATGTGTGACCTTTATGTACAACTATCATGACCTTTATATACTATAACTTAGAAAAAAAATGAAGATTTTCAACATAATTTGAACGGTATACCTTTATGTGATATCAATGTGACATTTATATTATATCATGTCACCTTTATGTACAAATATTCTGTCAGAATATTTGTACATAATGGTGACAAATATAACATAAATGTCACATTGAAATCACATAAAGGTATACAATACAAATTGTGTTGAAAATCTTCATTTTTTTCTAAGTTACAGACGTAAAGGTACGGATGTTTGTACATAAATGTCACACATTTATAACATAAAAGTCAAGATAAAAATTTGGAAAAAAAATTGAAATTCGCAGATTCAGGTCGGATCGACCCGCATTGCATGGATCTTAGATTCATGCACCTGGTATACAGGAGTTTTTGTGCTCTATTTTATCAATTCCTAATCATTAAATATTTTTAATATCTCATATTTGTTGTGTTTCATTTAATTATATATAAAATTCATATACATGTATACATACACTTTTATAAAACATATTTTATAACATTATTGTATGAGAAAAAATAGTATTTCATGGTATTATTAAAAAATAATAACAACAAAGCGATAATTATTTTTAATAAAGAATTTATTATTAAACTTTAATTTCCTTCTTCAACATACTTTGTCAAGAGTTATATGATTTATTTATTTTCTTAATCATTTGACAACATTAGGTCATAACCCGTGCGGTCCACGGGCTTCAAACTCCATTTTACTTATATTTGTTGTGTATCTTTGGTTTTTTCATTTATCCCCACAATATCAAGTATGCAGGCTGGAGTAGATTGATTAGCCTTAGCATTTCCAGAATCAATATCCTGCCAAAGAGAGGTTTATTTGAAGGGCATTTTTGTTTGGAGTTTATAGCGTTGAAATTGGATTTGAATTCTTACTTCAAGTGAGACATTAAATCAAAAGCATCTTGATTTATTAGTTGCTTTGCAACTTTGTCGAAAAGAACAAAAGTTATTTTGTCATTTCCATCATCCACCGTAGCCTCTATACGGGACCTTCATACATAAGACAATGTTAACATGTAGTAGATTTTACATCAAATGATATGCTTGACTATCTAGAAATTAAACCTTAATAGTCCAATAGCTTCGATGGTGTTGCAATTGAAACATTTAAGTCTCGTCTCGTTTTTGCTCATTTTACGTGAGCATTTGGAGCAAGATATATAGTTCCGGCCATTTGTGGTTAAAATGTTTAAAACTTTTGCAATGCATGTGAATTATTTTTCCTGCATAGGTTATCAAATTCTTAAAATTTGAAATACATTAAGGAACAATATAGAAGCATATGTTGCCACCAACCTGTTCTTTCTCATTTGAGATGAATTCAAACATTTCTGAGATGCTATGACACTTTTCTTCGATTTTGTTGATTTCCGATTGAGGGACGTTGTCTTCAAAATAATGTTCAATCGTCATTCTGTGTCCCATTTGAGGTACAAAATTTAGTAAACATCCATGTAAAACAGTTTGCTAAATTCAAAATTGCATATACATACCTGTCAAGGAAACATTTCTCGATATCAAACTTGCAATTAAGGAAGATTTTGGATGCTGATGTTGTGTTCAAATAAAGTTGTTCTTGACATGAAAATAATAAATGTCAACTGAACTTGTTAGGTGAGTAATGGTCAAATGCAAAGAGTAAGTAAACAATCAACATGATTGAGTAATTTACTTGAAAATATCTTCTGGTTGACACTCGTTGCCACTATGACTATTGTCTTCTCCTTTATTTGTTGCAATTTCTCGTTAACACATTCTGCCAAAACATCCCAAATAGTTATATAGGCTATCAACTCCTTGCAAATGAAGTTAGTCTATCAAAATTGAATCTTACTTTGGAAATATATGTATAATGGAATTTGGCTAGGAGGTGAACTTACTCTTCTATTATGATGCGAAGCATTAGCCTTCTTGATCCACTTGCGGTCACAATCATGTGCTTGTGGATCTTACATAGAAAGCCAATCATATCTAAATTTTGCAAAATGAGAGGAAACAATGCTAGCAATATCTATTTTCAATTATAAATGAAAGGAAAACAATTATTCAAACTTGAACCTGGTAGATCTTCATTTCTATCAGCTAATTTCGTCAAATCATCATGTGATTTAATATGAAATTTCTCTTTGTTGATGGAATGATTTTCATCATCCACTTCTTCAATAGAAGTTTCATCTGTGAACCGTATCATGAACTGATGTTTAGTCATCTTGTATAAGTTACCACTTTTGCTCATATCGAACTTCTTAATGATGAAAACTCGGCCTTCCTTGAGATGCTCCGTAAATTGTGGAAGAAGCTTGTGATGGATCGATCCCTGTATCAAGCAATCCTATATTGTGTTGAAAAAATGCTTCAATTATAAATAAAATGGAAAATATTTAAAACACCCAATTCAGTCATTTTTAACAAATAAAAATCCTTCATTGTATTTCATTGTTCAGCGTAGAATACAATAAAAAAACTATCAAAAAGTCTATGCCCACCATTATTTTTTGTAAACCTTTATAAACTTTACAAGTGGATTAAGAACATCACCTTCTCATCCAATAATAGAAAATCAACACTCATCAATTCGCGGTTGTGCTTAAGGTTACGTGCTTCCCATATACGTAAAAGTCTAACCATAATGCTCTCCAAACCACTTTTGAAATTAACTTCTTCTAACGGCAAAAAAGAGGAATATGAATCCATAAGAACTCCAACTAAATTCTATTCCTTTTGCTAAAAATTTTTTGATGAATACTTGGACAATCTGAAAATTGTAGGCATGTTTAAATACACAAATGAAAGGCCTTTGAGTTCATGGCCACATATATCATTAAAAAAGTAACGACATGTAATCATTGAGAAAAGAAGACTTACAAGCCCATCAATTTTGTTGCCAAAGCTATTTTTTGCTTCAATTGTACGTTGTTAAGAATTAATTGTCAAAAATGAAGCGATGAGATAAAACGGTTTCCCATAAGATTAAGAGTGGAAATGAAGAGAGAAGTCTAAACGCCTGATAGAAAGTGATGTCATTGAGGCAATTGATCAAACACCTGGTATGCAAAGTGAAACCTTCATAGTTGATTTATGAAGAGAGAGAAAACAATAGATGAAGAGGCGATGATGGAGAATAGAGATTAGATATATTTGGCAGAGATTTATATTGATCTATTGTTATTTTTATATTGATTTCATCGTATCTTTAAGATTCTAGGTTTTTATTAGTATAAATAGGAGTTATCTTTATTATGTTGAGGAGTTGAGTTGATTTATGAAATAAGAAAACAAAGTTTTTTCTTTACATCTGGTATTCCCAGAATCAACGGATCGTAATATTATCTTTATCACGCTTCTACCTACATCAGTTGGTATTTAGAGACCAGTCACGATCCATGATGGTTTCAACGGTTCAAGTTTTCACCACTTTCACTTCGTATGAAGATGTTGAAGTAGATGGTGATTACACCGGACCACCAATTTTTGATGAGGAGAATGCTGATAATTTTTCCTCAATTAATGATGGTGACTATGACAGTCCACCAATTTTCGACGAGGAGAGTGATGATTTCTCCATCGTCAAAGAGAGTGGTGATTTTTTGATCAACGAGAAGAGTGGTAATTTCTCGATTGACGATGGTGACTATGAAGGTCCACCAATTTTTTACGAGGAGACTGATGTTTCATTTTTAGAGGTTGTCACCGTTGCTGATTGCTCGATTTTTAACAAGGTTGAAGAAGAGTCTCACTACACCTCTGAGGAAGACAAAAATGAGGTTGATGTGGTCAAGAACAAGGAAGAAAATATTGTCGAGAAGGACAACTTTGGAGAGAAATATTTGGTGTTACTTGTGTGGAACTTGGCAAATCAACAACATTCAATATGGAGGAGCAAATTCAATATTTTCATAAAAGAACATTCAGTGCTTCACAAAAATTGGGATGGTGGTACTGAACTTCATTTTTTGTTTGCTATTCCACGTGCCACACCATGGATTTCTTGTCTACTTCTGCGGATTTCTTTTCTACTTCTATAGTTGATTCCGATTCGAGGACGAATCGTTTCGAAGACAGGAAGAATGATGGAGAATAGAGATTAGATATATTTGGCAGAGATTTATATTGATTTATTGTTATTTTTATATTGATTTCATCGTATCTTTAAGATTCTAGGTTTTTATTAGTATAAATAGGAGTTATCTTTATTATGTTGAGGAGTTGAGTTGATTTATGAAATAAGAAAACATAGTTTTCTCTTTACATCTGGTATTCCCAGAATCAACAGATCGTAATATTATCTTTATCACGCTTCTGCCTACATTAGGCGAAAGAGGCGATAAATTTTGTTGTCAAAGCTATTTGTTGCTTCAATTGTTTGTTGATAAGAATTGTCGAAAATGAAGAGATGAAATAAAACGGTCGCTCATAAGATTAAGAGTGGAAATGAAGAGAGAAGTCTAAAAGGCTGATAGAAAGTGATTGTATCTGTTTGTCCACATGTCAATCACTGGAGAGTTGAAAACCTTCCTAGTATGTATATAAGATTAGTGTGGAGTGTATGATTAAACCTTCCAAATTTGACATTTTTCTTTTGATATCCTTTTATTGAATTATAATTTGTATATATATTAGATGGAGAATATTATCAATATATTTAAATATATTAATGAAGTATAATATTATCATAGCATAACAACTAAAATGCATTCTCAATTGATGTATAGTGAATGCTGATGTCGAGTTATTTTTTTTGTCAGCTTAGATAATGTGGATTATTAAATAAAATGGTAAATTACATAATAGTTAAATTATTTTGGGTCGATATTGATCATCACTAACATGAAGTTTAAAACTTTAACATCAAATCTATCATTTTAAATTGGTTATCTATAGTATACACAAAATAGTAAAACATGAAATTCAAAATGTTTAATTATTAGGAAATTTATATTTAGATTTTGATGAGACAAAACAATATTGTAATAGGAATTTAGAGCACCTCATTTTTCCATTTTGTTTAAGTGGAAACTTAGATTAGTTTTCAAGTCTTAAAAGTTTAAGTTGAAGAATGGAGAAACTCGAAAATTAGTAAAGAAGGTTCCTGGTAGCAATCGGATACAACAAAGAAATCTTATCGGATACTGTATACAGTAAGCAGCAGATATAGCAAGCAGTAAGCATAAATACAGTAAGGGGAACACAAAGTTTCACTGCAATTTTAGGTTGCAGTAAGCTGGCACAATATTCCAAAATTAAAAGTAGGAAGAGACAGTTACGCACAACAATGTTGTACGAGAAAGATCACTGCTATCCATGAATACATCTTGTCAAATATAGCCAGTAGAGATAAGTGATCGAACTGTACGAAGAACCAGTGTCTCACTGATACATAGACTGATAGACTGCAACAACCCTGAAGCGCAGAACAGTCGCATTAAATGAACTGCAGAATAAGACGAAGAATTTATTCCCAAATTTTCAAAGACATTGAATGCAAGATCAAGGATGATCAAAGGGAATTCAAATTCAAATGAAGTATGTCTCTCTTCAATGAGCACATTTCTTATAACTATAAATAGAGGAAGAGTCGACTGAAGAAATTACTGAAATACTGATATACAAATTCACTCTCACAAGAACAAGTACTCAAGTATTCTACTCTCTGAGTTTTCAATCACTCAACCTCTTAGTGAAGCAGTCAAGCATTTGAGTCATCAAACTCCAGAGTCATCAAGGCTACTTCAAGCACTAGTTGAAGAACAACCTATATATTTTTAACCTATGTGTTGTGTGCTTAGATTATTTTAGTGGTGTCCTCAGTTGATAGGATTTTGATCCTTACTAAGTGTATTTGTCTTAAGTTATTAAGACAGTAATTCTGTGTGAGTTAGTAGGATCCTGTATGGATCAGTCTGTGGATTCGAGCAACCTGTGTGGAAGTTGAATCCTTGTAGGTGATAACTTGATGAGTCTTGTAATTCAATCTAGTTTAACGAAGTTCCTCCATGAAGTAGGAGTAGAGTGGACGTATAAGGATTACACCACCTTCGAACCACTATAAGTTGTGTGTTTATTTTCTGTTCTTAACCATATTTGTGTTGCATCTTATATCTTATCATTCTGCATTCAAAGTTTAGTAAAGAGCATATTTGAGAAAACATTTTCAAAAGAATCTCTATCAAGTTTATTTCCACTGCATACAGAACTCCAATACAGTAAGATGTACACCATTTCTTCTCAACTTACTGTACTGCATTCAATGTTGTATTCTGTGATAGAATACAGCGCCGAAAGTTCATAAAAGTTTTTAAAAGAAATATCGATAGAGGTTCATTCACCCATCTCTGAACCTCTAAACCACTTGAGACCAACAAGTGGTATTAAAGTGAGTTGGGTTAAAAGCCAACTTGTCTGGTCACCTATCCAGATCCACCCGTTTCTGTAGTGAAAACTGTTTTTCTTTTCTATTTTCCAAAACTCATTCTTTAGCATAAGCATGGATCTCTCACATCATACGATATATATTTTCTATAGAAGAATATGATGACTGGAAGATCAGAATGAAGGCACATCTCTCTGTTATGCATGATAAGATGTGGTATGTTATCATTGAAGGATCGTCAGTCATCAATAAGCCGAATCCAGCTCTTGGAAGAGAACAAAGAGAAAGAGCCGAAACCAAGACAACTGTAGCACATGCAGTAGCTATAGTAGTTGCTGAAGTAGAAGCAACAATGGAAGGAGCAATAATCGATGAAGTTGTTGAAGAAGCAGGCCATAGACCTCTTCCTGTACGACCATCACTTGTAACAACTAGAGCTGATATACCTGATTACAGAATAGCACCACCACCTGCTGAGTACTTGATAAATTCAAGATATGAATATACTATTGAAGATAGAAAAAGGGTCAACCTAGACAATATCACCAAAAATGCATTGTTTCTCACGTTGGACAAAGGAACTTTCAGCAAAGTAAAGACATGCAAAACTACCAAGAAAATGTGGGACAAGTTAGAATAAATTTGTGAAGGAACTAAACTGGCAAATGATACTAAGATTTCTATTGCAACTCAATTGTTTGAGCTGTTCAAATGAAGCCTGAAGAATCCCTGTAAAAATTGGATTTAAGATTCACATCTAATGTGAATGATCTAGAGTCTCTAGGAAAATACCACAGCCAGAAGGAGAAAAAACCTCATAGTACTTAGGACATTACATGTTGTGTGGGATAGCAAAACCACAACCATGAAAGTATCAATGGACTTGAAGATAATGAGTACATTTGATCTATTCTCAGACCTCAAAGCATTCGAGTTCGACATCAATAGAAGAAAGATAGAGGCTGAAGAATCAAATACTAAAATCACTGCACTTGCATCAAGATCCAAAGATACAACAACTGCAAGCAGTGGCAAGTAAAATGAGCTACATGCAGAAGACGCAGAATAAGAAATGATATTACTCTTTAAGAAATTCAAGAAGTTTTTTAAAACCAATAAAAAAGGAAAAGAGTTCAAGAAGAAACCCCCTACCCCACAGGTAAATCAAGGATCATAACCTAATGCAGTTTTTTCTAATCTTTGTTACAACTATAGGAAACCAGGACACTATGCAAGAAACTATCCTTATCCTCAAGTGCACAAATATCTTAAAGAAGAAAAGAAGCAAATGAGAAAAAAAAGGAAAGATGAGAAACAAAAACTAAGAGCTCTTCTTGGTGAAGCTGAAGCGCTAAAATCAGCAAGCTCAATCAAAGAAGAGCCAAAAGAACAAAACTCATCTTAGAGCGACAATGATAGCTCTACCTCTGATGAAGAATCATTGTTATGCATAATGGTGAAAGATTGTGAAGATGAAGATGATGAGGTAACCTCCCAATCCTGTGATGATTTTGGTAAAGAAAAGCAGAAAATGGTCCAGTCTTTTAGACAGATCATGAGTGACTTTGAGCAGATAAACTCAGCTCATGAGGAACTAAAAGAGGAAAATATGATGTTCAAGAGTAAGCAAACTGCACTGGAATAGAAACTCTCAGATCTTGAGTACTATATTACAGAATGCAATAATCTCAGAGCAGAAGTCTCTAAGTTCAAACTGGTAGTCACTAAGCTAGAAACTGAGAAAGCAAATCTGCAAAATACAATTGATATATGACCAATCAGTAAAAATGACACAAGATAGTATCATTGAGACCCAAAATGCCTATAAATAAAATGGTCTAGGATACAGTTGATATGGTCAAACTAAAACGAACCGAGCTTTTTTCCCTTAAACCGAACTAAAGTCAAAGTCAGCATGCGTGAACAACTTAAAGAAGCGAACAAAGGTTACTTCAGGATGAGTGAACTATTCTACGGCGTTATTTGTGAACTGATTAAGTTTTGAGACATGATGACTAACTGATTCATGATGAAAAATGGACGAACAAGTTTGAAATCAACTGACCGCTATTTTCGCGGACCAGTTACCCACTTCCCCTATTTTTCGGGTAATCTCAACTGTCACGAATTCCAGGGAGTATATAAGTTTACAATACTCACTCTTTTATTTTTTTATGCACAATTATATCAAAAACACATACACGCACATTGCTTGAAAGTTTGCTTAACGACTTTACTGACTTGAGCGTCGGAGTCCCATCGCCGGGAACCCCTCCCAGTGTTTGTTTTGCAGGTATTTGGATTGGAGGCTTCGAGTTTTGACTGTAGAAGAATGGTGTTGGATAGGAGCAATATCAATTGGCGTCGTTTGTGGGAAAATTTTCTGAGCTTTTAAGACGTTGAGATAACAAACATGGTGAATACTCGAGGATCAAAGAGAAGAGTGGAGATAGGTGGACCATTAAGAGAACGAGAGGATGGAGGAGATAGCCAGAGTTCTGTCCCGGTTAATCCTACCCGCACCATCACTTTAACACCAGAAGAACTTTCCGATTTGATATCGGCGGTAGTTCAGAAGGCTTTGGGTAAACAAAGGGTGGAGTCACAACAGGATAATGTTGAAATTAATGTTGAGAAGGAACAAAAGGATGATAAGTCACAAACAGATGAGAGGGAGAGTTAGTTTGATCACCCTAGGGGCCAAAAGTGAGAACATGATGAGCTGTCGGAGAAGGTTGACGAGTTAAAGAAGGAATTGAGGGAAGTCCAATGGAACATTCGACGGGTTCCGAGGAATTCAAGAGGAAATCCCTTTTCTGATGGGGTAATGGAGGATGAACTATCGACTTCTTTTCGACCGGTGAACTTTGATTATGATGGCATTACTGATCCGTGGGACCATTTGTGCCGATTTGAAAATACTACCCTTTTGCATCGATATTCGGATGGTATTAAGTGTAGGGTGTTCGCCACTACCCTCACTAGGGCTGCTTAGACACGGTTTAATCAATTAAGTGACAGAACAATTCATGATTTTGATCAACTATCAGATTTGTTCTTACATCAGTTTGTTAGTGCTAGAAGGCAACGACGATCTATTCAAACTTTGTTCGGGGTTAAACAGAATGTGGAGGAGACGTTGAGAGAATATGTCAAAAAATTTACAGCTACAACTCTGGAAGCTCCTGAAGCTTCAGGCGATCTAATAGTTAATGTCTTTATACAAGGCTTGAGAGAGGACGACCTTCATACCTCCTTGGTCAAGAAGACGCCTAGGAATTTCGATGATTTATTATAGAGAGCTACCAAGTACATCAATTTGGAAGAAGCAGTTCAGATTAAGAAAGGTGAGGGCTCTAGCCGAGCAAACAGGTCACATGAACAAGACCTCGCAAGGAAGAAAGAAACAGGAGAGTCTCGAGCAAAGTTCACACTCTCACCATTACGAGATACCAAGGTAGAGATGAGATATGACCAGTACACGCCATTGATTGTTCCTCCCGAACAAGTGTTGATGGAGATCTGGAACTTGCCCCAATTGAGATGGCCAGTGGCCTGGAGCCCAAGTCCCAAGAAACCATCTACCTTTGAAAATGGCAAACTCTGTCGTTTTCATAATGAATATGGACATGGTACTGATGAATGCTCGCATCTGAAGGACGAACTGGAAAGACTGATTAGGGAGAACAGACTCATTCGGTATGTTCGTCGAACAGGTATGAACTGATTAATGATGAAGTGAGGCGAACATGTTTGAATTCAATACTTAAAGTGTCACACTTCTGTATGTTTCATGCTACTCTTTTCAATTTCTCTTACCTTAATAAAATGAGAAATATTCACTCTCCGTGGTTGTAAGCTAATTTAGCCGAACTACGTTAAATTGCCGTGTCTTTTCTTTTCTGTTTGATTTCATATGATTGTTGTTATACTTGATGATTAAGCGAACTGAAACATTCCCTCGGAATGTCCCGATTAAGCGAACTGAAGCATTCCCTCAGAATGTCCCGATTAAACGAATTGAAACATTCCCTCGGAATGTCCTGATTAAGTAAACTCTAGTTGAACTTGCTTTCTTGAGGAGCCTTGATCGGATACATGTTGTTCATTTTCTTTGAAGGAATATCATTCTAGATATACTTAAACGGATTAATTACTTGTGATGATTGAAACTTACATTTCTTTTAAGTCTTGTGGATTATGAGTACGAACTTTTATGTTAAGAACAGACTGGTGACAATTGTCAGGTTGAAGATTCTGATAACATTCAAAATTCTAGAAGAATAGTTACAGATAAGGAGAATATGTAGTGTTTTCCAAAAAAGACACAACAAAATTTCATTAAGAACCGTCAGACGGTGAGAGATAAAGAGACGCTCAGTGGGAAACGCATTTTGCCATGTGTCGCTTACATGGGACAGAGGCTGTTGAGAAGATGTTTCACCTTGAAAATGAGCGTTGGACGTTCGACAAAAGTGTCTAACGAACTACACCAGTGCGTGTAAACACCCACTTCGAAGGGGGGGAGTACTTGATATGGTCGAAGTAAAATGAACCGGGCTTTTTTCCCTTAAACCGAACTAAAGTCAAAGTCAGTATGCGTGAACAACTTAAAGAAGCGAACAAAGGTTACTTCAGGATGAGCGAACTGTTCTACGACGTTATTTGCGAACTAATTAAGTTTTGAGACATGATGACGAACTGATTCATGATGAAAAAGGGGCAAACAAGTTTGAAATCAACTGACCGCTATTTTCGTGGACCAGTTACCCACTTCCCCTATTTTTCGGGTAATCTCAACTGTCATGAATTCCAGGGAGTATATAAGTTTACAATACTCACTCTTTTATTTTTTTTATGCACAATTATATCAAAAACACATACACGCACATTGCTTGAAAGTTTGCTTAACGACTTTACTGACTTGAGCATCGGAGTCCCATCATCGGGAACCCCTCCCGGTGTTTGTTTTGCAGGTATTTGGATTGGAGGCTTCGAGTTTTGACTGGAGAAAAAGGGTGTTGGATAGGAGCAATATCAACAGTGTTAAAAGCTCTCAAAATACAACAAGAATAATTGAGACTGAGAAGTTTGTTCAGGCAAGAGTAACCTTCTTTGAAGAGCTCTTTCAATCCAAGAAAACCTTGAACAAACTAAGCTCAGTTGATAAGGGAAAGAAACCCTTATTGGAAACTACAAAAAGTAAGATTGCACAGACTCACAGAATGCAACAGAGTCAAAATACTGCAACCAAAGTAAGAATACAACAATATCACAAGTTACAGCAAAAGACCTTCTATCTATCTTATACCCAGATGAGCCTATACTCTAGGAAGGTATAAGAGAAGACCTCACTCTAGTAGTGAAAGTAACACAAGGAAATTTTCTACACATACTATTCACAAACAACATTCTGCAAAGAATGCTTACAGAAAGAGAATCACCAAAGCTAATGATAAACTAATTATCTTTAAGCAAGTGTAGATTCCAAAGAAAACTAACCCCAAAGGACCCGAATTTGTATGTGTAGTGCCCCGAACCAAAAATGAAACATAATTTATTAATTAAATATTAAATCCTTAATTGAATAATTATGTGCGTATATTTTGACTGTTTAATTTAATATGTGCGTTTTAGATACGTGTTTAATGCAAGATTTAGATAGAAATAATTTCTAGACATGGAACATAGAATATTTATATACCATTAGATGTGTACACAACATAGGCCTCATCGAGATGAGTCTAGGACAGCTTCCGGAATTCAGTTCCGATTTCTTGTTCGCCGGAAAATGGCGAAAAACGAGCTCCAAACCTTAAACCCTAGCTTTGCACCAACCTCTCTCTCTCCTCTGATTTCTCTCTCTCTCTCTCACCAGAGCAGTCGCCGGAGGACCACCTGGTGGTGTGGTGAAGACACTGGAAGGCCGGTGCCGCCGTGGGTGGCGGCGCCGGAGCTGAACAGGAGGTGTGTGTGTATCGTGCATGTTAGTGTGTGTTAACGTGTGTTGCTGTTGTGAGCTGATATGGGCGGCGCCGGGTGGTGCCGCCGTGTGGGAACTGAGGGCCGACACTGGTGATGCACCGGCAAGGACTTGGGGGTGGTGGCCGCTGATGTGTAGAAAAATATGCATAATTTGATTGGTTTGATCTAAAGTTCTAATACATTTTGTGTGCTTGCACTTGTTATTTTTCTACACATTTTCAGTATGTGTTCAGAGAACCCCAATCTTTGATTCTTTTGATTCAGGCTACGATTTTGAAGAAAAATAGAGAGGAGAAATGAAGGCAGATCATTAGAAGTTGCAAGAAGATGGACATTGGGTTCACTGTCTACACATTAGATGATCCAATGTGTGAGAATTAAGCCCAGCAAAAGCCCAAAAGAATATTCTGTTGCTGGAAAGAAGGAGCCCTGGCCCATAACACATATATTATATTAGAAGGGCCGCAGACTGAGAGGACGGCAGATTGGAGAGACGGAGAAGATCGAAAAGAATTTTCAGAGAAAAATCATGATTGTGAATTTTGTGATGCGTGGCTAATTTTCTTACGCTAGTTCAAAGGGATGTTGAACCTCTATTCTTGATTTACTCTAGATGATTAGTAACGTTTTCTTAATTTCTATCTCTTGAATGATTTGTGTTGCTTGGTTAATTGTTATTGATATTGCATGATTTGATTTAGCAGGGCCCGTTAGATTAAATTGTTGTGATATCTATTGCTAGAATATGAACCGTAATCCGTAATTGTTACGAATTTATATTCCTGAGTAGCAAGAAACGTTGGAATCGTTAGGGGCAACACATCTCTAGATGATCCAGATCGAGCTTGTGTATTTGGAGTCTAGTTCGTCCTATCGTCTTAGGTTTTAATGCGTTCATCACACTAAATCTAGAGGTCGTACCTATTAGGTTGTCTGTTTGAACAAGGTTTATTAAAGAGCTTATTTTAATAGACTAAACTTAAGAGACGATTCGGGTTAGCAGAGCTTGTTGCTGATCTAAGGACTGGGGTTTGAGAGATAGATTGAGAGAAACGTTATTAATTAATCCACTCAATCAAGAATAAATGGGGATACTAAACTGAGAACTAGTGCTTGTTTATTAATTGATTCTTATTCATTCAATCTGTTAGATTTTTAGTTTAATTTGATAATTTCCCAATCAATCCCCCATTTTAGCTTGTTTATTTATTGAGTAGTTAGCATCAGTGAATTTGATTGATTCCCTGTTCTTTGTGGGATCGACCCTTATTTGCCACTTCTATAAGTTAGTTGAGGGTAAGAAGGTTTATTTAATTTTGTGTGCCTCGACAGCACGATCAGCCACCGGCCAAGGCTGGTTGTTGGGTGTGTGTTTACGCGTGTGTATGTATGAGTGTGTGTATATATATAATGCATATGTGTATTGGGGTGGCCGGGGATGGTTGCCGGCGACGGGAGGTCGCCAGCCGGGGATCTGGGAAGGATTGCCGGTGACTTCCAGTCGCCGACCGGAGCTGGGAGTGGCGGAGTATGTTTTAGCGTATGTGTGTATCGAAGGGTTTTGCGGTAGATTTTCAAGTACTATTCACCGCTGGAATCCGATGAGGGATGGCCGGAGGTGGTAGCCGGTGGTGCAGGCTTTCCGGTGGATATGGTGGCGACCGCGATGGGCAGCGGCGCCGCAGCTGGTGGCGCCGGGAAGGTGGCTGGTCAAGCAGGCCCGATGCTAGGAGGCCTAGGCACGAGCTGTTGAGAAAACTCGGCCAGCTGCCGAGACATGATACCCGCTGCCGAGAAAACTCGGTAGTTGCCGAGCTGCCGATAGCCGCTGTCGAGAAAGCTCGGCAGCTGCTGAGCCACCGATACCCGCTGCAGAGCCATGATGCCGATGCTGCCGAGGGCGAGAGCGCGCTGGCGCGGGGCGTGTGGTGCAGGGTGCCGGGAGCCGCTGTACGTGCTGGATATGCGCCGACGAGCATTTTCACATGTCGATCTGTTTCCGATGTTTTCGTCGAGTTGTTGGGAGTCGGGGGTCCCGGTCAAAGTCAACCCTTTAACCAAAATTACCAAAATACCCCTAAACTTAAAATGCTCCGTTCGAGCTCGTTTCAACTCCGTTCGAGCTCATTCTTTTTCCGTCGTGACCCAAATTCCATCCTCTATCATCTCAGCCATGAAAATAATCATCCTCTCTTGTTTCTTCAACTTCAATCTTTAGATCTCTCGATCTGTCGTGTATTTAACGATCATTTTTCCACCGGAATCTTTTATAGCTTTATTTATACTTTATTAAGGATCTAAGATATACCATAAAATTGTGTAGGCTACTTGTTAGATTGAGTGTTGAGTTATCTGATCCTTGGTACTTGCTACTCACGTGGTAACCACCGAACAAGGTGGGGGTAATTTCTAACTCTTAATTTGTCTACAGTTTTTCCTATTTTGAAGCATGATTGAGAAATACTAAATGCTATGATCACATGCTATGATTACGTGTTCATGATATACTGTGACAACATGACTGATCGTTATATTTCCGGTATTTTATATCTGTGGACTGTTATAAGAGGTGAATTTCATCCCCACGAGTGTATTCCACGCACTCACCCCCTTATTCTGTACTCACACTACAGGAGATGAAGAAAGTCGAGATGCATTGAGAGGGCGGCGCCGTATCAAGAATTCTCTTTTTGCTTTCAAAAACTTATGTTCAAACGATATTTCATTTAATTCACGTTTGTAAAAGATAAACTCTTCTTCTTTTCTTATGGATCCTGTTGTATTTTCCGCTGCTATGTTAAATGTTTTATTTCGGCTAGACGCCGAGTATTTGTATTTGTAAAAATCATCTCATATTTCTTCCAAAGGTTTCTGTTTTATATCATGTACGTCTTTTTTCCCCATTTTTTCTTCACGCCCGCAAAAGAAAAATCTAATATTTTTATGAAAGAAAATGGGGCGTGACAGTATGGGTACCTAAATAGGCTTGAATTATATACAGAAACAGTTGCCAGGAAGCAGTAGTGATATGTAGTATATTGATAGCGGTTGCTCAAGACACATGACTGGCAACAGAGAAGCCTTGAAATACTTCCAACCATGTAAAGGCCCTAAAATAGTGTTTGGAGATCATTCAATTGGAAGCACCAAGGGTACAAGAAGCTTGATCAAAGGAAACACATATATCAATGATATGTCATATGTGAAAGGTCTAAAGTATAATCTTCTGAGCATTAGCCTGTGACAAAGGATGCTCTATGGAATTCAACCTCAACAAGTGTCTGATCAGAGATAACAAGTCAAATGAGGTGAAACTTATAGGAACCAGAAGGGAAAATATTTATCTTATTGATTGGAGTTTAATAGTGCAGCTAACTTGCTTTATTGTAAAAAGTACACCAGAATTAAGTTGGTTTTGGCACAAAATAATGAGTCACTTGAACTTCAAAACCATTACGAAATTAGCAAGAATGAACTTAGTAAGAGGCTAGCCAGATGTAGCTTTTAAAAAGGAGAATGATTGTGGAGCATGCCAAAAAGGAAAACAAGTCAGAAGTTCATTAAAGGAGAAAGTACCAAGATCATCCCATAGAATTCTGGATCTACTTCACATGGATCTCTTTGGACTAGTTGAGCCTGTAAGTGTGAGTGGGAAAAAGTACTCCCTAGTGGTTGTGGATGACTACTCGAAATTTACTTAGATAATCTTTCTAGCCAAAAAATCAGAAAATCAAAACAGGCTACCAGAATTTATGAAGAGAATTTAGAATGAGAAGAGTTTGAGCATTATGAAGATAAGATCTGATAGATAAATAGAATTCAAGAAAAAATTTATTGAGAAATACTATTCAGAAAATGGAATCAGTCATGAATACTCTGCAACTAGAACACCCCAATAGAATGGAGTTGCATAAAGAATGAACAGAATTCTGAAGGAAACAACAAGAACAATGATTGTTGAAGTTGTCATACCTAAAAGATTTTGGGCTGAATCCACTAATACAACATGTTACACCCAAGACTGATGTCTAATCAACAAAGATCATGACAAAACTCCTTATGAAGTTTGGTATGGCTACACACCATACATTTCATATCTACATATTTTTAGATGTAGACATTACATCTTGAACAATGGTAAAGAACATCTGAAGACCTTTGATGCAAAACCGGATGAAGGAGTATTTCTAGGATACTCATCAGTAAACAAGGCCTTCAGGATCTTCAACAAAAGGACTCTCATTGTAGAAGAGTCATTACATGTGGTATTTGATAAACCACATTATGATACAACTGATTTTGATAAGCTGAAAGAAGATATATCTCAGATGAAGATCAAGGACCATTAAGTGAAGTATATTGATCGAGTTCATTTACTAGCTGAAATTATCACTGATAACAGCACAGAAGTTCCTACATCCGGGATACAATAAAACCAGTTACAACAAAGCAACCCGATGAAATACACCAACCTGCCAGCTTTGAACTAGATAAAACATGATGAAGCTGATCAAGAATTTACCAATCATCAACCCTCATACAACTTTGAACCAGATAGAACATAATTTAGGAATCATCCAAGAGAACTCGTAATATGAGACCCTAATGTTGGAGTTCGAACAAGAAGATCAAGACCACATGAAGCTATGTTTGTCTGCTTCATATCACAAGTGGAACCCAAAACCATTGAAGAAGCTCTTGAAGACAGCAATTAGATTCAAGCTATGCAAGAAGAGCTAAACGGATTTTGTAGCACCCCGGATCAAAACGAGCATAATTGATTAATTAAATAATTAAACCCTTAATTGAAATACTATTATGTGCGCTATTCTTGACTGTGTAAATTTAATTACGTGTGTTTCAGATACGTGTTTAAAGCATGTTTTAGATCGAAGAATATATTATTCATGGAACATAGAATTTTATTGTACCACGTGATGCGTATTTCAAAAACGAGAAGATAAAAACGAACTAGAGGTCAATCGGAGACTCGTAGCTCATATAACGAAGAAAACAGTGAAAACGAGGAATACGATGTATACGAGACGTATACGAAGAGTAGAAAAATACGAGATATTCTTGATGAACAGTAAAAAGAATATTACAAAGAATATTCCGATGAATAGTAACTTTTGGAAATCTATAAATAGGAAGCTCACTCAATTCATATTTCACCGTTTTTCCGAACGAGCCGAAAGCGCCGAAAACACGTAAGTCTCTCTCTCCTCTCCCTATCTCTCTCCCCCTATATTCTGTCTTCGGCGGGCCGCCGCCGGAGATCGCTGAAAAATTCCAAACATGTCGGTATCTGCCAATTTTCGCACACGACGTTCGTCTCGACGAGACGATTCTAGAATAGGTCTCGGAATTCAATTCCAAGTTTTCGTTCGTCGGAAAATGGCGAAAAATAGCCTTGAAACCCTAACCCTAACCCTTGATCACCCCTTTCTCTCTCCTCTGAGTTTTCTCTCTCCACTGTGCCGTAGCTGCTGCCGGAGGCCGCCGGAGGTTGTGGCTCGTCGCTGTAGTGTCGGCGCCGCCATCCACGGCGGCACCGGAGAAGGACAGTGGCTATATATATGCATGCATGCATATGTGTGTGTTGTATGGTGTATGAGTATGTGTGTTCGTGCATTCTGTTGGAGGCGGCGTTGGGGGGCGCCGCCGTGGGGGAAGGAACGGCCGGAGATGGGAGGTCGCCGGCGAGGTGGAGGAGGAGGCAGCCGGCGGCTGGTGGTCGCCGGTCAAGCTGGCAGTAGGGTGTGTGTGTAAACAAACCTTACGTTGTGTGTGTGTGAGCTACTGTGTTCGTGTGTGTTTGTGCATGGCGGTGGTGGTGACCGGGGACTGGAGGTCGCCGGCCAAGGACTCTGTGGAGGGTGGTGGTCGTCGGCGGCAGGTGGCCGCCGGCCAATGAGAGGGACGTGTGTGTGTGTGTTTGAGCGTGAGTGTGTGTTTATGCATGTGTATATATAGTCTGTGTGTGTGTTTGGTTGGTCGGGAAAGGTTGCCGGCGACGAGGGGTCGCCGGTGGAGGTGCTGGGAGTCATCACCGGCCGGAGTTTTGAAGGTTGGGCGTGAATTTGAAAAACTGAGCATCGAAGGATTTTGCGGCGAGATTCTGGGCACTATTCACCACCGGAATCCGGTGAGAGGTGGCCGGAGGTGGTAGCCGGCGATGCAAGGTTTCCGAAGAACCTAACGGTAGTGGCGGAGAACGGCGCCACCGCACCGGGTGTTGCCGGGAAGGTGGCGCGTTGGTCAGCCACGGCGCCGGCGACCTGGGAATGTGCTGGCCGAGAAAACTCGGCCAGTTTGGCCGAGCCATGCATGGCTGCCGAGAAAACTCGGCAGCCGTCGAGACGCCACCGAGACCTGTAGAGAAAACTCGGCAGCTGCTGAGAGCTTCCAAGCCATGCTGTTGAGGACGCCGAGAAAACTCGGCAGCTGTCGAGCCACCCCTGCTGAGCTGCCGAGATCGCTGGGTCCGCGAGCGCCCGTCGCATGCCACGTCGCCCTCAACGCCGTGTTTTCGATCTGAATCCCGTTTTTTCCGCCGTACATCAACATCGAGTCGTCGCCAATGTGATGTCGTTGACCGAGGGTCGTGGGCCCGGTCAAAGTCAACCCTCTGACCAAAATTTCCATTTTACCCCTAAACCTAAAATGCTCCGTTTGAGCTCGTTTCAACTCCGATTGAGCTCATTCGTTTTCCGTCGTGACCCAAATTTCATTTCCTATCTTCTCAGAGTACAGATCTGACCCTCTCATTTCTTTTGCCGCGTAGTTAACGATCGTACTTTCGCCGGAAACGTTTATATCTTTAATTATACATATTAAGGATCTAAGATATATCGTAAACCTGTGTAGGCTACTTGTTGGATTGATATTTGGATTATCCGACCTTTGGTACTCGCTACTCGAGCTTTGAGCTATCGGATCTTTGGTCCTTGCTACTCACGTGGTAACCACCGAACAAGGTGGGGGTAATTTCTATCTCTTTACCTGTTTACAATTTTCCCTATTTAATACATGACTAGCGAAATACTAAATGTTGTAATTATATGTTATGATTACGTGTTCATGTTATACTGTGAAAGGACGTGGGTCCATATTCATTTTTATGTAAGGTCGGGAGATGCCTGCACCTGAGATTTGTAGGGTCAGAAGATGTCCGTACCCGAGATTTGTAGGGTCGGGTGATGCCCGTACCTGAGATTCCGTAGGGTCGGAAGATGTCCATACCAGATATATTGTAAGGTCGGGTGATGCCCGCACCTGAGATTCCGTAGGGTCGGTAGATGTCCGTACCCGAGATATTGTAGGGTTGGGAGATGCCCGCACCTGAGTTTTCGTAGGGTCGGAAGATGTCCGTACCTGAGATATTGTAGGGTCGGGTAATGCCCGTACCTGAGATTCTGTAGGGTCGGGTGATTCTCGTACCTGAGTTTTTGTAGGGGTAAGTCAGGTAATACCTGCACCTGAGATTTGTAGGGGGGATACCCGCACCTGAGTTGGGTTGCGAATACATGTTATGCATTTTATGTGCTGTGACAACGTGACTGAATGTTATCATCCTGGCATTTTATATCTGTTGATTGTTATAAGAGGTGGATTTCATCCCCACGAGTGTATTCCACGCAGTCACCCCCTATTCTGTAACTCACGTTACAGGTGATGGCGAGCAGGGTGATCCTTAGAGAGAGGGATGATGGTGCTCTATCTAGGCTGTTGTATTTTAAGTTTGTTGGCTCACAACAGTTAAATAATGATTTTATAAAACTTGTTTTGTAAAGTACAATCTTATGCTGATTTTGGGATGATGGATCCTGATGTATCTTCCGCTGGTATGTTAAATGTTTTATTTCGGCTTGACGCCGCGGATTTGTATTTTGTAAAATCATCTCCTTTCTATTTTCAAATGTTTCTATTTTATTTCATGTACGTCTTTTCCTCTTCTTTCTTCACGACCACAATGAAAAACTCTGATATTTTATGAAAATAAAACGGGGCGTGACAGATTTGAAAGGAATCAAGTATGAAATTTGGTTCCTAGACCTGATCCACAAGGTATAATTGGAACAAAGTGGGTATTCAAGAATAAGTTGGATAAATCTGATGTTTTTGTCAGAAACAAGATAATGTTAATTGCTAAGGGATATTGTCGGGAAGAAGAAATTAATTTTGATGAAACCTTTGTACCAGCAGCAAGTCTTGAAGCTATCAGAAATTTTTTAGCCTATGCCACACACAAGAACTTTAATGTATATCAGATAGATGTCAAAAGTGCATTCTTAAATTGTCTTTTATCTGAACAATTTATATGTAGAACAACCCCCAGGATTTGAAGATCAACTTGAAGAGAAGGTTTTCAAACTACAGTATGCTTTGTATGGATTGAAGCAAGCACCGAGAGCTTGGTATGATACTTTGTCATTGTACTTGTTGGAGAATGGATTTTAGAAAGGAATTGTGAACAAAACTCTTTTCAGAATATAGGATGGTGATAGCATTCTACTCATACAAATCTATGTAAATGACATTATCTTCAGATCTTTGTGAAAAAATTTCAACCCTGATGCAGATAAAGTTTGAAATGAGCATGATGGGAGAATTAAGTTTCTTTCTTAGTTTGCAAGTTAAGCAATTAGACAATGGTATTTTCATCAATCAAGTCAAGTATACCAAAGAGATGATCAAGAAATTTGGATTGGGAAATGGATCATCGGTAAGCATTATTATGGCTACGTCAATCAGTCTTGACAAAGATGAAAATAAAAAGGATGTAAATATCACAAAATACAGGAGATTAATTGGCTCTCTATTAATCTAGGTTTTTTATGCTAAAAATGAATTTGTAATTATCAAGTTATGATATCTGGAACGAGCTACTTTCGAAAGGAAGAGTAAGTATGAAGTAAGGGGGAATACTATATTTTCACAGGAATGCAGTAAGATGAAATAGCAGAAAGTTCAGGATACATCTTAAGATACAGCGTCACAGGATACAACATTTATTGCTACTGCATTTAAAAGCCCTGCAACCTTGTATCAGGAATAGTAACCTTAAACGCTAATCATTTGAGCGGTAAAAGTGTATCTCGCATTTAATGAAAATCTACTTTTTCAAAATGGTAACAATCGAGTCTCACATTCTGACCCAAGAAGTTTTCTATATTGCAAAAGAGTTCATTCGTGTTTTTATCTCAGCCGTCAGATTTCACCCCTCTTTCACAATATTTTAATCGTGACCATTGATCATAAACCATCACATATTTGAATTGGAACTGCTCATCATCTTCTTTATTCAACCTCTGATCCTTCTTCAAGCAAAAACCTCTTGCCCATTTCAGTATACTCCAAAATCTCACCAACAAGAAACCTTACCAAATCATCCATGGTTGCTGAAAGAAAAACCAAGGTTCTTGAAGGTCGTCTCGTCAACCCAAAAGCGTTGATTGCTGATTGAAGCATCATTGATAGAGATACCCTCTCCAAAGTATGAGAATGTTTGGAGAAAAACAATATATCTGGTATTCTAACCGCTAGACACAAGGGTATGTCAGTCCCTATCGTTCAGAAATTCTATGCCTTCACTAGGCTCTCTAAGGATAATAAAAGCATCATCTTCAAGATGGATCCAGATGAAGGAGAACACATGCTGAGGTCGAAGGACATTGTGTCCATGTTCGATATTTTTATGAAAAGGCTACCTCCGTCAGAGCTTGAGAGATATAGAACGAAATACAGAGAAGAATGTGGAATCTGTTCAGGATTTTGTCACCGACCCCGTTAGAAAGAGTTATGAGAAGAAGAAACTGAAGCCAGAGTATGAGTTTATTCATGACGTCTGTGTATACTCCATTGAAGGGAGATGCGGAAGCTTCGACAAATACACTGATCTCCGTTTCACAATCATAATCACACCATCATGAAGGGAGTGCCAGTCAACTGGAGCAGATTCATTCTAAGGAGAATCTGAGAGGAAGCTACCAAAAAAACCCTTAGAAGAAGCTTTGGTATGACCATAACCCCATTCTCTGCAGGATGGGCATTAAAGTAAATGAGGTTGTACATATCCCCCTAGATGGTTCTTATGTATATAGAAAGGCCTTATAAGGAAGAAGGTTGTGCAGAAGGCACAACAAATAAAGAGAAGCGACTTACTACAGTAAGCAGTATTGCAACAAGTGACTTTGAACAAGATATAGTAGCATGATACAACACCAATGCTGATGAAGAGGTTGTTGAACCCTCATCCTCCGATGATAATGATGATGATGATGATATGACTCTTGTGAGGATTTCAAGGAAGAAAGAAATTGTACATCAAGATACAGCAGCTGAAGAAGCTTTGGGAGAGGAAGAACAACAGGAAGATGAGGACTCTGAGTCAAGAAAAGTTGATGACAGTATGACCCTTATGTCAGTATCTCAAGTGAAGCACCTTTTCTTGCCGAGCTGTAAAGAGATGAAAAAAATGAAAAAGTAAAGACTTGAGCAAAGGAGAAAAGAGCTGAGAGACAAAACGCTCAAGAAAAATATGAAGAAAAAGCAAGCACTGGTGGTAGAGGATATAACTGAGAAGCTTGGGTCGATTATGAGAAAGACCATCAGTGACATTGATTCAGACTTGGCACATTCCCTTCTCTCTCACTCTACAGAGTCAATTAATGAGAATTTCATCAATCCTTACTAACACTAAAGGAACATGCATCTGTCCAGAGGAGGAGCTGCTGGCCTAGAAGGACTTCTTCAGAGTAGAGGCAATAGTCCTTGACTTGGCTCAATATAATGAAATTTTGCCTCTACTGCAACCAGGATTTGTTGAATCCTCTAGAGAAGCGAAGCTAAAAGAAATTGTTGAAAAGTCGGAGAGTCAGAAAAAGCACAAAGCTGCAAAAGAGAAGAATCTTTTTATGGTACAGAGGGTGAATGATCGATTACAGTAGGGGGAAGACAACACATTGATGAACCCCAATGCCGAGATTGTAGGAAAACCCGATGAAATTGGAGATTGCCGAAATTCAGATGGCACATCTCGATGTGGAAGAAGCCAACAACAGAATGTTGCAGTTGGGGCTGTAAGCAAGTTCTATTGAACCACCTAGGAAAACTTCTCACAAGCTGTAACGAGGTGAATGAGGAAGTGGAGTAGAAGCTCACGATTCACCATTTTTCCACAATATAACAGTTGCTCTGTCGCCTATTGTTAGTCTTGAGGTAATGGAGACCGGTGAATAGGAGCTTGTCGATTATGAAAATTCCCCAGAATACATGGAAAATATATCTAAGGAGGAAGCTTCTGAATTGATCAAAGGAGTCCTTGCAAGCCTGAATGAACAAATTACCGATGATGCAACCATTGAGGAAGTTGCTGAGGCAGGACTCCTTGTACTGGCCTCCCTAGCAATATAGAATGCTGATATGGACCAGAATGCTGCAGATTCGGATTCTGCAATCCTTGCTACAATTGAAGAAGAAACCATCCACATCGTCAAAGCTGAATCAGAAGTATCAGAGGATAACCAATTCTTTGTGGAATTCCAGCACATCATTGAATGTATATACACTGGTGCTTAGAACTTGGAAATTCTCGATGCTGCCACCAGAATTGTCGAAGTAAGAGATGATACAGTAATGTAGCTGGAGGATTTGATGCAGTAGACAAACGCTGCTGGGATTACTGTTGAGACAATATCTCCAACAAAGACCTCCAACACAGCTACTATTGAGGCAGTGCTCATGGAGGATTTAGAAGGGTAAGAAAATGATGATGCTACACCTCGAGGAGGGAAAAGAGCTCTGATAGCCGTTCATGTACAAGATTCTGAAGATGATGGATGAGGCTCTTATGATAATGATAAGGATCTTGGAGGTAATAGTCCTCCACCTAGAGTTGGCTCACCATTCCGCAAGGTACAATCACTAGATAACATCAGAAAAAACATGGAGCAGTACTTAGCGGAAGCAGTACAGAAGCAAGCTCAATATATGAGTCAAGCTTTGGTTCGATACGAACATGTTGTAGTAGAAGTTGGGATATTTTAGTAGTTATTTTGATAAGACAGAACAGTATGTGTAATAAGACAAAGAAGTTTGCTAAAAGATATCAATACTAAGTTTCCACTGATTACATGATCTACAGTTTCTCTATCATTGGATAAGATCATGTAATGGTTTTCCAAGTGTGAAGGAAAACCAATCTTAGAAGAAATGAGAATACATCTTCTAAGGGTCAGCAAGATATAGGGAACAACAAGCTGAATGAAGTATTTGCATATGAAGCAGATAAGATGCTGCAAGAAGGAGACAACAAGCTGTAGGAAATAACATGCTGAAAGATTGCACGAAGGAAGCAGAAAACTACAAATAGAAAGTTGTCAGCAGACTACCGGAAGCAGAAAGCTAAAGGGAGCAGCAAGCTGAAGGCAGTAAGAAGCAGCATCAGGAAGATCATGCAGTAAGAAGAAGAGAAAAACTAGCTGACATCAACCAGGCGTTGCATGAACTTCAGCCATGGACCCATACCGACTTGACAGGTCAGTGGGAATGTCAGAGAGGTCCAGGAGCAAATGGTAGGTGCATTAAATACACATGTCAGGAACAACTTAGAAGCATATAATGCGGCCACAAAGAAAATCTTGAGAGATCAAAGCTCATATTCAAAATGGAGAAGTATCTTCCTTCAATGGATATTTTCTTCCAACGGATATAGTCTCAAGATCTATAAATAGAAGATGTGGCTGACTGAAGACAATGTTGAACAAAGTCAAGAAGAAACTCAGATATATTCCAAAACTTCTCAAGCTTATCCATGTTCAACTACTCAACCTTCGAGAAGCAGTCTACATTTCAAGCAATCGAGCCTTCATGTTCAAGACTGACTTCACCGTAACAGTTGAAGACCCATGTATTTCTTAACCACTGTGTTGTGCGTGCTAGGTTGTTTATAGTGTAACTTAGTTGAGAGGAGTATATCCTTGCTAAGTGTGTAGTCTAGAAGTAGGCTACTTGCCCTTTATGGGATTATACCCTTTGTGGACTTGAACTAGAGTTTGAGATTCTAGTAGGCGTAATTTTTTAGGAAGAGGTTTGTAAAACGAGACTTGTAATTCAAACCGACCTAACAAAGTTACTCCTTGTGAAGGAGTAGAGTGGACGTAGAAGGCTTACACCACCTTCGAACCACTATAAATCTTGTGGTTATCTGTTTTCATTTACTTACTATATTGCACTTCATTTGCCATATTTATCTTGCAGTACACATCATAAGCATCGTGTATAAAAGATTTTAAAAAGAGCATGCTTGTAAAAGAAAATTGTGTTCCAAAAAGAACTCTATCAAGTTTATTCCATTGCGTATTGTGTAAACAGGTCAGGAACCTGATCAAGCATACTGCCAGGTTACTGATCTGAATTAGGTTGCTGCATTCTTTCTTGGATCAGGAACCTACCTTACAAAAGTTTTAGAGTTTGCAAAATCGACAGAGGTTAATTCACCCCCCTCTGAACCTCTAACCACTTGGGACCATCAGAAACAACCAGAGATGACCCCTTAACTCTTATTGATACTCAAGAGCAATCCCTCCAAGGAATCATTGATGTTGTACATGACCTGGTCCAGGCATTGCAGACCCATGAAGTGCATATGGCCAACAGCATCAGCATAAGCGATAAATCTTATTCTTCATCTATGGAGAATCTGATAAGAGAGCTAGCTGAGCTTCCCTCCAGTATACAATCAAAGCTTAATAGTGAATGGAATGCATAACATCACAAGCAATAGAGAGTTGAAAGAGCACGCCCTGCTGCAAGTGAAGCAAGGGACAAGTCTGTTAATGAAATTAAAAGCAACCTTACTGCATAAAATTTAGTACTCAACTCTCTACAGGAAAGCACATTAACTCAATCTCGTGCTTCTTAAAGCACGAATGACAAGATTAACAACCTTGAATTATTTTTTGGAGAAAAGAGAATAATCCTGCATCGCGCTTTTCCTCAATTCGTCCCTACTGAGCAAGAATCAGCATCTCTCCAGCTTACGCCAGTTGATGATGATAAAAATGGGAAAGTAAGAAAAGATTAGTAGATAAGGATATGACTGTTGTAGTAGAGATGTTATAAAGGAGTTGGAGAAGGATGATAAAGAAGATGAGGAGCCCCTAGCCAGCAAGAAGCGGAGGAGATCAGATTCTGGACACGGCTAGAGCCCTTGATACGAAAAGAGAAAGAATGAAAAAGATAAAGGAGGTGCTGGGGTTGTTTCATCCTATACAGCAAGCAACACTTCATCCAAATAAGCAGAAAGAAAATAAGTTACACCTGTTAAGAGAATGAGCAGCAGACAGCAACAGCAAAGTATCAGACAACAGCAACAACCACCCCAAAAGAGCAAACCTTTAAGTGGTACTGCAGTCAGAAGGCTTGATGAAGAGAAGTGGAGACAGCTGAAAGAAGTTGAAGAGAAAAAAAGAAGGGACAAGGATGACTAGATGTCTAGACTTGGTATAATAAGGGAGAAAAATTCGGAGCTTGGAAAGAAACTTAATGAAGCCCTATACCAATACCCTCCCAAGATGTTCCTTGTTTTGATCCAGACCACGTCTCTGTTGAAGTATCTATGATGCTGGATCAGATGCCCCTCAAGGAAAATCATGCTTGGGATCTGAAAAAATTTTGACAAGGTGATTCTACCAAAGAACAGAAATCCCACGTTCGAAGAGATACCCTCTAAAAAAGATCAGAATATCTGAGGTATTTTAGATACCTTTATCAGCTGAATTTTTTTACAAGATATACTACGTACCTTGTTGCATTGGAGAGGTACGAACAACTAGCAAGAGATGGAGAGCTGAAAAATCAAAAGGAACTTATTAAGAAGATCATTTTGTGAAGATTTCTGGCTTAAATGGATTCAAATTCCTGATATCAAGAAGAAGCTTAAAGAAACATATCAAGAATCTATTATCAACTGGTGGAATGGAACCAAGTATGAGAAGAGGAAGCCACCAGAAGATGATACAGTAAGAAGAAAGCTCTACGAACGTCGGCAATCCTGAATAAGTGTGTTTAAGTCAATAGCTTACTGCACTTATCTGTAAAACCAATTTGTAAGTTATTTCTTGTAACTTGTAAACTCTATTTTCTAAGAATAAACTTGTGAGCTATTTCTTATAACTTGTAAGTTGTAGGTTGAAGAAACACTCTTTGTGTAGCACCCCGAACCAAAAACGAATCATAATTGATTAATTAAATATTTAAACCTGTAATATAATAATTATGTACGTATGTTTTGACTGTTTAATTAATTACGTGCGTTTCAGATACATGTTTGATGTCGGTTTCAGAGGGATATATTTTTCTAGACATGGAACATAGAATTTTATTTCACCATAAGATGCATATTGGAAATACGAGAAGATATACACGAATTAGAGGTCAATCGGAGACCTGTAGCTCAAGTTACGACGAAAAGGGCAAAATACTAGTTTCAGAAAAAACGAGAAGTGGAATCTTGATGAATAGTAAAAAGAATATTCTAAAGAATATTCCGATGAATAGTAATTTTTCAAAATCTATAAATAGGGGCTCTCCCAATTCATTTTTCACCGTTTTTCTGAACGAGCCGAAAGCGCCGAAAACAAGTAAGTCTCTCTCTCATCTCTCTCTCTCTTTTCGGTTTTCTGCCTCCGGCGCAGCAGCGCTGCCATCGACGGTGGCTGGAAAATTTCAACATTGTCGGTTTCGGCCGATTTTCACACACAACGTAGTACTCGTCGAGACGAGTCTAGGAAAACTTCTGGAATTCAATTTCGATGAGTCGTTCTCCGGAAAACAGCAAAAATGTCATCGGAAACCCTAAACCCTTATTTTTATCACCTTTTCTCTCTCCCGTTTCTCTCTCATTTCTTGGTGGTTTTGGTTCTTTTCTTTTGCTGGGGCAAGTTGGGGTGTTGGGGAAGAGTTTGGGATGGTTTTGGGGTGGTGACCGGCGCCGGAAAGTCGCCGGCCGGAATTGTATTGAGAGGTGTTAGTGTGTGTTTTTGAGGGGCTGTTATTGTTCACCGCCGGTTTCCGGCGAGGGGGTGGTCGGAAAAGGTTGTCGGCGACGGGAGATCATGGGTCGGGGGTCTGGAAAGGGTCGCCGGCGACTGGGAGTCACCGGCCGGAGTTGAAAAGGGGTGGGGTTTGGTTTGGTATACATGATAACGAAGGGTTTTGCGGTGGATTTTTTTGGCATTATTCATGCCGGAATCCGGTGAGGGATGGCCAGAGGTGGTAGCCGGCGGTGCGAGGTATCCAACAAACTAGGTGGCGGTGGAGGAAGGTGGCGCCGACTCAGCGGGTGGCGCCGAGAAGGTGGCAGGTCGAGCAGGGCGGCGCTGGGCGCGGGCGTGCGCGGGACGCCGAGATCGTGTTGCGCCACTGGATAATGGCGCATGGCCCTGCGCGGGCACGCATGGCCGTGCGCGAGCTGCGCACAGAGATGCGCGATGGGTGCGCGTGCTGCCGAGAAATGCCGAGCGCTGGTGAGCGAGCTAGCGCGCACGGAGCACGCGATGATGGGTGTTGGGCGCGCGCGCGGTGTACGCGTCGGGAGCCGCCGTGCACACCGGGTGCACGTCGGCGAGTGATTTCACACGTCGTTCCATTTCGGATGTTTTCATCGAGTTGTCAGGAGTCGGGGGTCCCGGTCAAAGTCAACCCTTGACCAAAATTACCATTTTACCCATAAACCTTAAAATGCTCCGTTCGAGCTCGTTTCAACTCCGATCGAGCTCATTCTTTTTCCTTTACGATCCAAATTCAATCCCCTATCATCTCAGCCTTTGAAACTGATCATCCCCTCTCGTTTCTTTGACCTCAATCTTTAGATCTCTCGATCCGTCGTGGCTTTTACGATCATTTCTTTCATCGGAAACTTTTATAGCTTTAATTATACTTATTAAGGATCTAAGATATATCGTAAACTTGTGTAGGCTACTTGTTGGATTGAGCTTTGAATTATCCGACCTTTGGTACTCGTTACTCGAGCTCTGAGCTATCGGATCTTTAGTCATTGCTACTCACGTGGTAACCACCAAACAAGGTGGGGGTAATTTCTAACTTTATATCTGTTTATTGCTTTCCCTATTTATGAAGCATGATTGAGGAATACTAAATGTTGTGAATATATTTGTTGTGCCATACTTTAAACTGTGAACGGGCTGCGGTCCACCTCTATACATGCATTCACCTCCTATCATATTTCTAATACTCTGGAAGGTTTGATGGTCCTTGAAATGCACCAGCGGTATTGAGACCGTTTTTATAGGGTAAGACGGGGAATACCCGCACCTATCTTTCCCTTACCATTTCTAATATCTGCTATGCATTTTACGTGCAGTGACAACGTGTTTCCTTCTGTCGTTATTATCTTTCTGTTATAAGCATTTGACGTATGTTATAAGATGCGGATTTTATCCCCACAAGTGTATTCCACGCACTCACCCCTTATTCTGTACTCACACTACAGGTGATGGTGAACATGATGAACCCTAGAAGGAGAGAGGAAGTGCTATATTTGGATATGTAATTTTATGATGATGTTCTCAAATGTTTTCAAACAATGTTTTAAGTAAATCACGTTTTGTAATAATATTTGATATATGTTTCGGATGTGAGATCTTGATGGTTTTTATTTCGCTGCTTTATCATGATGTATATATATCGGTATTGAGACCGAATATTGTCAGTAGTGAGACCGACTGATGATATGTGAATGATCCATATCATCCCTTACCTCTTTCTTCTGTCGTCTCTTATCCCCTTCTTCTGTCGTCTCTTGCTATTTCTTCTTCACGCCCAAAGAGAAAACTCTAATATTTTATGAAAAGAAAACGGGGCGTGACACTGTGCACTTCATGTTTCTTGTCATCTAATATAGGACAACATGTTAGATATATCTACCTGAACATATGAGTTGTAAGTTTATAAGATAGGATGATAGCTTAGTTAAATCAATGCATGGAAAATCCTTCTACTATTTAATCATTCCCATATAATATATGAAAAGGATATGTTGCATGACACTCTAAATTCTCGCAATAAACTATATAATGTAAAGGTATTGTCATCATAAAAAAAGGGAAATTGTTAGGAAATTTATGTTTAGGTTTTGATGAGACAAAACAGTATTGTAATGGAAAGTTAGAGTACCCCATTTTTCCATTTTGTTTAAGTAGAAATTTAGATTAGTTTGTAAGTCTTAAAAGTCTAAGATGAAGAATGGAGAAATTCGAAAATCAGTAAGAAGAAGGTTCGTAGTAGCAGTCGGATACAACAGAGAAATCTTATCGGATACTACATACAGTAAGTAACAGATACAACAAGCAGTAAACAAAAATACAGTAAGGCAAACAAAATGTTTCACTGCAGTTTCAGGTTGCAGTAAGCTGGCACAGTATTCCAGAACTGAAAATAGGAAAAGACAGTTACGCACAACAATTTTTTATGATAAAGATTACTGCCACTTGAGAATATATCTTGTCAAATATAGTCAATAGAGACAAGTGATCGAACTGTATGAAGAACCAGTGTCTCGTTGACATGTGGACTGACAGACTGCAATAACCCTGAAGTGCAGAACAATCGCATTAAATGAACTGCAGAATGAGACAAGGAATTCATTCCCAAATTTTCAAAGACATTGAATGTAAGATTAAGAACGATCAAAGGGAATTCAAATTCAAATGAAGTGTCTCTCTTCAAAAGACAAATTTCTTAGATTTATAAATAAAGGAAGAGTCGACTGAAGAAATCACTGAAATACTGATACTAAAATTCACTCTTGCAATAGCAAGCGTCGAAATTTCATAAAAGTGTTTAAAAGAAAATTCGATAGAGGTTCATTCAGGATCCCCTGAACCTCTGAACTACGTGAGACCAACATTAATTATTAGTACATTTAATAGTTTTTTTCTTTTAGTTTTTCATATTTATGTATCCATTATATAGCTACTATTTTTAGTTATAATTTCAGTCATATTTATATTTTATATATATATATATATTATTTCTTCTTAATTTATATAATATGAAGTTTTAATTTCTTAATATAATAATTTAAAAATCTATTTGTGTATATCATATCCACATAGCATATGAGAGAAATACTAATTTGATTAAGATACTAGATATATCAGCTAATTAGGCTAAGAAAAGTGTGAAATTTTATGAGCACCGATCCAATTGAACTTTCAGCATTTTAAAAAAATTCTAAATTATCAGACCAAAAACTTAATGTCCTAAATTAGCAAAACCCCTAAATTACTTGACAATTCAGATAATAAACTCTTATTTGAAAACTAAAAAGCGGCAAACACGTGTCATATGTCAAACAAAGAAGGTTAAAGATAATCTACCTCATGTCTCGTCAATGAGGAGAATATGATGAGAAGCACATGTCTAAGAGGACTTAGAGGAGACATGAGTGACACACTTGCTACCTAATTTCTTGAAGGAAAGACAAGTGCATTAACATCAAACATATATCAAACCTAATCTCAATAGATTGTTTCATGTATTTCAAACACTCTATATAATGCCATTTGCATATCCAAAAGAAAGCGAAGGAACACTTCAAACTAAATTCCTTTTTGGAATATAAAGAAAGCAAATGAAAGCTTCGAACTAAGCTTCAAACCTAATCTTAAGATTTACTCTACATATCCTAGTTGGATATTGTACATCAAAACTTTGGAAGCAAAATATATAAAATTATAACTACTTATATATATATATATATATATATATATATACAAATTAATAAATATGTTTGATCTAGTTTAATCTAATGTAAGTAATTGATAGGTGCTCGCAAATGAAAAAAGATCAACTCCCATAGACATTAGCTAGTGGCATATTAGGAAAAAAATTAATACACCTTTAACAAGAGAAGTGGACTACAAGTTTGGAACAAAAGAAAAGGGAAATATGGTTTATGATTCGGAATAGACACATCGAATACGGGAAAAAAATTAATACACCTTTAACAAGACAAGTCGATTACAGGTTTGGAACAAAAGATAAAGGAAATATGGATTATCATTAGAAATAGAAAGATCAAATGTTTGTTGTTTGTGATTCGATAAAAGTTCATTTAAAATAGTTTACTATAATTTATTAAAATAAACAAATAAATTCCAACCTGATACTATTCGATTCTTTAACTTGTAAGGAAGCTCGTCATAAAGCTCACGAACGAGCCCAAAAATATAATACTAGTGTTTGACATTTATAGATAACTTTTGTACATTTATGATAAACTAGTTGTGAACACATGTGTTGCACGTGGAGAAACAAACTTTTGAGACATTATTTGGTTGATTCGTAGTTTTTTTTCCCTTCACTTGTTCTTTAATATTTTGTTGAAGTGTATTCAAATTACTTAACATTTGATTATTATAAATTAATATTTTTTCAAATTAAAATAGATATCATAACAACAATAATTTATTAAGAAAAATATCATGAGATCCTCAAAATTGTGTGTAGTTAAGTATGAGTATAATTCAATGTGAAATCCAAATATACCAAAAATATTATTTTGGGAGTCGTCAAAAAAATGTTAAGAAATATTATTGTATTCGATTATAAATTCAAATTCCTCTATTCCTATAAATTAAAATATTAAAAAAATAATAAGTATCGACTTTCTGAAACGAAAGATTATAATTATAATTTGGCAACTAACTATACCATATTTGATCTTTTTTCTATCTTAGCCTTTTTTACTTCGTGATTTGGTTAATAAATCTTTGATTGTATTATCCTACTCATCGTTGGATACGTGGATGCATTCTTTGTTTTTTTTCTTCTTAATTTTTTTTTTCTTCCGTTCATCATCTATTTGTTTTATAATTCTACATAGGATTGTTTTATATTGATATTGAGTTTCATTACCTCACCAAAATATATGAATTTGGATTGTATTCAACTTTATCACCATCATTTTGGATTATATTAACTGTCACTCTATCATGACCTTTGTAAAATATACTTGTAAAGGTACTTCACAGCTGTCACCCCGAGCATATCTCAGTTTTAATATTACAGTTATATCTGGACAATAAATATGGAGTGTAAGTAACCACCCATTGATTATTCAATTCAGCATTGCGAATTTGAACAACCACCTCATTTTTACGTCTTCTTTAGATTGGATAACTATTTTTACCTTGTATAATGCTTTCACAAAAAGGTCTTGGATAATCACATGTGCACTTACCTACAGATTAGAGAGGAAATAAGTCACTAAAATTTGGTGAGGTATAAATAAAATAAAGATTGAGAATGACGTAGAATTTTATAACATTAGCATTTGATTACTAACAAGTTAACAACGAAATATTAGAGGACATCATCCGTATATTCATGATGCACCTCTAATTATATTAATATTAATGGATCTTCAATACCATATTAGAGATGAAAATTCAATCAATAGAAATAATAAATCTCTATAAATTAAAGACTTGACTAATGATTTCTTATAATCTGTCACTAATATAGTTTGATATAAATATTTTAATGAGTTTTTATTATTTTTATTTTTCTTAAATAATGACATTTGCACTTATCTCTCAACATACATGAATTTTTTGAATTTTTTTCACCACACGGTTCATGTAACATGTGTTTATTCACCAATTTATAAATCCGAAAATTATTTTCTTCATTAGGAATTTCAGCACATACAAACTTATCAAACTGGTCAGCTGTATGAATTTTATATTGGTCCTTTAGATATATAAGTAGATGAGCATATGGTATTCCCATTTTATGAAATTCTACCACATGAACATGTGCAACAATTTTTTTGAATATTTGGTTCTTAAATAATTGATCTTTCAAGTCATGAAATTTTGCTCGGAAAACTCTCACAGCTAAATCTTGACGATCTTGAGCTTTTTGACTTTCAAATAGATTTTCTTGTATTTCTATCCAATTAGGATTGCAAGTTATGGTGATAAATAGATATGGTTTTTATATATCTTTGGACTAAGCCAATGCATCAAGATATCTCTATCGCATATCCCTTAGGCCACCAATAAATGATGCAGGAAGAAAAATTCTCAACTCGATATGTTTAAAGAATATTAAAAAAATATAACTTTAGAATTACTTAGATTTTCTTGAACTTGTAAACTACATATTCCTTATCTCTTTTCACGATTCTACAAAACATGTTCTCTATGTAGTTTTTTTTTAGCATCATTAAGATTTACATATCTTCTATTTTGTCCAACAAATTTCCTTTAACGTCATTTGTATTTGGAGTCGGCTATTCAAACATACAATCATTCAAAAAGCATTAAATATAAAATGATATCACAAATAAATAATAGTAATACAATCATTCAAAAAAGAATTAAATATAAAATGAAAACACAACCAAATAAAAGTAAACCAAAAATGCTTGATCTACAATTTAAATCCAAGAAAGTTAAATAATAATAAATGAAGATAAAATAAAAGGTTAAACAAATTCAATTCAAACAAAAAATGTTTTGCTAGTTCCCCCTATTCCATCAATAAAGACAACTCCCCCAATTTTTTTTTCAATATATTCTATTATGAAGATAAAAGGCATATGTTGATCAGCATTCAACTTTATTAGTCTTTAATGTATAAGAAAAGGTAGAAAAATGAGTTTGGTATGACGCGTGGGCAGACAACGATTTTAGTATATAATTTTGTTGTCTCCAATTTTATATAACTATCAACTGCATATTGTTACAACAATCTAACCGCAAATAACAGAGTAGAGTGTCTTGGATCTCTAATTTACATATTATAACAATTGTATTCTCTGCAAGAGACTCTTTTTGCATTTCCTTTTACGACATCTGATTATGAGAAACAATGGTTGAAATGATTAGAATGAACATAAACTTTTAATTTTCTATTAAATATCAAAATTTCAAATTTTAAATCTATGATTTAAACTATAGAAGCAAATGTTATTAAATTAATAAGTTAAACTAACATATAAATGAAGATTCTCTAAAAAAATAAAAAAAAATGAAGAAGAATTAACCGAGAACTGGTGATATAAAAATAAAGTTAAAATTAACGTTGCAAAATATTCTTCAGCACTAAGACAAAATCGTGAAGAAAGATAAATGGCTTTCTTTGCAGCATTAAGGAAAAGCTTTTAACAATATGAGTTGTGAGGAAACCTTTAATCGAGTGTATAAGTATGTGTAATTTTTATATAATTTATACATTATTTGAGTTTTTTTCTTAAATGTAAAGATTCTAAAAATTTTACCTAAATCTGCAAATAGTATATAGAGCCCTTTTTAGAGGAATTAATAATCACAAAAAATGCAGATGTTGACATGCCCTCAACTTCAATACTAATTAGAAACACCACATTTGTAAAACAGTTTCACTAACAATATTAGAGTGTGTAATGATAGGTTCCTTGAATTTATGACTATTTTTAAATAAAAAAAGTATGCTTACAGATTTTTAGGAATACGTATGTTATAATACATAACTTCTTACTCTTGGGAGATAATTTCCTCTAGAGTAGATCTTGAAGTAAGTCTAAAATCATTCAGGACATTTGGTATATTTGGTGCAATTGTATGTGTATTAAAAAATCCAATAAAATTATAAATTTTTAAAAAAGTTAATTATTTCTTAAAATATATATATATATATATATATTCTTGAAATATATTATAATATAAATATGTACCTTGCTCTCTTTTTCATGCACATGTTCTTGTATGTGAATTTTATGAATATTTTGGTGTCATCCTGTTTCATCTCTTGGAAATAGAAGAGGGTATTGTAAAGGGTCATAACATCCAAAATAATGCATTATTCTATATTGGTCCCCGAAATGAGCACTAACAATAATATCCCGTTCAAACCCTACATTATCATTATTTCCCTCAATCCAAGCAACTGCAACTTGATCTGCTGTCCGGGCATTATAAACTCGTTGATCTAATCTCACAACTTTGTGATACAAAGTTGCACGTTATCTAAAAAAGAATACTTTGTTAGTCTTCTAAAAAATTTTGGCATATGGATTCTCCTCTAGTATTTTAGTGAGCTTCCGTACAATTCATTCTGATACATGTGAATTAAGGCACATTCTATTCTTGATTTCATTTTCAGTATAAAAAACTATAACTGAAAATTAGTTGGTTTGTTTGCATTAAAACTCAAACTTGGGAGATTGTGATAAATTATTCCTTCTACTTGAAAAGTGAAAACTCCTCATTGTGCCGAAGCAAGCTCTTTATCCAATTTCACTCCAAATGAAGTGAATGAGAATATGGAATTGTATGAACCTATACTTTTTCGAAAACCAACAGACTCTTCCGACTGAGAAGTGCATAGTTCGTACAATTTCTCTGAAACTTCTGAAGTTGCAAGTTTAACTTTTTCATTATCACAACAAAATGTGGGAGGCTCATACTCAATTCTTGTTGTTCCACAGTGAATGCAACTTCGTATTGTTTTTAGTTTATGCTCTTCTGACATTAAAATTTATAATTAGATAAATAATTAAAATACAATTTTCAATTTTAAATGAAAGATGTACTTTAATACAAAGTTTAAAGAATATTAACAAAAAATATCTTCAGAGTTACTTAGATTTTCTTGAATTCATAAATTACATGTTACTTGTCTCTTTTCACGATTCTGCAAAACATGTTCTACATAGTTTTTTTCTTAACATCATTAAGATTTACGTATCTCTCTTTTGTCCAGCAAGTTTCCTTTTATGCCATTTATATTTGGCATCAGTTGTTCATACATATAATCATTCAAAAAAGAATTAAATATAAAATGAAAACGCAACCAAATAAAGTAAACAAAAAATGTTTAATCTACAATTTAAGTCCAAGAAGGTTAAATAATAATAAATGAAGATAAAATAAAAATATAAACAAATTTAATTCTAACAAAGAATAAAAATTGGTATTACAATTTTCACTAATTTAGGAGTTGTATCAATTCCACTAGTTTAAACAATTGACATCGCCACTTTTCTTTGACTATATTTCAAAAACAAAAAGAGTTAATTAAATATTCACAAAAATAAGATTTTGTTTCATATTTTGGATTTTCAAATATTTTCGAATAATGTCACTAATAAGGCTGATTTATTATGTAATGCTTCTCCAAGTACTACTTGAGAAAAGAACATGAATGATGAAAATCCATCAACTACACTGAAGGGTAATTTCACGCTACCTATTATTTTCTATATTGCTAAATCTAGGAAATTTCAAATATTTTAAAAATCAATCAAACATACTTGTTACCATAACCCAACATTTCAAATTTCAAATTTCAATCTTTAATTACTCGTCCTAATCAGTTCGTACTCTTGTTGTATAATCCTAACAATTTTCACATTGATCACAAAAATATTAAACTGATTTGAAGACAAACCACTATCACCAATGATATATATATTCAAAACGAAGAAGTGTTCTCCTTCAACGGATACTTCCCTAACGGATATATTCTTAAGATCTATAAATAGAAGGTGTGGCTGACTGAAGAAATTGTTGAACAGAGTCGAGAGGAAAATCAGATATATTCCAAAGCTTCTCAAGCTTATCCATGTTCAGTCACTCAACCTTCCAGGAGCAGTCTACAATAGCATTGAAGCCATCAAAGATCAAGACTGCTTCGCTCCAATTGAAGAAACCTTTTTTATCTTTAACCATTGTGTTGTGTGCGCTAAGTTGTTTATGGTGTAACTTAGTTGAAAGGATTAGATCCTTACTAAGTGTGTAGTCTAGACATAGACTACTTGCCCTATGTAGGATTGTGAAGCCTTTGTGGGTTGTGGCCTCGAACTAGAGTTTAGGATTCTAGTAGGCGTAGTTTGTTAGGAAAAGGTTTGTAAAACGACACTTGTAAATCGAACTGACCTAACAAAGTTCCTCCTTGTGTGAAGGAGTAGAGTGGACATAGAAGACTTACACCACTTTCAAACCACTATAAACCTTGTATGTTTATATGCTTTGATTTACATGTTTTATATTTTATGCATATCTATCTTGTTGCATACATTACAAGCATTCTAAAAAAGGGTTCTGCTAAACCATATTTGAAAGGAAAACGAGATTGCCAAACAGAAACTCTATCAAGGTTATTCCGCTACATTGCATTCTGATATCGGGTCAGTAACTTGATTGAGCCTAGGGCCAGGTTGCTGATTTGAGATAGGTTATTGTCTTCTTAGTTGAGACAGGAACCTGTTATACAGAAAAACCTTTTTCGAAAGAGTTTGCAAAATCGATAGAGGTTCATTCACCCCCTCTGAACCTCTGATCATTTGAGACTTTTGGGACCAACAAGTTTAAAATGTAAAGGACTTTTACTTTTTATAATCAAATAGAAAAATAAAATAAATATTAAATTACGTTGCTATCCCTAATGAAGAGTTTTCTTTAATTAAAACTCTAATTTGATTTGATTTGATTTAATTATGTAGGAGAGTTAAAATAAGCATTATGAAAAATGGACGAAACACCTATACTTATGTAGTGTAATAGATAGATATACATGTATCTAATTATATTTATTTTTATAATTAAATTATACATTTTAAATAATATATTATATTTTTTAGAATGCATATATTTATAATTTATTTTGTTAATGACTTGTATAATTTATAATTTATATTTATTAAGCCTGAGTAAACTTGTGAGCAAGTTCGTCACAAGGCTTATGAGGGAGCTAGTAAAATATATATAATATTAATGTTTAACATTTTTATAGATTGCTTTGATACATTTACTTATGACAAATATACATATATCTAATTATATTTATTTTGATAATAAAATTTTAAATTTTAAATAATATGTTATATATTTTATATTTATCAAGTTTGTTTGGGCTTTATAAACTTGAGTAGGATCGTGAACCATAAATGTATTTGGTAAATTAAATTCGAGTTCGGCTGACTATATCCAACTAAAACATAGATGTGACAATTATATTTGGATGTCCACTCTGAACTAGCTTAACCCGTCAAGCCAAAAGGTGTTGTCAGGCTACTCAGGTCGACTCAACCTAGTAATTTCACATCCCAATCAAACTCAATCAATATTTAAAATTTTAGTTTTTTTTAGTGCGGGTCAATTTGGGTGGATGCAAGGACTAAAATATCGGTATCGATGGATATATCGGTACCTTGATTTTACGAATATATCGACGGATATATCGATATCGGTGGATATATAGGTTTTTACGCAAAAAAATTGAAAAAATTGTAAAAAAAATTGAAAAAAATATCTAGTACTTTATATAATATTATAAGTAACATTAATACATATATTGAACTTAAATTTCAAATAAAAAAAATATGTTTACAACAAATTTAGAGATAAACTAAATAAATAATCTAAAAAAATTTAAAAAAAATTAAATGAATTACTTTAAAGAATTACTTTAAAAAAAAATCTTCAAAAAAATTACAACAAGAACTAGTATTTAATTACTTTAAAAAAATTAAATGAATTCATCTTCAATTTTAAAGATATGGAAAAAAAATTATTTATCATAATAAATTATAAGAATAATTAATCAACTAAATAAAGAATAATGGTTTGGAACTTATAATATGGACCAAAAAATAAAGAATTGACTATTAAAATTTAACTAAAATGAAATGTAGGATGATAATGGTTTGAAACTTATAATATGGACCAAAAAATAAAGAATTGACTATTAAAATTTTATCAAGACAACTAAAATGAAATGTAGGATTAAAATTTTATCAAGACAACTAAAATGAAATGTAGGATAAAAATTAAATAAATGCGGTTGAGATTCGAACCCCAAATTCCCAAAACTTGAATTCCCAAGGAAACAAGCTACTATTTAAAAGTTTATACAACAACCAAATAATATGTAAATCATGTAAAATTTAAAAAAAAATACAGAAAATGAGAAACTGATCGATATATCGCCGATAAATTATCGATATATCGCCGATATATCGAGATAAAATGACAAATTTGTACACAGCCTTCCCGATATTCAAATATCGCCGATATATCGTCGATATATCGCCGATATTCCAACGAATTTTGATAACACTAGAATTTCGTATCGGTACCTTGATTTTTCCGATATATTGGCTATATATCGGCGATATTTTAGTGCTTGGGTGGATGAGACTAGTTCAATTCAGAATATTGGCAACACAATATATGTCGGCAACTTGTGTCAGAATTTCAGAAGCAAAATTGCTGGTCCACTAAGAGACAAAGTTCCATGAGCAACGTGTAATTAATTACCTCTAATTTTTAACTACGTTTGCTTTTGTTTTGCATCAAAACCAGACGAGACCATTAGTTGATAATTTATTTAGAATCTTGATTATTCATTAAATCAAATCGATTCTGTATATCATGTGGTCGTAATTCAACATATGTATATATATATATATATATAATTATAATATAATTTACTCTAAATATCCCATTTAATTAATAAAAAAAGTAATCAAATTGTAACAATAAATTTTGTGTTTGCAATATCTAAAAAAAAATGATACAAATTAAATATTTTTGAATTAAAATAAAGCAAATACAAATCTCTATAAATTCCTCTAATTCTTCTCTTTGAATAGATATGAATTTTGAAGTTGAATCTTCGATCAAATCTTTAACATTAATTTTGAAAACCTCCACAAAGAACGTCTTGAACTTTGACTTGAAAAGCACCGACAAGAGGGGTTTAGCACCTTGATCTCTAATCGAACACCGTTTGTTATGACATTTTACGAAAAAACGTGAAGAACACTTTGAATCTTGGAGAGAGAAATTCTTGAGTTTTGAAATCTTGATTTTGTCTTCCTTGTATCTTGAACTCTTGAATTGTCTTGTGTTTTGAATTATGAAAAGAGGCCTAAATAGGTGTAGGATATGAATTCTTTCAATCTATACTTGATGAATGATGCAATTTGATTGGTCATTCATGATTGGTAATTAATTTTTCCTTAATCAAAAGATGTGATTTTATTACCAAATTTATTAGTACATCACTTCCATATTTGAAAGATTTAATCTTAATTGCCAATCAATATGATTTGGACACTTGGCAACATTTGATTGGTCAAGAATATATATTAAAATATCAATTATTTCTCTATTTATTTTAGGAATTCATTTAATTTAAATTCTCAAAATATAAAAAATATATAAAATTGATTTATTTAATATTTCATTTTACACATGACATCTTTTGATTGACTATAAAATTTTGGCTATCTACAATGCCTCCTCGAGATTTGTTCACGAACAACGTGTCTTGGAGTGGACGAGTCTCGAAATCCTTTCTTAAAACTTTTTGAAACTTATAAATTGTTTATATTCATGTCATGCAACATTTCAACTTGAACTTGAATTTGAATTTGATAAATAGTTTATACTCATACCAAGGAGTTCTTCAATTTGAATTTGGATTTGATATATAGTTTATACTCATATCTAGGAGCAACAAGTAATTTAATCATGTGCATGAGTTTCAAATGACTTGATTTTTAGACCTTTTATATTCGTGGGCTTGTGCACAAGCTTCAATTGACTTGATTTGTAGAACTTTTATACTTATGTCAATGAGTTGTGATTTGACATTTGATTTGAGAGAATTAGATAGTTTTTTGTTTGTATCTAGAAACATTGGAGACAGATTACGCTCTTGTCAAGGACATATATAGTTTTTGCTTTTGTATCTTGGAATATTGCAGATAGTTTACGCTCTTGTCAAAGAGCTTTGTTTGAGATTGGATTTGAGAGACATTTTTTACTCGTATTTAAGAGCATTGCAGACAGTCACTACAAGAATTTTTGAAATAGACAACACTGGAAAGACAACGCTTTTTGTTGTCTTTCTAGATTTTACAACACTTTTGACGAAAAGCGTTGTCTTTTCATGAAAAAAGCGCTAAAAGACAACGCTTTTTGAAGAAAAGACAACGTTTTTCACTACGTGTTGTCTTTCAGCGTATTTTTTCGCTGAAAGACAACACTTTTCTGCAACGCTTTTTAGAGCGTTGTCTTTCAGCGCATTTTTTCGCTGATAGACAATGCTTTTTTGCAACGCTTTTTTAAAAAGCGTTGTCTTTCAGCGGATTTTTAAAAAAAAAAAGACAACGCTTTTGTGCAACGCTTAAAAAGCGTTGTCGTTCAGCGGATTTTTGCTAAAAGACAACCCTTTGTGCAACGCTTTTTTAAAAGCGTTGTCTTTCATTTAAAAAATTAATTAAATTAATTATTTTTAAATTAAATTATATTTGAAAAGTTTAATTATATTAGAATATTATTTAAATAATAATAATAAAAATTCTGAAAAAATATATTTCAAAATTTAAAATATTATTTAATTAAATATAAAAGTATATTAAAATTAGAAATTTTATTTACAAGTAACATTAATCATATTAAATATCTAAAAATCCACAAATAAAGACAAAGAAAAAGTTTCTTGTTATTTAAGATTAAAAATTCTAATTATAAAGGTTTTCACTAATACTTCTATTTTCTTTTTAAGAATTTTAACGATTTTATTAAAAAAAATTTTAATATTTAGAGATAATTTTCCAATAAATATATATGATTCTAGATTTTTTAATTCTTGGTTTATAAATATTTCAAAATACTATATTCCAACAAATTGTAATTCTTGATTTTTTCTAGATTTGTTATGTGTATTTAGATAATTTAAAATATTTTTCTAATTATTTAAATGAAATTTTCAGATTTTATATATTATATTAAATAATATTTTTAATTTTATTTTTTACTTTTAAATTTCTAAAAATAATTTTTTTAGAGATTATTTGTTGCTTTTAGATATTTAGTATAATTTATGTGTTTTTAACAATTTTTCCTATTTTAGGTATTTAATATAATATATGAGGTATTTTTACCAATTTTATTTATCTTAGGTATTGAATGAATCTATGTACATAACAATATATGTATTTAATTGAGGCACATTTTATATCAAAAATGGAAATCAATGAATTATATTAATAAGTATTAATGGTACTTTATAAAAATTAACAAAAAAATATGTGATAATAGAAAATTGAAATATATCACAAATTGTATTTAAAACAAATACAAGCGAACTATTAACACATAAAGCACCACTAGCCCAGTGGTTGGAGTTCCTCCGGCACTCCATGGCACTTGGGTTCGAATCCCAGCTAGCACACAATATTGTTATTGATGACGTGGCAGATGATGTGGTGGTGTGACATTCTTACATGGAGGTGTTCTATGCTGATGTGGCATGCTGACGTGTCAGCATTATGCTGATGTGTCTGATGGCGTGGCGGATGACGTGTCATGTATGACATGTCAATCAGGCGTGGCGGATGACGTGTCATGTATGACGTGTCAATGTCCTTTTTCATAATTTATTACAAAAGACAACTCTTTTGTGCAACGCTTAAAAAGCGTTGTCGTATCTGGAAAAGACAACGCTTTTTAAGCGTTGTCTATCAGCGCCCCTCTACGACAACGGTCGATACGACAACCCTTTTTTTTTGAAAGACAACGCTTAAAAAACGTTGTCTATCAGCGTTTTTTTTAGTAGTGAGTTTACGCTCTTGTCAAAGAACTTTAATTCTTTCTTTAGGGTCTTTTTTTTCCCTCAAATTTCTTTGATCGGTTTCAACATTTGTCCTTTATCGATGTTGACATGAAGTGATAAGATAAGTGCTGCCCTCATTTCAACTTCTTATTTTTCTACTTCATGTACTTCATCAATATTTTCTTCCTCTTCATAGTAATGGGGCTCTTGCATTGGTGATCTCTCAACTTCATTTGTAGACATGCTAAGCTTCAAGTCATGAGCTTTAGTAGCTAATTCTTCGAAGGTCTTTGATTGGATTGTTTGAATGATATAGCGAATGCTCCAATGCATGCCTTTAATGCATATCTCAATAGCTAAATTTTCAGAAAATTGATCTTTACAATTGAGGCTCAAGTTTCTCCAACAATCGATGTAGTCAATGACTGACTCTTCGTCATATTGGCGTGAGTGTGTAAGTTCGAGATTGTTCATCGAGTGTTGTAAAACGGTTGAGGAATTCATGTTCCAAATATTCCGAACTATCAATTGAGTTTGGTTCCAAGTCAGTGTACCGATCCATGCACTTCCTTTAAGGGAATGAATAAATTGTGTGATCTCCATATATGCCAGCATTGTTGCATGTTTCGATGAAGTGAGCAACATGTTGTTTTGAATTGCCATTGTCATCAAACTGTTGGAATTTCGGAGGTTGATAACCCATCGACATCCATAGATTGTCGATTCTTGCAGTGTTTGTTTTAGTATACGTTGAAGACAACTTGGAGTTTCCATCGAAGACGTTAATAGTTCCCATGATGAAGTTCTTTAGTTGATCTGCAAGAATCACTCCATTCGATGAGACTTGCAATTTTTCAAGTGGTGACTTTTTCACTTGAGTTGGAGACATTTTTGTTGAGTTGTTTGTTGCTTCAACTTCCTCATGGTTCTTGATTTGTTTGTCCATCACACAATTTGAATCAATATTGTCCATCAACTTTGTAAGTAGTGCATCTCGTGCTTGAACATGTGTAGTGAGCCCTTCAACAACTTTAGTTAGATTTGTGATTTGCTCTTCAAGGGTCGTTGTGGCTTGCACCATAGACATTTTTGATACTTTGGAATTTGATAAAGAGAATAGATGAAAGGTAGAGATTGTCCCACTTGGTGTGCAAAACATTTGTAACAAGTTTTGTGTCTACAATATCTAAACACAAAAAAAAAATGATACGAATTAAATATTTATGAATTAAAATAAAACGGATACAAATCTCTATGAATTCCTCTATTTTTCTATTCGAATGGATATGAATCTTGAAGTTGAATCTTCGATCAAATCTTCAACATTAATTTTAAAAACCTCTGTTGGTCCCAAGTGGTCAGAGGTTCATGGGGGAGTGAATGAACCTCTATCGATTTGACAAACTTTTTGAAAACTTTTCTATGAACAGGTTCCTGATTTCTATAGAGAAACAGTAACCTGACTCGAGTCAGTAACCTGGCACAATACTGATCAGGTTCCTATCTCGTAATCACAGTATGCAGCGGAATAAACAACGATAGAATAGTTTTGGAAAATACATTTTCTTTTCAGAGTATGGTTTTAGCAAAGTCTTTTCTCAAGATGCTTGTGATGTATGAAACAAGATAGATATGCAGTAATTAAAGTGCAGCATACAGTCAAAGCATATAAACACATTTTGCTTATAGTGGTTCGAAGGTGGTGTAATCCTTCTACATCCACTCTACTCATTCACTGAGGAGGAACTTCGTTAAGTCAGTTCGATTTACAAACCTCAGTTTTACAAACATCTTCCCAACAAGTCATGTCTACTAGAATCCCAGATTCCTAGGCCACAACCCACACAGGGTACTAATCCCACACAGGGTATACATCCGACACAAGGTACAAATCCCACACAGGGTAAATAGTCTACACAAGACTACTAAACTTAGCAAGAATGAAATCCTATCAACTAAGTTACACCTAACACAACCTAGCGCACACAATACAAATGGTTAAAGAATAAAAGGTTCTTCAACTGTTGCGGTGAAGACAGTCTTGAACTTTGAAAGCTCGAATGCTTGAGTAGACTGACTTCGAAGGTTGAGTGACTGGGCAAAGGAAAGCTTAGAATAAGCTTTGGAGTATTTCTGATTTTTCACTCGGTTATGCTTAGCTTCTTCTTCAGTCAGCTCCACCTTCTATTTATAGGTCTTGAGAATTTATCCGTTGGAGGAAAGTGTCCGTTGAAGGAAGACACTTCTCCATTTGAATGTGAACTCCAATCTCTCAAGATCTTCTTTGTGGTCACATTAAATGTTTCTGAATAGTTTCTGACATGTGCAATTAATGCGCCCACCATCTTTGACTTTCATGCAACGGTTAGCTAATCTAGTTGCCAGATAGCTTTGTTCCCATTGGAGTTGCATGGTCTTCTTCGTACTGCATGGATATGAGTAGCACTTATCTTTCTGCAAAAGATCTGTTGGCTACTTTCTATTTTCTCTGTAGATAGTTGTAGCTCTTATTTGCTTGCTAACTCAGGATGCAGTTCTATGCTGCTTTCTATTTCATGCCAGGATTCTATTTCAGAACAACTTCCTGTTCCTGAAACCTGTAGTCAACTTCCTGTCCTGCGTCTGCTTCCTGATCTATGCCAGCTTCCTATTTTTTGCTTTGCCGCACCAGCTTCCTGATACTTGACAGCTTCTTGTTCCACCATCTTGTTTGCTGCTTCATTCAGCTTTCTGCTACAGCAGCTTGCCGCTTCTTCCATGCTGCTTCCTGTTTCAGAACAGCTCCCTGTTCCTGAAACCTCTAGTCAGCTTCCTGACTTGCTGACTCCTCCAGCTTGCTACTCTTAGAAGATAACTTCCTGTTTCTTTTAAAGTTGGTTTTCCTTATAATTTGGAAAACCATTATATGATCTTATCTTTTCTTCTGACCATGTAATACGTGAAAACTCACTTCAACAAACTATATTGTCTTATTATGCAACCTGTTCTGTCTTATCAAGATAACTACTGAAATATCCCAACAACCTTCACAAAAAACGTCTTGAACTTTGACTTAAAAAGTGCCGACAAGAGGGGTTTAGCACCTTGATATCTTATCGAATGCAGTTTGTGATGACTCTATGAAAAACGTGAAGAACATCTTGATTTTGTCTTCCTTGTATCTTGAACTCTTGAATCGTCTTCCTTGAATCTTGACTCTTAAACTCTTGAATTGTTTTGTATTTTGAATTATGAAAAGAGACCCCTATTGATGCAATTTGACAAGACTAATCAAATTGCATCATTCCCTGGTGTATGATATGAATTCTTTCCATCTATACTTGATGAATGATGCAATTTCATTAGTCATTCATGATTTGGTAATATATTTTCCCTTAATTAAAAGATGTGATTTTATTACTAAATTTATTGGTATATCACTTTCATATTTGAAATATATAATCTTGATTGTCAAGCAATATGATTTGGACACTTGTCAACATTTGATTGGTCAAGAATATATATTAAAATATCAATTATACAATTAAATAATAAAAAATTAAAATAAATTAAAATATAATATCTATATTTTTTTTATTAATTGATTTTAAAATATAAAAAAAAGATCAGAATCCACAAATTTTGAATCACTTCTTTATATAGAACTTTCCTCGTATATGGTATTCCTTTCCTAACATTATCACATATCAAGATTTAAATTATATGATCTTAAGATTATGAAAAGTTAACATCAAAATTTTAATTCATTTACAATACAGGTTCCATATATAAATTCTATATGGTCTTTGATGGCTTACAAAAATTATAAAATCTTTAATATATACACTAAAGTAATAACCATTAAAAGACACATGTCACTCTCTCATTAATTTGGTTCCCCTCCTAAACTACAATTAAATTATATTTAAGTTTATTTTATATAGTTAATGCTAAATTAAATAAATTACTAACTATTAAATTATTAATTTTTAATCAATATATAATCATTATTAATTTACTTTCTTAATGTTGAAGCAGAAAAATAAATAATATTTATTAATTTATTCATTAATATTATTTCATTTATTACATAAAAAGAACAAAAATAAAATATTTTTTTTTAAAAATAAAATTAGAGAAGATCAAATTTTAAGTGCAGTTAAGGTTTTATCTTAAGTGCAAAACCACAATATCAATTATTTTAAATCTATGTACATAAACATTAAAGATTGGTGAAAAAAATATACTTCATACATATCATTTAGAAGAAGATGAAGTATATACATATTTAATCTTTAATATATACTAAAATAATAACCGTTAAATGATACATACAACTCTCTCATTTATTAAATTATATTTAAGTTTATTTTATATAGTTAATGCTAAATTAAATAAATTACTAACTATTACATTATTAATTTTCAATCAATATATAATCAATATTAACTTACTTTCTTAATGTTGAAATAGAAAAATAAATAATATTTATTAATTTATTCAGTAATATTATTTCATTTATTACATGTAAAGAATGAAATTAAAATATTTTGAAATAAATCAAATTGGAGAAGATTAAATTTTAAGTGCACTCAAGAATTTATCTTAAGTGCAAAAATACAATATCAATTATTTTAAATGCATACAGTAAAATTCTTTGTATATAAACATTAAAGATTGATGAAAAAAAAAATATTTCATTATATCATGAATAAGAAAATTAGGTATATAAATAGACAATACAAATACTTTTTAGAACATGTGATTATGGAAATATTTTTTAAGAAAAATTAATTACCTTAGTAAATTCAAGAAATAAATTTGTTGTTTGCTAATATTAATATATAAAAAAATTTGTAATAAAAAATGTGATGTTACTTTACATTAATACACACACACACACACACACACATATATATATATATATATATATTCAAAAAAAATAAAAATTCTAACCATATTGTATTTTATATCTTATTATTATTATATGTATTTTGATTCTAATTAAATTTAGATATAATATATAGTTAAAGTATATATAATGCACAAAAATGTTAAAAAATTTTTTTATTAAAATGTATTACAAACTTTACTAAAAAAGATCATAAAATATTTGATGAAACGTTAAAATATTATTCAATAAAAAAACATTTTTGATTACTATATTCTCCAAATTACTATATTTTCTTACTCAAATGTATTATATTCTTGTATTAATTTATTAAAATTATTTATTTTGATAAATTCCGTGTGATACACGGGGTTTATAGTAGTAATTGAGTAAATTATATATATAGACTCGTTAATTTGAATAATGCCTAAAAGACGAGGGATAAATTAAGCCTGTGTTTTCTGTTTTTGAAATTTTTTAATGAGATTGATGAAATTAATATTTACCAATCATTAAAACCCATATATTAATATTTTTAACATATTAAATAAATGAGATACAATCCTCATATGTTAACATTTCATCAAGTGAGGTTAATCGAAATGATTTTTAGCTTACAGAACTAGAGATAAAATAGAGTTTTGTTAGCTGATTTGCATATGATTTAATATAATCATATATATTTACATATTGTTGTCGTGCACGATCGATCGTGTTTCTAGACACATTAAATTACACGTTTCCCTCCCGCTATTAATCTAAGTGCATATTGTCACCAGTTTTTGGTGGCAAAATCCCATAGAAATAAATGCAACCTCCATTTCCTGTATTGATCATTATATCTAACTTCTTCCTGCCTCTATATGTAGCAAAAGTGCAAAACTACTCTCCATACTACACATTAATGCCGCTTCGGTGAGAGAGAGAGAGAGAGAGAGAGAGAGAGAGAGCAGTTGGCAAAAATTGATGGAGCAGCTGAAACCAAACTCAGGCAACTCATGTCCCCTTACCACTTTAACATTCCTCCAAAGAGCCGCCGTCGTCTATGGCGACTGCCCTTCTCTTGTCTACAACCACACCACTTACACTTGGTCCCAAACCTACCGCCGCTGCCTCCGAGCCGCCTCCGCCATCAACGCCCTCCGCCTCCACCCCGTTTCCGTCGTCTCCGTCATTGCCCCAAACATCCCCGCCATGTACGAGCTCCAATTCGCCGTCCCCATGGCCGGCTGCGTCCTCAACAACATCAACACCCGCCTCGATTCTAGAACCATCTCAGTCCTCCTCAGCCACAGCGAATCCAGAGCCGTCTTCGTCGACTCCCACCTCCGATCTTTAGTTCTTGATGCCCTCTCTCTTCTCCCTCGCAATGTCCAGCCTCCCATCCTCATCCTCATTGACGATGATGATAATCCCATTTCGGGTCTTCAATATTTCCATGATACTTATGAGGGAATGTTGAGGAAGGGAAACCCGGAATTTAAATGGGTGGTTCCAAAGAACGAGTGGGACCCGATGACGTTGAATTACACATCGGGGACTACTTCTTCTCCCAAGGGTGTTGTTCATTCCCATCGATCCATTTACATCGTCTCATTCGATTCTCTAGTAAATTGGTCGGTTCCTAAGCAGCCAGTTTATCTCTGGACATTGCCCATGTTCCACTCCAACGGGTGGAGCTACACCTGGGGCATGGCTGCCGTAGGTGGGACCAACATCTGTCTCCGGAGGTTCGACGCCAGGGTGGTGTACGACGCCATTGACAGACACAAGGTCACTCACATGTGCGGCGCCCCCGTGATTCTAACAATGCTGGGGAACTACCCACGTGCGAAGCCGCTGAAAGCTCCGGTTGAATTCATGACCGGCGGAGCACCGCCGCCTGCGGCGGTGGTGCTCCGGACGGAGTCTCTAGGGTTCAACGTGAGCCACGGGTACGGGATGACTGAGGTGGCGGGGGTGGTGGTTTCTTGCGCCTGGAAATCGAAGTGGAATGCTTTTCCGGCGGCGGAGAGGGCGAGGCTGAAGGCGAGGCAAGGCGTACGGACGCTGGGGCTGACGGAGGCGGACGTGGTGGACCCGAAGAGTGGAGAGAGAGTGAAGAGAGATGGGCAGACGATGGGAGAGATCGTGCTGAGAGGCGGCAGCTTGATGCTGGGGTATCTGAAGAACGCGGCGGCGACGGCGATGTGCATGAGGGACGATGGGTGGCTCTATACCGGCGACGCCGGGGTGATGCATCCGGATGGGTACCTGGAGATAAAGGACCGGTCGAAGGATATAATCATTACCGGTGGGGAGAATGTGAGCAGTGTGGAGGTGGAGTCGGTTCTGTACTCGAATCCGGCGGTGAATGAGGCGGCGGTGGTGGCGCGGCCGGATGACTACTGGGGGGAGACGCCGTGTGCGTTTTTGAGTTTGAAGGAAGGGGTGAACCCGAGGCCGCCGGAGTATGAGATGATAGAGTTCTGCCGGGAGAGGATGCCGCATTACATGGTGCCCAAGACGGTGGTGTTCATGGCGGAGCTGCCCAAAACCGCCACCGGAAAAGTGCAGAAGTTCACTCTCAGGGACATTGCCAACAAAATGGGAACCCTTGCAACGGCAAGTCGGATCTAGAAGATGAAATCAAACCATTTTGTTTTCTTTGATTGGTGATTTCTTGGATGATTTATTCAATTCTTTTTCTAATTAAAAATATTTTAAAAGATAGGGGAAAATAGTATTATTTCTTTAACTAGTATATAGGTCCGTGCGATGCAGGGGTAAATAAAAATTATTATTTTGATATTTTGATATGAAAATGTTGAACACAAAATAATATATTATTTGAGATTAATTTCAATATAATATGTTACCCGTGTGATACATAACCATAAAATTTAAATATTTTGAGGTTAATGTAAAAAAGTCAATTTACGGAAAAATCAAGTTCTTAATAATATTTCAATTTCATTTGTTAATCCGTGTGATGCATGGTATATAAATTTCAAGTGTTGTATTTTTTTGATATGGATAAGTTGACTATGCAAAACTAACCTTAATTATTTAGAATATCTTTTAGATATAACAAACATTTTTTTAAATATTCTTTTTCGAAAAAGTTTCATCACATCGGCATATATAGTAGAATATCAAATAACATTCATTCTTCAATTACGACATTATGTTCTCTACCAACCCCCTCCACCACCAATGAATTTTCATATATTTATCACCATTTCGACATAGTTTAACTTTCTAATATTTCCCACTTGAAAACTTGAGTATGATGTTTAAAGTCATGATATTGCCATAAATCTTGACGATTTACTGGAGAAACAAACTTATAACAAATTGATGGAAAATATTAAATAAGTGTTTCACTATATATTAAAATATATTTTTTGATTTTGTTATTAAAATTCTAATTATAGCTATACAATTGCATAAATCAAAATATAAAGGGGTATCTTAAATTTTAATATTGACTTTTTTCAGTCTGTACATTTTTTTATTAGATTCCATCAAGTATTATTATTTCTTTTAACATTCATAGTTAGTGTACTCAATTATTTAACATTTTTCAAATATTAAGATATTTTCTAGAGAACATATTACTTGTTCAAATTAATTTGTTTAATTATTTATGTTTGTATACACATCACAAATTAAATTTAATGTATATTAAAATAAAAAAAATCGGTAATTTGTTTGTTTTGTTATAGTTCCATTTATTTGTTACATTTGAAAATATTAAATGGACTGAAAAAATTACTTAAAATGTTTTTAGATAAAATTTAAATGAAAAAAAAGTTGCTCTTATTCTAGAAATTGGCTGCGAATGACATATCAAAATTTATTTAAAACATTTTAAAATAAAAAACACGTATCATTTAAATTGTTATTTAGTGTATCAATCAAACATGTTTCAACTAATTTTATATTAATCTTGAATTTTTTTTATCTCTCATATTGAAATGTAATTATGCAGATAAAGTTTACCAATCTATGTATGTATAAATTTATATCATAATTAGTAGTTTAATGCTATTTTATTATTGTTAAACATGTTTTTTAATTACTTTTTTATGTATAAAAGTTGAGTGTTTTTTATCGAATATAATTGTAATTATTATTCAATCAATATATATATATATATATATATATCTATATATATATGTGTGTGGGCGTAAAAAAATTAGAAAATTGAGAATCACAAAATGACGTTTATGTTTTTACTCAATTGGTGAGTAGTAATTAATTAAATTAACTTATATATATATATATATATATATATATATATATATCAATCTATATGCATAAAATTTAGGAGATAACTTAGTGGAAAAAAATAATGTTTAAATTTAGATATACCCACTAAATAAGGAAATGTGTGATTGGTTAATATGAGATAATTAATGATAGGTGCAATTTTTATATGTAGAAGATCACACAAAATATATTTTCCATATTTAATAATTATCAATTATTAATTATTAATTATTAATATAATACATATTTAGTAAGTGAAAATGGGCGGGAAAACTTTTGGCATTACTATTTTTAGGGGGTAATTGTTATTATATATATATAGATATAGATTATCATTTTTATGACTTATAATTGTACAATTCAAATTTACCATATTGTTTCAGTTAAAAGAAATTGATATTTTTTTAACTTTCGTTTGTTGATTTGGAAATTATTTGTACAACTTTTTCTTTGAATATCAAATATTTCAATAAAGATTAACGTTCAGCTTTTAGTTAATGATCAATTTGTTTTATATACCTTTTGCCATTAGTTAGAATGAGCATGTTCAAATGCACATGAAATCTATATATGTTGTTTGTATCAAATGTTAGTTCAAGTTTTCAAATGCCTTTATATTAACTAATTAACAAAAAGTAGCATATATTATCTCTACTTTAACATATATTATCTTCACAAACTAAAAAAATTACAATTCTTATGATGATAGCATATAAATTTCGTAAAGTTCAAATTTTAATTTTCGACAAATTTTATAAATTTCAGTGATATTTTTTGTCTTTTAAAATGAGAAAATTTTCAGAATTATACAACCAATGTTGAGTTTCTTTTTATTTAATATGATTATTTTTCGAACAACGAGACTTAAAAGTAAGTTTTTGTCATTAATGATATATGTTTGTAATGTTGGAACAGTTAGCATCACTAAAGTTTCAGAAAAGAAAAAATTCTCTCGTTCTTTATACATACTATTTATAGAATACATACTATTAATATTTATTAAAAAAAAAAGTGGCTATATAGTTAAAAGAAATTAGAAAAATAAATAAATAAAAGAAATTTTGGTTTATTGGAAAAGATGCAGATTTGTAATGTAAAGGAATAAGGATATATTAAACAAAATATTTGTTAACTTTTATTAATATTACATTATTATCATATTTGATCCGGATCAATTTGATCCACGTAGGTTTATTGATTAAAAACAAAAAACAAAAAAGGGAAAAAGTTCAACTGTGGCATTTTCTAGAGCTCTTTAATTAAAGGCAAAAACTTTCGTGCAACTGGTGCACCGTGTAATCCACACTTTTATGTTATAAATGTAGTACATTTATGTTATAAATGTAACACCTTTATGCATGTTCATTCTAAAAGGTACAAATATTTATACATAAATGTACTACATTTATAACATAAAGGTCTTCCATGTAACTCTGTACACCAATTGCACAGAAGTGTTACTCTTAATTAAATAGTCATAAAGTAAATTCAACTACAAGGGGCAAGGGGGTCAAGGCAGTGAAGTCTAGCAATTATATTTCATATTTGGAAGCCATTAATACACAAAAAGGCCCGCAGCTTCTAGCTGTAACAACTTATGGTCTCGATAAAGTCATGAGCATTTATTTTACATAATAGTATATATAATTTTGTGAGATGCTTGACCCTCCATTACAAAGTACAATAAGTCACTAACTGAAATCTAATAATTCGTTATTTTATACTCCCTTCGTCCCGGCTCAACTTGTCTATGTTGACTGTGAACGAAAGTTAAGAAAATGCAGTTGACTCAAGTGGATATGCTCATTTTTTACTTTTAAAACTTTATTTAGGGTTTGGATTAGTGTTTTTTGCTCACTTTTTTTTTTTGTCATTTATGGGTTGACAAGTTCAGTTGGGACAAACCGAAATGACAAGTAGGCAAGTTCAGTTGGGACGGAGGGAGTATATTATTGATTTTTCCCAAGTCTAGTAACAAATATAGTATTTATTATTTTTTGTGGTTGTACTTTTACAAAATTCTACAATTTAGAGGTTGAACATTTTACAATTACAATGAGGTGATCAACTTACTAACATTTGACATTTGAGTGCATGGTTTTGAAAGCTACAAAAATGTTGGGAAAAGTTCCTTAGAGTTTTATTATTATTTTTTTTGAAACAGTGTTGTTAAGTTTCAAATATCAATTTTAAACATAAAATTTTAAAAATAGTCTAATATTAATTCTTTTTCCACATGAATTTATAAAATCGTGGAAATTATTGGCACGTGACTCACAATAACCCCTCACAAGTGATCAAAAATTTTGAAAATTTCCAATCACTTAAGTGACATGACACTATATTATGCATTTGATGTGGAAATTTATAAAACAAAAAAAAAATTAAAATAGTTTTTAAGTTATCAAAATGATGTCATATCATGATTGGAAATAGTTTTTTATCTATATAATTAAAAGGGTTAAAAAATATTTTCTTATTTGAGCTATACGTGACTTTACATTTTTTTATAATAACTTTAAAATGTTTCATTTTGTCATATAAACTTTAATTTTAATGCATTTTATGATATCAGATAAATCCATTGTAATCAATATTTGATGGGATTGGCAGACCATCAATCCTAACCCACTAGTGACTGCAAGCTAAGCGGGTTGCATTGTGGGAGTTTTTATTTTTCAACTTTATTTTTATTTTTATATTACTAAATTGTATAGGCATAGGTCTTGAAAAAATGGCACCACTTGGGGGCCAGTTTTCTACAAATAAGAGTCAATTATGATATTTCTTTTTTGGAATATCAGAGGGACGGGGAATCCTCGTTTCAACAAGCTCTTGCGGAGCTTTGGGATGTTTCGAATATCATCTATGAAGGGAATCATGTTGCAGATGCTTTGTTGCAGTTGACGGCCGACTTTAACTGGTGAATTTTACTGCCGGATTTCATTAAGTCCGATTTTCATTCGGATGCTTTAGGCCAAAATTTTTGTCGTTTTTGTTAATGTTAGGGAACTCTCATACATGCTTGGTATTCTTTTTTCTTATTATAGTTTTTTCCCATTGGTTTTTGCCATAACAAGGTTTTAACTAGGCCAAGTTTTGTTTCCTTGCTTTTCGGTTTTTCCTTGTACCAAACCTTTTTTTTTCTATTTGTTTTTATATATATGATGATTTATTTAGAAAAATTATATGTAAAATAAAAAAAATATTAAATGACACCTTAGATAATGAGTACTATATCAAATATATGTGTTCAAGGAAGAAATTGAACCGGAAAAAAAAAATTCGAACCAACCCAGCAAAAAGGCCCACCACAGATCAATCCATCGAGACTAGCTTTGTAATAGGTTACAAAATACTCAACTTAACCCTTTTTTTATAGTGTAACAAAGTGAGACAGCTCAACAATTTGAATCTATTTTCACAATATCGAATATTAACATGCATGTTGAAATACCTAAATATTATTTTAAAAGATTTAAGCATCTGAAATTCTGAATGGTTACTTATCATCCTTTATTAGTAACTCCAAAGTGCCACTTTAAGTAAAGCCCTAGTTACTTCACCTGACTAGTTAAGATATGTTAAAACACTAACTTAATTAGTGCAATGCTTACACATATGAGGGCTTAATTAGGATTCCATTCTCAGCTCAATTATATCATTGTTTGTTAGCACGAGGTGTCCCACCTACCAGGTGAAATGAAATAATGCACGCCATTTGGGCTCTAAATTAAGTATTTTCAATTTAATTGGTTGGGTGATATAGAATTTAATGTTTTAGGTTGATGTATTAAATTCAAATCGTGATGCAGTTTATTATATTATAAAATATTTGATTGAGCCAGTTGTACTGAGTTTACTGATGTGGTTTATTTATTTACATGTGTTTGGCAGGCTATTGCATAACAGTGAGATCTACCTAGTATACATTCGATTACTCTTTAAAAAGGAAAAACATATAACAAGGTCGAAATTGAATATTCGATATATGTTGATCTTATAAGAGGAACTGAATCTTGTGTTACCAAAATTATATCTTATATTGCATGTGTTCATTAACCGAAAATGATAAAATACCCATTGTGGACAACTCTTAATATGTCCGCCGATGATGACGTGTAATGATTACATCCCCTAATTATGAAAAGTGAAATCAATAAGCACATAAGATATCTAACACATTAACCATGGACACATATTAATGTGACACATCAGTTGTGGGTAAAAAAGAAGCAAAATATAATCTTAAACCTAGTGAAGTATCTGAACAATCGAATTAACATAAATCTAATTTAGATTACTTATTAATTATGTCGATGTTATATTTGAATCTTGGATATTAGCGAATAGAACAAAAAATTCATCTATTTTCTTTCTTTCTTCTTCTTTCTTTTTTCGAAAAAACTCATGTGAGACCATTTTACGGTTCTCCTTTTGTGAAACGGATCTATTTGACCCAATACCCAGCTCGGCCCAAAATAGAACCCAACCCAAAAAATATAATACATCCCAATATATCATCCACCAAGCCCAATACACTATCCACCAAGTCTAATATACCATTTACCAAGCCCAATAATTCGCATTTTCACACACGTCGCACATTGCTTTCTCAGGCACGTCTCACTCACCGTCTCACGCACACCGTTGCACGTCACATTCTTTGATACGTCCGTCGCAAACCGTCGCACATCGCATTCTCAGATACGTCCATCGCACATCGTCGCACACCTGGTAATTTTTACTAATTTCCCCCCAATCGGTTTGTGCTAATTTTTTACCTCGATTTCGTGAAACTGGAGTGCTAATTTTAGGGATTTTGATGATTTTGAAGGATTTTTTGTTTACTTGTATGTCATCCTGAATTATTTTGTTTAGAGATATTGTCTCATGAACTAGAGAATGTTCGATGTCATCATGATTTGTTTTCTCGTTATAGGGTCACAAATTTCTTATATGGTGATATGTTGGATCATTGATGTTGACTGCTCTACTTTTGTTTGTTTTATGTTTTTGCATGTTCAAACCTGCTGGATTTTATCAGAAGTTTATGTTTCTGCATTGTGTTCAAATATGAATAATCTTTATTTTTTATGTTTTTTAATAAGTAATCTTTTGAATTATGGTGAAAGATAAAAGAATTGTTGTGTATTCTCCTTCTCCTCCTCAATCAATACGAGAAAAGAAAGCAAAACATAAGGAAATTGTGAAAAGGAGTAAGCTAAGTGAAGAAAAAGATCAGAAGAGGATTGACAATGAAGAAGTTGATAGGTATGCCTTTTACACTTATAATTATTTTAGTGACAATTATCATGCAATTAGTATAAGTATGTGATTTCTACACATAAATATGCGATTTCTTCTTACAAGTATGACTGAATTTAAATTTATGTACGAGTATGTCTTTTATGTATAAGTATGTCTCTTACATCTTTAAGTATGTGATTTTATCACTGAATTTAAGTATAAGTTAAAGTATGCCTATTACATCTTTAAGTATGTGATATCTGTATAAGTATATGATTTTATCATTGAATTTAAGTATAAGTATAAGTATGTCTCTTACATCTTTAAGTATGTGATTTCTGCACATAAGTATGTCATTCTATCACTGAATTTAAGTATAAGTTAAAATATGTCTCTTACATCATTTAAGTATGTGATTTCTGCACATAAGTATGTGATTCCTGAACATAAGTATGTGAATTTTTGACTAAATTTAAGTATAAATATAAGTATGCCTCTTACATCATTTAATTAAGTATGTGATTTCTGCCTATAAGTACGTGAATGTTTGACTGAATTTAAGTATAAGTTAAAGTATGTCTCTTACAACTATAAGTATGTATTTTTATTTTTTCTTATTGTTATGTAGCTATATAAATAAGTGTTTTATATAAGTATGTGTTTTACAACTATAAGTATGTGTTTTGTAGCTATAAGTATGTATTTTGTAGTTATAAGTATATTTTTTTACAACTATAAGGTGTTTTATTCTTAATAGTTATGTAACTATACAAAAGTAAGCAATTTATATAAGTATGCATTTTATAACTATAATATGCATTTTACAGTTATAAGTATGTGTTTTATTCTTAATAGTTATAAACGTATTAGTAATACAAATATCGATATTAGAGTTATAGCTATATTAGTAATACATATATAAATATTACAAGATGGTAGTTATTTGTCAATTGATATGAATGAAGTGTATGACTGCGCCCACTTGACGATTTCAATTGAGAGATTAAAAAACCATAATAATTGAGTCAAAATCACAAATTAGTTTGACACAAAAACTCATGTGAGACGGTCTCACAGATAGTAACTTATAGTGAGACATAGCATCATCATCCACAAACAATATTTGAATTGTAGAGTTTGAGTTGTGGGTCTCGGCTTGTGGATTGATCTGTCTCACACAATACAATAAAATTTCGTGAGATCGTCTCACAAGAGACACACTCATAAACTTTAATAAATTGTTTAATGAGAAACCAAGGTTCACTAATCATTATATATATAAAAGTAAGACCACGTGTGCCACATGTCAATCATACAATTTTTCATATTAATTCTATTTCAATTTTACAAATTACATCTATAATAAATAGAGTTTTAAAGCTAATTAATGTGGTTATTTAATGATATCAATTTAATTGTGTTGATAATATACATTAGTAAATATTTTATGAAATTTTAATTAAAATTTTAAAATAACATATATGTTAAACTTCAAATATAGAAGTCAATTATATATTTTAAATTTTATTAATTTAAAATTTTTAGAGAAAAATATTTTTTTAAAAGAAAAAATAAAATAAAGTTGTGTTGATTATAAATGATTATTGATACTTATTACTGATAGATTTTGTGAATATGTGTTTTAAAATAAACTATAAAATTTATTTGAGAAATTTCGATTTTAATTTTTTTATCATTTGATTAACATATTCAAATTTAAAATTTTAAAATAAACAAATAAAATTTTAAAAAAGATTTCAATATGTATAAATATTATTTATTCTTACATATAATTAGAAATGTTTGATTTCAATAGTTAAATAATGTATTAATCAAAATTACATTATATTTAATATTAATTTAGAATCATAAATATTTTTTCTAATATAAATAATATTTAAATTTATTTAATTTTAATAAATTTAAACCCGTGTAATACACGGAAATTATGCTAAAGAATTATGGAGAAATTTGAATAAATCCTCGTTTTGTTGTTTGATTACCAAGGGTCATACCCGAGTCTAAAACTTATCAGAAAAAAAATTATTTCCATGATTATAACTCATAAGTTGTCACGAAATTTTGGTTTTTTTCTCCTTAAGTTTATAGAAATTTCATAATTGTTAAAAGTACCCAAACTTTCTCAAGATTTATATCACTCCAAAAAAGTAAATACTGGATTTGTTCTGTCTGTCAAACATTAAATTATTATATATTCTCAGATATATTTCTTTCCAGCAAGTTGAGTTGAAATTGTCAGAAAGAAAATTGAAAAGTAGATATGTTTTGGCAGTTTCCTATCCAAAATTTGATCTTGTTCACTCATTTTCTAAAATAAAACGTGATGCTATACTACACTAAGCATGTACATCACTACACCCCACTTCTTTGTTTATATTTTATATTAAATTAATACTTATTTCAAAAAGTTCACCTAATTATAAACTTTTTGAAACACAATATAATTATTTAATTTTGAGAACATTAATTAATTAGAAAAATTTCCTATTATTATTTTCCGTTAATGTGTATAATTTAAAATTGACCAAATTTCGGATTTTAATATTACGTCATTTTTTTTTTTTTTTTTGTAATTCCAACCAAGGAAAAATGGGTTGAAGAACCATTCCAATTTCCCAGGATCTTCATTATTTGATTTCTTTTTTGGTTCGAACCAATAAAAAAAAGGATAAATAAAATAAAAGAAAAAGAAAAAGAAAACGAAAGTAACTCAGTTAATCTGCACTAACTGATAAAGTTGGCAGGGAAGGGTGGTGGGGTTTGCCTAAAGATAACTAAGATATGCACATTCATTTAAAGTTAGAGGAAAGTGGGTTATAAGTTATAACCCAAAACATGGCATGAATATAAATGCTCTAAATAAACGGACAGGATTATTGGACGTAACAGCTCAATGTGAAACATACAACATTAATACATTTAATTAAACCTTGTGAGTTGTTAATATTCTCACGAAATATTTAAGAGGAAATAGGGAAATGTACCATCATATATATATATATATATATATATATATATATATATATATATATATATATAGGGTAGCAACCCAAAATACCACAAAAAATATAAAGTGTGATAAAAAAATATCCCAAAAACTAAAATTGGGATTTTTATACCATAAAAAAAAATGATAATTTATACCATGAAATATAATTTTATGTCAAAAAATACTACAAATTTCATTGACTTTGATTGAGACATTTATTACCCCACAATAACCTCTAACAACCTCCAATCAAATCGGTCAAAGGGAATCTTGGTCAAATCCATTTGAATTCACCTTCACCCCACCACACCACAAGTTTTTTTTTTTCCCCAAATCTCACTCTTCTCTCTCAAGTAAAAAAGAAAAAAATTCACTACATAATCCACATTTCTCTTTATTCGATTTTTTGGCTGAAAATCCACGTTTAACACGAAGATGTCAAACCAACAAAGAAAGGTTAGTGATTTAATCCTTCGAATTTGTTGAAATTTGTTGAAAATTTGTTGAAAACCATTTCATCCTTTGAATTTGTTGAAATTGATATTTGAAACCATGGAGGGTTAAACGTGGATTTGGAATCCTCGAAATCCACGTTTAACCTTAAATTATTTATGGTTTAGGGTAATTTGTTTGAATATGTGTTTGAATTCATGTTTGGAAGGGTTAAATGAGTATAATTTTGCATGTGATAGGGTTAATTTATTTGAATATGTGGTTGAATTCATGCTTGGAAGGGTTAAACGGGCATAATCCACGTTTAACCATAATTTTTTGTCGAATTATAGACCACGCGGGGTCTATAGCCTACATGAACATTTTTTTTCACTATACACTGTGAATTAGTACTTTTATGTTTTCTTATAATCTTCACGAGGGAAAAAATTCATAAGATTTGAATTAGACATGAAAGCAAACAACCCTAAAAAAATAAAAATAACGACGTCCTATAGACCCCAAGGGGTCTAACGCCCAAGTGAACATTTCCACTATACACAATGAATGAATACTTCAATGCTTTTTGCTAATTTTCAAGAGGATAAAAATTCATGAGATTTGAATAAGATAAGAAAGACAATATCCCTAAAAAAACCAAAAAAAAAAAACCTATTATAGACCCCGTGGGGTCTAGAGCCTACATGAACATTTTTTCACTATACACTGTGAATTAACACTTCTATGTTTTCTTATAATCTTCAAGAGGGAAAAAATTCATAAGATTTGAATTAGACAAGAAAGCCAACGTCCCTAAAAAAAAAATAATAATAAAGACATCATATAGACCCAGGGGGTCTAAAGCCTAAGTGGACATTTCCACTATACACAATGAATGAATACTTCAATGTTTTAATCTAATCTTTAAGAGGAAAAAAATTCATCACATTTGAATAAGATAAGAAAGATGATGCTCTAAAAAAAACATCGTATATGAACATGAATTAATACTTCAATGTTTTCTACTAATCTTCAAGAGGGAAAAATACTCCAGGTGGTCTACAGCCTACGTGAACATTTCCACTATACACAATGAATTAATACTTCAATGTTTTAATCTAATCTTCAAGAGGAAAAAAATTCATGAGATTCGAATAAGACAAGAAAGACAATGTCCTAAAAAAAAGAAAAACATCGTATGAACATGAATATGAACACTAACATTTATATTATACAGAATGAATTAATACTTCAATGTTTTCTTCTAATCTTCAAGAGGGAAAAAATTCATAAGATTTGAATTAGACAAAAAAGCCAACGCCCCTCAAAAACATAAAAATAAAGACATCATATAGACCCAGGGGGTCTAAAACCTACGCGAACATTTCCTCTATACACAATGAATTAATATTTCAATGTTTTTTCCTAATCTTCAAGTGAAAAAAAATTCATTAGATTTGAATAAGATGAGTAGGCTGTAGACCACCTGGGGTATTTTCCCTCTTGAAGATTAGTAGAAAACATTGAAGTATTAATTCACAGTGTATAGTGTAAATGTTCATGTTCATGTACAATTTTTTTAGGGGCATTATCTTTCTTGTCTTATTCAAATCTCATGAATTTTTTTCCTCTTGAAGATTAGAAAAAAATATTGAAGTATTAATTCATGTTCATATACGATGTTTTTTTTTTAGAGCATCATCTTTCTTATCTTATTCAAATCTGATGTATTTTTTTCCTCTTAAAGATTAGATTAAAACATTGAAGTATTCATTCATTGTGTATAGTGGAAATGTTCACTTAGGCTTTAGACCCCCTGGGTCTATATGATGTCTTTATTTTTATTTTTTTGAGGGGCGTTGACTTTCTTGTCTAATTCAAATCTTATGAATGTTTTCCCTCTTGAAGATTATAAGAAAATATAGAAGTATTAATTCAAAGTGTATAATGAAAAAAATGTTCATGTAGGCTCAAGACCCCACGGGGTCTATAATAGGTTTTTTTTTTTTTTTTGGTTTTTGAGGGGCATTGTCTTTCTTGTCTTATTCAAATCTCAAGAATTTTTATCCTCTTGAAGATTAGGAAAAACCATTGAAGTATTCATTCATTGTGTATAGTGGAAATGTTCACTTAGGCCTTAGATCCCCTGGGTCTATAGGATGTCTTTATTTTTATTTTATTGAGGACTGTTGGCTTTCTTGTCTAATTCAAATCTTATGAATTTTTTCCCTCTTGAAGATTATAAGAAAACATAGAAGTATTAATTCACAGTGTATAGTGAAAAAAAATGTTCATGTAGGCTTAAGACCCCGCGGGGTCTATAATAGGTTTTTTTTTTTTTTTTTTGGTTTTTGAGGGGCAGTGTCTTTCTTGTTTTATTCTACTCTTATGAAGTTTTATCCTCTTGAAGATTAGGAAAAAACATTGAAGTATTCATTCATTGTGTATAGTGGAAATGTTCACTTAGGCTTTAGACCCCCTGGGGTCTATATGATGTCTTTCTATTTATTTTTTTTAGGGGCGTTGGCTTTCTTGTCTAATTCAAATCTTATGAATTTTTTTCCCTCTTGAAGATTATAAGAAAACATAGAAGTATTAATTCACAGTGTATGGTGAAAAAATTGTTCATGTAGGCTTTCGACCTCGCGGGATCTTTAAAAAATAGTTCAAAAGACACGATATTTAATTGATACGTATACTTTTTTTATCATATATATATTTATATCAATTAATAATTCTTACCATATATATCATTGAAAATATTTGTCAGTAAAGTTGGATTATTATATACCATATATATTTATTACACAAGAGTAATATTTTTAGAAATTTACAATAAACTCAATTAATATCACAAAAAAATAAAATAAAAATTTTATTATAAAAGTGATGATCATGAAAAACAATATAGTTCTTTAAAGTAAATTAATCTACTACCCATATAATTTATCAATTTGAAATATTTCTTATTTTCATCATATGTTGTTTGACTACTTTACTAATTATTTTTTTAACAATTGGCTTGAAAAAAACTTGTGCAAATATATGTTCATTAACTTATTCATAATGAGTGTAAAATATTGATATTATTGTATATTACTCCAAAATAAAATTTCTAAATTTAACATATCATTAAAAAAATTATGTAATTTTCTTTTTCTAAATATGATCAGGGTTTTTTTCACAATTTTTGTGTATATACAAAATGATTTTCATACTATGGATATTATAACTTATAAATTATAAAATAATAAATATTTCTATTTCTATTTTAGAAAGTGGAAATGAGATTAGTTGATTTTTATATAGATGACAATGAAATTTCATAATTAAAAATTCAAAATATTTAGAAGATATATGAATTTTTTTCTTTGTTGACATATTATCACTCTTATAAAATAGCAACGACTTTCTATTCTTCGAGATTAATAGTGAAGAATTATTATATAATTTGACATTACGAAATAGAAAGTATTTTTTTAATAATTTTTTAAATGTATAAGTGTTAAGTGTGTGAAATACACTTAATATACATGGTCGTAAGTGCGTTTATCGTACTATCTTTGTCATAAATAAATCATAACTACGAAATATTGGTTGATATAGGTACAAGAGGTGAAAACGGCGTAAAGGAGACAAAGCGTGCGAGAAACGAAAGAAATAAGGTTAGTACCGCGGTACCCGAAGTGTAGTCCCAAAGCTCGGAATTCTACACCTCAGTACTGCGGTACCCAAATTTGGATACCGCAGTATCCGAGTGCAGATTTTCGGAGGAATTTTGACTGGTTGTCAATACCTCGGTACTGCGGTATCCAGGTGCAGAGAATCGAGGGTGTTTTGCTTGGAGGCCAGTACTGCGGTACCCCAAACCCTTTTCCCTAACAAACACATCACCACAACTCTCCCTCTTCCCCACTCGATTCCAAGCCATACATTTAACCCATCTCCATCTTTGTTCTCATAAATTGTTTATCTTGTGTTGATTGTTAGGTTTGGGAAAGAATCTCAAGACCAAAACTCCCAAAACACCTGGTTCTCATCCCTGCCCACAAGGTGTTCGATAAATTATCTCAACTAATCTTTCGACAATTTTATCATGGCTCCAAGAAAAAAACCACGATCCGAGGGTCTCGAATCATCCAAGGATGCCGGTGCTAAGGGTAAGTGTTGGGAAAATTCCATGAAAGTTTTGATGAGATAATGTAATATTTAATAGAAAATTAGAGTACCCATTCTCCACGTTTTATAAGTGAAAACATAGACCTATAGGCATATGATCATGGATTTATAAATAGGTCTTAAGAAAAATAAAGATAAATGCTTGAAATAGAGTTTAAAAGAACATTTATGTTAAAAGGAAAATCGAGCAAACAGAAGATTAGGAAGAAACAAGGAAGGCCAAACAAACGACTAAATCAAGGAAATTACACGAAGACAGGATGTTGGCAAAGAGAAGTCAAGATAGGAAGCTGACCTACATCAGGAAGCTGACATCCTAGATACAAGTACTGAAGAACAAAACAACAAGTTGACAATCTTCGCTCAGTTTATTTATCACAGTACAAGGAATGTATATTGAATGCAGTACGAGGAAGGTTGCTGACAAAGAGTCGTTGGACAGAAGTTTGAGCCAAGCCAATGAGAAGATGTCACCTGGAACTGTGGCTCTGCAAAAGTTCTGCAACCAGGGTGTGGCGCCATTAATGCGGATAAGAATAGGACATGCCCTATACTCTCAAGTTGTCAATCACATTAATTGCAAAGATATGGAGGATCATATTTGAACTACAACAGGAACAATGCCTCTCTTCAACGACCATATTCCAAAGATCTATAAATAGAAGGATGAAGTGACCATGAAAAGACAACTGGAGCACTGAACAAAAATAACTAAAGCTTTGAATAACATTGCAAATTCTCACAAGTCTTTCATTCAAAGCTACCATCAAGCTCAGTCACTTAACCTTCCAGGAACAGTCTACAATAGCATTGAAGTCATCAAAGATCAAGACTGTTCTACATCAGTTGAAGAACCTTTTATTTTCTTTAACCATTGTGTTGTGTGCGCTAGGTTGTTTTATGGTGTAACTTAGTTGAGAGGATCAGGTCCTTGCTAAGTGTGTAGTCTACAAATAGATTACTTGTCCTTTGTGGGATTGTACCCTTTGTGGGTTGTGGCCTTCGACTAGAGTTTGGGATTCTAGTAGGCGTAGTTTGTTAGGAAGAGGTTTGTAAAGCGAGGCTTGTAATTCGAATTGACCTAACAAAGTTCTTCATTGAGTAGGAGTAGAGTGGATGTAGAAGGCTTACACCACCTTCGAACCACTATAAACCTTGTGTGTTTATTTGCTTTGATTTACTTACTGTTTTGCATTTTATCATATCATATATCTTACAGTATACATCATAAGCATTGTGCATTAAAGTATTGGCAAAGAGCATGCTTGTAAAAGAAAACTGGTTTCCAAAAAGAACTCTATCAAGTTTATTCCGCTGCACTACATTCTGATACCGAGTCAGTAACCTGATTGAGTTTAGTGCCAGGTTGTTGATTCGAGACAGGTTACTGCCTTTAGGTCAGGAACCTGTTATTCAGAAAAAGTTTTAAAAGAGTTTGCAAAATCGATAGAGGTTCATTCACCCCCTCTGAACCTCTGACCACTTGGGACTCACCGGACCAACAAGTGGTATCAGAACAAGTTGGGTTAAAAGCCAATTTGAATGATAACCAATCCAGATCCACCTTTTTTGCATTTGGATAAACCGTTTTCAATTTTATGAGACCAAAACTCATCTCTTAGCGTAAGCATGTATTCCTCACATCACAAGCTACCTATGTTTTCCATAGATGAATATGACGATTAGAGGATACACATGCAAGCTCATCTATCAGCTATACACGATGAAATGTGGTTCATTATCACTAAAGGACCACCAGTGATTTATAAAGCAAACACTGCATATGTAGAGCAACTTCGTGAGTATATGAGTGCTGAAGTAGCAGCTGAGGTAGCAGACAGTGAAGTGGAAGATGCAACTAGTATTGATGATGATATACTACCAGACGTCAGACGATAGGAAGCTGCACCAAGAATTAGAAGAACACAACTACCACAGGAGTATGTTGTCAAAGAGAGACATGAGTACACTCCTGAAGATAGGAAGAGAACAAACCTTGACAACGTAGCCAAAAATGCCTTATTTCTCAGGTTGGACAAATGAATGTTCAGTAAGGTTAAAAGCTGCTCCACAGCCAAAGAAATATGAGTAATGCTAGGGATGATATGTGAAGGCAATGAACTTGCCCGAGACAATAGGATCTCCAAAGCCATCCAACTGTTTAAGCAGTTCAACATGAAGACTGGGGAAACCCTTGAACAACTCGATTAGAGATTCACAGCCATTGTGAGTGAGCTTGAATCTTTGGGTAGAACATACACCTAGAAGGAGAAAAACATGAAGGTGCTACGAGTCTTACCTTATGAATGACATAGCAAGGAGACCGCGATGAGAGTGTCGTTGAACCTCAACGCGATGAGTACCTTCGATCTCTTCTCCGATTTGAAATCATTTGAATATGATATAGAAAGAAGGAGAAAAGAGATGGAAGCAACGAATGCAAAGATTACAACACTTGTTGTAAATAGTCAGGTTGCTGTTGGCACAAGCAGCAGCAAGCTGAAAGAGAAAAATGAGGAAGTGCTTACTGAGGATGTAGAAGAAGAAATGACGCTCCTACTGAAGAAATTCTGAAGATTTATAAAGAATAACCACAAAGGGAACAACTTCAGAAGATAGATGCAATCATTAGAAAGAAGTCCTCAGATCAAACCACATCAGCAAACTGACACAGGATCCACTGACTTGTGTTACAATTGCAGAAGACCTGGCTACTTTATCAGAAACTGCCCTCATCCACAAGTATAGAAGTATACAGAGGAAGAGGTGAAGAGGAGAAGCGATAAAAGGAGAAATGAAAAACAAAAGCTTACGACACTTCTTACTGAAAATGAAGCCCTCAAAACAGCAAGCATCTCCAACACTGTAGACAAAGATGATCTCTCATCAGAAAGCAACTACAGTTTCTCATATGATGAAGAAGCACTGATCTGCCTTAAGGCCAAGGACTACAAGGACAATGAAGAAGAAGAGGTAACTTCACAATCTCTTGACTCTTCATGTTCTGAAAAGCTTAACATGATCCAATCTTTTAGACAGATCATGAGTGACTTTGAGCAGAAAAATTTAGCTCATGAAGAACTCAAAGAGGAGAACCGACAACTCAAAAGCGAGCAGACAGTACTGAAAGAGCAGGTTGCTGGCCTGGAGTATTTCAGTACTCAATGCAATGAACTCAGAGTTGAGGTCTCTAAGTTCAAACTGCTAGTCACTAAGCTAGACACTGAGAAAGCTGAATTACAAAACACTATTAGTGTATATAGCAAATCAGCAAAGAAAGCACAGGAATGTATTCAAAGAACCCAGATCATTAATCCTAGAATTGGTCTAGGATACTGTGCTAGTACTTCTTAGAATGAAGCCAGCTCATCCAAAGCTGGAAAGTTTGTTCAAGCTCGAGTTCATTTTGCTCAAGAGCTTACCTTATTGAATGAAAGCTTGAACAAAATAAGTATTCTAGATAAAGGGAAGAAACCCATTCAGCAGGAGGAAAACAGTAAGCCTGCAAGGAATCTCAGAAAGTAGCATAATCAGTATGCTATTAAAAAGAGAGGAAAACAACAGTTTTCTAAGTTAGATCAAGAGCTTCACTCTCTGAGAACCAAGACATTCATATCAAGGTTCCAATAGGTCTACTCTTAGGAAAGGTATAAGGGAATACCTTTCACAAATAGAAAGCATAGGACCTGGAAACAAGAAGCTCATAAACAGAACCCTGTCTAGAATACTTACAGAATGAGAACCAACATAGTCTCTCGTAAATTAATTACCATAAGACATGGGTTCCAAAAGACACTAACCCCCAGGGCCTGTACTTGTATGGGTACCTAAAACCGTCTGATCTACTTACAGTTGCCAGGAAGTTGTAGTGATAAATGGTACATTGATAGTGGTTGCTCCAGACATATAACTGGTAACAAAACCAGATTGAGGGACTTCCAACCATATAAAGGCCCTAAAGTAGTGTTTGACAATAACTCCAAAGGACGCACAAAAGGAACATGAAGCTTGATCAAAGGCAACACAAGTATCAGTGACGTTTCATATGTCAAAGGACTGAAGTATAACCTTCTGAGTATCTGTTAATTTTGTGACAAATGATATTCAGTAGAGTTCAATCTCAACAAATGTCTGATTAAAGACATCGAAACAAAAGAGGTTAAACTCACTGGAACTAGGAGAGACAATATGTACCTTGTTGATTGGGACTCAACATTACAACCAACTTGCTTCATTGCAAAGAGCACCCCTAAACTAAATTGGTTATGGTACAAGAGGATGAGTCACCTGAACTTCAAGACAATCAATAAGCTAGCAAGGAAGAACCTAGTCAGAGGACTACCAGATGTTGCTTACAAGAAAGAAAGTGTTTGTGGACCCTGTCAGAAAGGAAAACAAGCACGTAGCTCATTCAAGGACAAAGTTCAAAGAACCTCGAATAGGATACTGGATCTTCTGCATATGGATTTATTTGGACCAGTAGAGCCTGTCAGTATGAGTGGGAAGAAGTATTCCCTTGTAATTATGGATGACTACTCAAGATTCACTTGGACCATTTTCCTAGCCAAAAAATCTGAAACTCAAACCAGACTTCCAGAATTCATGAAGAAAGTGCAGAATGAGAAAAATTTGAGCATTGTAAAGATAAGATCTGACAGAGGAACTGAATTCACAAACAAGTTTATTGAGAAATACTGTTCAGAAAATGGAATTTGTCATGAATACTCTGCAGCAAGGACTCCACAACAGAATGTTGTTGCAGAAAGAAGAAACAAGACTCTAAAGGAAGCTGCTAGAATAATGATTGTTGATGTTGGAATACCTAAGAGCTTTTGGGCTGAAGCAACCAGCACAACATGTTATACTCAGAACAGATGCCTAATCAACAAGGATCATGACAAGACTCCCTACAATGTATGGTATGGGAAGACACCTAATATCTCACACTTCCACATCTTTGGATGTAGGTGCTATATTCTGAACAATGGAAAGGAATACCTAAAGACCTTCGATGAGAAATCTGATGAAAGAATATTCTTGGGATATTCCTCAGCAAGCAAGGCCTTCGGGATCTTCAACAAAAGAAGCTTGGCTGTCGAAGAATCAATTCACGTTGTATTTGATGAACCATACTGTAATACTACTGAACTGGAGAAACTAATAGAAAAGGTATCCAAAATGAAGATCAAGGATCAGACAGTAAGATATGTTGATGGAGTTCAATAAAATAAATAATTCCAAATACCAAATACCTAAGAGCTTGAATCAATAAAATAAAAAATACAAGTTATTTAATTTAATTTGTATTTTTTATTTAATTTAATTTGATTTGTATTTTTTAGTTATTTTTTATTTTATTTAATTTAATTCTGGCACTCGTTTGGTAAATCCGCAAAGTTGAGCTATTTTACAGTTAATTTTGAAAGTTCGGGATGGAATATTCCCAGAATATTCCACCGGCAGTGACTTCTGACGACCGTTTAGTAAAAAACAAAGTTGAGCTATTTTACAGTGAATTTTGAAAATTCGGGTAACAAAGTGGAAAAGTGACCATAGTTTGACTTCTATTATGTAATTTACCCAATGAATAATTTAAACCTTAAAGCATAATTGTGGATTTTTCTAATTAAATTTTAAATTTTATACATATATATATATATATATTATAAACTTTCACTTTATTTTTTTTTAAATTGTAAATTTACAATTCTTAGATTTAATTAATTTTTTCAAAGATTTGAGCAATTTATCAATTTTAGTTTTAAAATAATCTAAATTCTAAAATTTTATTTTATTGTTTTCAAAATTGATTATATTACTTTTCAATGTACCCTAAACTATTCAATTAGGGGCTATTTAATCTAAAAAAATTATTTTCTTTTACTTTTTACCAACTATAACTAGTGAATTTTTACCTTCCATTTTCTTTTATTTTTTATTTTTTTTTTGTTCAAGAAAAAAATACTAGAACTAAATACTTGCAGTTTAGTTCCCAAAACCGATTTCTATGAACCCTAGTTTTTGTGAACTCTCTGATTTCTTAACCAATTGATCCAATACTAGAACTAATTAACTATGCTTCTAGGTATATATAGAGAAAGCCCTATGCTAACTTGATGAAATGGATTCGGAAACTTCACAACATTTAGTTATAAGAACGACAATTACTTAAATACGTTCGTATCGCCGGAAAAGCCAAGGGGTCAACAGGTCAAGTTTTACTACAATTACTTGAAATTCATTTGGATAACATCCTTTTTCGATTGGGTATGGCTTCGACTATTCCCGCAGCCCGCCAATTAGTTAACCATAGACATATTTTACTGAGTGGGCGTATTGTAGATATACCAAGTTATCGCTGCAAACCCCGAGATATTATTACGACGAAGGATGAACAAAAATCCAGAACTCCGATTCAAAATTCTCTCAACTCCCCTCCTCAAGCAGAAATGCCAAACTATGTGACCATTTACATACGTAATTTGAATGGCTCTTTTTTGGGACATAATTGGCCAGAGAAAATGGGTACTGTTGGGTTTAAGTCAAACCCACCAATTTTGATGGATTTATAAACTAGCCCATAAACTATCCTAAAACACATTTTTAAAATCGGGCCCAAATTCCATGCGGGCCCTAAACATATGAAATGAACAAGAGTGTATGTTGATTTACAAACCTAAACTACCCCACTAATATCATATATTATTTATATTCATAAATAAATTATAATATTAATATATTAATTCTTATTTGAAAAATATCACATAATTATTATTTATAAATTATTTATAACGTCAAATATAATTAATTTTAAGTCATTTGTGAAAGATGTCTTTCAATATTGAAAGATATTTTTCAATTCTGAAAGACGTATTTCAATATGGAAAGATGTTTTCCAATTTTGAAAGACGTATTTCCATATTGATAGACGTCTTTCAATGTTACAATATATGTTTTCATAACTAGTAAAAGTTGTGTGATGGCGTCTAATTAATAAAGCTCAATCTCAATTAATAAAGAGTACGGTCTCTTGTGAGACAGTCTCATGTGCGACGACATTCGTGCACAGTCGTGCCTTGGGACACGGTCGACCATGCGCGAAAACACATACTTATAGCTTTAAAAGACATACTTATAGATAAAAATATTTGATAAAACAATAATTTGATTTATATGTATTTCATAGAAATTTTTTAACTCAATAACAAATTTCACATCAAATATAAAAAATAAAAGATTAAATACATTTGTATGTATTTTATTGAAAGGTCTTATGGTGTGATTAGGAATAAAAAGGGAAAAAATACGAATTAAAGAACAGAATACAGATCACCCAATGTCATGTAGGCTTTCAAATTGGAATTTTCGTGTACGGTACAAAGTTGCTATTTTTGTGTAGGGGTACACTACTCAATATTTCCGTGTAAGGTTATTTTCGGTATTTTCGTGTAAGGCTATAAGTTGGGGATTTTTGTGTAAGGCTAAAAATTTGTGATTTTCGTGTAAGGATATTTTCGGTATTTTCGTGTAAGGCTATGAGTTGGGGATAAAATTGTAAGGCACGAAAATTAGTGATTTTCGTGTAAGGTTATTTGGGTATTTTCGTGTAAGACTATAGGTTTCTTAGAAGTCTCTTGACGGTTGTCGCTGAATTCAGACCGCGGTCAATCTAATGTTTACAAAAGTCACTAGTGACCACGGTCTAGGTATTATGACCCCAATCAGTCCCCTTCAAAATAAAATTAGAAAAAAAATTGCCTCTCTCTCTCTTCTTATTTTATAACCAGTCTCTGTAGACCGTGGTCGCCTAATTCAGACCGTGGTCAGTCTAATGTTTACAGAAGTCACTGGTGACCACAGACTAGGTATTATGATCCCGGTCTAATGTTTACAGAAGTCAATGGTGACCACGGACTAGGTATTATGACCCCGGTCAGTCCCCTTCAAAATAAAATTAGAAAAAAAATTGCCTCAATCTATCTTCTTAACAAAATAGTGATTTTCGTGTAAGGTTATGTTCACAGAAGCTTCCAAGTTGTGTGATGGTGTCTCCTTGTCTCTATAGCAGGGCAGAATTAGAACAAAGTGGTAATTAGTTTCTGAAACATTTCATACTTTTGCAGGACAAGTGTAACTTCAAAAATTATTAATAGAATGTATTACTTTTATAGATATAATTTAATACTATAGCTATAATTAAGGTAGTAGTTTAGTTCATGACATGTATTGTGTTATATTTATAAATATAATATAACAAAATACCTTTATCAATAGAATGTAATACTTTTATAAATATAACACAATACATTTATAAGTATTGTTATACTAATATCATATACTAAAAGTATTGCAATACTTTTAAATATAACACAATACCTTTATAAGTTTAATGCAATATTACATATAACTATAAATAATGTAATACTTTAGTTCATAACATGTACTACTTTTATTAATAGAATGTATTACTTTTATAGATATAATGTAATACTTTAGTTCATAACATATACTACTTTTATTAATAGAATATAATACTTTTTATAAATAGAACACAATATCTTTATAAGTTTAAGGCAATATTAAATATAACACAATACCTTTTATAAGTTTAATGCAATATTGCAATACTAATATCATATATTATTTATATTTATAAATAAATTAAAATATTAGATTAAAAAACATAGTCAAACTTTCATCCTGAAAAGATTACTCTGCTGCAACCCTAAACCCTAAGTGCAAATTTTTTAATTTTTTTTACCAATTGTGAAGCACAGTTTCTTGCAAAATAATTTGAAATAGCAATCTTGTAATTATTGAAATACAAGGGATACGTACGTAATTTGAATGGCTTTGTTTGGGGACATAATTGACCAGAGAAAATGGGTACTGTTTGGTTTAAGTCAAACCCACCAATTTTGATGGGTTTATAAACCAGCCCATAAACTACCCTAAAACACATTTTTAAAATCGGGCCCAAATTCCATGCGGGCCCTAAACATATGAAATGAACAAGAGTGTATGTTGGTTTACAAACCTAAACTACCCCAAACTCACGAAACAAACACAACCTTATAAGTTTAATGCAATATTGCAATACTAATATCATATATTATTTATATTTATAAATAAATTAAAATATTAGATTTAAAAGCAGTTAAGCTAAAAAGACTATGCTGATAGATGTGGCCATGGGTATACTTACTGATGATCCATTCTCTATGCCAAACTTCTTTATCAATTCTTTGGTGTACTTGGTTTGATTGATGAAAGTTCTGTCCTGAAGTTGTTTGACTTGTAGACCAAGGAAGAAACTGAGTTCTCCCATCATGCTCATTTCAAATTTGTTTTTCATGAGTGAAGAGAACTTGGAACAGAGTTCTTTGTTTGTTGATCCAAAAATGATATCATCAACATAGATCTGTACGAGCAGCATGTTGTTCCCATCCAGTATCCTGAAAAGAGTTTTATCCACTGTTCCTTTCTGAAATCCATTTTCCAAGAGATATAGAGATCATTCATACCAAGCTCTGGGTGCTTGTTTCAATTCATATAGTGCTTTCTTCAATCTGAGTACTCTGTATGTTCCTTCTTCTTCAAAACCGGGTAGCTATTCCACATAAACTTCCTCTGAAAGGAGTTCATTCAGAAATGCACTCTTGACGTCCATCTGGTATACTTTGAAGTTATTGTGAGCAGCATAAGCCAGAAAAATTCGTATTGCTTCAAGTCTTACTACAGGAGCAAAGGTCTCATCAAAATATATTCATTCCTGCTGGCAGTATCCTTTTGCAACCAATCTTGCTTTGTTTCTGACTACAGTACCAGATTCATCTAGTTTGTTCTTGAATACCCACTTGGTTCCTATGACTCCTTGATGATCAGGCCTTGGAACTAAGTTCCATACTTGGTTCCTTTCAAAACCACTCAATTCTTCTTGCATGGCCTGAATCCAATTACTATCCTTAAGTGCTTCTTTAACACTCTTAGGTTCGGTTTGTGAAATGAAGCATGTGAATAGTGATTCTTGAGGTCTTGATCTCCTCGTTCTAACTCCTTCGTTGATGTCTCCAATCACAAGTTCTCTTGGATGATTCCTGAGCCATGTTCTGTCAAGTACAAAGATGAATATAGGTTGTTGATCAATATTCTGTTGTTCAGTAGCATCCTGTCCTTGATTGCTGTTTGTCTGCTGATTCCTGTTGGCTTGCTGATCAGCTTCCGTTGTCACTTCATTTCTTGCTACAGTGGGTTGTGAGTTGTTTGTTGTAACTTCTTCAGCGGGTACTAGAACTCCATCGACGTATCTTACTGTCTGATTCTTGATCTTCATTTTGGATACATCTTCTATTAGTTCCTTTAGTTCAACAGTATTACAGTATGGTTCATCAAATACAACGTGAATTGATTCTTCAACGACCAAGCTTCTTTTGTTGAAAATCCTAAAGGCCTTGCTTGTTGAGGAGTATCCCAAGAATATTCCTTCATCAGATTTCTCATAGAAGGTCTTTAGGTATTCCTTTCCATTGTTCAGAATATAGCACCTACATCTAAAAACGTGGAAGTGTGAGATAATAGGTGTCTTCTCATACTATACATCGTAGGGAGTCTTGTCATGATCCTTGTTGATTAGGCATCTGTTCTGAGTATAACATGTTGTGCTGGTTGCTTCAGCCCAAAATCTCTTAGGTATTCCAGCATCAACAATCATTGTTCTAGCAGCTTTCTTTAGAGTCTTGTTTCTTCTTTCTGCAACACCATTCTGTTGTGGAGTCCTTGCTGCAGAGTATTCATGACAAATTCCATTTTCTGAACAGTATTTCTCAATGAATTTGTATGTAAATTCAGTTCCTCTGTCAGATCTTATCTTTACAATGCTCAAGTTTTTCTCATTCTGCACTCTCTTCATGAATTCTGGAAGTCTGGAAGTCTGGTTTGAGTTTCAGATTTCTTGGCCAGGAAGATGGTCCAAGTGAATCTTGAGTAGTCATCCACGATTACAAGGGAATACTTCTTCCCACTCATACTGACAGGCTCCACTGGTCCAAATAAATCCATATGCAAAAGGTCCAGTATCCTATTTGAGGATCTTTGAACTTTGTCCTTGAATGAGCTTCGTACTTGTTTTCCTTTCTGACAGGGTCCACAAACACTTTCTTTTTTGTAAGCAACATCTGACAGTCTTCTGATTAGGTTCTTCTTTGCTAGCTTGTTGATTGTCTTGAAGTTCAATGACTGATCCTCTTGTGCCATAACCAGCTTAGTTCAGGGGCGCTCTTTGCAATGAACAGGTTAGTTATAATGTTGAGTCCCAATCAGCAAGGTAGATGTTGCCTTTCCTGGTCCAGTAAGTTTAACCTCTTTTGTTTTGATGTCTCTGATCAGACATTTATTGAGATTGAACTCCACTGAATATCCTTTGTCACAAAATTGACTGATACTCATGATGTTATATTTTAGTCCTTTGACATATGAAACATCACTAATACTTGTGTTGCCTTTGATCAAGCTTCATGTCCCCTTTGTACGTCCTTTGGAGTTATCGCCGAACACTACTTTAGGGCCTTTGTATGGTTGGATGTCCCTCAATCTGGCTTTGTTGTCAGTCATATGTCTGGAGCAACCACTATCAATGTACCATTCATCACTACTGCTTCCTAGCAACTGTATATGCAAGTAGATCAGACGGTTTTAGGTACCCATACAAGTACGGGTCATGGGGGGTTAGTGCCTTTTGGAACCCACATCTGTCTTATGGTAATTAATTTACCAGAGGCTATGTTGGTTCTCATCTTGTAAGTGTTCTGGGCAGGGTTCTGTTTATGAACTTGTTGTTTCCAGGTCCTATGCTTTCTGTTTGTGAAAGATATTCCTTTATACCTTGACATGAATGTCTTGGTTCTTAAAGAGTGAAGCTCTTGATCTAATTTAGAAAACTACTGCTTTCTTCTCTTCTTAACAGCATACTGATTATGCTGTTTTTTGAGATTCTTTGCAGGCTTACTGTTTTTCTCCTGCTGAAGGGGTTCCATCCTTTTATCCAGAATACTTATTTTGTTCAAGCTTTCATTCACTAAGGTGAGCTCATGAGCAAAAGGAACTCGAGCTTGAACAAACTTTCCAGCTTTGGATGAGCTGGCTTCATTCTGAGAAGTACTAGCATAATATCCTAAACATATTCCCGAATTGGTGATCTGGGTTCTTTGAATGCATTCCTGTGCTTTCTTTGCTGATTTGCTATATACACTAATAGTGTTTTGAAGTTCAGCTTTCTCAATTTCTAGCTTAGTGACTAGCAGTTTGAACTTAGAGACCTCAGCTCTGAGTTTATTGCATTGAGTACTGAAATATTCCAGGTCAGCAACCTGTTGTTTCAGTACTGTCTGCTCACTCTTGAGCTATCGGTTCTCCTCTTTGAGTTCTTCATGAGATGAATTTATCTGCTCAAAGTCACTCATGATCTGTCTAAAGGACTGGATCATGTTAAGCTTTTCAAAACTTGAAGTATTAAGAGATTGTGAAGTTACCTCTTCTTCTTCATTGTCCTTGTAGTCCTTGGCCATGAGGCAGATCAATACTTCTTCATCAGATGAGGAACTGTAGGTGCTTTCTGATGAGAGATCATCTTTGTCTACAGTGTTGGAGATGTTTGCTGCTTTGAGGGCTTCATTTTCAATGAGAAGTGCCCTAAGCTTTTGTTTTTCATTTCTCTTCTTATCATTTCTCCTCTTCATCTCTTCCTCTGTATACTTCTGTACTTGTGGATGAGGGCAGTTTCTGATGAAATTGTCAGGTCTTCTGCAATTGTAACATAGGTCAGTGGATCCTGTGTCAGCTTGTTGATGTGGTTTGATCTGAGGACTTCTTTCTGATGAATGTGGCTATCTTCTGAAGTTATTTCCTTTGTGGTTATTCTTTATAAATCTTCGGAATTTTTTCAGTAGGAGCGTCATTTCTTCTTCTGCATCCTCAGTAAGCACTTCCTCATTTTTCTCTTTCAGCTTGCTGCTGCTTATGCCAACAACAACCTGACTATTTGCAACGAGTGCTGCAATCTTTGCATTCGTTTCTTCCATCTCCTTTCTCATTCTTTCAATATCATATTCAAAGGATTTCAGATCAGAGAAGAGATCGAAAGTACTCATCGCGTTGAGGTTCAACGACACTCTCATCACGGTCTCCTTGTTATGCCATTCATAAGGTAAGGCTCGTAGCACCTTCATGTTTTTTTCCTTCTGGGTGTATGTTCTACCCAAAGATTCAAGCACACTCACAATGGTTGTGAATCTTTGATCGAGCTATTCAAGGGTTTCCCCAGTCTTCATGTTGAACTGCTCAAACAGTTGGATGGCTTTGGAGATCATGTTGTCTTGAGCAAGTTCATTGCCTTCATATATCATCCCTAGCATTACCCATATTTCTTTGGTTGTGGAGCAGCTTTTAACCTTACTGAACGTTCATTTGTCTAGTGTGAGAAATAAGGCATTTTTTGGCTACGTTGTCAAGGTTTGCTCTCTTCCTGTCTTTAGGAGTATACTCATGTCTCTCTTTGACAACATACTCATGTGGTGGTTGTGTTCTTCTGATTCTTGGTGCAACTTCTTGTGGTCTGACACCTGGTAGTATATCATTATCAACACTAGCTGCGCCTTCCACTTCACCGCCTGCTGCTTCAGCACGCCTATACTCACGAAGTTGCTCTATATATGCAACATTTGCTTTGTAGATTACTGGTAGTCCTTCAGTGATGATGAACCACATTTCGTCGTGCATAGCTGATAGATGAGCTTGCATGTATATCCTCCAGTCGTCATATTCATCTATGGAAAACATAGGTAGCTTGTGATATGAAGAATCCATGCTTATGCTAAGAGATGAGTTTTGGTCTTGTGAAATTGAAAACGGTTTATCCAAATGCAAAAATGGTGGATCTGGGTTGGTTACCAGTCAAGTTGGCTTTTAACCTAACTTGCTCTGATACCACTTATTGGTCCCTTGAGTCCCAAGTGGTCAGAGGTTCAGAGGGGGGTGAATGAACCTCTATCGAGTTTGCAAACTCTTTAAAAACGTTTCTGTTATAACAAGTTCCTGACCTAAGGGCAGTAACCTGTCTCGAATCAGCAACCTAGCTCTAAGCTCAATCAGGTTACTAACTCGGTATCAAAATGTAGTGCAGCGGAATAAACTTGATAGAGTTTTTTTTGGAAACCAGTTTTCTTTTACAAGTATGCTCTTTGCCAATACTTTAATGCACGATGCTTATGATGTATACTGCAAGATATATGATATGATAAAATGCAAGGCAGTAAGTAAATCAAAGCTTATAAATATACAAGGTTTAATAATTCAATATTTAAAAGTAAAATATAATCATGCAATTTCAGAAATAACACATAAATAATAAGAGATGCATATGATGCATGAAGTTCATGAGAAACTCGGGTATCACATTTATATTATATTATTATAACTTTTATGTACAAATATAATAACATTTATGTTTTAAAGTACTATACAAATGTTATATTATTATAACATAAAATTTATAATATTATAACATAAAGGTTTAAAAGGTATTATATGTTGGTAATATAATTTAAAGGTTACATTAGAATAACATATATGTTACGCGAACATAACAAAAAGGTTACACAAACATAACAGGAAGGTTAAGCGCGTAGGATAAGAGTATAGACACGGACATGGGGAGTGTGGGAGTGCGTGTGGGCACGTGAGGCACATGTAAGACGGGTGAAATTCATCCTCGAGTCGGGTCGACGTAGTTGCATGGATTATGACTCGTGCACCTGGTGCATAGATATAATTGTGATATATATTTATATATTTGTTTGATTTTAATTTAGATATTTTATTTTCTTTTATATAAAAAATTGATTGTTAATTGTTCTTTATTTTTCTATTCAAACTGTATCTGATATTTTCTTGTGGTTGCTTTTAGGTAGTGCATGAACACACGTTCCAAACGAGCAAATATAATAGTATCTAATTCAGAGATTGAATCAACTTGTAGACGAAACAAAGCGCTCAAAGTTATTCAATCGGATGGCTGCAGAGCCACTATGAAATCAAGTATCGCTTTGTGGGCAAAATGAAGTAGCAAGAAATTCAACCCAATATTACTCAACAAAGGGTGATTCGTGATTATTTGCAGTCTAATCAAAACAGAAGGGGAGTTGTGAGACCACTCATGGATTCAAATAATTTCGAACTAAAGCCAACCATGATAAGTATGGTTCAACATAATTAGTTTGGTTGGAATCATTCGGAGGATCCCAATGTGCATCTGGCGCAATTCCTATTGTGACACAATCAAACTAAATGGGTCTTCGAGGATGCAATTAAGCTTCATTTATTCTCATTCTCATTACGAGATAAAGCGAAATTCTGGTTCGATTCTCTTCCACTGGGCTCGTTAAACACTTTCTCATCCTATTTATTAATTTCTTTATTTCAATTAATTTATAAATTAAAATTCTAAAGTTCTATTTTTAAGCTAATATGATATATACATTAATATTTAGTTAGAGTCTTAAGTACATAAAACAAATTGCTTTTGAAATATCAAGTTAAATAATTTTACTATAATTTATTATGAAATCATAATAATTATAATATATATATATACACACAAATTATTGGTATAAGAGATTTAATTATAAATTTAGGATGTTACAATCCTGTATACCTTATAAAAGTTTCGTCCTCAAAACTTAGAATCACTTAGGGTAATATTGTTTCATATATTCTTAAAGTTCCCAAGTTGCTTTCTCAATTCAATGATTCTGTTAAATCACCTTTACTAGTGGTATTTCTTTATTTCTAATTAACCTCTTAATCTTTCATGAAACGATCTTAACAATCAAGTTCGTTTTCATTGTTCCGATTTTCTCAATTTTGCATTGTATGTGGTTGAATTATATGACTCGGGATAGGAACTTACTTCTTAAACATTCAATTCTAAAAGTAGAAATAAATACACCAACAACTTATTTTCATTTTATTAGAGTTAAATGAAAAAACCAACGTAACGTATAACTATTTTTAGATTTGCAACCTAAACTTTTTTTATCCAATTGCAATCGAATTTCAAGTGTTTTTCATAGTCCAACTTTAACATTTTTTCTGGCAACTTTTCCAGCAAAAATCAAGCGGTTGTATAATCGTCTTTCAATTTGTAACCTAACTTTTTTTAATGGCATTTACGTGCAAGTGGCATGTTGTGCATTCGCCGAAAAAGTTACCTGAAAAAAGTTTAGGTTGCACTTTTTGAAAAACCAATAAACTTGGGATTGCAATCAAATAAAAAAAAGTTTTGATTGTAAACTTAAAATTCATCATACTTTAGGTTGGTTTTTGCATTTAACCTCATTTAATTATATGTATAATTCAATGTTAATTTTAAATAAGTCTTTGAATATTAGCAAATATAACATGATATTAGATATCTCATGCAAATCGTACAAACATACAAAATTTGGTTTGGAATGTGATGATATGTTTGGGCACGAACCTTAATTGATACATCATCTGTCAACGTGCAATTAAAATAAAAATAAAAATTCATATGGGCTAATGACGTCGTTCTATACTTGACAGTTAAATAACAACATTTACTTTAATTGTGATATTAACCAAATTTTATATTTATTTATTTTTTAATTACACATTAACTAATGACGTGTTGACGTGCTCGCCACACCAGCACCTTGAAAACCAAATTTTGACAGTTTGTTTGATTCACACAAGATATCAAAGGTCATGATATATTTGCTAATATCAAAAGATTTAGTTCAAATTGGTGATTTTAATGGCAAGTTAACCCTAAATTATAATTTATATTAAATTATTGAGACGTGATATTTGTCATATTTTACATGTTATTTTGCCATCTTTTGAGGTGTTTCACATGTTTTTACATGTTATTTGTCATAGATTGAGTTGCACTTGAGGTATTTTGGAAGGATTTTATGTTTTATATGAAGAAAAATGTATATAAAGTTTCATGGAGTTGAAACCACTAAATAATGGATTAAAATCGGGAGAGGTCGAGCACGATCTGACTGTGTTGCAAAGCATGACTGTGCCATATAGAGGTTGTGCCATTCGATATGAGTAGACTGATAATAGAAGGTTTATGGTCTCGACCTGACCTGGCCATGCTAGGTGCCACGAGCGTGCTTCGGTTTGCTAGTGTGGTCGTGCAGCTAGAGTATTCTAATCCTACTACAACTCGATTTTGACACCTTTTTTTTTGTGGGAATCGAATTTAAAATTATTCTAAGCTATGTAAACCTTTGTGTGAACATCGGGATGAAAGTTTTATATGCATTATATTGATCAAGAAAATTATATGAGGAGAATCAAACAAGAGAAGATAAGAGTCGGTTTATGTTGTAATTTTTTCATCATATCAATTAGTGACAGTTGAACTATAGATAGTCAAAGTTTGCTAACTAATCAAAAGATGTCATGTGTAAAATGATATATTAAATAAATCAATTTTATATTTTCTATTTATATTTTTGGATTTAAATTAAAATTAATTCCTAAAGTAAATAAATAAATAATTGATATTTTAATATATATATTTTTGACCAATCAAATGGTGACAAGTGTCCTAATCATACTGTTTGGCAATCAAGATTAAATCTTGTAAACATGGAAATGATATATGAATAATTTGGTAATATAATCACATCTTTTGATTAAGGGAAAATATATTTTCAAATCATTAATGTCCAATCAAATTGCATCATTCATCAAGTATATATGGAAATAATTCATAATTCATAATTCAAAGATAATTCATAATTCATACCTATAAATATGAGTCTCTTTTCATAATTCAAAGATACAAGACAATTCAAGAGTTCAAGACTCATGTAAGACTCAAGAAGACTCAAGAAGCTACAGAGATTCCTCCCTCCGAGATTCAAGGCGTTCTTCGCAGAAAGTCATCACAAACGGCATTCGATCAGAGATCAAGGTGCTAAACCTCTCTTGTTGGTATTTTTCAAGTCAAAGTTCAAGGCGTTCTTCGTGAAGGTTTTCAAAATTTATGTTGAAGATCTGATTGAAAATTCAACTTCAAGATTCATATCCATTCGAAGAGAAGAATCATAGGAATTAATAAAGATTTATATCCACTTAAATTTAATTTAAAAATATTTCATTTGTAACATCTTTTTGTGTTTATATTTTACACACAAATTTGTTGTTACACGAGCATCACCTACTATGTTCAACAATCGACCTACCAAAGTTGGAGTTTACGAAAACATATTTTTACTCACTTTTACGCGACAAGAATGGTTCTAAATTAATATGAAACAAATAGACAATGAGAAAAACTTATGCTCTCCATTCTCATTCGGTCATTATGGTCCATGATTTGTTTTATGACAAATTTCATAATAAAACTCAATTTATATATTAATTCTCTATTACAAACCTAGATTTAGAAATTTCTCGACAAGGGCCCGCAACTTTATTTCTCAATTTTGGGCTTCATATTTGATTGAGTTCTCATTCAAGACAAAAGTTCATAATTGTCATTTTCTTTTTGTTTTTTATATTTACAGATATATTTATATTTCAATGTATATTTATATTTTGGATAAATTAGGTTTTTCACTTTTATTTTTTATTTTTCTTTTTATTAAATATTTTTACACATTTATTTATATTTCAATATATATTTATATTTTAAATAAATTAAAACAAGGTAGTGCAATTTTGGAATGATCTTCATCGTAATCTAGTTTTAGATTGAGAACTCAATCTAATTTGAAGTGAGATTAAATTGAGCTCCTTATTGAAAAATTTCAAATTATGAATCTAGAATGAGAATTAATACATATATTGAGTTTCATTAAGAAATTTATCTCTTTCTTTTATTTTCTTGAACTAACTAACTGCTGAGAAAAACTAAGAAGATGTTTGTATATATATATTCAATATTGATATATTTTTCAGATTTTTAAATGCTAAAATTAATCAATTGTCCAGAGCGGAAGTAATTTGATCAAACAATTTAAATTTAGAAATAATAATTGGTAAGGGTACCCCCAGATAAATGCTCTTCATTTATACTCTATGTAGACTAGCTAGAAATTGAACATGTAAAGAAATTCACTTCACGGGATATATACTAGTCAACATTAATAAACCGTGAAAACATATCATGTGTCATGCAATTCTCCTTTTATGATGTTGGGACTTGCCGATAATTAAGGTTGCGTATACTTTGCAGCTAGCCTGTATTAATTGTTGGCGGCGCAAAAAAAAATTGTTGGCCGCGCAATTATTGTCCCAAAAATAAATTTATTTAATTTTTATAAAGACGTATATAATAATTTTTTTTTTGGTTCTAACGTTAGATAGCTCAGTTGATAAGTTGAAACCAATTATATTTGATCAACTTCCATTTAATAACGCTAGTGATTGATGTTCATGTAAGCTAACAAAGTTTTCTATCTTATACTACTTCCGTCCCGGCTTAACTTGTATACTTTGACCAGACACGAAGATTAAGAAAATACAGTTGACTCAAGTGGATATGCACTTTTAGATGACATTTTTGTAATAATATGCACATCAAATCAAATTTTATGCATTTTTGGATGACATTTTTGTAATAATATGCACATCAAATCAAATTCTATGCACTTTTGGATAACATTTTTGTAATAATGTTGAAATATAGAGATATTAATGTAAAAATAAATGTGTCATTTATGGGCTGACAAGTTAAGTTGGGACAAACAAAAATGACAAGTAGGCAAGTTAAGGTTGGACGGAGGGAGTATCTCATTTACATTACTAGTTATAAATACCTCTCACATTAATTTCCTTCAATTTAGCGGAATTCTTGGCAAGAAAGCAAAGGCTAAAATAGGAGCAACAATTTGGATTGGAGCAGTTTGGAGTTTATGGGATTTGCGAAATGAGGTGATCTTTAATGGTGCTCAAATCAACATACAAAGACAATCGGATGAATTAAAAATAAAGTTATGGAATTGGATTTCGTTGAAAATCATGTGTTAAAGAAGCATAATTTATTCACATGGATGGGTGATCATTTGCAATGTATCTCTTAACTGCTTCATAAGTATCTTAATTCACTCAAGTAACTCTTTTTGTAAGGGTTGAGTACCCCTTGTACTCATATGAATGAATCTTTCTCTTTACTGTTAAAAAAAAAAAAAATACCTCTCACATTACTTGCCAGAAAGGCAAGATATGTGCGGATTTAAAGTTCAGTAATTGTTTTATTTCTAAATTAAAGAGTTTTTTTAAATAAGCTTGTGAGGAGTGGAGTGGAAGGGAGAGAGAGACAAAAAAGATTAAAAAACTTGGGTGAAAAGTTGTATATCGATAGATAATGATTTATTTTCACTATCTTAGTTAAAAAACATACTACATATATAAAGTTGTGTTATTTTGACCAATATTGAAAAGTTTGGTTAAAATGACAATTTGAGTAATGGTTGTGATTTTTTTGCAATTAACCTTATTTTTAATGTTATAATTACAAGTAATATCAACTTGTTATAACATATGATCAGATCCAGGACGCACACGAGAACAGGGGGCACTGGACCCCCTGAAAATTTACAGAATTTCCAAGGGTACTTTTATAATTTCCTGTTTACTTAAAAATAAAAATACAAAATAAATTAATTTGCAGTCATCCTCTTCTCTACTTTCTGTCCCTCCTCCTTTACATTCTCCTTTTCTCTCTAACTATTTATTCTCGGTTTAGTTTCAAAATAAGATTTTATCTATATATTAGTTTTTTAGTTTTTTGTATTATATTTTCTTCATTATTGTCAATTTATTATGTCTGAAATATATATATATATATATATATATATATATGATTTAATGATTATTCGGAAAAGATTATAAATGATTTTACATTTTGTTTATCGATCACTTATCACTGATTGAAGTTAAAAAATAAAAAAAAATTGTAAGTATGTGATGGACAAACTTATTTTTGTTGAGTGACTTAGTTATTTTTAGAAGAGAGAATGTTTAATTCAAGGGTTTAATTTTTTTTTTTTTTTTTTTTTTTACATTGATCATTGTTGTCATGTAGAGATGAAATTAAATTATTAAGTATGGATGTTATTATTTTATAATATAATATATCAACTTTATCGAAATTATGATAAATTTATATTTTTAGGTTAAATTTTTTTTATTTTTTATATTAGTTGGGCCCCTAAGTACATGATAAATATGATTATCCTATTTTAATTCGTAACAATGTAAACTATGTCCTTACGTTTACATTAATTAGCTGCTTTCCCTTCTACCATAAAAAGGACAAAATGTTTTACATCAAGTGTGCATCACCAAAAGCAAAAAATAACAAAACATTGACAAAAGTAATAGCTAATTATATAATCTTCATATGGGGTAGTCAATATTTTAGTTAGCATGGATCAACAATATTAGTCATTAAAACCGATTAGCTTCGTTGGGTTTCGCTGCACCAAAATTGTGGGTTAAGTTAAGTAATTTGAGGTCCGTGAGAAAGTATACCTTAAGTGGGTTTGGTCCTTCGTATGTAGGGCTTTTGGTGGCTTGTTCCGCTAACTAATGGGTTGACTTGCCTTATTTTATTTTATTTTATTTTTGAATTTTTTTATTTAAAATTTTAGATGAGAAATGAATAAAAATGATAAAATTAAATAATTGGGCAATGCAAATAATGATTTATAATATGAGTCATTTATTTATAGGAATGAAATCTTAATGAAAAATCTATTTTAAAAAATTATTTTCAAAATGTATTATATATATAAACATTCTTTTGAATAATAATAATAATAATAATAATAATAATAATAATAATTCCTCCCATGAGTCAACCTATCTAACTGGCGGCCCACAGGTAGGTTTGGCTAGGTTGGAATTTTTACAGCCTATTACAATTAAGACTCGTCCAGTCAAGTGGTGAATTATGGTATATTGTGGACTGGGATCCACCCCACCAGCCCATATTGGCAACTCTAAATACCAACACTTCAATCAACACAATTAATGAATATTAAGTTAACATATTAGAAAGTATTATCTTTTTTTACAGTGAAAGTATTAGTTTTTAGTTTAAAAGTAGTTTTTTTTATTTAATAGTATATTGATCACTTACAATTTTATTTCAACTACTGAAAAAATATTACTTTTATCATTTAAAATATCACTTTTTAAGAGTATCACCTACTATGAAAATCAATTCAAACGTATTAATTTTGATTTTGAAAAGTATGATTTTTTTATTTAAAATGTATTACTATTACTTTTAAAATTTATGCTTTAATATGTCAAAAAAATTATGCAAGATTATATTTTATTAAAAAAAAATCTATTTTTTTATGTATCAATGAGTTTTACTATGTAAATACTGAATAATCTTGAGATATTTGCTTGCTTGCTTGAGTTTTTCAGAGATTGCTTCAGTCAAGTGTTTAGATGTTCTTCAGTCAGGTATTTCTCTATTTATATGAGTAGAAAATATGTCTGTTGAAGAGAGACATATCTCTTTGAATTTGAATCCTTCTTCAGTATAAAGCTCGTATTAAATGTGTCTGAAGACTTGCATTAATTCTTCCTTATCCTGCACTATAGGATATTAAATGTGGTTGTACTAGGTTGAAGTCTTATAGCAGTCTGTCAGGCCACGTATTTTTTTTCTTAGAATGCAGTACTTCCTTTTTGCAACCTTGATTCAGTGCAATAATGCAGCTTTCTGTTACACTTTTATATTCGTTCTTCATGCAGTAACTTGATTGTTTTACTGTCCTGCTGCATTTTACTAACAATATCTAAGTACTGTATTCATCTTCGGTTTTCAGTTGCGGCCTTCTTGTTGTTTGCAGAATCTTCTCGTTTGAGCATTTGGCTACTGAATTGCGAAATCCTCCATTCTACAACTTATCTTCTAGACTCAAAACGAATCTAAGTTTCATTTAAACATTGTGAAAAATGGGGTACTTTACTTTCCTATTACAATGTTGTTTTGTCTCATCAAAATCTAAACAATAAATTCCTAACAATTAGGTTGTTTTATGTGTTATATTTAATACTAAATTAAGTTGATGTGTATTGCACAAAATCATAAATATTATTTTATATACATAATAAATAATTATATCTTTCTAATTTTATTAAATTTAATTTAGTTTTTTTAATCTTGTGTATTACATGGACCCAACACTAGTATATATATATATATATATATATATATATATATATATATATATATAAAAGTAAGACCACTTATGTCACATGTCATGCCCATAATTTTTCTCATAATAATATTTTTTTAAAATAAAATCTTTAATAAATGAAATTTTAAATACAATAGCTTTTAATATGACTAATTAATGACTTTAAATTAATGTCCATAGGAAACATTACAAAATAATATAAGAATTTTAGTTAGATTTGTTAAAAATAACATATGTTATAATCAAATGTAAAAAATATTTATATATTTAAAAAAAAATTGATTTAAAAAAGTTTGACAAAAATATAAATAAATAAAAGGAAAAAAAATAAATGAGGTGGGTTTGTTCAAATTTATTAATTAATGAAATTAAATCATTTTTGTGAATATATGTTTTAAATAAATTATGAAATTTATTTGAAAATTTTAAATTTAATTTTTTAACATTTAATTGAAAAATAAAATTCAATATGTAATGCCACATTTCTTTTTAAAGGTAATTTATGGCTAAGGCGTTACTTACGTACAAAATTCACTATTTTAAAAATAATAAAGTTAAATAAAATCAAGAATAATTCCAAAATGCACATTCCTAAAATTCATTAAAAACACACTTTAAATCAATTCTTACGCAACCTTTAGAATATCGGCTACCAACATTTACCGCTCGCGCACCACACTTTACACTCTTTGAGTTGAAAAATAATTTTCATAGAGGGTGAGTGTTTGAAATACACTCAGTGGGATCCCATGACATCACTAAATAAATTCAAATAAATAAATCATAGCAAACAAACACATGAAATCATTGCTTCACAATCACAATCGCATGGGTGCATTTACTCCAACTTATTATAAACATAGCAATCAAACAAAGCACTTAGTTGTAGTTCTTAGCCACCGTAGATTGCGGTTCTTAGCTACCATAGATTACGGTTCTTAGTCGTCGTAATTTTATGGTTCTTAGTCGTCATAGATGCGGTTCTTATCAGCCATAGATTAGGGTTCTTAGCTGCCGTAGTTTGTGGTTCTGAGCCGCCATAACTTGCATGCACATACACACATATTCACGTTGCAATCAATAATACATTTAATCATATTGTTCTTCACATTTGTATTGATAAACTCGTAGTACAACGTTCGTAATTTAATAACAATCACATCGACATATAATAAAAACAATCTTATCTCATCTATCTTTATATATAAAAGTAAGACCAATTGTTCCACATGTCAAGCTCACCATTTTTCTCATAATAATGTTTACATTTAAATCTTTAATAAATGAAATTTTAAATACAATAACCTTTAATATTGCTAATTGATGACTTTAAATTAATATTATAAGAATCATTACTAAATAATATAAGAATTTTAGTTAGATTTGTTAAAATAGCAAATGCGTACTTCAAATATAGAAATTATTTATATGTTTTAATATTGTTTAATTTAAAAAAAACTTTGATAAAAATATAAATAAGTAAAAGAAAACCATAAAATTAACTAAATTAGGTGATATGTATTGCACAAAATCATAAATTTATTTATTCTATTTAAATAATATTTTAAAATTTTAAAATTTTAAAATTTTATTAAGTTTAGTTTTTTTTTTAAATCTTGTGTATTACATGAGACTTATACTAGTATATTAATAAATATCACTTAATTGAGAGTACAAAAATCATGAATGCATATTTAAAAGGTTACCCTCACCTTAGAAGTAGTTTGTTCGTTTATTCTTAAGTTATCAAGCAAGCCTAGATAGCTTATCTTTCCTCTTATATATATATATATATATATATATATATATATATATATATATATATATATATATATATATAAGTACGACCACTAGGATACTTGGCAAGCCTATAATATTTTTACATTAAATGTGGTTAATTAATGATTTCAAAATTTATGTTGCTAAATAATATAAAAATGTACATAGATTTATCTAAATAACATATGATGGGTTCAATACTAGAAATTATTTATATATTTGAAATTTTTTTAATTTAAAAATTTAGAGAAAAATTACAAATAAATATGATAGGTGGGTTGAATAATATAATAGGCATATATCAATATATATTCATTTAAAAATAATAAATTAAAAATTATTTATGATCCTCTACAAATGCAACATGTATTTCGACAATTAAATATTCTTTAATGATATTATGTTATATTTAATGTTAAATTAAGCAATATCTATTACGCAAATCATAAATATAATTTTACTATATAAATATTTTTTTTTATTTTACTAAGTTTAATTTATTTTTTATGAAATTCTATGTACTATACACGAGACTTGCACTAATAATATTTAAAGAGATGAATTTTTTATACATCAATGACTGACATATTAAAATATATACACGAGACTTGCACTAATAATATTTAAAGAGATGAATTTTTTATACATCAATGACTGACATATTAAAATATATCCATGATGGGTTGGGGAAACTTTTTATTTACTGCTCAATTAATATTCAACAAAAAAAAAAAGGATTACATTTATCGTTTGGATCTTATGGACACTACATTATGTAGTAATGGTCAAACTATGGTTATTTAATTACTATGAATTAAGGTGCAATTTTATTATTATTATTATTATTATTATTATTATTATTATTATTATTATTATTATTATTATTATTATTATTCATCCACTATTTTGGAATTTACTTCGAGTTGGCATGGAATATAATATTGTGTTTCTGGTGGAGGAGGTGGTGTTGGTGTTGCGTACTTTAATAATGTGCCATATAAAAAGAACAAAGAATTGGTTGCGGATTTGATTTGGACCTAATTTAATCCAGAAAGTAAACAATGGGCCTTATGGTTAAAGAGTTATATATTCCAAATACAAAGCAAAGTTTATATAGTCGGCCCGGCCCACCAGTCACTCTACGTAGTATAGTCTAGAATTATCAATTAGATCATTTGGATGAGTAATTTTTCTTTTTTCCTTTTCTTCTATCCCAAATCTAAATTCTTGAACAAAATCAAATCTCGAAATTTGAAGTTTTCAAAAAATACTTCTTAGTTTGTTTGCATTTTGAAGCTATGATTTAAATACCGTAAAATATATTAAATTTAAAGTTCGTACGATAAAGTACAACATTTCAAAGTTTATATAAAAAATTATAAAATCATATATAGTTTGGATGAGAAAATGTTTTTAACCCTTTTTAAAAATATTTGAAGATCAAGTTTTTTCGAACACCTTATAATCTATGTATAAAATTGCTAATCTATTAACTACATTAATTGGTATAGTTAGTAAACCTCTATAAGTAATGAAATATTAAGAAAACAATTTAAGTCTTTACAAACTCAAGAATATCAATAGCTGATTTTTGTTTCTATTTGTAAACATGCTTGTAGCACTTGCAATTTAGAAAATAAACCATCAATATCAATACTAAAATTGTCATCATGTGTAAGAGCAACTTAAAAATTGATACAACACTCATTCAATTTATTATCATCCAATAAAAACTATTTTTTAGGATAAAAAAAAAACACAAATATTTCCAAAGACTTACAATTGTTCAAATCTACTCTTTTATAGATGAAATAACTATGTCAATATAACATGAAAATAATTAGTCCTAAAAGATTTTTTAGCAGATTGTGAATTTCTTCATGATAATCTTTACCAAATTGTTTATTCCTATGAGTCCTAAAAAAAATGGAAGTGAATTCACAATCATCCCAATGTTAAACCCGTAGAAAATTTCCAGAAAGCAGATTCAAGAGTTTTTTTTTTTTTTTTTTACACACTAATGAAACAGAAAATCAAGAAAAAAAGAAACCTAACCTACACTCGAATTAATACTAAAAAGCACAAATAATGCTAGAACACCCCCCAACGATGACACCCGAATTTTAGACATTGTAAATTAATTAATTTTTTTCCTAACCTCACTAATTAGTAGAAAGGACAAATAAGAATTGATCCCACAGGAGAATATATCGATGTCTTTCGTATTAATTCAAACACAAAACAAATAAAGGAGGGGAGTTTTGTCAAAGAAAAATAAAGAGATAATAAATCTAACTTGAAAACATGAATAAACAAAAAAACAAGTTCTAAAGAAAATTAAAGATTCTAGTTCTCAGTTCTCCCCCTAATTTGATTATTCAGGTGACTAGTGTAACGTCTTTCCCACACTCGATTTCAGAAACTCTATCCCTAAAATAATTATTGTATATTCTAAATTGTCCCTTAGGTGTAATCAACTAAAACAAACTTTTTAATTTATCTAAACAACCAAACAACCTAAAATAAACTCTCTAAATTTAATTCGTCAAACACATTAAGAATTAGGACAATAGGGTAGGCAAGACATTGAATTCACAAGCTCGCTCCAATTAATCCAGATTTATGTTATTTCAATATATGATTAAATCACTTGTGCTAGTTGTCATTTATGGATATTAATTCGTAACAATTACGGATCACAAATCATACCCCAGCATTCAACATGTAGAAAACTCAATAAGGTGATCAGTCTAAATCAAGAATCCACATATCTTAAATAATAAGAACAAATAAGATAAAAGATTTCATATTGAGATCAAGAACGCGTAACAGGATTAATGATGAAACATTCTAAATGTAAGGTTCAAGCATCCATTCGAACTAGAAAACTAAAATCTAGCCATGCATAAGCGTTAATAATCATAAAAATATACGTAAGCATGATAAAAGAAGGAAGAAAAACTAAGGTAGAACAATTTTTCTTCTCCATTGAAGAGGATCATTTCTCTCCAGCCCAAGACATCTTTTCCACGTGATTCTACATGGTTCTGATTGTCCTTTCTGCTGCTAGAGTGTTTTTATTTTCTTTATATATATAGTGTATCAAGGCGGGTTTAAGTGGAATCTTGAGCTCAATCAATTGATTTTTAGCTTGGGCCGCACACTGGGTCATCTAGTGTGGTTGGGTTGTTTCCAAAATAGAGAATGAGCTCGACCGCTAAATAATTCGTGTTTTATTCTTCAGCAAAAAATACTCCAAATGTCACTAAATAAATTAAAAAAGAAAAACAATAATCGAAGTATTTAACAGAAAAACAAAGTAAGTAGAAATATATGAAGTATAAATAAATAAAATGCATCAAAAGCATTTTCTTAATAAATTAATTGATGACATTTTTCTACTTATATTATCTTTTTTATGTTCTCGTTAAAAGTATGTACGGGAGCGCACGTGTCATATTTTTCCTAAATTTTACGGATTTTTGTACTTTGAGGTTTTCATTCTTAAAATCTCTAATTCACAAAGTTCTCTAAAGTATTATTTCATCCACTCACAAATCTGCAAAGGTTTTTCAACACAATAAGGATATTAGTTATTATTTTAATCCATCATGTGAGTGTAAGAGTGTTACATGTCAAATCCCAATCTGGCCTAAATATTTTGTTGGCGATAGAACTAATATGACAAAGTGTAGTTATTGCATAATTTTATTTGAAGTGTCAAAAATTCAGAAGATAAAGTGTATAAAATTTCATTAGTTTGAATGGTAAATCGTAGAAATTACCCCCAAAAAAATATTATTCTAACTATAAATATATATATATATATATATATATATATATAGAGAGAGAGAGAGAGAGAGAGAGAGAGAGAGAGAGAGCACGATGGAAAAATATCCGTTTGCCCACCGGATAGTCCATTACTAGATTAAAAAGAAAATTAACAAGTTAGCATTCACAAAATTTTGCATCTTATACATAACTCACATTAAATGATAAATTAAAGCACAAACTAAATATTGAATTAAAAAATTCATTAATTATTTTACGATTAACAATTAATTATAAATTTTATGGTTAATTGTCGAAAAAATCACATGAATATTTATTCGAATTGTCATTTTAACCAAATATTTTCACTATTAGTCAAAATAACATAACCTTATATTTGTGGTATACTTTTTGACTTCAGTCAGTTTTGAAAAAAAAAATTGCTGACATGTCCAGCTGTCAAGATACGTCAGCTGTCAGATACGGTTTGATAGGGTTCAACTTCAAGAATTTTAAAAAAAAATTGTAAATTGAACTTTGCAAAAAAATCTTTTCAAAACAAATTGAGGTAAAAACATATGCTACATACATAAAACTATGTTATTTTGATCAATAGTGAAAAGTTTGAGTAAAATGACAATCAGAATAAAGATTGTGATTTTTCTAATAATTAACCTTAAATTTTATAACTCCTCTCAGATTTTTTTTGTAATATAAGCTTTTTCTTTGTGTTAACCATCTAAATGCAAAAAATGTAATAGCTTTAATTATGAAATAAGTGCATATGATCAAGCTTAGGCAACAATGGGACAAATCGCTCTCTTCCCTCTCCTATCTCGTGAATTTTCTCACGTTCCCTCTAGGTTTTTCACTAATTTTACAAGTTTTCTACTCGTTTTCTAGTGAAGATGTTTGGTTTCAACGCCAGAAATTCCATTCTTCAAAAGTTATGCGCTGACCTGTCGTGGCTGCACTCTTATCTCAACAAAACCCATGGTGGGCAGGATATACGTACTTTTCGCTGGCAAGGGTGCTTCTTCGATGAGTGATAGTTTTCATGATGTAAGGGCTGTTAAGTCTGGAACAGATTTTACTTAGGTTGGGAGCCACAAGACGAGTGATGGATTGCATGAGAAAGCTAGGATTAGGTTTCTCCCGAAAACCCTAATCTCCATGATTAGCTATTGACGCATGTTGATTCCTATGCTCTAATGTTGAAGGGCTAGATCGATGATAATATACTTGATCTTTACGAGGAGACACGCATTATCCGACCAAGAAAGAGGATTATTTTTCTGTTACTGTCGATGGAAGTATTTACCAAAGTTGGGTTACGCGGTGTGTCAATTCTTTCATTGGGTGGATTGTGTTATCTAATGGTAAGCGTCCTTATTCTGCTACTATGCTTGGTGATCATTTAAAAGAAGTTTGGAAGATTGGGGAGGGACTGAGAGTGGTCCCTTTGGGCAAGGGTTACTACAATATATTCTTCTTGTCTATGGAATATCGCAACAGAGTGGTGCTCGTCCCATATGGAACTTGCCTCCAGGGTTACTTCGGTTGTCTCGATGGCAACCAGACTTTAACCTGATATGGTCGGACTAAGTCGAACCAAGTCCTCTTATCGGCCGAACTTAGTCGAACAAAGTCGAACCGAGTCCTTCTCTTAGAAACCGAACTAAGGCCAAAGTCAAAGCACTTGAGGTATGGAGAAACAAGTTGTTCAACCATCTCCTGATCGAACTAAGGAAGCGCGAGCCAGTGCAGTCGGGAAGTACAACGACGAACTAAGTTAGATGAGGAAAAACTGGTATGTGGCGAAGCTAGACGAACTGAGTTACAGCCCGATGAACGAACTAACGAAAGAGGAACTGATTAACGTGAGATATGACGAACAGACTTTGAACCTAACTAACCGCTATTTCAGCGGAACTGTTAGTCCGTATCCCATACTTTAAGGGACGAATCTCAACCAACTCATATGCCAGGGAGTCTATATATACCTTGTGTTCATTCTTTATTTTTCCTTATGCACACTTATAATAAAAATACACACACGTACACTTGCAAAAAATATCCTCTTCTTTTTTTCTGACTTGAGCGTCGGAGTCCCATCGCCGGGAACCTCTCTCGGTGTTTGTTTTGCAGGTTTACAAGTCTGAAATTTCGAGTTTTTGGGGTTGAAGAACCGGAGCTTTGGATCGGAGCAACATCAATTGGCGCCGTCTGTGGGAAAAACAATCTGAGTTTTAAGGCGTTGAGACAACAAGCATGGTGAATACCAGAGGATCAAAAAGAAGGATGAAAGTCGGTGATTCATCCAGGAGGCCTGAAAATCGAGAGAGTGACCGGAGTCCTACCCCGGTGGATCCCCCTCGTACCATTACTTTAACGGCAGAGGAATTGGCAGACTTGATGGAAGCAGCTGTCCAGAAAGCTATGGGGAAACAAAGAGCTGAGTCACATCAGGATAATATGGACACTCATCGGGAGAAAGAAGCCAGTGATTATAGGTCACAAACGGATGAGAGGGAAAGCCAGTTTGATTGCTCTCGGGGACAGAAACGAGGCCGCGATGAGTTATCGGATAGGGTTGATGAATTGAAAAGAGAGATGAAAGAAGTTCAGCGTAATATTCGACGAGTCCCAAAGGGTTCAAGGGGGAATCCCTTTTCGGAGGAAGTGATGGAAGATGAATTACCGGCATCTTTTTGACCGGTGAATTTTGATTACGATGGTACTGCTGATCCGTGGGATCACTTGTGTCGATTTGAAAATACCGCTCTCTTACACCGGTATTCAGATGGCATCAAGTGTAGGGTGTTTGCCACTACCCTCACCAAGGCTGCTCAGACCTGGTTCAACCAATTGACTGATGGAACTATTCATGACTTCGAACAATTATCAGAGTTATTCCTACACCAGTTCGTCAGTGCCAGAAGACAGCGGCGGTCTACTCAAACTCTGTTCGGGGTAAAACAGAAAGGGGATATGTTGAGAGAGTACGTTGGAAGGTTTACAGATGCAGCTCGGGAAGCTCCTGGGGCTTCAGATGACTTAATAGTCAATGCCTTCATACAGGGTCTGAAGGAGGGTGATCTTCATACTTCTTTGGTTAAGAAGATGCCGAGGAATTTTGTTGATTTATTGCAGAGATCCACCAAGTACATCAACCTGGAAGAGGCAGTGCGGATTAAGAAGGGTGAGGGCTCTAACCGAGCTAATAAGTCACAGGAACAGGAGCCTACAAGGAGAAAGGAGACGGGAGAATCTCGAGCGAGGTTTGCGCCCCCGCCGTTGCGAGATAACAAGGTTGGTAGGAAATATGATCAATATACCCCTCTGAATATTTCTCCTGGACAAGTACTGATGGAGATCTGGAATCTACCCCAACTGAAATGGCCGGCGACCTGGAGCCCGAATCCCAAAAAGCCATCCACCTTCGGGAATGGCAAGCTTTGTCGGTTTCATAACGAATATGGACACGGCACTGATGAATGCCTGCACCTTAGAGACGAACTAGAGAGATTAGTTCGGGAAAATAGGCTTGCTCGATATGTTCGCCCTCGCCGACAAGATAACAGAGAGCAGAGGAATGATCGGGAGGAGCCTAGAAGAGAAAGGGGACAACATCGTCCTGAACTACCTCCCCCTCCGCCGCAAAACAGGCCTGAGAGGGAGGAAAGACCCACTATACACATGATTATAGGAGGACCAACGGATGGAGATTCGAATAGAGCTCGCAAGGCGAGATTGAATTCAGTTCGACAGAAAGACGATGAGGTTCAAACGATTTTCGACGAGGTAGTAGTGCAGTTTGGGGCTCAAGATAAAGTAGCTCTCCAGAGTCCGCAGTTCGATGCTATGGTGATTGCGGCTGAGATTGGGGGTTTCAACGTAGAAAGGATATTCGTTGATACCGGCAGTTCGGTGGACATTATGTTCATGGACTGTTTTCGAAAGATGAGATCGACAGTCGAAGTGAAGTCGGTGGAGACTTCTCTTTATGGGTTTTCTGGAGAGGTCGTGACAGTGTTTGACAAGGTCCAGTTACCCATGGTTCTGGGACAAAAGGAATGGAGGCAAAATAAGACAATAACTTTCCTATTGGTGGACGCGCCTTCGCAGTACAACGTGATTTTAGGGCGTCCTTCGTTGAGTACTTATGCAGCTGTTATCTCACCTGCTCATTTAATGATGAAATTTCCAGTGGAAGATGATGAAGGACGAACTGTGGGAGTGGGAGTAGTCCACGGAAATCAGCAGACAGTTCGACGCTGTTACGTAGCTGCCGTTCACCAGTCCGAATCCCAAAAACGGAAAGCCGAACAGAAAACTGAGATTGATAGAGAAAGAGATCAGAGTCGAAAGAAAGGACGAGAGGCGAACACAGCGGAGTTTGAAGAGGGAGAATTGATGAGCATTGAGTTGATCTCCGAACAACCGGGACATGTAGTTCGCATTGGCAGTCATTTGGTCGAACCGAACCGTAGTGAGATTGTGCAGGTATTGAGAGAGAACGTGGATTTGTTCGCATGGAAGCCGGAAGATATGAAGGGTATAAATCCGGACATAGCAGTTCATCAGTTGGATACTAAGCCCGAGGTTCGACCGATCAAGCAGAAATTGAGGCACTTTGGTGACGAACAAAACGAGATAATAGAAAGAGAAGTTCAGAAGTTGTTGGAGATAGGGCATATTGAGAAGATCCAATACCCTCAGTGGCTGGCTAATGTAGTGTTGGTGCCCAAACCTGGAAACAAATGGCGAATGTGTATCGATTTCCGAGATTTGAACAAAGCTTCTCCAAAGGATCATTACCCACTCCCTCGAATTGATAAATTGGTAGACTCAACGGCCGGCTGCGAACTGCTCAGCATGATGTGCACAAGGGTATCATCAGATCCTGCTACATCCGAAGGACAAACCCAAAGTTTCTTTCATCACTTCGTCAGGTACCTATTGTTACACGATGATGCCATTTGGATTAAAGAATGCAGGAGCTACTTACCAGAGGATGGTGGATAAGATGTTCAAGCACCAGTTAGGTCGTAATATGGAAGCTTACGTGGATGACATGCTGGTAAAAAGTATTCAGGCGAACACTCATGCGGCAGATTTGAGAGAAACAATGACAACTATTCGAAGACATGGGATGCGGTTGAATCCATCCAAGTGCTCATTCGGAGTAAAAGCGGGGAAATTTCTGGGATATATGGTCACTGAGAGGGGAATCGAAGTTAATCCAAGCAAGATTCGAGCTATCCAAGATATGGCTCCCCCGCGAACCATAAAAGAGGTACAAGTTCTAACTGGTCGAGTTGTTGCTCTAAGCAGGTTTATATCAAGATTGGCGGATAAGGGATTGCTTTTCTTCAAAGTCCTTAGAAAGAATAGTCAGTTCGGATGGAACGAACAATGTCAAAAGGCTTTTGACGACTTAAAAGTGTTCCTTTCTTCACTTCCATTGTTGAAGCAGCCGATTCAAGGAGGAGCGCTGCTGGTATATTTGGCGATTGGTGAAGAATCTGTTAGTTCGGTTCTTGTGCGAGAAGAAGGTAAGGACCAGTTCCCTGTCTACTTTGTCAGTAAAGTTCTTCAAGGAGCCGAAGTGCGATATACTGAGATCGAAAAGGTGGCATATGCTTTGGTTACTGCTGCCAGGAGATTACGGCCATACTTTTTGAGTTATGAGATAACAGTGCGAACAGATCATCCGTTGAGCACCATTCTGGGAAAGCCTGAGGCATCAGGGAGATTGGTCAAATGGGCCATCGAACTGGGTCAATTTGACATCAAATACGAACCTCGAACAGCTATCAAAGGTCAGGCCTTGGCAGACTTCATCCAAGAAACAACCAGAGCACAAGAAAAGAAGGAGTGGGAGTTGTTTGTAGATGGATCCTCATCTCATCGAGGAGCCGGAGCTGGAATATTGCTGATTAGTCCAGAAAAGGATGAATTACAGTTTGCCATAAAATTCTTGTTCAAAGCATCTAACAATGAAGCAGAATATGAAGCCTTTTTGCAGGGTTTGAAGATAGCCGAACAGGTTGGAGCGCGCCACTTAACAGTGAAATCAGATTCACAGTTGGTAACACAACAACTCCGAAATGAGTGTGAAGTCAAAGAAGATAGGATGATTTCCTATGTGGACAAAATCAAAGATATGGAGAACAGATTTGAAAAGCTTCAAATTGAACAGATCCCCAGAAGTGAAAATGAAAAGGTGGACTTTCTATCGAAGATAGGCAGGTCGTTGCAAGACTGTTTGCAGAGAAGTATTACTGTGATGGGCGTTGGGAGAGAAAGTGAAGTTATGAATATCGACGAGGCAGAGACCGATTGGAGAACTCCTTTATTACATTTTTTGGAGGGCAAAAGGGAAGGAACAACGAAGGAGTTAGAGAGGTTAGAAAGGCAAGTTCGTTTCTACTATGTTATTGACGGATTATTATACAGGAAAACCTTTTTACCAACGGATGCAAGATGCTTATCTCAAGAAGAAGGGATTAAGGTGTTAAAAGAAGCTCATGAAGGAGGATGTGCCGAACATTCTGGAGCAAGAGCGTTAGCTCGGAAGGTGGTACGAGCTGGGTTTTATTGGCCCACGTTGAAGAATGATGCTGAGGAGCTTGTTAGAAAGTGTGAATCTTGTCAGAAACATGGATGGCGGATCCACACGCCAGCCGCAGATATGTTAACTACTTGTTCGCCTTGTCCCTTCGCTAGATGAGGAATCGACATAGTTGGTCCGTTTGTGAAGACCAGGGGAAGCAAACAATTTTTGGTAGTAGCAGTAGATTACTTCACTAAGTGGGTCGAAGCCGAACCTCTAGTCAAAATTACAGAAGCTGACATGATACACTTTGTTTGGAAGAATATTTGTTGCCGATTTGGTTTGCCCAGAGTTTTGGTGTCAGACAATGGAGCTCAGTTTCGAGGAAAGAAAATCACGGGATGGTGCGAAGAGATGAAAATTGTGCAAGTGTTTACTGCAGTTGCACATCCACAAGCAAATGGACAAGTCGAAGTAGTAAACCGAATCATAGTGGATGGACTCAAAAAGCGGCTCGAATCTGAGAAGTCGAACTGGGTGGATGAACTACCATCAGTATTGTGGGCTTATCGAACAACGACTAGGACGACGACGGGAGAGAGTCCTTTCAGTTTGGCATTTGGGATGGAAGCAGTAGTTCCAACAGAAATTCAAGGAGAAGCTTTGCGGATCACCAATTTTGAACCACAAGAAAACGAGGAGTTGATTAGAACTGATCTAATGTTTCTGGACGAATTGAGGGATGAAGCCCGAGTTCGACACGAGCTCTATAAAAGACGCATTCAAGCTGCATTTCACAAAAGAGTTCGAAGAAGGGAATTCCAAGTAGGAGATCTGGTACTAAGGCAAGCCGACGCCCTGGTTGAAATTGGAAAGTTGGATGCTACTTGGGAAGGGCCGTACATAGTTTCCAAGATTCTTTCGGGAGGATCTTACGAACTGACGGATGAAGATGGTAAGAGGTTGCCCAGACCTTGACATGTGAGTCATTTGAAGAAGTTCTATGCTTGAGGATTCATGTTTATATAGGTTGTTTATTACTTTTTTAAATTCCTGCTATTTTATGAAATAAGAACATTTACTCCGTGGACGTAGGTCGATTTGACCGAACCACGTTATATCATTGTGTCGTTTTTCTGCTTTACTACTATCATGCTTGATGATTAAGCGAACTTCAACATTCCTTCGGAATGTAAACACTCCCTCGGAGTGTCCTGATTCGGAATGTAAACACTCCCTTGGAGTGTCCTGATTCAGCGAACTTCAACATTCCCTCGGAATGTAAACACTCCCTCGGAGTGTCCTGATTAGGCGAACTTCAACATTCCCTCGGAATGTAAACACTCCCTCGAAGTGTCTCGATTGAGCGAACTTCAACATTCTCTCGGAATGTAAACACTCCCTCGGAGTGTCCTGATTAAGCGAACTTCAACATTCCCTCGGAATGTAAACACTCCCACGGAGTGTCTCGAATGGGCGAACTGCAACATTCCCTCGGAATGTAAACACTCCCTCGGAGTGCCCCGATTAATCGAATTTAGAAAGTGTTGATTATTCGAACTAATGCTTGCATATCTTATGGTTCATTCGCTTATTAATAAAGTTTGGGCGACGTGAATAACTTGTAATAGGAATGGAAAAAATTATAATGGAAATTCGATAGATCGATCGTAGAAGGTACAGAATAGCACTCGAAAAAAAAAATTTATAAAGGATCGTCAGATGGGTTTTTGGAAGAAGGGTCGGCAGCGGAGGTCGGCGGTGCAGAAGGATCGAACATTTCATCAGGAAGATCCACCATTAGATTCGAAGTATCTTCCTCAAGTTGAATAGTCGAACTGGCACTTGGAAGAACTTCTGAAATGGCTTGCTGAAGAAATCATTCCCACCATTTGGCATCAACGTCTTCGTTCGGATCCCCTTGCCAACCGGGAGGAATCGGGAATGATTGTTGCAATTTTTTACCAAGTGAAGAAAGACGGAATCGGAGCTGGGATTCGGGTTGAGCTTCATTCACCTCTTCTTGGCACAGTCGAACACCTTCCTTGAAGTAGGCTTCGGCCATGGGAGCAGCCTTGGAGAGGAAAATGACGGAATTCCACAAGCGACTAAAGAGTCTCTCGCAAAACTCTTCAGCTATTAGCTCCATCTCTGAGCTTTGAGCGAATCGATGAAAGCCTTCTGTAATTCCAGCTCGGAATCCCTCCATCCTCGAATTCTCCGCGACCTTAATTCGCGTCCTCTGCTCCCGCTCTAAATCCTCCTTCAATTTCCGAACCTCCGCTTCGACGGCAAGGAGCTCTTTTTGTTTTTCAGTAGCGAACTTTTCCTTCTCCAACAGCAATTCATCTCTTTTGAAAACCTCCGACCGAGCCATGGCAAGCTCAACCTGGCACTGCTCCAATTCAGCGGACAGCTTGTTCGTCTGGTCAGAATGGATCGCCAGGTCGCTCTCCAAGGCCTTTTTCTCATCTTCTTTTTCTTCCGCAACATGGCGGTATTCCAAAGCCTTGTCCCGTCGGCGAAGAGCTCTCTTGCTTAACCCTTCAAAAAACTTCCTCGCGTTAGCCAGTCGAGCAAGATTTAACCTTATGTCCCTTGCCTCGGCATCCTCCCAACCTCTGCCGTTTTCCCCCTCTGAACGGCCATATCCCTCGAGACCTCCGAACTAACTGAGGGCCCCTCAGCTGTTTTCTGCTTCTTTTCTGCGGACTTCCACGAGCTAGTAGGCCCCCTCTTCTTCCTTTGTAGAGGCGTAGCCTCCGTCGCCTCTCCTGCGATCTCCTCGGTCAGATCGACATGATCAGATGAGCGAACAGTGAGCGGAGTCGAACTGAAGGGGGCTTCAGCAATGGGCAGTGTGATCGGCAAAGCAGATTCTAATCTCTCAGGGAGAACACCCTCCTCCTACATCACATGATCAGTAGAGCCTGGAGTCCTGTGGGCTAGCTCGGCGAGGTGAGTTTCTTCTGCCTGTTTGAAGGACGCAGCCAAGTCAGTGTTCACACAACTCTGAGAAGGCGAATAGGGAGTCCTCTCCTCCTCAGGTGGGCAGGATATACGTACTTTTCGCTGGCAAGGGTGCTTCTTCGATGAGTGATAGTTTTCATGATGTAAGGGCTGTTAAGTCTGGAACAGATTTTACTTAGGTTGGGAGCCACAAGACGAGTGATGGATTGCATGAGAAAGCTAGGATTAGGTTTCTCCCGAAAACCCTAATCTCCATGATTAGCTATTGACGCATGTTGATTCCTATGCTCTAATGTTGAAGGGCTAGATCGATGATAATATACTTGATCTTTACGAGGAGACACGCATTATCCGACCAAGAAAGAGGATTATTTTTCTGTTACTGTCGATGGAAGTATTTACCAAAGTTGGGTTACGCGGTGTGTCAATTCTTTCATTGGGTGGATTGTGTTATCTAATGGTAAGCGTCCTTATTCTGCTACTATGCTTGGTGATCATTTAAAAGAAGTTTGGAAGATTGGGGAGGGACTGAGAGTGGTCCCTTTGGGCAAGGGTTACTACAATATATTCTTCTTGTCTATGGAATATCGCAACAGAGTGGTGCTCGTCCCATATGGAACTTGCCTCCAGGGTTACTTCGGTTGTCTCGATGGCAACCAGACTTTAACCTGATATGGTCGGACTAAGTCGAACCAAGTCCTCTTATCGGCCGAACTTAGTCGAACAAAGTCGAACCGAGTCATTCTCTTAGAAACCGAACTAAGGCCAAAGTCAAAGCACTTGAGGTATGGAGAAACAAGTTGTTCAACCATCTCCTGATCGAACTAAGGAAGCGCGAGCCAGTGCAGTCGGGAAGTACAACGACGAACTAAGTTAGATGAGGAAAAACTGGTATGTGGCAAAGCTAGACGAACTGAGTTACAGCCCGATGAACGAACTAACGAAAGAGGAACTGATTAACGTGAGATATGACGAACAGACTTTGAACCTAACTAACCGCTATTTCAGCGGAACTGTTAGTCCGTATCCCATACTTTAAGGGACGAATCTCAACCAACTCATATGCCAGGGAGTCTATATATACCTTGTGTTCATTCTTTATTTTTCCTTATGCACACTTATAATAAAAATACACACACGTACACTTGCAAAAAATATCCTCTTCCTTTTTCTGACTTGAGCGTCAGAGTCCCATCGCCGGGAACCCCTCCCGGTGTTTGTTTTGCAGGTTTACAAGTCTGGAATTTCGAGTTTTTGGGGTTGAAGAACCGGAGCTTTGGATCGGAGCAACATCATAACCCATATAAGCTTGCTTCATCTACTACGCAGGTCTAGGTGGAAATTTACGAATTGAGTTACGAGTACTGACATCCCTTCATAATTTTAAGGATTGCTAGGGCAGTGGGTACTCCAGTGAAAATAGATGAAAAGTCTTTGAATGATTTAGTAGGCCATTTTGTCAGGGTTTTGGTTTCTGTCAGTGCAAGAGAATGTTATGGTGGAGCATAAAGGATTTTGCACCTTTGTCTCTTTGACTTACGAATGGCTTCCAGCTTTATGTACGAGTTGCAAGATGGTGGGGCATCCTATCACTTCTTGTCAGTGCTCCATAGTAAAGGAGCAGGATGTCAAGCAAAAGAGGACGGTAGAGAAAAGATAGCAAGTTGATAAACGTTATGTTTCGCAATGGGGTCATTCACGCAATAGATAAAGGAGAACAGAGTGGTGTGTGGCTAAAAAGGGTGGTAAATCGGTGGCGATAGAAGGAGGGAAATATGGGGGAATGATCAGAGATTCGATGTTGGCTCTACCTCCAGTGTGAATGAGAAGTTGAACGAGGATCCACCCTTTGAACGAATAGAAGTTAGCACCTCTAATGCTTTCTCGGTGGTTGATATTGAGACAGATAAGGTTGATGGCTGTGAGGAGCCAATATGCAAAGAGGTAGACACAATTGAGATGGCTTCGGACAATCCCATAGCTGAATCGCTTCGAAAACTAGATGTGATTTTCTAGAAAATACAGCTACAAGCTCCCAAGAACAAATCACAATCACGTGATTACATCATTCGGGCTGGAACAGAATCTGAGACTTTAAAGAAAATGTCAGCAACTTCGAATAAACGATGGATAGATATCTCGAAAGATGATGAGCAGGACGTTGCTCATCGCTTTCGATTGAATAACACATCTTATAAATGATATTCCTTTATTGGAATATCAGAGGAGTGGGAAACGACCGCTCCTATCAAGCTCTTATTGAGCTTTGTCGTTTACATAAGCCATGGTGGGTGTGTATTTCTGAGCCACGTGTTAACTTTGATACCTTCCCAGCTTCTCTTTGGAAATCTTTATGCATTTCTCTGGTGGCTAAAAATAACTGCAGTTCTATTAAGGATATATGTGTTTTGGCTTGGGAAAAGGTTGGTATTTGCAGTGATAGCAAGAGATAACGTCTTGCTTAATTATAGGGATTATATTAGATTAATGTTTCCTTGTATATCATATTTGAAAATATCTTACCAGATTAGGTCTTCATTGTATTGCATATATAATGCTTTGTTGTACATAAAATTATCTTAAGGGAAAATCAATCATTTCATCATACTATGGTATCAGCCTAATGATACCTAAACCCCACCAAAATTCTCTTCTTCTCTAATAATCTTCATTTCTTAACCTTATCTCATTGGGAAAATTAATCTCATTCTTTTTACGTGGCCAATCCATCATCCCAAAAGTTGCCCTAAAATATATTGCTCATTTTGTTCTCACAATTTCTTCACTGAGACGGAAGCCAATTTCTTCACAAAAAGCGTTGGTTTCTCTGTTATTCTCTCTTTGCATCCCCAAAAATTTTCCTTAGTTTTGAAATCACTCACGATAACCTCCCCTCCATCTGCCGCCAATATTGCAGAGCTTTCTCCGTTGGTTGTCAAATAGTTCCGTCTCCTGCTTCAGAATGGTATTTGGACACTGGGGCATCCGCTCATATGACGGCAAACACTACTTCTTTGTATTTCTCAACCCCATATACAGGTTCTGACTGTGTTATTGTTGGTAATGGTGCTCGATGTCAATTACACATGTTGGTTCTTGTAGGATTCATAACTCTATTATTTTACATAATGTTTTGGTTATGCCGGATATTACAAAAAAATTATTATCTGTGAGTAAGTTATCTGCTGATTCTGGGGTTGATGTTTTATTTACTGATGATTCGTTTGAAATTCGGAGTCTAATTTCCAAGGAACCTTTGGCTCGAGACAAACGTCGAAATGGCTTATATGTGCTTGATGGTGTTGTTATGGGATTTGTGGCCTCTAGATTGTCCTCTCAGTTGACAGCTTTTTTTGAACTATGACATTCTAGATTAGGTCATGTTGCATTTGATACTATTTCCTTATTGCACAAACTTGGACATGTTTCTATTACTTCTATATTGCCTAAACATTCACTATGTTCATCTTGTGAACAAGCAAAGAGTAAACATTTACCTTTTTCTTTAAACGATAATCGTTCATCATATGTTTTGGATATTGTACACTGTGATTTATAGGGACCTGCTACAGTTGCATTTGTTTCTAGTTTCAAATATTATGTGATTTTTGTGGACGACTTCTCCCGTTTTTCCTGGTTTTATCCGTTGAAGCAGAAATCTGATTTCTTTGATGTACTTGTCCAATTCAGTACATTTGTCTCTACTAAATTTGATAGTTAGATTAAAACTTTTCAAAGTGATGGAGGTACGGGAGAGTTCAGAAATTCTTTCGGGACCATGGTATACGTCATACAATGTCTGGTCCATATACGTCTGCTCAAAACGGGCATGTAGAGAGAAAGCATCGTCATATTATAGAAACTGGTCTTGCAATGATGTTTCATACAAATATTCCTTCACACTACTGGGTTGAAGCTTTCAGCAGTGCTATTTACACTATTAACCGCTTTCCGACTTCAGTTCTTTAGGGGCAATCTCCTTTTGAGTTACTGTTCTCTGTTGCTCCTAACTATGAAGTTTTTTCATCCTTTTGGCTGTCGTGTTTCCCTGTCTTCGTGATTATGTAGCAAACAAATTTGAGCCATGTAGCATTCTCTGTATTTTTATGGGTTACAGCAGCACTCACAAAGGGTTTAGGTGTCTCGATCCTAATACCTTCCGCATTTATATCACTCGGCATGCTAAGTTTGATGAAGCTTGCTTTCCATTTTCAGTCAACTCAAACAGGTCTTTCATGTCCAATCCTACTCTTGTGGAGTTTGTTGAACCTGTTCGTCTGAAGGGTCCTTCCTCGCCATCAGAACCTTCTATTACACCAACAGTTTCATCTCATCAGTTGTCGTGTTCTCTTTGTGACTTTATTCCTGAGGCTCCATCTCCTCCGACTCCATCTCCTACGACTGTATCTCCTGAGCAACACGAACCTAATAGTCCTACACAAGTTCAAAATCATGTGACATTGCCTCCACCTATACCTCAACCGACTCACCCTATGGTGACTCGAGCAAAATCTGGTATCTTCAAGCCTAAACATCTCACATATTATGCTAATACTTCTCTGTTCAATGCTCTTATTACAGCTCGTGAGCCTAAAGGGTTTAAGTCCGTAGCCAAACATCCTGAATGGCTTGTTGTTATGGACGAGGAACTTTCTGCTCTTCGATTGAACAATACCTGGAATCTTGTTCCCCGGCCTCCTGCTACTAATGTTGTTGGGTTGAAATGGGTTTTTCATACGAAATTTCTAGCAAATGGTTCTATTAATCGACATAAGGCCCGTCTTGTTGCTAAAGGGTTTACTCAATTACCGGGATTTGATTACTCTCACACTTTCAGTCCGGTAGTTAAAGCCTCCACTGTTCGTGTTGTTTTTTCTCTAGCTGTAATGCAACATTGGTCTTTGTATCAGCTTGATATGAAGAATGTGTTCCTTAATGGTATTCTTCCAAAGCCCGTCTTTATGGAACAACCTCCAGGATATGTTGATCCATGTTACCCAAATCATGTATGTCGCCTCAAAAAGGCTCTGTATGACTTAAAACAGGCTCCCCGGGCATGGTTTCAGAGGCTAAGTGACTTTTTACTTAGCATTGGGTTTATGTAGTCGGTCGGATTCTTCCATTTTTATCTACATTCAGGGATCTTCTACACTATATCTTCTTGTGTATGTTGATGATTTTATCCTCACCAGCAATTCTCAAGAGCTCATCACAACCTTCATCTCTCGTCTACAATAAGAGTTTGCTATTAAGGATATGGGCAAGATTTAATATTTTCTAGGCTTGGAGGTCACTTATACATCACAAGGTCTTTTCTTGAATCAGGCTAAGTATGCTCGTGACATTCCAAAAAGGGTAGAACTCGAGGATGCTAAGCCTGTATAACACCCCAAATTAATTAACTATGTATGAGAATTAATTAATTAAGACTTCATGTTGCTAATCAATTAGTTAAGCTAAGAATTTATTTAACTAAGTGATAATCTCAATTAAATTAAGAATTAATTAATTAAAAGTGTAAAGATATATATTTACATATATAGATATATGTATATGTACATAGGTATAATTAATTAGTTAACTAAGCAATTAATTAATTAATTAAGAATAACAATTAATAAGTTAAGAAAAGAAAAGTGAGTCATGCTTATTCACTCTCTTTCCACGCCACCTGCAGCTTCTTTTCTTTCTTTTATTTGACACATAGCAAGTAAATGGTTAAGGTGTGAAAGGGGGAGGGAAAGGGAATGAAAACAAAAGAAAAGCAACACAGCAAAGAGTACTCTCACGCACAAATTCCTTCTTCCATCTCTCTCTCTCACCCGATTCTCTTTCGCTCTCTCTCTCTCTATGCGGCTCTCTCTTCATCCCATCTTCATGGCGTGATTTTTCCTTCCACCCACAAAAGTGTGTACTTGCAGGGGTTGTGAGCAAGGGTAGGGACGAGCGGTCACTAGCCATGGCAGAAGGGGCGACGAACAGGGGCAGCAGGTGCTAGGAACTGCGGCAGCAGGGCCGGGGTGCGCCGAGCGATCTGCTGTGTTAGGCTGTTGTGTTTGGGTGAGTTGGGCTGTTGTATTTAGGTGTATTTGAGCTGCTGTGTTTAGGGTGCTAGGTGCACGTGTAGGGGTACGTATGGAGTTTGGGTTGCCGCCGGGGGCGGCAGCGGGTGCTGCATGCGCGTCGGGAGCGCTGGGCGCCGGGGACAGGGCTGCTGGTGTGCTGGGCTGGTCACTGGAGGCTGGTGTGCTAAGTGCTGGACGCGACGGGAGCACTGCTGGGCGACGGGAGCGCTGCTGGGCGCTGGGGCGCGCGCCGGGGACGGCGTCGGGTCTGTCTCAAGGCTGGTCAGTGACCACCTTTCATGCTGTGTTTACTTGAGTTGTAGAGTTGCTGTGTGAGTTTGGGTGGGTTTTCTTGGTAGCTGGTAGTATGATGGTCAGTTGGGGGTGAGTCGCCGGCGACGCGGGTCGCCGGAATCGGTGGTAGCAGCGACGGAAAGGAGCTAGTTGCAGCAGATTTTGGGTGATCGGCCTGCGCCGAAGACTGCGCGCAGGCAACGTTCGTCATGCCGTTTCAGGCATTTTCGGGGATGGGATCGGAAAACTGTTTTTATGGCTAATACTAGGGTGTATGGGAAAGGTCTCCACCAAGTTTCGTGGCCATCCGAGGTCGGACGAGCGAGGAATAATTTTACGAAGTCGGGGCTGCGTTTTTGCACCCGAACCGGAAATATTCGAGGAGCAGAAGGTCTTAACGGAGGATTTTTCTAGAACTGTTCGTATGGGGTATTCTTCAATGTGTTAAGAGCAATCCTACCAAGTTTCATCTCAAGGCGAGTCCGTTTGAGGGGCCTAAGATGCATCGGGGCACAAAGTGACAGTGCAGTGTGTAATGGTGAATTCAGCCTTTTGCAAGGGCAATTCCCAGACGATCAAATATCGGATGGGCATAAGATTTCACGGAGTTTATATTCACACCGAGAGCTTCATTACGGGCTTTCTGGAACATAAATCAGAGCTCAGACGAGGAAGATAAGTAACGACGATTTTCTTTCTAGTTGGCAAGAGATTTTACAATTTGATTTACTTTGCAAGATTAGTTTGCCTTGCAAGTTTAATTTTTACGGACTTATACCATCGAACCCCGTCTAAGAATGTTTTTAAACCAAGGTTCTAATTAGAGATATGAATAGTCACTTTAAGCCGCTAAGACAGGTTTATATATATATTTTGTAGGAAACGCAGACGATGGACCCCGTTAGTTCTCTGAAACGTAGCAGTTTTTCCAAAAGACCACTTGATTGAGGTGAAGGAACGAACTAAGAATTTAAAGAGTCGAGCTTCACGAGGGTTACCACCGAACGAGGTGGGGGTAATTTCTATATTTCCATGTTTAAGTTTCTAAGTGAGTATGAGGTGGGGGTAAATTCTTATAAATTACATAATGTGAACAATGTGCGCTTTAATGTGCAATTATTGTATGTATCTGGTTATAATCTAAAAGTTTAAACGTGCTGTGCAAAGTGAAAGGTGTTGTACTTTCTGAGTGGTGAAGTGTGGTGTAAGTTGTGGGGGAAATTTATGTACTTTCATGCTTAAGTTATCAAGTGAGTCTACATGAAGATATGTGCCTACTTGAAATATATGTGTATACTTGAGGAATGTTGCATTATATGCTGTAATACGAGGCACAAACGAATGTATGTTGTTTGCAAGGTGAATTGGTGAATGTATGACGAACATGTTACCTTGTGTAAAGTGATGGAATGTGTTTAAAGTGCACTCAATGTGTCTGGTTACAATGTGAACGAAGGGGTTGTATTTGTGAGATGTTATCAACGTGGCTAAAGAACCACAGAATGTTATCAACGTGGCTAAAGAACCACAGGATGTTATCAACGTGGCTAAAGAACCACAGGATGTTATCAACGTGGCTAAAGAACCACAGAATGTTATCAACGTGGCTAAAGAACCACATAATGTTTATCAACGTGGCTAAAGAACCACAGAATGTTATCAACGTGGCTAAAGAACCACAGGATGTTATCAACGTGGCTAAAGAACCACAGAATGTTATCAACGTGGCTAAAGAACCACATAATGTTTATCAACGTGGCTAAGGAACCACAGAAGGATATCAACGTGGCTAAAGAACCACAAAATGTTTTCATGGCGGCTTAGAACCACAAAGTTTTCCAAGGCGGCTCAGACCCGCAACTATGTGCTTGATGAATTATATGTGTTACCTGTTATGTTTTAAATGCTCACAAATCCCACCCCACTGAGTGTCTTCATACACTCACCCCTTTTTATGTTAAAACGTTTTCAGCCTAAGGAATCATTGAGCGTGGTGTGCAAAGGATGGATGCTGGTAGCCGATGTTCTAAAGATTACGAAAGAGTTTTACTTGTTTTGTAAGAGGTGTATATTATTTAATTGTATAGAAAGTGCTCTTGACACTTTTTTTGGGAAAAACTTAGTTTGCAAAGCTGTACAGTTTTAGCTGTATGGATTTAAAAAAAAATGTATTGTTCTTCCGCTGTATATGATTCACGTTTTATAAAACAGGGATGCTCAAATTGACTTATCCTTATTTGCAAGTTTTAATTTACCTTGGAAATGCATGTTTTATCGAGTATCTGAACGCCCAAATGAAAAATTTATTAAACTCTGATATTTTATGGTAATTTACAAGAATGGGGCGTTACAGGTGGTATCAGAGCGGGTCTGTGATTCTGTAGACTCGCTAAAATATTTTGTTTCTAAAAGTGTTTTGTCCCAATGTAAATTTTTATTAGCTACTGGCATTCACCTCTACCCTACCACTCCGGCTTCACTAAGGTATGTTATGTTAAGATGTTTACTGGCTTATGACTATGGATCTATGTGGAGGTGAGAATTTTACAAATTTTTACAAATCTCAATGTTATGTTACAAAGATATGTTGATGTGATTATCTAGGACTTTCGCAAATTGTTATGGCTATAGAACTGTGTTGATATAACATTTCACAAAAGTGTGAGCTTTTTGGCTATAAAATGTGCTTGTCAGTGTTTTCTTGTAAAATCGCTTTAATGGAGTATGATCTGGTTGTGGTTTGAGGTCACTGTTATCGACACACTGCTTACTGGACGCCGCCACTGAGCCGCTGTGCGCGCCAGCATGAGCTCGTGTGTGTAAATGGCCGTTTGCAGGAGTTGGTACAGTGTTGTGTGATAGATTATATTATGTTAGGTTATCTGTGAGCTTTATTTGAATCGGTAAACACTGTCACTAGCCACTGCACGTTGTTGGGTGAGTTAGTGTGTATGTTTTGCCAAGTCGTTGGGTTACATAGGGATGAGACTATCATGGGCCCTTGTCTGTAACAAGATGAGCCAGTGTGTGTTCTCCCAAGTACACGGGTGTGATACGTAAAGCCATGACTAATACTTGAGGTCTATGGGGACCATGTGTGTATGTTTGTAGTATTCTTCTTGATGTTTAAATGCTTGAGGTCTATGAGGACCATGCGTGGATATTTGTAATATGTTTCATGACATTTTGCTTATGATGTACTTTCACGGTTGGTATATGCAAGTTGGGTATATGTTATCCTACATGATAATCTTATGCTATGATGATAAACAGATGACAGAGAAATTTATTGAGATTACTAATTGATTGATGGAATAAAGTTATTGATTGAGTATAATGTTTCTTAAGTGTTCTAATACCACATAAACATTAACGCAAGATATTGCTTTCATAAAAAGTGACGATAATTAGAATGACATAGCTGCTTAGAATGGACTTCACATGTTTTGAACTTCAGGAACAGAGTGATGCTAGAAATCTCACGATGGATAAAACCTCTAGGCCTACGTTCATGATAAAGATACATTTTGGAATTTTAACCGATTAAGCATGGGTTGGAGGACCTCGAGGGAAAATGATGACTGTTGTTGTGCGAGATTAAATTGAATTCAAGACATGATACCCTAACTTTTCTTTTGGACGTGAGTCAGATATTTCGTTCTAGATTCTTTTTCTTACACCCTCTTTTGATCCAACATGAAGAACACTTGAGGATTTCGTAGGGTACCTTGCGAAAATAAAAGTTATACGTAAAATTTAAAATTTAAAAAAAAAAAAGTACGAGTTTTGGCTGGATAAAGTCGCTTTTCTTGGGCACATAGTTTCTTTTAGGGGAATTGAGGTAGAACCAGCAAAAGTGAAGACGCCAGCCAACGTAAATGAAGTACAAAGTTTTCTGGGTTTGGCTAAGTACTATAAAAGATTCATTGAGGGAAATTTAAAGATTTCCACCCAAGGAAAGCGAACGTGGTCGCCAAAGCTTGTAGTCAAAAGAACAGAGGTGAGGTAGCTAGCCTGCCTAACAATCAGTGCCAACTGATAAAAGAAATGTACGAGTTACGTCCGGAAGTGGTTACGCCTCTGAGCAATATTAAGGCTCGAATTGCGGCTCTACTGATCAAGCCCACGCCTAGAGAGCGGATAGTCAAAGTTCGGAAGAAAGACAAATTCTTGCAGAGGATAAAGGTATGTAAGAAGAAAGGAATTGCAGAGGGGTTTGTAATATTAATAGATGATGCCCTAAGTTTTGAGAGAAGACTCTGCGTACCAAAGGATGACATGCTAAGAAGAGGAATACTGGAAGAAGCGCATAAAACGCCATATACAGTACATCCTGGAGGACCTATTGCGAACCAGTGTCCTGGATCTACAGGGAAGCTGGAAAGACCACTTGTCCTCAATGGAGTGCGCTTATAATAACAACTACGAATTAACAATTAGGATGATACCATGCGGGGCACTACATGAAAGAAATTATCGCTCGCCTCTTTATTGGAATCAGGTGGGTGAGAAAGAATGTTGAGACCGGAATTAGTTGAGCGGACAAGGAAAGTCATAAAGAAAGTTCGAGAGAGAATTAAAATGGCTCAAGATCGACAAAAGTCTTATACGGATAAAAGGTGAAGGGAAGAATTGGACAATTTGACAAGAAGTGCTTGGTGTGCCAACAGGTAAAAGCAGATCATCAACGGCCGGCAGGAATGCTAGTGCTACTAGAGGTACCTGAGTGGAAGTGGAAGATAAGTATTTTGAAGGTATTGCCCACGAAAGGAGTCAATCGCTTCGGTAAAAGAGGGAAGCTAAAACCGGGATATATCGGATCGCTTGAAGTTCTCGAACGAGTTTGCAGAGTAGCTTATAGATTAGCCCTGTAGCCGAACTTCATAGGAATCCATAACGTTTTCCACGTGTCTATGCTACGTATTTGACTCAAGCCACGTCATTGATCAACAAGATATCGGACCCGAGTAAAACTTGACATACGAGGAAATTCCATTGGCCATCCTGGATAAAGAATTCATAAAGGGGAAAAAAAAAAATTCGAGAAGTCGTTCTAGTCAAGGTCCTTAGGAGCCACCACGACATTAAGATTTTTTTTGGCGAAATACCCAGATTTTCCGTATTACGATACGTATCCAAATTTCGAGGACGAAATTTCTTTGAAGGAGGGAAGGATATAACACCCCAAATTAATTAACTATGTATGAGAATTAATTAATTAAGACTTCATGTTGCTAATCAATTAGTTAAGCTAAGAATTTATTTAACTAAGTGATAATCTCAATTAAATTAAGAATTAATTAATTAAAAGTGTAAAGATATATATTTACATATATAGATATATGTATATGTACATAGGTATAATTAATTAGTTAACTAAGCAATTAATTAATTAATTAAGAATAACAATTAATAAGTTAAGAAAAGAAAAGTGAGTCATGCTTATTCACTCTCTTTCCACGCCACCTGCAGCTTCTTTTCTTTCTTTTATTTGACACATAGCAAGTAAATGGTTAAGGTGTGAAAGGGGGAGGGAAAGGGAATGAAAACAAAAGAAAAGCAACACAGCAAAGAGTACTCTCACGCACAAATTCCTTCTTCCATCTCTCTCTCTCACCCGATTCTCTTTCGCTCTCTCTCTCTCTATGCGGCTCTCTCTTCATCCCATCTTCATGGCGTGATTTTTCCTTCCACCCACAAAAGTGTGTACTTGCAGGGGTTGTGAGCAAGGGTAGGGACGAGCGGTCACTAGCCATGGCAGAAGGGGCGACGAACAGGGGCAGCAGGTGCTAGGAACTGCGGCAGCAGGGCCGGGGTGCGCCGAGCGATCTGCTGTGTTAGGCTGTTGTGTTTGGGTGAGTTGGGCTGTTGTATTTAGGTGTATTTGAGCTGCTGTGTTTAGGGTGCTAGGTGCACGTGTAGGGGTACGTATGGAGTTTGGGTTGCCGCCGGGGGCGGCAGCGGGTGCTGCATGCGCGTCGGGAGCGCTGGGCGCCGGGGACAGGGCTGCTGGTGTGCTGGGCTGGTCACTGGAGGCTGGTGTGCTAAGTGCTGGACGCGACGGGAGCACTGCTGGGCGACGGGAGCGCTGCTGGGCGCTGGGGCGCGCGCCGGGGACGGCGTCGGGTCTGTCCCAAGGCTGGTCAGTGACCACCTTTCATGCTGTGTTTACTTGAGTTGTAGAGTTGCTGTGTGAGTTTGGGTGGGTTTTCTTGGTAGCTGGTAGTATGATGGTCAGTTGGGGGTGAGTCGCCGGCGACGCGGGTCGCCGGAATCGGTGGTAGCAGCGACGGAAAGGAGCTAGTTGCAGCAGATTTTGGGTGATCGGCCTGCGCCGAAGACTGCGCGCAGGCAACGTTCGTCATGCCGTTTCAGGCATTTTCGGGGATGGGATCGGAAAACTGTTTTTATGGCTAATACTAGGGTGTATGGGAAAGGTCTCCACCAAGTTTCGTGGCCATCCGAGGTCGGACGAGCGAGGAATAATTTTACGAAGTCGGGGCTGCGTTTTTGCACCCGAACCGGAAATATTCGAGGAGCAGAAGGTCTTAACGGAGGATTTTTCTAGAACTGTTCGTATGGGGTATTCTTCAATGTGTTAAGAGCAATCCTACCAAGTTTCATCTCAAGGCGAGTCCGTTTGAGGGGCCTAAGATGCATCGGGGCACAAAGTGACAGTGCAGTGTGTAATGGTGAATTCAGCCTTTTGCAAGGGCAATTCCCAGACGATCAAATATCGGATGGGCATAAGATTTCACGGAGTTTATATTCACACCGAGAGCTTCATTACGGGCTTTCTGGAACATAAATCAGAGCTCAGACGAGGAAGATAAGTAACGACGATTTTCTTTCTAGTTGGCAAGAGATTTTACAATTTGATTTACTTTGCAAGATTAGTTTGCCTTGCAAGTTTAATTTTTACGGACTTATACCATCGAACCCCGTCTAAGAATGTTTTTAAACCAAGGTTCTAATTAGAGATATGAATAGTCACTTTAAGCCGCTAAGACAGGTTTATATATATATTTTGTAGGAAACGCAGACGATGGACCCCGTTAGTTCTCTGAAACGTAGCAGTTTTTCCAAAAGACCACTTGATTGAGGTGAAGGAACGAACTAAGAATTTAAAGAGTCGAGCTTCACGAGGGTTACCACCGAACGAGGTGGGGGTAATTTCTATATTTCCATGTTTAAGTTTCTAAGTGAGTATGAGGTGGGGGTAAATTCTTATAAATTACATAATGTGAACAATGTGCGCTTTAATGTGCAATTATTGTATGTATCTGGTTATAATCTAAAAGTTTAAACGTGCTGTGCAAAGTGAAAGGTGTTGTACTTTCTGAGTGGTGAAGTGTGGTGTAAGTTGTGGGGGAAATTTATGTACTTTCATGCTTAAGTTATCAAGTGAGTCTACATGAAGATATGTGCCTACTTGAAATATATGTGTATACTTGAGGAATGTTGCATTATATGCTGTAATACGAGGCACAAACGAATGTATGTTGTTTGCAAGGTGAATTGGTGAATGTATGACGAACATGTTACCTTGTGTAAAGTGATGGAATGTGTTTAAAGTGCACTCAATGTGTCTGGTTACAATGTGAACGAAGGGGTTGTATTTGTGAGATGTTATCAACGTGGCTAAAGAACCACAGAATGTTATCAACGTGGCTAAAGAACCACAGGATGTTATCAACGTGGCTAAAGAACCACAGAATGTTATCAACGTGGCTAAAGAACCACAGGATGTTATCAACGTGGCTAAAGAACCACAGAATGTTATCAACGTGGCTAAAGAACCACATAATGTTTATCAACGTGGCTAAAGAACCACAGAATGTTATCAACGTGGCTAAAGAACCACAGGATGTTATCAACGTGGCTAAAGAACCACAGAATGTTATCAACGTGGCTAAAGAACCACATAATGTTTATCAACGTGGCTAAGGAACCACAGAAGGATATCAACGTGGCTAAAGAACCACAAAATGTTTTCATGGCGGCTTAGAACCACAAAGTTTTCCAAGGCGGCTCAGACCCGCAACTATGTGCTTGATGAATTATATGTGTTACCTGTTATGTTTTAAATGCTCACAAATCCCACCCCACTGAGTGTCTTCATACACTCACCCCTTTTTATGTTAAAACGTTTTCAGCCTAAGGAATCATTGAGCGTGGTGTGCAAAGGATGGATGCTGGTAGCCGATGTTCTAAAGATTACGAAAGAGTTTTACTTGTTTTGTAAGAGGTGTATATTATTTAATTGTATAGAAAGTGCTCTTGACACTTTTTTTGGGAAAAACTTAGTTTGCAAAGCTGTACAGTTTTAGCTGTATGGATTTAAAAAAAAATGTATTGTTCTTCCGCTGTATATGATTCACGTTTTATAAAACAGGGATGCTCAAATTGACTTATCCTTATTTGCAAGTTTTAATTTACCTTGGAAATGCATGTTTTATCGAGTATCTGAACGCCCAAATGAAAAATTTATTAAACTCTGATATTTTATGGTAATTTACAAGAATGGGGCGTTACAGCCTGTCTCTACTCCATTGGTTGTCGGTTTTCAACTTGCTTCTACTGGTCCTTTATTTGATGATCCTACCTTATACAGATCTCTTGTAAGGGCTTTATAGTATCTTACTATGACTCGACCTGGTCTTTGTTTTGCTGTGAATCTGATGAGTCAATTTTTACAACAACCGACTATTGAGCATTTTCAGGCTATTAAGAGAATCCTCTGATATGTTAAGGGGTACTCCAGATTATGGACTTACATTTTTTTCTAGCTCGACTCCTTCTTTGGTGGGCTACTTTGATGCTGATTGGGCTAGGTGTCTGGAAACTCGGCGTTCCACTTATGGGTACTCCATCTATCTCGGTGGTAATTTAGTGTCTTGGAGTGCTCGGAAACAGCCTACTATCTCCCATTCTAGTTGTGAGTCCGAGCCCTTGCTAATGTTGCCTCAGAGATAATCTCTCTTACTCATCTTCTCAAAGAGCTTCGGATTTCTTCTTCGAAGTCCCCTGTTTTGTTATGTGATAACATCAACACTGTTTTTCTTAACCAAAATCTAGTTGCACATAAACGAGCTATACACGTTGATATTGATTATCATTTCATTCCGGAGTAGTCTTTGGCTGGAATAAGACTCAGCCTATGTGGTAGTACTCATTATGCATAAATCAACTCAAGTTCCTTGATACTTTCACAATATGTGGATCTCAGCCTTACAGAGTATCGAGCAAATGGAATTTTTCGTCTCTCATGTTTATAGAACTGTGGTAGATAAGCTAACGAAGATGAACTGTGATTTTCAGTGGTGGCATTCGGCTCTTCATTCGTTAGACTATCTTATGTTTTTTAACATTTCTGGTCAAACTTTCTACAAGTTTATGTAATGTATTGTACTCTTTGTCCTCAGTATAGTTTTTTTCCCCACAAGGTTTTGTTATGATGAGGTTTTAATGAGGCCTACATGGTTTCTCTTGTATTCTTGGATTTTTCTTTCTTTTTATATTTATATATCATCATTTAATAAAAAAACCTTAAATTTTATAATAATCAACCTATAACACGGTAATGTTTTTAGAAAAAATTAAAACCACTTTAAATAGACAGATATTCTTATAAAAATTGAACGGAACCCATGTGGGTCATGTCTGAGTGGATTGTGTATTTATGCGTGTGAATTATGTGAGTCATGTGTATCTCGATTATGTGATTGATGTAAGATCGAGGTGGGATAAATTGTGTGGTGGAAATTATATCACAAATGAACATGGTTCGTGATGTTGTCTGCGGTTGGGAAAATGGTGAAATATATGTGAATGATGGAGTTCAATTCATTAAAGTTGTGTTTAAATTAATGAGTTTGAAATACAAGATTTCAAATAAATGAATTTCAAATCCACTCAAATTAAAATGACATCCATTAATATTATTTAAAAATTTAATTCAAAATAAAAACATTAAATTTCAAATCCACATCAATTCATTTCCAAAAATCAATATTACTTGATTTACTACTACAAATTTCCAATATTTCGTCAAATGACTTAAAATGTAGCAGGGTCCATAAGGCCATCATTCCTGAAAATGGATTGCTAAAGTAATTGTTTAAGTAGTTGTGGAAAAGCAGGTGGGTATGGCATTGATTGAATGAAAACCAAGTGTGGAAATTTGGGCTTAAAGCTATCAGAAAACAATGCAAAATGTCAAACCTCAAGGCTCAAACTTGAGTCACTTGACCCACTTTGAGAGTCAACGCAATACATAGTTCTATCTTATCTTTTATATTTCCTCTTTATCATGTTCCCAAACTTGTGGATGGTCATAAGATTTTTCGATTCTATTTTCTGCTCCCTCTATTTTAAGAGAATGACTCATGTGCAACTTGTGCACGGATCAGTGGATCCATGCACAACAATATGGACCAATTTCTATCCCCACCCGCACCGAGGATGCACTTTAAATAGCAGGCGTGTGTTAACACGCACCATCAATTAAAAAAATTCATTTTCACTATTGTTCATCACCATTGTTGCGCAGCTTTGGGAGAAAACTTCGGCAGCCATCACGAAGGTAACCTCTTCTTCGACCATGAAAACAGACTAATACTCTAATTTAATTTCGATTCATTGATATAACGTCCAACATTGATGAAATTTCGACCAAAAAACAAACATACTGTTTCTGAAAAAAAAAATTACTGTTTCTGAAAAAAAAAATCCGCCATTGATGAAGGTTTGAAGCTGATACAGTGATTGATGAAGGTTTAAAGCTGATACAGTGTTCAAATACCAATTGATTGAAGGTTTGAAACTAATATAGTGTTCGAATTGAAGATTCAAGGACGAATCTGAAAAAATATAGGAGAAATTACTGGTAATTTAAATTTAAATCCATCTAATTTAATATAGTTATATTAAGTTATGTAGTACTGTTATGTTAAGTTATGTAGTACTATTATATTATTTTAGTGATACGGTTGTGTTAATGAAGTGGTACTGTTATGCTATTTGAATGACACTATACTTACAATTGCAGAATCAATGACTGAAATAATTGTAGAAGATGAAACAACAAATGTGGAAGTTTTTACAAGTGCTACAATAATTGAAATTGATTCAGAGAGTAGTCAATTGGTTGATGACACTGAAGATATTGAAGCCCTAACTGGTTCACTTATTGGATACAAACGGAAGACTATTGATGAAATGTATGAGCTCTACAGAAAACATTCTCGTTTGATCAGATTTAGAGTACGGAAATCAAACAGTAGATACTCTACAATTGATACATCTATACTACTTGGGAAAATATATGTTTGCTCATCTGCTAGATGCAAAAACAAACAAAAAGAGATTTCAACAAGTTTAGGTGTGATGGAGAAGAAAACAAAGAAGACAAAAACAACAAGGATAAACTACAAGACATCACTTACAGTCAAGTTGAATGACGAAAATGAGTATGAGATAGTAAAACATGAGACTTTCCATAATCATGCACTTACAAGAAAAGAGTGGGGTCATTTCTATCGTTCAGAGAGACATATAACAGATGAAAAACGTGCAGCGATTCAGACAATGCTGGATTCAGGGATGAAACCATCAGACTCTTACCGTTACATGGCATGTGATTTTGGTGGAGAGGAAATAATTGGGCACACAATGAAAGATCACTTGAACTTGGTGCATCAAATGAAAATGAAGAAAATCGAAGCAGGTGATGCACAAACAATTTTAGATATGATACAAGAGCAAGATGCAGAGGAAGATGATTTCTTTTATAGAGTAAAATTTGATGACGAAGGCAGGTTATCGAATATGTTTTGGAGGGACTCTATGATGAAGGAAGATTATGCATTATATGGTGATGTGATGATATTCGACACAACATATAGGACAAACAAATATAATTTGATTTCTGCCCCCTTTGTTGGTGTCAACAACCACATGAAAAATGTCATGTTCGCTTGTGCATTCATTTTGGATGAGAATATAGAAACATTTGAATGGTTGTTCAATGTTTTCAAGAAATTAATGTGTAGACAAAGTACCATCACAATTTTCACAAACCAAGATCAAGCAATAGCAAATGCAATTGAAAAGATATGTCTAGAATTGTACTATTATTTTTTTTACTCTGTTTTTTTTCATCATTTAATATTATATAGCTTAGTTAGTAATACTGTATAGCTTAGTTAGTAATATTCTTTAGTATTACAAAGTATAACTATTCAGTAAAATTGTTGCATTGTTAAGTTTGTCTTAACAAACAGGTTTTTCCAGCAACGAGGCATAGATTGTGTATGTGGCATCTTCAACAAAATGCAATAAGTAGATTTGTAAAGTTGAAATCGGACAATTTGTTTAAGAGTCAATTCAACAAATGCTTAACTGGATGTGACGATGAAGAAGAATTTGAAATCTATTGGAAAAACATGTTACAAAAATATAATCTCGAAGATCACTCTTGGTTCACACGACTTTACGGATTAAAGGAAAAGTGGTGCACAACTTTACACAAGAATTACTTCTCAGCTGGCATTGTTTCATCACAAAGAAGTGAATCGACAAATAATGCATTTAGATTTAATGCTAAGAAGACAACAAGTTTGACAGATTTCTATACACTTTTCAGTAACACAATAAAACGTTGGAGGATGACTGAAGAAAAAGATGAATTCAATTGTGCAAGGTCAGTTGCAGAAAGTCAAATGCCTATGGATGGAATATTGAAACATGCTTCTGTAATATACACAATTAGTGCTTTTAGATATTTTGAAGAGGAGTTCAGAAAGTGCATTGTTTGTCTTTCGAAAGTGATTGGAGTGGAAGGTAGCACAATGCTTTATGAAGTATCCAATCCTAATTATGGTAAAAATGCAAGCAAGCAAGTAGTATTTGATTACCAGTTCATGATGGTGACGTGCTCTTGCAAGATGTTTGAAGAAATGGGTATTTTGTGTTGCCATTCCTTGAGAATACTCCACATAAATTCTGCACAGTCTATACCTCAAATGTACATTCAAAAAAGATGGACAAAATCGGCAAAGTCGATGGTGTGGGACAACCTCAATAACAATGATAACAGCATAGCAAGGGACAATGAAGGAGTTCTTTGGCGTCACACGATGATAAGGAAATACTATAATTTAGTTTTAAAATCACAAAACAATAGGAATGCGAGAAATCTTTTGGAAGAAATCTTTTACTATTCATCAGTAATATTGATCTATTTTTTAAGAATATTAATACAACTATCTTACACTATAATTCTTTATATATATTAAATGTTGCATTTAACAGTAATATTGTTTTATATTATGCATTAATACGTTATATTAAAGTGTAAGTAATTTTTATGTTCAAGAATAATACTGTTAATGCTTATGGCTATTAGTGTTTATGTTTGACAATAATATTGAATGATACTGTTAAGTCTTATAGCTAATACTGTTTATGTTTGATACAAATACTGTTAAGTCTTATAGCTAATATTGTTTATGTTTGATACTAATATTGTTATAAACATGTATAATAATGTTTATGCTATTACTGTTTATGTTTGATACTAATACAGTTAAGTCTTATAGCTAATATTGTTTATGTTTGATACTAATACTGTTAAGTCTTATACCTAATACTATTTATGTTTGAAACTAATACTATTAAGTCTTATAGCTAATAATATTTATGTTTGATACTAATATTGTTATAAAACATGTATAATAATGTTTATGCTATTACTGTTTATGTTTGATACTAATATTGTTAATGCTTATAGCTAATATTGTTTATGTTTGATACTAATACTGTTAATGCTTATAGCTAATATTGTTTATGTTTGATACTAATATTGTTATAAAAAAATGTATAATAATGTTACGTTCAAGAATGATACTGTTAATGCTTATGAATATTACTGTTTATCCTTATACAAATATTGTTAAAAAACATGTATAATATACAGGTTTCATTGATTACCTTGTTTTTGATTTTATACTTTCCAACTGTATACCTATATCAAAAAATATATAATATAAAGTTATAACCAATATAAATATATTATAATTGTAATATGATATCAAATACTGTTAAAAAACATATTTTTCAAAAATATTAATTCAACATCACAATTGATTTCAAGAGACAATTATATAACACAAAAATACTAATATTGTTGTTCTTTTTCATCACCCAAAACCTAAACTAAGATTGTTTTTTTCTCAACGCACTTCCTTTTCGGTCTCACATTTTTGAAATCTCGGCTTTTTTTTCTTCATTGTCGTAACGGCCTCTTGTCTCTTACACACAATGTATTTGGGTTTTGCCAAATAGAACCTTGTAACCCTATCAATCACATCTGTTCTTTCCTCATTTAAATGTGACATAACAATAGCAACAGCAAATTCTGCCCTCAGTACTTTCCTTAAAAGTGGCTGCAATGAGAAAAAAATAAGTTAAAAACTAATAATACTGCATAACATTATTCACTGTACGCTTTAGTTACATAACTAATTCTGTTTATGTATTGTCATATCAATATTACGAAAATATAGCTTTAACGTACTATTATATATTATTGAATAATATTGCTTCTCAGAAGAATAACATACCTTTCTTAAATCAAGTTTATCATATATAGCACCATTGAAATACATCATGTGGTGCATCATGAAAATTCCACAATCATTTGTTCCTTTAAAATCTAATGCTCTTCATGGCAAATCCACTTCTTCCATTTCATAATTTTCAATCTCAGCAGCCCTGGGATATTGTTTTCGAAGAAGATATTTAGCCATGCAAGACTTCTGCGAAAAGAAATATATAAGTTTTAGATTGTACAACAGATAGTTATATAGTAACTTTATTAAATGGACATACCATCAATAAAGCAATCTTCTTGTACTTGTTATCATTGTTCTCATAGAGCTGGTTATCAAGATAATGCACTTTCTTGTTTGCAAAGTTTATTGCAATACAAAAGTAGTGTTGGGACAACCAAACAGGAACAAATATCTACAATGAAAAATAATAATAATTGTTAAACTAATACTATATAGTCTAATAACTAATATTGTCCTATATTAAAACAGTATATTAATAACAATTAACATACCAGATCAACTACATTGAGAACTAGTTCCTGCATTAAAAGCCAAGAATCCCAAATATTGAAAATATTCTACTCCAGGACTTTGATCTTCTTCGAATCTCTCTCTTCTAATAGTTCAATCATGTGCATCTGTAAAAAAAACACAACAATTTTAAAAATAAAAACAAATAAAAAAACAGACTACAAAAAAATTGAAATTATACTTACGGAATGATCAAGTGTAAAAACAAATCTACTTAAACCATCATTTGTAGATTTGTTCAGTATTAACGCCCATGTGTTCAATACACACGACTCGATCTGTGCATCAGGGAACAAAGAGAGCATGTCTTTTCTATAAAGAATGAGGAGTGGTCCATGTCGAAATAGAGTTTCACTGTAAATATAAACATAAACATTTAACAATACTAGAAAATATTAAATTAATAAGTACAAATCATAGAATTTACTCATCAGTGTCATCATGTTCATCATAAAATGCATAGATGATAAACTCTTTCGATTGTGCATCCATTTTGCCCAGGAATCTTACCATCCTACAAAAGAAATTTGACAGAAATCCATTCTTCCCAACAATATGGATCAAAGTTTCTTTCTCATATCTCTTCCTCTTATAAGACATTGAACCATAAAGCTCAGAAATTTCCTTAGTATTCACTTTAGCAAGATCATTGATTTTTTCAGTTGGAGTTGCAGCAACATTGTCATCATTGGCTTGTGGTGAAGCACCCAAATGAAGATCAAATGAAGACATCTCATTTATATCCACTGCAACTTCAGGACAGATTCTTTCGTTAATGTCCGCAGCATTTGAGGAAGGGATGTCTTCAGCAAATTCAGGACATGTTCCTTCATTTGGGCCCGCTTCATTTGATGGAACATCCCACTCCTTATTCATGAAATCAAGAATGATTTCATCGATGACCTTGTGCACTTTCTCATCTGAAAAAAATTTCTGCGACTCGGACATCTCTTCAGGATCACTCTCCTTCATGGATTTGAAAATTGATATGTATTGGTGAGAGACCACTGAAATATCTCTCTTGAAAAGAAGAGAAATCCTGTCTATTTCCTAAACAAAAAAGAATAAATATACTCATAAAAAACAACATATGTAATCATGTTATAGAGTTAACATTATTACTAACTAATACTACTTAGTATTAGTAAGTTAAGTATTACTAAATAATATTATTTAGTATTAGTTAAGTATTACTAACTAATACTTAACAGTATTACTAACTTATACTTAGCAGTATTTCTAAATAATACTACTTAGTATTAGTAAGTTATAGTTAACAGTATTACTAAATAATACTAAGTAGTATTAGTTAGTTATAGTTAACAGTATTACTAACTTATACTTAGCAGTATTACTAACTAACACTACTTAGTATTAGTAAGTTATACTTAACAGTATTACTAACTAATACTTAACAGTATTACTAACTTATACTTAGTAGTATTACTAACTAATACTACTTAATGTTAGTAAGGTATACTAACAATATTACTTAAATATCATATAACACTATTAAGTCAGAAAACTTACATCATTGGCAGCTGTCTTTATTTGTTCATCATTCATCTCATTCTTCATCAATTCAAAACTGATAAATTGGCCACTTCCTTCTCTTTTTGACTCACCAGCTCTCTTTTTGGCCCTTTCTTGATTCACTTCCTCTTCTCCATCCTTCTTCCCATTCTTGCTAATAGGATACACATCATATAAAATTTCACCGTCACCGTACGATCCCGCAACAGCCTCTTCAATGCATCTTTTATGCAGTTTTTTGTCATTCCAATGTTGAATTAGAGGCGGTGAAGAAGGTGCAGCAACACCTTTCCACTTCAGTCTATGCATATAGACTATTTGCAGGAAGATTGTACAGCCGGAAACATTTTTCGATTGTGTGTTATTATAAAAATAAACACCTTCACACAATCTTTCCAATATGTATCCACACCAATCAAACTGACCTATTCTATCAACATCTTCTAATGATTTCAACACACTGATGTTTACTGTTTTATTACAAGTTAGAGTCAAAAATGAATACAAAGCATACAAAACAAACAATCTTTTGAAATCATCACCACCACAAGAAAAATGACTAACTATCAAATCAAATAAAACTTTACACTTAACACCAGCTTGTACCCCATATCCCTAAAATGCTTAAGTAATACCGAATCTCCATTCCTATTAAAAATTATCACATGAGAACCTACTTTTCTAGTCAACATAAACACATCATGAACATCATCTGCGGTAATCACAAAACTTCTGCCTCTTCCTACAGACAACATCCTACTGCTACCGTTAAAGCTCCTAACCAGCCAACGAATCCTATGAAGATTCGCACATTTTGTGATCAACATAGACAGCAAACCACCAAAACTAATGTGAGCAATATCCTTCTTCTACTTGTCAGATAAGTGACAGATCAAATTATGTAGACCCGTAAGCCTAGATTGTGTCACAAAAGCACTGCCCAATAAAAAAACAATGAACATTATAATTTTTCTAAGCTACAAACATATATTTTAAGTAAATAAAAAAAACAACAGAGTATATACCAAACATCATAGTAAAAGTTGTCAATGGACTCCTTCTTAAATTTCTTGTCAATGGCTTCCTTCTTCGGAGCCTTATTTTTCTGTGCAATTTGTTTGAAATATTTTTTCACTGTCCTTGTAGATGATTCGTCAACTGCATCACTCTTTGGCAACTTGGTTTTCATCCTGGAAACTGTATAACATTGCAAGCATCAATAGTCAAAAAATGAATAACAATTAAACAAATAATGTATAAAAAATATGCAAACACTATTTAACAATTACATTAGTACTGTTATACAAATATACAAAATATGATTTCACTATTACATTGATACTGTATTCAAATAAACACATAAATAAATAATCAGAAATAATCAATGTTCAAATATAATGTGTCACAATTACTGTACTGTTAATCTAAGAAACACAAAAAAACAAAGACAGAAACATAATCTCACTGTTTAAACTTCAAAAAATAGAAGCACAAAATTCAAAGAGCAGGAGGAGCACACATATTTTCTTATCACCTCACATTTCCCATTCAGTATTCAGCATCTATCAGAGAACATATATACTGAACTACTCAATTATTTCTCCTAATTTCCTAGTTTCAGAAGAACGAGTCATAAATTCCATAGAATCACAGTTTAATCATTTTAACAAAATAACATGATAATCAATATCAAGATATTAAGAGTACAAAAGGCAAAAAACAATGAAACTTTTAAACTGATTGCATGTAAGATTTAAACAAAATAGCAGAAACTTACACAAAATCGGGGTTGAAGAAACCGCACAAAAATAACACAAAACCCGTAAAAGAACCGCATAAAAACGCACTGAAAACTGCACACAAATCGTAAAGAAAATGAAGGATTACAACTTGGAACTAGGTTTTCGGAGAGAAGAAGACGATTACTGAAATTTTGAATATGAGAGAGAAGAAGACGATTACAATTTCGAACTAGGTTTGCGAAGAGAAGAAGACGATTACTGAAATTTTGAATGTGAGAGAGAAGAAGACGCTGAAATTTTGAGAAGATGAGTTTCTTTTCTGAGTCGTGCAAGTTTTCAAAATTCAATGCAAGTGTGTGTGAGAGAGGGGATATTATGAATTGTGTCTCTCTATTATGAATTGTGGGCTTTTCAATTGGGTTTGGGTTGGAAAATAAATACTATTTGGCTATAGAATATATATTGTGGTGGGCTGGAGAATATATTATTGGGCTGGGCGGGTACCAAATTATGGTGCACGGATCTTGGTGCACAAAAGGTTTTGCCTTATTTTAATACCAACAAATCCTTTTGTTATTTATTGTTTATTTATATACATAAAAGCTCAAATTTCTTGGAAGCTGGTGAAAGGATGACAATCAAGAAATAATATTAAACTTACTTGATAAAATAGATATTTTGCCTTTTATAAAAATGCATAATTATATACATATTGCTTTAGTGCAAATTGCATTCAGACCTTTAACTTTAAAAGGTTTACCTAGGGCTGGGCAAATTAGCGAAAATTTCGGTATATCACACATACCGTGTTGAAAAATACCGAAAATGTCGAAAATTTCGGCATACTAAAATTTTCGGTACGGTATCGGTATGGCGATTTAGAATTTTTTGGTATTTCGGTATATACCGAAATATATTAATATTAATAATTTTTTTTTTTTAAATGGACCCAAATTTTGGCAAGTTCGGTAAATTTTGGTAATTTTCGGTATTTTCGATAATTTTGGTAAATTTCGGTATGGTATGACGGTAAATTTTGGTATACCAAATATTCGATAATTCGGTATCAAACGGTATAGGCTATCAATATACCAAAAATTTGGTATACCAAAAATTTCGGTACGGTATCGTTATGTTTTTTGGCATACCGAAAATTTCGGTAGGGTGTACGGTATGAAAAAAAATTTCAGTATACAGTACCAAATCAGCCCTAGGTTTAACAGAAAGCTTTATTGTAGCTTTAAGAGATGGAAGAAATAAAGTTTGGAATAAATCCCTTATGGGAATAATACAATCAAGTCTTGCACATGGACCAATATATTTTGATGTTTATCCTGATCTATGTTTATCCCTTATTGATAATAATATTTTAAGTGCTTTAACATTAAATGTTAAAACTCATGGATATGATTATATTCCAGGTTATGAAATAATATGTATCTGTTATAGAATATTTTATAAACCTTTATATACTATGAATCCAAGATGTAGATTAATGGATAAAATGATTAATGAAACCATTCTAATTGAAACAAATTTCAATTGGTCAAATATAACTACAAGAAGAGCTATTAAATGGGAAGAAATAAACTTTCCAAAAGAATGGATTATTGAACAAGTGGTTTATAAAGAACCCTTAGTCAACAATGATTTAAAAAATATAATACAAACAGAAGAATGAACTGTTCAAATACAGTTTACTAACGAACAAAGAAAATTATTACCTTCATCTTCTATATCTAGAAGTAATTCTATGTTTAAATCAGTAGATTCTTATATTTCACCTCTAGATTATTAGGTTGATCTGCCACAAAGTTCTAACGCTTCTACTTCTCAAATAAGAGAAGGATTAGAATCAGAAAGAAATAAAAGAAATCCGAATGAGGAAGTCTTTATTGATAGAAATAACATTGTTAGATATTATAATTATCAAAATATTCATAAAGAAAGTGAGACAATGTATGATGCTCCTTTTAATCTTTAATGATTAATATCAAAGAAATTGATTTTTCAAAAGGATCACCTGCTAGACAGGTAATTCAAAAAGAATTTAAAAATCCTGAATGGATACTTTTCAGAAAATTATTTTTTGAAAATTTCTCTGAAAAACTTGAACAAATTCAAGAAGAATTTTATAAATGTTGTAAAGACAAAAACATGATAATGTTTTTTGTTCTTTGGTTCATAAAAACATATGTTATAAACCATATTTCGGTTTTAGAAAGAACATATAAACTAACAACAGGCAAGAACAAAAATCTTTGTATCCCCCTAGTACTTCATTTCAAATGGAGAAAAATAATAAAATAATGAATTTTACAGTTTTTTCAAAAATAATTGAAAATGATACTTTACAAGTTACAATACAACATATAAATGTTTTAATGGAAAAACAAAATTATACTAACTTATATCTCAATATTATAGGAGAAGAATTAATTTTTTTACATAATAAAGTAGAAACAATAATTTCTACCATTAAACAAATAAAACCAGATGTTCACATAGAAACTAAAAAAGAAACAAATATAGTTTCAGTTGCAGCTTCGTCAATACAACCACCCCCAGAAATAAAACATTTTAAATTAAAATCATCTAAAAATAATTTAGAAGAACTAATTACAGAATTATCTGAAAATTTTAAGAATCAAAATATTTCAACTTTAGATGACGAAGCAGGACCTTCTGAATCCTCTAAAGAAATAATAAATGAAATAAAATGGGCTGATAGACCTACTCAACAAAAATATTATTATAGCAGACCAACTCCTGTAGTTCTTCATGAAGAACAAGACTTTTTCTCTAAAAAGAGTTATAATGGTAAAAGCATTTATGAATGGAATTTATATGGATGTGTTGATAATCACATCTATAATTTAGCTCATAGAATGCTAATGTATAGCATTGTCTGTACAACAGTAGGAAATACTGATAGTAATATTGTTAAAATGATTATAACAGGTTACACAGGACAACTAAAACCTTATTAAGAGGTTTGTAATTTATGATGAGTCTAGGTACACCTCGTTCTTGTTCTGAATGTTTATTAACATAAAAAGTTGTACATGACCATGAAGATTTAGAAGGGGTTATTAACCTTTTATCCAGAAGAGATTTTATCTCTTGTTTACATAATTCTAAATATTCAGCATTCATCTGACAAGGTCTAAACTTTGTAGGAATATTTTTTTCATTAAAATCTTCCTCATAAGGAAGAGATATAACATGTTTTTTCCTATCCCAAAAAGCATTTGGGTGATCATCACATATTTCAAGAGAAAACTTATTATAAATAAGCTTTATTTTATCTTGTAATTTAGGATTTTTCATTTTTTCCTCAATAGTGAGAGAATTTATTTCTTCTTTTAAAGAATTAATATGAAATAATTTTCTATCCATTTGTTCTCTTATTTCATTAAGAACTTTTTGAACAAGTTTATTTATAAATTGAAAAATAATTGGTTTATTATTAAAAGTACCAATTATACCCGTTTCATCAACACGTGGTAAAGGATATATACTATGAATAAAAGGTAAACCAAGAATAAGTTGGCTTGAAATGTCCTTAGCAAGAAGAAAGCTAGTAGGAATACAGCTTCCATTTTTACATATTAAGGTTTCTGATAGTTTATAACTATTATCTAGAGAACCTCCTCCTGCATGTGAGAGGGAATGTGTAGTTTTATGAAAAAACTTTGAAGGTGTTAATCATTCTTGTATAACATTTAAATTAGCACCACTATCAATCATAGCAATGAAATATTTTTTAAGATTATTTGTTTCTTCTATTAAATTTTTAATATTTGTAGGATTCTTATTTCCATATTTTTGTTTTAAAAGTTTATAAACTTCTTTTAAAGAATATGATTGATTATGATTAGGAATATTTATATCTTCTTTTCTAGTATTACTAGTTGATGGTGTATTTTCTATTTGATCAATTATTTTTTATCTTAAATCAAGATCTTTAATATTTTTAAGTAATTCTATAAAAGAATTATTATCTAAAACATTTATATTAAAATCCTGAAATTGAGATAAAAGTTTATAAAATTCATCTTTTTTTTCATCTGTATTACTGATATGATTTATACAAGATTGTCCTTGTATACAAACATCACATTTTTCATTATCTAACTCTCTTATCTTTAGAATAATAAAATGATTCATCTTCTGATCTATTATCAGAATTTTCTGATTCAGATTCTATCATAATCTGTAATAAGACTTGTTTGATATTATCATCAATTTTTAATTCATTTTTTTTTGTCCAACATTCATTTGCATAATGACCTGGTTTATGACACTTATGGCATATAATATGTTTTCTTATCAGTTTTACCTTTGTAAAAGGTTTCCTTACGTCTTTTCTTTTTCTCTTTATGTTTTTCAGAATATTGACGTCTTTTTTATAATATTTTTCATTTTTATCTCTAGAATCTCTAGGATGTTTTTTATTCTTAAAATATTTTTTATCTTTTCCTTTATCAGGCATATCCATACCAAATTGCTCACAAAAATAAAATAATTGTTTTCTTTCAATAAGACTTTGTCTTTTGATTTTCTTATTAAGCTTTAATTCATTACAGAGAGTCAATCCTTCTTGGACACAACTGCTAATTAAGTTTCCATATGTACAATTGTCATAGGGAATATAAAGATTATCTTTTCTTAGAATTATTCTAATTCTTTCAGCAAAAAGACCTGGGAGACCATCAATAAATTTAGGAAGGTGGTGAAAGGAATACTCGGGTTCAAAGTAAATTTTACACTCCATTGGTGATTATTTAATATATAATCATCGAAAATATTTAACTATTATATATATAATATATTATCATATTTGATTCTATTATCATTTGTTTAAATTTGATTATATTGATAACAAAGTAAATTCAAATATAATATTATAACTTTGAGTGACACTTATGTACCCGGGGTCCATGCTCCCAACCCGTTCCAGGTTCGCCCATATGAATTACATATATATATATATATATATATATATATATATATATATATTTCTCCTCTGCATTCGTTATTCCTCCGTTTTCTTCTTCTTTTTTCCTTCTTCTCTTTCTACCTATGTGTGCTCCCCTAGGGCATCTTCATCTTCAATATTGTTGTTCTTTTTTGTTCTCTTCTTCATCCTCCTCCTTACATCGTCGTCTTCTTCTCTATTAGTTTTCTCCTTATTAGAATAATAAAAAAATAAGAATATAAATATTCATTAAATTACTAAAGTACACATAAAATATCAAGATATTCGACTCGATTTGATTCATTTACATCCCTAGAGCACAACGTACAATAAGAAAGTTCAAAAATTATAAAATCCAAAGAGGTTTATTCACCCCTCTAAACCTCTTGTGTCACTTGAGACCAACATGCCAGAAATGAAGGGACCTTATGAGTATGTAACTAATACATTTCATTGAATCAACAACTAATACCTTATGAGTATGCAATTAATATCTTAAGAATATACAACAAATATCTTAAGAGTATACAACTAATACCAACTAATACATTTTCATTGAATGAGCACCTAATACCTTACGAGTATGCAATTAATACCTTAAAAGTATACAACTAATACCTTCACTGAATGAACAACTAATACTTTAAGAGTACATACAACTGATGCCTTAAAAGTATATAACTGATACCTTAAGAGCATACAACTAATATCTTCACTGAATGAGCAACTAATACCTTAACGACATGATTGGTATGATGGAATGAGGTGGGAATGGAATCATCATTCTTACCTCTATTCATATTCCTTTGATTGATATATTTTATAAGGGGGAATGGTGATTCCCACAGGAATTGGTATTACCATGGATAAGGGTGTTAGGAAATTTATGTTTAAATTTTGATGAGACAAAACAACATTGCAATAGGGATTTAGAGTACCCCATTTTTTACATTGTTTAAGTGAAAGCTTAGATTAGTTTTGAGTCTTATAGTCAAAGCTAAAGAATGGAGAATTTAGAAGATTCAGTAGCCAATCAATCAAGAAGAAAGTTTTTGTTGGCAGTCGGATGTAGTAAGAAAGCCGCTACTGGATGCAGCGGTAAAATAAAGTATTTGCGTACTATAAGTAGTCCAATGCAGCAAGCAGAAAGCAGAATGGATACAATAAGGTAAACAGAATGCTGCATTACAACGGTAGGTTGCAGTAAGCTAGTACAGAATTCTAAAGACAGAAGAAGACTTGAAGTATGAATGGACATTCTCACACAGCAATGCAGTACGGGGAAGATCAGTGTTGTCACAGGTTATGTCACTTAAAAACTAGCCAGAAAAGATCGAGCAGTATAGAGAACCAGTGATCCACTGACATGTGGACTGATAGACTGAATCAAACCTGTAACCTGGTACAGCCACATTAAATAGCCTGGAGTGCAAGACAAGAAAATTTTATTGCAGATTTCAGAGACAATTAATATGAGCTCAATGACAATTCAAGAAGATTCAAATTCAAATGAAACGTGTCTCTCTTCAACATACACATTTCTTACATCTATAAATAGATGAAGGGTCGACTAAAACAAGCACAGAAATCTTGATATTTTGAATTCATACACTCTAACAAAAAACAAACCTTCAAGTTCTCAAAACTCTAAGTTTCAGTCACTCAACCTCTAAGTGAAGCAGTCAAGCCTTCGAAACAATCGAGCTCAAGAATAATCAAGGTTGTTTCGAGCACCAGTTGAAGAAAAACTCATATACTTTTAACCTTTGTGTTGTGTGCTTAAGTTGTTTTAGTGGTGTCCTCAGTTGATAGGATTTAGATCATTGTTGAGTGTTTAGCCTTAGGAGTTAAGATTATAACTCTGTGTGAGTTTAAGATCATGTGTGGGTCGGCCTGTTCGATTCAAGCAACTTGTGTGGAAGCTGAATCTTAGTAGGTGAAAACTTGTTAGGTTGATAGATTGTAAGGTTGAGTCCTGTAAAACAATCTTACTTAACAAAGTTCCTTCTCAGTGAAGGAGTAGAGTGGACGTAGAAAGATTACACCACCTTCGAACCACTATAAGCCTTGCGTGTTTATTTTCTTATTTTAAACATTTATGTGATCATTCTGTATTGCATTCTTCGCCCTATCTGTCTGCATTCAAAGCTTGCTAAAAAATCATTTTTCTAAAAAATTTTTCAAAATAAACTTTATCTCAAAGCTTTAGTTTCCACTGCAAAAGAACTCTAGTACAATAAGTTGCGCTGCATTTTAGCCCAGCAAATTGTACTACATTATGTGTTGTATTCTGCGATAGAATACAATGCTGCAAGTTCAAAAGATTTTTGAAAATCGATAGAGGTTCATTCACTCCCCTTTGAACCTCTATGCCACTTGAGACCAACAAAGAGCTTGACCATTCATTGCTACTCTCATTGTATTATGTATTTCTGTTTTCAAGAAAATGAACTTTTTTTATTAATTATGACAATTATAATTATTTATTTTATTTTTTCACAAATTAGCTTCCTAAAATTAAATTATTATATAAAATTGTGTAAATAATATTAAATTATTTATAAAATATAATATTAATTAATAATTTTTAAAATTAATATAAAATAAAATATAAAAAATGGCAAAATAATAAAATTAAATACATAAATAGTATAAAAATAATTAATAAATATAAAAATCTTAAAAACATAAAGGTAATATGAATATAATTTTAATAATACATAATTTTAGTTCTGATATAAGATTTTACTATATATATACATATATATATTTGTAAATACATATAAATAAGATAAATGAATATTAGCATAGATAATAGGTTATAAAAAAATATAAATAATTTTTTATTGTAGAATATAATATAGAATCTTATAAAATAATGAATAAAAAATTTAAAAAATAAAATTTATAAATATAATATACCTTAATACTAATAGAATAATTAATTTTCTGTAAAAAGAATTATTTTAAAATTTAAATATGCCAAATAATTTATATTTGAGTGATATATTGAATATGAATATTAAATAAAATTATAGTGCAAGGTAATTTGATCAAATAAATAATGATTTAATATTTATACATTTTATTTGTAGGTTATCAATCATAAAATATAATCATAATAATTATTTCATTCATTTCATATTCCTTTGTGATTTCAATCATAGGAATCAATATTTTTATATCATTAATTTCCCATCACCATTCCATTATTGAGTTCATTCTATTTCCATTTAATTCAATTTCATTATATCAATCATGTCGTAAGAGTATACAACTGATATCTTCGTTGGATGAATTATATATAGAATTAGGTGGTGCGCGGCGCACACCAACTATGGTGTAGCCGTGCGTGGGGAGTGCGTGAGCGTACGTGGAGATGACCCACTTGCCAGGTCAAGTTGGGGGCACGGATCTAGATCTAGATTCAAATCCCTTGGTTACAAAATTTTTTGTGATTAATTTTATGGGTGAGTCTTAATAGTTAAAAAAAACTAATTATTTTTGTTTTATTTTAACCCAAAAATGATAAAATGGATGGGGTTGTAAAGTACATACAATAAACAAAATTTCATGAATGTGCAATATAAAATATCTCAAACCTCAACAATGAGCTAGACTATTTGTTGGGATATTTTAGTAGTTATTTTGATGAGACAAAACAGTATGCGTAATAAGATAAGAACAGTTTGCATAGGGTATCAGTACCTAGTTTCTATACTGAATACGTGATCTTTAATTCTTCATGTATAAGAGATCATGTAATGGTTTTCCAAGTTATAAGGAAAACCAACCTTAGAAGAAATAGGAAGATATCTTTTAAGAGCAGCAAACTGGCAGAAGCAGCATGCTGAGAGCAGGAAGCAGCAAGCTGAAGTATGCAAAAAGCTGGAGGAAGCAGCAAGCAAGAAGCAGCAGGAAGGAAGCAACACGCTAAGAGCTATAGCAACTTGCTGAGATCAGAATGTAGCCAGTGGATCTTTTGCAAAAAGATAAGATAAGTGTTATTCTCATCCATGCAGCACGAGGAAGACCATGCAACTTAAGGGAGAGCAAAGCTATTTGTCAACTAAAGTAGCTACCCATTGCATGAAGGACAGAGATGTCAGACGCATTAAATGCTCATGTCAGGAGCAGCTTAGATGCATTTAATGCGGCCACAAAGAAGATCTTTGGAGATCAAAGCTCAAATTCAAAATGGAGAAGTACCTCTTCAACGGTTACTTTTCCTATCTTTATAAATAGAAGGCGTGAGTGACTGAGAAAAATTACTGAGTATAGCCAAGTGGAAAATCAGAAATATTCCAAAGCTTATTCTAAGCTTTCCTTTGTTCAGTCACTCAACCTTCGAAGTAGTCTATCTTTCAAGTGTTCGAGCTTTCAAGTTCAAGACTGACTTCACCACACAATTGAAGAAATCTTTTATCCTTTTAACCATTTGTGTTATGTGCGCTAGGTTGTTTTAGTTTGGTGTAACTTAGTTGATAGGATTGAGATCCTTGCTAAGTATATAGTCTTATGTAGGCTATTTGCCCTGTGTGGGATCGTGTACCCTATGTGGGTTGTGGCCTAGGAATCTGGGATTTTGTAGGTATAACTTGTTAGGAAGAGGTTTGTAAAGTTAAGACTTGTAAATCGAACTGACCTAACGAAGTTCCTCCTCTAGGAAGGAGTAGAGAGGACGTTGAAGGATTACACCACCTTCGAACCACTATAAGCCATAAGTGTTACTTGTTTTTATCTTTGTGTTTTGCTTTGATATACTTGTTGCATACATCACGAGCATTCTACTAAAACCCTTTATCAAACAATATACTTGCAAAAGAAAACATTTTCCAAAACAGAAACTTTATCGAATATTTTCTACTGCATACTGTGATACCAAGTCAGGAACCTGATATAGTTTTCTGCAGGGTTTCTGAATCGAGTCAGGTTACTGCATTCTTCCTTGAATCAATAACCTGGTCACTAAAGTTTTAAAAATTTCAAAAATCGATAGAGGTTCATTCAACCCTCTCAAACCTCTAACTACTTGGGACCAACAAGTGGTATCAAAGCGAGTTGGGTTAAAAGTCAACTTGTTTGGCTACCTACCCAGATCCACCCATTTCTGCATTTGGATAAACCATTTTCATTTTCACGTGACCAAAACCATTATTTTAGCATAAGCATGGATAACTCATCACACAAGATTCCTATGTTCTCTATAAGATATTTACAAGATTGATCGCTTGACGGCTAATAGAATACATGAGGAAAAGCTGACTCTCAACAATGAACCATGAACGGAAGAAAGCAGTAACCTGATACCAGGTTTCTACGAGACTACAACAAATCAGCTATCACAAAAAGTGCAATCCAGCTCTAAAGAAAAAGCTAAGGAAACAGAGAGTAAACTGAAGCTATAACGGAGGTAGCAAAAAGACTGGATGACACATCAATAAGTGCCACAACACTCAACCAGTGGAATCCAAGAGCAGTAAGTAGCATCGCTACACCACACCTGAAGTCACAAAGGTCAGGGCAACCCAAAAAAGAAGCAAAGATACAACCAAAGCAAGCTGAGGATCAACAAGTGGATGCTGAGAACCAATAAGTGGTAACTACTGAAGAAAATTCAAGATCTCCTTGAGAAGCAAACTCTAGAGGAAATTTTTCTTGTTGAAAGAAACCTCAGACATTAGGAGAGAACAATAAGAGTATCAACCTGATAAGAAGAACGTAAAGATTTAGGGGGAATACTGTCTCTTACAGTATTCAAGTTTCTACAAAAGTACCTACTGACTCAGACATAGAAGCGCTCATAATCCAAGCAGACCAGTAAGCTGTTTCAGACCTTCAAGCAGACACTCTCTCAAACAAGATGAAGGATACATCAACTTCACGAAGGAACCATCAAGTGATATTCAAATGGTATCAAGGAGAACCAACAAGCTACTCAAGCAAAAACAGCATATACAACGAGGAAGGTTGCTGAAGTAACTAAAGTTGCATCTTTTATAGTAGCTAAAGTTACTAAGGAAGCAACTGAGGAGGTTGCTGAGATGACTAAAGCTACGCCTTTTATAGTAGCTGAAGTCACTACTGAAACAACTACTGAAGCAGGTTGTTGGGTGACCGAAAGAAGTTATTATTATGCCTAATCAGTTTGTTGAGGATAGACATGATACTACGAAAGTCATCAATAAGGATGCTGATAAGGAGCAAGCTATAGAAATAGTTTCACAAAAGAAGATCTCATACACGGATGCTGACGAGACAACTCTCACGAAGAACTTAGAAGAAAACATGCAGATGAATGTGAAAAACGCATGTAGACAGGCAACAAAGTTAACACGTTCACAAAACCAAAGCTTAAGATAAACAAGCTCTCATGAGTAAGAAAATTTAAGTTCCCTAAGTAAGGGGGAACCTTTTCTAACTTTTACATTTCTCGACCTTTTTCATCTATGCAGCATACTGAAACAGGATACTACATCCTTCTACATTTGAGAACAACACTTCTTAACAGTATTAAGTTTCAGGTTACAGTAAGAGTATACAGGTTACTATGACAGGATCCAGAAGGAGGCTGCAAGAATGGAACCAACAAAGAGCTCTCAGCGTTCACATCAAAACATGTCTTTTTGCAGCAAGTATCAAGTTTCTACGACCTCGATTCAAGAGAAATAGCCATGTGCAGAAGATCTAGAGAGGCGGCTGTCTATCAAATCACAGCAAAGGCAAAATCTACCTTTTTCAGAAGCCAGATAGGCAGCTACTTAAGTCTACCCCAAAAGATCAACAAATTGCAAAAAGGCCCATCCGTTTTTTTTTTTGAATCAATTATCAGATCGTGTGTTTCATCTCTCAACCATTGATAAAAAATGCTCACGATCGCCTATTTATATCCGAGCATTCATCACATTTCCTTAAACGCTCTTCATTAAAGCATGAGCAACCATAACTCTTCATGAAAAACACAGTTACATCAACTTATATGGTAATAAAGATTCCAAGAAGTGAAAGAGAAGATGATGAAGATGGAGGAGAAGAAAAATGAGACAAGAGGTCTCTGATGACCAAGAAGATGTGGAGGTTTTCAAGGGATGATGAAGAGGTCATCACGGGTGTTGAATGAGAAACAGTTGCTCTTGAAGGATGTCTCATCAACCCCGCGGCTCTCACACGAGGGAAGGACACCCTCTATGGAATGGATGCTATCAGAGAAGTGTTCGAGATGCTGGAGATCACTCGTAAGAACCTCTTCAAGTTGATTGAAGATAAAGAAGAGAAGAGAAAGATAAACAATGTATTCACATATACCCCTCATTTATCTGACATAGGGCCGACTTCATCTCAATAGAAAAGATGGGTGATCGAGTTTCATGAGAAAACTTCCAATCTCAAAAATGAGATGGAAGTTATTATTCATGAGGTCTCTTTCTTCGGACAATGATAGCATCTGCTACCATTCATGGAGCCAAAACCCAAAAAGAAAGAGCGGTGATGGCTACCTGTCCAAAGATACTATGTCAACAGCTTCTAGCTGGTACCTGGGCACAGAGAAGAATCCTCACCAAGCTGTGGTGAAGGCAAAGCCAGACCAGCAGTCAAAGATCCAAGGTGAACGTGCCTTGGATGATGAGGAAGCTAAACAGGTAACTGATCTATCCACCGATCAGGTCCCTGATCTTTTGTCACCTACTTACTGAGGCTGAGCAGCTTATTCCCTTGGGTAGGAATAAGAAAGAGGATGCTCAGAAAGAAGTACGACAGATTGCTGCACCACCTCAAGCAGCAACTATCAGACAAGAGAAACCTGCATTTCCCACCTTAGCGTTGTAACTCCACCCCTAAGCAACAAGCTTGAGGATGATGACAAAAAAGGGGAAGAGTTTGAAGTCAAGAGTCATTGCTGAAGCCCTATACTAAAGGGGAAGCAAAGGAAGAAGCTGTGACAGTCAGGAAGTACCTACCATCTGGAGCAACAAGCTGATCATTCAAGAAGATGCAGCAAGTTGATGCAGCACGCTGATCAGAGATAGTAGAGAGAGAGGAAGAACTCTCTGGTGGAAAATATGGAAACAGCAAATTGTATGAAACTGAAAAATGAAGTAAAGCTAGATGAAGATGTAGCTTACTTACTTTCACATTTGTTCTGAAATGTATTTGTACTTGTACAATCATTCAGTTTCAATAAAGAGCATTCATTCTTAAATGACTCTTGTTCTTATTATGTTTTGTCATCACCAAAATAGACTATTTTTTCTGACAAACAATCAAAAAATAAAAGAACGTTGAAACGAATTATTGTAAACGAAAACATGGAAAAAGTCTTTGATAATTGGAACTTAAATTAAATTAATTTTTTGACGCAAGCCATCGTGCATCTACTCTGTTCCACGTCAAAGCATTTTATTATGAAAAGTTAGATTATATACATGTCAAGATTAACAAGCTCAATAGGGACGTGTTTGTCAAGATTAAATAAAACATGTAATGGCAAGTCAAACATCAACAACATGCATAAAAACATTATTTGAATGCAGATTGGTCAATCAATGTTCAATGCATAGATTATAAATTATAGCACATGTTACATAAAAATTTCTTTGTACTCATTGCATAAAATTTATAAATCACATTCTTACAAAGCATTTAATAAAGATAAACACTAATTAAAAAATGTCTTCACCTCAAAAATTTGAAAATCTTAAATGCATTGATGTACCAGATGTAAGTTTGCTGATCAAATTCCTTGCTTATGTCTCCTATTTCTTAAACTCTATTTTATGTATTTCGTAGTTCTTGATATCTAAATATATAAATTTAGGTACTAATCTAATACTACTTTCTTTCGCAAATTTTAATTATTAAAAGAAGTAAATGAAAGAAATGGAAAAGAAGTTGAGTATAAGATTGAATGTAAGGTTTTCAAGTAAATAATTTTGACAGTTAGAAATTAAAAGAGAATAAATTTCATAACAAGACTTAATTTATAAATTAGTTCTCAATTTTAAAATTAATTTTTAAAGTTTCTCAATAACGGCTCAATTTAACTTTTTTTTTCTCAATTTAAGGATTGAAATTTCGAGCTTTTTTCTTTTTTTTTATTTATATTCAAAGATTTATTAATATTTCAATATATATTTATATTTAAAATAAATTATAACAAGTTAGTGCAATTTTTAAAATGATTTTCATCTAACTTGTATTAATATATATATATATAATGCAATTCATAAAATTAAGATTTTTATTATTTTCTTAATTTTATGAATAAAAGTACAGAAACCCAATTTTAATATTAATTAATTTAATATAAATTATATTTTATGAATTGAATTAATTATATTTTCTTTATTTCTTTATTTTTTTAATAAATTAATACAAGTCGGATGCAGATCCTTCCAAATTACACTAACTTGTCTTAATTAATCTAAAATAAAATACATATTAAAATATTAAATTTATAAATATAATTTTAAAGAAAAAGAAAAAAATATGAAATTTTGTCTCAAATTGAGAACTCAATCTAAATTTAAAGCCTTAAATTGAGAAAAGAGGGTAAATTGAGCCCCTTATTGAGAATTTTTAAAAATTGGGTTTAGAATTGACAAATAAACTATAAATTGGGTATTGTTATGAAATTTATCCATTAAAAGATGTGTTAGGACTTCATTGGGGAAAAATTAAGAATTTCTTGAACTTTTGAAGAAAATTAAAAAATGTCAGTCTAAATTGAAAGATTTTAGAAAACCTCAAGCTAAGCATATTTATTTATTGCGCCATTGTGATTAAAAAATTTATTTCTCAAAAAAAATAAGGTCAAACGATCTTAGTTTTCAATTTATATTTTTCCCAGTAAAATGAATAATATATAAATTCCATAAAATTCCAAGCATTATAGCTATCGGTTTCTAATTTTTTAAGCCTAAATTGCATAAATGGTAAATTTTGCATAAATGTGGAATAAATTCAAGTTTTTAATAAATACAAATTTTTTAATGTTGAAACTTGTACATAAGGTACAAGACTTGTCAATATACAACATATTGAAAAATCAAAGAATTTTAAGGCCATTAGCTATAGGTTATAAATTCTTAAATCAATAACAATGAAAATCTTTAATCTTTCAAAAAATGAATAGAAAATTGATTTTAAATAAAGTAAATCTCGGATTGAATTAAATATTTTTACTATAGATTAAAAAAATATATTACACAACCTTGTGAAACTTTATAAAATTGGAAGGTATATAAACGATTATTTCTTTTTTTTTAATTGATAATAATATATGTCTTGAATTCTATGAAGAAGGAATATAAGAATCATATTAAATAAAGTAATACTCTGATTGGAATGAAACTTTTACATAATTTCAAAATCATAGTGATTCATAACATATTAAAATTTCATAATATTATGAGGTCTGTAGTTATTATTTTTAATTTCCAAAATCAGATGTTAAACATGTCATCAAATCTTGCGCTGAATGATTAGAAAATTCAAATAAAATAAAATACATTTTCGATTGTCTTGAAACTTTAACTGAATGTTAAAAACACATCAAGGAAAAACAAACTAAGATTTCATACAATTTCAATGTGTGTAAATACGGATTTGAAATTTCAAATTGAAAGAACGTGAATACCTACGTTGACATCAACTTTCTTTTTGGCTAAATTATGACATGAAAAATGATGATTTTATGGATATTTCATTGCTGGAAAAAAAATATGGTATGTATTTACATCTAATTATCTAAGCTTTCAGAAGAGGACAACTAAATTTGTATTCTTATTTCTCAAAGACGTATAGAATTTGATTAGGTTTAGGAAACTTTTTTTTCATTGGTTCGTCCAGCTTCTTCATGTCACTTCATTTCTGGCATGTTGGTCTCAAGTGATACAAGAGGTTTAGATGGGTGAATAAATCTCTTTGGATTTTAAAATTTTTGAACTTTCTTGTTGTACGTTGTGCGCTAGGGATGTAAAGGAATCAAATCGAGTCGAATATCTTGATATTCTATTCGTATTCTAGTAATTCAACGAATATTTGTATTCTTTTTTTTCGAATAATAAATATGATTTGTATTCATTTTCTTTTATTATTCTAATAATATCGAATGTAAAATTCGAATATTGGAATCCAAAAATTTATACCTAAGTTTCATTAGATTTTCCCACAAATTTTAAATTCCCCACACAATTAGTGTGTTAAAACTAATAATACCAAATTTCAAATTTATATCACACACTTAAATTCTTCTTCCTATATAAAAATAGAAAATCAAATTACGGGTCATATATTATATGATAATATCTTGAAGAGGAGAGAAGAGATAAAAAAAGTTATGTATAAAATATTTATAAATATATAAATATTAATAATTTATTATATCTATATAAATTATTTGAATATTGACAAATACTTTAATCGAATTTGATTATATTCTTATTCGTATTCAAATGATAATCGAAGCTTAAAAATATTCGTATTTGGATTCTTATTCGAAGTTTTTGAATTTGAATCTCCATATTCAAATATGAAAATCGAATCGAATAAAAAATATTCAATTCTTTTACATCTCTATTGTATGTTGTACGTTACTTCAGCTTAAAACGTTGTTTGAAATTTCTGCGTGCAGCACTATGTGTAGTACTGTGAGCAGAGTTTATGAGAGTTCATGCAACAAAAAATGTATATGTCTTTTCAGATGTTCTTTTTAAAGTCTATTGGCCATAGGTGATTTTCACAAGTAAGATTTATGCAGTATGCTAAGATAGAGAGAATGCAACAAGATGTATAAGCGTACAGAAAAGTAATAAACACACAAGATATATAGTGGTTCAAGGTTGGTTATTTCAAAGCGTACATAAAAGTAATAAGCATACAAGATATATAGTGGTTCAAGGTTGGTTATTTCAAGGGTGGACTAATCTCTCTAATCCACTCTACTTATTTACTCTAGGAGAAATTTTGTTAAGATAAGTTTGAATTATAAGATTGTTTTCCTAAACAACACCTACAGGTGTTCAGCTTCCACACAGGTTGCTCTAACACTTAGGCTAGACCCATACATGATCTCTCTAAATCCACACAAGATGATTGTTTTCTCAAAACAACTTATACTCAACAAGAAACCCTTATTTCTTTACTAAGAACTCCTAAAATAACCCCTCACACAGAGAAAAAAAATCAGGATACAAGGTTTCTTCAGCTGATATGAATCTACCTCTTAATTCTGAAATTTCAGCTTCTGGAGTAGGGTTGTTACTGAGGTTAGTTGATTGAAACTTTAAGAGCTTCGATCTTCAATAATATAAGAGTGAGCTTGAGAATTTTGCTTGTTTAAAATTAAAAAAAATTGTAGTCTCAATCGTTGTTTAAGTCATCTTCTTCCTCTATTTATAGCAAATGGTTTCTTCTTAGTGAAGGATGTGAAACCATGCATTTAATGTTTTCCTAGCATCATAAAAGGTTCAATTAATGTGTTGTATATTACTCAATGAGTCATAGGAGTCATTATGTTTTTTTCTGAATGGAGGCATTGTTTTCTACAGTCTCTCAGTTCGGGTGTCACTTCCTATTGGCTTGTCCCTGTTAGTCAGTTTGTGCCTACTGGCTATATTTCAAATCATGGACTTGGTAGACTTTCATCCAACTGATGTTGATCTTCCTCGTACATCAATAAGTTACTATTTGCATGCAGTTTTTATCTTCTTGAGATGTTAACTTTTCAAGTTTTTTGTTGTATGCAATTGTCATGCAATAGTGGTCTCGTTGTATCCTTCCTCTATTGTATCCTAGTTTTTTGAACAAGTCTCCAATGCTTACTTACAGCAATTGCATCTTGCAGTATGTGATAAGTTCTTCATCTTGCAACTTACTAAAGTTGTTTCCTATAGATTACAGCAAGGTCCTTGACTTGCCTTCAACTCTTCTTTTGCATGGAATACTAAGGACTCAAACCTAGATAGCTTCACTTAAACAATGTGAAAAATTAGGTACTCTAAAGTCCTATTACACTTGTATTTTATCTCATATCAAAATCTAAACATTAGTGAAACTGATTGATTCAAGTTTAACACTTTATTCGAATCAAGGGACAATTTAAGACTATTTTGCGAAGAACGTCTTTGACTGCACAAAGAACGCTGCCATCAGAGAGTACTTTAAGATCAGTGCTTTTAGAGAGCATTTGAAGATCGCCGCCGTCGGAAAGTCAAATTTAAACTTGGCTTGAAGAAACTATTTGATTCGAGGATTTTAACACTGTTAGACCATCAACCGCCGTCGGAAAGTCAAATTTAAACTTGGCTTGAAGAAACTATTTGATTCGAGGATTTTAACACTGTTAGACCATCAAACGCTTACCGCTACACCAAAAGGATATCCTGTGGGCATAGGACGCAACTTTAATGTCTTATACTCATGTAGCTTTGCGCTCACGGTTTCGAATCTGGCAGAACCAATTTTTAAGCTCCGACCCAAGCAGGATGCTGAGAATTTTCCCAACAATCCCCCCCAGCACCTGCCAGCTTTCTCCACTCCAGTAACCTTGAACTCAGCAGTTTACTCCTCAGCAACCAGCAACCTGACCTGCGCGTTAGCATTCTCTGTTCCAAGGCCCTGACAGCTTTCTCCACTCCAGTAACCTTGAACTCAGCAGTTTACTCCTCAGCAACCAGCAACCTGACCTGCGCGTTAGCATTCTCTGTTCCAAGGCCCTGACAGCTTACTCCTGCAAAGTGCTCCCAAGAGGATTCGAACCCGTGACCTGCTTTGATAGCAAGTGTAGGACCATCAAGCGCTTACCGCTATACCAAAAGGATATCCTGTGGGCATAGGGCGCAACTTTAATGTCTTATACTCATGTAGCTTTGCGCTCACGGTTTCGAATCTGGCAGAGCCAATTTTTAAGCTCCGACCCAAGGTAGGATGCTGGGAATTTTCCCAACAAACACCTTATTTATAATAAGGGATAGTTTCGGAGACTTTTGCGAGAAACATCTTTGTTTGCGTGAAGATTGCCACCGCAGGAGAGCACTTGAAGATCATCGCCGCTAGAGAGCACTTGAAGATCACCGTTGTTTGAGAGCACTTGAAGATCACCATTGCCGGATAGTTAGATTTGAAATTGGTTTGAAGAAACTGTTTGATTCGAGGGTTTAACACTTTATTTGAATCAAGGAACTGTTTCAATGACTTTTGTGAAGAACGACAAATAGAACACTTGAAGATCGTCTACTACTGGAGAGCAATCAATTGTTGTGTTGTGTGGAATGATGAAAATAACACACCATAAATGTTGATGAAGAGTCCTGATATCTCTAGAAGTAGAATTCTAATAGTTTTAGGATGTTGATGGAGTGATTTGATTGTCCATTACAATTTGATATCCATCTAAAAATAGAATTCTGATAACTTTAGAATTCGGACCGCTCTAAAAGTAGAATTCGAATAGCTCTAGAAATCTGATTGAGTAATTTGATAAGTCACAACTTAATATACATCCACTAAAATAATTATCAAATTAAATATTTATCTAATTTGATAATAATATATATCTAATTTGATAATAGAATTCTAATTGCTCTAGAAACCTGATGGAGTAACTTGATTAGTCATCATAACTTATACATCCACTAGATAATTATCAAATTAAATATATATCTAATATGATAATAACTGAAATACAGTGACACATGATAATTTCTGATTGGCTAGCAAAATATATGTATTATAACCAATTAATTGATATTTAAATTTCGAAACTGTTTTTAACTAATCCCTAAGAGTAACCAAAATTGATATTTAATATATGATTTTATGCATGGTGGATTTCGATTAGTCAACTAAATTTGAATACCTACAATATCTAAAATAGTACGTAGATTTTTTATTTTTTTTACCATGTCACAAACGAATTAAACTCAATTTTACTCGTAACTCGCATCAATGAATTTCTTTAATTTCATTTTAAAATTTTATTCATTAATATGTAATGTTGATGTCAAGTAAGCAATAATAAATCTTTTTAACCTATTATAGAAAGCAGCCGGACAAAATCAAATAAAAAAAATTAAGTTTATAGAACTAATATAAGAATAGATAAATACAAAAACCAAAAATCGAAAAAACCAAAGTTAGAAAAAGAAAATTTAAATAAAGCCAGCCCACATTGGCACATTCACACACACATCCCAATCACCGTAGGTTGATCCCATCGAGGCCAGCCCCCAAGAACAAAACATTAAACACATACACACTACACACAATTCTATACCCAATACAATTCTACTACCCCACCCCCACCCTATATAACTCCAGAGCTCATGCCAAATTCCAAGCAAACTTCAAATTAAGCAGCGGAGAAGCCATGGATCGATCCTTAAGCATGACGAAGAAATCTGATGGGGATGATAACGACAGGAATTTAGCGGTGCACGATGAGGCGAACGACGTCGTTGATGAATCTGTGGAGAGAATATTCGAGAGCAAAGAGGTGCCGCCATGGCAGAAGCAGCTCACTTTCAGGGCCTTCTTCGTCAGCTTTATTTTGGGTATTCTCTTCACTTTCATCGTCATGAAACTCAATCTAACCACTGGAATCATCCCATCCCTCAATGTCTCTGCTGGTCTTCTCGGTTTCTTCTTCGTCAAAACATGGACGAAATTTCTGGAGAAATCGGGGCTTCTGAAGCAACCGTTTACTAGGCAGGAGAACACTGTTATTCAGACTTGTGTCGTCGCCACCTCCGGCATAGCCTTCAGCGGTTAGTACATTCCCTCTCTCTCTCTCTCTCACTGTGTGTGCTTATTGTTCTCATCTGGAATTGTGTTGTGTGTGCTTATTGTTCTTATCTGGAATTGTTTGTGATTTTGAGTATATTTTAGCAGGTTTTTAAATATAAGAATCTTATTAAATTGTTTACTACCTAATTTGATGTTAAATGTGTGAATTGGTAATCCCTTTTGTTTATTTAGGGTTCTAGATGTTTTTCGGCTGGGATTTCTTATATTTATTTATTTATTTCTATAATAAACAATGTTCTATCTCCATCTCTTCTTCCATAATAAGCAATTAAATTCTATTAATTGCATCTCAACGCATTAATTACATATGTTGGTATTATCGAAGATAAATAATTGACTATTAAAGAGTGATACAAATCAAGATCCAAAAAACGGTGCGTGCTACTACAGCGCTGGGGTGGGATTGACCAAAGAATTAACGAGTATGAATTTGAACCACTAGATTTTATTGTTACTGTTCACATTCTTTGGATTAAAACTCGTTGAGATTCTAAATTTTGGAATATAAAAATAATAGATAATGAAAAGGAACCTTTGTTTAAGAATAACTATTTTTTTAGTGTAGATGTTAAATACTCCCTCCGTCCCGGCTAATTTTGCACACCCTTCCCGACACGTGGAATAAGAAAATGTTGTTTTTTTGTTTTTTGAGTTGAAAAGTCAACAAAATCATGTCAAAAGTAAGTGTGTTTTTTGCTTTTTGAGTTGAAAAGTCAACAAAATCATACCAAAAGTAAAAATTACTTTCCTTTTCGGGGGTGTGCAAATTTACCCGAGACATCTCGAAAAGGAAAGTGTGCAAAATTAGCCGGGACGGAGGGAGTATTATATTATATCAATTGTCTAATGATTATAGAATGATGGAAGGAAGAATAGCGGAATATATAGGAATGAGTAGAATTTTGGAAAATGTTAGGTGGGTATGGTTATTGTATTCTAGCACTTTGGAATTCTCAATTCTAGTCCAAACATGACTTTAAGTTGTGATGATAATGATATCATTTTTGCGATATAAAAAACAGAAAGAAAGAAACACATTTCTAGAAGGAGGAAAAGTGACAATCGGGTGTCTTTATTGCTGTCATAATCCGCACTTGGAGTGGGGATTATCTTCACATGACAAAGGTTGCCTTTTGGGGTTATAATACAACTTTTAATTCCTGTTGATATTGAATTTATCATCTACTTTTTTTTTTTTAATAATCTTGAGAAATGTCTTCTTTTATATTTTTGAGTAAATATATGGTTCATGCATTTTCTTTGAGTAATAGTTGATTGTCATGTGATTGTACTCTGTGGGTGAGATTCTTGGTTGGTAGTATTTAATATTAATGCAAGTTGGCCTGCAATTTATGGAGACTCACGAGATTCCACCTTCACTTCCGGCGCCGTTTTTTGCTACAATTTTTTTTGACTAATTATATTGATAAACAAAGTAATATTTTGACTAACTAATTTCACTAAAAGGGTGTTTGGCTAAGATGCTTTTAGAATTTGTATGATGTTAGATGTTATTTTACAGATGAGTCCTTGAAGTGTTTGAATAAAATAAGGTGATCAAGCTTTAAAAATGGCAATTATGTAATTTAAATGATATAATTTGACAAGATTTGTTAAAATAATATTTAGTTTAGAAATAAGATAGATTGTTTTTTTAAACAACTTATAAGCTCCTAACATAACTTATTTTAGGATGGAAATAAGAATTTTTGAGAAAACTTTATTGAATACTTTCAAATAACTTCTATACTCCTTAACATTCTATAAATATTACCCACTTGTAATGATATTTACTTCAATTTAATCAAACAAGAGTAAAATTGATTTTGTTGAATCCATTAGTCAGAGAAAAGGATCTTTCTGTGCTTATATAGTGTTGTTAGATGATGCTAATGATTTGTCATTTATTCTTTTGTTAACTTGTTGGCAAGAAATTTTCCTATTATTGTTACACTGAAAAGAAAGTTAACAACTGAAATTCCTACTAATTCCTTAACAAAAACAAAAGAAGTTGCTTAGAAAAGTGACAAGTTAATGGAAATCATGTGATACAGATCAGCATAAGATATCCATCCATACGTTGAATGATTATGGCATCTTTGATAATTTCGTACTTTTGTTTATCTAACTTTTCTCATCTTTAATGTATTTCCTTATATTTATTTAATCTTGATTTCAGAAATTTTTGTTATTTTCTTAACATAAATCAAAATTTCCTATCCGGACTAGTAAATTATAAGAAGATGATGAAAAGACTGTTATATGGTTCTACTGCCTTGAGATTATATTATATTCACTGTAGTTTTTTCAGCTCCTTCATGAATTCAGATTGAAGCAATGAAGAATAAAAAGGGTTTTTAAATTATTTTAGAGTCGGCATATAGTAATTTATAAGTTGCAATAAACTGGAAAATTTTCATTTCATACTATGGTCGTTCTCCTCTGTATCGAGTTTTTGGCAGCAGCTCTTAACTTGAACTGAATCCTCAGGTGGTTTTGGAAGTTACCTTTTCGGTATGAGTGAACTTGTGGCAAAACAAGCTACTGAAGCTAATAATGCTATGAATGTTAAGAATCCAGGACTGCCATGGATGATTGGGTTCCTCTTCGTCGTTAGCTTTTTGGGGCTCTTTTCTGTTGTGCCCCTACGGAAGGTACGATGCACCTTCATACTCAACAGAGATTGTATGTGCATGCTATTTACTTAGCAATAGGAATTTCTGAGTTAGGAGAATAAATTTGTGGTCATTTCTTTACTTTAATTCAATGAATCCTTGTGGATTAACTTAACTGTAAGCTTTTAATGATTCAGATAATGATCATTGATTTCAAACTGACTTATCCAAGTGGCACTGCAACTGCTCATCTGATTAATAGCTTTCATACTCCTCAGGGAGCCAAGCTAGCAAAGTGAGTTGCGATTACCTATATTCGACGCTGCTACTATATCCAAGTATGTATCTCATAATATCTTTTCACTGGTTTACTGCAGGAAACAAGTAAGAACTTTGGGGAAGTTCTTCTCTTTCAGCTTCTTGTGGGGTTTCTTTCAATGGTTTTTCACTGCAGGAGACGATTGTGGATTTGCTAGTTTCCCTACTTTTGGCCTTAAAGCCTATGAGCACAAGTGAGTGACAGAATAATTTCACATAGGAATTTCTTTCTTCTTTATTCTTGCATATCTTAAATTCACATAAACATTATTATGTGCTTCAAGCCATCTTATTTCTCACTTTCTTTCCTCTCTGCCACTAGGTTTTACTTTGATTTCTCAGCAACTTATGTTGGTGTCGGCATGATATGTCCCTATCTTATCAACATATCGTTGCTGGTAGGAGCTATCCTGTCGTGGGGCATAATGTGGCCACTGATACAGAATAGGAAAGGTGATTGGTACTCTGCTGAATATAAATCTGACAGTCTTCATGGCTTGCAAGGGTACAAGGTAGTTCCTTATTTATTCGAGTAAATTCGCCCAATCTTGCTAATTTTGAAAATCTCATGATCCTTTTTCCCCCCTTCAGGTCTTCATAGCCATAGCCATGATCCTTGGTGATGGCCTCTACAGCTTCTTAAAGGTCCTTTGTCGCACTATGATCGGGTTACACAACCAATTCCGTAGTAAAAACGCAGGACCCGTCCTACCGGTTGATGGCCAGCCCTCCTCTCCGTCGGCTCCCACTTTATCCTACGATGATAAACGCAGAACCCAACTTTTCCTCACGGACCAAATCCCTACATGGGTTGCCTTTACTGGGTACATCACCATTGCAATTATATCTGCTGTAACAATTCCACATATCTTTCACCCACTAAAATGGTACCACATTGTGGTCATATATATATTTGCACCCGCTCTAGCCTTCTGCAATGCCTATGGATGTGGGCTTACTGATTGGTCATTGGCATCTACATATGGGAAGTTGGCAATATTTGTCATTGGTGCGTGGGTTGGAGCCGCCCATGGCGGCGTTCTTGCAGGACTAGCAGCCTGTGGGGTCATGATGAATATTGTCTCTACTGCCTCTGACCTCACACAGGACTTCAAGACGGGATACATGACCCTTGCATCTCCCAGATCCATGTTTGTGAGCCAGATCATTGGTACAGCTATGGGTTGTGTAATCTCACCTTGTGTATTTTGGCTCTTCTACAAGGCTTTCAAAGATTTTGGTGTTCACGGATCACAATATTCTGCACCCTATGCCCTCATCTACCGCAACATGGCAATCTTGGGAGTCGAAGGCTTTTCATCTTTGCCAAAACACTGTCTTACTCTGTGCTACGTGTTCTTCGCGGCAGCAGTGGTTATCAATGCCGTCAGAGACCTCGTTGGACCAAGATGGGCGAGATTCATTCCTCTTCCAATGGCTATGGCAATTCCGTTCTATCTTGGAGGATACTTTACCATTGATATGTGTGTAGGCAGCTTGATACTTTTCATTTGGGAGAAGATGGATAAGGCGAAGGCCGATGCATTTGGACCAGCAGTAGCTTCTGGATTGATCTGTGGCGATGGGATATGGACGTTGCCTAGTTCGATATTAGCTTTGGCTGGTATAAATCCACCCATCTGCATGAAGTTCCTCTCAAGAAAAGATAATGCAAGGTTAGGTTTTTAGTTGATATATAGATTCAAAAGCTGTAATCAGATCACCCTCCTCTTGTTACAGATCTTAATACTCTTTTTTTCTTTTTTCTTTTTTCTTTTTTCCTTATTTCATGGAATTACGATGTTTATGTAAATACATTTTAAGTGCAATTTGTTGCAATAGATCGATGCTATCAATAGTTGAGTTTTTATACATTTGGCTTCATATTGCATTATGGTCTGCTAGTGTTGAGGTTTCATTGATTTTGGTTAATGGTTATATACTTGTGAGTATGTTACCCAGATAATGGTTAATTAAATGGTATTCTTAATGAGCTTCAGCTCAATCTTGGGCATGATTATATGCTTAAAACAGTCAAGCTCAAACTAATATGATAAACAAGCCATTTACAACCCTTTTGTAACAACAAAATGTTCTATTGATTGAACTGATTCAATAATGGCACTATTTTCTGTTAAACTCTGTTCTTACATTACTACATGTATAGTAGTGTCAAATTTAAAGATTGTTTTACATTCTTAGGCCTCAATCAACTCTCTGATAGATTTGGTGTTTACATTGTCTGAAGGGATATCAGTAAATTCAGATAGTATAGCTCTAAACTCCTCCCCAGTGAGAGTTTCTCTCTCCATCAACACATCTACTAACTTATCAATAGCCTCCCTGTTGTTCTTTATATGATTCTTTGCAACCTCGTATGCACTGTCGATTATTCGCTTCACAGAGTTGTCGATGTCTTCTGCTAGTTTCTCCGACATCTGATTCCTAGCCAGCATCCTCAACACCAAGTCGCTGCTTTGCACACTTTGATCAATCAACGCCCACGGCCCGATTTCAGACATTCCATATGTTATAACCATCTGAGTGTCAAAGAAACATGGAACAGTTATAGTCAGATAATTAATCAATTAAGTTTGTTAGTTCTGTAATGGAAGCTGCAAGAAGAACCTACTTGTCTGGTGATCTGTGTGACTTGTTGTAAGTCGCCAGATGCACCGGTCGTAATCTCTTGTTCTCCGAAGATAACTTCCTCCGCTGCTCGACCTCCAAGACCTCCGACAATTCTAGCGAATAATTGCTTCCTAGAGATCAATGTCGGATCATCTTTGGGTATAAACCATGTTAAGCCGCGAGCTTGCCCTCGTGGGATCAACGTAACCTTCTGTACCGGATCATGTCCGGGAGTCAAGGTCCTGTCAGCAGAATTAGATCCATGAAAGAATCTTAAGACATATTCATTAACATCAATAAACTAGTAGAAATGAATATGAAACTACTTACGCGCAGACAGCATGCCCGATTTCATGATACGCGACCAAGATCTTGCTCTTTCCGTCGGTCATGGTGGTTCCTTCCATTCCGGCCACAATCCGGTCGATCGTGTCATCAATCTCTTTCAAAGTAACCTTGTCTTTCCCTCTCCTACCAGCAAGAATAGCAGCTTCATTCATGAGGTTTGCTAAATCTGCCCCACTAAAACCAGGAGTTCTCATTGCAATAACACTGACATCAACATCCTTAGCTAACTTCTTGCCTTTACTATGAACTTGTAGTATTTCTTCCCTCCCTCTAACATCTGGCAACCCTACACTAACCTGCTTAACACAAGATTGTTTATCAAACACTGTTCTAACAAAGACTCACAAGAATGAACAAAACTTCTACTAACTAACCTGTCTATCAAACCTCCCTGGTCTAAGCAAAGCAGAATCAAGAATCTCAGGCCTATTAGTAGCAGCAATGACAATCACTCCACTGTTCCCATCAAAGCCATCCATTTCAGTTAGCAACTGATTAAGTGTCTGCTCTCTTTCGTCGTTTCCTCCACCAATCCCGGTCCCTCTCATCCTCCCAATGGCATCTATCTCGTCTATGAAGACAAGACAAGGCGAATTAGCCTTCGCCTTGTTGAACAAATCCCTCACTCTCGAAGCTCCAACTCCCACAAACATTTCGATGAATTCTGATCCTGAGAGTGAAAAAAAGGGCACACCAGCTTCACCAGCTATGGCCTTGGCTAGCAATGTCTTGCCAGTCCCTGGAGGGCCAACTAAGAGCACCCCTCTTGGTATTCTTGCACCCACTGCAGCAAATTTCTCGGGTGTCCTTAGAAACTCAACAATTTCTTGAAAATCTTCCTTTGCTTCATCAACTCCAGCTACATCATCAAATGTCACTCCTGTGTTTGGTTCCATCTGGAACTTAGCTTTGCTTCTGCGCATACACACACATTCAGCTTTTTTCTATATACATATATATTTAGGTTGATTTTATTTTTCAATCTGTATTATGTGTGCTTTTTTATTTTGCATCCTAAGCTATTCTTTTTTTTCAATCACTACCTATACTATACGTTTTGTTCATTTTTGCAACCCCTGAATACATTTTCCGGCAAGAAAAGGCTCACGCGATTCTCGTGTGCCAATTAAAAATTATTTTCGTCATTTTCTAGATCATTAACTAATTTCCCGTCCAAAATCGAATTTAACCTTAACTTTTCCCTTTTTCTTTTTTCTTTTTTTTTTGCAAATTGATTGAGTAAATGAAGAATGGCGGTGATGGTTCAAATAAAAATAAAATTTCTTTAATGTTGAAAGTAGCTAAAGAATGTAATTTATCCATGTTTTATAAATGCAAATAACGAAAATAACCTTCAATTGATACGAGAAAATCACGAGAGCCCTTTAGTATAGATTGGAAAATAAAATTAACCCTATATATTCGAAACAATGTTCTAAAAGGTGATTCAAATTTCAAACAAGAACAACAGTACCTTCCTAAACCGAAAGGCAAATTAGGGCCACCAGGGGTGTTAGAAGAAGAACGGCTCAAAAGTAGAGAGCCCAATAATATCAATGGAAAAGTCAAGTTTCCCAACAAATCAAGAATAGACCCTGCAATATTAGGCTCCATTGGATGTGCTGCGAAATCGACGTTTTTCTCTTTGAGTTTCCTCAAGAGCTCTTGTGGCAATCCAGGGAGCTGGATTCTAACTCTCTGGATTTTGTTCAATACCGGATTGAATATCTCAGCGATCGCAACGGTGCCGTTTTCAAAAAAATCCACCTTCTTGACAGCATCTTGATCTAAGTATTCCAAGAATCTTGAATATGACATTCTACTTGATGCTGCTTCAGCTGGACTCCCAGGCTCTTCAGCTGCTGCTGATCTTCCGGGCCGGGTTACGGGCCCAGTTAAAAGCGTAAGCCCGGTAGAAGCCATTAGTTTTCTCCGGCTGAGTTTCGTCTCCGGGATTGATCTCTGGCATGGATTGATGTCTCTGAGAGAGTGATCATCTTTGGGAAAATCTTGGAATTTGGAAAGGGGAATGTAGGAAGCAGAGACAGAAACAGAGGGTGACATTTTTCTTGAAGAAAAGCTATGCAGATTGATCTGAATGGCAAAGTAGAAGTGGGATTTTATGTGTTAAAGATTTCAGTTTTGGAGGGAAGTGTGATGAGGAAAGTAGAGTTCAATAGAAGAATGAGATGTTTCTAGTGCCAAGTGGTATTTGGTTTTGGATTATTATGCAATGGATATCATATTTTATTCTTTTGTGGGGTTTTCATGAAGAATCTAGAGGGGTAAAGGTGTCATATTTTAGAGTTTAGTTTGGAGCCATACACTTGGGAAAATTAAGGTCCCATGTTAGGAAATGAACGCTTCTCGAACTATTTAGTAAATGGAAGCATGTTAGCCGTTAATGTGAGATCTAATTATAAGTAGGAGAATTATCTTATATTATCCAATTGGTCAGTGCACAACTTATAAATTAAAGTTTAACCTGTGAAAATGAGTTTGAATTGTAGAATCTTGTTTTATAAAATTATATTAATGAAAACAGTCATTATAAATTTTTATGAATATCTTTATCCACAATTTATTCAACTTCAAATATACTAAATAAATTGGAAAACGCTGGACCTTTTAGGAATAAAATTGATGAGTATATGAAACACATGTGCGTCAGGATATGGTCGTGCCCCATTGTCCAAACGCCATTGTATTTTGCGCACGATTGGTCGTGCTCGATGCGCATTGTTTTTTTTTTTAACCTTGAATTGGAGATTTACAAAATTCAATAAGTGTAGGTAAACTAGTCGTATTAGCATTAGCATTATCAAATCCGATTGAAAAATATTTTTTTTACTATACCATAATCATTTAAAACGTGAATAATTTTTTGTGCAATGTGTATAGCCAAATGTTTTTCATCAAATTCAATATATGCAATTAAACGTTTTTGTATGTTTCATGCATCATTTATCCAATGACTAGTAATACCCATATAATCGTGAATCTTATAAGGATCCTTCCAAATATCACTACATATAGAGAACTTTTATTTTAAAATTTTAAATTCTTCCATTAATTTATATTTATACTCTCCTACTATTTTTTCTCTATCACATGTTACAGTATTTCTAGATATTTTTCTACTACTAGGTTGTAAGTAAGTGCTAGTATATTTTTCAAAACTATCATTATAAGAAAATTGAAATGTAAGGTGTTTTTCGACAATAAATTCGGCTACGCCTTTCCTATGGTTCAATTGACTAAATTTAAAGATAAGAGAATTCATACCTCCACCTCGAGAAGAATCGACATGTCCTCGAATTTATGTTTGAGATTGATCACTGCCCATCTTGTCGGGATGTTTTTTCATAACATGATTGTTAAACGTCCATAGCCCCCTCCATACTTGAATTTGTAACTTTTTCCACAATGGTTGCATGTGATATTATAATCAATGTTGTTATTCAATATTGTTTTCCTTCTTAAAATAAATGGAGAAAATATCACTTCGAAGCGTAGAAGGTGCTCTAGTTGTGCGTGTCGTATTGTCACTCTCTTGTATTGCTCTTCTAGGCACCTCCTCCTCTTCTTCTTCTTCTTCGGCAAAGGTGACGACGGTATTAGAGCCTAAAGTGGCCTCCAAATCATCTTGACTCCATTGAGAATAAGAATCAATAATATCATCATCATCATGCAAAGATTGTGGTGGTAACATAGGACTCTTTCCTTTTCTACGAGATGAATCGGCGGAAGAAGTATCTCTTCTAAACATTTTTTTTTGGAAAAGAAATGAAATAGAATTGAAGAAGAACAAAAAAAATATAAATAGAAGAAGAAGTGTAGAAGAATAGCACTAGAATTAGAGTGTAAGAATAAATATAATAAGTGATGATAAATTGAAAAGTTGATTAAAGATTTAAAGTGTGAGCTTGAGAGTTGAGTTGAAAGAGAGATTGATTCAAAAATGAATGAAATTGACAAAGAATTGATGTGCAATTCACAAAGGGAATGAGGGGTATTTAAAGATTTCAACCAAAATGCAAAAAAAAAAAAAAAAAAAAAAGCATTTCAGGCCGTTCAAACCACCGGTTCCGATTCGAACAATCTTGACCATCCATCATCAACGGTCATTTAATCATGACCGTTGATCGAAATTCAAATTTGAACCGTCAGTTTAACCGATGGTTCGTCAACAACTAGTTCACTTCAATCGTTGATCATACAAAGAACTAATTAATCTCCACTGTACACGTGTCATGACCCTCAAAATTTATATATATATATTAGACAAACCGACGATTGGAACTACCGATTTCACAGTTCGAAATATGTATGAATCGAAATCGAACTGGTGAACCGCGGTTCACGGTTTTGATTTCGAACTGAAACCGGATCAACGGTTTGGAAAACCGTTGACCTCGATTCAATTCCGATTTTTCCAACTGCTGGGCACCTCTAACTCATGCCTTACACAAGCCCTCCTACTAAAAATGATCCGAACTTGGAAAAAAAGTTGCTCATTACATATATTTATAATTATTTTCTATAGAATAGTAAGTACAAAATTTTCTAACTATAAAAATTCATAATTAAGAACTATCTTATGGTCTATTCGGCCAAATATTTTGAGTGAGACCCATCGAAACTAAACATGCCCAAGTTTGACAGCATGGCCCCGAAAACATTCACATCAACCATCTAAACCCTTTAAAATACACAAAAACTTATTATTGGTGGGTACGGATATGGATTCTTAAATTTGTATCACAAATGTATTAGATGCATACTTATAAAGTATTAATTACATGTTTCTAAGGTATTATATATAATTTTACATGTTTTAATGAAAAATATTAGTTGTATATTTATAATATATTAGTTATTTACTCATAAGATCTTACTTGTATAATTGAAAAATATGTTTTAATAAAAGATATTAGATCCATACTTTCAGGTCGGGTTGGGCCGGATCTGATCAGGATCCGTGCATTTATTTTTGACTCTGACCTTTATTTTATATTAGTCATACATTTATGTCCAAATATCATAACCTTAGTGTAATACTTTAACTTTAAAAAAAATCGCTAACTTTTATACTATGCTAGTCATACATTTATGTTATATTAGTCATACCATTGTAAACAAATATCATATCTTTATGTAATACTTTAACTCCAAAAAAAAAAAACCTAATTTCGACACAATGTGTACATGTTTACCTTTAAATGATATTACTCATACCTTTTATGTGATATTATTTATACATTTATGTCAACATAATCATACATTATGTAATATATAAAGATACAACTAACATAACTAAAAGTTATGACTAATATAACTAGAAGGTACAAAATGTATTAATAGTTGTCTAAGAATATGTTAAGGTACAACTAAAAACTCTAAAAGTATAACTAACATGACATAAATGTAGGACTAACTAAAATAAAGGAACAACACCTATGAGCGAATTTGGGTGGGTTTGGACGCACCCACCCAGGTGTGTGGGAGCGCGTGCAAACATGTGGGTGGCTCGTGGAGGCACATTGGGACGGGTCTGGGTTGGGTTGGGTCGAGATGCATATAAGTTGGGTTGGGTTGGGTCCCAATGTGGAGGCACATTGGGACGGGTCTGGGTTGGGTTGGGTCGAGATGCATATAAGTTTTTGTGTTGAAATATATGTTTTAATGAAAGATATCAGGTATATTCATAAGATATTAATTGTGTACTAATAACATACTCCCTCCATCCCACAAAACTCTTCACACTAATTTGGGCACAATTTTTAAGAAAAAATGAATATTTGTTTTATGATCGAGGGTATAAAGGTCAATTATGTGAGAAAAAGATAAAAAATAATAAAGTGTTGAGAGAGAAAAAGTAATGACATTGTGGGTAAATAAGTGTGTATTGGGAGGGTAATAATTGTGATAAAATTTACCATTTTTTGGTGTGCAAAGTGTTTTGGGACAGATTAGAAAGGAAAGTGTACAGAGTTTTCCGGGACGAGGGGAGTATTACTTATATAACTAAAATATATGTTTTAGAGAAAAATATTATTTAAAGTATTACTTGTTGCATGTAAAATATTAATTATATTATTTAAGAATATTAGGGTATGGGTAGGGGTAACTAGTGTCACACAAGCCCAAGTCTTTGAAATTTGGTTGGTTGCTTAATCAAAGAAAACCGAATGGCAAAATACTAACACATGAACTTATATACACCTGTTGGACGGATTTGGAACCTTGTACTCGGCCCACCACGCATCGTCATGCACCTACACGCGCCATCAGGTCGCGCACAAATTTGCCCAAATTCACTCCTAAGTGATGTACTTTTATGTTATGTTAGTCATACATTTATGTTATATTAGTCATATCTTTTAAGTTTTTAACTATACCTTAACATATTTTTAGACAACTATTAATACCTTTCATACATTTTACTTATGTTAGATGTACATTTATATATTACATAAAAGTATGATTATGTTGCTATAAATGTATAAATAATATTACATAAATGTATGAGTAATATCATATAAAAGTAAACATGTACAACTTGTGTCGAAATTAAGGTTTTTTTTATTTAAAGTATTACATAAAGGTATGATATTTGTATATAAAAGTATGACTATTATAACACAAATGTATGACTAACATAGTATAAAAGTCAGTGATTTTTTTTTAAAGTTAAAGTATTGCATTAAGGTTATGAAATCTGGATATAAAGGTATGACTAATATAATATAAATGTATGACTAACATAACATAAAAGTCAGGACAAAAAAAAGTGCAAATTCAGGTAGGATCAGGTCCAACCTGACCCAACTGTATGTATCTAAAATTCATGCACCAGTTACACATGAGACCTTCTCAAATACTAAATAAGAGACCATCCTAATATATTGTGATAAGACAAAAACTTTTGTGCACCTGGTGCACGGACCCTAAATCCGTGCACTCAGGTCAACCCGGCCCGACCCGCACACGCCACCAGGTCGCGGACAAAATCCGCTCAAATATGCTCCCAAGTGTCAGACCTTTATGTTATGTTAATTATACATTTTAGTAGTGTTAGTCATACTTTTTAGTTTATGTTAATCATATCTTTTGTAAGGCTAGTTGTACCTTAACATTTTTTTTAGACATACATATTAACATTTCATTCCCTTTAGTTATAATAGTTATACATTTTAGTTATGTTAGATATACTTTTTAGTTATGTTAGTTGTACCTTTATATACTGCATAACTGTATGTCTATGTTGATAGAAAGGTATAATTAATATCACATAAATGTATGAGTATTATCATATAAAGGTAAACATGTACAAATTGTGGTAAAATTAGGATTTTTTTAGAGTTAAAAGTATTAAATAAATGTATGATATCTGGATATAAATATATGAGTAATATAATATAAATGTATGACTAACATAATATAAATGTGGGGACTAAAAAAAACATGTAACAGTGAGTGGATCCGAATCAACCCGAACCTAATCCAAGTGCATGCGTGTATCGGGTGCACATGAGTGCTACTCTTGTGATAAAGAAGATGAGTTGTTTCCTTTGATCTGCCTCACAACGAAATCAAACGATCGATGATGGGAAACTATGATAACACCTAAATTGTGCTACAAGATTTTTTTTTATTTAATTTTTTAAATTGTTTTTTATTACTAATTACTTCAATAATTCAACTCAAACTCAATCTAAAATAAGATAAAGCCAGATATGCTCAAATTATTTCAGATCTTTACATATAAAGTCTATTATATATATAGTATTTGTGTAATTAATGAGAATTTTTTAGAGTTTGGTATCCTGATTGAAGAGGGACGTTAGTGGCTGACACAAAATCAATTTTGTCTAGTTGATTTGACTGGAAGATCGACCAATGAGAGTACTTTCAAGTTAGAACAATCATCTCTGTTGCACTCTTCCCCTATTGAGTGGTTCAGTACTCCAATTTTTTATCTGATGTAAGATAATTACTTGACTTTTGCTATCAATGAATGAGTTTATTTCCTTAAAAAAAATTGTTTGTATAAATAAGTTTAGTTATATAAATAAGATTTTTTTTCTTTTAAATAATAACCCAAAGAGTATATAACTAAAAAAATAAATAATTGATTTGATATTGAAATAAAAAGTAAACATTTAGAATAATATAATTAAAAAGATATGCGTTTGAGGTTTAGTAAGTATATAATTTATAATTTGACAGTAATAAACATCCCAAACATATGTAGTGTGACAATTATCTGTTTTGGGATTCCTGGTATTTGGGCAGATTATGTAAAATAGGGGACAGAGTGTAGTAAATGGTGAATAGTATCCTATCATCATCACTTCCAATGTGCTTTGGACATATCAAACGCCTCTCCTTCTTAAACTCCTTTCCCAGGTACATGTCTCTCTCTCTCTTTATTGCGTTCTAGAGAGAGAGAGAGATGAAGATGATGAGGAATGGTCTGATAGATGAAGCAAAGGAAGAACTGGAAATCTTGGAATTCCAACACCCCAATAAGTATGAGTCAATGAAGATGGACCTCAAAGCTCTCATTGCACATCTTCAATCCATCTCTCCTACTCCTTCCCTTTCTGCTGCTCCTACTCAAGGTCAACATCTCTCTCTCTCTCTCTCTCTCTCTCTCTCTCTCTCTCTCTCTCTTTTAATAGTGTTTTTTGATAACAGAGTCATCGAGTAGAAGAAGAAAGAAGAGAAAGAGAAGTAGTTATGTTGTTGAAGATGTCCACATTCGGTGCAGGACTGATGTTGTTTTACACAGAGCTCAACAATGTCTCAATAAAATTCAACTCCTCAAAACTACCTTCTTTTAGTACCTTTTTTCTTCTATTTATTCAAAAAAAAAAAAAACTAAATACCATACATGTTTGGTTACCTAGATTTTTTTGTTATGTTTCCATGTTTCATCTTATACTACATACCTTTTTGTGACGACACACGAAATGGAATAGAGAATTTTAGTTGCTATGATAGAATAGCTATGCTGCTGCTATTCTTGAAGATGTGTATGATTATTTATTGTATTTCAATATTTTGGTGTGGATATCATCTTTATGCCGCGTGCACAGTTTTTCTTTGTTTTTTTAATTTGATTGTTAAACTTTTTAACTTAAGAAATTTTGATTGAATTTGATCCAACATAAGAAAACGATCCAATGATCATTCTAATCTTGTAAGTTGGTACCTTATAAGTTGTTGATTTTGCAAACTTTTGAAAATCGCAGTTGGATATATATATATAAAACCCAAAACTGATGGCTTGAAGGTTGTGGATTAGGAGAAAACTACTAGAGATAATACCTCAACTTGAGTGATTGCAGTAGCAAAATAACAAAAGCCTACTTGAACAAATGCCAAACACAACTATGTAAACAACATATCATGATACCTTGTTTCCCTGTTTTATTGTCTTTCTAACTAACACATGTACCATCTCAAAATGTCCTAAGTATCTGTGTTGCATAAGAGAGTTACAAGTAGCAAAAAATGTTAGCTAAACACAGAGTTACAAGTGTATACTTACAAGAACTAAACTTAGAGAAAGAATAAGAGAGCAGTTATATGATCAATAACTCCACTCAACATTATGTCTTGTTACTTTACTTGTGGTATATCACTTATTATAAGTGAATCCAAATGCATTGTTATTCCTTTTACAATCAAACCAACGATTTTGCTATCAATTTTCCCATGTTTTCATCTCTCTATTTATTCTTATCCATCATGTAATATCCATCACTATACACAATGATCAATCCCCTTATCAATATCACATATGCCAACAATGCAGAGCAGATGTAAATGAATCGAAATACACAACGCTTTTCAAGTTTAAGCAACAAATCAGATCATAATCCTTTTGATGAAACATTCATCCATCTTTGCACATTACTCACACTCATCTCCTTCACTCCTCGACTCGTTACCACCTCTATCCAACCCGCGACGCCCCAAAAGAACAAGTTCAAGAAGCTTCCTCCGAGCCTTATAAACAGGGTTCGGCTCAATCAAGCATCCCCTCTCGTACGCCTCCCTCAAAAACACCGTATGCCTCTTTCCTTTGGTCGACAAATAGAACATCCCTGGATGATCAAGAAACAAGTCCCTTACATTCAAATCAATCCCAAACCACTTCCTAAAATGACTAATCTTCTCCACCTCCACCATCTTCTCCACAGTCAAGCTCAAGAACTCGTGCACGATCCCAACTGCCCGTTTCTCCATTCTCATCAACCCCATTCTAGTCCTCCTGCTTTCCTCCACCCCCATCTCCTCATATGGTCCAATGTAAGCCAATCTCTGCCATTCCTTAACCTTAACCTTAAAGTTCTTCTCCAATCGCATCCCGGGTGGAAACCCTTGTTTGAAACTGTAGTTTAGCTCAATTCTATCTACATTGCAGTCCTCTTTACAACACTCCACTACCCTCCAATTCTCAACACAAGGAACCAAACAATCTCTATACTCTTCACTATCTTTCAGCACCAAGAAATGAGTGTGGGGTTCATTGCCATCTTCGAGTACGAAAACGTCGGAATTTCTTGCGATAACGGAGTCCTCGAAGTTATCAGGCAACCCCAATTCTCTCCACACCTTGAAAATTGCTCGGAGTGGCAGCTTTTTGGTGAGGGACATTGACAGAAGCTTAACCAATCTGGTGATTGCGAGTGGCAACGATTTATCTGTGGCCTCGGATTCATGGCGGATGATTTTGAGAGCGGCGGGGGTTAAGGCGCAGTAGGGCTGGAGCTTAACAGGGTGGTTGAAGATGAGGAAGATGTGGGGGTAATTGCGGAGGAAGGCGGCGGCGCCGCGGTTGAGGCTGAGCCGCTGAGAGAGACGGCGGAGGAAGTCGAGGGAGACCGACGGTGGCTTGGATTTGGAGGCGAGGATGAGATCTTGTATCGAGATCACTTTGAGGAGATGCTTGTATTTCTCCATTAGCTTTTCGAAGGTGGGGTCTCGGGCCCTTGAGGCCACGTATTGGGCCGAGGTGGTCTTCGTGCGGCGGAGGTTTGCGGCGGCGCCGACGGTGGCGCTGAGTTTCTGGAAGATTCGGGTCGCCATTGACGGTGGTTGAGGGTTTTAGTGATTTAAGAGTTTTGCATAAAAAGAGTATTTTAAAGTTCAGTTTCAAAACACTAAAATTTAAAGTGATGCTCTCTCTCTTCATTCTGAATCCTCAATTGCTGCAACGTTGTTCTCTCTCTTCATTTCTTCGTTGCCATAGCCACACACAATCTCTCCTGCTCCAAAGAAGCAAGCCCAAGAAGCATTCTTCTGCTGCTATTGCATGGAACACAACTCACAGGTTTGTACTCTCACACCCCATTCTCTCTCTCCTCGAAACCAAGTGCAGCTCCATGATACACCTTTACCAAATCCACTCTCAAATCGTTGTCTCTGGGCTTGCTTTAGACCCTCTTGCTTACAGCCGCTTGGTAGCTTTCTCTGCGCTTTCTCCGATGGGTGATCTCGGTTATTCCAAAAGATTACTCTTCGCGATGCCCTATCCTAATGCGTTTTCTTGGAACATTGTCATTAGAGCTGTTGCTGAGAGCCAATATCCATCGCAAGCTTTTCTTTTGTACAAGCGCATGTTGATTTTTGATAATGTATGGCCTGATAATTATACTTTTCCTCTGTTACTCAAAACTTGTGCCAAATTGTTGCTTTCTCAGCTGGGGTGTCAGATTCTTGGCCATGTATTCAAGATGAACTATAATGGGGACATATTTGTGCATAATTCTTTGATTCATTTCTGTGTCTGTTGTGGGGAATTAGAGGCTGCCCACAAAGTGTTTGATGAAAGTCGTGTGAGGGACTTGGTTTCTTGGAATTCTTTGATTAATGGGTATGTTAGGAGTGGGAGGGCAGTTGAAGCTTTGAAAATATTCGAGGAAATGAAGAAGGAGAGTGATGTTAATCCGGATGAGGTTACAATGATCGGAGTTGTTATGGCGTGTACTCAATTGGAGGATTTGAAGCTCGGGCGTGAATTCCATCAGGATATAAGGCACCGAGGGTTGAATACGAGGAGCATCCCGCTTGCTAATGCACTTTTAGATATGTATGTCAAGTGTGGCGATCTTGAGGAAGCGAAAGTGTTGTTTGAGAGGATGAAGGAGAAGACGACTGTGACTTGGACTACAATGGTGATGGGGTATGCCAAACTCGGGTATTTGGATGTTGCTCGGAGATTGTTTGATGAAATGCCAGAGAAGGATGTTGTCCCATGGAATGTAATGATAAGTGCTTATGTCCAAGCCCAACATGGCAAAGAAGCATTGTCTTTGTTTCATGAGATGCAAGCAATGGGAGTCGAACCTGATGAGGTGACCATGAATAGCTGCTTATCCGCTTGCACACAGCTAGGAGCACTCGACGTTGGAATATGGATTCATCATTACATCGAGAAACATAATCTCACCGTGAACGTTGTTCTTGGAACAGCATTGGTCGACATGTACGCCAAGTGTGGGAATATCACCAAGGCCCTTCAGGTTTTCCATGAGATCCCAGGGAGAAACGCAGTAACTTACACTGCTATAATTGGTGGATTAGCTCTTCATGGGAACGCACAAGATGCTATATCGTGCTTTCACGAGATGATCCAAGCTGGTCTAATGCCAGATGAAGTAACCTTTCTGGGAGTTCTCTCAGCATGCTGCCATGGAGGTTTGGTCGAAGAGGGTCGCAAGATATTCTCCGAAATGAGCTCCAAGTTCAAAGTTTCACCCAAAATCAAACACTATTCTTGCATGGTGGACCTTCTAGGCAGGGCAGGTCTTCTCAAGGAGGCCATAGAGCTCATCGAAAGCATGGCCATGGAAGCAGATGCTGTGATCTGGGGAGCCCTGTTTTTCGCGTGTCGAATCCACAAGAACATGGAGCTGGGGGAGAGGGCAGCCATCAAGCTTCTGGAATTGGATCCTGATGATAGTGGGATATACGTTTTGCTCGCCAACATGTACGTAGAGAGAAACAAGTGGGACAAGGCTGGGGAGGTGAGAAAGATGATGAGAGAGAGAGGAGTGGATAAGACCCCTGGTTGCAGCTCCATTGAGGTTAATGGAAATCTGTATGAGTTCATAGTGAGGGATAAGTCACATTCTGAATGCAAGCAGATATATGAGTGTTTGGCTCAATTATCAAAACAAATGGAGCTTGTAGAATGTGTAGCTGGGGATAATCGTTAGTGTTTTGTCAGTTTGGTGATACTCAGCAGCTAGCTTATGTGCGGTGGTGCCGCCGCCGCGGCGATGGTGGTGCTGAGTCTCTTGAAAATTTGGGTGGGTCGCCATCGCCTGTGACTGTAGCTGTGGGTTTCAGAAGAGTGTACATAGAGTAGTCTACTCTTTTGATTATAACTATGTTCCTTTTTTTTTTTTTTAGTATTATACAGATTAAGAAAATTAAAAATTAACCTCTAAATTAAACAAAACTAAATACTGTAGTCATCGTATTTAGTTTTGTTTACAATAAAATTAAATCTTTTATTTAAATATTTTCATTGTAAACAAAACTAAATACGATGACTACAATAAAACTAATTCTCATTCTTCTAAAATTTTAGTTATTTACGATAATATTAAATATTATTTTATCCTATAACAAAACCACATTAATAATACAGGTAGATTTAGCTCAAGGAATAGTAGAACATTTTTATTCTTCTTCCCAATAGGTTAGCTATGTTGGAAGCAATTTGGGGATAAGAGAATTTTCGAAATTGTTCTAAAGTTTGGAGATTTTTGGAGAATATAAAAAAAAATTCTTAGGAATTGTTCTGTCTATTCAGTTTGGTTCATTCGGAGATTTGGGTACAATGGAACGAATCAATTCAGGCCTTGGAGATTCAAATTATTACAATTTAAAACAAATATTCATTGAAACGAAATGCAAATATATATATATATATATATATATATGTATATATATCGTACAACGTTATTTAATTTATATTTTAAAACAAATCATAAACTAATAAAATAGATTTGACAAATTACTAAAATAGGTCTCTTCTCGAAAACAATTGGTTACATTCAAATTTTTCTTTAAATTTTATTTTTCGAAATCTTCTCGTTCTACACCTCATAAGTAGTCATTAGAAAGTTCATCTTTTAAAATATCTCATGCATTACTTTATATAAGTTATAAAGTACTTATTTGATTAATATCTATTGTAGTTAATAGATTTTATGTGGTCCCAAAATTATTCATTATAAATATTTTAATTTATTATTTAATTGTTAATTTCTTCTATGATGTTTTAAAAATTATAATAATATTAAATAATAATAAAATTCAACCAAATTTGTAACTAATCAAATATAACAAAATGTATTTAGTGATACGTACAAAATTGTATATAGTTACTTGCTTAAAACCATTCTATTTGGTTCTAAATTCGATTCGTTGGTTCAGAACAGTTTAGGGTTGACACAAAAATTAATCGGATTGGTTCGATTCGGTAAAGTCAAACAATCAACAATTCTTTATCAGTTAGGATTTTTCCATAATTCGATTATCTTCGAGAACCATACTCACCCCTAATTCCTATAATCAAATTTAGGTCGTTTCATTTATTAAACTCATGCCTTCCAAAAACAGATTATTATCGAATAATTAAAAACGTAATGGACATTCATTGATTTAGGATTTGAAAAATAATAAATTTGAGATTTGAAATAAACATTATATAAACCTAGGCTATGTTTGTTTCGAATTTAAGATGGTTTTTGAAAGTATGGATTAGTGATTTAGCATAATTTTGCAAATATGAATTTCGAAAATCTAGTGTTTGTTTTGGAATTTTGTAGGGTTTGATTATAGTTTATATGTCATTTTCACATTGAATTGTAAAAAAACTAGATAATGTTTGTTGGGATCGTAGAAAAAATGAAAAAATTACGTGTTTTTATTAAAAAATTATAGAAAAAATAAGACGTGTTGTATGATTTTAGAAATTTTTGTCCAAACATGAACTGGACAGTCTGGACTTAACTCATCCAAAATTCGTATTGACTAAATTCAATCCAAACATCTCCTAAAAAATAAAATTCTCAACTAAAGATTCACAAATTTAGGTTTGATTTGACAACTAACGATTCCTAATTATTTAAAATATTTTTAAACTGATAATTACAAATATAGTTAATGAAGATCATATCTATATGAGAAAATGAAAAAAAAAAAGGAAAATAGAATAATACACACACACTATATATATATATATATATATATTAAAGCTAAAATGTTGACATGTGAACATGATCTCACTTTGTTTTTAAGTGGTAATTGCATTTTTCAATCCCAAAATTAATAGTAATTTTTATCTTTTGAACTTTAAATTACAATTAATCTATTTTTTTTCCAAATATTAAATCGATAAAACTCCAAAAAAATAATAATCATAGTTGAATTGTCCTAAAAGAATGCTTCCACACAACTAAGTACTTGGTAGACAAAAAAATCGCGAAATATCGCCGATTTTTCGAGATTTTGGAGTTTCCGACATAAAAAAACACTGGTCATATATTTTTCAACAAAAAATCGCGAAAAATCAGCAAAAAAATTGTTTTCAACCAAAATATTGCAATATTTTGGAGTACTGTGCACGCGTGGCCACCACGCGCCTGATTTCCTTTTGGCAAAAACTTTTGTGCACAAGGTGCACGGATCCAAATCTGTGCACAACAATACTGTTATATTATATGAAGTAATACAGTTATATTATATGAGTGATACTGTTAATATAAAGTAATACTGTTATATTATATGAATGATACTGTTATATTATATGAAGTAATACTGTTATATTATATGAATTAATATAACAGTATCACTTCATATAATATAACAGTATTGTTGCACCTTGTGCACAGGAGTGTCACTCTTTCCTTTTTATTTTTTCTGTTTTTTTCCTGCTGATTTCTTTTCTTTTTTTCTTTTTCTTTTTTCTTTTCTTTTCTTCCTTATTTCTTTTCCTTTTTTTTTTTTTCCCTTTTCATTATGAATTCAATTTAAGTAATTTTTTTTTATTATGAATCTTTTTATAGTGTATTTGGAGGATATCTATTAAAATCGAATTATTTATCTCTCTTTTTTATATATCTATATTTTTGTATATGAGTGATTAATAGAGCAAACAATTACTTTAAAATTTAGTTAAATTGTTTAAAATAAATTAGTACACTAGCATTTAGGTTCCTCTCATAATTTAATTAAGTTTAGTTAATTTTTTGAAATTTAATAAAAGGATTATGATGTATATAATATTAATGTATTTCTATATTTATTGTAGAGTGACACTCCTGTGCACAAGGTGCACCAACACTGTTATATTATATGAGTGATACTGTTTATATTAATATAACAGTATCATTCATATAATATAACAGTATTACTTCATACAATATAACAGTATCACTCATATAATATAACAGTATTACTTCATATAAAACAGTATCACTCGTATAATATAACAGTATCACTCATATAATATAACAGTATTGTTGTGCACAGATTTGGATCCGTGCACCTTGTGCACAAAAGTTTGTACCTTTATTGTAAGGGTCCGGCTATCCGCACCCCATATATTCTAAACACACTCCATTTTTTATTTAAAAAATTCAAAAAATAATAAAAAGACAATTTTACTCTTATGTGTTCAACCATTGTTCGAACACACTATAAGGTGTTCGACTCCTGGTCGAACACACTATAGAGTGTTCGACTCCTGGTGATCGAACACACTATAGTGTGTTCGACCAATGGTCGAACACACCTCTTTGTGTTTGATAAACCAGGGTCGAATGAGTCCTCAAATTTGTTGTTATTTTTTCATTTTTTTTACACGATTTCACACGATTATTATATATTTTGTAACTCATAAAATGATATTTTTAAGGGAATTCAAGATTTGAGGAATGAAAAGGAAAAAAAAATAAAAAAAAAAAGAAAAAAATGAGAGGCAGGAGACGGGAATCCTATGTATTCAATTTCAGTTTTTTTTTAATTAAGAGGGGTAAATTTGTCATTTTGCCTTTTTTGAATATTTTAAATAAAAATTGGGGTGTGTTTAGAATATATGGGGTGCGGATAGCCGGTCCCTTATTGTAAATATATCATTTTATTTGAAATTTAAGTTCAATATATGTATTAATGTTACTTATAATATTATGTAAAGTACTAGATATATTTTTCAAATTTTTTTACAAATTTTTCAAATTTTTTGCGTAAAAAACGATATTTCCACCGAAATCAATATATCCATCGATATTTCCGTAAAATTAAGATACCGATATTTCTACCGATACCGATATCGATATTTTTGTCCTTGGTACTAACTGAGAGAGGAGGTTTTATAAATGAAACAAACATTGCCTTACAATTTAATTATTTATTTATTCCGAATGGGCGGGTTAAATAAAGTCTTTCTTAATCAATATAGTCTCTGAACTTGAAAATCGACCTTCGGAATCGCTTTTTTCCGGCAGCGGTAGCAAGTCCACGATGGTTTGGGGCCTCTTTCCGGTAGACCCACTTCCAGGTATTCTCATGCCATCCCAAATAATCGGCTCATTCACTGTTATGTTTTGCCTTTTTTCACTGGGGAATTTGAACGAACATTTTATATACATTCAGTAAAGGATCTTCGGTTACTGTTATGCAGCGTTTAACCTTCACAACACTTAATATGGCGAGTTAACCTGAGCTTTTCTTAAAGATTTTCTGCCTACATTGTTAATTAGATCACTTACTGAAAGAAACTTACATATCTGAAGAGTGAATTTGATGTGCATGTGTAGCTAAGTCAGCAGTAACTAGGAAATGTACTTTCTTTTGGAACATATATGGTGTTTATAATTAGTGAACTTCTGAGTTTATGTTGGATGAAGGTTTTCTATAATGCTTGGAGAGGTGGCAAACAGGAGCTAAAATTGTCCTAAGAAATTATTTGGAGAACATTGCGATAATTGTTCGAGTTCTGATCGTTTTTTAACAATACGTCTAATGATATGTAAGTTATTTATAATGGAAAAAATGTAGGATTGGAGGGATAGAATTTGAGGCCAACTTGAAATCTTTATTGATATGATTAGTTTGATCATAACTTTTACTTTGGGAAATGAAATATTTTGGTTATACTTACCTAGAACCAAAACATCGGGCATATTTTCCCTTTGGTTTATAATTGAGAAATGCTATTTATATGTTGTCAACTTATTTTATGTCATGGTTCAGGAAGAAATGAAAAAATGTGCTATTGGCAGAATGTGTTTGATAACAACTTAAAAAGTCTTTGTTGATATGATTTGTTTTATCATAGCTTTTGCTTCGGGTGGCCAAATGTTTAATTATACTTTTCTTGTTCCAATGGTTTCATATTTTGATATTATGAGGAGCTACGATACCATTTGTGTGTAGTGAGGAACCTTTTACTCATATTGAAATCAAGATACAGACTTATAAAATCAGATAATCTTCCTTTATAACTAGATGGCTCTTGATCTGGCTAATATGTGTTTTGTGCTGTGCCTTTGGATTGAATGAGTGATCCATACTGCTCCGTTAATGCTTCAAGTATTTTGTACATGGCAGGTGAACATGAATACTATATTTTCAGAAAGGGAACATACAAAGTTGGTCGTAAAGGTACTAATATGTATTATTTGTCAACTCATCTGCCATACAAATGTCTTCACTACATATATACGTGATGGGCCAAAAAAGGGCTTTCGATGTGTTAAAAAATGAAATACTTTTGCATTTTGGTTAATGTTCTTTTTCAGGCCATAGTCCTCACATTGAACTCCGTCATACTTTCTGCCTAAGCAGACAAAGGGAGGAAAATTGTAATTTCTTAACTGAAATAAGTTGCTTTTATTTGCTGTTTAACTAAATTATATATAAGATTCAACAAAAATTCATTGGACTTTTTTAAATGAATTTTTTCACAAGAGATGTTTTATGGAGGCTGCTTTTTTATGGTCAAGATCTTGTGGCACTGATACCATACATTATTTTATGTACAAGTGACTGGAAATTTGGAAATTTCTTCATTGAAAAAAAAAGTTATGCAATAATCCGGACACCTAGTTGGCAAACATGTAATCAGAAAACATTGGTCATCCTTTCCCTTGATGAAAAAATAAACTTTAAAGTTTGGCAGATTTAGGAATCTATTCTCCTTATGTTTCGCAATAAGACTCCTCATTGTGAATTTGATAATGTCTAAGGATGTAACTGTGTTTTCCTAGTAGAATTTTGCTACTCATAATGTAGTTGACGTATTCTTTTTTGTCCTGATTTTTTTTCACTTTAAAATGAAATATAAACAATGCTCTTCTAATGTTCAATTGACTTTTTTTTTTCCATCTCTTTAATGACTTCTATTATATGTCAAAATCTTGTAGGATGTGATATAATCATTAACAAGGATAAAGGAGTCTCAAGGATCCATGCGGAAATTATTGTAGATGAAATGGTTTTCTTGGATAGAAATTCAAATAATTCCTCCAAAGTACGGATAAGAGACTGTTCAAAGTATGGAACCTTTATCAACAAGAATCTTGGTTCCAAGGATAAAAAAGTTCATGAGTTTCCAAATAAAGAGACAACGCTGAAGGATGGAGACCTGGTTGCATTTGGAACTGGAAATGCAAAATATAGGTAACTGAATGCCATTCTCCCTTTTTATTCCTGGTTGATCTGTTTCTGTTTTAGTTATAGTTTTACTCTTTGCTTCAATGATCTTTTTGTTAAATTGAGGTTTCACATTTTAAAAGTTTTGTACATAAATACTATGAAGTTACATGTTGTGAATATCAGTCATGTGACAGGTTTTCCTGTGTCCCCCTTGTACTTTATGCATCCTCATCCAAGCGTTCAGAGATGAATCAACTGAAAGCAAAGATCTTGATGATTGGTAAGTACTGTCTTGGAATCATGTTTAGATTAACTGAGAAGGTTTAGTATGTGTTTTAAATTATGTATATATATATATATATATATATATATATGTCTTTTACCCGGCTTTTCTACTACTGCTGGTCTCTTTTGAGGATCCCATGGAAACCAAACATGTAAAGATCCCCTTGTCCTCAATGTTAGCCTCATGTGTAACTATTTTTTGTGATTGCAGCTTGATTGATATATGTTAATTGTCCATCACTTTCCATTGGGGGGGTGGGGGTGTTCATAGACCCATAGTGTTATAAATGAGTGGAGATAGAATGGTTGTTGTTCATTTTTGTTGGCATCATGATTAATATATTCAGCATGCAGGTGCCAGTCTTGTTCAAACTTGGAGTTCTCAATGCACACATATGGTTATTGATGACTTCATCTCTATCAATAATGAGATTATTGATGCCGTCGCTGCCAGAAAACCCATTGTTGGATTTAGCTGGATAGAGGTATTTTTGCACCAAAAATCATTGATCTGGATAAGAAAATCTTGTTCTCCTATGCACTCCCTCTACCTAACAACAGCTGGAAATACAAACATAACATTTTTTTAATGACATATTACTATATTAGTATTAGTCAACATTCAGAATACACCATGCTGTGTACCTTTTATCACAAAGTATATTAATTAAATAGCTTCATCTTAAATTTTTTTTTTTTTTGATCTCGTGGAACTTGCTTTTATCACAAAGTATTCACAACATGAGTTTTTTTTTTTTCTTCAGAAGTAAAAATAAAATATGAAGGTGAACTTGCTTCAATAGATAATCAAAATTTAAATCAGCTATGGTTGTTATCTCTGTACCTAAAAATATGGACTTCTTATAGGGAAAAATATTCAAATTTTGAAGGATGTAGAGAAGTTATAACTACAATTGAAAAATAGCTGCTTGTTCCATTTTTTCTTTGCAATTTGTGTAGTATGCATTGATTGATTCATGCATGCATCTATGTATGTCGAACTATAGATATCACAAGGATACACTTAATGATTATCCTTAGATAGAAAAGGCTAAAAGAGGTTTAGTCTTCTTAAAATTGCTCATGCTTTCTAGTCAAGGATGGGTTCAAGGTTGGGTGCGCTTAGGAAATATCTAATATCACCTCTGGTTTTGACTGATGGAACCGAAACTGGGGTTTTGAACCACATTTTTTTTTATGGAGACTCAACTATTGTAGTGATAGTTACTTTGTCATGTATTTATTTTTTGTGTTTTCACAAAGAGATGATCTTTTAATAATGGGTTGTTGGAAAGGGATTGTAGTTGTGACATAAAGATGTGTATGATAATGTTTATTTAGTTGAATAATATGTTCATCTTTTTCTTGTCAAAATGTGGAGAATGGAGATTATCTGCTCTTTTGGCATATTGATAAAAAAATAAAATATAGGTAATGTATTTCCTTTTAAAGTTTCAACATTCTAGATCAAATAACTAGCCCAATGTGCATAAAATTGGTTCTGTAATTAAATTTTATTGGAAACGAAAATAGTAAGTAGCCAGAATGTTGTCTGGAAATTTAGAGAAGGTGGATCTTCAGCCTCTAAAACTCCTGGTTGGTTAAGGAGGAAATGTGCTCGGATAATATTGGATTTTGTACTATCGAGATGTCAATATCAATAACTACTTGCTTGAATCATTCAAAGTTACTCTTGTACTGTGAAGTGATTTGCAGTATATGAGCTCTTGTTCTGAAAATCCAGGAAACACGGCTGTTCAATTACTGCTGGTCTGAGAAAAGGATAAAGAGTTGTTGCAATAAGTTGATTTCAGTAACAGTATTTGAGTTTAATTTGTAAATTCAGGGAAGATGATTATTCATTCACTGCTAGTCTAGGTAGAGTAAGAGGGTTGCATTCACTGATCAAATTGGTTTTCACATGAATAAATAGCATGAATTGTTCAATACTTAACTTTTCTAATATGACATTGGAGTCCTAGTCAACATTGAATTTTGAATGAGGACAAGGTTATGGCATGTGCATCCTCTATTCAGTACATCACACTCTTAAATTCTCTTGCCGTTGCAGTTATGCGCTTGACATTTTTGGAAAGATACTCATGTGAACCTGAGAATGAATCTGTGTGAAGTAGACTTTAGTGACTACTTTGGCTTTTACAATAAAGGCAACTGATCTATAATTTGTGCAAGTTCTCTTGGACCTAAGAGTTTTATGTTCTATTGATCTTCGGTTAAGAATGTTAATGCCTGAATTGGAAGGAATATATTGATACAGAGACACACACACACATATTTTCAGAAATGTCTTGAGTGAGTCTTCGTGGACTCAATTTAATGACAAGATGCCTAAAGATCTTGCATGAATTGATAATTTATTGGAGATACTAGCCTTATGTGACAAATTCTTCTGATGCTTATTCCTGCATTTCTCCTGTTGGTTAACCTACCAATTCATTTGTCTTTCCATTGTTGCATGTTTACTAATTATTGGACTGCCATCTTCAGTTAATTTCAGGAAAAACTATTTGCACTGAAGTACCCAGCTCTCTCTCGTGAGTATACTCTTCCCTTTGAGACAAGTTGTTGCAAGTAGCAACACCCTTGCAGGGACATTTGCCTTTTTTTTCTGGTTGATTAAGATATAATTGCCTTTCTATATTAGGCATGCTCCAACAGTGCTTTTTGAAGGGGTATCCCTGAAAGTCGCTGACCCACAATCTCGAGAACATTGTCTGAAAGGTTACACTTTTCTGTTGGAATCTGTACACAAGGTTAGGCACCTTTAAAAATTTCAACTTACGTTTATCCAATATGTTGTGCATATGGATGAATTATTTCACTTGTCTACACAATGCTGTTGGCAATGTTTTGATATATCTGTTGCTCATTATATTTTAAGTGGCTCTCGGTTGGAGTTACAATTTTTACAGATTGGTAGTTTGATACCACAAAGAAGGGCATGTTTGGAGTCTTTTGTGGAATATTCCTCTTTTTTTTTTTTTTTTTAAATAAGAGTTGCTTTTTAATACTTGGTTGGCTGATTTATGGACATGTTTCACTTACAGTGAACTACTCCGGAAAATGGTACATATACCGTTTTATTATCTTATCTATGGAGCGTAATGAAATTCTCCACTGTGTTGGGTTTATTTTCAGGAAATTTCTTTCATTTTTCAGTCAAGAAATGTGGTTGTTCTGAAACCATTTTATGAAAACATCTTTGATTGGCAACACTACTTTAAGCCTACTTTTCTCTTAAGGCCCATTTTCACCTTTTCTTATCCTACTTTCAGAACTTTATTTATTTCGAAAGCATACACCCTATTTTCAAAAACAAGTTTCCACTTTCTGAAGGCCCTTTTTGTTGTGCTTCTGAAAACAAGTAGATCAAACTATCTTTTCTCAGTTAACTAAACTTTGCTGCTTGTCCAAACATGCTTTTACTTTCACACATTTATTTATCTACTTATATATTTTAGCTTCTGAACTACTTCTGAGAAAAGAACTGATGAAATGCATCCTGTTTATTAGCATTTGTGTGCCAATGTACCAGATAACCGAAAATACTTCTTGGAGATGCAATAAAACATGAATATATGAAAGAGACTTTAACTGCTTTTAAGCCCATGCTGTTGCTACACATGATTTCTGCTTATTTGATATGATCTTTTGGTAGTTTTGAAAGCATATTAATTATTCTTCAATCTCCTTCTGTGCCACCTTCCCTCTTGGTACTGGCAGTATAAGTTTAAGGAGAAGTTGCAGTTGCTTTTGGATGTGGGTGGTGCAAAAGTTGTTCATGTTGAGACTTCAGATTCATGCAACCAGGTAGACATTTACTTTACATCTTTATCTTCATCAATTAGCCATGTTAAGCCTAGTAAAACTCATTGACAAATAATATATCTCATCTCATGCATTCTGTGCTCCAAGTCTCGTGAGCTCAACGACTCATTATCCTGAAAATGGTCTGGTATTCAATGGATAAAACTTTGGCATCAAAATTGTGCATATTGTGTGCTGGACCGCCCATTTTGTAACACTTTATTATCCAAACTACACATTTTAATATTTCCACTTATAACTCAATATTAGTATACTCCTCCGGGATTCCTCACTTGAGTGGCACACTTGATTTGAAGGTAAAACGTCAAATTTATTTTGGTTCTCACGATTTAACTCTGAACTTTGTGCACTTTCTCACATCACCACTCCAACTTCGAATATGATCATAAACTGCATGAGATTATAAAATTATGTGGTGAAATTTTTACCGTATAAATTGTAACTAGTATTTTTTTTTTTTTTGAAACATTTTTAGACCTTTTTTTTTTTTTTTTTTTTCTGATATTCCAAGTTGAAGTGTATCTAAATAACTATGTTGTAAAGTTGACAAATGTAACTGACATAATGATATGTAGACTTTGAGGAAATCATGTATCTAAATAACTTTGTTGTAAAGTTCATCTCTAATTTAATTATAACCTCTCTCTCTCTCTCCCCAAATATTCGATTAAGAATCTCCAAAAAAAAAAACAGAATTTGGTTTTTAAAGTAAATATCTTTTATGAATCTAGTCTTGTCCGCTGATTATCTTAATCTGATGCTGGTTTTGAGTGTTGATTTTCATGGATAAATAAATGTACATTTTACAAATTACAATGGCAACAGTTCCACTAGTATACTACCTATAACACGAAAATTGCTGCTATACACTATTAATATTATAACTTTCTAGAATGCATTTTGAAGAACGACTGCATCTATAGTATTCTTTTAATGCGATTGATTGTATTTATATATTATATTGCTTTGTTGCTCTATATCGATAGCTTATAATTTATTCCAAAAAATAGAATTAATTCAACAAGGATGTCCAAAAGGAATAAATGTAAAAAGATTAATTTTACCAACAGTGTCTTTTCTATTATTGATGCTTTAATAAAGTGTAAAAATCGTCATCATATGCTAAGTGTTGGAGAAACACATTATCTATTTGTAGTTAGGTACACAAGTGACATCGGTATTGCATGTGTATGTGACATAGGTACACAAGCTGGTGGAGATATGTGTTGCTAAGTTTTGTCATTTCCAGTTATAGTAATATCCTTATGAACATTAATGTTTTATCAAAACTTCCATATTATTTACTTGTCTTTTGCTAATCAATGTGTTCTATGTAGAATTTAGGAGACAATCTGGTGTGTGTGATGCCAGCTGAAACAACAAGCAACACTGGAAGTTTTAAAAAATTCAGTTCTCTACCCAAGGTGAATGAGATGGAATTGATTACAGCCCTTGTTTGTGGACATTTGGATCCTTCAATTATGAAATTGGCACCTGGTAAGTGCTTTACACCTCTAGTATGGCTAAAAATATATCTCAAGCAAAAGGAATGGTGTCATTCTGTAGCACCTAAGAATAAGTATAGATGGTATTTTAAGAAGCATACTTTTGCTTACATTATCACAAACATATAGTTATTAAGGTTCAGAGAGAATGAATGAGAGTGAAATCATGCATGAATAACAGGCACTGCAAAAAATTAAACTTGTCAGGCCTCAGCTAGAAGTTAAGGCTTTCTTCATGTGAGCTGAGCCATGCAAGGATGATTTGCTTCCTGATCCTCATTGCTCTATCAGACAAATTCCTCATTTCCCTATTAAGCCTCAGAAATATCCAACTCTCATTTCATTTAAAAGGTCCAATTCAAATTTGTAAATCTAGTGTCGTCGACTCAAATTGTTTTCTTAAAATTTATTCATTTCCATCTACAACTTTTGGTTATTATCTGAAATTGGGAATTAGAACTATGTTGTTTTCAATGGATCTGCGTCACAGCACTGTATGAGAATGTAGCTTATATATCTGATCCGATATAGAAGTAGTCAAAAATAACTGTAGAGTGGTGGCCAGATATCGAACTACCTTGGAATATATTCTTGAAACAGGGACTTAGCCAGACAGGATTCTGTTTACGTGAACCAATACCAACTTCTCTCTGAACATAACATTATTAAGCTGGTCAAAACCCTAGTTACTCCTCTCTCTCTCTCTCTCTCTCTCTCTCTCTCTCTCTCTCTCTCTCTCTCAGGTGAAAATGAATATTACCAATTCAAGCACTAATATCTCTGATTTATTGTTCTGTTGTTCTGATGACTCCAATATGTTTTGGATAAACGACTATTTTTATGATCCAAATGCTCTTGAAAAACATGAGAGGTATTAGCTGCTCACTGTTAGGCAGAAAACACATTTCACTTGAATATAAACATAGCTCTAAACACCGTTAAGATCCTTCTCACAAATACACTGATGCTACATATCTGAACTTTTGGATTCTCGTGATCAAATTGGAATAAATTTTGAATTATCACTATTTTGACAGCTTTCTGTGAGCAACATGGTCACAGATGAGATTGAGGATATAAGCTTATTACATAACCGTCTTTTTCGCAGTTCTGGTCACATCTTCATGCTCCACGGATGAGACTGATGAGACAGTGGTTGCAGATTCTGATGCAGAAATGGAAACTGCCACATCGATTCGAAAATCTGAGGCAATTAATTTAACAGAGTCTTCGGAAGATAAATGTGTGGAAAAGCTAGCAGTCCATGAGACAGAACCTTTCAGAAAAGGTGCCGGAGCAGAAAATGTTGATCATGTACTAGAATCTAGTGAGCATGACAGTGGAGGGAATATGGCTCCATCCAGAACAACCGAACATGTTCGCCAAGGATTTTTCCCTCCTAATCAGGATACCCCTAAGCCTGATAGTCCTTATCGGGTTGCTATGAAGTCTGAAACTGTGAATATTAGTTTGTCAAGGGATACAGATGAAGGGATTTCAACGAGAAAAGATAAGGGTCATGCATCTGAAAGTGAGAATCTTGATATTATATACAGCCAAGATCTAATTGTTAGAGAGTCTAATGTGGCACAATCTGGTCATTCTTCGAGAAATAGTGGAGCTATTAACTTCAAACGGTTCAGGAAGGTAATCGACCCTGTGACTTAGTTGCTCAATCAATGTTCTCAAATGATTACTATAACATAATTGCTCTCTGGTTTTAGCAACTGTATACTATGCTGATTTTGCAAGTGCTAGCACACTGCTTCTGTTTCTTCCACACACCGATCCCTTTCTACACATGCTAAGTTGATATTGATGTTTTACTAGACTAGTGCTCCATCGGGGAACAGCTTCAACAACCTGATTCCATTTTCAAAGTATCCGTACGAGTAAGATTCAATTCTCCACTCTCTGTCCTCTTCTTTAGTTTTTATGGATTTAAAATTATACATGTCTAAATGCATGTCCCATCTTCTTTAGAGATGCTGACTATGGGAATGAAGATGTGTCTACATCCGTAAAAGAGGAGAAAAAGCGCAAAGAGATGGAAGCGATTGCAGATGACTTATTTAACAATGAAAAGGTCCATACATTGCATACTGTTTGTTCTAATACTTTGTATGCACTAAATACAAAAAATATTTACGAATATTGTTATATGATCCAGGGAAGAAAGCGTGGTGCAGCCGGTTCTCTTCATGGGCTCTTTGCTCGTGGTTAATTAAGAGGTACGAAGATGTTAAGAAACCTTGCATGTGTGGCTTTGTATACTACTTTGGTGATAAATTCTTGTATACAGGGGAAATTTGCCTTCTGTGTCTTGTTGTAAGTTTCATTTGTTGGTTGAGTTTGAGCACAATACTAATTGGGTTTTCACAATTTATACTCATCACTCCCATGTAAATATCTTTGCAACAGTTTCCTGGTAAACATATTGGCATTCAATTTCTCCTTAAGGTGCTTGGTTTTGTTTTTTTTTTATCGATTATTGGCTCAATATGGCTATTATTCTATCCAATTTAGGGGGTGTAATGAGTCGAGTTCATAAGTTCTAGTTTGAACTCGACTGAAAAACTTGAAGCAAGTTCGATACAGTCAAGCTTGATTCGACTAGACAATTATTTATATAAGTATTCTAAGATCTATAGTTGAATTAAAAATGCTTGAAAAAGTCAGATATGATGCAACTCTCGATTAGTAATATGCATAATGTATGTGAATGAAGGATTTGAAATTTATGATTTATAATAATGAGTCAATTCTTTCTTTCTTTCTTTCTTTTGAGATGTTTATTGAGTTAAAGTGAGTTGTAAAATTTTCGACGCTGATTTGCGAGTATTAAATTCATAATATATTACATTGAAGTTTGAGTCCTGGACCAGTTTTAGCCTCTAGGGGTGTTTGTTTAGTGTTTTTATATCTAATAAAGTTGACATTTAGATACGAAAATTTAACGAATTGAATACCTAATTGGTCTATGTTAGGTAAAATCTGAAACCTAATTGATCAAATTTGGTAAAAACCCAAAACCGTATTAATTTGGGTAGTTTCAATTCGACAAAATTAAACCGGAAAATGGATACCAACCATGATAGTCGTTCTAAATAATTGAACATTGATTTATAAGAATTAAAAAGGTAATAAAGGCCTCTTTTTTAGCTAAATAGATATTAATAATTTAACAATTAAATCTAATGCACATGTTTGTTGACTACAAAACCTTCTTATAATTCAGAGAGTGGAAATTAAAATACCACATATCTAAAAACTGGATCTTGAGACTTTTAAAAAGAACTTTATACTGAATGCAAAACATAATCCATCGACTCGATTGGAAGAATATGGATTTTTATTTATATTATTTATTTATTACAAAATGTTGTGTCCCGATCCAATTAGTCCCAGTCTGATCCTAGGACCCATTTGTATTGGAGAATTTCAAAGGAAAGTGATGAAATAAGGAGCGGCTCTTTATCCTGATGGATCTGGGATTTCAATTGAGGGACCCGAGTCGATTAATAAAAAAATAAAATAATTTAAACTAAGAGTATAAATTAGTCAAAATTTAGATAAATTCTACTGTATTAATTATAAAATAATTACAATTAAAATTAATAACTTAATTATATCTAAACTTGACAACATTAATGGAAAAAAATAATTTGGTCGAACTTTCGAACGCATATAAACAGTAATCAATATTTTCAAGCAATAATCAAAAAATAAATAAACAGTAAAATGCAAAATCATTCATCATAATTTTCCAAGTAGTCACTAAATCACATATACAATTTCAAGCACAATAAATCAACAATAATGAACAAAAAAGAAAGCAAGACAATAATATAGAGATATTATTTTACCTTGAAATTATATAGAGAAGAAATTGAGGGAGGAAAAAAAAGAGAAAATTTCTAAAATTTGTGTCGACGGAAAAACAAAAAAAAAGGTAATAAATTTGGAGAGGAAGAGATTGATGGGAGTCCCAAAATGGGGTTTAGGTCTTAATAAATTTTCAATTTTTTTTTAATTTAAATTGTGAAATTTAGAAAATAGCATTAGTAGTTTATTTACTATAGGTTCAAAGACTTCAAACCTTTGTTTAAACTTCATAATTTTTAGTTTATTTATTCCCAAGCCTCTGTTTAAAACTATAAAAAAGGACTATTGAAGACCATGATGATGTCCAAGTATAACAACCATACTTCCATATCCTAAATCTCCATAATAATGCACCCTCACGGTAGCCATGATGTGGACTCACACTTTTTTCTGATGAATGTTGAACTAATCCTTTATATTTCTATTTTCAACAATCTCTAAACTACCTATATTTTTCTTAGTAACAATATTATTTCCTATAATTGGTAAAGGAAAAATTTACACAAATACTTGTGTTCAACAAGTGTCGTGATCATATATCAGTGCAATCAAATCGACTCGATCTGGAAGGTTGTTTTTACGAGCCCCACACACTCCCACGTGCTTGGATATCTGCGCCCACACTAGCTCTATCCCACTTATTACACATTTTAGTTATGTTAGCGTAATCCTTTATTTTATGTATGTTTGCTTAATCTTTACGTTATAATAATATAATCATTATGTTATAATAATACTTACACGCAAACATGCATGTACTACTTTTTAAACATTTATGTTATATAAAAGGTTGTCTAAGTAATATCACATAAATGTATGATCAAATTATGTCGAATTTTTTTTTTAAAGTTAAAATATTACATAAGGGTTATGATATTTGTATATAAGATTATAATAATATAACATAAATGTTACCGCATGAATTATATATATATAATTTCAATGTGGATCCGAATCACGCTCAAATGTACCGTGCAATTAGCGTACGCAATTGTTACTCAAAAATTTAAACCAACGCGATCTGATCAAAATATACTGCTTCTTTTCTTTCTTCTATTTTTTTTTAAATGATTAAATAAAGAAAAATAAAAATAAAAAGAGCACAAATACCTCGAATATATTATCGGAGGATACTATAACATGATGGGTGTGTACAAATGACACAATCTCTTCACATCGCATATCAACAATTCTCTATGTTAAAAAAATATCTCAAACTTGTTTGTAGTTTTCGTAGGTCAGCACGTGCCTTTTTGAATAATGTTATGCTAATATTATAATAAGATGAATTACATCCATTATTCTCTAGGTTTTGTCAAATTATCAAATCAAATTTTAAAGTTTGTGAAAATTACCGTTAGATTTTTTTCAACAAACAAATTTTCAATATATGACCTCACTAACCTTCATGTATAAACATATAGTATGATACTGTAAAACTAGATGAATACAAATCAAACTATCCATAAAAATCGATCAAAACATTGTGTGATATTTTTATTTATTTATAGTTAAAGATTTGATTGTAATTTTCACAAACTTCAGGGTTTAGTTGGTAATTTGACCATCTTGGAAGTGAGATATAATTCATTCTCCATGGTATTAACCTTGCGTGACAAAATCATAAACAAAAGACAAAAAATAAAATAGTATGATATAAATTTATATAACATTGTTTAATCAATATAATTATGTGAAATGAATTCCAACAACTCACGATTAAAATCTATTTTCACAAATTAATCTCTATTCCATGATTAAAATACATGTATGAATGAAAATATGCAAAAATATCTTCAATATTTCTCCAATATTCCCTTTTTCCATGTCATCAATACAAAAAAAGACAACATTTTATGATTAAATGTAGACGTCACAAAATTAGATGTATTAAAGCATGTTAGACCATCTCCACTAGTTCACACTACACTACAGCAAAATTTACACTACACTACAGCAAAATTTACACTACATTAAATTCATCTTCAATCGTCAACGCTATATTCTGCACTACATTTACTATTCTTATTTTTTTATTGATTTAAAATTTATACAAATTTAAACTTAATAATTGCATAATATTTTTATTTTTGTTTTATATTGATTATTAAATATAATTATTTTTATTAGTTATTTAAAAAAAATGTGAATATAAAAAGGCAAAAATTATAGAACAACATTAAATTAAATTCCGTGATACAATGCTACAATCATACATATTAAAAAACATAAATTATTAATTAGGACATAATAATATGTATAACGGATATTTTAGATCTCGGAGGGTCGGGAAGTAATCTCGGAGATTATTAATTAGGACGTTTAAATTCTCGTATCGTACTTTTTTTAGCCTAATCGTTCTCTAGATGTTTTATGTTTATTTTAATTTATGCATTTTAGCCTAATTGCCTTGATGTATTTTGTGATTTATGTATTTTAATTTAATGTACTTTGTGATTTAATGTATTATGTGAACTTTCATTAGCCTAAAAAATACTTTTATATTATACACATGTAGTAAATAATAATTTTTTCATAAACAATAATATTGCTTCATGAAATGATGAAATGCAAATTCTATTAAAAATAAATTGTGAAATTAAAATTGTATTAAAAAAAATCTAAAATAAAATAAAATAATGTAGTGTGGTGCAATAGTGCCTACTACATGTGGTGGTGCACTATTCAAATCTTTCAAATCTATAACGTAGAGGGGAAATGTGGTGCATGGTTGGAGCCATATTTCACACTACATGTAGAGGTAGTGTGAAATGTGGTGCATGGTTGGAGATGCTCTTAGAAGTGTCATAGTCATAGTATGGACAAAAAATAGGCCACGTCAGCTGCAATAACACAAAAAGGCTTGAAAGTCAAAAGGTTTTGGTCAAATGAGCGTCACAAAAGTTGCAGTTTATCAAACACATTTATATAGTCTTTAAATTTAATTGGCGGTGTCTTTACTAACCCCCCCCCCCCCCCCTTTTTTAATACGCGTAACTTTTTTTTTTTAAATATCAACGCTTGGAAGCTTCTGAAATCTTTAGGAAATTAAATATAAAAATCCAACTATATATATATATATATATATATTTTTTTTTTTTTTAATGTCGGAAACATTATTAATTTCAATTTGATTTGTTAAATATCCAACGATAATAGAACGTAGATTTTTGTTCATAAGCTTAGATACTTGACTAATTATATTTTATTTTAATTAGCTAGTTTGTACTTGTAGATAAATAAATGCTTTTTACATATGATTTGCATTATATTCAATTATTGTGGCTGTTTTTGTATATAAGTCATTTTAAGAAAATTATAAAATCTAAACGTAGCAGTCTCAGGCTGCAATTTGTATACACGGCTGCGTCATTCTTTCTACAAGCAACATATGAAAACTAAATAATTTTTTTTTTTTTATCAATTATTGAAATAGGACTTATTATAGAATCACACACATAGAAAGAAAAGGTAAAATGAATAAATGTGAACAAACAATGATTCTAATATATTCGAGATTTGTTGAAAGATTTATTAATCAACTCGATTTGATAAATATAATTAAGATAAAATGAAATATGTCTGAAAAATATCAAACATCTTAATTAACCATCGATTAAATTTCGTATATTTAATTAGATTTATAACTCAGGAATAAATGCACACGTAATAAAAGTAGTTAAATAAATATGAACAATTATATGTTTCACTAATTACTTTTATATATTTAAGTAGTCTTATAATAGATCTATAAAAATTTCTTTAACTCTCACCATTATTAACTTAATAATAATTTTTTGAAAGGCCCTTAATCAATAATACTTTTAAATCTATCAAAGATTGTGACTTTTTACCCCCTATATTCTTAAAAGTCAAATTAAGGAAACTTCAACAACTAAACCATTATACACACACATACACACCAAGACTTTTTCAATGCATGCTCACACACACTACACACACTTGTCCACCCATGTTACACCTTCTCCCAAATTGTATATAACCACAAATACCTTCTCCAAACAAATGACATAATTGAACAATTCTTGCAACTCTCTCCTCCCACAATGTCTGATCCTCAAAGAGTCCATCCAATCCACACCGACCCGGAGGCGCCCCCGCCGCCCAAGACCACCACTCCGCTCGTCGGGCGGGGCTCGTTCCGGTCGGAGAATGGGGACCCGGAGAGGCGGTACCCTGCGGCGCCGCCTCACCGGAGCATCCCATATGCCCCCACAAAGCCACCAAAGAGGAGGAGAAGCTGCTTCATGAAGTGCTTGTGCTGGACCCTAGCCCTAATCTTCATCTTGATCTTAATTCTGGGAATCTTGGCAGCCATAATCTACTTTGTCTTCCAGCCAAAGGTGCCAAAGTACTCAGTGGATGCAATGAGAATAAGCGAGTTCAATCTGGGCAATGACAACAGCCTAACAGCAACGTTCAACGTGAATATCACAGCAAGAAACCCTAACAAGAAGATAGGAATATACTACGAGGGTGGGAGCCACCTGAGCGTGTGGTACACGCGCACGAAGCTGTGTGAAGGATCGCTGCCGAAGTTCTACCAGGGGCACCGGAACACGACGGCGCTCAGCCTGGTGCTGGCGGGGCAGACGAGGGACGCCGCCGGGCTGCTGCAGTCGTTGCAGGCGCAGCAGCAGACCGGAAGCGTGCCGTTGAATCTGCGGGCAAGGGTTCCGGTGAGGATAAAGCTGGGGAAACTGAAGCTCATGAAATGGAAGTTCTTGGTCAGGTGTAGGTTGACTGTCGACAGTTTGTCGGAAAATAATGCCATTAGAATCAGAGATAGCAGCTGTAAATTTAGGTTTAGGCTTTGATCCATTTCATTTCTTCATCTTTATTGTTATTATATATGTTTTGGATGTATGATTCACTTACTGGATCATCAATACTTGGATTTTTTTATGTTCTATTTTTTTTTTTTTTTGATGATCTTGTTTGAATAAATGGAGGGTTTTGCACTCCATGTGTTATACTTTTTCTTACTATATATTGAATTTGATATTATTCTTTTGTTTTTTTATAAGAACTGCAGTGTTATTTTTTATTTTATCTATTTATTTAATTTCATCTCTCTCTCTCTGAAATATGATATGATATGATATGATATTGTCCCAAATCTAAGACTAAGTTAGGCTTGTTCATTTTCTTGTCCAATTAATTAGCCTACTGCCTAACCAGTACATTAGCTTGGATTTTCTGTTATAGCTTTTTTCCCTCTCCATTTCCTATTTCCTTTCATCCGTTAAATATAACATGTAAAATGATAATATTATTAAAGGTTAAAGTATATGATAATTTGTTTGCCCTTTACAACTATTTGTTTTCTTCTTCTTTTTTTTTTTTCCTTCAATTATTGCGCCCAAAGTCCTTGAGACTCGCATTTTGGTGTATGTTTCATGTATATTGGTTTTTAAAAAAAATTTGGAACATCAAATTCAATTTTGATTGAAAATTGTTCAAAAAATGGACTAAAAGGTGCAATTTAGTTAAAAACTCCTGACTTTTGAAATGCAATTAGAAGAAAAGTTTAAGTTGCAAAGTACAACTTAATCATACTTTGTGTTTTTTTTTTAAATTTTAACCCATTATTAATAGCATAAGACAAATGGTGATGTGAGACAAGACCATCATAGACTTTAAAATAATAATAACTACATCATTTCCTTCACCACACGTAATATGATTGCCTCACGAAACAAAACTACATTAATCCTTTAAAGCTCTCATATTTTAGATAAGAATTAAAGAAGCTAAATCCTTGTATTTTTACATTGTAGCTCTTTGGAAAACCAAAATTGGGGAGTTAAATCACATCACGTACTGGAGTATTTAAGGAAAAAAAGAAAAAAAAAATCTTTTAAAAGCATTAAATGTAATTTTGAAATGTTTCAAAGTGAGAAACTAAGACCTCTGATTAGAACTGGGAGATGTAATAATAACAAGCAGCAGAAACACATCTTCTTTGACACAGATGTTGTCTTTTTGCTGTTGATAATAAGCTTGAAATTTTGAACATCAATCAACACACCATGCAAGCCAAAAAAAAAAAAGGTATTTTTTTATACAAAATGTCCAAAAGGCCTTCTCATTTTCTTCCTCATTTCTAGCTGGCAAAGTTTGTTCCTAACAACCAAGCTCAACAGTTACGAGACATTATATATGTGTTCACGATGGTACATTATCAGTGGATGACCGGCTTCAAGGGATGAGCTCTAAGCTTCGATAAGTCCAAGTTTGCGTCAAGCTCCTCATCTAATTCTCCAACAATGCTTCTACAAACATTAAAGAGAACTATTCCGATTATGGAATGCACATATCAAGAACAAACCAAATGTAAAACAGGAGAAATGGGTCGAGCAATGATATGTTGGCCATTCAAAGGATGAGGAAAATCGTACATGTTATCACCCCTTATGATGTAGAGGCCCAACACGAGTTGCTGTACGCCTTCCTATAAATTAGAAGACAAATAAGATTAACCGAAAGGTGATTGATAAGAACAAACTTGAAAGATTTAAAAAGTCAGCAAGTATGAAGTATAACAATGAATTTTTGGAACATTGAAGTACATAAAACATTAATGCCGGGGCGGGGTGGGGTGGGGTGGATGATCACATCTCATAATTCATAAACGAATAATTTAACTGGTATACCATTCATTAAAGGAGTGTTCACAAGTCCAATACTTGTAAGAGATCTAACCTTGGTGGAGTACACCCGTTCATGAGACTCATCAAGAATTATGTTTGTAGCCTGGTCGAAACCTTTAAGAATTCCCTGCATGAATGATTATATTTTTCAGTAAAACATTATGTAATGAAAAGTCTTCGTACTTCGGCAATAACATGAAACTCACCACGATATTTCGCCCGTCATTTGTGATAACCGAAATTGTTTCTGATAATAACAATAACAGGGAAAAGCTGTTATCAGTAGATGTACTCCAGACATCATAAAATGCTAGAATACACATAAATCTTTCTACACACAAAATTGTGTAAGCATAGATGTGTGTGTGTGTGTTCATCCATCGTAGGGATTTGCTGAACCACTACATAAGTGAAACTGCCATATCATTAGTCACCTAAGATGATCATTTCATGGCTATTGAGAGTGAGTGGTTCTATTTATCCATCCTTTTAACTTGCTCGTACAGAGAGCCAAAGTCTAAAAGATTGTAAAATCATTCATAACCACCGTTGAAGGATTCCTCAAAAGTTAAGTATTTGTGATCTTTTTCAAGAATAGAATTGGTATTGGATCTTGTCAATGAGCGGGGAATGTTATCAAAGAAAGAAAGAAGTGACAAGGCTGTTGGCTAGCCAAACGAAAATTTCTTCTTGGTTAAAAAAAGTTGGTATTGAGAATTCCTCATAGGACTTCTACAAATCTTGACTCAATTTACTAAAGAAGATATATGTGATCTTTATTGTTATAAAGGAATTATTAGACATATTAACATGCATTGTCCATAATCATTTAAGTTGAGACGAACCTCATTATAACAACGTGCAGAGAGGAGATCACACACGTAATGGATGAGGGCTGCTGGGTCCCAGGACATAGAATTAAATATTCATAAAGCTATTTCTGTATCTTAGAAAGGAGAATATATATAACAAATGGCCATTGTATTAACCTACTACCTTCATCAGTGATTCTAATGATGTTTCTACAAAACATTAAAGTTAAATTATTAATCTTAGATGATTCTCGCCTTACTCCATTAAATTATTTCCGTAAATTTCTAGCAAGTAGAACACTGTAATAATGATTCCAACTCCAGGAAAGTGAGGCATCGAATCCTAGGAGTTTAGTGTAGACAAGATAAATAGATTCTAAACCATCATAGAACACAATGAATGATTTGGATAATAAGATAACATATTCAAATAGGGTTAAAGATGAATAAGATCAACTAGAGAGTGGAGTCCGGTACCAGTACCAAATGCATCTGCTTCACCTCGATATAAATGAGAAAAAAAAAAAAACCTAAGCGATTGATGATTTTCACCTAACTCGTTTGAATTAAATTCTTATTATACACCGTCTGTCAGGTGTAATAATTATTCAAAGTCCATGAAGTGAGGCATCAAATCCTAATGACTTTTATGTAGACAAAATAACAATATTCTAAACTACCAGATATCACAGAAAATAACAAATGATTTTGATAATATGATAACACAAATTCAAATAGGATTAGAAATGCATACGATCAACAAGAGTCTCGAGTCCGGTCCCACTTGCCATTTTATCCTCGATATATATGACCACCGAATGACTTAAGCAAATAAGTCCAGGGCCCTTGTGGAACTCTGTCTCAGTACAAATGAAACCATAGTTAGATTGCAGTCAATGCTCAGTCACAAAATTTTAAGTAGAAAAAAAAAGAAAAAACGTAAATGCCCAAAAAATAAGACACTTATGAGTGTGGATAAACAAAAATGGGATTTATACACATAATTTTCCTTTCACTTCCCCATTAAACTGGAATGCACTGGAAATTCATAAAAACATATAAGCTAACATCCTCGGAACGATCAAACTCAAATTTTCTAGTATAGAAGTATTAGGGTTCAATCAGATCCTTCAAACCGAACAATCTTTTAACACCATAATCTTATAAAATTTCTATTTACCGGCGCACTCCACCGCCGGAAATCTAGCTTTCTCAGCCGGAAATTGAAAATAAGAAACATGAAAGGAGCCTTAGGCAGAGAAAGAGAGATAAACAGTAAGATTTACCTTCAAGTTCGGGCAGAGTTCGCTGTCGATTCTAGCCCTAATTAGGGTATTCTTGCCCTAATTTAGTGTATTAATTGGATAGGGCAGATGGGCTTTACAATGAAAATTTTGGACCAAGCCCATAGTATAGAAGGCCCATATCATATTTAAAATCAGAAATAAATTATTGTATAGGTCATGTAGGGATTTTTTATTAGAGAATTAATTGTTTATTTCATCATCCCAAGGATGTTTCATAGAGTGATTAATTTAAATAAATATTTTTCAGCTGCTTATATCACAAGCGGTTTACCTTTCGGGAAAAATGGCCTCTGTGCCATATTTGTAATAACAAATTGAGAAAATGCCACAAAATATAAATGGATTTGTAAAAATGCCACAAATTATGAGAAACTTGTGAAAATACCACAATTTTTGACCAAGTCCAACTTAAATACTTGATCAAATGATTAATGGAGAAACATTGTCAACTACCTATCAAATCACACTAATGAGAGCAATTTCGTGCACCTTTAAATTATTAATTTCGTGCACCTTTAAATTTCACAATAATTTTGTGCACCTTTAAATTAACATGAGCAAATGGTTATTTAACATTAGTATTGTTCGTGCACTAATTGTTAATTATTAATTATTTGTTCGTGCACACATCATTAATTAACTAATTGTTCGTGCACTAATCATTAATTAACTAATTGTTCGTGCACTAATTATTAATTAACTAATTGTTCGTGCACTAACCTTTAAACTAATTTTTAATTATTAATTATTAATTGTTCGTGCACCTTTAAATTAATATTAGTATTGTTCGTGCACATTTCAATTAATTAACATTAGTATTGTTCGTGCACCTTTAAATTATTAATTTTATGTGCTATTGTTAATTATTAATTTTTCGTGCACCTTTAAATTAATATTAGTATTGTTCGTGCACCTTTCAATGCATTAACATTAGTATTCTTCGTGCACCTTTAAACTATTAATTTTATCTGCTATTGTTAATTATTAATTATTAATTATTAATTGTCCGTGTGTCACGCCCCAAAATCTTTCGTTAAAAATATCAGAGTTTTACCCGGGCGTGAAGATAGAAAAGCAAGGGACGCATAACACATACAGAAAGAGTTAAGCAAGGGACAACAGAAGAAAGAGATAAGGGACGATAATAAACCATCTCACAACAACCTTCGGCCTCGGCCGATATCATTCGGTCTCTCACCGATAATATACATCATATACAGTGGAAGCTAAACATCAGGATCTCCCATCCTCACAAGTACCCAAAAATATATACAGATCATTAACTGTTTGTAAACGTGTTTGGAAATGTTTAAACTATGACATTTTAACAGAAATACCAACAGCTAGCACTATCTCCCTCCGTCTAGGGTTCACCAGCTTCCTCATCTCCTGTAGTGTGAGTACAGATTAAGGGGTGAGTGCGTTGAATACACTCAGTGGGGATAACATCCACCTCATAAGACTCTTGACAGAATTTAAATACCGAAAAGCTAACTTACAGTCACGTTGTCACAGCACAGATATATGCAAAGCAGATATTAGAAATTGCAAGGGACGTATAGGTGCGGGATTCCCCCGTCTTACCCTATATAACGGTATCTCACCGTTAGTGCATTTAAAGAGGCTCACGACACCTCCACTGAGTAGTAGAAAATAGTAGGGGACGAACAGAATGCATGATCGGAGGACCTCGGCCCTTTCACAGATATAATATGGCACAGCAAGTATAAACACAGCACTTAGATTCCCAATCATATTTCACAAATAGGGAGAGCTGTAAACAGATCCAGAGTTAGAAATTACCCCCACCTCGTATAGTGGTTACCGCGTGAGTAGCTAGGACAGTACGTCTGACAACTCAACACCTCAAGCTTAGTCCACAGTAGCCTACAAATTTACGGTGTTTCTTAGGTCTTAAATACAATATAATTAAAGCTGTAAAAGGTTCCGGCGGAAGAACGCTCGTTAAAGACACGACGGATCGAAAGTACGGCATTACGTGCTCCGGGGCTCGCGGGTACCCGGCGTCGGGCGAAAGCCAACCGACAGCTCGCGCATCACCCGGCAGCTGCCGAGTTTCCTCAGCCACCCGGTCCCCGTCGCCCGCGCACGCTGGACCCCCGGCGCTCGCACCCGCGCGCACTCGGCACCCGGCGCACACCCGGCACCCGGCGCACACCCGGCACTCGGCACGCACCCGACGCGCACCCGACGCACATCCCGGCGCGCACCCGACGCCCGACCCGACGCACAACCCGGCGCGCACCCGTCACCCGACACACCACCACCAGCACCACTGCTGGCCGGCAGCGGCGGCGGCGACGGCGGCAGCGCTCCGGCGGCACTCCGGCGGCGGCGGAAAATAAAAACGTAAAGGAAAAGAAAAGAAAGAGAACTTACGTGTTCGCGTCGCGAGCGTCGCTCGAGTCGTCGGCTTTGAAAACGTATAAGTTTTGAAAGCTATGAGCCTCTATTTATAGATTTTGGAATTTACCTTTTCACCGTTGAAAAGTTACTATTTACCAAAAATATCTCAATTTACCTTTCATTATAATATTATTTTTATTTTTACCTTTTATCAAAATTTTACCCTTTCCTTCGCTAGTTGAACTACGGGTCTCCGATTAACCGCTAGTTTGTTTCTGTTTTCTCGTATTTCCGATATGAATCTCTTGGTAAAATCATATTCTAGGTTCCATGTCACGAAAAATATACCCATCTAAAACTAAAACCGACGTTAGCCAAGTATCTGTAACGCATGTACTGAATTAAACAGTCAAAACATACGCACATAATTATTAAGTCGGGGTTCAAATATTTAATTATTCAATTATGCTCATTTTGATCCGGGGTGCTACACCGTGCACCTTTAAATTAATATTAGTATTGTTCGTGCACCTTTCAATTAATTTTAAAAAGTATTGTTCGTGCACCTTTAAATTATTAATTTTATGTGCTATTGTTAATTATTAATTATTAATTTTTCGTGCACCTTTCAATTAATTTTAAAAAGTATTGTTCGTGCACCTTTAAATTATTAATTTTATCTGCTATTGTTAATTATTAATTATTAATTGTTCGTGCACCTATAAATTAATATTAGTATTGTTCGTGCATCATTCAATTAATTTTTAAAAGTATTGTTCGTGCGCCTCTAAATTATTAATTTTTAATTTTTAATTTTTCGTGCACCTTTCAATTAATATTAGTATTGTTCGTGCACCTTTCAATTAATTTTAAAAAAAAATTGAAATTTCAAGAACATTAAAAATTGAACATTAAATGAGAAATGAAAATGTAACTTTACACGAAAATTAATCATTTTTCTTAAGGTTACATGAAGATTACCTAAAAATTTGAAAGTTCACGAACATTTAAAATTGAACATAAAAATTTAAACCTTACACGAAATTAAGTTTAATGTTTTACGAATATTAAAAATTAAACCTAACGTAAAATTAATTGAATTGAAATATTAAACTGGAATGTAAATGTGCACGAAGAATAGGCTAATGTTGCCCGAACATTATGAAAAGTCATGGCTAATGTTGCCCGAACATTATTGTGAATTGAATTTTGTGGGCCCGTAATTAACGGCCCCAACAACCCCACCCTTAGAAAACCATTCTCTCCCTTTCAATTAAAAAAATTCCCCTTTTAGTAAAAAAAAAAAAGTTCTTCCCCTTTCCATTAAAAATCGTCGTGCAGCCCTAATTAAAAATCGGATTAACAGCCTCTTTCCGGCGAACGAAGTTTCTGGATCAGCCATTCTACAAATTGAGTATGGCAGCGAACAATGTTAGTTTCCCATCTCCCTTCTTTTTTAATTTACTGCCATGGTTTGTTTTTTACAGTAATGAATTCTACAATTTATTAGCATGTTTTGGTTTGTGGCTTGAACTAGGATTTAGGTTTTCTGTTATTTTTGATGGAATGTGGTTATAATTATTTTCCATTTGTATGTTTTACGCTTCAATTTGAATTGTGTTTGTTGTTGGTGAGATTTCTGGAAAAATAGGGCTGCACGAAGATTTTGCAGAGCATTACAAGAACATTTAACTATATCGTAGGGGTGCACGAACATTATAATAAAACGTTGCACGAACATTTCAGTTTTTGTGTGTTGAACGAAGTTTATAATTTTAACGTTACCCGAACATTATGGAATTTGAAGTTACACGAAGATTACTACTGAAATGTTCGAGTAACATTAAAAAAATCGTAACTAGAGAAATGTTCGTGCAACCATATTGTTAAATTAGAAATTATATAATTACACGAGAATAAAATTAGATAAATGTTCGTATATCATTTCATATAAAAATATAAAAATTTGTTTAAACTATAAAAATTTACTTAAACTAAAAAAAATTATCATTTATTTAATGGTATCGAACTTATATGAAATTTTCAAATTAAATTACACTAAATAAAAAAAATTATTTAAAAATATCGAACTTATTTAAAATACATTTAACTATAAAGAATTATTTAAAATATCGAACTTAAATGAATTTTTCAAATTAAATTACACAAAATTAAATTTTTTTTTTAAAAATATCGAACTTATTTAAAATACATTTAAACTATAAAGAATTATTTAAAATATCAAACTTAAATGAAATTTTCAAATTAAATTAAACAAAATTTACTTTATAGCATAAACGCGAATTATACTAAGATAATGTTGTATTAATTTATTAAAATACATGTTAGTTTTAAGATGTTTTGAAAATAATGTAGTAATTTTAACTCAATAAAATCGTCAGAAATTATTAATGGAATGCTAACTTTAGTGCATGTATGATGAACATAATACCAGAAATGCCCTCGATTGTAATCAAGAAAAATAAATAAATGAAGTTTTAGAATTTGCATTTTTTTTGAGTTAACGATTGAAGTTGTATAATTAAGATGACAAGGACGTATGAGTTACACTTGCATAATTAAGCTTTTCCAATTTCCATGGATCAGTATATAAAATCTAATACAAGACATCTCTTTAAATTAAAAATTGGGACCACTTTATATCTGTTAATTAAAGAGCATTTAATTAACAATTTTTTTAAGCAAGGTTTTAATATATAATTTTAATCAAACTGATATAACTTCCTAAATATACCAGAGTGAATGTATTATAGATTGATTATTATTATTATTATTATTATTATTATTATTATTATTATTTTTGAGTAAAATATGCCAAGTCAATGAACTTCTAAAATTTTGGATTGTAAATACGATACCAAATTTATCAAGAGAATTATAACTACAAAATGATTGAAGCTGTCAAAATGAAGGACAATCTTACAAAATTTGATATAATTTTTTTAAGTTGAATCCAATTATAGTATATGTTGACACTATTTATAATTTCAGCAGATTACTTATTAGCTGTGGGACATTAAGTTGAGACCTACATATTTAACATTAATAATATTCTTTTCTGATATTAATAAAACAATTACATTACATATTAATAATTAACCATCTATTGATGCTACTTTTATACTCATAATTATTGTATTGTGATATAATGGTTTGTTTTATATGCAGTTAGATCGTTGATATGCCTTGCAAATTAATTAATTAGATAATTTTTATTATTTTAGTACCATTGGGTCCGTGAGGGTTGCCAGGGTACGGTGGCATATATCAATGGGTATACACGTCTGAGCATATTAGCAGAAATTAAGGACGAGTTGGTACAGATAAGGAGGGATTGCCTGCTGGACCTTCTGAGGTCGTGTTTCGGCCATTTTCTGAGGTGGCAGACTGAGCTCGAAAGTTGCAAGGCCTTTCTGCACGTGTTGATGTCACGTGAAGTACGTAGTAGAGACCGCCCTGCAGATGAGCGATGGTTCCTTATTGGACGAGACCACCATCTTTGCCGGTTCTCTCGGAGAGAGTTTGCCTTGATCACTGGATTGCGATTTGGTGATTCTAAATTTAATCCTCGTGGGCCGCATTATCCACCTGATGATGGAGTATATCAAAGAGTCCACACCGGCTATGCTCATGTGACTGTTGCTGATCTTCGGCAGAGATTTATCGATGGGGAGTTTCGTGCATCACGGGTTGATTCTTTGAAGATTGCCAAGATCCTCATTGTCTATTGTATCATCTTAGGAGTCCATATCGGTAAATCGATTGTTGATTTATGGGTTTGGGTTCTAGTCGAGCAGGAGGCTCTTTGGGAGAGCTTTCCGTGGGGTAAGATATCTTACCTGACCCTACTCCGATACATTGACAAGCTACCAACAACAATCCAACCACAGAGGGGGAATAGGGTATTCAGATACCACTTCTACGGGTTCTCGATGGCTTTACTGGTGAGTTGTTTATTTTTTCAAATAGTCTTTACTTGAGGATGTTTACTTGTTTATGTTTTCTACTTGAATCTTAGATGCTAACGTCTAAATAATTATATTTAGATGTGGAGTTTCGAGGCGATGCCTATGACACGCGTTCATTGCTGCGTCCGGGTACAGACTGACTTTTACATCCCTCGCTGTTTGAAGTGGTCCACTAGGATAAGCGAAGAGGATGTCACCCACATACTGTGTGAGCAGGTATTTCGTTTTTTTAATGACAGTCCTGGATCCATCTATGTTTAAAATTTGTGGTTAATGATGGTAAGTTGTTGACGTAATGAAAACAAGTAGGGGCATGTTCTGAGACTCTTGAGCCTACTCCTGATGAGACACTACAGCCGTATTGGCAGAGCATTGATGATGAGCTCGATGTTGGAGTCCAGCCCGTCCTTCAGCGTCGTGGTAGGCCACCAGCTGCTGTTGCTGCAGCTCCAGTCCAGGGGACAGCACGTCGGGATCGGACGGTACGGAGGGCTGGGTCAAGCCGTACTACGTCCGTGCATTTAGAAGTTGGAGACGCAGATCGGGGCTTGCCGAGCTCGCCGGAGAGGGTTTATGATCATCATAGGGGATCGGAGCCTGGTTCAGCACAGCATGAGGATGCCCCTATTACGATTCGAAGTGGCACACTTGGAACTCGTTTCTAAAGGGTTTAAGATACAAACAAACGCTCTCTTTACGTCGTGTGGTACCTGCCTTGCTGGAGTATCTGGACTACAAAACAAGGCATGGTGGTGATACTTGGATAGCTGAGGAGGTCCAGTTGACTAGTGCCAACCCGAAACTTTGTTACAAACAACAGGATAGCACATCATGTGGTATATATTCGCTAAAGGCGATCGAGAGTTGTTTGACTGGCAGTTGGCCGAGACTAGACATGATAGAGCCGCTGGATGCTATTAGACAGGAGGTCGGGTTGACTATTTTTAGATTCTCATCGGATGCATCTACCATTCTACCTTCTGATTTGTGAGATTGTATGACTTGATTATTTTGAGAAGTTGTCATTATGAGTTTGGAAATTATATATTTGATATGGTATTTGTGTTTTATTTAAATAAATTCATAGTGTTGGGAAATTTTCAATTTACTATAATACGAGACAGGTGTTTCACCGTTGACGATCACAACATAAATTATTTTACAATATTAATATTTTACAACATAAACTATTCATTATCTTTCATCAGTTGAAAATAATTACTACTTTCATAAACTTAAGTGTAAAATATACTATAATTCTTAATAACTTTGTACTTTAAAACATAACAACGAGTAGACATGAAAAATGTTCACCACCTCAGTAATGTAAAATAATTATTCAACATTAATAAAAGATAATAAATGTAACCTTCATCAGATATAAATAAAAATCATATAAATGTGAGAAACATAAACAGAACACAAATAATTTTGTTTCGAAGAATATTTTCACATATTTCTTAAAAAACAAAAATTGATTTTTGACTTATTTTATAATATTTGTATTAACTGAAAAATTATCGTTTAAATATAAAGTTATTCACAGAATACATTCATAATAGATTTTCAATTAGTTTCCTGGAGCTTTCAGTTTAGTAATCAGTTTAAAATCTATTCATTTCATTTTCGTGCAATCTATTATTTAACAAAATTTCAATTACTAACCCTTATTTCGCGTAGAATTGAATTTAAATGTTCGTGGAGCGTCAATATATAAATTTTGCTACCATCCGTAATATTGAATAATTTTATTTGCAGTTAATAATTTAAGCATGTTCTAATAATATGGAAAGTGTCATTTTTGAAATATCATATTCGGATTAACGTAAAGATGAGTTGTACACATCAAACATACATTGGTAATCTATGGATCATTTCCCAAATTCGCTTGAAGATATATCGGACATTTTCTTCTGGTGTGTTCTGCGGATCCGCATACTGAGCAATGTTTCTTCTTCCGCCGCAACGGTTGATCCTCATTTTGGACGGTGTTTTGATTGAGGATGTCGTCCTCAAACGTGTCATATTTGAACGGCGACATTTCGGTGCATCCTTTTCTTGTGTGACCAGTTTGTCCACAACGACGACATGTAGGTGGTTTGCATGAGGTTCCACCTTGCTCATCGGTCGAAGGAATACGCGCTGATTTCGGTCGACCGGCTTGCTTTGGTTTGTCTGGGGGAATACATAGAGTCTTCTTTGCCTCGTTCGATACATCCCAATCTTGGGGATCAGGAATAGGTTTTACGTCACCTTCCCACATACCCCTCAACCATTCTGTCGTATAATACGGCGCAACATAAGACGTGATTGTTTCTTTTGCAAAGCTGCAAGCATAAATATAAGTTAACACTCACGTTATGTCGTATACACGCAACATATTATACACCAAATTATAAGGTATATAGTTTAATTATCAAGTTTACCTTATAGTTGCGCATGCATGTGAACATGGAAGCATCTCTTGTTGAAAAATACCACAAGAACACTCATAACGGGCCAGATCTACGAGAAAAAATTTGCTACCATCCGTAACTTTGTATGTAGACCGTGCCAGTGGCTCAACTTGCATTCTTCGTGCAAGCTTGGTGTACGCGACTACTCTTTCATGCACCGTAGCTGTCAGTATGTTTGTTCTTTCTAGTGCTGCGGCTCTCCTTTCGCTAAACCATCTTTCCGTAACCCGTCGGGCACATTCCAGAAATGAACAAACAGGTAGCTTCCTCGCCCATAGGAGCCTAGCATTCCATGTCTCGGCAGCGTTTGATGTCATGAAATTGAACCTTCGAACAGGACATTTCACGCGAGACCACCGGGTTGTTCCTGCTTTTGCCAATGTTTGAAGAGCACTTGCTATACCCGTCTCTTTGATTTTGGACATGTACCTAAGGGGGTTAAATTTGGAAAAAGAAGGTTGACAATTGAATCATACTAACAGCTAGCAAATATCATCACGGGTTAGCATTTCATATTGAAGGAAAAAAGATGTGTGGAATTAAATTACCGTTCGAAGACATGAGATTGATAAGAATACGCTGCCCTGTGGAACAATTCAACTAAGCGAGATCCATGTTTTGCCAAATTTTGTCGCAGATGAAAACAACAAAGGCCATGAGTGGCTTTGGGGTACTCCTCTTTAATAGCATTACCGATACTGACATGTTGATCGGATATAAAAAGCAATTGGCTTGGGCATCCAAATGCGATGCGAATTTTTTTCAAAAACCAGCTCCATGACTCATCGTTTTCCACATCTCCTGTCCCAATTGCTAGAGGGAAGATTTGATCATTTCCATCCTGCGTCACTGCGACGAAGCCGATTCCTTTATATTGTCCTTTCAAATGACAATCGTCCAGCACTATAACCGGTCGCGAATATTGCCGAAATCCTTGAATTGATGCCCCCAACACAAAAAAGACATATTTGAATTTTCCGGATTCATGTGTCTCAAGCGCGGTGATTGTACCGGGATTCGCAGCTTCCAACTCACATAAATAATGAGGTATCATTGCGAATGACTGTTTGGGATCTCCGTAGGCGATCCTCATGGCATGATATTTCGCACGCAATGCAACATCGTAACTGAGCTTCAAACCGTGGCGTACGTGCATTTCTTCCATGATGGTTCTCGGCTTGAGTCTGGAGTTCTCTTTTCGTACTACTTCGGCGAAGTACTCACCGATCAACTGAGATGAGAGTCGACATTGGCCAGAACGGATCTCTTCGGACGAGCAATCATGTGGGAGAACAATTCTGGTTATTGTCCATATACCATATTTATCCGCGGCGTGCAGCATGAATCCACAACTACAATGTTTGCATTTAATAAACCATCTATGCTTGTCCGATTTGTCGACACAGAATTCCACTTGATTCTCCAAATGGTACAAACCAACTGCCTTCTTCAGTTCATCTTTACTATCAAACTGGGATCCTCTATATAGATCATGTGCAGCCGTATAATCGTCATGACCATAGGCGACCTTGGGCTCGTCGAATGCTGGAATATCAAGAATAAACCAATTTCGGCTTTCAATATGTCTCAAATTCCTCTAAAGCTCTTTGTTGGTCTACATCTAAGGCAGTTTCATCCTCGTCATCCAATTCGGCATCATTTTCTGCATTGACAAATGCTGAAGGCGATCCTCGATCCTCATTATCTGAAAGTAAACACAAAGTGCACATTAGTTAAAAAAACCAGTTTGCAAGTACTATAAAGATGGTTGGGATTTCAAGTATTCTTACCACTTCGATTATCACGTCTATCAGGTACCACGAAGGCAACATCTTCTGGATATGGTATTTCATTACGTTGTACGTCTTCATATCCCATACTAGCAGTCAGGGGCCTATTCAAGTCGAACATATCAAGACCCGAAGTCACTGATATGATGTCTACTCGACCAGTCGACGGTGGAAAAGGTACCCACTGTGCACTTGAGGATGTCCCAATATATTCTTGTTCTCCAAATGGGACGTTTGGAATATCCAACGAATTTGAAAAATAATCATTTGAATTTGCAAAATAATCATGGGTATTTGCTTGATAATCATTCGAGTCAAGTCCAAAAGGAAAGTCGAGTCCCGGGGCATTTCTTTCTTGCGATGACGAGGATACTCCAAGATCAATCCATTTATGTGAAACAAAAATGATGACAAGCTCGTTGCCCATGTACAATAATCGTTGTACATCAGGATCATTTTTTATTTTCATTTTTATGACAATGCCATCAGTCTCGATTAATGCATGGATCACATATCGTGAAAAATTCAGATTAGCACCCACAACTGCATGAATTGAGTGGAGTAAATCTTCAAATCTCGTTGTTTGAATGTGAAGCAGCTGTTTACGACCATTTTTATACTCTAACCCTTCCCAATAACCTCCAAACCAAACCAAAACGGACATAGAAGTCATCTTTTCGTGTTACTGTTACAAAACATAATATTTATGAATATTTATACAAAAACAAACTACTTTTGAGGCATAAAATATAAAATAATAAAGTCATTGTCATTTAATAATCTTCAAAATTCAACTTCCTATAATAACGTAATAAAACTATAGTGTAAAATCAATGTAATGTAAAATTCAATTTTTCGTGTACTAACTTACATATACTAAGAGTAATGTTAAATAACAATACATTTCGTTTATTAATTAACAAATCCGTGTACTACTTAATAAAACGAGTAAAAATTAAACCAAAAGATAACGTGAAGAAATGTAAAATTCGATTTCAAATAAGGAATTTGTTTACCCTAGTGAATTCGTTTAATTAGTTTACACAACTAAAACCATGACATTAACGACTGTACCCAATAATCATTTCGTTTAGCCTAACTTCTAAGTATTCGGTTAACAATGCATTAACAATACATATAATATACCCTTTCAACAAAAATTAAAAATACACATGGCATGGCATATAGTGTATTAAGTATTCGGTTAACAATGCATTAACAATACATATAATATACCCTTTCAACAAAAATTAACAAATACATATGGCATGGCATATAATATACACTGTAAACGAAAATTTGCATATTGTCAATACACTTACAAATGAGTACATACCTTATTCGTAAAAATACTACACCTTATTCGTGGACCTTCTTCTTGGAGATAATACCCCTCTTTTGTGTTGGAAATAATACCCCTCTTTTGTGTTGGAAATAATATCAACTAAAAAATTGAAAAGGGAATGCACGTTAATTTGATAATGATGTAGTCTTTAAATAGAGGGGTAAATAATTGTTCACTCAATTACAATATAAAACGTGACAAATTTATTTTCGTTTAGGTTCTCTTCACTGAATCGGCCATGCACTGAATCACTGCCACTTTTCAGACTTAAAATCTAGGGTTATAAATGTAGAAATGGGTTCCCAGCCCAAACTACCCCTAATTGTATAATAAAATCCTTTAATACCCCTCAATATAAAATAGTGTCTATAATAGCCGAAAATCCTTTAATACCCCTCAATGTAATCTTCGTGTACCTTTAAGAAAATATATTAATATTTGTGTAACTTTATCTATAATGTTAGTGTAATTTTATATTTTCATTTCTCATTTTATTTTCAATTTTAAATGTTCGTGAACTTTCAAATTTTTAGGTAACCTTCATGAAAAATGATTAATTTTCGTGTAAAGTTACATTTTCATTTCTCATTTAATGTTCAATTTTTAATGTTCTTGAAATTTCAATTTTTTTTAATTTATTGAAAGGTGCACGAACAATGCTAATATTAATTTAAAGGTGCACGAAAAATTAATAATTAATAATTAACAATAGCACATAAAATTAATAATTTAGAGGTGCACGAACAATACTTTTAAAAATTAATTGAAAGGTGCACGAACAATACTAATATTAATTTAAAGGTGCACGAACAATTAATAATTAATAATTAATAATTAACAATAGCAGATAAAATTAATAATTTAAAGGTGCACGAACAATACTTTTTAAAATTAATTGAAAGGTGCACGAAAAATTAATAATTAATAATTAACAATAGCACATAAAATTAATAATTTAAAGGTGCACGAACAATAATTTTTAAAATTAATTGAAAGGTGCACGAACAATACTAATATTAATTTAAAGGTGCACAGACAATTAATAATTAATAATTAATAATTAACAATAGCAGATAAAATTAATAGTTTAAAGGTGCACGAAGAATACTAATGTTAATGCATTGAAAGGTGCACAAACAATACTAATATTAATTTAAAGGTGCACGAAAAATTAATAATTAATAATTAAAAATTAGTTTAAAGGTTAGTGCACGAACAATTAGTTAATTAATGATTAGTGCACGAACAATTAGTTAATTAATGATGTGTGCACAAACAAATAATTAATAATTAACAATTAGTGCACGAACAATACTAATGTTAAATAACCATTTGCTCATGTTAATTTAAAGGTGCACGAAATTATTGTGAAATTTAAAGGTGCACGAAATTAATAATTTAAAGGTGCACGAAATTTAAAGGTGCACGAAATTGTTCCCATTAGTGTGATTTGATAGGTAGTTGACAATGTTTCTCCATTAATCATTTGATCCACTATTTAAGTTGGACTTGGTAAAATATTGTGGTATTTTCACAAGTTTCTTATAATTTGTGGCATTTTTACAAATCCATCTATATTTTATGGCATTTTCTCAATTTGTTATTACAAATATGGCACAGAGGCCATTTTTCCCTTTACCTTTCAGTACACAGCAATGACATTGAAGACGCTACACTCAATAATAGATTTTGCAGCAGAACTTTTACATTCTATTAACTATAATAATTGACATCAAGATAAAAAGTAAGGGGTCGTTTGGTTCATAGATTTTAGGTTGGTTTGAGTTTATAAACCAACCTAAACATATGTTTGGTTCATGGGTTTCAGGCCCAGATATTGTTTTTGAGCCCGGGTAAATTTTTTTAAGGTCTGGGCCTATTTTTGGGTTTATGCTTGACAAGAGGCTAGTTTATAAGCCCACCATTTTTTGTGGGTTTATTATTGGTCCAATAATGAATTTTTCAATATGCCAAAAATGCCCTCATTTTTTCAAAACATTATCTTATATTATGTCTTTTAATTATGTCTATATTATTCTATATTATGTCTTTTAATTAAAACATTATTTTATATTATATCTTTTAATTAAAGCATTATTTTATATTATTTTATATTATGTCTTTTAATTAAAATATTATTTAATATTAAGATATTTTAGGGATCCAAACATTATTTTATATTATGTTTTTTAATTAAAACATTATTTTATATCATAATATATTATTCTATATTATGTCTTTTAATTAAAACATTATTTTATATTATTTTTTTAATTAAAACATTATTTTATATTAAGATATTTTAGGGATCCAAACACTATTTTATATTATTTTATATTATATTTTTTAATTAAAACATTATTTTATATCATAATATATTATTCTATATTATGTCTTTTAATTAAAATATTATTTTATATTAAGATATTTTAGGGATCCAAACATTATTTTATATTATGTCTTTTAATTAAAACATTATTTTATATTATTTTATATTATGTCTTTTAATTAAAATATTATTTTATATTAAGATATTTTAGGGATCCAAACACTATTTTATATTATTTTATATTATGTCTTTTAATTAAAATATTATTCTATATTATGTCTTTTAATTAAAACATTTTTTTATATTATTTTATATTATGTCTTTTAATTAAAATATTATTTTATATTCTGTCTTTTAATTAAAATATTATTTTATATTAAGATATTTTAGGGATCCAAACATTATTTTATATTATTTCTTTAATTAAAACATTATTTTATATCATAATATATTATTCTATATTATGTCTTTTAATTAAAATATTATTTTATTTTATTTTATATTATGTCTTTTAATTAAAATATTATTTTATATTAAGATATTTTAGGGATCCAAACATTATTTTATAGTATGTCTTTTAATTAAAACATTATTTTCTCATTTTATTGTTGTGAGGGTGATATAGTCATTTTATATTTTTTTATCAATCTTAACCAATAAAGTAAACACAAAATGTAAATTAAACCCACATTTGTAAACTTATAATCATTCAAACCAAACATAAAATTTAACTCAAACTTATCCCAAAACTTACATACCAAACACCCAAAAAGTGTTATGTTGTCTTCAATGAACAGTAAAATCCACATTTCTTAACCCACCTAAACAATCCCACCCCGCAAACCAAACGGGCCCTTAAGGTATTAGTTACTTTGTTAGTGAAAAATATTACTTAAGATATTAGTTGTTTCATGTGAAGGTGTTGATCATATAATTAAAGGTATTACTCATATACTCATTGTAGAGTGTAAGTTTAAAATTTATTTTAAGAGTTGTTGAATGTAAGATATTACTCATTTAACTGAAGGTATTACTCATATACTCAAAAGGTATCAGTGTACTGTAGAGTGAATTTAAAATCTTAAAATTTCAAATGCACGATTTTCATCATCATCTTCCTCAAAACTTCTATAAATAATTCATATTATTACATATAAACATGTACCAAACTTTGACTACGAATGCTCTTTTTTCTAACCTAATCGTAATTTGAAATCAATCATCTAAATCAACAAATATGAGAAAGAAAAAGAAGAGGAAGTGAAGAAAAAAACACAAATATAAAACTAAGATGATTTCATACGAAGAAGGAGGAGGAGAGATGATTCATGATGGAGAAGAGCAGGACACCAACAAACGACGATGAAATCAAGAAGAAGAAGAAGAGAGGCGCTGCATCTTTGCCTTAATAAAAGATTAATTGAAAAAAACATACTTATTTAATGAGCAGGTCGGGGCGGTGTGGGTTGGGGGCATGATTCTAGGATCCATACCCCAAGAGCATACAAGTGCTTCTAAAAAAAGAATTCCAAAATCACCGCACAAACTTACCAAACACATCTTTTCCGAAATAACAATTACAATTGGTGGGAAAACACAAAAACTGTTATTTTTATTGTGGTTCTCCTTTTATATAGTATTTCTACCGTGCGTTGCGCGATATAATATATAAAATTAGTTAATTTTAAATTTTTATAACATAATGCATTTAAGCATAATTCTAACATGAAATATATTATGTTTTTAATATTTTCATTTATAAGATTTAGATATATTAAATTTACATTAATGTTATCCTAAATAATTAGTTTTTGATAAAACAACTTGGAATAAATTTTTGCATATTTGGTGTTTATTATTATTTACATTTATGTTTGAATATTCAAAATACTTTTCCTGCATTGTTTTCAGATTTTTTTTTTTGTCTAGATAAATATTTAAAAATTCATCGATTCTTAAAATTAGTTTGAAATTTTAAAATATTATATAGATGTTCTTAAAAACTAATTTAAGATTTTCAAACAATGATCTGATTAACTATAATTTTCTATTTCTGTCAACTAATAATTTTCAAAAAAAATTATTATTTTTATTTATATATTTCGCAGTTCATATATATTTTTTAATTTTATGTTTATTTGTTGATTTTACATTTTTAGATTTATTGTTGTGCCTTTATTATTGTTATTACAGATCTTTTTTACTGTTCTTTTGTACTAGTTTTTAAATTTATAGACATAGTTTTCATATATATGTCAATGGTTCATTTGTGAACTTTTTAATATCTTTTTACATTTAAAACTAATTTGCATATTTATTTATTTTCTTTGATTTCTAAAATGATTTTGAAAATTTTTATTTTAATTTCAAAATTTCAAACATAGTTATATAATTTTGATCATAAAAATTAAATATGTGATTGTTATTTGCTAGTTGCTACCATTATCAAGAATGTAGGTGACTTTGAAATGTAATTTTATGGATGGGTTGTAGCTCAAAAAAAAGTAATCAAATTGTATTATTGAAAAAGGCCCACCTTATCAAGGCAAATTACGGGCCCATATGTATGATCATGATAGACCTAGAGCAAATTTATCCGCGCCGTTCACCACCACCACGACCCTTCCGCGACATCTTCTCCGATGACCCCAACCGCCGTCTCCGCCACCACCACCACCGCTCCTCCTCCGCCTACAACTGTCTCTTTCTCCGCCAGCCGCGACCGTGGTGGTTCTACCCTTCTCTGCCCTCATTCTCTAAACAACTGTTAGTTTTCTCTCTTCTTATTTTACATACTATAATAGAAATTGTTGCCAAGTAAGAATTCCCAATTTAAATATATTTTATGAGTATACAACTAACATCTTATGAATAAATAGAGTAATGCATTTTAGATATATAAGTAATATATTTAGACCTTTGTAATAAACAAGTAATACTTCTACATATAACAAGTAATACATTTAGGTAAAAATAAGTAATATTATTCACTAAAAACAACATAATATTCTTAAATAAAACAAGTAAAGCATACAACTAATACATTTTATGAATATACAACTAATACCTTATGTGTATATAACTAATACATTGACTAGAATGATTTATGCAAATTGGGTGTAGCACGGCATATGATGTGGTGGCGAGTGGTGGTACGTGGACACATATGGAGGCGATCCATAGGTCGGGTGACCCTAGGGTGTATAAGTTTTTGCTTCTTTTCTAGTTTTACATGCTTTCATATGTGGAAATGTGCAGGCATGTTTCATGTAATGAGTAAGTTTATTGTATTTTACTGTGCAAGTTTTTTAATACACTGATTACTAGCATTCTCAGTATAAATCTCATCCACTTATTTTAGCTACGGTCTTTATTAATTCTTATACTATCATCTTTGAAAGTAGGAATATTTCAGAAAACTCAACATTTTTCGTAGAGATTCATTTTTCAAAATTATCTATATAGATGTTCCATATAGGTATAATGTTCCTTATGATTGAAACTATCTCATACTTCACCTTTGAGCACCCCATAAATTAACATTACCATATAAAAATTAAATTAATTATGTTTAAAAAGGAAAAAAAAAAAAAAACTTTAAGAAACCATGCATTGAATGTATCCTTATCGGTTTGAAGTTTTAGTATATAGGTAGATAGTTGCCCTTTGTAGATATTTTGACATTTTATGACTTCAATTTATCTAATAGCATTAAATAAATCCCAAGTACAGTTTCTTTAAAAAACAAATCACGACTTAACTTGAGTTATCTACAACTGATATGGATGTATAAAGACAAAACTAACATTTACCAAAAAAAATTGATCCTTAATTGCATGTTATGTAATGTTTTATGTTCATTTTATAAGATATTACCATCACTTGAGTGATGACTAAAGGAAAAGGAAAAAAAATTAATGTATTGTTTATTTTATCATAGTTGTCATGTGATGGTATTAATTTTGACATCCTCATCACTTAATTAATTTTTTTAATTGCATCAAGCAATTAATCACGACCTAATTTTTATTTTTTCAATTTAACAGAAGAGATTCGAAAATCTTACCCACACTCATGACCCTCCCTCAACCCAACCTAAAATAAAATATTAATTTATCTCTCATCTACTGATCCACTTATTCAACCTACAACTCAAATTAATTTTATCTTTTTTATACCCACATCCACAACCCAACCCAACCTAAAATAATAATAATTATTTTATTATTTATTAATTACATATATTTTACAATCAATATTTATTATATTTAAAATGTATAAAAAATACATTAAATAATTTAATATTCTAAATCTATAATTATATTACGGAAAATAATTTAAAACACATTTAGAATAAGATACAATAACGAAATTATGATTACAAGAGCTGAAATACGAAATTGAAAAAGAAATAAATCAAACTACAAGTAGATGCATGAAATAAAAAAAAATTACAAATACAGAAGATGCAAATTACATATTAATTCCTAGCTAGTTCCAAATTTGTGTCATATATGCTCAATCAAGTCGTTTCTTAGAGTGTTGTGATTTTCTCTATTGCGAAGTTTTTCCCTATTAATCATATAAGTGGACAAGTTTGCAATGCGTTCAGTAGAGTATTGAAAACGTTCATCATCATTTGTAGGATCATCCACTAAAAATTCAGTGGGATCAAAATAATTTTGGTAAGTGTCTCGTTCATCCTCTACTATCATATTGTGCATGATGATACACGTCATCATAATTTTTCTCATCAATAGTTTATCCCAAACAAGACATGGACGTCGAAGAAATTCGAAACGAGCTTGTAAAACCCCAAATGCTCGTTCAACATCTTTTCACATAGCCTTCGGGTGTTGAGCGAACAACTTGTGCTTTTGGAGTTGTGGAGAAGTAATTGACTTGACAACTGCAGCCCATGAAGGATATATGCCATCCGTGAGATAATATGCTCTATCATTTTCCCGACCATTCACAACGTATCTAACCTTTGGTGCTCGACCTTCCAAAATATCACTAAAAACTGGAGATCGATCGAGTACATTAATATCATTGCACAAACCTGGTGTTCCAAGGAAAGCATGTCATATCCATAAGTCATAAGATGCAATAGTTTCCAAAATGATTGTTGGTTTTCCACTTCTCCCTGCATATTGTCCAGCCCATGCAGTAGGACAATTTTTCCATTCCCAATGCATGCAATCAATACTATCTATCATGCTTGGGAATCCACGTTGTTCCCCAACATAGAACAGTCTTGCCAAATCATGTTCATTGGGTCTTCTAAGATACTCGTTACCGAAGTAGGATATGACCTCTTCTATAAATTTTATGAGAGCTTGCCTTGTCACAGTTGCACTCATTCGTAAATATTCGTCAATGGCATCGGTAGATGTCCCATACGCCAACACCCTCATAGCTCTAGTGCATTTTTGAATCAGTGAAAGACCTCGTCTACCAATTGCATCAGGCCTTTGTTGAAAATATACGGCATTGGCAGTTACAACTTCCACTATACGAAAGAATACTGATTTTTGCATGCGAAATCTATGTCGTAAGACCTCAGGAGTATACGTTGGTATATCGATAAAATAATCGTTCATCAAACGTTTCTCATCATTCTCCCGTTCTCTTTCACAATACCTTTTTGGCTCTAGGAGTGTGATCTCCTATGACTAGATTGGGATTGTTTATGATCATATCCTCTATGATACGATCAAATTGACGATTTTGTTGAGCAACTCGTTCCTCCCATTCATCAATTTCCTCCCATTTATTATCAGAACTAGAGCTTGAATTTGAATATGCGGATGGATTTTCATTGAGAGATATTTGTAAAGTGGATTGTGAAGGAGTAAGATATAAGGATTTTAGTGTGCTAGTATGATATGAATCCAATTCGTATATATAGACAAGTGTTAAGATATATGCATGTAATGCATGCCAATAAGTGTCAAGATGGATGCATGTGATGAAAGTTAAAAATTGACAAGACAAATGCATGTGATGAAAGCTGAAAACTGGTACGAAATTGACAAGTGCATGCCAAAAAGTGACTAGACAAATACATGTGATGAAAACTGAAAACTGATACGAAATTGACAAGTGCATGCCAATAAGTGTATAGATAGATGCATGTGATGAAAGTTGAAAACCCCTAACAGACTAGGTCTGAAAACAATGGTTAAATGACACAAATTAAAATTGTTTAGACTTAAATGGCACAAATTAAAATTACAGTAATTAAAATTACATAAACTAAAATTACATGAATTTAAATTACATAAATTAAATGACATAAATTAAAATAACATGAAAACAAACTACATTGACTGTTTGGACACAACTTCCATTAGATGGTGTTTCATCTCTTCCTCTTCTGGGGATAAGTTATCTTTAGCCAACAATGTCCTCAAAATACCAGAATTTATCTTCATAATCTTCATTTGCTTCTTCATTTGCTCCTTTCTTTTCTCAAAATTGGGTCTCTCTCTTCCCAGTTGGTTCATCTTTTCAGCTTCACTTTCTCTAGTGAGCCTCATTGCACGAATTTCTGCAGCAATTTCAGTAGATAAAAAATATTACATATAAAAAGAACAATTTTGAAAGTTCACGGAAAATGACCGCATCCTGCGCACCCCTAAATCTGTTGCTGGTTGGATATCATTGCAATCACAGCTAAGAAAAAATTCCATGAAAGTTGCAAGTTGCTTTTGACATTGCAAACTTCATTTAATATTAAATATGGTTAAGTTTGTAGGTGAAGAAGACATTCATGATTAATAAAGAATGTGATTTACACAATAAAAATGGATATAAGTGATCATTTAGATTACCACAGAGAAAAGTTGCAAGTTTAGAAGAATTTATCACTAATATTTTCGAAATTTTGTTTAAAATCCATGATAGCAAATCCATCGATGATGTTTGAATAGTTGTGGATTTGAAATTCATTTTGAACTAATTTTATAATTATTTAGGTGGATTTCAAATACAGTAAAACCTTTATAAATTAATACTCTATAAATTAATAAACTCTCTAAAATAATAAAATCTTTCGGTCCCGACTTGGGCTTTTGTAAAAAATCATCAAATTCGATAGGATAATAAGATAATAATTTTTCGAAAAATCCCTTTATAAATATTAGGTCCCATTAAAACTCTAAATTAATAATTCATAAATATTACAATTATAAATATTATGATAAATTGCTAAAATATGAATCTATTGTTACTTGATTTTTCTTAAAATTTAAATCTAATTGGATTTCATCCCTAACTTTTTTAATTGCAGCCAAGAGTTTCGGTGTCGAGTTCTCTAGCTGCAACAAAAAATTGTGAAGAGTTGTTGTCGCGCTCAAAGCCTCCTTTCTCGTGACTAGTTCCAACGGTATTGAATCATCTTCAGATTCAACATTAGTAGGATCTTCAATAATATCATCAACAATTTCCTCTAAACTTTGAACCATTGAGCATTCATCATTTTCACCCGAATAGTCCACCAATTTGTTGACGTCCATTTCATTGCGATAACCAACATCCTTGACCATATTCTCAAGCTCATGTAGGCTTTCTTCAAAGTTTGTCTCACTTGAGTCGCTTGAGATTTCTTCATTTGAACAGATTTTGCAGTGCCGAAAGCAATTTGCTATTGACACTTGAGAAACATTGGTTGTCCAAGCGGAGACTGCAAAATTGATGGCATCTAAAACATTAATCTTTTCAGGATTAGGTAGCCCCAACTCATGACCTTCCAGTAGATTTTTGTAGAATCTCCTACGATAGTGCATCTTGAAAGCTCTAATTATTCCTGCATCACATGGTTGAATCTTTGATGTCATGTTAGGTGGCAAAAAAAACATCTCAACATTCTGTAACCCTTCAATATTTTTTGGATGGGCTGGACAATTGTCAACCATCAACAAGATTCTTCTGTCATTCATTTTGTGATCAAACCAGTGAACATATTCATAAAAAAAACACACTAGTCATCCACGCCCTCTTGTTGGCACGATAATGACAATTGATGCTGCTCATGTTGATATTTTTGAAGCAACGTGGCTTTACATATTTTCCAATAATTCATAAAGGAATTTTTTCCGAACCATCCTCGTTGCAACAAATAACAATTGTAAGCCTCTCTTTATCTTGCTTTCTTCCCTCAAGTTGCTTGGTTGCAAGAGAGTGACCAACTTGTAACCTGTAAAACAGACCTGTTTCATCCAAATTAAAAACATCCTTCATGGAAAATTGGTTTATTTTCTCCCTTATAGCCTCCAGTTTCATTTCCATGTCCTGCATGTCAACCGAACCACTTTTTCCAAAATGACGGAATGATTTAATACCACGTCTTACCTTGAATTTTTCAAGCCAACCTTGAGAAAATTGATGTTCAGGAGGGTGTTGAGGATATAAAAGCTTCATTATATCCTTTGATTTCTCCAAAATAAGCTCTCCGATCATGTTGACTCGATCTTGGTACTGAAGAAACCATTCATAAAGAACCTTCTCCATATCTGGATATTTCGCCAATTTGTCTCGCTTAATATCCACACCCTTCTCAAAGTTGGCTGAAAGGTACTCCAATGATCTCTTGAGAGTGTTTGATATTGTACCTTGACTAACTTTCAAAGTATATTTTTCATCAACCCACTCTTGTAAATCTTTTTGAGTGCATGTGGGATGGTCTCTCTTATACTCACGTAATGCTTTACGCATTTGATCATTCATGTATGATTTTGTGATGCCTTTTAGATGAGAAAATATGGTTGGGTGTTATGAATTATTTTATTTCCATATTGAGATTTATATAGTATATGTTTCATTCATCATGCATGAATATATTTAATTGACTATAATAGTTATTTAAGTGCAACGAATTAATGTAAACATGTATATTTAAGTAATTCCAATGAATTGATACATGCGTCCATGAATATAATAGTTAATTGTATATAATGAATTGATATTATACATAAATATATTTAATTATAGTTACAAAGAATTGGTTGATGCATGAATATAATCAATAAAACATGTATATGAATTCATTTATTTTCAATACATATGTACTAAATTTGCTGAATTTAAAAAGTCTCTCTTTTAATTAATAAAATATTAATTTATTGATATATTAATATCTCTATAAATTAATAAAATTTGATTGTCTCAAGGTTATTAATTTATAGAGGTTTTACTGTATACTCAAACTTGAGTGGATTTGAAATTTATTCATTTCAAATTTGAATTTCAAATCACTCCATTCCAATGAAGTCTTTATAACTTCTTGCTAGGGTTTAATGCACCAAACCCCCCTGTGATATGGAAAATATGCGTCGTTCCCCCCTGTGTTTTCAAAATGGCAAGGATTACATATGAGTTAACAAAAAATCAGCACACGTCCCATTTTTTAAAACCAGACTTAACAATGTTAAATTTTAGGATGAACTTCCTGTTATGCCCCTAACACTATTCATCTTCTCTCTCTCTTTCAAGTTGATTAAAAAAAATTCAAACAAATTGCAACCTAACACTATTGCACAACCGCCCCTCTCCCTCTGCTATCTTCTTCTTCTTTACCCAGCAACAATGCCATTGTCCCGCCGCTGCCCCACCTTCCTCCGCCATCATCTCTTCTTCTCAAATTGACCACCATCTTCTCAGATCGAATTTTGAAGAAGAGCAAGAAATTCATGAACAGAGGAGCAGAGGGGGAGGTGCCGGTGATGGAGATGTTCGAGGAGGAGAAGGGGAGAGAGTGGTGGTGGAGGCGGCAGATGAAGGAGAAGGTCGCCGCCGTGGTGGCAGACCCCACCCAGCCGGAGGTGGTGTGGGAGCAGAGGGCAAAGGATGTGGAGGCACAACAGCGGGGGAAGGCGGTGAGTACCCCTGGGTTCAGCTTCTCCACTACAGGGCATTTGTTTCCTTATCATCTTGGGGTCGCTCAGTTCCTCATTGAGAAGGGTTATATCAAGGTTCTCCGTCACCACATTCACCACCACTCGAAAATCTTCCCCTCTCCTCGTTTGTCGTTTGAAAATTGTAGATATCCACATTTCAATCTTTGTTCTCTAAGTGTTTCTCACGTTTTTGGCTCAAATCTCTATTGGGTTTGTGAAATCTTTGTTGTTAAAGTGTTTTAATCGGCTGAAATCCCTCGATCAGGGCCTCGATTTGTCGGATTTTCCCCTTTTCGTGAACTGGGAAAGAAGGCGACGGGGAAGATGGCTGCAACGGATTTGTGTGAGGAGAGAGACGATGAAAAGTGTTAGGGTTGCAAAAGTTTTTTATTGAATTTTTTTTATTAATTGAATAAAATAAATAAAAAATAAAAAAAATAAAGAAAGCTGCAAAATAAATTGATTTAAAATTGATATATCATTAGGATTAGGGTTATGCTATATATCATTTGATTATATAATTTTATAATTATTTGACATATTTATAATTATATTTAAAAAATAAAATTGATTTAAAATTGATATAAAGAAAAACATCAGAATAAATAGCATTTAAAATTGATTTAAAATTGATATATCATTAGGGTTATTCTATATATCATTTGATTATATAATTTTATAATTATTTGACATATTTATAATTATATTTAAAAAAATTGATTTAAATTTGATAAATAGAAAAGCTGCAGAATAAATAGCAATATCTGCCACTCATAATTTTTTTTAAAGGAAGTGATATATAGCAAGCATTAAGGTAAGGTTATTTTAGTCATTTAACACTTAAAAATTGGTCAAAAATCAACAAATTTTGCACTACAGGCGCGTGCATTACACTCATGTTATGTTTAACGATTTTGGGGAAAACGCGCTGACTTTTTGATAACCCACGTATAATCCTTGCAATTTTGAAAACAAGGGGGGAGCTGCGCATATTTTCCATATCACGGGGGTCTGATCCATTTTACCCCTTCTTGCTACAATTTGAGAAATTTATTGCAGAACACCTATATGCATTTAGGAAAATTAGAGATAAAATTCAATTAAATTTAAATTCAAGACCAAGCAAATTACAATGAGTCATATTTTGATAAAACATATAACATTTAAATTTTTTTTTGAAATTTTATTAGATTATTAATTTATGGTATTAATAGGACCATAAAATTACAAAAATAACCTTTAAAAAAAACTTAATGACTTATTATTTTATCGAAATTATTAATTTAGCCTAAAGGCCCAAACCAAACCAGAGAAAAATATTATGTTCAATAAACTTGTGAGTGTTAATTTAGAGAAATTTTTATTGTATAGTAAATATAAGAATTGATTGATACTCCATTAAATTACAAATGAAAAAATGAATGATAATGGAATTGGGATATAGGTGGAATATAATGAAATAGAGCCACTTTGAGGTTCCCTAAAAAACAAATTACAAAAGCAACTAATATTAAAATATATCTAATTACAAACATAAACACATACAATCCTGCTATCCTACCCATCCTGAGTATATTAATATGTGTCTACCGCTGATGTGTCAAATATCCAACATACTTATAAATTTCATTTTCCATATAATCAGGGGATGAGATGAGATCATTACATAATGGTTATATTAAGAATTGTCCACATCGGTTTCTTAACACATATCAATTTGATTCCCAAAGTTTAAACGCATGTTTTTCTATTGTTTAAATAATTTTCAATGATATTTTATTTCTAAACTAACCACACAATTTTATTTAACAATTGATATTTCTAAATTCTAAAGAAACTTTTTATTAAAAGCTTGAAAACATTATATATATATATATATTTTTTAATTTTATTTTACTCAATAGACTATACTTTTTATAGTACCTTTTCAACCATTTTAGAAATGATATATTTAAAACAAGAAAAAAAAATCTATAACCTTTTATTATTTTTTATTTAAATAGAATAAACAAATATCTTTTGCTAGATTTAAAAATTGTAATCTATTTGTTTATCTAAATTTAAAGTAAATCAACAAATAAATAATATCGAGGAAATGTTTTTCATAACGGATATCTGTGTCTTAGCTCACTGAACTGTGGACACTTTATCACCACTTATAATCAATGGAAAAAAGGATTTTTCGCTCATGAAAAATCTGTATAATTTCGAAGAAAATGGCGTGGAAGTGCTGTTGCTCTTCCTTCCCCGCCACCACTTCCACGGTGGTAGTTCCCACCACCGCGAGAACTCTGAATACTTTCATCATTACTCCGATAAATAAAGATGTGTGGCCGTCGCAATTGCAATCGATTGGGAACTCTAAAACTCGAGTTGTTTCGTCCAATTTCAGAGCGAGGAGCAAAGCCACCAAAAGGGAGCTTAATACTGATCCTTCGCCGTCAGATGAGATTAATTGTGTAGGCACTGGTTCGGATGTTGAATGCGTGGTCACTCCTGTTGATGATTTGTTGAAAAACCCTAAACAAGAGAGCGAGGAATCAGGAGTGACGACAATAGGTTTATTGGAATTGGCAGGGACAGTTTTGGAATGGGGAATTCTGATATCGCCCTTCTTCTTCTGGGGCACGGCCATGGTGGCAATGAAGGAAGTTCTTCCTAAAACAGGGCCTTTTTTTGTGGCGGCATTTCGGCTGATTCCGGCTGGGTTCTTGTTGGTCGGCTTCGCGGCTTCCAGAGGCCGAGGGTGGCCTTCGGGACTCAATGCTTGGCTCTCTATCTCGGCATTTGCTTTCGTTGATGCTTCCTGTTTTCAGGTCCCTCATTAGTATGTGTACTCAGTGTGTTGTACGCTCATGCTGTATTGGAGAAACGCTTAACGGGTTCTTTTTTGACTGATGGCGAGCAGGGTTTTCTTGCTGAAGGATTGGAGAGGACAACTGCTGGTTTGGGCAGTGTATGTTAGCTAAACTTTTCTGGCTAGATTCTTTGGATAGTAACCATTACTTGGTATATATGTAGTCTATTCAACTTCAATTGGTTCGAGTGTAAACTGATAAGCAATGGCTTCTGGTGTGCAATCAGCCTTTAAAATATAGTGATGGAAATTTTTTTAAGTCCCTTTGAATTTGAATTGTTCTTTATTGAATAACTTATAAGAACCCTAAAGTTCTGGTTATGTGAACTATTGGTTGAACTGTGTTTTGATTGGCTTACATAATCTATTCTCAAAGGTAGATTATAGGGTTTTTATTAAACAGAAAGAAACAGGGAGCATTAGTGATGATAAGTAGAGTGATCACATTATTAAATAGCTGTTAGAATAATATCTGTTAACACATAACAAAATCTTCTTTAATCTGTAATATTTAACCCGATATGTGTATTTGGTTCTATTCTGATAAGTGGCTGCTAGAGTGGCACGGTTAATGCTTAAGAGGTTTACCTAAGCTATATTCCAGAGAAAAGCTCTTTCCACTATAATGTTACTATGATTTTAGTTATTGTGATGGCTGTATCCTTGTGTATATGGATATAACAGACATATCCCATGACTTGTATCTATACTGGAGTGTTGTGTAGGTTTTCTCTTTATGCAACTACTCAGTAAGACTGCTATAATCTTACTGTTTAACGAAATTCAGTTTTTGTTATCAAAATTTACAAGATTATGGACAATATGTTGCAGGTGATAATTGATTCTCAACCTCTAACTGTGGCTATTTTGGCATCCTTACTATTTGGAGAATCAATCGGGTACATTGGAGCTGCTGGTCTTGTACTTGGTGTTGTAGGACTTTTACTTCTTGAGGTAAAAATATTTGGATAATGGATTCTTGCTCCTTCTCTATTCAACTACAGTTTTTCAAATCAGGTCCTGCTGAGTTATGGAGTCTATTGTTGGTTTTGAATTTGTGTTTTCTTATTCAGATCTTCAATAATGGTCCAGTTGAAATATATGGGTACCGTTGCTGACACTAAGTTGTTGTCATGGAGAATACAAGTTTCATATCAACTATGCACAGGAAACTCAGTCAAGGGATTTTTTTTTTTTTTTTTGTGAAACCATACTTTTCTATCTTTTGGTTATGAATCAAATCTGATGCTTATCAACCATTCTCTGTTGCAAAGCAGAATGAATTTGTTATGATGTGTGTTAATTTACTATATATGTTCACATAGGATCTATGATCTCTCATTGTATGTAATTAATTTTATTATAAATCTTCATAAACATCCCGCAATCAATAAGTGAGACATCTGGGAAAATTACCTTACCCCACTCTTGGGGTCATATGCAAGACCCATTCAGTGCCCTGCTTGCACAAAAGTGAACTCCTGGAGTCTTGTGTGCAGAAGCTTCTCTGTATTCCTTCCTTTCTCAAAGGCTGCCGGGGTCTGATTTCCAAATATTGTATATTATCTTGCAGGTGCCTGCTCTTGCTTTTGATACTGATAACTTTTCTTTGTGGGGAAGTGGGGAGTTGTGGATGCTTCTTGCTGCCCAAAGTATGGCCATTGGTACTGTAATGGTCCGCTGGGTCTCCAAATACTCAGATTCTATCATGGCAACTGGATGGGTAAGATACAATCTTATATGATCATCAACAATAGATTTTCTCATAATTGGATCTCATTTATTGTGCTTTTGCTTATTAGTCTTCCCAAGTCTAAAAAATGATCATTATTGCAGTAGAATTCTTACAGGATTGAAATACAAAAGTCCCAAGCTGATTTTTTTTTTTTTTTGGTTGGTAAAGACATAGAGTTTTAGGCTATTGTCACATTACACTATTACCTTGCAACATGAAGTGTCAAAGATGTTTGAGATTATTAGATATAGTTGTACTGCAATTTATTGTACATGGATATGGTTTTACTTGGTAACCAACTGTGAAGTAACCAACAATATTCAAAGCACTAAATTTGTGCAATTATCTGGAATTATGGGAAACCTATAGTTGTATACTTGGCACTTTTGACTTGGCGACTGTGTTCACATTAAAAATAAAGATGTACGATTCTGTGTGGGCTTGGCATTTGAAGGAGGTAGAGCTATTAGATATAAAATCACTTTGCTTCCACTCTACAAAGTTCAAAACTTTCAGATGGTGTAGTTGTTACAGGTGGTAATAATTAATGACAGGATACCTGATTGCTAGGCTGTACTGACATCGAGTTGGGGAGAACTTCGCACTTACATACAAAAAATAAAAAAATATTGACTGCTGTAAAAGAGATAAAATGGCTAAAACATTTTTGATTACCTTAGTTAATGTGTTGTGGATAATTCTATGGTGTAGGAAACGTGCAGACAGAAGCAGGCAAAACCAAGAGCGAGAGTTTTAATTTTCCTATGTTAGAGTTTTAGTCCTGCAGCCTAGTTTCTTTATTTTATGATGATTAAGTGAATGAGGATCTCAAATTAGTTACTCTCTCTATTCTAAATTCATTGGACCTATCCTAATTTAGGACGCCCCTAAATAATGCTCCATTTGGCAAATGAAATTTATTTCCCAAAATCACCGCTTGCTTGAACTTATAATGTGACAACTGACACCAGTACTTCAAAGGGTAAAATTATGAAAACACCCTTCACTGTTTTCAACTCTCATCTTAAATTTCTTCCAAAAAAACAAAAAAACTCTCATCTAAAACTCCATGCCAAGTCAAACTTAGAATTGTAATTTAAGGAGGAATAACTAATGTTTGATTACACAAATTTTCAAGAAAGGCAAATCCAGAATATAGGAGAGAAGAATGTGTATGGAGAGTACAATGGTGAAGATAAAGTGTACCATGTGTATTATATTCAGAAAAACTGTTAGTGGTAGCAGTTGCTGATTGTTAAACTTTTACTCATGTTCATTGCCCAATTCTAACTTGCAAACTTGCATGAAGGCATGCTTTGGATTTAGAATCCTCAATATCCTTATAGAGATTTTGAACCTCAAAATTAGTTGATAAGATTCCGTTTTCCTTTCCTTTTTTTTTCTTTTTAGTTTTATGGATTTAATTTACTGAAAACCACATGTATGAGACTGTCCAATTGCCAATGTGATGCATTATTCTGAAAATATAGATGGTTGGACTAAAGTAAATGTCATTGCAGCACATGGTTCTTGGTGGTCTCCCTCTCATGGCAATCTCCATTCTTAATCATGATCCTGGTCTCTCGAGTTTTGACCAGCTTACGACGAATGATGTTTTTGCACTTCTTTATACCTCCATTTTTGGGAGTGCCATCAGCTATGGTGTCTATTTCTACAATGCAACAAAAGGTAAGTTATGGGTTAATTGTTTCTTGGCCATGAGCTGTTAATGCCTGATGATAGACTTGACTGGTTGTTTTATAATGCAACAGGTAGCTTGACAAAGCTCAGCTCCCTGACCTTTTTGACTCCAATGTTTGCATCAGTTTTTGGGTGAGGAATCTTTAAAAATGTTGATTCCACCAAAATATAGTCTTCAAATTTTTGTATGCAAAGCATGCCTCAACAATCTTCTCTGATGAATATATTTCTGAATTTCTGGTTTTTTGATCTTCAAGTTGATAAAATTCAACACCCCCTGCATCCTCTCGCTAATCTGTTGAAGTTCATTTAACTGCAGTTACATCTATCTTGGTGAGACGTTTACCCCATTCCAACTGGTTGGAGCTCTCATAACCGTTGCAGCAATATACATGGTTAACTACAAAACTGAGGCAGAATGAAAAGCTATTCATTTATGGTGATAGGTGATGATTGTAGCCCAGAAAAAGGAGGTTCCAAATACAGAGCATGTATATTACCCATCAGTTGACAACAATATTATTCAATATGAAATCTGTATTAGGCCGATTCTAAGCTCATTACTTGCCAATGCTGCGTTAGCTGGGCAGTGGCTGGTTACCAACATTGAGTTTGTACACATGATTAGGATAAAGGTAAAAGGGGTATTGTTGTATACACTTTATCTGTGTTTCGATGGTGTGAATGAATTTGAACAGACTACTCAAAAAAGATAGGAAAAAAGTTGTTTGAAACAATGGGAATCCCAGTAATAAATAGTTGCCAAGGTGTAGCAACCAAGCATAAATTTTCTACAAATATGGAAAATATCTCAAATTTTCCAGATAACAAGAAAAGAACTCTAAAAGAAACATCTGTATCAACGACTCCTTAAACAGACAAAGGAGGTAGCGAAGTCTGCAACCATAAAAACATTGTTACATCGAATCAAACTCCAAATACATTCACGTCTATGTTGATGTCTATGTTGATGCTGCAATATGAGAACCTCGGTTTGCAATCCTTCCCCTCCCAATTCCATTCTGTTGATGATCAGACTCTCCCCTCTTCTTCACACCACCACTCACTTTCTTTCCACCTTCATCAGCAGCACCTCGCCCCGTTTCAGATATCGCGAGCCTCTGAAACCCCACAGGGCTCACTTCGTTCTGTCTACTAACCGTTCTTGAAGAAGAAGACGTTGTCCACCGATCAGTCGACTCAGCTGAGTTAGGCTCCCAGCTTGAAGAAGACACCCATTGTTGCTGACTCCCTGCAAAGCTGTTGCTTCCGGAAGATTCTTGCTCTTCCAAGTCCTCTTCCTCCCCCGATGCAGTACCTCTCCTAACCGTCACATACTTATGGAAGCTTGGTTGCATCAAATCATCATTCACAACCACCTCAGACTCCACAATCGGATCCCTGATATCCGGCTTTGCTTTCCTAGGCTCTGTGATCGGATTCGAGGAGCCAATGGAGGAGTTGAGATCTGCAACTGCTTCAAGAATGGAGCATGCTTTGGTGAGGCATGGTGGGAGAGAGAAGGGAGGTGGAGGAGTGTTCTTTTGGTGGAAATTTTGGATGTCTTCGAGTAGCAATGCCGTGTAGGATGCATTCTGATTAGATAGCGTTTCCGGGGCTATGTCTAGGTCACGAGAAAGACGAGAGGATCGGCTTCTTGTCAGCGTATTGGCCTTCTTGTTTTCCGGCCCTGCAGATATCACATTCATTGCAACAACATGCTCTTGATTCTTGCTTTCAACTTTGCTCGTGTTGATTTTGTTCTCAGTCACAGAATTTGGTTTCTGAATAGAATAAACTCATCAGTTTCATCACAACAACACTCCAAAGCAATGTACAAACAATCTAAACACTAATTAGAAAGCAAAGAGTAAGATACAAAAACAGACCTGTGAGATAATGTTGGTGTCAATTTCTCCAAGAGGGTTTCTTCTGAAAGGAGAAATCTCTGCTTTTCTTGAGTTGCTTCGACTAAGGGTTATCGGTTTATTATCCTCATTGGTGGCTCTAACCCTCGCCGGAGATCTCGCTCGAGGCGAGGCAGTGCTTCTCCCACCGCCGTCTCCTCCCGCGTTTCTCTTCACTTCTATCCGCTTAACCGCTGTCTTCGTCTCGCCGCCATTGCTGCTCTTATCCATGGCGGCCAAGGACGAGATCGTCGCCGGAACAGACACCATCTTCCCCGGCCTACAATTGCCATTCGCAGCTGACGAATTCGAGTTCGAATTAGCCCCACTGCTACTCATAGGAGACTCAGATCTCCTCCCCGGAGATCTGCTCACCCGCCGCCCCCCGCCGCCGCTGCCGGCGCCCCTTTCTCGGCTGCCAGATCGCTGCTGCTCTTTCTCTCTCTCTCTACTCGGAGTCCTCCGCCGCCCCTGGGAGTTGCTGCGCCGCCGCTCCCTGCGGCGGTTCTCCCGCTCTCTGGCCACCGCTTCGTCGTCTCCGTCAACCCCGTTGTTGCCGTTATCGTTATCGAAGTCGTAACTCCTCTTCGAACCGGAGTACTTCCTTCCTCCGTTTTCCGACGAGAGCGCAGCTTTTCCGGTGGAGGAGCTCCGGCTGAGCCTGCCGCATTGTATGAGAATAGCGTCCACCTCTTCCTTCGTACAGCTCGAAGTCCTCACCTGCGCTCCGACAACGCCACCGCCACCGTCCAAACCATTCTTACCATTTTCTATGATTTCTTCCACCGTCTCGATTTCGTTCTCCTCCTCCGGTTTCTGCCGCTCCACTTCATGGCTTTTCCGGTGTTTGATAATGAAAATCTCTTTCTTAACCACCGTCTCCTCCTCCGCCTTCTTCTTCTCCGGCGGAGATTCAGATTTGAGTTTCTCCGGCGGCTCCACCGGAGAAGAAGAAGCACAGACACTCTTCTTGCTCAAACAACTCCCCATTTTCACTCAGATTGAAGAAATTCTGTGGAAAAATTCAAAAAAAAATGGAGATAAGGGAAAAGGGGTACAGTGTTCAAGAAAACCACTCAATTAAATAAATATTCCAACTTTTTGTAGGGAAGAAGATAGAGACAGCTATTTCAAATTTTGACAGAGGCGGGGCAATCAATATAGCCGTTAAGGATTAAAAGGCCTTTTTCATTTTTTTTTATTTTTTGAAAAAATTAAAAGGAAAAGAAATATTGATGTCAGGATTCAGATTACCTACTATTGTTGTTTGAGCACTATAAAATATTGTCCCCATTATAAAAATATACATAAAATAAATAAAATAAGGGGGAAGGAATCTCGATCCATATTTGAATTTGGAACAACGGTAAGTTTAATATGATTTTCTGAAGTTTGAGGTTGTCATGTTTATTGTGTTATTTGGACATGGAATTTAGGAATTCAAAACTTGGTTCCATCATTATTTTGACCAATGTTTTTTGAATACTACTTATTGTGCGTGAATGAATGTATTTCATATTATTTTAAGTTCTTTATTTTATTTATAAGTTTTCATTCAAGTATATGTATAATATAATATTCTTTGGTTTCAAAATAAATATAATTTTACAATTTTGCAAATGAATAAAGGGAGTTGATAAAAGATCGATTTATCTTTATTTAAATACAATCATTGTAAATAATTTCAAATAATCATTTTGCATCTCATTTAATTTGCGAGTGACGAATGAAGGCATTTCTAGTAGAATGAGCAAATGTTTTTTGAAATCATATAATAACATACTAATTTTGAGACAATTTTTTTTTTTTTTGACTAAAATGACATATATTTCAAAACAGGAGTATTATATGTGCGTATAGTATGTATTGATGAAATAAAGTAATTGTAAATAAATTCGAAATATGTTATAAAATAAGAGTATGACTTTTATAAGATTATCTCACAGATCTAATTTCATAGCCATAAAATAAAAATTAAACTATAAAAATGAGTTTAAGTTATAGATAAGGGGACTCCATTTTACAAAATTATACTCATGCGACAATTTCATACCACCAGTTCTAATCATTAAGGGCCCGTTTGGTTTGCGGGGTGAGATTGTTTAGGTGGGTTAAGAATTGTGGGTTTTTACTGTTCATAAAAAACAAAATAGTACTTTTTGAGTGTTTGGTATGTAGGTTTTGAGATAGGTTTAAATTAAATTTTATGTTTGGTTTGAATGATTATGGATTTGTAAATGTGGGTTTAATTTAAATTTTGTGTTTGCTTTGTCAGTTAGGACTAATAAAAAATATGAAATGACGATTGTGCCCTTACTTTTAATAATTCAAAATCCATGAATTAAATTAATTATATATATATATATATATTAAAAGATTAAAAAATAATTTTATATATATATATATAATTTAATATCCCAAAATTTAATAATTTAAAAGATTAAAAAATAATTTAATATATATATGGTTTAATATACCAAAATTTAATAATTTAATATATTAAAAGATTAAAAAATAATTTAATATATATAAAATTTAATATCCCAAAATTTAAGGGTTAAATAATTTAATATCCCAAAATTTAATAATTTAAAATATTAAAAAATAATTTAATATATATATATAATTTAATATCGCAAAATTTAATAATTTAAAAGATTAAAAAATAATTATATATATATATAATTTAATATCCCAAAATTTAATAATTTAATATATTAAAAGATTAAAAAATAATTTAATATATATACATATATATAATTTTAATAATTTAATTATTTTGTGGAAGTATATGAGTATTTATGCAATTCTATCTTCAAATTTAAGGGCAATATTGAAAATATACATATTAAGTACTGTAGATGGTGTGATAGGTTTATTTAACCCACCACTTTTGGTGGGTTTATTTAACCCTCAACAACACCCAATTTAACCCAATTTCTTACACGGGCCTAAATAAACCTGGGCCCTCAACCCATAATCCAAACCTAGGTTAAATCTGGTTAAGGGTGTTTAACCCATCCCAACCCTCAATCCAAACTAGCCCTAATTGTTTAAATTTGTCTAGTAGGTGGAGAAAATAAATATGAAGAAAGAAAAAGGAGTGAGAAAAAAAAGAGGGGTGAACTTGAAGAATAGGATATTACAACAAGAAAATTGAGTATTTAAGACAATAAAATATTGTCCAAAAACATTGATAATTGTCGTAAAAGTATTTTGCGACAAATATTGTTGCTAAATTATTATCGTAAAAGCCTTCTCGCAAATAGTTTTCTTGCAACAACATTGTTGTCGCTAATGTATTATCGAGACTATTTTTGTTGTCGCAAAATTTTTTATCGCAAATACTCACTTTTCTTGTAGTGTATTGAAAAAGACATTATATATATTTGAAACATAAATCTCATTTTGAAATGACACTAATTTGAAATGAAAATTAAAAATTAATTAGAATAAGTGCATTTTTCCAGTGTTCCAACATTATCACTGGAGATGATCTGTTGTGAAGGAATATATAATAATTTATATATTTGTTATTTGCAAATTTTCCTTTTTTTTTTTTTTTTTTTTGAGAAAACATGTTTTTATTAACTTAAATTTTTAGATGAGGGGATTATTGATTGTAGTAGTTTTACAAATAAAAGGTAATAATTTAATTGCATGTGAGGAACTTTTTCCGACCTCATTAAATTAGAAATATTTCTCATTAAATTAAAAGTACGACTCTAATTATAAAATCATCAGACTGACCAAAATTTCATAACTATAAAATAGAGAATAACATATGAAAATGAGTTTAAATTATGTATAATGGGACTCCATTTTACAAAATTATATTTATGTTACACTTTTATACAAGTTTTAATATAACATTAATTGTTTAAATTTGTCTAGTAGGTAGAGAAAATAAATAAGAAGAAAGAAGAAAGAAAAAAGAGTGAGAAGAAAAGGGGTGAATTTGAAGAGTGGGATATGTTGAAACATACATCTCATTTTGAAATGATACTAATTTGAAATGAAAATTATGAAGTAATTAGAATTAGTGCATTTTTCCAGTGGTCCAACATTATCAATGGAGATGATCAGTTCATTTTTTGAGAAAACATGTTTTTCATTAACTTACATTTTTAGATGAGATGATTATTTTTTTTAATAAATAATGAAATATTATAAAAAGGAAAAAAACCATTTATAATAGATGAAGATGATTATTGATTGTTGTAATTATGAGGAACCTTTTCTGACCTCATAAATTAGAAATATTTCTCTTTTGTAATAGCTTAAATTATTAGATGATATAATTATCATCATAATTATTACAATGGCTTGCTGATTGTCCAATGATTGTTCGATCATTCACACACACGTATATTTATAATTAAATTTCATCTAATCTAATTTAATTTACACAAAAACTTAATTTAATTCCACGTACATATGTATATACCAAGTTGCAAAAAAAAATTTGAAAACACAATTGGCAGACATGAAGGGCCCTTCTTCAGTTTGCCTTTTATCCAAGCAATGTATTTCATCGTCATTGCATGGCAGTTTATAAAAACTATCATTGATGTTATATCTATTTTTTAGAGACAATTTAATTAAATTATAAATTACAGATACCTTTAATGTTTGCTTTAAATTACTTGAGAGTGCTTAAACGAAATAAACAAATCTCAAAACGATATTTTTAATCTGAATTCCTAATAAAAAAATTATGAGTCAAACTTCAAGGATTATGTGTCAAAATTTAACTCAACTTCACTATTCATACATGGTTGTCCCCTAAAATACGGAATAATTATGTTTGGCCCCTTCAAATATATTTGCTTCCGTGCAATTTTTCCTTTAGAAACATTAAATCATGCAAAATACTTTTAAGTATATCTTATACATGAAAACAATCAAAATCACTATAAGAACGAAGATAAAATACCTCAAATAATATTAAGGGGCCGTTTGCTTCGCGTGTTGGGTTTGTTTAGGTTGGTCGGGCTTTTCGGGCTTTTACTGTTCATCAAAGACAAAATAGCAATTTTTGAGTGTTTGGTATGTGGGTTTGGGGTAGGTTTAAGTTAAATTATATGTTTGCTTTGAATGATTATATTTATGTAAATGTGGGTTTACTTCAAATTTCGTGTTCACTTTGTTGGTTTAAACAGGATAAGCAATGTAAAATGACCAATTTAACCTTCATTCCAAAAATTGTTGTGCTTCATTAATTAATTGACAGGAAGCAAAACAAAAAAAAGAACTAGGGCAATTTCCCCCAATTCTGAAAATTGACTTCGCAGGAGGGGTGGTGTCATTTGCATATTCAACAACAATCGCAAGTCTCAATCATCTGAAATCAACCCCAATTCTCAATCCTGAACAAATTGCCTAATGTGGATGAGCCAGTGACGCTCGTGCGACTGCGAAAAGAGATCGAATATAGCCGTGAGTATTATCGCGGAATTCTTGTCTTCTATTCTGCAACGTGTTGAGCAATTTGTGGCGAAGCGGTTCTACAATCTTTGAAGCCTTTGACTCATTTGAGGTTTTATAATACTGAATAGATCAATCGTGTGTTGTTGAGGTCCACTGTGTACATCACGTAAGCATTTCAAAATGTCGAAAAGGTACGGCGATTCGATTTATTAGCCTACAAAGTGTCTGGTACAGTTTAGCATCATCAAGTTAAAATAGAATTAATTTTTTACAGATTGTAATTTACATTTTTAGCCAATGTGTTAAAATTGACTATTTTATGTTTTGTAATTTTGAGAGATCTGTTTTGTTACTTTAACCAAGTTTTCCTCATCTATTGTTGTGTGTAATTTTGATATGGGCGTTTTGTTAGTTATATGTCAGGTGTAGCTTGATTAGTGTTGTTGGGTTTGTATATATAACTCATATGACGTAGTGATGAAAACACAGACATGGAAATTGGTCGTTATTTCAATAAATTTTAGACTAACACAAATGGAAATTGCAAGATGTCTACAGATATACATTGTTGTGTCTAAATTTTATGTTATAATTTTGGAACGAGATAAATTCATGTCTTCCGCTCAATTTTAGAATGACCGTCCTAAGCAATAAGAAGTTGTATATCTTCATTGTAGTGCAGAAGTTGATTCGATGCCGAATGTGGAACGATAAGACTTGACCCACCGATGTTGGCATGCCATTCCATTACAAGTCCAAACCTCCGGGACCCAAAAAAACCCTATGCGACGATTTCAGTCTTGTTCTTTTCGAGGGGTATGTTGTTCTCTAACTTATGCCTCGTAAAGTATCCCTATTGTTCCAACATATTATGTTATGATCTCCGACAATCATGATGTTTTGATAATAAGGTGGTGTGTTTGGCTTGTTCATGTAGAACGATTCGTGTGGAGTATTTGTTTGGTTGGAGCCCCCACTCGAGGGTCGTGCAAGGGAGGTGGATCTAGATTTATTGCGAAAGGTTTCTACTCTTAAGGCCGAAGTAGCGATGCTAAGGGCCCGTGAACAAAGCAAGAAGACGCAAGCCAGATTTTGCATAGTATGTTGTGTGATCTCTGTTGTCGTTATCTCCGCTTGGTTGATGCAAGTGTCGACCTTCTAATCAAGTAACGAATTGTGTAGGTTGTAATTGATGGTAGTAAATGGAAAGAGGATTTTGTTGTTGTTGTAAGTTACTTGTGCAATCATTGCTTCTGCAGAATTCATGCATTCTAAACGTTTCAAATTGGATTGCATTTTGGATCTTTAGTTTTTTGAAGATGAAAGCTAGTCAAAATTTCGTAACTTTCCTGATATTAAATTTGGGGATTGCATAGTTGAATTCCCAGATCCTAACGACAAAGTTTTCGACTAGTGATTTTAATACAAAGATGTTATCTGACTAAGATGATATAACATGTGTGTATTAGCAAATATGAATTGCGGGCTGGGGTGATTTTTAGATATGACTAATGTCATTGCTCAAATTAGATGAAACATACAACATTGAAATCTTTTTTCCGTGTAGATTGTTAGCATATATTTTGATGGGGTCGGGTCATTATTAATACAAAAGGTATTTGTTAGGATGTATACTATAAGCCTAGCTTTTGTATAAACATCTTTTATGGAATGAGAATCGCTTTGGTCATATGTTTGCATTTTATATTTGTTATATATGTTTATGCAATGTCCAATTAATTTATATTATAGATAACTTGGTGTGTGGTGTCACACAGAAGATCATGTTATCAGTTTCTTATAAATTATAAATAGTAGCTCACAACCAAGATGGATTTGGACAAATCATCGGAATGGTTGTAGTGTAGTTTGGTATTAGTTTGTCTTGACTATAAAACTGCACTAGTACACTTTGTGTGTATTGAGCAGGACCATTTGAGGTTGTTCGATTTATACTGACTATATAATAGAACAAGACCTCTGTTATTATGGATGTGCGTTCTCTTAATCCCTATATAATAACAGTCACGTATACACAATATTTGTTTCTTTGATTTGCCAATGAGTGAGATTTATTTATTAAATCAATAAACTCGGTGAATTGGGAAACAGTATTGTCTATATGGTGTACTATTGATTATAGAAGGAATCTGTGTCCTAATTATTTAGGATGATGATGTCCCCTTGAGGAGCTCATAAGGATTATCATGTAAACCCTGCAGGTGGATTTAATCCGACATGATAATAAAGTTGAGTGGTACTACTCTCGGAATTAGATGTTAATTAATTAAGTTGTCACTAACTTATTTAATTAACGGACATTCGATATCTTAAACACAGGGAGATAAACGTACACATAATAAGAAGGAGCCCATATTAAATATGGGATTGGGACGGTAGTTCAATAATAATTCTTTAGTGGACTGAATTATTGTTGATGGGCTTAAGTTATGTATTCGGGCCGAACACAGGAAACTTAAGCCCATCAGGAGGCCCAACCCAATTCCTCCTCTAGGTCCCTGGTGTAGCCTATAAATAGCCTTTTAATCACAGCGCCTCTCTACGCAGAATAGATTCACGTAATATTGAGAGAGAGCAAAAGAAGAGTGAGATTTCTCGGAAGATCGTTGTCCACGCAACGTTCGAGAAAGGCCATAGGAATACATCAGAAGATCTAAAGGTCTAGGGTTTGTATTCGATCAATCTTTGGCCCCGTTTCTACGATTGATCAAAAGGTATGGTTCGTTTATTTATTCCGCTGCGCATGTCGTACCTTGTATGGAACCCGATTAATCGATTGCCTAGGGCCGGCGATCCGTCGGTTCCAACAATTGGTATCAGAGCCACGGTTTCTGGTTCTATGCAATTGAATCGGTTATTTATTATAATCTTATGCTAGATCATGCGTTTATATTCAGTTTGTATGATAGTAGGATTGCGATTAGGATAACTCGGTTTTGCAGGAATCCTATATATCCAACTATTATGGTCTGAATGTATGTTGATGTATGATCTAAACCCTCGGACCTGTCGAGGTTTTTTATTTAGGTTGGTTGCATGATTGTAATAGTAATTACACGGCGATTTGTCGTGTTAAGTTTTTTTTTGTTTTTCGATCGATGTATTTTACGTTTCTTGTAGTTTCTTGAATCGATAGATGCTTTTCTTGATCGATTCTTGTAATCTTGATGTAATCTATTCGATTGAGATGTATTCTTGATCTGTAATTTCGATGTAATTACTTTTCGACGAAGAGTGAGTGGCTGTTCGCTGGAGACGAAGGCTGATCGACGCTGAATTGGTGCTGATCAGAATCTGTTCGAAGATTGCTGTTCGACCAGGTATCGTGCGCAGATGGCTGTTCGTTGCTGGAATCAGGTGTTGATTCGCTGATTAGGGTTTCAAGATTCGAAGGCAGATTCTGTGCAACAGCCTGCTGGATTCGCGCGACAGCCTGCTTGATGCGCGCTGAAATCTGTTCGCCGGAACAGATCGATCGGGTTGCTGGATCTGGCGCTGAATTACTGAAGATTCGAAGCTGCTGGATCAGGTCGATCCCCGTTTAGCAGGCGAACATTCGATCGAAGTGGCCATAATAGTTGGATTTATTTTATTCCATTTTTATTGCCTTTTCTATATGTTTGTTGTTTTATCAAGCATGCTTTTATATGTTATATGTTATGCATGTTAAAATCCCTCATGATAAATAACTAAGTGGGAGAGGGATTTATTTTGAATAAATCCCATGGTCTCCATTACTGGTTTGTAAGTGATGCATTTAAACTTGCGCGTTGGCTTTAAGTGCCTTCCTCCATATCGGATGAGTTTGATTGCGGATCACTAGATCAAACTTCCTTATGGATAATTATAGGAAATTATTTAGGAGCGTGTAATCTTCTCCATCTGAAGAGACACAAACCTAGATGATTGACTTGGTATTAAGTAATGGTATACACTTAGGTGCATATGATAAGTATCCTCCCCATCGGAGTAAGTGCTGTTATTTGCATGGCTAAAGTTAAACCAACTATTAATTTTATTTTTGTTTGACAAGATAATGAAATTAATGGGTAAAACCTCCTCTTACAAATGCTTGAATTAGTATACGACCACACTATCGTGGCATGCAAAGTTCACGGTGTTTTGAGGTGTTGGTGAATTTAATTATATTGTTTGAGGGAACAATATAGGCTTTAAATTCTATATGTTATGACCTGTGTATTTATTTATTTATTTATTTATATGATTCTCAGGATTTCATTATGTCTTTCAACCCACTTGCTGTTATACTCAAAGAAAACAAACTTACTGGTCCTAATTATATTGACTGGAAAAGAAACCTGGATATTGTCCTAACTGCTGAAGAGTACAAGTTTGTACTCTCTGAGGTCTGTCCTGACATCCCTGATGAAAACTCTAGTGAAGAGGAGAAAGTGCATTATAGGAAGTGGGTTAAGGCAGATGAGATGGCGCGGTGTTACATTTTGGCTTCCATGTCAAATGTACTGCAACATCAGCATCAGGCCATGCCCACTGCCTATGATATGATGCACAATCTCAAGGAACTCTTCGGACACCAGAGTCGGGCTGCCAGACAGGAGGCAATGAGAAACTTGATGACGACCACCATGTCTGAGGGGACACCTGTGAGTGATCACGTCCTTAAGATGATGGCTCATTTGAATGAGATGGAAGTCCTTGGAGCTGAAATCGATGGGGAAACCCAGGTCGATATCGTGCTCCAGACACTGCCTAAGAGTTTTGAGCAGTTCCGCCTTAATTATAATATGAACAAAAGGATGTACTCCTTGGCGGAACTTCTGACAGAACTCAAATCGGCGGAAGGACTATTTCGTCAAAGTGCTCAAGCTTATGTTGCTGAAAATGTTTCTACTTCTAAGCCGAAAGGTGGGAAGAAGAAGAAACAGAATCCTTCGGCGAAGAAAGCGAATGGACCTCAAAAGGCTGGGCCACAAGGTGGTGTGAAAAAGCCGAAGGGCAAGTGCTTCACATGCAAGCAGCCTGGACATTGGAAGGTGGATTGTCCTCGTAAAAAGGAGAACAAAGAAGGTATATCTTATTCACTAATTATTGAAACATGTTTAGCGGTGTTATCTACCGGCACCTGGTGTGTAGATACGGGAGCCACTGATCATGTCTGCAATTCTTTGCAGGGGTTCCAGGAAACCAGGCGACTTAGTGATGGCGAGATTACCATCTACATGGGCAATGCTGCGAAAGTGGCGGCTGTTGCAGTGGGAGATGTTTATTTATCTTTTGATAGGAACAAAACTTTGATTTTGAGGAATTGTCTTTACGTACCTTGTTTTAGAAAGAACTTGATTTCAGTTTCTAAGTTGTTTTTGGATGGATATTCTGTTTCTTTTGATGGCAATGTGATTGTCAAGAAAAATAGGGTTATTATCTGTTCTGGTACGTTGGTTGACAATTTATACACTCTTAATCCAATAACTCCTACGATGCAACAAATGGAAATTAATAATACCTCTTCTAACTCAAATAAGAGAAAAGAACCTTCAAAAATGAACCAAACATATCTTTGGCATCTAAGATTAGGTCACATTAACTTGAGTAGGATTCAAAGGTTGATAGCCGATGGACCTTTAAGTTCATTGGAAGTGGAAAACTATCCGACCTGCGAATCTTGCTTGGAAGGAAAGATGACCAAAAGGCCTTTTAAAGCCAAGGGGTATAGAGCCAAAGAATTGTTGGAATTGGTTCATTCTGATTTGTGTGGTCCTATGTCTATCCAAGCAAGAGGTGGTTTCGAATACTTTGTCTCTTTTATAGATGATTATTCGAGATATGGATACATTTATTTGATGCGCCGCAAGTCTGAATGCTTTGATAAGTTCAAAGAGTACAAGGCTGATGTGGAGAAGCGTCATGGTAAATGTATCAAAACATTACGATCTGATCGTGGTGGCGAGTACCTCTTAGGAGAGTTTAGGAATTACTTATCAGAGGCTGGGATTCAATCCCAATTATCTGCACCTGGTACACCCCAACAGAATGGTGTGGCGGAACGAAGGAATAGGACTCTCATGGAAATGGTTAGATCGATGATGAGCTATTCGGAATTACCGAATTCGTTTTGGGGGTATGCCCTGGAAACGGCGGCGTACATTCTGAACTTGGTACCTTCTAAGACAGTACCCTCTACTCCCACAGAATTGTGGAATGGGCGTAAGCCTAGTCTGAAACACATTCGGATTTGGGGTAGTCCAGCACATGTGCTGAAGGGAGATGCTGATAAGTTGGAATCTCGTACGGAAGTTCGGCTGTTTGTGGGCTATCCTAGAGGAACGAAAGGTGGTTTGTTTTATAGTCCTAAAGATCAGAGGGTAATTGTTAGCACAAATGCCCGATTCTTAGAGGAGGACTATGTAACGAACCACAAGCCCATAAGTAAAATTGTTCTAGAAGAAATAAGAGGGGAAACTCCTTCCTTAGTACCAACGGTACAAGATGAGATACCACAGGGGTCTGCACCATCTGTCACTAATGATACACTATTACCACAAGTGCCTCGTCGTAGTGGGAGGGTTGTTAGACAACCTGATAGATTCATGTTTTTGGGAGAGTCCTCGGACTTAGTACCTGGTGAACATGAATCTGATCCTTGGACCTATGACGAAGCACTCCAAGATAAAGATGCAGAATCTTGGCAAAAAGCTATGAATTCTGAATTAGAATCTATGGATTCTAATCAAGTCTGGGAGCTAGTAGAACCACCAAATGGTGTAAAAGCCATTGGATGTAAGTGGGTCTACAAAAGAAAAAGAGGATCAGACGGGAAAGTAGAAACTTTCAAAGCAAGGCTTGTTGCGAAGGGGTATACTCAAAAAGAAGGAATCGATTATGAGGAAACTTTTTCGCCGGTAGTCATGCTTAAGTCTATCCGGATTCTTTTGTCTATTGCTGCTCATATGAATTATGAGATTTGGCAAATGGATGTCAAGACAGCTTTCCTTAATGGTAGTCTTGAAGAAAACATCTATATGAAGCAACCGGAAGGATTCAGTGCAAAGGGCAAAGAGCATCTTGTGTGTAAGCTTAATCGGTCCATTTATGGACTGAAACAAGCTTCGAGATCTTGGAACATCCGTTTTGATGAGGTAATCCAGTCCTATGGATTCATTCAATGTCCGGATGAGTCTTGTGTATACAAGAAGAGTGACGGAAACGTGGTGGTATTTCTTGTACTATACGTAGATGACATCTTGCTCATTGGCAACAATGTCAAGGTGTTGTCAGACGTAAAGGTATGGCTGTCCAAGCAATTTGATATGAAGGACTTGGGAGAAGTTGGACATATTCTTGGGATCAAAGTTATAAGGGATCGCAAGAAAAGAATGTTATGCTTATCTCAAGCTTCGTACATTGATACTATCCTAGCTCGTTTTAGCATGCAAAACTCCAAGAAAGGTTTTCTACCTTTTCGACATGGAGTACCTTTATCTAAGGAGATGTGTCCTAAGACACCAAAGGAGATAGAGGATATGAAGGCAGTTCCTTATGCTTCGGCCGTAGGAAGCCTAATGTATGCAATGCTATGTACGAGGCCAGATATCTGCTTTGCCGTGGGCATGGTTAGCAGATATCAAAGTAACCCAGGACAAGGACATTGGACTGCGGTAAAGCATATTTTAAAGTACCTGAAAAGGACTAGAAATTATATGCTGGTTTACCAAGCAGATGATTTGCTCCCTGTGGGTTACACGGATTCTGATTTCCAGTCGGATAGGGACAACAGTAAATCTACCTCGGGTTATGTGTTTATCTTAGGAGGTGGAGCCATAGTATGGAGGAGTGTTAAGCAGAAATGCGTTTCGGACTCAACCATGGAAGCTGAGTATGTGGCAGCCTCTGAGGCAGCCAAAGAAGCTGTATGGCTCAGAAACTTCATGATGGACTTAGAAGTGATTCCTGGTTTGCCTAAAGCTATCACAATTTATTGTGATAACAGTGGTGCAGTAGCAAACTCGAAGGAACCACGAGCCCATAAAGCAAGCAAACACATTGAGCGCAAGTACCACCTGATACGAGACATCGTAAAACGAGGGGAAGTTGTTGTCGCCAAGATTGCATCAGCCTATAACCTTGCAGATCCTTTCACAAAGGCCCTTCCGGCGAAAGCCTTCGATAAGCATGTTGAAGGAATGGGAATCAGATGTATGGTAGTATAGATGACAGCATAGTCTTTTAGTATAAGTGGGAGATTGTTAGGATGTATACTATAAGCCTAGCTTTTGTATAAACATCTTTTATGGAATGAGAATCGCTTTGGTCATATGTTTGCATTTTATATTTGTTATATATGTTTATGCAATGTCCAATTAATTTATATTATAGATAACTTGGTGTGTGGTGTCACACAGAAGATCATGTTATCAGTTTCTTATAAATTATAAATAGTAGCTCACAACCAAGATGGATTTGGACAAATCATCGGAATGGTTGTAGTGTAGTTTGGTATTAGTTTGTCTTGACTATAAAACTGCACTAGTACACTTTGTGTGTATTGAGCAGGACCATTTGAGGTTGTTCGATTTATACTGACTATATAATAGAACAAGACCTCTGTTATTATGGATGTGCGTTCTCTTAATCCCTATATAATAACAGTCACGTATACACAATATTTGTTTCTTTGATTTGCCAATGAGTGAGATTTATTTATTAAATCAATAAACTCGGTGAATTGGGAAACAGTATTGTCTATATGGTGTACTGTTGATTATAGAAGGAATCTGTGTCCTAATTATTTAGGATGATGATGTCCCCTTGAGGAGCTCATAAGGATTATCATGTAAACCCTGCAGGTGGATTTAATCCGACATGATAATAAAGTTGAGTGGTACTACTCTCGGAATTAGATGTTAATTAATTAAGTTGTCAGTAACTTATTTAATTAACGGACATTCGATATCTTAAACACAGGGAGATAAACGTACACATAATAAGAAGGAGCCCATATTAAATATGGGATTGGGACGGTAGTTCAATAATAATTCTTTAGTGGACTGAATTATTGTTGATGGGCTTAAGTTATGTATTCGGGCCGAACACAGGAAACTTAAGCCCATCAGGAGGCCCAACCCAATTCCTCCTCTAGGTCCCTGGTGTAGCCTATAAATAGCCTTTTAATCACAGCGCCTCTCTACGCAGAATAGATTTACGTAATATTGAGAGAGAGCAAAAAAAAAGTGAGATTTCTCGGAAGATCGTTGTCCACGCAACGTTCGAGAAAGGCCATAGGAATACATCAGAAGATCTAAAGGTCTAGGGTTTGTATTCGATCAATCTTTGGCCCCGTTTCTACGATTGATCAAAAGGTATGGTTCGTTTATTTATTCCGCTGCGCATGTCGTACCTTGTATGGAACCCGATTAATCGATTGCCTAGGGCCGGCGATCCGTCGGTTCCAACAGTATTTCCATCAATGATATATGGTTACCAAATTCGATGTTCTTCATAAATTTGGCTCTATTTCAATAGTATGTGTTTGGAAATATATCCATTAGGAGTAGACATTTTGTAACATGAGAATCAATCACAGATTATAGACCTTGATAATTGCAAGAGCCATGAACCCATATTGTGTCCCTTACAAATGTAACACAATATCTACATAATTAACATACGAGGTTTCAATCTTGTATTAGCGCAAAATAACCCAAATGACAAATAACAAGAGCTCCATAGCAGTTACCCAAAAGCATAGAGCTCTACCAAAAATTGGGTGCAAAACGCCATCCTGTGGTGACATGGCAACCCTCGTATGCAAAAAAGAGGACACCCCTAAAAGTAACTGATCAATGTCAATGTTTTGTGTTAGCATGCACTACAGAGTGAACAACTTGTTCGGAGCAAAAGGGCACTTCTTGAGTTCGGGATTGAATTGGCGATCCCATTCATCGACTGCCTCCGGATCAAAAGGTTCATCCTTCACAACGATCGGGATGTCGCTTGATGACCCAACGTGCCCGATCATGATAATCCCAGGCTTATGCGCAGTAATGATCTTTTTCCAAGCTAAAAAGTTAGGAAAACCAAATTGCCTGAAGAGCTTCTGCTTCGGATCCTCCTGTGATATAAGAGACACACTATTATCATGTCCGATTAATAGTGATGCAATTCTGAAAATGAGGAATCACAGGGGGCAAGATTGCAAAATAGAAAATTCTGTGAACAAATTTTTTATTGGGTAATGTACTGCATCTCTAAGAAGGAGAATTACCTTCGTAATGAAATACCAATACTCGACACCAACTTGTACGCGGTTTCACTTCTCGTTGAATTTGACACCAATTGTATCGGTCACGTATGAAATGAACTCCTTGTAGAGTTTGATGTTCTCGGCTACGAAATGTTGACAATTCAGCTCATCAAACTTTGGGTTGCCAGTCTCCTGCCGCAATTACCGTGCGACCGCAGCCACCGCGGTCGTTATGATCTTGTCATCACATACACTGCGCTGTTTACACATGTCCGAGAACTTATCGATGAACTCATAACTGAATGCATGGTAGAAGTTGGCAAGGGAACAATTGCGTTTCGGCATTGTCCTGCATTTGAATAAATTGCAATATGTACATCAACAAAATTGCATCAGGAAAGTAAAATGACAGTGGAAACATGTATTAGTTACAATTCAAACATATGGTTAACTGTTCTAGCATCATTGTGTAAAGTATAGCATGAAGCTGGAGCATGCATGATGAAAGATGTTTCAACAAGGAAAATTAAGGAAAAATAAAGAAGAGAAGAAACAGACTGGAAATTTGCAAAGTATACTGAAGTACAAAATCCACTTAAAGAGTCGCATTTGCACCATGCGATTTCAGGTAGTTAATTTCTGTTATATTCAAATACTAAGTTCTATGTTCAGTTTTGCAGGTTTGGAGAGACGGTCGTCTCAATCTCGTATGTAACAGAATATTCAACCGATTTTAGCCACGGTTTCGTGGACTGTGAAAGATTATATAACGTAGATTATTTCATTAGTTCGTCATTCTTGAGATTGAGCAACGAGCGAGAGAAACATGTGTATAGATTAGAGTGTGTTAGTTAGTTGATAGTAGTTTTTAGTTCGTTTTTTGGTTGCTGTTTTTGGTGTATTTGATCGGTTATTTGACACAATATTTACAAACGGATGTGACGTAGAGTAGTCTGATGTTTGTATTATAGAATGTACTCGATCCTAAGGTTATTTCCACTATGGTGGAGCATTCATGGGCATGAACATTTAGCTGCAACAGATAGAAATGAAGAGGTCCAATAGTCAGTTTTCCAACAATGTCTGTCTCAATAAGCTGGCAAACCTTATATAATAGATAATGTTGTACCCTTCAAATATTTATACAGGTAATATAGTTGTTTTGCTAAATACCTGCTACAAAGAGTCAATGATGTTTCATCCTTACACTGTTCCCACCCAATTTACAGAGCAAAGCTGGTGAAGGGATTAAAATAAGTTGGAGAGTCTATTATGTTTCATATTGTCTCTTTCCATTACTTACATAAACAAATGTTGTTACATTTCTATATGTCAAACAAAAGTAGCAAGAAAAGGCGGTTGATGAATGGAGAAATCTACAAGGTGTATTAATTGTTTTCTGCTGTTTTGGTGGGTATTCCAATCTTCAGATCAGGTTTATCTCTGCTTATAAGATTATGTGTAGATCACTTAGGTTTTGAATCTTTAGTTACAGGATGTAATACAAAGTCATTAATGTGTATCTATGGTACTTAGGACATATCTATTATTAGTAGTCTGTTTCATCTTTGCTTTCCTACTACTGCACTAGGAAAATTATTAAAAAAAACAAATTTAAACATGTGAAGTATTGAACTTGTGACACGGTATGCAGCAAAATTGGGAATGCAATGATAGTTTTGGTGAAATTTGCCCATGTCTTCATAGTGTAGGCTGAGCAAATTACACTTCTCTCCATAAAGGTGTTTGTCTTATATATTTTGGACTTAGTAGGAATCAATCTATGTGTGGTGTTTCCTTTTACCGAGGAGAAAGTATTGCAAGGCTGTTGATGTGGTGTTTGAATTGTCTACAACCTATCATGACTTTTGGGAAATTTCAGTCAACATATTTGCTAACAATTGGGACCCATTCTTTTTGTAAAATTCCCCTATCCAGTCACATGCCAACCTATAGTCCCTAATCCCTATCCTTTTATTTCATAGCATTCTTTTATAATTGGCAGCTACTATTCCACAAATAGTTATCTATTCACTTCAAATATTTAGGAGATCCATGCAATATTGAGCAACTCGTTGTGGTATTTTTACCTACTGTTGAAATTCTTACACTTCACTATTTTGCTTGTAGGTTAAACAAATGGGGTCAAGGGACAATGGACTTTGCCAAGCCGACTATATCTACGGATTAGAGTGGGACATAAATGTTGTGCCACTTTTTGTGGAGGTGCTTGCGGATCAGACACGCATGGGAAATTTCTCATCCGCTGGGGACAACAAGCACGCTATCCAGACTGCTCAGTACTTTGTCAACAAATTTTTCAACAAAAACTTCAAACTAAATGAGTGTCTAAAGCAGGTTCGTTTGTTGCGTAAAAGACATGCAACGTTTGGAAATATGATGTTACGGGATGATGTTGGATGGTCGAAGGAGCAAAACGACATCGCTTGCACCGACGAGACGTGGGCTGAAATTGTACATGTAAGTGACTAGACATGGGGTAAATTTCAACTATGGGGTATGTGAAATTGCTGAGTGGAGCAATGTCTATAGAGTGGCAATTACCTCCTTAGCTCCGTAAATAATATCTATTGAGAATGATACTGTTGTCTTATATGTAGGGAGATCCGTTCGCATGGGCGTACTCAAAAAATGGAGATCCCCACTGGGAGGATCTACAGGTCATATTTGGGGAGCCAGTAGAGGCGAAATCATCACAAACTCCAGCTTTTGCCAATGAAGATCTGATAGTTATCGATGACTACATCTCCACACCCAATGTTGCACAAAGCTACGTGCCTTTAAATGAGGTGATCACCATTTCTAGTGATAAATCTGATAGCTTATCGACGGAGTTTTGGAATGAATTGGGGGCAATTGGTAATAGCTCGGACGACGAAGGATCGTTCCGATCTCCGTCTCTGAAGACGGAGACATCATCAACCCATCCAAGGGGTGACTCGAGGGCTAGAGGTAAGGAAATGATGGGCTCAATTCGCAAGAAGTGGTATGGGGCATCTTACGTTTCGACTTCGTCGCACGCCTCCCCCAACGGCAAGAAGTAAGATCTTGTGCACCATTAGGTTCTGAGGTGTATGAGTTGATATTGCAAGACTTATCTAGTTTTTTTTTAATGCGTTAGTCTGTATTGATAATGTTGAAATTGGATCATTTTATCAGTTATGTTATGTTGGACTACATGAATAATGTTTAATTTGGATCATTTCAAATGTTATGTTGTTTGCTTGCAAATTTCGAATGATGGTTTCTTATTTTGCATGCACCATGTTGTATTTAGTGTTTCTCTTTTTGTTGTGATAGTGTATTTGTTCCTACGTTCTGATGAGGGTGTTTTTTTTGTCTAGATGATAATAACATCAAATGGGTTTTGTACCGGGGTGTTTTTCATGTATGCAAATTAATTGTCCCACTAAAGGGATTATAAATTTGCAGCTCATTCAAACATTTCTGTTCGATGTTGACACTTATTGTGGACATTTGTAGCAGATTTGGTTCAAACATTTGGGGTTTTCCTAAAGTCAAATACTAAGTAATTCATTTCATCAACAAAATATAGCGACCTAGCAAAATCTATATCAGCAAGTGATATTCATTGTTTTAAAAACATCAAAAGACCCATACACATGGTTCACAGTTGTTTTTGTCTCTAAAAAAGACATTGTAATACTTCGACGAAAATACGGGTTACAAAACAAGTGATATCCAAAATTAATTTTGCCACTTAGTTGAAGTGATTATCCATGATGTCTTTCACCAAGACGTTGCGTGCGTCATCCGGTACGCTCATGAAGAGGTCCAAGTCACTCTCATTGTTGCATAAATATCGAGCCACATGCACGCGGGCCTCGAGACATGGAAAATCAAATACTTGAAGCATATTGTAGACCTTGCCTCTTTTTTCACTCGTGTCCAATGTCGATTCTGATTTTTCGGCAATGCGGTCTATCTTGAAAGCAATGTTCCCCATTTGCGTATTGTTCAAGTCGCAATACTCACTTATCTTTGACATCAAGGGGTCATCATCCTCGGTTTCGACCTGCATATGCTTGGACTTCCCACATCTTTTAGATGTGTTGGAGCTCTCGGCATGAACATTTGAGGTAAACGCGGTTGAAGACTCTTCATTAGCATTTGAGGCTGCCGTGAACTCAGTCCTGACAGGGTCGGTGTTGCCGCAGTTCAGGAAGTCCTTCATAGCATCGGCAAATCCTTGGGCAAGTTCTCCATTAGCCCGATATTTCCCAAAAATATCGACCCAATCGTTGTAGTATGGCCAAGTTTTGAATCGCATCGTCCTCACAGTAAGGTCACTCTGCCAATTATCTCCAGTTAGTCAGTATATTCACAAGTATGCTCACGGTTATGTCATGCAAGAGTGGATCCTATGATGTAATTTGAAATAATTGCGGAAGAATTTACCTTCACATAGTTATCCCAAACTTCATCAGGAATATCTATCATGAAATTTGCTCGAAGTCCAAAGCCACTTGTGCCCATCATTAATGATAATGAGGTGTAACTTTTCTTCCAATTATGAATCTTGGAAGAAATGTGTGGCTCCGCCCGTAGGTCTGTGCCGGGAAAGCGTTGAGATAGGTACTGCTCAAGGAGAGTGAGATACCCAGTCCTAAAGCCGTTGTCGCTCTTATAGCCTTTGGCAACCAATTCCTTAAGTGCACTTATTAGCTGTTGCTCCTCTTGGGCATTCCAAGTCCTTCTTGAATGGCTTGTAGTCCCATTTTTCTTGGAAGAGTTGATTTTGTTCATTTCTACAATCTTGTGGGGAGCATTTGACAGGACAAAATCATCAGTCATAAAATAATATAAAAATGGGTCAATGGTCGAATGTAGAATTACAGGAATTGAAATTAGGGGCAGATTGCTAACACAAATTGAATCAATTTACAAAGTGGAATTGCAGCAGCCAAAGATGCGGCAGATTGCTAACACATGGAAATGAACTGACAAGGTAGAATTGCAATAATGAAAATAGTGGCAGATTCATAACACATGGAGCCAAGTTTTACAAGGTAGAATTGCTGGAATGAAATTTCGTGCAGATTCGTAACACATGGAATCAATTTACAAGGTAGAATTGCTTGAATGAAATTAGGGGCAGATTCATAACATAATGAAAAATTTAGTGTTGAAATAAAAGCGTACATTGAGACATCAGTTAAGTTGGTTGGACCCAACCCCCAACGTCTTTAATAAGGATCTTATCAGATGTGGCAACATAAAAGTAAACTACACATCAGCCCTATTGTTCCACATTTCATAAGCCATGTTATCTCGCCACAAGGTCCATGCCGGTGAACTCTCAACTTGGTCAATGTACCCGGCATCCGGTGGAGGTTGATAATTAGGATCACTACAGATATCAGGAACCTCACTTTCAATTAGGTCTATGGTTGCGGTGGTACGTATGAAGTTATGAAGCAAAAAACAAGCGAGGATGATGTGATTTTGCGTTTTAATTGGATAAAATGAGTTGCTCCTAAGGATGCCCCAACGTGCCTTCAAAACTCCAAAGGATCGCTCAATAACGTTGCGTGCTCGAGCATGCATCAAATTAAAGTATTCCTTGTAATTTTGAGGTGCTTGTGGCGCATTGTTCCATTCTTGCAAATGATATTTGACACCCCTGTACGGGGCTAGGAAACCATCACCATTTGTGTATCCACCATCACACAAATAGTAATTGCCTGTCAAACACAAATGCAAGAAAGACATTCATTCAATGGCCCAATTTCATCAATAAATCATTGAAAGTAAACAGGACACTCTAACGAACAAGGTGTCCCTCGTAATACTACATTATTGTATTAAGACTTGTTAAAAACAATCTACCAATTGGGACTTTCAGTCCGTTGGGGCGAGACATTGCATCGCGCAACACCCGACCGTCGGCTGCAGATCCTTCCCATCCCGCCAACACGAACACGAAGTTAAGGCTACGGTCGCAAACTCCCAATACGTTTGTGGACACAAAACCCTTCCTGTTCCTATATCGTGGTTTGTCTTTCAAGGGCACCTGCACGGGAATGTAGGTACCATCCAAGGCACCTAGACAGCCCTACATTGGATTACAGAACATCTAAAAAACTTTTACTCGATGATTGTGTTTTAATCCAAGCAAAGAAAAAGTATTGGTAATTTGGGTAAAGTGTATGAAATAATCAAATTGCGCGCTAAATTGTTGGTTTATAAATTGTTACCTTAAAATGTTTCCAACGTTCGCTGGTTTCATCTCCGGCAATCGGTTTTGGTTGGATGAGCAGAACCGGGTGTAGGCTTAATAGACACTTCAACACAGAGCTAAAGTGTCTGCTAATTGTGCATCCACTTCTGGCAAAATCATCTTTCACCACCCTATTTTTCTTATGATGAGAAAGAATTGACAGAAATATAGCAACTTGTTCGGCTACTGTTACATGTCTTGTGTTTTGGAGTCCTCCTAAGTTTTCCAAAAGATAACATAGCCTACCAAAGGTGTCACGGCTCATTCGTAGATGGTTGACGCATGTCTCATCGCTTAGAAGGGTGAGGCCACGCATGTGGTCCAGTTGACGGGTAATTTTGTTTGATAGATTGTACTTCCTGGTCAACCGAGATGGGGTCCTTCTGGACTTGTCATTTCCACGTCTCCTAGCGTACACTAAAGCAATGAGCAGCAAAAAGGTTTTGAATGAAGCATTAATTGCCTCGACTCCACACATAATGACCTCAAGGTCTGTGTTTTCTGCCATTTGCTGTCGGTTCCACTAAACATTTAAATTTGTTCATTACAATAGCATTGATATGGCTGAGGTAAATTTATAATTTCTAAATTTTTTCACAATGAAATCTAATTGTAGAGTGCTTGACATAGCACATTTTTACAATTATACAGATAGAAAGCAGTTGGGAAAGTATTTTAACACCTTTTTGATAAAAGGTGAGCATTTTAACATGCAGAGGCTCAGTATTTTGTTTCTTCTTTACAAATTCATGGCATTGTTGAACGACATCAGCAAAGGGATATAGTTCTTTTAAACTAGATATTAAGGCTGACATATCTCGCCATTACCACCCACAACAGAGTATGTTGTCCTCCAAATGTTGGATATAGTTAATATGTCGATTATACGGAAATGATATATTATTTATGTCATTATTTTGAACTATCATTCCACATATAGTTAGCAAATAACATGTATATTAGTAATTATGGTTTGTATAGAACGAATGGGTCTTACATTATATAAGACTGGAGTTTATATAATTTTGACAACTGTGATTTGGCTGAAATGTTGGGGATATTTTCCTTTGGATAGCGATGGATAATCTATTGCAAGTGCTTATTTTGGTTGAAGTACAAAATTCTAGTCTAATTTGGAGAATGAACGGATGAGAACATCTGCTCATTTTTAACAGGTTACAGTTTGTTCTGGTTGCAATGCGGTTGTTCATAACACTCATTACTACCTTACCATTTTGTACCTACAATCCTGAATATGGAAGTTACTTATTTTGGACTACTGGTTGAATTTAATTGTTCTTTTGGTCTGCTAACATCCAGTATATAGAACTAAGGTGTAAAACTATAGGGTTTTATAACGGGGCACACAATCTTATAAAACACTCGAAATCGAGGAAGTAACCACACATACGGCCAAAAACTTAAACAAGGAAAAATAACATGAAATGCATACGTCCAGTGAGGACCTCCTAAACTAAACAAGCATGCTCACACACACAATGTCAATATTTCAATCAGTTTTCATCAGTTGCAAGAAGATGACATCCAGTTAGGATCTCCTACTACTATTTAAATATCATGATGTTTGTTGTTGCACAGAATTTCTTATAGCAGAGGTTGCAAAAACTGTTCTTACACGTCAGTGTACAATACAAGTTCATAGAGAACGCAAGTCCTAAATCTACAGCAAACAAACCCAAGCCACATTGCAGAAGCTAACTATATATTATGCAAAAAGTTTCTTGAAAAATACATAGCTATGGGGTATGGTTAGTGTTTAAACTTACCTTTTTCTACACCAGCTTAACCTAGAAATCACCAAATCCTTCAACTAAGCAACAGTTTGTGACTCCTGTGGTGGCCAAATTATATTAGAAGTAGTTTTGTACAGGACTGTGAAATTACATGTATGCAGGAAAAAAATAAGTAACTATATATATATATATATAGATATATTTTTTTTTTGGCCGAAGTATTGTTCCATTGCTTTGTACAAAAAGAACCTGGTACGTGGATTCGATCTGTTGGTTTACAATTGGAACATACAACCCCACTTCAACCTCAGTTTATAAAAACGTAAATTTGTTAGAAGATTATATTGAAACTATTCATAAATCTGATACAGACACTGTCAACACTGTTAAGACAATTATCCAATCATTTGATCTCATATTACCAAAACTGTTAAAATTCACCATCATCAGCAATGTTTATCAGATACTAAGTGAAATGCAGATGCATCTACATGATTCAGATAATAAATGATTATGATTAATCATGGAGTATGAAACATTTATGCCATGTAGACAACCATGTAACTAAAACACATGAGAAGATTATAGCGAAGTGATCCCCATAAATCCAAATTCTGGTGGAATCATAACACACATGTAAGTTCAATAAATAGAAAGTCAAAGCAAACTCCATAGAAGAGAGCATTGAAAAAGCAAGAACCTGTGGGCATACAACATTTTGTTTCAGGGAAGCATACCATACATTCATCCATGAAAATATTGTCAATATAAAATCATATTTAATTGTTGTCTACGATCACTCGAATCTTAACAACCAACACAAATGAAATATAAGCGAACTGATGAAAACAACTCGATTAGTAGTGACCCAACAAAGAGAACATCCATGATATATGACTATAACCGAACAGGTAGCTGAGTTCAGTTCAACAATCTTAACTAATATACCGTATGCAAATAAATCTCAACCAATGTACCATTTAAGGTAATCCTCATTCATACATTCACATTAAAATCAATATATGTTTGTGTAGGAGAAAAACTCATAAAGCTCATAAAATTAAATTTATGAAATGATTTCACGAGAATCATGTTTTTTTTATTTGAAAGTTTTCACAGATATACACACTATAATTATATGTGCAAACTGAAATGATAAATTGAATATGACTTCTGACCGTTTATGCTTGAATCTATTAGAAAGTATGCACATTTTATCTATTTATTTATTGTCAAGAACTGACTACCAGATTAGTAAATAATACATTTCCATGAAAAATCAATTAATAAATTAGGAAAAGATGGATAGAGCATTCAACTAAGGATATCCATCCATTAGGACCATTACCACTCAAAGAATCAAAAGTCTTTAAAGTGAATCGAGTCATTTCAAAGCTTATTTTTCCTACAGGTACAATGTATCTTTCATTTTTTTTCTTTATTCCTACTACAGAAATTCAATAAATAGGAATAAAATCAATGAGAATCAAATCAGAATATCTTTGGCTTTAACCCTTTATTGCAAAAAACATGGCTGCTACATTTCTCAGGCTTCAATGATTCCTCAAGGTTGTTTGCATATCCCTTATTTGGAAATTATCACAAGCTATTCAGAACCTACATCATTAATTTCCTAATAGCAAATGGAACTGATATGCTAGTGCTCTAAAGTCATGTCGAGTCTAATTTCATTTTCTTGAGGCCATAATGAACATGTTAAAAATATGCAGTTTGCAAGTGCTAGATTATACTATTGATGTTTGTAGATAATAAAAAAAAAAAAAAAAAAACAAAACAAAACAAAACTTGAGCAAAAGTATTTTCAATCGAGTAACCACATTACAACAAAAAACAACTCAAACAACAACCCTAAGTTCAAAAGCTCCATTAACGTTTACCTTAAAATCGGTGTATACCTCCTAAACTGTCGAGTACCTTCTTGTCTTCCAAACATTCAGCTATGGCGTCTTCGAAAGACTCGATTTCCCCCCAGACTAGGCTGCTCGATTTTACCACTATGGATCCATCTGGCGCAACACCGCGGGAATCATTTTTTCAGCCAAAATGTCTTCAACTTCTGATCTGCAAATAGTGGGCACGATGCAGCGGCGCACAAGCGGCACTCGATCGGACACTGTAACGGATGCCTAGGGTTCTTCGTGTAGACGATTGGTTCTTCAGGATAGTGGGCTGAGTTCAGACACAAGTCGTTGAAGTTTGTCAAAAATTAATGGCACATCTGTAATTATTTGGGCCAAAAAGGATAAATTAGTAACAAAATATTCTACAGTAAGGGCATGAAAGTAAATTTACATTAGTTACTGTAGAGACAAACTCAAACCCACCAAAAATGGTGGGTTTAGAAAAGGGGCTCTAAGATAGCCTAAACCCGATTTTAATCCCCGGGCTGGCCCGATTTTTCGGGCCGTAAACACAGCTACCAAACACGGGTTTAGGTTGGTTTATAATGCGAAACCAACCTAAACCCACGAAGAGAACGGGCCCTAAAACTATATGATAAAACATGTCAAACACGATGTTTGTAAATACCTTTCCGTTGTACACGAAATAGTTTTGGAATGTGTATATATACTTTCACTAAAAATCAAAGAGTAGAACACAGATAATTTCATGTGAATCAAAAAAATAGGACAGATGAGTACAGGTAAATGTAGGGATGAATCTAGGATTTTATTTCAAGGAGGGTAAAAAAAATTTAGATCAAAATATAAAGCAGATCGAAGGCTAAAATTTATATAGTGGACAAATTTTTACAATGTAGGGGGGCGAACTCTTATAAATTAATGGTAAAAATGTAAAATATCAGAAAAAATTACATATAAAAAGAACAATTTTGAAAGTTCAAGGGAAGCGACCACACCTCGCACCTCCTAAATATGTCCCTGGATAAATGTGACACAAGTAGAACAATATATGGACATGTGCCCAGATGTGTGAGGGCAGGTCAGGTAGAAGTGACAAATGCACAAACATTTTTGTGCACACATATATATAAATTATCAAGAAAAATAAAGGGGTTAATTACAAATAACTATCCAAGCTATATCCGTTTTTACATTAAGTAACTAAACATTTTTCCTATTCCAACTAACCATCTCACATTTGTGTGAGTTGTAATTTTCAACTTGAGATCGCAAGATGTTCATTTTCTGGTCAATTTTAGTCGGGTTTAATGCACCAAACCCCCATTTGATATGGAAATTCTGCGTCGCTCCCTCTCGTGTTTTCAAAATGACACCGTTAACACGTGGGTTATCAAAAAGTCAACACACGTCCCATTTTTTAGAACTAGATTTAACGGTGTTAAATTTTATCCTTAATGCCCCGTTATGCCCTTAATGTAATTCAGAAAATAAAGTGATGCTATTTTTTTCTCTCTCCTCTCTCCTCTCTCCCCTCTCCCCCTTCCCACGTTTTTTTTCTTCTTTCTTCTTTCTTTCTTTTCTTCTCCCTTCTGCAACTTTCATTCTCTCTCTTCTCTCAACTCCAGCAACCAATCACTCCCTCTCTCCCTCTACATCTCTATTCTTCTTTCTTCTCTTTTTCAACACCTCTCTCCCAAAAAAAATGGCAGTGGCACCGCCACCGTTCACCAGCGGCCACCTTGCCCTCTCAGGTCGATCTTTACCTTATGATCAGCTCCTTTCCCGACCACCACCACACCGGCATGAAGAAGAGCTTCAGCACTTTCTCGTATTCCACCAAATCCGCCGCCGATTCCTCGATCCATCTTCATCCTTCGCCGTTGATCCCGATGAAGATGAAGAACATTTTCTGATCGGAATCTGTTTCTGAATTTGTTAATTGTTTTTTTGAAATGGAGCAATTTGGGGAAAAGGGTTTAAGAATTTTGAATTTGAGATCAGATTTTAGTTGTGAATGATCGAGCGAGGGCAGCGCTGTTGTGTGAAGGAGATGGCCGGTGGTGCTGAAAACGGCGGTGGGGTGGGGCTTGGGCGGAGGCGGTGTTGGGGCAGCAGCTGTTGCAGAGGAGAAGAAGGCAGTCGAGAAGGGCAATGGAGGATGAAGATAGATATGTGGGGTGAACAGTGTGGGAAGGAAGAAGACGATGAACAGTGTGTGGGGACGATTTTTTTTATTTGTGGGAAGACGATGAATAGAATGAATTGTTTAATTTTTTATTTAATTAATTGTTAATTTCAATTGTGGGAGATTTTTTTTTCTTTAATTAATTGTTAGTTTGCAAATTTCAATTAATTGATTTCAACTTCTTTATATTATATATTTTTGAACAGTGTGTGGGGGAGAAATTGTTAGTTTTTTTTGTTTAATTAATTAATTGATTTCAATTAATTTTGAACAATGTTACATTAAATGTTTTAAAAAAATTGAGAGATTTTTATTTATTTTTTGTGTCAAAGGAACCCACAATTTGAAGTTATTCTGTTATTTTATATTATTTTTTCAAATATTTATTTTATTGGTTTTAAAATAAATTAAAAAATAAATTATATGTATACAAAGTTTAAAAGAAAATTTTAATCAAATGAAAAATAGTTTGAACATAAATTCATTTTAAAATTAAGGTTGTAAAATATTCAAAAAATATGTAAATAAATAGTAATAATAGAAATAATTAAATTAAATAGAGTAGAAATTTTGGAGTAAAAGAGGGATTCTATTAAATAAAGTAAATTTCCAAACATTTCTCCTACAAAAAATGTAATAAACGGAGTATATACATGAGATATATTTGGTATAAAATTACATTATAAAAATGAGTAATTAAATAATTAGTAATCAATAATTAAATTAAATTAAATTGAAATAAAAAGTGAGGCTATTAAATTAAATTGAAATAAAAAAAATAATTCCATATGGAAGAAAGTAAAAAGACTATAAAACCGTTAGACTATTATAGTCTTTTTACACTTAAAAAGTGAACAAGAACCAACAAATTTCGTATATGTGGCGCGTGCACCACACTCCTCTCATGTTTAACGATTTAGGAGAAAACGTGCAAATTTTTCCATATCACACATGTTAACGGTGCTATTTTGAAAGCATGAGGGGAGCGATGCAGAATTTCCATATTAGAGGGGGTTTCATGCATTAAACCCAATTTTAGTCATGTACCTCGAAAGCTCTTTACCTATTAAGGATATATTTATTTTTTTCTTTTTTTCAACTAACCATCTCACATTTATACAATTTGCAATTTACCATTAGAGATTACCAAATATTTATTTTACAGTCAATTTTAGTCACGTGATGGGCCTGATGGCTAATTAATGTGGCTTTAATGATGTCGATTATATAAATTATTAAATTAATATGGCTTTAATGATGTCGATTATATAAATTATTAAATAATATAGAAATTTTAACTAAATTTATTAAAATAATACAAGCCAGACTAACATAGAAATAGATTATAAATTTGAAATTTTGTTAATTTAAAAATTTCAGAGAAAATTATAAATAAATAACGAATAAAAAAAACTAAAATAAATGTAATTTATTTAGGAATATCTAATATTAATAAACTTAATAACAAATATTAATTTATTTAGGGATATCTAATATCATATTTAATATAAATAAATAAATGTAACATTGTTAAAGAAATTTATATATAATATGTGTGTGTAGTAGTATGGTAATGGAATTATATGTCATTCTAAATATTTTTTACATTAATAGTTGTATATTTAAATATGTAATACCATCAACATTGTACGGAAAATATTAATATCTTTTACCGGTATATTTTAATGATGAAAATATTATTAAATATTTAAATATAAAATACATGATTTGGCTATCTGTCATTTTCAATGTTAAATGATATTAAAAATGTAATTTTTTAAAATTCAATTTATTTTACAATGAATGTCTAATTTACATTATTTGCATCAAGTTCTTAAGTAAAATTTCCTTTTTTTTGTGTATTGTTTCTTTAATGTATATTATATATATATATATATATATATATCTTTAATTTAAGTAATTGGGTTTAATTTGAAATTCATAGTTGATACAAATTGCCCAATTAGATATATATATAATAAACAAGATTACTATGAATTAAATAGATATTTAATATATATATATATATATATTATAGTTAAGTAAATTCATATTTTTTTAATTGTTAAATACTTTATATTTTCAAAATGTTTATAATTAGTTAAACTGTATTATAAAATAGTTGATATTTACTACATATTATATAACAAATCATGCAATGCACGGGGACAACTACTAGTTATAAATAAATAACGAATAAAAAAAACTAAAATAAATGTGGGTTGATTAAAATTATTAATTATAAAATCATCACACTAATCTAAATTTCATAATCATAAAGTAGAGAATAACATGTAAAAATGAGTTTAAATTATATATAATGAAACTCCATTTTATAAAATTATATTTCTATGACACTTTCATACAAGTTTTAATATAACATTAATTGTTTAAATTTGTCTAGTAAATAAGAAAGAAAAAAGAGTGAGAAGAAAGAGGGGTGAATTTGAAGAATATGATATTGAAAAAGACATTATATATATATATATATATATATATATATATATTAATTTGAAACATAGACACATTTTTGAAATGAAAATTAAGAAGTAATTATAATTAGTGCATTTTTCTAGTGGTCCAACATTATCACCGGAGATGATCAGTTTCGAAGGAATATATAATAATTTACATATTTGTTATTGCAAATTTATTCTTTTTTTGAGAAAAAATGTTTTTATTTAACTAACATTTTTAGATGAGGTGATTATTGATTGTAGTAAGTCTACAAATAGAAGGTAATAATTTATTTGCACGTGATCTGACCTCATTAAATTAGAAATATTTCTCTTTTGTAATAGCTTAAATTATTAGATGATATAATTATCATCAGAATCATTACAATGGCTTCCTGATTGTCTGATGATTCATGTTTGTGTTGAGCGAGAATAAATTGATTTCATTAATTTGTAAAGTATTACAAGAGTGTGTATATATACAGTTATATTTGGGTCTAGTATACAACAAATACAAAAGGCATAATAACAATATTATTGGGCCTTAACACGCTCCCGCAAGATGGAGGATCCATTCGGGAGACCCAGCTTGGATCGTAAATGAAGAAAGGCAGCTGTACCAAGTGGTTTGGTGAGCACATCAGCAATTTGATCAGCAGCAGAAATATGACGGACAGAAAGACAACCGTCTTGAACCAACTCTCGCACAAAGAAATAGTCCAACGCTAGATGCTTCATTCGGGAATGAAAAATTGGATGTTTGCAGACAAAGGTAGCACCAAGATTATCACTAAACAAGGATAACGACTTATTAATAGACACACCAACTTCATGCAACAGATTCCGAATCCAGATAGCTTCAGCTGTGGCATTTGCAATAGCCCTATACTCTGCCTCTGTAGAAGACCGAGAAACACAACGTTGCTGAACAGACTTCCAAGATATCAGATTTCGTCCCAGATAAATGGCATAACCTGTAGTAGAGCGTCCATCGTCAAGAGAGCCGCCCCAATCAGCATCTGAAAATACAGTTAGAGTAGGAGATACACCACGGTGCAAAAAAGAAACCCAAATCCAAGGTACCCTTCAAGTACCGAAAAACTCGTTTTACAGCGTCCCAATGAGGCTCACGTGGTGTATGCAAAAATTGAGACAGTCGATTGACTGCAAAAGAGATATCTGGGCGAGTGAGAGACAAATACTGAAGTAGTCCAAGAGCCCGACAATATAACTGTGGATCAGAGACAGGTAGCCCATCATGGGAGGTAAGCTTGAGGGAGGACGCCATTGGAGTGGACACAGGTTTGGCACCCTCCATGTGAAACTGAGAAAGTATATCAGTAATATAACTGCGCTGAGATAAAAACATACCAGAGGGCGTGGAAATGGCTTCCACCCCGAGAAAATGATGCAGGGAGCCCAACTCTTTCAAAGAAAACCGATCGGCCAACTTAGCAACAAAACCAGTAATCGCGCCTGGATGATTACCTGTAATTATGATATCATCGACATATACCAGAAAGTACATAGTAACTCCATGACGATGAAAATAGAAGAGAGAGGTGTCAACAATAGATCTGTAAAAGTCAAACTGTAAGAGAAATGCAGAAAGAGCAAGATACCAGGCACGAGGCACCTATTTTAGACCATATAGAGCTTTCCGTAAGCGACAGACATGATCAAGTTTAGAGGGATCACGGTAACCACTCGGCTGATCCATAAAAACATCCTCTGTAAGAGAGCCATTGAGAAAGACGTTTATATCTAGCTGCTGGATAGGCCAAAGGGCAGACAATGCAATGGATAAAATCAGACGGATGGTAACAGGCTTGACCACAGGACTAAAGGTTTCAGAATAGTCCCTACCAGGTTGTTGCAGAAAACCACAAACAACTAATCAAGCCTTATATCGAGCAACAGAGCCATCAAGGTTCCGTTTCACTCTATATACCCACCTGCAGCTAATAGTGGGCCTGCCATCTCTAGGAACAAGATCCCAAGTGTGATTGCGAAGCAAGGCACTATACTCTTCATCCATCGCAGCTTTCCAATTTGGATCCCGGAGAGCAGCTCGAACATTGGAGGGTTCGATCGCTGGAGGTAGGGGATAGAGGGTGGCGGTGTTGACAAAGTGAGGATTGTAGTAGCGAGGATTCGGACGACGCTCTCGCATCGGCCTGGTGGCATCAGGAACAGGTTCGGGTTCGGGATTGTGAGGAGGTGGGGGTTCAGGTGGCGGAATTTCAGGAGCAAAGATGGGTGGTACAGTTGGCGGTTCAGGTGCAGGAGTATAGTTTGGTGGATCATTTTGTGGCGGGACAACGAGTAAATGACAAGAGAACCGAGCATGGAGTGGTGTTGAGGATTTAGAGGGTATATTAGATGCCGGGGGGTTGAGGGCGTACGCATGGGAAAGACAGTCTCGACAAAGTGGACATGTCGAGAAAAATAGAGGCGATGAGTGGCAAGATCAAGACACTTATATGCAGAACGAGCCATGGAATAGCCTAGGAAGAGACACGGGGATGAGCGAGGTTGAAGCTTGGTAGACCTGTAAGGACGTAGCCACGGGAAACAGAGACACCCAAACGGTTTGAGTTTTGTGTAGGACGGAGTGTGATGGTAGAGAATCTCATAAGGTGACCGGTCTGCTAAAACAGAAGAGGGGAGACGATTGATGAGGTAGACCGCTGTTTGGAAAACATAGGACCAGGAAGAGACATGCATGGATGCATGATGAAGGAGAGATAGACCACACTCAACTATGTGACGATGGCGCCGTTCAGCTGTACCATTGTGCTCCGGAGTGTGAGGTGGAGTTGTGTAATGAGTAATTCCAAGGGAGTTTAGTGTAGCAGTGAGTTTGATAAATTTGCCACCATTGTCAGAAAACAAGGAGACAATTTTGAAGCCAAAATAAGTTTCAATTAATCTGTGAAATTGAGTGAAGATGTTTTCCACATCAAACTTATGTTTCAAGGGATATAACCATATGTACTTGGTATAATGATCAACAAAAAGGACATAATATGAGAAACCATCAATAGATCGATCAGAGGTACTCCAAACATCAGTATACACAAGATCAAAAGGTTTCGTACTGATCATAGTGTTATCAGCAAAAGGTTGTTTGTGACTTTTATTTATAGAACAAGAATCACAATGGAAATTTGAAGGAAATTTAACATTTGGTGCAAGTCTATTAAATAAAGACTTAGAGATACGAAAGGATGGATGGCCTAAACAATGATGCCAATTTGAAGGTGACATGGTTGTGACATGAGCTTGCGGTTGTGGTGGAGAAGACACTGGAATAGTGTAGAGATTATTGGCGGCCCGCCCCTGTAGAATTGGTGTCCCCGTGGCTAGGTCCTTGACAAGAAAATGATGGGGAAAAAATTCAACAGAAACACGATTAGTTTGACATAATTGAGAGATAGAAACAAGGTTGCAAGTAAGTCTAGGTGCACAAAGAACATTAATAAGCGATAAAGGACGTCTGGAAGTAGAAATGGAAGAGGAACCAATATGTGAGATATGTAGTGTATTATCATTTCCGAGCTGAATTTCATCTGGGCCTCCATAATCGGAGAAGCTGTGGAGATGGGAAGAAGAGCTGGCCGCATGTTGAGAAGCCCCAGTATCAAAAATCCATGAAGGAACAACATTTGGAGGCGTGTCGGGCAGAGTAGTATTCACTGTCGGTTGGGCTTGAACCATAATATTCTGTTCACGAAGAAAGTTTGCAAGCTTTCGACACACACGGGCAGTGTGGCCAGGAAACTGACAATACTGACAAACAATGGTGGGCTGACCATGAAAAGTAGACTCAGCTGCATAATTAGAGGAATAAGAACGACTACGGCTTCCGCGACCACCACATCTGGCACCGTACGAGGGCTGCTGATTTCCAGAATTAGCAGCAGAAGAAGCATTGGACTTCGTCTGAGTCTGATGAGCTGTAGAAATGAGAGGCGGCGCATCAGAAGGGGCGGAAATTAGGCGCTCAATGTCAAGTAAGATATCCGACAAATCTGCCAATGTAACAGCAGTTTCGCGCACTCGGAGGGCAGAATAGACTGATCTATAGTCGTCACCGAGTTGAGTGATTATGGAGGCAACTAGATCAGAATCTGATACAGGTTGACCGGCTAGGGCAAGCACGTCGGCTATATCTCCCATATCCTTCAAATATTCAGTGATCGTGCGAGACCCCTTAGGGTTTTGAGCAAGCTTCGCTTTGAGAAACAGAACACGACCCGGAGTTGTGCTTGCATAAGTATTGGTTAACCGAGACCAGGCATCGCGAGCGGAGGCCGCGGTAGAGATGAGGGGCTGAATCTGCTCGGAACAACTGCCGAGAAGCGTAGAGACAATTATTTGATCTTGTCTGTACCAAGTAAAATATTACGGATTGGGGGTACCATCATTGTTCGACTTTGGAGGGGCTATCGTCGATCCGTCAATGTACCCGACGAGATTGAGACCAATCAAAGTGGACTGGACTTGGCGGCTCTACACAGAGAAGTTGGAAGACGTCAACTTGATAGGAAAATGGGTCGGCGCATTGAGCTGCACGATTGATGGAGAGGAAGACGGAAAAGCCATGAGCGTCGACAGAAGGAGGCGGCTGTGATGCTAGGGTTTGCAGACGGGAAGGGTGGAAAAAAAAAAAAAAAAGTGGATCACTTACGCTCTTGATACCATGTTGAGCGAGAGTAAATTGATTTCATTAATTTGTAAAGTATTACAAGAGTGTGTATTTCATTAATTTGTAAAGTATTACAAGAGTGTGTATATATACAGTTATATTTGGGCCTAGCATACAACAAATACAAAAGACATAATAACAATATTATTGGGCCTTAACAGTTTGATCATTCACAAACGTATATAAATATCATCTAATCTAATTTAATTTAATACCCTCATCGAAATTAAAAACTAAAAAATAAAAGGTACATAACGTAGTTGCAAATTTATTTTAAAATTAAAAACAATTGGCAGACATACAAGGGCCCTACTTCAACACTTTGCCTTTTATCCAAGCAATATATTTCATTGTCATTGCATGGCAGATTATAACATCTATCATTGATTAGGGATGACAATGGGGCGGGCGGGGCGGGAGAAAGTTTCTTCCATTCTCCATTTTATGGGATCTCCGTTTCTCACATTGAATTTTTGATTTTTTTTAACTATTAGTTTAATAAATACTTGAAAAATTCCATTAAATTACATTAAAAAAATATGACATAAGATATCTTCAAAATACATTAAAAAAAAGGCTTATAATCCAATCATATGATGAAAGTACGATTCGTATAACTAAATAAGCCGATCTAATTAGGATATAAAGACTAATATTCAATTACATTTCCATGAATTTTCATCATTCTCCATTGAAAAAAATTGTTTACATAAATATTTATTAAGTTATTTAAAATATTATAAAGTCAGTATTCATATCTATATAAATATATTTAATAATCCCCACGGAGAACGGGGCAGGGAGTATGATCCCCTTCCCCACCCCATGAGGGAAAATTTTGGGGATTCCCCACCCCATTCGGGACGGATAACCCGCAAGGAACGGGGATTCTTCGCTCCATTGTCATCCCTATCATTGATGTTAGATTTAATTTTTGAAGAAAAAATTAATTAAATTATAAATCACAGATACCCTTAATATTTTCTTTAAATTACCTGTGAGTGTTTTAAAAGAAATACAAAAATCTTAAAAGGGTATTTTTAATCTCAAATCCTAGTAAAAAATTATGTGTCAAACCTTGAATATTATACGTCAAAATTCAATTTTTGGATGGACTCGACTACTCGCACACGGTTGTGTTCGAGGGTACGAAGTAATCGTGTTTGGTCCCTTCAAATATATTTCTTCCGTGTAATTTTCCCTTAAAAACATAAAATCATGCAAAAATACTTTTAAGTGCATCTTATACATGAAAACAATCAAAATCATGATAAGAACACATATAAAATAAAGATACTAAAATTATATGATAAAACATATAAACCTCGATGTTTGTAAATTCCAATTGTATACGAAATAGTTTTGGAGTGTGTATAAATACTTTCACTAAAAAGCAAAAAATAGAACACGAACGATTGCATGTGAATCAAAAAAATAGGACACAAACGAGTAAAGGTAAATGTGAGCACAAGTGGATCGATGCATGGACATGTGTGAGGCAGAAGTGACGAATGCACAAAAGTTTTTCTGCACACTAATATGAATTATCAAGAAAAATAAAAGGATCAATTATAAATAATCATCCAACTATACCAATTTCTACATTTAAGTAACTAAATTTTTTTCCTATTACAACTAACCATCTCACATTTGTTTGAGTTGCAATTTACAATTTGAAACCACCATATGTTCATTTTCTAATCAATTTTAGTCATGTGTCTCGAAAGCCCTTTACTTGAGGGTATATTTATCTTTTCATTAATTTTTTTTTTGGTTCCATCTCACATTTGCAAAAGTTGCAATTACTATCGGGGTTTGGTGATATACCTCGCACACCCAATTGAGGTTTGGTGATTTTATTTGGATTTGGAATAAAATTCATATATGAATTAAGTTTTCTCTAATTTACGAACTACTAAAATCATTCAAAATAATTCACAAAACTTTTCCTTTCTAAGAAGAATTTTACCCAATAATCTTTCATATATAATAAATAATATGGACACTTGTCAATCCTACAATTTTCTCATATAATTTTTGTTTTTTCTTTTTACAAATTAAATCTATTTAAAGCTAATTAATATGACTATTTAATGATATCAAATATAATCTTGATATATAAATTAGTAAAAAATATAGAAATTTTAACTAAGTTTAGTCAAAATAATACATGCTAGACTTCAAACATAGAAATGGTTTATAATTTTGAAATTTGGTTATTAAAATTTTAGTGAAAATTATAAATAAATAAAAATAAAAGTACTCAAATAAATGTGGGTTGATTAAAAAGGATCAATTATTCAAACTTATTAATTAATAAATTTGAATAGTTTTTATGAATATACGTTTTTATTATAAATTATGAAATTCATTAGAGAATTTTGACTTTTATTTTTTATCATTTGAATGAAAATAAAATTTGAGGGTTGAATAATATAATAGTTATAACAATATATAAAATTTCTTAATAATAAATAAATAACTATTTATGTTCTTTTATTAATGCAACATATATTTTAGCAATTAGATAATATATTAATCAGACTATTTATATTTAATGCTAAATTAGACGATGTGTATTGCATAAAATTATAAATACAGTATCTTATATAAATAATAATTATATATATTTTTTCTAATTTTACTAAGTTTAATTGTCTTTTTTTAATTTTGTGTATTACACAGTTCCTATACTAGTTGAGTAACTAAATTCATAACCCCAAACTCAATATTCAACTTAAGTAGTTTTATCACGTTACGATATCAAATCAACTATGAGACCAAAAACCCCCCAACAAATATTATATTTTTAACAATATATTATTAATTTTGTTAATAAGTTGATGAATAATATAAGTTATTATTAATATTTATTAAATTCGGTAAGGCTTGATTAAGCTTGAGTAAGCTCGTGAACCATGAATGTATTCGTTAAATTAAGCTCGAGTTCATTCAATAACTAAACAAACCAAACTTAAACACTCAATAGTTCATTTCGGCTCGTTTCGATTACATCCCTACAACACATGTGACTAAAATTGTTTGCATGATAAATTGCAATTCGTGTAAAGGGAAGATTGGTTAGTTGTAACCAGAAAATGTTGAAAAGATAGATATACCCTCAATAATAAAGGGTGTGAGACACGTAACTGAGATACGCCAAAAAATGAACATCTAATTTTCTCGAATGGTGAATCTCAACTCGAACAAATGTGAATGATTAGTTGCAAGTGAAAAATTTTTACTCCCTCCACCCCACAAAAATAGACCTATTGTTATTTTCACACAGATTAAGAAATTGTAGTTTTTGCCTCCAAGGGCATAGTCAAGTTGGTAAAGCATGTGGTACTGTTCGGAGAAACCATCCGACAACGCAGGTTTGGGGCATATTTCCACTGAAATATTGTGGAAGTTTGTCCTAGAGTTTGCATCATGTTAGTTGTCTCCCATAAATGTCTGTCATTGAGGACCTACAGTCAGATGGGGGGAGGTCGTCATCTCGGCGTAATAAAAAGAATGTGTAGTTTATATTTACAATATTTAAAGTTCCATTTATACATTTAAGTTTCATTAATTGAGACACACATTAAATGAAACATTTTAAAAAAAAAGTAATATAGAAAGTTAAAGTGGGGGTAATATCAAGTACATTAATTAAGGAAATATGTAGAATTGAAGATTTAAAAACATATCAATATAATAAAAAATCTATTTTTTATGAGATATATAAAAATAGTAATCGGGTTTATCTTTGTGAAACGAGGGAGTAATTATTATTTAAATATAAAAACAGATATCTCTTTATCCCAAAATAAATGTCGTTTTAGTAAAATAAATTTATATCAAAATAAGTGTTATTTAAGATTTCAAGATATATTTCCCAATAATCTATCAAAAATACTTTCATGTACTCCTACCAAATTAAAGAGAGAGGGTTGTTAAGAGGAAAGAGAAAAATGCTCTCACAATAAAATCTCAAATTAAAAAATATAATTAAATTTAAGCTTCAAATTAAAAAATCTTAAAATTTGGATTTAAAATTAGGACCAATAATCTATCAAAAATTTGCATTTTAAATGAGGGAAAGAATTTCACGACAATAATCATATTATTTGTTGGTCCTAATTTTAAATCCAAATTTTAAGATTTTTTAATTTGAGGCTTAAATTTAATTATATTTTTTAATTTGAGATTTTAAATTAAAGATAAGATTCAGAATAAGACTCAATTTATATGTTGGTTCTCAATTATAGGCCTAAATTTTGAAATTTTGAAATTCAGGACATATCGACCTTACTTCTCAATTTCAGTCTTTAAATTAATTTTTTTTTTTCAATTAAAGCATAATATCGGAAGGCAACAAATACTATGAATTTCATTTTCATTTCTCTTTCTTTTTAATATTTTTCATAGAATTAAATAGTGGAAAAACACTTCCCTCTCTCTCTCTCTCTCTCTCTCTCTCTCTCTCTCTCTCTCTCTCTCTCTCCTCCTTCTTCACGTGAGAGAAGAAAAATATATATCTCTCGTCAATTACTCTGCATCAAGTCCAAGCTTTTATTATTCTGTATTTCCTCATATTTCAAAAAAATGGATTAGGAAAATAATAGGTGAAATTATTAAACATTCATTAGGTATGTGGGAAAAAAAAAAACTCAATTGCCCTTGTTAGTGCCTTTCATTTTCTATACTTGAATTGATAATTCATTTTAATTTAAAACTTCAAATTGATAAATAAGATTGAGTTGGACCCCAATTTGAGAAAAGAGATTAAATTGATTCCTAAATTGAGAAGTCTAAAAAGTTGAACCTAAAATTAAGAACCAACAAATAAATAAAGTCCCACTGTAAAATTATTTCTTTTCTAAAAAACCCATGAATGAAAGCTCAGAATAAAAATACTATATACGTAAATAATTGAAATTTATACTCTTTTCATAAAAATAAAATAAAAATTCAGCTATATAATTATAGAAGATATTAAAGTTCACTAATGTTATTGGGTTATTAGTTGTTCTAGTTGGTTGAACCGTTTATCTTTCTTTATGTGGGGATCAAAGCCCACTATACTTTAAAACTTTTTATTTTTTTATTTATTTTTAAGCTATAATTTTCTCCTTGTTCTTTTGCCATTTTTCATTAATTGGACTGTAAGAATTCCATTAGACTATCAATATATCTTTTAAAAATTATTTCCTCTAAATTGTTCGATCTCTTCTCATTAATACACTTTTCATCCATTAAGATTCAAACAAAAGTCAACGACGTCAATCCTTATGTCCCTAAAAGAAAATCTTCCATTTTTGCAACTTTGACTTTCATTTCAAAATTATTTTCATTTGAGCTTTATCAAATTACAAACTTTACTCATGTAAGAATTCCATTAGAATTGAGATGAAATTCTAAGAGAACTTAATTATGAGAGATTGATTGATGGCTTCATCATGATGAAACTGAAAGTATATATGAATTGGAATATAATGAAATTATCTTTGTATTATTGATTTATTATTTAATGTTTTTTATTTACACACCAATGACTCAAGAAAGAATTCACATCGAGCCTTTTAAAGTATGGGACCGACTCTAATTAATTATATTCTCTGCAAATTAAATGATTTTGTCCATCATAATTGAATGGGAAAACAACAAATACCTGTTGGGTGGGTGGTCCGTGGTGGTTGGTGCTCTTAATTACTCTACTTATTATTGTGGTTAGTCATGAAATCAACCCTTTTTATATTAACTTCTTGATTAATTAATGGAATTCTAACACCCAACTGTATCTTAATTATCTTGTTAATGTGAAGATCAAATAGTCGTCAGTCAAAAGAAGCGATTTTTAAGAGTGATTAAAAATACAAAAGGAAACATGTAATAGTGATTAATTGAGAGGGTGGGCTATCCAGATGCGTATGCAGAAAATTTCCATAGAGGTGGCATAATTAAAAATAATGTACAAATATTTAAGTTACATACAAAATATAATTTACAAGTGATCTCGAAAATTTACTTAATACATTCCATTTGAACAAAAAAAGGAATGAAAATATCTCGTTCACAATTGACCCGATGGTTCGCCATATTTTGAAACTTGTGAATGATAGCTTCATTAGTGACATGCTCGAATATATCATTTTCAAGATAAACCACCAAATTATCATTCATCCATTCATCACCCAATTGGTTGTAATACCGTGTTTTCATGATACTCATTGCAGAGAATGATCTTTCTACCGAAGTTGTTGCAACCGGCAAAATCAAGGCTAATGTAATCAACTTGTAAATCAACGAATATACCTTCTCTTCCACTTTCAACCATTCTTTGAGTTAGATCACCAATTCCATTTACATTTGAAGTATCAATGTTCGATCTCATATCCAACACAAAATTTTCGAGTTGATCTTCCATTCCCAAAAGAGCGACATCATCAAAATCACTTGGATACAATTTTGCTAATTGAAGTAACTTTTTTACGTCAAAAGCTTTAAAAGAATGAGATGGATTCAAACAAGCAACACAAAAGTAACAATTTCATATTTGCCTTATTAAATCGATCATTTAATTCAAGCAATTGCATATCTAGCACGGTATTAAATACCTCCCACGAAATCGATGCAAGTTTGTCATTCCCTCAACTTTTCATTTTGATCCTTTTCCACTTCCATACACATGAACATCATCCATATTAGACACCTCAATTTCATGATTTTTGCAAAAATTAGAGATACAATCTACCAACTCATCCCATCCACCGTCTCTCATTGATTGAAGTCTTGTCTTAGAAGCATTCACCAAGTTCATAACATTCACAATATCTTGATCTTTTCTTTGCAATGCTTGAGACAAATCATTTGTTATTCCTAGTATCTTTTTCATCAAGTGTAAATCAAATATAAAGTCAAAACATAACATGTCTCTTATCAATCGTATGCTTCAGCCCTTTGATTAGATAAAGACCCATCTATTTTAATTACGCGAAGTACACTAATTATAGAATCAAATAAATGAATCAGTCTCAAAATGGTTTTGTAATGTGAACTCCATCGAGTTTCAGAAGGACGAATGAGAGAGCTTTCTTGATTCAAGTCTCGTCCACTTGAAATTTCTTCATTTTCCAAATTCTGAATAATTTTTGCAGCTTGTTTTTCTCTCAAACAATCTTTTCGTTTGCATGAGCCTCCAACCACGTTAACCACATTTGATATTAGAAGGAAGAGTTCAGAAACACGTATATGTTTCTTCGCCATAGCCACAAGAGCAAGTTGAAGTTGGTGTGCAAAACAATGGACATAATATGTTGTTTCATTTTCTTTCAAAATAAGAGTTCAAACCATTAAACTCCCCTTGCATATTACTTGCTCCATCATAACCTTGTCCTCGCAACATAGATATGCTTAATCCATGTGAATTTAAAAGATCTTCAAGTGCACTTTTAAGTGAGATTGTTGTTGTGCACTCAACGTTTTTAAACACCAAAATCCTTTCAAGTACGCGACTTTTTCTATCTACAAATCTCAAGACAACGGTCATTTGTTCCTTTATAGACACATCACGAGCATCATCAAGAAGAATACTAAAAAAACTATCACCAACTTCATCAATGATAGCTCTAGTTGTTTCAAATGCACAAGCCTTAATAATATCTTTCTAGATACGAGGAGAAGTTAATTGGAGATTCGCGGGTCCATTTTTCAGGGCAACTCTTCTTATATCCTCATTATGACTTACAAGGAGTTTTAGAAGTTCTTGAAAATTACCTTGATTTTTTAACTCTTCGGATTCATCATGACCATGAAACACAAGTCCTTGCTTCAAAAGCCATCTAATACATTCAATCAAAGCATTTAACCTCATTTTGTAAGCCATTTTTGTTTCATCCGTCATCTTAACAAAAACGGTCTCAACATGTTGCTTTTGATTGAGTAAATCAACACATTTACTATAAGCTTGCCTATGAGCACTGTTAGTCCCCTCTCGTGCCTTCAAAGCTTATCTTTGTTCTTCCAATCACGAAAACCTTCACTTATAAAAGTATATCCACCTCCTTGATGATTCAATTCATTTCTAAAAAGGTAAACACCAAAAACAAAAGGCTGAATCCATTCTTATACCATATTTTTACCACGTAAATTCTTTAAACCATGAACGATTAAACCTTCTCATTTTAACATTAAACTTTTTGTGAGGGAAATCATCAAGATTAGGTTAGGACCTTCAAAATAGTATTTTCTTCTAACTCTCTCACAAATATTAGGATGATAATCTATAATTTTAGGTCGTTTCCCTGGATCTGAGGGAAGTTCCGGCAAGTCATAGTTTGCATCAACAATTTGTAATGGCTCATTAAGACTCTCAAACGGAGTAACTTCTGATGTTGGGCAATTCATCTTGTATACTTTTTTCCGAACTCACATTAGACAAAAATGAGTTTTTAGCAACTTTTGGAAAATACCTCAACATAGCTCTACATATAAAAAAATAAAAGATAAATAAGATTGAAATCCCAAACAATTTGCAGTACATTTAAATCTTAATCAAAATTAACCATCAATTGTAAAATAGAAGAACTAAAATAGATAAAAGAAAATATATATTCATCATACTACAAACTTCACAAGCATTTGCTCACTTATGTAACTCAACACTCAAATCAAAGTTTTGAAATCCATCCATCACAAAAGAAATACATCTAAGTTATCTAACAACTAATTGAAATTCCAATGCCAAACTGATAATGCCCAAATCAATCAAAAAATTGAAAATTAGCTTGATAAATTCTTAACAAATCCTTTGCAGATAAGATAATTTGCAAAAAAATTCTTAATTTTAATAATTTTTGCCCTATAAATCATCATCTGGATTTTATCTATTTTGTGATCCCACGACCTTAAGCATCAAATCCGGATCTTCCAACTATAAGTTAGCAATGATCTTTTAATTTACAAATTAAAAATATTTGGTATTTCTTAACAATAAACAATTAAACAACGGTACAAACATTATGAATCAAACTATTTTTATATTTTTACCTAGTAATGAGAACATCGTCCACCAAGGTCGTTGATACACTTTAATTCTGTTGGGCTTTCTCCGTAACAACAAGAAGTATGAAAGGGAAGATTCAATTTGATGGAAAGAGTGAATGGGAGTTGAAAAGAGTTTTGAGAATGAGAAATTGAAAATAGTTAATTTGCAAATGAGAAATATAATGCACTTTGTATGTAGTTAAAATATTTTTTAAAATTTAATTAAAATATTTTAGGGGTATTTAGTGAATTCGCAGGAAAATTAAAGGGGTGGTACGTGTCACCCCTTGCCTTTGAATAAGTCCACAAGATGCCCAAATGGTTCGGAAAACCGGAACCGGGCCGGTTCGAACCGACGGTCAACTGTTCCGGGAACCGTTGACCCGGTTTCGATTCCAAACCGGAATCGGGAACCGCCGGGAACCGGTTCGGTTTCGGTTTTCAATTTTACAAACCGGAGAACCGCCGGTTTTTGTAATTTTTTTATTTTTTTTATTATGGAGCATGCCACGTGTACAGCTGTGTTTGAATCAAATATAGCCGTTGAGGATGAATGACCAGGATTAAATGTCCGTTGGAAACCGGCCAAATCGGAACCGAACGGGAACCGCCGGTTCAAATCGGCGGTTTGGATGGATTTTCAATCCAACGGCCGAGATGGTGTGGCCGATGGAGATTGACGGTTGAGATTTGCCGAACCGCCGGTTCGAACCGAACCGGAACCGGCGGTTCGAACCGGAGCGTAGCAATTTCCTTTTTTTTTTTTTTGAATTTTTGAGATCTATAAATAGGGGTTCAAATTGTGTATTTGCTCACACCAATTCTCTTGCTCTCTCTCTCTCTCTCAAGTCTCAAGTCTCAATTCTTGCATTCTAGCTCACTTTAAATTATTTCAAGTTCAAAATCTCTCAAATTCTTGTCATATTTCGATTTCTAGTTCTTCGTCATCAACTTCTAGTTCTATTTCTACATCTATTCTTTTTATTGTAAATTCATCATGTCTAGAAGAGGTTCTTCTACTTCATCATCTCGTGGGAAGGGAAAGAGTCCCATGCCACCTCCACCATCGTACGAAGATGAACTCATTGATCGATGGTGTGACGACCTTGATCCAAATGTCGATTTGGGGGAACAAATTGCTCAAGCGTTAGCCGACGAAGATGAAGAAGAGGTGCATCCGACACAAGAGAGTTTGAATGCCACTCAAACCACTTCAAATAGAGCACCTTCTTCACTTCGAAGTGATATTTTCTCCATTCACTTCAAGAAGGAAGCCGTGCCCAATAGTGATGTAGACTACATAGTAACGTCCAACCATTGTGGGAAGCAATACAAGTTCAAGCACGGAGGAGGCTATGGAACGTTCAACAACCACATCACGAAGAAGCATCCCGACAAGATTGGATTGGAGCGCTCTCAAACACAACTACAAGGATTCACCGGGTCTTTACAAGGTATGGATTCTTTAACCTTTAAATTTAGTCAACTAGAACTTAGGAAAGGCACGGCCGATTTTATTGCTTCTAAACATCTACCTTTTTCATTTGCTTCCGATGACCTTTATGAAGATTATGTGAGCACGTATTTACAACCACCCGCTAGAATGATAAGTAGGAACACGGCCACTAGGGATATTGATAAAAGAGTATGTGAAAGAAAATATAAATTAGTATCCGATTTAGCTAACCTTAAACAAAAAGTTGCAATATGTTGTGATTGTTGGAAAGATCCTTATAATAAAAATGATTATATGGGTATTACTTGCCATTGGATTGATGATGCATGGGATGTTCAAAAACGTTTAATTGCTTTTATTGATTTTAATAAAAAACATACCGGTTTGCATATTTCACAAAAAGTAATACAAGTGTTAAATGATTATGGTATATTAACAAAAGTATTTGCTATAGCTTTAGATAATGCAACTAATAATAAAGCTTGCTTGCCTACAATAATTGATTTTTGTAAACCTTCATTAAATGGTGATCTTTTTCATACTAGATGCATGTGTCATGTTTTTAATTTATGTGTTCAAGATGGATTAAAAACTTTAGAAGAAGAAATAGATAAAATTAGAGATGCAATTAATTTAATTTGTCATACCGTACAAATGCGAAAAAGATGGGGCACATTTTGTAAAATGAATGGATTAGAAGTAAAAAAATTTGTGAAAGATGTGCCACATAGGTGGAATTCTACTTTTTACATGCTTCAAGATTCGTATAATTATAGAGAACTTTTATGTGTTTTTTTATGGAATTTGGTGATAATAATGTTATGTTAGTTGCCCATTCTTGGGATTCTTGTATAAACATGATGGGTTTGTTAAAAATTTTTGAAGAAGCCACTAGGGAAGTAAGTGGATGTTATTATCCTACATCTCCTTTAGCTTTAGATCAATGTGTTAAAATTGCTTTGGTAATTAACTCTTACAAAGATGATCCTATTTTATGTGATGCAATTATTATGATGAAAGCAAAATGGTTAAAATATTATCATGAGCTACCCCCTATATTTATGTGCTAAATTATTAGATCTTAGGATTAGAGAAGATGGATTAGAAGAACTCTTAAATATGTACTATAATGCATTGTTCCCATGTGGTTTGATTAGTGAATATGATCTAGTAGAATATGTGCATAATTCTAGGGAAGTAGTAAAACGGGCTAAAGATTATTTGTATGATTTATTTAGACAATATAAAACAATTCATGGTGATTCAAGTAGTAGTGATGATGTAGGAGATCAAAGTGTAGGATCTAGTAGTTATTCTTCTTCTTCATCTAGTTTTGGACCGACTCTTAGTCAATTTTACAACTTTTATGATATAAGAACGCAAAAAAGAGCTAGAGGTACCAACCCATCACAAGAATTAGATTCTTATTTAAGTGCTACTTTTGAATCTATTGCTTTCGAGAACAATTTGGATCTATTAAAGTGGTGGTCACGGAGGACCACCATATATCCTATACTAACAATTATTGCCAAGGAGATCTTTGCATGTCCCGCCTCCACGGTCTCGGTTGAACATGCCTTTAGCATATCGGGCCACACTTGAGTGCGAGACGAGCAAACTTAGCCGTCGGGAATGTCCAAAACATTATGCTCCTTGAGGATTGGGTCAAGGCATCCAAACGTCAACAAAACCTCGATTGCACACACTTTGAGGAAGGTGAACCGGATTTGTATGGTTACAACTCAAACACAACATCATCCGGTGGTAGTGGCATCAAAAACCTTGACGATTGAAGAAGGTAAGTTGAGGTAAGAGAACTACGTGAGCTTTGATTCCTTAATTTGATTTGAATTAAGGATACGTAGACAATTTTATTTTAAGTTTGGAATTTCAATTTCAATTCCAAACTTAGAATGAAACTCAAGCTCTTTCAATTTTTCCCCCTCCTTTTGGCTAATGTTGTTTCATATGTTACTTAGTTAAATATTTAGATCTTAGACTTGTATTATATAATTCAAGAATCAAGATAGATAGATAATTGTATTTGTAATTGTAATTCAAGATAGACTTTTTTTTTTGTTTTAGATAGATATGGACTTTTGTAATTGTAATATATAGGAACTTTTGTAATATATTAGATCATAGATTAGATAGAGTTCTAAGTTCTAACTTGTAATAATTTTCCAAGTTATAATGATCAACATTTATTTTGTAATTATAATGTTTGTTCACTTAAATATTTCAATTTCTCATGGTATAAATTATGATATACTTCAAAACAAACATTAAAAATCAAATTTGGAGTTGTGATTTTAAAATTATAAAAAAATCAAAAAAAAAAAAGGAAAACCGCCAAAACCGCCGGTTCGAACTGGCCGAACCGTCCGGTTCCGGTTGAACCGGCGGTTTGGAACCGAAACCGGAACCGCCCATCACACAGTTTGGTTTCGGTTCCAGCAATCCAGAACCGCCGAACCGGCGGTTCGAACCGAAACCGTAACCGGCGAACCGTTTGGGCGTCTCTAGCCGGCCATCTAGACGTGCTCAGCCGGTTTGAAAAACCGGGAACCGGCGGTTCGGAACCGGCCGGTCAACGGTTCCGGTTCGAACCGAAACCGGAAACCGGGGCCAACCGGTTCGGTTCCGATTTCATTATATACAAACCGCCGAACCGGCGGTTCCAACCGCCGGTTTGCCTTATTATTTTTTTTTCGGTTCTGAATGTCAGTACCGCAGTAACCATTATGGATACCGCAGTATCGACACGTGTACGCACAAGATTGAAGAGCCGTTGAAAATGAATGGCGTAGATTTGAATTGATATAGCTTTTGGAATTCGATACCGCGGTACTGAGATGCAGAACCCAAAAAATTTTTTTTGAAAAAACCGGAAACCGAACCGGCGGTTCGGAACCGGAACCGAAACCGTGACCCCCACGGTTCGGTTCCGGTTTGGGGGTTGGCGGTTTGCCGAACCGCCAAACCGGCGGTTCGCAAACCGTGAGCACGTCTACGGCCATCCATACTCCAAAAATATTAATCACATTCAAAACAATGAATTTTTATACATTTGATTTTTTTTAAAATTGGATTATGTTTAGTATTTTATAAGGTTTGTATAGTCTCATTTGAATAAAAAACATTCAATTTCAGACCCATCTAAATAATTCAAAAAATAATTTAAAATGAGAGTGATATATAATAGAGGAGTAATGTGGCAACATTTGTTGAGTTCATTTTTTAAATTCAGAACTTATTATAGGATCTTGGTGAATTTAGTTACAAGTATTCCAAAAAATAAATTGTTGGCAAGTTTTCAGATTGAAATATCTATGACTACAATAAAAATATGAATAATTTATATTTCGTACATTTTTTGTAATACATATTTTAATCCTTCATTATATAATTTAATTTAATTAAAACTTACACGTTTTCAAATTCAATTAGGACTCTAATTCAATAATTTAACCACCCAAATTATTAGTGTTATATAATTTCCAAATTCAATTAGAACTCTAATTTAATAATTTAGACATCCAAAAAAAAAAATTAATGGACTTCCACGTTACAATGTACGTGATATGAAACTATTATATGTGTATGTGTTTTGTTGTTTAAATTGCTAATCTTTGATCTTTCATCTTTCATCTTTTATACACACACACACACACACATATATATATATATATATATATAAAGTAAGTTTAATCATTTCCTTTCTAAAATGAATTACTCTAAGTACCAATTAAAGTATGAAAACAAGGTTCAAGAATAAGTATTTCAATTTTGTTGTTGAAGGTTTTTTTTTTTTTTTTTTTGAATTTGAATCAAACGAATGTTGTAAAAATGATACGAGGGAGCAATTTAGTTTGAGTAGGGGGTCATTTTAGCCTTGGATTCGTATATTTATATTGAGATTGAGATGAATTGAGAAGTGGAGCTTGAGGTTGTGGCAATGGTGATTTCTTGGTGAGGGAGATGACAATGTTCAATAATTTAATTCTTAATTAAGAAAAATCTATTTCAAAACCCCATCTTTTCTTACATAATTATAAATTTTTTTAGTATTTAAAATTAATCACGAAACTTCACATTTTGTTAGTGTATAATTTTTTGTTTTTTCTATTCATATTCATTTTGTAAAATTACTAATGTTGAAAAACTATGTCTCCTACACAGCTACTTAAATGATATTATACTAATATCTATTGGTTACTTCTATTTATTAATAATTATTTTATTCAATTCTTTTACAAATTAATATATTTTTTAAAATAATAATCCGTGTAATACATTACTAGTTTTAAATAACTTCGAAAGTTTCGACTGAATGAAAATATGGTTGACAACATCAATGTAAAAAAAAAAAAAATTAAACGCATACATTACAACATTTTTCTTATATTTTTCGTATTTTGAAATTGGTGCATGATATTTTTATTGCTAACACAATGTATATTGAAATTAGATGAAGAACAAATTGAGGGGGAGAGAGAGAGAGAGATAGGGAAAAAGAGAATGTTAAAGAGATCAGAATTAGATTTATGTGAGCTATGAAAGAAAAAAAAAAAAAAAGAACGTGAATATGCATTTTCTAATTCATTTTTAATACTGAAATGTGCTCCCAATATCAATTAAAAAATCTAATCAAACTCAAAGAATTAATTCTAAATCATTGAATTTTCTAATAAAGTAAAACAAAACCCTCATTAGTTAATAATATATTGTTGACATCAAACAGGATAAATAATTTGATGAAATCTAACAACAAAAGCAAAGCAAAATTCAGTCAACTTAAACAAAATAATAAGGTAAATTATGTGCTTAAATTAGTTTACAAATGAAGATTAAGCAAGAAAATATTTAACCAATGATGAAAACCCCACGGATAATGAAAAGTGTAAGAAGAAATAGTTAAGGGATGAAAATGTTAAATTAATATTTTTATTTTTTTAATTAAAACATGAAATTACTTAATGTCACGACCACAATTATTCAACCGCATATAGAACAAATTTTAAATACAACACAATAAAAAATCCTGATATATATATATATATATATATATATATATATATATATATATATATATATTACCACATAATATTATCTCATACCCAAAACTACTCTGTTCACATTCATATAAAAAAAGTTTCACCAAGTCAGCAACTCACGCACCATTCTCATGTTAATTTATTAGTACGCATCATATTATATAATACAAAACATGTCCAAATGAGACTTAATATCTAAAAGCAAAAGTAGCATAGACCACAATTATGCCCAACAGGTCGTCATCTATGTACACATGTGCTCAAAACCTTGCAGGAGCTCCACAGCTTGCCCAGTACGTCTATAACGCCACGCCTCACCAAAATTACCTACAAAACATAAATTACGTGAGATAAAACTCAGCAAACAGAAATTATGCACGATAATAGGATTCTTCACAATTCCCTCTTATGCATCCTCTCTTGAAACCACATATTTCATTTCTAACATATTCATCGGGGTCAGTAAAATCACTGTTAAACCCTCCCCCGGACATGAATTCTGTACACACAACACCACAAATTTCCGTGCACACAGCACCACCACGAAACACCACCACAAATTTTCGTGCACACAACACTATTTATTTCGTGCACACAACACTAATTCTTTTGTGCACACAACACCATTATCATGCACACAACACCAACCTCGTGCACACAACATCAATTTTATGCACACAACACCCCATAGCCAACATAAATCTGACCCAGAAATATAATTTCATCTTCTTGTCATCAAAACATATCGTTTGATATAACTCTCTACTATAATCCACAATAATTATTCAACCCACAAATTCATTTCATAATAATTATTAAATTCAATAGCCTTTGGACAACAAATCAAATCTCGTAAAACACGAAATATCCATGTATCATCAATTAACACCATGAATTCACAAAATACTAATTTATGCTTTGTAGTTATAATAAATTTCAATTTACCTGAATTTCCTATGATTTTGGTTGTGTAACCTCCTAATTTAGCTATCAGTCTTCTTGATATTTTCCTTTCTTTTTTTTCTTCCCTCTCAACGAATATGTATTGTTCTTCTATTTTACCCCTTTTTTTTTCTCCGTGAACAAATAAATAAAGCATTTATATATATACAAATCTAGTCTTGCCCACCGCCTCCGTCTAGTCCACTATCTCGCCAAATACGTGTTTTACTCCTAAAGTTTCTTATTATCCATATTATTTTATTGATATCATTAATATGACAACATTTATTGCCAACTCGTATGTGCATCACTTATATATATATAAGTGATATATATATATATATATATATATATATATATATATATATATATATACCTCTCCCATTTATCAATAGCATTTATATGTTAATATTAATTAAATAAGCTTCTTGTATGTATATGCAAACACACGGCACTTCCATATATAAATATTATAATATTTATTCAACTTTTTTTTAATATATAAACATCCATATGCCTAAACTTGTGCGCACACATATTTAATATATATTATTTTATTGTTTAGGTATATATAGGAAAAAATTCAATTTTAGTTCATTTAAAACGCTACTGTCCAATTTTAGTCCACTATGAAAAAAAATTTCAATTTTAGTCCACTTAATCAAAAAATCATCACTATTTGGTCATTTTCCCCCAATTTTAGTCCATTTCTCTAGCGATTGTATCACAATCGCCACCAATTTTAATGTTTTCCCCACTCACGCTACCGCCACTGCCGCCCGAGCCACCGTTTCTCCTCCCCCATTTTCTCTCTCCTCGAATCTCTTCATCCGGCCACCGATCGGAGCCGATCTTATACCCAAATCGAAGCCCTCGCCGAGCCCGTCACGAATCCAGGCTCGGATCGCCGATTGGCCGTGCCGATCACCGGCAATCGGCCGATAACAGTTCGCTCTTTCTCTCACCTCTCCCCCATTTTCTCTCTCCTCCAATCTCTTCATCCGGCCACCGATCGGAGCCGATCTTATACCCAAATCGAAGCCCTCGCCGAGCCCGTCACGAATTCGGGCTTGGATCGCCGATCGCCGGCAATCGGCCGATAACAATTCGCTTCTCTCTCTTCTCTCTCTCAACGTGTCATCCGGTGAGAATTGGGGGCGATTGTGATACAATCGCCGGAGAAATGGACTAAAATTGGGAAAAAGGACCAAATAGCGACGATTTTTTGATTAAGTGGACTAAAATTGAAAAAAAATTCATATTGGACTAAAATTGGACAGTAGCGTTTTAAATGGACTAAAATTGAATTTTCCCATATATATATATATATATATATATATATGATCCAATTTAAATTTATTTATTTTTCCATAATTTATACTATTATTAACCAAATAATTTACATTGTACCCTTCAACTTTATTAGAGTCTCAACCAACTATAATAAAGTTTTCTCATCACAAATCATGTAAGAGCACGTAATAATTCAATATTTAAAAGTAAAATATAATTATGCAAGTTCACAAATAGCACATAAATAATAAGAGATACATACGATGTATGAAGTGTATGAGAAGCTCGGTTATCACACTTAAATACCCTTGCATACTTTGAAAATTTTCTGGGGGCCAATGCCCCTTGCCCCCACATCTGTCCGTCATTACACACAATTAATACCAATGACTTGTTACCTATTAATGTAAAATTCTTGCTCGAATCTCTTAATTCAAGCACAACCTTGAAATCAACTATTAAAAAAACAAATGTCTAATTTGGGTTTTGGTTAGATTAATTCAACCTGTCCCTAAAACCAAAATTGAACCGAAAACCAAACCTTAAATTTAGTTCGGATTCTGAATGTAATCGAATTTTCGATTTCCATCCAAAAGGTTAACAATCACTAACCCGACTCATTTCTGAACTTCAAAAATAATATATATATTGCCCTTTTAGGCTGGATTTGAAATTTCCCAAACAAAAAACACAACCAACAAATATGTTAACAAGTACAAAATACGTAAGTAAAATAGATATCATTTAAAGGGAGTGGCAACCAACCCTACCTACATGCATTAATTGATCCTTTTTTTTATTCCAAATAGTTGTCCTAAAAAATTTCTCATCTACTTTTCAGTTTCTCAAGCTTGAAACATTGGTAGTGCAAGAATTGGAAAGTAGTTAGTTATATGGAGGATTACTTAGTCAATCTGATAGTGTTTAGTGTAATATCATGGACAACACTTTTTCTGGTAATAAGAAAAGTGTTGCCAAACAGATCTTTTGATTTCTGCAATCGCATAGTTTCAACAGTGCATGCTTCTTTGGCTGTGATTTTGGCAACTCTTTCAGTTCAAGATTGGAGCTGCCCACTTTGCCCTATTGCTTCTCAATCTTCTCCCAACCAGGTATATATACTCACCCGCTCTTTAACATTGCCTTTTTAAGCTCAAATCGAGGAGTCTTCTACGGCCTTCTTGATAAGAGCTTAAAAAGGCAATATAACTGAATTATTGTCAAAAAAAAATTTCTTCTTATTCTTGAAGATCCAGCGTGGCACCTTCTAATGATCATAGGTGAGTTTATAGGGATGTAATCGAGTCAAACATCAAAAAACTTGAGCTTGATTCGATCTTTTATAGTCAAGTTCAAACTCAATTTAGTTTTGTTTTGTTAAGTTTGTGAACGGCATTAACAAATAGTTTATTAAACAAGTTTAGTGTGAACTACTCGAATTCGTTAAGTATATAATCGAGTTTGAGATTCTGAATTAAGTCATGGAAAATCTATATTTATCTATATAACAAGTACCACTCCAAAAACCGTCTATTTTGTTTTCCAATAATGGAAATTAAGAAAAAAAAGAAAAAGAAAATAGAAAAAGAAAATAGAAAAAGAAAAAGAAAAAAAAAAGCAAGAAAAGAAGGTGATTGGCTAAAAGGAAAGTCAGAGTGGGAAAAGGGGGCGTTGGGGTGGTTGGTTAGTGATCTTTAATTACATATCCATATTGCATATAAAAAAAATATGTACATTGATTTTTTATTTTTCATTTTTTTGGGTTGTGAATGATTTTATTTGTTTAAAACATTGTTGTGTGATATAGAGCAAGTGTTTGAGTTACTTTTTATTAACTTAGATTAACATGTGGAGATTAATAAAACAAATGATTAATAAAACAAATTAAAATGTATTATTAAAAAAATAATAGATTGCATACAAATAAAGTTTTAATTAAATAATAAAAATAGATTTTTATGTAAAATCTAATACTTTTTAAGAAAATCTGATTATTCAATTTATTTATTATAACAATTTATAATTTATTTATTATAACAATTTGTAATACTAATTATATCTCTATCTTTTTTTTCGAAGAAGAAATATCTATATCTCTATATATATATAATAGATAGTTAAAAATAGAACACCTATTTTTTCCTTCAAAATATTTTTCCATTGATTGTCTTTTCAATCCCCTACCTCATCAAACTTTATTTGGAAAATGATAAAATATAATCTATAGTTAATTTATTAATTTCAATAACTGAATAGTTTTTATAAATGGTGTTAAAAAACCCTATGAAATTTTTTTCGACAACCTCAAAATTTTAATTTTAACTTTAATGTTTTCAAGTCCTAAATAAATAACAAAATCACATCTCAAAAGTTAAATTTACGAAAAGATAAATTTCTAGGAAATAAGGACACAAAAAAATTATGGTCCAAATATTTATGAATGTATGTATTCATTTAATTATTCATATTTTTATTCGTTTTTGTAATTATGTATCAATTATATTTATATTTGTATTTGTATTTATATACCAATCAATGTTGGATATAGAAAAATTGTAATTATAAAGAAATTATTATTATTATTATTATTATTATTATTATTATTATTATTATTATTATAGGCAATATTTTTATTTTTACAACTTATATTAGTTTTTCTAATTTATCATAATGAAGTTTTTAATTCTACAATATGATAACTTTTAAAATCTAATTATAAATATTATAATCCGTGCAATGTACTGGAGAAATGCTTGTATATATAATGATACACACATAAGTACAAGCTCACAAACATACAGGTTCACGAGCTAACAAACCAAATACTATCAAGGTCGAGGTTGGCTTGATAATGACCCCGAGCTTGAAATTGAGCTTGAGTTGGACTCATTGAACTTAATAATTGATTTGGAATGAGATCCGAATAGCTCACGAATGGCTTGGTTCGTTTACACCGTTGAACAAGTCTATAGAAATATGATGAACATTATCATGTATTGTAATGAGTAATAATATTGGAGATGGAATATTGGAACAGATGAAAGCAATAGCAATATCAGGAGGGTATCTGATATATGATTTAGTGTGCTGCCTATTTGAAGACAAAGTCAAGCTTGATAACACAATTCATCATCTAGTCAGCATTGTTGGCCTAGTTGCTGGACTTTCTCATAAGAGGGTATTTATTTTCTTTATTTTTTGTCTCTAATTTCTTTTTCTCATTTTAAATATGGATTATTGTAGTTAAATGATATTTGAATGGTAAATGTAGTGTGGATCAGAAATGGTGGCATGCATGTGGATTACAGAAATATCAAGCCCATTTCTTCACTTAAGGGAGCTACTCAAAGAACTTGGATATAAGGGCACTGACCTCAATCTGGCTGTTGATGTTAGTATTTTTCTATTTTTATTTTTAATAAATTTTAACAGGAATAATTGTTTGTTTCCAATATTTGTGGATGATTGCACCAAGAGCAGTGTGAGATTTTGATTCGATAATCAAATTTTAATCTAGGTTTATAAATCAGGTAAAATATTAAGGTGAAAGTGATCTGTAGAAGCTTATATGTGGAGCTCCACTTGTCACATAAGATAGGATAAGATAGAAAATCTAAGATGAAATCATTGTTAACACAAATTTTAGTACCTTTTTTGATACAAAAATATGAGTTCAATACTAATTTTGTACCAACTATTGTTATTGCACTCAATTTAATATTAAAATGTTTCGATCTGTATTTTTAGTAAGAAAATTGTCTAAACAAATCTACCTTTTTTTTAATAGAATTATAGAAATGATAGGAAATCTTGTAAGTACACATCAGTTATATCAGTATTTCAATTACTAAATCTTAAATATATATTATCTTTTGCAGATTGCTTTTGCAGGCATCTTCTCATTTGCAAGGATGATAGTTGGACCATATATCACTTATGTCACTCTATCTGCTAATAACCCACCTCTGATTAAGGTAATACAATCATATATAGTTATATAAGTTCGATTAAAAATATCATGAAGTTTCACAAAATTACAATTTTAATGCAATTTTGTAAATATCATGTGGGAATTGGCATTGCAGGCAATGGCTTTGGGGCTACAGCTTGTGAGTGCTTTCTGGTTCTATAAGATTGCAAAGATGATGATGTACAAATTGGGTAGAAGATCACCTTCAATCAAAACCCCATGAATTGATCACAAACTATTTGATTGTATTTTTGCATATTTATGTGTCAAGCTATTCTGTATGTATTTTTAAGACCAATTGTCTTGGAATGAAGAGTGGCATATCATTAATCATATCCAGCATTACAAAAATTAGAAGAAGTGGAAGTATTCAAGAACCAGAGATGTAGATCTACAACTCTGTGGATTTTGAATACTATATTATTGACATAACTGAAATGAAGTTCCAGAAACAACAAAGAGTGGTACAAGTTTATGCAATAAGCATATGCACTCCCGATGAAATCGTGCAAATTATGAGCCCTAGCATGGCAATGTAACCGTATTTCCTGCATCATATAAGTGTGTCAAACATACTTGTTTTCTGCAATGGGTACACCAATTAATTTAAGAGTAAAGCAATATCTCAAGTCTTGAACTGTGAGTTGAGGCTCGACCAAATGAATGGCTTTGATTGTAACCACTCACTTGTTTATGAAATAAGGCTGCATTTGTTTTGAAGGGATTTGATTTGGAGGAGGATTTCAAATGACCCAATATAAAGTGGAACCAAAATCACTCCAAAATAAAAGTTAAAAATAAGATCACAGAATGGACTCTTGCATACAACCTCAATTAATGTGTCAATAAGGATTTCAAACCCATCCTCCAAATCTTTCAATCTAAATGCAACCTAAATTGTATCTAGAGAACACATCTCAAGGAATCAATGCCAAAGTCACAGCTTCGCTTCATACTTAGCTTTGGTAGCATTACCTTAAACATAACAGCTAGTGTGTTTGGACTTTTAATAAACCCTATGAAGCATGTTTGTCTATTGAAAGTAGCTAAAGATAGAACTCTCTCTTTTGATCAGTTTAAATATTTCTGAACATTCCAATAAATCATGCACTAAAAAATATTATCATCACTCTTCCAAGTTGTTAGTCTGATTCTCAAGAAAAGATCACATGAGTTTCTTTATATTCTCATCAGTGAAGACTCCCACCACCGATAGCAGGTCTCACCACTCTTACTTCTCTCTACATCTTTATACCACTCTCCTATAAATACTACATACTTCTTATAACAACTACCTTTCTATAAAAACTCAAATGTAAAGCACCACCCCCTTTAATTCATTAATCATTGCTTGTATATTTCTTACTTTCAAGAAATAAAATCATACATAAGTTACCAATTGATCTATCTATACTGGCATGTAAATAGTTCTCAAAAGTTTCAACACACATGAATAGAGCAGATGCAGATTCCACAAAAGGCAGCCAAATATTAAGCAAACAATGATCAAGAAAGCGATAATCGAACAATGGGAAAGAAAGAACACTCACCCAACCGTGAGACGCTTCATAGGATCACCGGTTGCGTAGCCTTTGAAATAGAAAATGCGCGTAAATGCAAAGAAAGCTCCTAGTGATGCACAAATCACAGGGTGCCTAATTCCTCCCATTGTAATCAACATGAACATTATAGGCATCACTTCTAGTGAATTCTGATGCCCTCTCTGAACAACAAAAGACATCACCAACAATTACATTAAACAAATCAAACAACTATACACCAAACCAATATCAAGATTGCATTCAGAAATCAATAATGAACTACAAGATAAGAATTCAGTAATATTGTGAAGATAAGTAAGCTATTTATTAACCCAGCTAAAGACCTTGGTAAAATAGTTATTAACTTAACTACTTTACTTAACAAAACTAACTAGTTTGACTTTCCTCTTCTTGACACAACGAGCTCAAATTAAACTATGCAATCAATAACAAAGGGAATAAGATGAATCAAATTGAAAGGAGCATAATCTGCATCAATTTCAATGAAATCCCAAGAAATGGAGAGAGAGAGACCTGAACACAGTTAAAGAGCTTAGCATCCTTGTTCTCAGCTTCAATCGCATACATGGTGGGATAAGAAACCTTATACCTGGGCACAAAATCACACAGAAATTACACCACAAAATCCCGAATTGCAAGAGGGCTTTTAATCACAAACACATAAAAAAGGAAAATTATAATAAAAACCCAGAAAATTGGAAAGAAAATTACTTCTTCCTCGCTACGCCCACTTGCGCAGACATCCAGAAATTGACAAAAATGTAGAATATAAGAGAAAGAATGACATATCCGAACTCCCTCGGCAGAAATTCAACAGCAGCCATGATTTTCTCAACAGATTGATGAGATTTAATCAAGAATTAAAGAGACTAATTTAATGGGGTCAGGGAGTGGATGGTTTCAACTAGATTTTTATAATGTTAGAATTCGGGTGGCTTTTCTCCCAAGGCATACAAAATTGGATTTTTACATTGGAAACCCCTCACTATTATTTTTTAATGGTGGACTATCCACGTAGAGGTGGCAATCAACGCGTTTGGGGATGGTATTGAATACCATCGTTATACCAAATTGTCATATCAAATATCATTCTCACTATCATCATTATTTTATGAATTTAGTATGGGATGGGGATTCATGGCTCGGGGAATGGAATTCCCACGGGAGATTTCGCTTCCCTAAATTTAATTTTCTACAAGTTAAAATGTTTTTTTTAAACAATTTTCAATAAAATGAATATCAAAATAATTAAAACAACTCATAAACAATATCGATCCAACATAACATCAAATATTATGAAATCATAAATTTAGTTTTTTAAACAAAAATATGAAATACGTAATTAAAATGACAACACAATCTAACAAGTTACAACATAATCTAACAAGTTTGACTATTTTGAGTTGATTCAAAGTTTCAATTTCAATTTGCAATTTTAGATATTAAATTATTAATTAATTGGAAAGGAGCCGTGAGGAAGGAGTGAGACTTAGAGTACTTATGGAAAATTTTGGATGTTTTGGTATATTTACTAAAATATATATATATATATATATATATATTAATAAATAATATTAAACAAGGAATGGGAATCACTGTTTCATATAAATTGGGCCGGTTTTGGGGTCGGGGATTGGGTGGAGAGCATAAATACCATCCCTGTCATTTTTAAATGGGGATTCATAGTCCATGTCCCATTCCTTGATTTGACCGAGAAATCCCTGCCCCACTAACATTGGTACCCAACAGGGATGGTTCCCGCGGAGAAATTGTCACCCCTATATCCACGATGTATCCATTTCTAAAAACATCTCATATTTAAGTAAAAAGTAAAAGTAAATAGATATTAAAAATCTAAAATACCATCAATTTACTAAATGATTTTTTTTTCATTTTTTATCATCTTCATCATATCTACACTTAAACCTTAATTTTCAAAAATTTTGTTATTTTCCACCTTATTTTGTGAAGAAAAATTACAATGGACTCAAGATACATTTGGAACAAACGATGAAAGATGTTCTTATATATTTTTTATGATTTTAAATAATGTACTTAAAATGTTTGTAAAAATAACTCATCACACCTAAAAGCCTGCTGGAACAATCGTTCGATTAGTGCAGACCGAATACTACATTCAATGTTCGATGTGAACTAGTCGCATGTGTCTAATGTCGTTCATTTGCAAGGGACAATACAAATTTACACAAGGAAATGATCGAACGCTCCCAACAATGTTTGGTCATTTTGGTCGAACAACGAGAGTGTCGTTCAGTCTCTCTAGCTAAACTTTGACATTGCTGTCGGCGCCAACTGATCAAATGAAGCATATAGTTTCCAACCAACTAGGATTGTGCAATAGTCGATTTTTTTAGTGTTTCACAATGGATTTTTGAAAATTTTACTCTAATTTTTTCTTATTAATCGAACAAGATATGTAAAGAATAAGGCAAACACTTTTGTGCACAAGGTGCACAGATCCAAATCTGTGCACAACAATACTGTTATATTATATGAAGTAATACTGTTATATTATATGAGTGATACTGTTTTATATGAAGTGATACTGTTATATTATTTGAGTGATACTGTTATATTATATGAAGTAATACTGTTATATTATATGAATGATACTGTTATATTAATATAACAGTATCACTCATATAATATAATAGTATCGTTGCACCTTGTGCACAAAAGTGTCACTCAAAGAATAAAGATTAAAGATTAACAAGAAAACTTGTGGCTTCTAATATAAAAGCCATCATAAAATAATCAATTTTAGGAATAAAACATAGGGGGGAAGGGCAGTCGAACCACCGTTGGAGAGGGGAATGAATTAGGTTTAATTTTCAGATTTTTTTTTTTGGTTTTATTCTAAAGGGTACAATGGAGAACTAACGGGACGCGTTTAGAGATTATATAATTTATATTTATTTTTATCTTTATTGATATGTATTTAGTATTTGGGGTGTGTATAAATGAATGAAGTGTCCATAGTTTTATCCATTTCTTAAATTGTTTGCTTATCCTCTTCTTTTTCAGTAATTTCAGTTAATTATATATATATATATATATATATATATATATATATGTTTGTTAAATATGGTGATATGGATGTGATATAGTAAAAAAAAAAAAGAGTTTGAAGAGTAAAAAGGGATGAAAATAAAACAGTCTGATTTTCATGATATATAATGGAATGGTACAATTTGCGTTTAAATGGTATGAATTTATATAAATAAAACGATCCGATTTCGTTGATACATGATGACAAAAAATCATATGTCCTAGGGGCACGGATTTTAGATCCGAGCCCTCAATCCGACCCGGCGCGTGAGGCGCTCCCATGCGCCCCCCACGCACGCCCACACCGTAGTTGTTGTGCGCTGTGCCGCACACCTGATTTATTCTTCAAGTATTACGCATATATTCTTCAGTTATTACCTGATTTGTAATACCTATAGAACAAATGTGTGATACCTCAAAACCGCATGCACCCATGTTGTGCTCCCACACCGCGCGCCCATGTGCCCACACCTCACAAATCTAAAAGTATCACACATATACTCTTCAGGTATCAAATACTTTTAGTTCATGTTTGTAATACCTATAAAAAAAATCTGTAATACTTCAACAGTATATGCGTGAAAAAAAATAAAAAATATATATGTGTGTGTGCAGGTCGGGGCGGGTAGGGGGCACGGATCCTAGAATCTGTGCCCCAGGGGCACACAAGTGTCACTCATACATGATAGGATAAATTTACCAAAATCTTAAAGGTAAGAGTTAGTATAAGTGGTAGAGATAAAAGAAATAAAATTTTCGAATTGAATTAAAAAAAAACTAATGACAAATTCCTAAAAACGTTTTCCATAAATATAGTTTATAGTAAAATATAATCCTTGCTCTTATAATGTAAATGGTTCATAAATTCATAAAATGGAGTGAGAAACGAAATGTTTAAGAAGAAAATAAATGCTTTTAGAAAAGTGTAGAAGTTATTTTAAGGGTTAATTTCATTTTTGGTCTTGTATGTATGGTTTTTTTTTCATTTTTTGACAATCAAATATACGTTTTTCAATTTTGATTCTATATATTTCAATATTTTCCAATTTCAGTTTAATTTTTCAATTTTGGTCCTATATATTTCAAATTTATTCCAATTTTGGTCTGAATTCGTAAAATCGCCAATGTCACGTGAGATTTTTCGATGACCATCCGATCAAAATTGGATTGAAATTGGAAAAAATTGAAACATATAGGATCAAAATTGGAAAACTTGACTAAAACTGGAAAATTTTAAAACATATAGGACCAAAATTGGAAAAAATTGAAACATATAGGACCAAATTTGGAAAACATATATTTGGTTGTTCAAAAATGGAAAGGGTCTTACATACATGACCAAAATTGAAATTATCCCTTATTTCAATTCCATGATTAGAAAAGTGTATAAGTTATTACCTTATCACAAATATTCTCCTAAACCGGGTGCATGGATCAGGATTCGTATAATTCGGATCATCAGATTCAAAGTTTCACACATTCTACACGTGCCTTAGGCTTTCCCATGTTTGTGCCCACACTCTTATCTCACACACGTAACATTTATGTCGTAACATTTATATTAAGTTCGCCTTAACCTTTGTATTATATTATGTTCGCATAACTTTATGTTATGTTAGTTTAACATTTGCATTATATTACAAACATATAACTTTTAAAACATTTATGTTATAATAATATAACTTGTATGTTATAATAATCTAATATTTATGTTTTTTTAAGTTAAAGTACTACATAAAAGTTATACAAATATAACATAAATGTTAAATTATTCTAACATAAAGGTATAACAATACTACATGAATTTTTATGTTGATATAGAAGTAAACAAATATCACTTAAAGGTTATGATATTTGTAAATAAAAGTTGTACTAATATAACATAAAAGTATAGTTATACTACATGAATTTTTATGTTGAAGAAAAGTATAAGTATTATCACTTAAATGTTATGATATTTGTACATAAAATTATACTAACATAATATAAAAGTTATACTGATATAACTAATAAAAAATTATATTGATATGAATTCGAGTTGGATCCGATCCGCGCTCAGTTGCACTTGCAATTGGTACACACAGTTGTTACTCATATCTCATAGAAAACAATCATATGGTGTTTCTTTTCTTTTCTCCTTTCAAAAACAATAATTATATTAATGAAATCTGAACAATCTTCATAGAAAAGAGTGCCAAAAACTTATACTCCCTGTGTACATATCTCCAAAGATATTATTAGTTTGTTATTAGTTATATACTCATAAAATATTAATTGTATATTCATAGGGTATTAATTGCATACTCATAAGGTATTATTTGTATAACTGAAATACATATTTTAGTCAAACATATTAGTTGTATATTCATAAGGTATTATTTGTATAACTAAAATATATAATTTAATAAAAAATATTACTTAAAGTATTACTTATTACATATAAAAATGATATTTGTTATATTTAAATATATTATAGTTGGAGTTGGAGATACACCATACCAGAAACACACGAGCACTACTCAAAGAGCCTGAATAAAATTTTGAGGCTCAAACACACAATAAGATTTGAGCAAAGCCGCTAATGAGTGTGAAGATACACTTTGATTTAGTATGTAAACACCATAAAATTATAAAACCATTCAAATTTTCTAGACTATTGAACTTCATAATTTAGATTCTGATTTCAATTTATTCTTGAAGATTGTGCATTTAAAGATAATCTTCCTTAATGACCTAATCTTCACAAAAAAAAGTATGAAATCATTTCACAATATAGTTTCGTGAGATGAAATTTCATTACTCATACCAAACTTATTTTTACAAGTCAAATCTATATATTAAGGGTTATAAATTGTGGTTGACTCATCTTACAAAATTAAATTCGTAAAATATAGGGGCAACTTGAAAACTAACCAAATAGAATAACAAAAAATTGTAACTAGCAAAATCATATGAAATATGATCTTTTAGCCAAAATTGACTCTTCTACCCTTAATAAAAGTAAGGGTCTGGGGTGCCACTAAGTGCAAAAAATAAATAAATAAATTTACACGACATGCACGATCCACGTGCACAACCCGCACGATCCACACAACTTGCATGATCCACACTATCCGCACGATCCACCGGAACAGTTCATTTTCGAAAATGCATATGACCGATTTTTGAGAAATTTCAAAAGAATTCTTAAAAAATTAGTGGAAGAAATGTTATGGAATGTATTATATTTCTCCTCCACGAGTAAAATCTTCACATCAATAGCTAGGATATTAATACTTAGGAATGAGTGGAAAAATTTTCACAAAAGCTTGAGATATTGTTCAAAATTTCACAAAAAAGAGAAAAGAAATGAAGAGATGATGTTAATAGAGAAGAAGGGCAGTGGATGTCCAAAATCAAACTTTTTGGCTAAAAAAATCTGTTTCTTATCTCATATCTAGTTTAATTTTGTGTTATTCTTATTTGGCTAGAAATACTCATTTCCTCCTTATAATAGTTCTACTCATAAATCTTTAGGCAAAAACTCTTACCCGGATTGCATGTGCACCCTTAAATATTTATATATGACCTAATCTAATCTTTCTAGTGATTTTTCAATATATTGGAAACTTGAAATACTCCCCTATAATCACCTTAATTAATGAATTATAATGATATCCAAATATCTAGCTAGCTATATCACAAGGATTAAAATGATGAATTGATAATTAGATAAAAAGAAAAGATTTGAAATCCATGAATGATTTATACTTTGTTATTGATGGTATCCTTTTATTATGAAATTTCTCAAAATAAATTCGTATGAAGATTGACTTTGTGATTATGAGTTTGGTGGTGAATAGTAAACTTCATCTCATAAAATCATATCCATGAAATTATCTCATATAAGTATTTATTATTATATAACACTGAGTGGATAAGGATCATGACATTCCATTCTTATTTATATTAGAATAGGAAAATCCATTTTCACTAGAATAGTTCAAAGTCGTAAGAAACCCAACTCCACAGCGTTTTAGGTTAACTTTCTCTATCTTTACTCTGTCATCTTCATTAATTTTTATTAATTTTGATTGTAACTTCTATGCTTATTTACTTGCTTTGTACATAGACCACCTTAATGTCCCAATACGCAGATCTTATGATTCATTCTTATACATAAATTTTAAATGCTTCATAGTGACGATATTTTATCACACAACATATAATTAAGGAAACATGTTAAAAAAATACAGGATCTGAACTTTGTTAACATTGTTGAGACAATGGACATTGGAGTCTCAAGTTCATCAAACTTCTATGTTGATTTAGTTAATTCTTTGATTGTGGCTTAAATTACAATGATTACGGTGAAAATATATATGTCCAATAGATGAAAAAACAACTGCATTTCCACACTGGCATGCTTTTAGACAGAAATTACGCGAAAAGCTTCAACTACAACCCGGTTCAGCTTATAGATCGAACAAATACAAAATCTCAAGGATTTGGACAGAATATCCGAGTGTTTCTTCATTACAAAGTCCCCCCGAGAATATGTCTAAATTCTTACCTTCATGAAAAGGCAGAAATGAATTTTAAGATCTTCGACTGAGCCCTTTCTTTCTCTTCTGGGCCATCAAGATCACCAATATTGTCATGATACTCCTGTGATTCGAAAACAAGCAGAAAAAACGAGTATGAAATCGGGTACAAATTGATGAGTATAATTAAATTAATATAATAGCATGTGGACAAAGATAAATAAACACACAGATAACTCCATAATGCAATCATCAAATACACAATGACATTCTATATAATCAAGTTGTTATACATATAATTGAGTTTCAGCATTTACTATGAAGCAGTCAAACTATGAGTTCTGCCTTGACTGTTTCAACAGTATTAACAAGGTACATTGTTTTTGACATTGCCAAATGAAATACAAACCATCTTTCTACATATGGATTATGTAAATATGAATTCTCCTCACATGCGAACTGGGACCACCTATTGTTTCACATTTAATTTGAGTCCCCCTGTTAACTTTGAAAGATCTGAAAAATATCTTATTCAAAGAGTTATAGAGCCAAACATGGACTGCCATATAACAAATGAACTGCTTCCAAGCTGCAGGACCATATGTTCATATATTTATTCATTGGCTCAGAAATAATATTATCCACATTTAAGTGTAGATTTTATATCAAATTCAGAGTTCAAATGTTGAATAAGCAATGTATACTAGTTTTCCCTTCAAAATTTCCAATAAATGTTTACTTTCTCACTATTATTGAATGATTCATCAGTACAATAGTTCTTTTCAAGAGAAACATTCAACAACCCAATTCAATCTCAACAGGTATACCAAGATGAAATTTAACAATCAGATTCAGGAAAATCTTCACAAACACAACATGATTCATAAGAAGAGCGTAGAATTTCAAAGTTCAAGTTGCGATTTTTAATACTAAATTGAGAGGTTAATACCTGAAGAATATCCTTGACATCATTCCTAGTTAACTTTTGCTGCTTCAGTAACAGTTCAATTCTTGCTCTCATCCGAGGGTGCCTAGAAAAGAGAAAAGCAACCAATTAAAATCAAAGGAACAGAAAAAGAAAGCTCCAGAAATCAGTCCTATCATAGTGACATATAAGATGGCAAGACTTACTCAGAGGTCCACAGATGACCCAGAATAACAGCAATTAACTGCAGAAATACAAAATAAATCAACCATAAGAATCAAGAATGGAAAAATAAATAACTCATAATCGAAAATGCGAGGGAGATGCCTGAAGAGTATAGAGCCCAGAATCTAGCTTTCTATTATATTTCTCGTCTTCATCAATCTGCAAATATCAGTAAAGATAAGTACAAGCTCACAAGAAATGTTTAATTGTTTTAAGTTGTTGCAAAGGCAGTAGTGATAGGAAAGAAAAATCTTGATATTGATTAACCTCGAGGTCATCAAGCTCTAGCTGATCCAGCCGCTCAGTCTCTTCTTTCACTCTATTGGAATATCTATAAATCATAGCAGAACGAAAAGCGATTGGAAGACAACATCATTGTCAGAAAAGTAGGCAATAAAATTAATCAGGCCAGAAGGATGGATTTTCTAAAGAATTGAAGGCTGTGCATAAGTAATGACCTCATGTAGAGTTCCATTAGTCGATCTATCTTTTCACACTCGTTCTCCACAAATTTACTTAACAACCTTTCCCTTCTAGAACCCCTCAAAATTCCACCTGGTCCAAAATACAAGTAGGCATCAGTACTATGACTATCACACGGGAATGTATAAAATGCTACAAAAAACATTTCAAGGAAAACATGATATGGTCACGATTTTCTGCACACAACTTTAATAAGAACAGAAACATCCAAGCTAGTAGTTAACACAAATCTATCAAGCCTAAGAAAACAATAATAAAACCATCCGGGCACTTCAAGAGACCAAAACAACAAAAGCATTATGAAGCAACAATATATTAGGCTTTATTACCAGCCTCATTTTCAGTAGGGACAAAATTCAATGAGTATAATTTCAATTTATGTTTTAAGAAAGTGAAACCACATCCAAACAAACTGAGTTCGGAGCATATAAAATGAAAACCAAAGAAATCCAAATGCCATACATCCTACCAGAAGTTGCAGTTATATACATATATCAAACTCAAGGACCAAAGACATATATGTAATCCAAATAGGACTTGCCTGCTTACCAAATAGTGATGCAATTAGTGATATGAGACGTTCTTCCAATTCTTCCTTGTAGCGTTTTTTCTTATTCTTCTTGCTCAGGGGTATCTAACCAACAAAAGGTTGAAAGTTTAAACACAAAAGATAGACATAAAATTACAGATAAACAATAGTGTCATTGGAATTCAACGCAACAGAAAACTGATACATGCTCAACAATCTCGCCAAATGCTGCTTAGGAGAAGGGGAATGAACTTGCCTTACCCATAAAAGCAGGAAATGCAGTCTTTAACCCCACCACATCAATGAACCGCTCACACGCAGGCGGATAATTGGTCATGGCAAAATCCAAAGCTCTAATAGCAGAGCCATAACACAGTTTCTTCTGATTCATAATAATGATCATCAACTCCACCCCTTCTGATTTCACAAACCTCTCCTTATTCTCCAATGGCATTAACAAGCAACACAGACAATCGAACAAGTTCTCCACCATCTCCTCCTCATCCCCTGTCTTTGGATCCTTAGACTTATACATTGCCACTGCCTGCAACAAAGTGTCCACACCATTCATTTGACCAAACCTCTTCTGATTCGCAACACTGTTCTGCAACAAAATTGCAAGAATCTCTGAAGCATACTGCTTATTACTATCAAATTCGCGTATCTTAATTCTCGCCTGAAGCCATTTCAATAGCTTGGTCTTCTCACAAACGAGCTCGGATACAGAAGGCTTGACCTCAATAAGGTTCTCAATGGTGGACAATGTGTTGTAAATTGCAGCTGATTCATCGGAATCAGTGTCATTCAACCGCGCTAAATTCTGAACCAGCAATTCCACCGCATTATTATCTACGAGTGCGTCCACCAGCACCTGCGCCGACTCCTCGTTATCCTCAACAACATCGGCGTCTGTGAGGTCCTGCAACAGAGTGACCGCATCAATGGCGATATCCGTATTTTCGTGATTGAGAAGTCCGGTGATTGAATTGACGGTGCCGAGGCTGACAAGGTCAGGGTAAAGCTCCGGCGCTCCGGCGACGATTTTGAGCTTCTGAAGCTCGTCGTGGAGCTCGAGTTCAGAGTCGGCGAATTTATCGGGGTTGTCGGGGTATTTCAGACGAGCGGCGGTGTTGGCATTGAGGCGGCGCTCCAAGGAGAGAGCGAGCTTTTTTAGGGTTTTAAGGTCGAGGGTTTCGATTGCGTTTTGTTGGGATTTCTCGAGAGCTTCGAGGAGTGAGAGGTCGATGGGATCGGCGGAAGGTGGGAAGGACGGCGGCGGAGGGGAGGCGGAGCGCTTTCGTTTTGGTGGAGGGAGGAGGTCCATTACGACGCCGTTTGGTTCGGCTTGTTTCTCCGACCGGTGAATTGTTAGTTTGCCCTAAATTCTAAATTGATTTTTGTTTGCGATTTAAAATGGTAGTGATGGTTTTCAGTAATTTTCAAATGTTGGACCATACGAAATAAATTGGGCCTTCATTCATCGGCCCAATAGTGTCTACCTTCAATTTTATAACATTCTAATAATAGTGATAGTGATACACTTCACCTAAGGTTGTAAACGAATCGAACCGAATCGAATACTGACAAATTTTATTTGAATTCGAAAATTTTCGTAAGTATTCATATTCGATTCGAGCTCGAATACTAATTTTGGATTCTTATTCGATTCGTTTAAAAAATTCGAATATATTCGAATTCAATTAATATTCGATATTCGATTCGATTTGTATTCAGATATTCGATTCGAGTTTAGAATTTTAGGGTTTTGGATTAATTGGATATATGAAATAAATTAAAATGAAAAAATAAGTATATATATATAAATATGTATATATATATATGTATATTTAAATATTTCGAATCGAATATATTCGAAATTATTCGAATCGAATACACAGGTATTCTTATTCGTATTCGAAAATAATTCGAATATTAAAAAAAATTTATATTCGAATTCGAATTTTTCGAATACGAATCGGATAATTTCGAATCGAATCTCGAATCGAATCAAAAAAATTCTTATTCCTTTGCATCCCTAACTTCACTGATACTATTGACGAAAAATGAGCATGAATATTACAATTAATAAATAAAAAACATAGTTCAGGGTATATTTATTATTTTAAACAGTATTTTTGAGTTTGTGTTCTTAGATTATGTTTGATTATATTTTCTCATATTTCCAATTATTTATCCAGAATGTAAATACAGTATTACTGAAAGAGAGACACTTATGTACCCCTACCCGACCCGCCCGTCTACTACGCTTTTGTAGACCGTTTCTTTTTTATTATGAATTAGAAGTCTTAATTACAGAGCTTTCATTTTATGTTGAATCTTTTTTGGAGGTTCAGATTAAAGTAAATAGAGTTTTATACTCAAATGCAGAACCAAGTTATATTTCATTTAGTTGTTGAAGATTATGTTGTGATAATTGCTCAAATTATACAAATATTTCTGACTACATTGTATTGTTATTAGTTACTTCCGGTTGCATTTACTCGTGTTTTGGACTTCATTGTGTGTTCTTTCCGATCTTTTGGAGTTTTCTTCTTCTCTATTACCTAGCAAATTGCAGGTTACTTATTGAAAAAGAAGATAACAATGTAATACCTTAAACATATGTATATCTTATAATGTAAGTATATAATACCACAAAGATAAATATGTAATACCTTAAAGATATTTATGTAATATCTTGAAGTTAAAAAATGTAATACTTTAAATGTATGTATAAAATACTTTAAACGTATTTATGTAATAATTTAATGATAAATATGTAATACCTTAAATTATAAGTATTAATACCTTAAAGGTAAATATGTAATATCTTAAAGATGCATATGTAATACCTTATACTATAAGCATTAATAGCTTAAAGGTGCATATGTAATACATTATACTATAAGTATTAATAGCTTAAAGGTAAATATGTAATACCTTAAAGGTGCATATGTAACACCTTATACTATATATAAGCATCAATACCTTAAAAATAAATATGTAATACCTTAAATTTGCACGTATGTAATACCTTATACTATAAGAGCATCACCAATGGTGGGAAGAAGGTGATGTGACAAATTTTCCTACCCAATTTTTTGAGGTAGAAGATGGTTGGGGAAGATGGGGCAGAGGTAGAAGAAGAAGAGAGAGGGAGAAGTATCTCTACCTAGGGAGAAGAAGGGAAGAAGAAAGAAAGAAGGAGAGAGGGAATGCATGCACGCACAAAAAAAAAGGAGAAATCTGACGCGTGACCTTCACTCACGAGCAGGCATGGGGTCCGCGCCATTTATAATTTTTTTGTTATTCCTTTCGAAATTTAACGTAGCATTTTTTGGACTTTTAATATGTTTTATTAATTTATGAATTTTCAAATTTCAATTTTGGTCTTTTTTTTATAGTTTTTTTTCTTTTCATTCTTAAAGCCAAAAAAGGTGTTGCACTTATTGAAATGCTCGTTTATAGTGGTTTAGAAACGGATATATTTCTTCTTCTCTTTTTGTTAGCAATGTACATGCTCTAATGCTTGATTGCAGCTTTTAATGAAATGATAAGTATGGCTTTTACAATATATATGTTTAAATATGAATTAAAAACATATAAAAATTTTACAGTATTTTATATTTTGTAAACATACAGATACCAAAAAAATGACAATAAATAAAAAAATACTTAACATTATTGTTCATATTTACAAAAACAATTTACAATAAAAAATTCATCTTATAAAAATTACTAGATAATTGGCAAAAACAAATAAGAATGAACCAAATTTAAATAAAAGACTAATTAAAAAAAAGGATTTATATATAAATAAGAATTAATTAAATAATTTAAAATATTAATACAATCCATTCAATAAGAATTCAATAATTAAATCAATATATCAGTTTAAAAAAACAAAAATTAATATTAATATACCAAAATCTTATTTTCTAATATCAAACGCATTCCTAAAAATAACAACAAATAATAAAACTACTTAAAAATACTGTACATACTTAATGCAGAGACATAAAAGAACAAAAACAACAAACATAAAAATTAAAAACATACCTTGTATTTTCCAGTAAAGCAGATTGAGTTATATCTTCAATATTACAAATTTCTTTATATGACATATAAATTTTATTCATCTCTGCTTCTTAATAATTTTACTCATTAGATTGTAACTATGAATCAGTTTATGATAATTTTACGCATTATAAATATAAGGTGACATCCATGAATGAGAACAGAGATTGAATAAAAACATTGTTTATACTATAATGCTTCCTCTAAATGATACTGTATTATGGTGATTCATTTTGTTATATATGCGACCATTAATAAGTCATTGGATGAGCAAAAATTTATATGAAATAAAGAGAGAAATTTATATGCTATAAAGAACTTTAGTGTGGCAAAAATTTCATGAAATACAAAACAACACAAACCAAATACAAGACCTTACTTTATTATTATTTCTTTTTTATAAATAAAAAACCCAAATATTTGAATTTACAGATACAACATTTCCATGTTCTATGTACTTGCTCCAATCCTACTATGACTTATTAACTGCAAAGGAAATTGATGAATATGATATGCATGGTAAGTTGTTATTTTTACTTTTTTTTTTTTTATTATAATTCATTTTTCACATTATATTAATAAATATGTTTTTTTTAACACAGACATAATATAGGCAAGGTGCGTAATTCATGATCGATATGCTGGTGTTAATTCACAAACTATTCTATTATATTTATTGTGTCTGTTTTAAAACAACAAAATATTATATTAATTTAATTCAAAAATTGAATTTTAATAAAAAGTCAGAATAATAATTTACCATGCAAATCGCATTCAACAATTTCTTTTGCAGTTAATAAGTCATAATAAGATTATTGCAAATACATAGAACATGGAAATGTGGGGTCCGTAAATTAAAATATGTGGGTTTTATTTATACAAAAAGAAATAATAAAATAAGATATTGTATTTGGTTTGTGTTTTATATTTCATGAATCTTTTTGCCACACTAAAGTTCTTTATAGCATATAAATTTCCCTCTTTGAGTTTTTCTCTGGATTGCTCATCCAATAGGTTTTTTATGGTCGCGTTCTCCCTGTATATAACAAAATGAATCATCATAATGCACAGATATAATTTGGAGGAAGCATTATAGTATATTTCTATTCAATCTCTGTCCTCATCCATAGATGTTACCTGATATTTATAAAGATTAATTTCAATTTGCTACCTGAATTATTTGACTTTTTTTTAATGGGTGTCTAAACTAAAAAAAATTTCAGATCACTACCCATTCATTTCAAAATTTTCCGGTTGCTATCCCAAACTTAATTTTTGACATTTTTTCCAATCAAAACTCGCTAGAAAACTTGAAAATGCAATTTACTTCCAAATATTAGTAAAAAATGCATGATGCATATGTCAAAATGACCATTATTCAAAATTCAATTATAACCCCTAATCAATTTCATGAATCTCATTTGAATCTATCACGAATCGAACAAAAACATTCTAGGGTTTTGAACAATTATTTATTCGGTTCAAGTTTAAATCAAACAAGAATCGTTAAATTAGCTTAGGGTTATAATTTGACTTTGAAATAAGGTCATTTTGGCATATGAATCATGTAGTTTTGGCTAATATTTGGAGGTCAATTGCATTTTTAAGTTTTCCGGTGAATTTTGGCCGGAAAATAAGTGTTTGGGGTGGCAACCGGAAAATTTTAAAGAAAATGGGTAGTGATTGGAAAACCTTTTGAGTTTAGACACCTACTCAAAAAAAAGTGTAATAGTTCAGATAGCAAATTGATATTAACCCCATTTTATTAATATATTAGTAAGGTTCACACACATGTATTACATGAAATTTTCTAAAAGAATACATTTACAAAATGAATATAAATAAACAAAAATGTATATAGAATAAAAAAAAGTAAAAGTCTCATAATTAATAATTTCAATAATAAAAAATTATAAGTAAAAGCGAGTATAATTTTAAGAAGAATTAATACTTATCTATAGAATGCAATAAATGTGAAAAAAGTGTTTAGGAAAAAGAAGGTTTATATTAATTAAAGGCAAACACTTTTGTGCACAAGGTGCACAGATCCAAATCTGTGTACAACAATACTGTTATATTATATGAAGTAATACTGTTATATTATATGAGTGATACTGTTTTATATGAAGTGATACTGTTATAATATATGAGTGATACTGTTATATTATATGAAGTAATACTGTTATATTATATGAGTGATACTGTTATATTAATATAACAGTATCACTCATATAATATAACAGTATCGTTGCACCTTGTGCACAGGAGTGTCACTCTTAATTAAGAGTTAAATTTATAATTATAGAAATTCATTAATAGATAAGACAAGTGTATGTTTATAATTAATTTATTTTAGATGATATATAAAAGATTTACTATGCATAAATTGACGTGTGTCAAGTTTGGATTCTCTTTTAGTATTGATATGGTCGAACTGAAGTGAATCGGGTTTTTTCCTTAAACCGGACTAAAGTCAAAGTCAACACGTGTGAACAACTTACATAAGCAAACAAATGGCCACTTTGGGAAGCGAACTATTCTGCGACGATATTTGCGAACTAACATATGACGAACTGATTTTGTTTTAAGATATTTCGACGAACTAATTAACGGTGAAAATGGGTCGAACAGATTTGAACTCAACCGACCGGCCATTTTCGCGGATCAGTTGCCCACTTCCCATATTTTTCGGGTAATTCCAACTGCCACATATCACAGGGAGTATATAAACTTACGATACTTATTCTTTTATTTTTTACGCACAATCATATTACAAGCACATACATATACACTGTTCTGATAAAATTGCTTAGCAACCCTATTGACTTGAACGTCAGAGTCCCATTGTCGGGAACCCCTCCCGGTGTTTGTTTTGCAGGTATTTGGATTCGAGGCTTCGAGTTTTGACTGAAGAAGAAGGATGTTGGATCGGAGCAACATAAAGTATATATTAAAAATTAAAGATATTTTAAAAATATCTATAAATCCAAACATAGATGTTAAGAATTTCTAGTCTTTCATTGTAAATTTGTCTCTAATTTGAAAATTCTCAAATTCAAATAGTCTCTAGAATATATGAGTGTAAGCAAACTAAAACTAACTTGCAAACTACTTGAGATCTATTTGGAAAAAAAAAATACTTGATTGGAAATTACTTTAGCAACTTTTGATCTCGAACTACTAGAGTAGTAGCTCATAGATCTCGAGCTCATTTATACTCATTTCAGATTTGTGAGGCTAATCAAGTATATGTTGAATTTATTATATTGTCCTTAAAATTGTTTATGTTAAAATAGATTTTTTTAATAATTTTATTTTTAGGAAAGTTTTAAGAATTTTTTATTATTAATCAAATAGCAAGTCGATTTCAAACTTAAAACAAAAAACAAGTTAAATGCAATTTGAGTCAGGTTCAAATGTTAGATCTCGCATTTCAATTTTAGTTTAGTTTAACATTAAAATATTAGGACTCATACACTGATAAAACCGAGGGAAGTTTTCATATGTGGACAAAAGATTGATTTGTGTGAATGTTAGACTAAGTCTCAAGTAGTTAGGATCTTTTCCTATTTCTTAGGCATTTAACTCATTTTCATTTGTTAAGTCACTAGCAAAGCACACGTACTAATAGTGGAGTCATTGCATATTTTTTGCTAAACTTGTTATTTTTAAGATTAGTAATATCTTATTTTTCATTTGTATTTAAACTACGCATGACGCATCATTAATGAAGAAAGAAGAGTTTTAGTTTGGCCAAAATATTGGTATCTCTTCTTCGTCTATTTTCTTGGAGTCTCATTCATTCTCGTATTGGAACAATTGTTACTGATAATCATATCATTTTGGTGCTCTCGTTGAGAGATGCCGGCAAACCAACCCAAACCAAATTCAATATGAACATACCCAAGCCCAATTAGCCCTTCTTCCTGCCATGCAATCACAAATTGCAATAATTTCACCCCTACAGGAATCCATAAGCAACCTAACCTCTATAGTCACCACTCTTCAAGTGAACCTCACTAGTCAAAACAATCAAACAGAGTCTCCCCAAAAGAATTCATCCTCCTCCCACACGTATCCTACTGGACCCTCAACCCACCCTACCATACACCTCCAACACCATAACCCCATACGTACATTAAAACCACTTAAAATCCATCTCATGTCGTTTGATGGTCTAATCCATTGGATTGCATTTTCCAAGCAGAGCAATATTTTCAATATTACCAAGTGCCTGCGGAGCAAAGGTTAGTAATGATTACATTTTACATGCAAGAGCAAGCATGAAGTTCGCATATGTGGATGTCTTCAAACCAACAATTGACGACTTGGGCTTCTTTTGTTCGAGCTCTTGAGCTTCGTTTTGGACCTTCGGCCTACGAAAATTATAGAGTAGCACTTTTTAAGCTTAGGCAAACTGGGACAGTATCGGAATACCAATCCACATTCGAGCAACTATGTATGCATCAATTAAAAGAGTATTTGAGAGATAAGGAGGTTGAGAAAGGGAACAGTTGGATCTCGGGAAAGGTGAGTTTTTATTTAAAGTAAATCTTTTGAGAGACCGTCTCATGGAATTTTAATGCACTGTGTGAGACGTGTCAACCCACAATTCAATTACTTACCATTCAAACCCTACAATTCACATGTTGTTTGTGGTTGATGGACTCTGTTTCACGAAAAATATCAATGAGATCGTCTCACATGAATTTTTGTGATTTATTTTTTATTTCATTTTATAAACCGACACATGGGATTTGCATACAAGTTTCAAAATGCTGAGTTAGCAAAAGTTTGAGAGTTGTAATCCACAACAATTTTTTTCTTAGGTGTTAATAATAAAAACATATTTTAATTAATTTTGTTTGTTCTTTATGAAGAACACCAAAAACATCAAAAGTGTTTGAGCGAGTGAGAAAAGAGAGAGGAGAGAGAAAATATATAAATTTTTTTTTATATTAATTGATGTAAGAATGTATTTTAAGAAAGTGAATATTTTTAAATTAATAGTATAAAAAAATATATTTTTAATTTGATATGATGGTACTTATAACCCCAAAAAAATGGTGTGATTCACATAAATTGTTTATAGATATAGATTGTTATGGTCTTTGTTGTAAAAGCTAGAATGTCATTCTTAAATATTTCCATTAAAGATGAGTATCTGCTCAAATCTCCATAAACTATCTTTTGGCAATCCCCAAAAAATATTTCAACGCTATCCCTAAAAAATAAAAAAAATAAGTAAATTGAATATTCTCAAAATATCATTATTTTTATGGCAGCATCATATGTCACATGTAAAATCGTATCAAACCGAGATTTCGTACCATTATTTGTCTTAAGAAATATTTTCAAGTAATTAGGTAGTGTAATTATTGTCTGAAAATATATATTTTTGTTTCGTTATCTTATCTTATCTTGAGATCTCATAATTCGTCTCCCTCCAATCGCAATGACGAATATTTAGGATTTTGTTATATCATTTTGTTAAAAGTAGTGATTGTAATTTTGGAATTGTTCCATCGATCCAACATAAAAACTTATATAAGACGGTTTTACAGATAGTTTTCATGAGATGAATCTTAAATATCCATAATCCAAACTTATTTTAGCAAATTTACATGTAAATTGTGAAATATGGATTGCAAATTGATCCATAAAAGGAACGTGAGACGTCTCACATAATACTAATTTTTATTTAAAATTGTTAAGATGTAAATTCACAACTTACTATATAGTTCAAGAAAATGAATTAAATTTATGGATGATAGACTTCATCTCACATATTTATATTGATGAAACTATCTCACTTGAGTTTTGTTAAAAATTATTGTTTGGAGATGATGCCATTTTAAATCTTTTTTTACTTTCACAAAAAATTTATATGAGATCGTTTCATAGGTAATTCTGAACTTCAATACCCACAATTCAAATAGTTTTTCATTAGTTAATATTTATTTTGATGGTAAGTTTATTTATTTGGAATAATTATATTCATGAAAAGTCTCCCCAATAAATAATACACTTCCACTTCTTGTTTTCTTAAGAAATTCTCTCTTTTTTTTTTTTTTATATTTATTTTATATTATGTTGAACATAAGATATATACACACCCACACATATACAAACGAAATAAGATAATTATCCTTGAGCTAAAGATTTCTATAAAAATGAAGACCTCATTGAAGATCATTTTTCTAGAGAAATAGAGCACCTCTTTTTCACTTTTGTTTCTTTGAGCACAGGGGATCAACCGCAAATTTCCTCAACACACACAAAGCACGCAGTACAAACTAACAGTGAAGTGAAATCTTCATCTTGACCCACAAAGAATGGCAAGCCAGAAAAGGGTCCTCTTGTTATGCGGTGACTATGTCGAAGATTACGAGGTGAAGGTTTTTCTTTTGTTTTTTGTGGGCTTTTCATGAATTCACCTATTTACAAATTCATTGTGCTAAATATCTAGATTGTGGTTATCTTATTAGGTGATGGTTCCATTTCAAGCGTTGTTAGCATATGGGGTTTCCGTCGACGCTGTTTGCCCCGGCAAGAAATCTGGTGACATTTGTCGAACTGCAATCCATGATTCTCTTGGCCACCAGGTTTCTACAGACTATCTCTTCTGATTGAATTCATTATATATATATATATATATATATGTGTGTGTGTGTGTGTGTGTGTGTGTGTGTGTGTGTGTGTGTGTGTGTGTGTGTGATGCTTTAGAAGTTGAAGTTATTGTTAATGCTTTAGACGTTGAAGTAATTGTTAATGGTGTTCTTTAATTTGGTGGAAGTAGGCTGAGGCTTTGTGTGCAACATGTTAATGTCGTGTTCCATTTGCGATTATCATTGTCAGAACATGGTGGAAGTGTGTTGAATGTTGTGAAGTTAATTAGCGTTAAAATTTGATGTACTATCATTGTTTTGTAATGTCTCTTTATATTGATCAATTGGTACTTCAACTAATACAGAACAAGAATGGGGTTGTCCTAATGTTCGATTTATCGATTGTAATTGATATATGTTCTTCAATTTGATTCTTTGAAATGCAATGCAACAAAGAATGACTAGCAAGTATAACTGAGAAAAACTGATTGTTTATTTCCTTTAAGTGCTTGTGTTTCTATGATGTCAATGCAATATAGTTTCTATTACCTTTTGTGGTTTTTGGACGTATCTGTTATTGCTTCCAAATTGGATGCAGACATATTCTGAGTCCAGAGGACATAATTTTGCTCTCAATGCTACTTTCGATGAAGTAGATGCCACCAAATATGATGGATTGGTCATACCTGGAGGACGAGCTCCTGAATATCTTGCGATAAATGAATCCGTTGTGAATTTGGTTAAAAAGTTTGGAGAGTTGAAAAAGCCAATTGCATCCATCTGCCATGGACAGTTGATCTTGGCTGCTGCTGGTTTGGTTAAAGGCAAAACTTGCACTGCTTATCCAGCTGTTAAACCAGCACTCGTCGCTGCTGGGGCCAATTGGGTCGAACCAGAGAACATGGCCTTCTGCACCACTGATGGGAACCTCATAACTGGAGCTACTTATGAAGGGCATCCTGAGTTCATTCGGCTTTTTATCAAGGCCCTGGGGGCCAAGATATCTGGTTCTGGCAAGAGAATTCTATTTCTTTGTGGAGTAAGTTTCAATGATTTAGTTTCAAGTTCAAAGCTCTAAATTAGAATATCGTATCTTGAAATTTGCATCGTTCGCTAGTTGGGAAGATTGGTTTACAGGGTTTGTGTTATTTCATTCCTTATTGAATTTATTTGGCACACATGAAATGACCTCATACAATGCATCTTTACTGTTCGCATTTTCATTAACTTTATTTATCAATATCCAATATATATAAAAATAAAGTCTTTTTTGAATTTATAAACGAAGTATATATTCTTGAGATTTCTTCTTTGATGGGATATTCTTTTGTTGGAGCAGGATTACATGGAAGATTATGAGGTGATGGTTCCATTTCAGTCTCTGGAAGCTCTTGAGTGTCATGTAGATGCTGTATGCCCTGAGAAAAAGGCAGGCGATACATGCCCTACTGCTGTTCACGACTTCGAAGGTGACCAAACATACAGTGAGAAGCCGGGGCACAACTTTACTTTAACAGCTGATTTTGAAGGTGTGAATGTCTCGAGCTACGATGGACTGGTCATACCTGGGGGCCGTGCTCCAGAGTACTTGGCGTTGAATGACAAAGTTATTCAATTGGTAAAGGAATTCATGGAATCGAGAAAACCAGTAGCATCCATCTGCCATGGCCAACAGATTTTATCTGCCGCTGGTGTTTTAAAGGTACCTTTTCATCACCCTGTCTTTCGTTTTACCATTTTCTCCTTCACACGCACGACCAACTAGTTTCCACTGAATGACAATAAGATAAATACGTTGAAACTCATTTTTCATTTAACTAAATGCAGCATTACTATGTTGCTGCCAAACCGTTCATTTATTGATTTTCTGGCTCTAGAGAAGGGATCTGAATATTAAGGTTGTGCTTGGTAATGAAATTTTCTCTAATTTTCACTTTCCGATAAAAATAAAATATTGGTTTGTTATGACCATTTCTAAAGAACGAGTGTGATTCTTCTCATACAAATACTAATAAAACTCCTAGTTACAACTGAAATCATGAATCTTCAGCATGGTCATAATTGATTATGAAAATTGGTTTGGAGTAGCCGTGTTTCAATCTTATTAGAATGAAGGAGCCTTAGAGATTTGGTCATATTTCCAAACGACTATGTTCAGAAACTACAGTGACGCTCCTTGAGCCTCCCCGCAGAATTTGATGATACGTTCAAAAAAATAAAAAATCATTAAAATACCTTTGGGCCAAAATTTCTTACAAAGATTACTTCACCTTGTACACTCCTATGCAATGCAGTGCTCAATAGCCTTTTTAAAAAAAAAAATTATATGCATTATTATTTACTTACAATTCCTACTTTTCTGTGGTGTATAACAATGGAAGCAACCTATTATTATTTTCCTAATTTTGTTAATCACTGTTTAAATGTTTTAATGACCTAGGCTAATATATGTGTGACATGACCTAAGCTAATATATGTGTGACAAAAAATGATTGTAGGGCAAGAAGTGCACTGCATACCCGGCAGTGAAACTGAACGTGGTTCTAGGCGGGGCTACATGGTTGGAGCCTGAACCGATCCACCGGTGCTTTACTGATAAAAATCTGGTGACGGGTGCAGCCTGGCCAGCTCATCCTGAATTCGTAGCTCAGTTCATGGCGCTTCTTGGCCTTAGTGTCTCATTCTGACTATGATTCCTTTTCTGTTTTTCGTATTACACGGATGGATCCTATATGATGTGTGTATCGATATTACACTTTTCTTGCATTGTGCTCGTGTCTGTTTATTGGATGTCGGATTCAGATTGTGGTGGATGTCTTGACAGTAGAATGTTTTGGCCATCTGTTTGTTCTATGTTAGGGAGTTGTTTCAAGTTGTAGGGTTGACAATTTAGATTATTGTGTGTTTGTTTTTCTTTTTTTTTTTCTTTTCAGTTCGATTTTACTCAAAATAAATGATATTTTACTCCGATGAGATACTAACAAGATAATGGCTTCTTTTATCATCTTATGTGCGACATCAGTGTTTGTAATGTAATGTAGTAGTAGTAGTAGTTGTTATTATGGACTTTAGTGTTTTGTAAATTATTCTCAATGAAATGTAATGGGCCATGACAAATAAGAAATTTGTGCAGAGCTCAAATTCAGAAAGGGCATAGAACATTTGCTTAGCTTTATAGACTAGTGTTGTTAAAATGGACTACGCTTGTTGGGTCAGTTCATATGTTCCATCAAGATAGAGGATTGGGTTAAATAATTATAGACCTTGAAAAAGTGGGCCTAAGTGAGTTTGATCTGTGGTGGGTTGGTCCGTAGGCTAGTGAAATGGCCTGCATCTAATTTTTTTAATATTTCTTCATTGAAATATAGCTAAGATATTAATAATAATGATGGAAAATTTTTGCAAGTAATGATTTATAAAAATATTGATCTGAGTAATTTATATATTAAATAAAAAAAGAAATTTTAGTAATTTTTTTTATTTTTTTTATTTTTTTCATATATTTTATGTAATTGAATGCATATATCTCATAGTAATATATATATATATATACTCTTTTTTGAAAAAAAAAATTAAAATTAAAATTTTGGTGGGTCTGCCCGTCAAACCCACGACCCACTAGTAGGTTGGGTTGGGTTGAAATTTTAAGGTCCTTCATAAAAAAATTCATCTTGTCCCACCACGCCAAATAGTGTGTTATGGTGAATTATGGGCCGATCTGCTGACTTTATTGATAACTATAGATGAAATTATACACACCTCAAAACTTAATAAAGACACTTCATTTTTTTTTAAATAAAAGACATAAAAACACAATTTTTTGGTGTGCATAGCTCCACCATATATAAAATCTAACATATATATAAATGACCACAAAACTCTTGACTTTGTTCCAAAACTTTTATGAAGGAAATTTAAATTATTGAAAATAGTTAGGAAAAAAAAAACTCAAATCAAGTAGCCTGCTAGCTTTATCCATTGAACATTAGTCACAAGTCTATATCCTACCCCCCCACCCCATCGCCTTATTTGTGGATGGATAAGAATATGTTGAGGATATTGTGGTCCTTATTTTAGTGAGGTTCTAAAAAACATGAGTGTATATATATATATATATATATATATATATATATATATATTTCAAATGAAAAATAAGGCTAACCCTTCATTATCTTTCAAGAAAGAAAAAGAAAAAAAAAAAAAAACCTTCATCACATTATTATTACATCACAAGATATATGGTATGTGTGTTTCCTCAATCGGTAAACCCAATCATCAATCTTTAATCACAATGGTATCTTATTGTTAATGATTTACAAAAAAAAAAAAAAAAAAGAATTTCACTAACCCATATGTGAGGCTCTTGGTGTGTATACATACATATGCACTATAGATGCCAATAAATAACAAGTGTGGTAACTTTTCACCTATTATTTTATGTTTAACAATTCTATTTACCAATTTTTCAAATACGAACTTACAATCTGTATATTTATAAGAGTAGGATATCCCTTAAATTACAAGATTTATTTTAGTGCTATCCACGTGTTGATTTTGATCAATCTTGCTATAACCTTGATTCAACCCAATTTGCACGACCTAATACCATAATTTACAAAAAAATATACCATTAATATATCTTTAATCTTATATTAAAGGAACTCATCTAAGGATATATGTCATTCTAGCATTGATTTAGTTTCCCGCTCAACGTAAATTAACCTCAATTACATAATTAGTTCATTTTATATCATTTCATGAGTTAAATAAAATAAATTATTAACTACTTATTTGTGTACTCAATCAATCTGAATCAATTTTAATTATCCTATACATATGACAATTTTTTTAAACCTTTTTTATGCTGAAAAAATGCAATTTATTATTTTATTCATTAATATAATCTCCTTATTATATATAAGAAATAATTAAATAACGTGAAAAAAATAAAATTTGGTAATTAAGATAAATAAATTTATGCATTCACAATTTTATCTCAAGTGTAGACACACAATATCAATTTTAAGTGCATATAGTAAAATATACTGTATGAAAATAGTAAGAAAAAACCATACATACCATGAACAAGAAAATTATCATGTACATAAATTGACATTATAAACACTTTTTAGCCCATGTGATTATAATTTTTTTTTTAAGAATAATAAACATAATTAGTTAATTCAAGTAAAAGAATAATTATATATATGATATACATTGTTATATATGATAAGATAATGTTCAAGAATTTTAATAATTGAGTTAATTTATGATGAATTGTTGCTTGCTAATATTAATACATAGAAGACAATACAAAAAAAATGTGATGTTAATTTATGTTAATACATATTCATTAAAAAATATTAAATATATTGTATTTTCATCTTATTATTATTCTAAGGTTTTTATTTAATTTAATTTTTATATCATATAATTAAAATATATGTATTATAAACTCTGCTTAAAAAGATCTTAAATTTTTTTAATAAAATGTACAAATAATATTTCCTAAAAAACAATTTGATTATCATGATCATAAAAACATTTCTTTTATCAAAATTATTCTCCAAATTATATTTCATAGTCAAAATGTATTAAAATTTTATATTATTTTCTTAAAAATATTTATTTTGATGAATAACTTGTATTACATGGGATCTATACTAACTAGTATATATAACATTATATATAATATTAATTAGTCGTGTCAAACTGGAGATCTTATTAAATAAAAAGATATTTAAGCTTTATGTTACAAAACTTCATCCAGATAAGTTTTCAGCAAGCGATCTTAGTAGCGTTTAAATAATTTAATTTGTTGTTTGAATCAATATTAAGTTGAATATCTAACTATATTTAATAGCTGATTTGATTTGCTATTCTGAAATTAGTTGAATTTAGTAGAGGTGTTACCTTTAATAACTGCTGAAAATGTCATAATTCATTTCTATTCGTTGGGGTACTGTTGATTGAGTTGGTTGTAGTTTGTCTTTCATTTGCAATCTATTTAATTAATTTTGAGCAATTTTATTATACTATATTTTAGATCAATAAAGACATTGTTAACTAATTAATTATGTATATTACAGTAAAACCTCTATAAATTAATAACTTTGGGACCATGAAATTTTATTAATTTAGAGAGATATTAATATATAGATAAATTAATATTTTATTAATTAAAAGAGAGACTTTTTAAATTCAGCAAATCTAGTACATATGTATTGAAAATAAATGAATTCATATACATGTTTCATTGATTATATTCATGAATCAACCAATTCTTTGTAACTAATTAAATATATCCATGTATAATATCAATTCATTGTATACAATTAACTATTATATTCATGGACACATGTATCAATTCATTGGAATTACTTAAATATACATGTTTACATTAATTCGTTGCACTTAAATAACTATTATAGCCAATTAAATATATTCATGCATGATGAATGAAACATATACTATATAAATCTCAATATGGAAATAAAATAATTCATAACACCCATCCATGTCTTCTCATCTAAAAGGCATCGCAAAATCTTCACAATTTTTTGTTGCAGCTAGAGAACTCGACACCGGAACTCTTGGCTGCAATTAATAAAGTTAGGGATGAAATCCAATTAGATTTAAATTTTAAGAAAAATCAAGTAACAATAGATTCATATTTTAGCAAATTACCATAATATTTATAATTGTAATATTTATGAATTATTAATTTAGAGTTTTAATGGGACCTAATATTTATAAAGGGATTTTCCGAAAAATTATTATCTTATTATTTTATCGAATTTGATGATTTTTTACAAAGGCCCAAGTCAGGACCAGAAGATTTTATTATTTTAGAGAGTTTATGAATTTATAAAGGTTTTACTGTATATGATAACGTGCAATAGTGTTTATATTTATAAATGAATAATATAATTTCTTATATTGTGTTATATAAATGTGTGGATGATTCATAACAGTTTGGATACATTATAAGTTACGCAGAAATTTATAATATCAATCCGTCTCACAAAACATATTATGTGAGACAGAGTTTCATATAATTTTATGTGAGATCGATATTAATTATGTTAAATGGATTGTCTTGTTTTTATTGATCTATATATATATATATATATATATATATATATATATATATATATATATATATATATAAAAGATCTCATCATATAAGACCTACTTGATAAATTATTATAGCCACCAAAGTATTTATTAGTACAGTATACGGTTTTGGGAATTTGTTTTTAAACTAATCAATTAGTTATCAACCATAATTAAATATTTCAATCTTTGTTCTATAATTAAAAATAGGGGAAAAAAAACATTTTGATCCTCTATATTTGTCTCATTAGATTTTTAGTCCTTTATCTTTTACTTTTTGATTTTTAGTCATCCATATTTAAAAAATATCAATTTTCAGTTCTTTTACTTGCAATAGCAGGTAATTTTTTTTCTTTTTAATTATAATTTAATTTGAACACAAAAAAAGTTTTCTTCATCTAACACATCTAAATTAATATTAATAATAAAAAATTCTATTTTTCATCCCGATAGGAGTGAGTGAGTCAAAGTTTTGTGACCATAAAAATAAAATATTTTAACATCAAAATTGATATCAAGGAATTAAAAAATTAAATTTTCACAAATTATATACACTTCGTGCTGGAAACGGATAACACAAAACTACAAAAATGACATTAATCATATTCTGCTTAGTTCTCTAATTATTCTACTGGAGAATTTAACTGACCACAACTCCATGGAGAAAGCTAGCAGAATATAATTAATGTCATTCTTTTAGTTTGTATTATCTATTTTCAGCACAAAATTTATATAATTTGTGGAAAATAAATTTGTTAATTGCTTAATATTATGTAAAATAGAAATTTTAATTATTAATATTAATTAAGACATGTTAGATGAAGAAATTTTTTTAGTGTTAAAATTAAATTGTAATTAAAAAGAAAAAAAAAGTTATATGCTATTATAGATAAAATGACTAAAAATGATATTTTTTAAACATAAAAAACTAAAAATCAAAAGGTGGAAAATAGAAGATTAAAAATCTAATGAAACAAACATAAAGGACTAAAAAATTCTTTTTCCCTTACAAATAAAAGCAAAATGTCTAATAACTTTCATTGAAGACTCAAAATATTTTAGATATAAAAATATATATATCAAAAATAATTATTTACAGGATCATAATGGTCCGATGTCCTTTATACTTATAAAGATCTTATACTACAAAATACCTCAACAAAGTTATAAGTTTTATGATTTTATTTATCTAAATGCCTCGACAACGTAAATTAAAATTAAACTTACAGGATCTTAAAAAATAAATTTAAAAGATGGGTCCGATAAATTTATTAGCACAATTCATATATAGGATTGATTTTCTATTAGGGTTGTAAACGAATTAAATCGAATTGAATATCATGATATTCTATTCGTATTCATTTATTATTCGAATATTCTTATTCGTATTCGTTTATTATTCGAATCAGTAATAAAATTCGTATTCAATTCGAATGAAACATTCGAATATTCGTATTCGAATACTTAAAATAAATAAATAAATAAATAAATATATATATTTATAAATAAATATTTATTAACAATTTATTAAAATTATATATATATATATATATATATATATATTATTCGAATATATTCACGAATACTCGAATTGAATATGATTATATTCATATTCGTATTCGGATAATATTCGAATATAAAAAACTATTCTTATTCACATTTTTCGAATTCAAATCAGTATATTCGAATTCGAATATCGAATCGAATTCAGTCTGACCCGACCCGTTAGATCCATGCACTAGTTGCACACCTCTTATTTGAGATCCAACTCATTTATCAAATTCATAAATTGTGGTTGAAAAGGAATACAAATATCTTATTTGAGAGAAAAATAATCATTTATAAACTGTGGTGTTTGAGAGTATTATACCTTTTAAAGTCTTATGAATTAAATGCATCTTATCCATCCAACATAGATATACTAATTTTAAATGAGTTGACTCAAACATCCGCTTAGTATAATATTCTTTCTTTATTCAATTTTCAAGTTAGGCAGAAAGGACCGCAAGTTTTAAAAATAATTTCCCCACAATATTATTTTAGAATAGATTATTTTATTAATAGAAGTCATATGTAATCAGAATGACATATTATACCAACAATGTATTTAGAAAAAAAAAAAAAAAAAGGAAAAAATGGTAACAAACACTGGATGAGGGGTGTTTCTGCCCACGGCTCATTAGATAAAATGAAAAACTCAATTCATAAGAAAATAAGTTTTCTATTCTTTTAGGATTAAATGCAAATATTAATTTAAAATATGATATTTTTCAATTTGCAATCAATTTATGTTTATCCCATTACAATCCGAAATTCAAGAGTCTATCAAATTGCAACATAATCATTTTATTTCGACAACTTTTCTGACAAAATTCATAAGACGTGATTTCACAAGGATAAATTTGTTATTTTAAAAACTTTAGGTTTCAAATTGAAAAAAAAAAAAAGTTATACTTCAGGTTGCAAATTGAAAAATAATCATATTTGAAGTTGTTTTTATCCTTCTAAAAAGTCATGTGATTTGCATTTCGTCGGAAAAGTTGCCGAAAAAAGAGTTTATATAGGTTGCTATTTTAGAAACTCTTGCATTGTAAGTTGAAATCGGATTTAACAAAATTTAAGTTGCAAGTTGAAATAATGTTACTCTTTAAATTGATTTTTACATTTCGCCCCCCAAATTTAAGACCAAACTACCTAGCTGACCATAAAGTAGAAAATTGAGAAAAAAGATCAAGGAATAAATCCACCCAATAAGTCACCATCGAGATTTGTTTATACAAAAAATTAACACCCTACATCGAGTTTGAAGATACACACCGCCATTGAGATTTACCTCCAACAAGGTGGTGATGATGATGGACTATAGCAGCCGCGCAGCGAAGGCAGCGCAACAAGCTGTAGCGGAGGCGTAGGCGCATCAGCTGATCGACTTGCGATTGTGCGGGTGGCGCTACATGCGACAATGGTTGCCATGGATGAACAAGAATACTTGGCTATAAAATTAAGGGTTTTTTTATTTCTGAAATTAGAGATTTTGATTTTCATTTATGAAATTAGGGTTATTCACAGTGTTCTAAAATTCGCTAGGCGCTAGTCGGGCGCTTGACTGGTGCCTAGTACCTAGGATGCCTAGGCGGTATATCTAAATTAAATAGATTTTTTGTTATTTTACCTATTTTAATTAATTTTTTATCCTTACAAAATATTTTTGGAACTCTTATATTATATTGTTTTGGTTTTATATAGGAGGACAAATAAAAACATCATATCTCATTTATAAAATTATTTTTATTTGTATTTTTCAATTTGTGAAATTTTTATCTATATCTAATTAATTAATAATAATTTGATAGAAGACTATAATACATTAATAATATCATCATTTTGCTAAAAAATGAAAAAAAAAAGTAAAAAATATAAAGGTAAAAAAAATAATAAAGTATTTGACATCTGGACCGCCTAGGGCCAAATAGGGCCGCCTAGACCGCCTAGGGCCGAATTGTTCCGCCTAGCGTCTAAGGTGACCGAACAGACAAAAATCGGTATGGCTAGGGGCCGCCTAGGCCGATTTTTAGAACAGAGGTTATTCATGTGTTTGATTTTTGATTGAATTTAGGATTTCATGATGGGTTAAATTAATTTGTTATTTTTAGCATTAGATTATATTTTATTGATGTAATAGTTAGTAGATATTCATGATGAAAATATGTTGATGAGTACAATTAGCATAGAGCGACACTTGTGTGCCCCGACCCGACTCGCCCCATTCTTAAATTTTTTTTTTTCGCTCATATATCCATGTCCTCAGATTTTTTTTTGAGGTATTATACATTTATCATATAGGTATTACAAACATGAACTAAAAATATTGATACTTGAAGAGTATATGTGTGATACTTTTAGACCTGTTAGGTGCGCGCGCGGTGTGGGCGCGCGGTGTGGGAGGTACAAATTTGTCCTATAGGGGTGTAATTCAAATCAAATCCTGACGATTCGAATTCGTTTAGACCATTTCGATTCGGTAAAATTCAAATCCGAATCAATTTTTAAGTTCGTATAACTATCTAATCGAATTTGAATATGCATATATTCGATTCGTTAAATTCAAAAATTCGATTCGATTAATATATATATATATGTATTAAATTAAATATATAATATAATAATAAATATATATATATATATATATTAAATTGTTAATAATTTAATTGAAAACACAATAATAATATATTGTAAATTGTATCTAAAATTGAAACCACTCATCAAATTCCTAAATTAAGAAAAAAGTGAAAGCCTCTCTCTCCCACTCATCTCTCAATCGTGATTTTGGCACCGTCCACACCCCGTCGCAACAGTCGCCCGCCCATTTCCTCGCCTCTCTGTCGCTGCCGCCGCTCCTTTGACCGTTATCTTCCTGTCCTCGCTCGTAGCCCCAATTGTTAAGTCTTCGTCTGCTTCCTTCCCTGTCCTGACCACTCCATCGCTGCCGCCACTCCGTTGACCACCGTCACTGCCCTTCTCTGTCAGCAGTCGCTCGCTTGTCTCCTCTCTCTGGTAGCAGTCTTCCGATGTGCCCCTGCCCCTTTTTGTTAAGTTTTTGGCAAAAGTTATAGTGATTATGATTTTTGGAAAATTGATTCATGTAGAAAATTGATGTCCATTTTGCTCATTGAGAATAAGCTATCATTATTGTTCGAATTTCGTTTGAATAAGCTATTGAGAAATTTGCATCTTAAGTTATCATTTTGCCTAGTTATGATTTTTAATTTCTTATGATGAATTATTTCTTATCTTTTTTTAGTTTGATTGCAGTTTGTATGTGAAATTGTAGCGTTTTATTTAAATTCCATAATTAGATATGGATCAAAATATCGAAGAAAATGAAACTATTATGGAGGCAGGAATTTATAATGTAGAAGTTGAAGGGGGTGATGATGTGCAAATTGTAAATCAAGAGGCCGAAGATAATAGGGGTGATATTGAGAATGATGGTGAAGTTAAAGATGGCCAGTCCAAATTAGGAGGTAGGAAAAGGCAAAAGACATCAACAGTTCATGGTGATTTCATTGAAGTGACTGGAGATAAAGGACTTGTTAAGTTTCAGTGTATACATTGTAAGGCAAAATTTACCAAGAATTCTAGTCGTACAACATCTCATCTCAAAAATCACTTGGAGAGATGTTTTTAAAAATCACTTCATACCAAGACTCAAAGGAAGTTGCAACTTCAACCTGAGAAGTCCAAATTTGAGATGCCCCTCTTGTCCGATGGTAGATATGACCATTCGAAGCAACGGGAAGCTATTGCACATTGGGTTTTGATGAATGAGCAACCGTTTAAATGTGTGGAGAACCCTGGTTTTTCTTTCATGTTCAAACTTCATCTCCCAGAATTTGAGAAGATCTCTCGTGCCATGATACGAAATGATGTCCAAGCGGTTTATGACATGGAGAAGAAGAAGTTGTGTTCGGTGTTGCGGAGCATTAGTAAGATTTCATTGACCACTGATATTTGGAAGTCAAAAGTCAAAAAGACTTCGTATATGTGTGTCACAGGACATTTTGTTGATTCACAATGGCACCTTCAGAAACGAGTCCTAAGCTTCATTCATCTTCCTCCTCCACATGGAGGTAATAAAACTTTTGAGATATTATTTCATTGCATTAAGTTTTAATCACTTATGTGACATATTTATTGATTTAAGTTATATTTCTAATTTTTTTTGCTAGGAGTTGATATCTTTGACGGGCTTATGAAGTGCACAAAGGATTGGGGGATTGAGCATAAAATCTTCACCATATCAGTGGACAATGCTTCAAACAATGATGTTGCACTTCGTATTGCCAAAGATACTTTTTTCAAGAGCCGCAGTTTGCCTTTGGATGGTAAGATGTTTCATGTCAGATGTTCTGCACATATTTTAAACCTTGTTGTCTAAGATGGCATTTCCGATATTAAATGCATTATTGAAGATGTGAAAGATAGTGTGCGATTTATTAATCAATCAGAGAGTAGGTTGATTAAATTCTCTGAAATTGTACATCATTTGGATATTCCTGTGAAAAAATTAATCATCGATTGTCCTACTCGTTGGAATTCCACATATGAAATGTTGGTTGAAGCCATTAAAGTTAAGGATGCATTTCCCATATTTGCTCAAAGGGAACCTTTATACAAGTATTGTCCTAGCCCCGAAGATTGGGATAAAGTAGAGGATGTTGTTGCGATTCTAGAGGTTTTTTATGAAACTACACAAGTTATGTCTAGAACTGATTATCCAACATCCAATGTTTTTATTGCAGTTATTTGGAGAGTCAAACATATTTTGAACGAGAAAGAAAATCATCCAAATGAGTTTATCCGACATATGGCTAGGAAGATGAAGAGTAAATTTGACAAATACTGGGGGAATTGTAACATTTTGATGGCTATAGGAGCAATACTTGATCCTAGGTTCAAAATGAGGTTGGTTGAGTTTGCTTTTAATAAGATCTATAATGAGAATGATGCTGGGACAAATGTGATGAAGGTTCGGGAAGCATTGTATAACTTATTCTTTGAGTATGTTGCTCAAGAGAGGACTCGAACAAGTAGTTTCTTCATGTCAGGTAAGGCTTCTTCAAGGTCCACCACTACCACAATGTCTAAAGGAACGTCTAAAGGAAAACTGATTCCTTCTGGTTTGTCCATGTATGATGACTACTTGAACTCTGTGGAGGAACATGAGCCCACAAAATCAGAGTTGGACATTTACTTGGAGGAAGGGGTATATCGATGTCAAGATGGGGAAGCAGCCTCTGAATTCAATGCCTTGAATTGGTGGAAATCTCAAGAATTGAAGTTTGGTATTTTATCTAAGTTGGCACATGATGTTTTAGCTATCCCCATTAGCACAGTGGCATCAGAAGCCACTTTTAGTGCAGGGACTCGAGTTTTAAATCCTTATCGTGCTAACTTATCTTCTGATATAGTAGAAGTTTTAATTTGTGGAGCAGATTGGGTTCGCCAACTTCATGGGATCAAGAAGCCTCTAATGACATACGTAAGTTTCTTATGAAATTTAATGTTGTTTTTACATGTTTTAACAATAACAAATGTAACCGTCGTTTATTTTTATGTACAAGAGGAGGAAGTTCCGGTTGATGTCCAATTGAAAGATTGATGAATGAAAAATGTTCTTTTTAGCTTTCTAGTTTGATAACTTATGTATTTGATAATATTTTGGTGGAGTTATCGACCACTAGCTTATTTTGTAACATTTTTTTTAATTTCGTTTGAAGTTTATTAAGTACTTAGATGACTTTTCTTTATATTTTTATTGTTCTCTTTATGATTTTTAAGCATTGGAAGATAAAATATGAATTTTTTAATTTTTAGTCTCTCATTCGAATCAAACCGAATCTTGAAATCGAATCGAATCAATAGAAATTTACATCTTGAAAACAAACTGAATCTTGAATCGAATCGAATACATCTAAAATTTTGTTACGAACCGAATCTCGAATCGAACGAATACATCTAAAATTTTGTTACGAACCGAATTCGAATCGAACCTAAATTTCACGAATTCAAATCAAATATCTTACTATTCGCTTCGATTTGCTTCGTTTACATCCCTACTATAAGTATTACAAATATGAACTAAAGGTATGTGATGCCTGAATAATATATGTGTGATACCTTTAGAGGTATTACAAATTTGTTCTATAGGTATTACAAATCAGGTGATACCTGGAGAGTATATGTGTAATATTTTTAGACATGTTAGGTGCGCGCGCGACGTGAGTGCGCGGCGTGGGCGCATGGTTCTTGAGGTATCACAGATTTGTCCTATAGATATTACAAATCAGGTGATACCTGGAGAGTATATGCGTGATACTTGAAGAATAAATCAGGTGCGCGCACGGTGCACACCAACTATGGTGTGGGCGCGCGTGGAGGCGGCCCACGCACCGGGTCGGGTTGGGGGTACGGATCTAAGATCCGTACCCCTGGGGCATACAATTTTTTGTCATTAGCATATATCATTATAGTATTATGGATCAAATTTTAAAATAATAGTTACAAATATAAGACATTTTTTTCAGAATTTTTCACAAGGAGGAGTATTTTTTCAGATTTTAAAATGGATCATGGTGTTCAACAATTTTAGATCAAGGTAGTAAGCTAGCATCGTTATCTAATTTTCTAAAAAAATAGATCATGGTGTCAAACTAGATCATAATGATAAACTAACATCGTGATCTAATTTGTTGAAAAAACATTACCAACTTAGATTACGGTAGTCTTTTAACACCAAGATTTATAAATCACGATACACATTACCATAATGTTCTACATTGAATATTGTGATATGTTTTGAAATGATAGATCTTCAATTTTTTTTTTTGTGATATGTTCTGGAATGATAGATCTTCAATTTTTTTTTGTTTTTGTAAAAAAACAATTCCTCGATTTACAGTTAGAAACACACATCTCAAATAAAAAAAACATGGCACCTCTATAAGTTCTTTTTAGAGAGTAGGTCTCTTGTGCATTTGGGCATGGTGCACTCGGATCGGCCTGAATCCGTCCCTTTTTTTTATTCATGTGTTGATATTTACATTATATTAGTATGATATTTAAGTACAATACCTACCCTTTATGTAATATTTTAACTTAAAAAAAAAAGAACAATTTCACTATTATTTATACATATATATATATATATATATTTATGTGACATTACTTATATCATACATTTATATCAACATAATCATACCTTAATATAATATATAAAAGTACAACTAACATAACTAAAAGATATGACTAACATAATTAAAAATTATGACAGGTATTAATGTTTGTTTAAAAAAATGTTAAGGTACACCTAAGATTACTAAAAGTATGACTAACATAACTAAAATATATGACTAACATAACTTAGAATGTATAATTAATATAACTAAAAGGTATAACACGCTGGACCGAGTTGAGCATGGATACTTAGGCTCAGGGGGACATGTGAGAGCGCATTAGATGTGGTCCTGGGTCAGATTTGACCCGAGTGCATGTATCTAAAATCCATACACTAGGTGTATAAAAGTTTTAGTGCTTTTTAGAAAGCATTAAAAACAAAAATATCCACAAATAATTAAATTTCTTTACTTTTAAATTATTCATATATTACCTATTTTGAGCAACAACTAGAATAAGAGAAGGAAGCAGTGAAATAGATGAAAAATATTTTGAGTTACATGAAAGATGTGATAAAAGTGGTAGGTTGAATCATTAAGAGTGATAAAGATATTTAAGGTATTTTGAAAAAAATTGGATGGAAAACCTGTTTAGGTAAAATTCATTTTTTGTTATGACTATTGGTTAGATAAACCTATTTCAACTAACTCATAGTCTGAATTGCAAAATTTGGGATCAATATACTCTAAGACTGTGTTTAGATTGAGTACTTTCAAATACATGGTTTAAAATGAATGTGTTTGAAATTTACTTTGTTGGTCCCAAATGGTCAGAGGTTCAGAGGGTGGTGAATGAACCACTATCGATTTTGCGATTTTAAAACTTTTTTATGAATAAGTTCCTGTTTCTACAGAGAAGACAGTAACCTGACTCGCTTCAAAAACCTGGCACAATACTGATTCAGGTTTCTGACTCGATATCACAGTATGCAGCGGAATAAACAAAGATATAGTTTAGTTATGAAAACCAGTTTTCTTTCCAAAGATGATTTTATCACAATCTTTTGACCAGTATGTTTATGACAAATGCAACATGATAGATATGCAACAATGCAATGCAGATAGACAAAAGCAAATAAATACTTATTGCTTATAGTGGTTCGAATGTGGTGTAATCTTTCTACGTCCACTCTACTCCTTCACTGAGGAGGAACTTCGTTAGGTCAGTTTGAATTATAAGTTTCAACTTTACAAACCTCTTCCTAGCAAGTTATCACCTACAAGAGTCACACGACTCCTAGGCCAAATCACACACAGGGTACAAATCCCACATAGGGTACAAATCCTACACAGGGCAAATAGTCTACACAAGACACAAAACTTAGCAAGGATCAAATCCTATCAACTAGTATACCAAACTTAAAACAACCTAGCACACAACAAATGGTTAAAAGAAACTAAAAGGTTTTTCAACTGGTGCGGAGCAGTCTTGATCTTTAAAGGCTTATCACAATTGCAAACTGCTCCTAGAAGATTGAGTGGCTAAACAAGAGTAAGCTAGAGAAGCTCTGGAATATAACTGATTTTCCTCTCGACCCTGTTCAGCAGTTTCTTCAGTCAGCCACACCTTCTTTTTATAGATCTCAAGAATATATCCTTTGGGGAAGTATCTGTTGAAGAGGAACACTTCTCGATCTTGAATTGAAGCTTTGATCTCCAAGATCTTCTTTGTGTTCGTATTAAATGCTTTTGAGTTGTCTCTGACATGTGCATTTAATGCGCCTACTATTTTTGACCTTCATGCAATGGGTGGCTACTCTAGTTGCCAGATAGCTTTACTCCTCTTTGAGTTGTATGGTCTTCCTCGTACTGCATGAATAAGAGTAACACTTATCTTTCAAAGGATCTGTTGGCTACTTCCTACTTTCTCTGTAGATTGCGGTAGCTCTTCCTTGCTTGGTGCTCGGAATGTGGTTTCATGCTGCTTTCTGTTCCGCACCAGGATTCTGTTTCAGAGCAGCTTCCTGTTCTCGAAACCTGCAGTCAGCTTCCTGACGTGCGTGTCCTATCCTGCTCTGCTTCCTGATTCTAGACAGCTTCCTGTTCCAGAATCCTGTTCTTCTTCCTGATTTTGAACAACTTCCCATTCCAGAATCTTGCTTGCTGCTTCATTCAGCTTACTGCTCTTATAAGATAACTTCCTGTCTCTTCTAAGGTTGGTTTTCCTTATCATTTTGAAAACCATTACATGATCTTATTCATAGAAAGATAAGCTTATGACCATGTGATACGTGGGAACTTATTTAAGCAAACTTCACTGTCTTATTAAGCATATTGTTCTGTCTTATCAAAATAACTACAGAAATATCCCAACATACTTTAATTGTTCAAACATTAATTCAAAATGAAATAGATTTTCTAATTCATATCAACCCAAACATCATTTGTAAATTCATGGGTAAAATTGTCTGACATATCTTATTTCTTTGGATGAGTTGGGTTTGACTAGATCATTGACTCAGTCAACAATTAGCACTTTGGTCAATGTCCCAAAAAACAGTCAAAAAGTCAATGTCTAGTCAACCAAGTCAAAGATATATTAAGTAATATTTTCATATTATGTAATAATTTTTTGTGTATGAGGTATTAATTTTGAAAAATTATAATTTGGCAAGTAATACTTTTGTATTTATCATGTAATACTTTTGTGCATATCATATTTTGAAAATTTTTAATTTGATAAATATATTAATATGCAATACTTATATTTGTATAGGACAATCTTTTTATATATAATGAGTACTACTTTCAATTATAAGACTTCAAATCAATGATTAATTTGTGAAATTGTAATTTGATAAGTAATATTTTTATTATCCTAATGTAATCTTTATTTATATCATATACTACTTTTATGTATGTTATGTAATACTTTTGAAAGCATCACATGGTACACATAAAAGTATTACAAAATGTATTACGTGATACACATATAAGTATTATGTTATGATAATAAAAGTATTACATTATGAAAATAAATATATCATATAGTACTTCTATGTGTATCTTGTAATACTTTTTAAAAGTATCATATGATATATATATATATATATATATATAAATATTAGTAATATTTTTATGTATATCATGTAATACTTTTTAGTCAACAATATGGACTATCCGTAAATTTTGATTGATCGATCATTAATCAGATCAGATTGATTCATATTGATCCATCTTATAGAATGAGATCTCACGTAACGGAATGAGATCTCACGTAAATTGTGATTGATCGATCACTAATCGAATCAGATTGATCCATATTGATCTATCTTACGGAATGAGATCTCACGTAAATTGTGATTGATCGATCACTAATCGGATCAGATTGATCCATATTGATCTATCTTACGGAATGAGATCTCACGTAAATTGTGATTGATTGATCATTAATCGGATCAGATTGATCCATCTTACGGAATGAGATTCATGAGACAGTTTATGAATTTAATTTTTTTTTTTTGAGTTACAATTGGGGTGAGATGGTTTCTCACAAAACTTATTTGTCAACATCATTAATGAATTTGCACTTTAAGATTCTTTTTTTGAAGTAGTTTATAGTATGAATTTAAAATTCATCTTTTTTGAGTTACAATTGAGGGTGGGGGAGTCGAACCCAAAATCTTGTTCGGATGAGTGATGTATCTGTCATTACTTCCTCTAATTTTAATTAATTATTGATTTAGAGTTTTTTTTTTATCAGTCAAGAAATATTAAAACTAACTACAAATAAGAAATTTATAATTCAAAATTATTAAGAAAATCAAGTTAATTCCGGAAAAGAGATCTTATCCAAAAGAAATTGCGTTTGAAATGTATTAATCCAAAATTGTCGTAATTTTAGAGTTAACTTCAACCTTTACTATAATAAATAAATAAATAACTGAAAGCATTAAATTAAAAATAAATAAAAACCGTGTGCGGTGTGGTAGGATACCAAACGGCGCCGTAAGTATAATAAATAAAGAGAAGGATAAAAGGGCGTGTGCTCCGAAGCACATGATTTTATCCAATGAATAAAATATTAATGAATGTGAATAGTCCTTATCCGCACGCCTTTCCATGTTATATGCTTCTTCACGCGCTTTCTCTTCTACTTTTTTTTTTTTTTTTTTTTTCTGTTTTTTCCATTTCTCCCTTTAACAAAATAAACAAAAAACAACTATATATATATAGGAAATAGTCAAATATACCACCAAATATATAACCTATTACCTTTTATACCATCAAATATAATTTTTGATCTCTTTATATTATAAAATATAATTTTTGATTCCTTTCCGTAATTTTTTTTTTTGACTTAGTTAAATATGAATAGTGGATAAGTTAATAAGACTGAATTTGTGTCATTCATTTTTTAAGATTGATGGGATTGAGCTTTGCAAAGTTTACACGAAAATTATTTATTTTTCACTTCGTATTTGTAATGTTTAATTCACATGTAATACAGTGTTATAATCTTACACGAATTTTAGAGGTTTATTGCCCTTTGATATAATCTTACACGACTTTCATATTTTATTGATAATTATTTATTTTCGTGTAATAGTCCATGAAATTTAATATTTATTTATTGATTTATGTTATATCACTTAAACCAATCTTACACGAAAATTTCCTTTTTTATAGCCTTAAACGATTTTTTTTTTTGGCTTACACGAAAATTTCCTTAATTATAGGCTTACATCAAAATTACATTGTTTTAAGGCTTCCACCAAAATTTCATTAATTTTAAGTTTACACGAAAATTTCATTATTTCAAGACTTACACGAAAATTTTATTAATTATAAACTTACACGAAATTATATGTTTTCAATTCAATGTATATGCCTTCCACGAAATCAATAGTTATTAATTAAATATGTTTCCTACATTTGTATATGCCACGAAATTTATATGTATATATCTTCAATTCAATGTATATTGCCTTCCACAAAAAATATATATAACATCTTCCACGAAATTAATTAAATGTCTTCCACAAAGTTTAACTGAATTAGTTTTTTTTCCCCTACATTAATGTATTCCGCGAAATTGTGGAAGAAGAATTACACGAAAATAAGATATAAAAATAAAATTATTTCCAAACTTTTTACACGAAAATAAGTATTATATAATTTGATATCCAATGTTACATAAATTCGTGTAAAACATTTAAAGTTTATGTAATGTTAGTGGCAAAATTTTTTGAGTAAAGTTAATATTAATTTTATGTTATGTTATTTATTTATTTCTAATGTTCGTATAACCCAAGTTTTTTATTTGGGATAGCAACCCTATTTACCACAAAAAATTTTAAGTATGACCAAAAATACCACCAAAAATAAAATTGGCATTTTTTTATCATAAAAAATAAAATTGGGATACTTTATACCATCAAATATAAAATTAGGGCAAAAAATACCACATTTTTTGATTGACTTAGATGACCACAATTATTACCCAATCACAACTTTGGTCAAATAGAATCTTGGTCAAAAAAATGTTTTCTCTCACCTCACCCCACCCCCAAACCCAAACTCTTCCCTTTTGAAATACCAGCCGATTTTTCCCCCATTTTCACCTTCCTTGCAACTAAAAAATTCACATCATATTCCACGTTTAAATCTTCAATTTTTTCTAGAAAATCCACGTTTAAGACGAAGATGTCAAACCAAGAATGAGAGGTTAGTGATTTCGAAAGTTTTTTTCAGAAATTTGTTGAAATTGAGGTTCGAATTTGTTGAAATTTCTTGAGAATTTGTTGAAATTTGGTTGAATTTGTTGGAAAACTGTGTTAATACTTCGAATTTATTGAGCATTAGTTGAAGAAATTGAGGGTTAAACGTCGATTTCAAATCTAGTTGAACCCTAAATTATTTAGGGATTAGGTTTAATTTCCTTACATATATGCTTGAATTCATGTTTGGAATTGTTAAAAGGGTTTAATTTTTAATTTGATAGGGTTAATTTCTTTGAATATGTGCTTGAAATAATCGACTTTGAACACTATAAATTTCGATTTTACAGTGATAAACGTGATTATAGGTAATAGATCACGTTTAACACTATAATTATAGTGTTAAACGTGATTATAGGGAATACAATAATTCACGTTTGGGCCTCAGGAGCGCGCGCGCCCCGTGCCCGTCGCCCGTCGATCGCGCGCCGTTCCCGTCGCCCGTCATTTTATAGTGTTAATCGTGAATTATGATATTCACGTTTAACACAATAATTATATTGTTAAACGTGAATATCATAATTCATGTTTAGGCCTCGGGCGCGCACGCGCGCCCGTCATTTTATAGTGTTAATCGTGAATTATGATATTCACGTTTAACATAATAATTATATTATTAAACATGAATATCATAAATCACGTTTCGGGGCTCCCGCACGTGCACACAGCACGACCGCCACCCGTCCCGCGCGCGCTCAGCGCATCCCATCACCCGACGAGCGCCCGTCGCCCGTCATTTTATAGTTTTAATCGTGAATTATGATATTCACGTTTAAAACTATAATAATAGTGTTAAATGTGAATATCATAATTCACGTTTAGGCCTCGTGCGCGCGCGCCCGCCGCTCCCCGTCGCTCACTAGCGCGTGCGCCGCGCGCCCCCGTCGCCCGTCAGGGGCGCTCGCGCGCCACGCGCCTAATCACCCGTCACACGTGCGTCCCCATCGCCTGTCAGGCGCGCGCGCGCCGCGCTACCCGTCACCCGTTGCGTGCGCCTGTCGCACGTCACTCGTACATTTGTGAATTTAGTAATTCCCTTTAATAATTTATTAATTTTGTTATTTACTAAATTTTTTCATTTATTGGTTTAATTAATTTGGTTAGAGATTAAATTTCATTTTAAAATACATATTTATTATTTTTAGAAGCAAGATCCACTATTAATTATTTATTTTGTAAATCATTTCTAGTATGTGTATTTTCAATCTATGTATTAATGTAGTAATTAATATGATCATTTTTTGACTAGTTTTCAGGTCGTTTGGGTACGTGAGGAGTTTCAGACAAAGCAGACATACATTAACTCGTATACTCGAGTTAGAGTACTAGGCTATATTAGGGTAATATTACTGAGGACCGATACTGAATGCGTGGCTGATTTTGAGAGGAGCTGTTTCGGTCATTTCTTGCGCTGGGAGACCGATCGTGATAGTTGCAAGAGCTTTCTGCACGCTCTTATGTCACGTGAGGTGCGTGGGGCCCATACCCCTACGGGTGAGGTGTGGTTTCATATTGGGCGAGACAGTCGTTTATGTCGGTTCTCACGAAAGGAGTTTGCCCTTGTGACGGGTTTAAGGTTTGACGACTCTGATTTCAGGCCGACTGCTCGGGGGATACCACAGCATTTGGATGGTGTGTTTTACCGAGTATATGACGGCTCTGATAGGATTACGGTGGCCGCTCTTCTTAAGAGATTTAGAGCGGAGGAGTTCGTGGATCGACAGGATGACACAATCAAGATTGCTAAGATTATCCTTCTCTACAACATTTTACTTGGAGTTGACCCCGCCACCACTTCAGTTGACTCTTGGGTTTGGGACTTGGTGGAGGACGAGGAGCGATGGGAGGCCTTTCCATGGGGTAAGATTTCCTATCTTCACCTCCTGAACAAAATCAACCAACTAACCAGCGAGTTGCCAAAGCCAAATGCGAACAGGCCACCGACGTACCACTTCTACGGATTCTCGTTAGCCTTAATGGTCAGTATTAACTGTGAATTTTTTTGACGGAATAATTCAATTCATTTATAATATGATTGTGTCTTTAACTTTATAGATATGGGCTTTCGAGGGGATTCCATACACCGGTGTATATGCCGGACGACGTCTTTCGAAGTCTCATAGGGTGTTGCCAAGACTATTGAGGTGGTCGACAAAGATTCCACTGGACGATGTCTCCAGGGAGCTAGATCAGGAGGTATGTTTATTTCAGAGTTACTTACACCCGTAGTTTCTTATTCTTTACATGTACTTATAGTAAGACATATGTTTGATGAATTTCACTTTAACTTTCTCTGCTGCAGGGTCTGGAGTGTTATGAGAATCTCCGGGTCGAGCTTCGGGAGACAAGACAGGTGTACCTGCAAAACATCGATCAGGATCTTGCATGCGGGGTTCAGCTGTCTGGGACGAGGCGGGGTCGTCCAAGGGGGTCAACCGCCGTTTTGTCGGAAGCCATTAATGCTGCCCCCGAGTACCGAGGACTACGCGGTCGAAACGGTCGACATTATCTTTAGGGGAGAGTTCTCGGCAAGGTGGCCAGCGACACGTGTCGACCGTGGATCGTGTTACCAATGTTGAGGCATTGCAGCAGATAAATGAGGAGGACGAGGAACGAGCACATTAGTATGTTGAGGTCCCTGTATCGGATATGCATGACATTCCGAGACAGAGGGCTTATGGACTGCCTTCCTCCCCGACTGATGGTTATCCAGCATATCAGGAGCAGTTTCACGATTTTGGTAGTCCTCAGTCACGAGTAGATCCCCGACATAGGAGTTAGGGAGATGAGCAGAGCGTGGGTGCGATTTTCGAGGAGCTGAAGAACATGTTCGACACTGGCTTCGAATCAATTAACGCAAGCCTGACGGGCCTAAGAAATTATGTTGGGGACCAGTTCTCTGAGATGCGAACATACGTCGATGATAGGCTCAGTCACGTGGAGGATAGGGGACGTGAGGAGTTAGAGCATTTGGAGTTGGAGATTCCAAACATGATCCAGTCTGGGATCGCGGAGTACTACAACCATGTGCCCTCCTACCATGAGCAGTTCTACCCACCGGACGAGCAGAGTTATCCGACCCATCCTAGATCTGGATTTCATGAGTCCTTCTATCCGCCGTTGGAGCAGTGTTTCGAGCAGGATTTGTCTATACATGTAGGTGTATCCCCCTGAGTTCACTCCTGTTGAACCCCTGCTGCTGGTGTCCCTCAGGCACACTTATCCCCGATTCATTTTGATTTGGGGACTTCTACAGGTGGAGGTGCCTTAGTACCCCACACACCGACTGATATTGTAGGGGGTTTGAATTTTCCAGCTCTTCATCGTGTCTCCCTAGGACGAGTGCCGGCATCCGCAATGTTCGACTGAGAGCTCCGAGCAAATATGTCCTCAACCCGTTCATAAGGGATGAAAGACGACCAAGAAGGGAGGTAAAGGACGATGAGTTCGAGAGATACATGGCCTCCGGACCTATTGCCGAACAGTTAGTCCCATTTTCTCAAGATATCGCTTCATAATATCCTATTGCTAATGAATGATATACTAATGTGCATGTTCATATTTCAGGCTTAATGTGGGGACCGGTTACACAGTTGGACCGGATTTTTTCAGTACATTCGTGGCCCCGGATGTGGACGTCAACTACCAGGTTCGTATTCTTATTACAAAATCTTTGTACACACTTTTACATATTGTTATTGGTCCTATCTCATGGCCCTCACGTTTATTGATAATTGGTCTTGTGTTATAGTCGATTGATGCATACATCGGCATTCTCCAGTCAAATGCGAAGTTCGTCAGTGTTAAGCGCGATCGCGAGTACGCTGGGAAGATTCTGATAGTGGACACACATTTTTTGTAATGATCCTTCATCTACTTATTGTAATCCAAAAGGTTGTATGATAATTTCTTACTGCAATTATCAACCTATATAGATGGAGAATGCAGAGGAAAATAACATGTGAATTCACAGTATAAAGTGAATTCACAGTAAATAATTGAGAGGAAAAAAACAAAAAAATTGATTAGGGCAATAGTAACGCATAGTTGCAAATCAGTCAAATACACTTGCATATACAAATGCAATGAACAACAATAAATAATGAGAACAAAAAAACAAAAAAATTGGTGTAATAGTTGCATGGCCAAATTAATTGTTGCAACCCCATTACTACACGTGCCTTCCACTCTTATCCATTGTTCCAAAAAAAAAAAAAATTTAATGAGGAAATAAAATATACTACACGTGCCCTCCCCTCTTATCCATTGTCCTTCCACTTGACCAAAATAAATAAAATATATTAATTGTCATATCATCCAAGTTGACTTTGACAAAAATTGTGGTAGAAAGTGGCACACTATTATATTTTGTGGTATAAAAGTTCACACTATTATATATCATGGTAATTTGGATAAATGATTATATTTTTCATGGTAAGTTGAATACTTTCCTCTTTTTATTTTCGTGTAAGTCTATTTTAAATAAAGTTCATGTAACTTTATATTGTAAAAATATTCGTATAAGCCTATATGTTGAAATTTCGGTTGTTGGACCCATTGAATACTAGATAAAGATAGAAGATGACAGGTGGTTGAGATCCATTTTGTGATATTTAGGAATTATTTCTTATATTTAGTGATATGATGGACCACTATTGTATCTTTAGTAGTATTATATGATTTTTTTATACCTATTTATGATATAATGGGTTGCTGAATATATATATATATATATATATATATATATATATATATATTTCATACTTTATTGTATGCAAATTGTATGCTTGTGTATTGAAAGTAGAAACATAATTAGTATGAGACTATGACTCACACTTATCTTTTAGATATACAATGTATCTATAATTTAAGAATAACAATGAAATTTTAATTTCAAATATATTGCAGAACACATTAGATGAAAATATGATATATATATATATATATATATATATATATTGATCCAACTGTAAAGGAAACATTTATGTGCCAAAATCATTATTTTATTGAATTTTGAAACAAAAAGACAAATACAAACCTGGCACATTAAATATTTAAGAGTTAGTTTCTTGTGAGATCGTTTCACGGATCCTCTTTTGTTAGACAGATTTATTTAACCCGTCACCCAAGCCCAAAACCCATGCCCAACCCATTTCACGGTAATAGCAGCCCCTAGCCCATAACAATAGTCCAATTCACATCAATAAAAACAGGTAATAGCAGCTCCATATCAATAGAAATAGGAAATTCAATGTATGGATTAATTTATGGTTTTATTATAATAAAGATTAATGCTTTCATTGTCAAAATTTAATTTCATTACATGACAAATCAAATTTATGGGGGAAAATAAGAAGAAAAAAAAATTCTGGAGCTATTATACTGTGAACGTATATTAGAACAACTTTTTAGACCAATTTAGTTGATCAAAACTTTTTCCAAAAAATACCAATATAGAAGTTATTTTTAATTTATTTTAATTAGTAAATTAATTTACTATAACAACATAAATATTAAGGCTATATGCATATTTATAGTTATAAAACATATACTTATAGCTGTAAAATACGTACTTGTACGATGTATATTTAATGTACTTATACTTATATGACTATGATTAATAATTATAAATATCAAACACATACTTATATAAACTGGTGTAAATCAAAGTCATTGAGCGCTATAGTTATAGTAAATTAATTTATTATAACAATATAACTATTAAGAATAAAACACATATTTATAACTATAAAATGCATACTTATAGTTGTAAAACAAATATTTATATAAAACACTTACTTATAACAACATAACTATTAAGAATAAAATACATACTTATAGTTCTAAAATAAATACTTATATAAAACACTTACTTATAACAACATAACTATTAAAAATAAAATGCATGCTTATAAGTGTAAAACAAATACTTATATGAAAGACTTACTTATAACACCATAACTATTAATAATAAAATACATATTTATAACTGTAAAGCACATACTTATAATTGTAAAATACATACTCATATAAAAGGTTTACTTATATAGCAACATAACTATTAAGAATAAAATGCAACTTGCAAATAAATACGATTTCAATATGTATTCTATCAACTCATAGTTGTTAAAAAAATCTAATAATTCATTGATGTTATTTCTTTTTAGAATCACCAAAAAATTGATTCAATAATTCCACTGAATATCTTTTTATTCAAAAGAAAAAGAAAATGATTAAAAATATTATTCACTAAAAAACATTTTTGATTACCATAAAGATATTTTCTTGATATAAATAAAAATAATTCTCCAAATCATTATATTTCTTACTCAAAATGTATTATATTTTTATATTAATTTTTAAAAATATTTATTTTGATAAATTTCGTGTATCGTATGGATTTATACTAATATATACTATAAAAGTGAAAATTGAAAATGAAATGAAAAAAAAAATAGAAGAAGAATATAATAATGAAAGATTGACTTCACACAACAAATTCACAAAAGTACAAAAATTAAAATATTGATTTCAAAAATCATTTATATTTAATAAATAATCAATCCACATTGAAAGCAGGAAATGATTTTTAATAATGGTTTGCTCTATTACAAAATGTCTTCACTATTTGGTTCTAATTTTGATGTTTTAGATATGTGGCTGGGTTTTAAATTGATATGGGCTGGATTTGAGTTATGAGTTAGGATTTGGATCAAATTAGATCCGTCTCACACAAGAAGATCCGTGACGATCTCATAATGTTTTGCTCTATTACAAAATGTCTTCACTATTTGGTTCTAATTTTGATGTTCTATTACAAAATGTCTTCACTATTTGGTTCTAATTTTGATGTTGGATCTCATAATGTTTTGCTCTATTACAAAATGTCTTCACTATTTGGTTCTAATTTTGATGTTCTATTACAAAATGTCTTCACTATTTGGTTCTAATTTTGATGTTTTAGATATGCGGCTGGCTTTTAAATTGATATGGGCTGGATTTGAGTTATGAGTTAGAATTTGGGTCAAATTAGATTCGTCTCACACAAGATCTGTGACGATCTCATATGAGTTTTTATGTAAATTTAAGGTAGGCCTTAGACCGTCTTAGTCATTTCATGAGATGGATCCGATTCAGTCAACATTGTTAACCTAAAATATTATATTACTAGAATAAAACTATTATTTGTCAAATTACAATTTTTCAAATTAATCATTAATTTGAAATCATAGAATCAAAAATATTACTTGTAACCAAGGATGAAAATTTGGTTTTGATGAAAATATCGGTATCTAAATTTTACGGAAATATTGTGAAAATATCGATATTGGTGGAAATATAGATACAAATATTTATCAACAGTTTCCCGATATTTATCGATATTTCCTGATATTCCACTCATATTTACCGATATTTTCTCGATATTTATCGATATTTCCCTGATATTTTCCCGATATTTGGTATCGGTGGAAATATAGATACAAATATTTATCAATATTTTCCCGATATTTACCAATATTTCCTCATATTCCACCGATATTTACCGATATTTCCTCGATATTTATTGATATTTCAATATCGAAATCGATACTGATATTTGTTGACGTCGGATTTTGTAGAGCACAAAATCCTAGCAAAACACCCAAAATATCGATCCCGCTCAAAGAAATCGAACTGAATAAAGAATATCAAAATCGAATAAAATAAGAGCACAAAATCCTAGCAAAACATCCAAAATATCGATCTCACTCAAAGAAATCGAACCGAATAAAGAATCAAAATCGAATAAAATAAGAAAATAAGAAAACACTGCGCGGAAAATCAAATAAAATAAGAAAATACTGCGCCCGGTCAAAATCGAATAAAAAAATATAAAATAATCGAATAAAACAAGAAAACACTTGCACAGGCAAATTTGTTCTGTTAAATAATATAAAATAATCGAATAAACTAAGAAAACACTGCGCAGACAAATTTGTTCGGCTACAAAACTTTTTTATATAAAGTTGAGAGTCAAAAGCTCTCTAATTGTTTGAATACAATGATTTCAAAACTAGAATTTCATCTATTTGAATGATAATTGAGGCCCTATTTTTAAACTAAATGTAATGATACGAAACTTAGTAATTAAGACTTAATTCCCTCGATTTTAGGGTTTAGATAAGGAACAATCGGGTTAAAATTTATCTAAATCTGATATGATTTGTTTCCTTTCTTGAGGACTCTTGAAATAAACTAAGTCCTTCCTGCTTTCCTTGTGATGATGACCTCACTTTCTGGCCTTCTGGCTGGTTCTGGTCTCCACTCAGGCCAGTTTTGGTCTCCATTTGGGCTGGACCCTAGGCCGGGTCGGTTTGGTGGGGGCCCAACAATATTTATCGATATATTACAGATATTTATCGATATTTCCCCGTCATTTCACCTATTTTCCTATAATTTGTATCATGAAGCCACCGATATCAAAATCGATATCGATATTTATTGATATTTTACCGATATTTTGATAAAAATTTTCGTTTTTATGTGAAAAAATGAAAATATCAGAGATATATCGATTGTGCCCCATTTTTGTATCGATCACATGAAAAAATTGAAATGTTGGGAAAATATCGGAGATATTTCCGAATATTTTCATCCTTTCTTGTAACACATTGTGATACCCGAACTTTTCCTATATTTCATGAGTGACACTCCTGTGCACAAGGTGCAACAATACTATTATATTATATGAGTGATACTGTTATATTAATATAACAGTATCATTCATATAATATAACAGTATTATTTCATATAATATAACAGTATCACTCATATAATATAACAGTATTATTTTATATTAACAGTATCACTCATATAATATAACAGTATTACTTCATATAATATAACAGTATTGTTGTGCACAGATTTGGATCCGTGCACCTTGTGCACAAAAGTTTTTGCCATATTTCATGCATCATATGCATCTCGTCTTATTTATGTGTTACTTGTGATCTTATGTTATTATAGTTTGTTTTTAATTATTGAATTATTTATATGCTCTTATCTAATTGGTGTTGAAAAAACTCCATCATAATTGGTTGAGACTTTAATGATATTCAAATGCATAATGTAACTTATTTGATTAATAATGATATAAACTAAATATGATTATGAAAAAAAATAAAAATAAAAAAAATAAAAAATAATAATAAACATAAATTTAAAATTAATATATGTATATATATATATATTTGTATGTATGCGTACATGGATACCAATATTATATATATATATATGTGTGTGTGTGAATAATTAATGTTGTTACCTATATATATATATATATATATATATATATTTAATTACATATAATAATGTTAGTATATATATATATATGTGTTATGACAGGTGTGTATATTTCTATGCATGAGAATTTAATTTAATATTACAAAACTAATGGATTTGCATGTTTTAGCGTGACACATAATTAAGTTGCCAGCAACCATAACCATTATAATAATAATATGATAAAAAAGATAAAAATAATAATAAATTAAGAAGAGCTTTAAAAGAAAGTTTTGGGGGCAGACAGAAGAAAAAGAGGAAGGAACAGAGAGACGAGAAAAAAAAAAAAGAGTTTTCCGGGAGAGAGAGAAAATTTATATCAATAAAATTTGAGAGATAATTAGAAGTTTATACAATCAGAATCTTCGGAATTTCAGGTAAGTAGAAATTCATTTATAATTATAATATATAAATATAGTATTTTATGTGTTTACTTGTATTATATGATAATAGTGAATTTGCGTTTCTTGATATTGGTGATTACTTTTTTTGTGTGATTAAAGATGATGTGTTGCATTGAATTTTGTACATATCATTCATGAGCATAGATATGTGTATGCATAGAAGACATGTTGAGTTTGTGTGCACATCATAATCATACAAAGAAACAAAGTTAAAGCAAAGTTGACCACTACTAGTACATCGAGGCCGGTGGCATGTGAGACATGGATAGGCTGGATGTATTCCGCCGGTGACATGTGAGACATGAATATGACTTAAAAGTAAAAGTGTGCCTATGGCATGCGAGCCATGGTTATGGTTCGAAGATATTGGGCCATGTTGGGATATTTTAGTAGTTATCTTAATAAGACAAAACACAATAACACAACAAGATAAGACCAGTTTACTTAAGGTATTGATACCTAGTTTCCACATTACATGATCACAAGCTTATCGATACTGAAGGAAAGATCATGTAATGGTTTTCCAAGATACAAGGAAAACCAACTTTAGAAGAAGTAAAAGAACACTTCTGAGGATCAGTATGCTGTAGGGAACAACAAGTTAGAAGAAGTATCCTTAGTAAAAAGGAGATAGGATACTGAAAAAGTAGTCAGCAGGTTGTGGGAAAGTTGTTCTGAAAGAAGAACTTAGAAAGCAAGTAATTGCTGCAAGAAACCAACAGGAGCTGCAAGAATCCATTCTTGCAGCAGAGACTGTCGAGGATACAGGACCCGCTAAGGAGACAGGGTCTTTGCTGAAGACCTCAGGCGAGGCTGTTGTTCTAACAATACTCTCTGAGGGTGAGAAGACCTTTGAAGGGGCGGCTGTTGAGACTGTACCCTTAGAGGATGTTCGAGAAGAAGTTGAGGTAACCGATAAGTAGCTAGAGACACCTCATGAGGAGGTTGATGCTGCTGCTGCAAACTCAAAAGAACCTATCTAAGTTACAGCAGCAGAGGTTACTGAGGAAGCTGAGTATACTGAATTCCTCCAGATGATGGCTGATCTCCGAAGGGGCGGCAAGTAGCTGCTGCAAGAAAGCAGTTGCAGCATTGCAGCAAAGTAAGAAAGAACGGCATGCATCATCGCTGCAAGAAAAGGTTACAGGGATACTGCTAGAAAGAAGATATAGCAGTACTGTACGAAGATACTGCAAGAAGGTCTAAGTTACAGCAGCGCTGTAAAGAACAAACAGCTGCAAGCAGACCTAGGATACAGCGCAAAGTCTTCTACTCAACTGAAGAAGTATCCTGCAATTCGAGGAAGGATAATTGCAGTATGAGGAACGAAGATTCAAGCAAGAATAAATAGAGTCGTTCCAGAGAAGATCAAAGTTGCAGACACTGAGCCAATGCCAAGACGCCACGTGGATTGACGCGCTGCAGAAAGTTGCGAGCCGCAACCATCGCATTAAATGCTCCAAAAAGAAAAGTCAAGTCGCATTAAATGCAGGCCATGCCTTTGATCATGTACACTTTAATTCAAAATGGGAGATATCTCATTCAACGGATATCTTCTCTACAAGTATAAATAGAAGGAATGACTGATTGAAGAAATTGCTGGACAAAGTAAAGAGGAAACTCACATATCATCCAAAGCTTTTCAAGCTTTCACATGTTTAACCACTCAACCTTCTAGGAGTAGTCTACAACAACAAAGGAGCTCTCAGAGATCAAGACTGTTTCTCAACAGCTAAAGATTTATTTTCTTTTTAACCTTGGTGCTGTGTGCTTAGGTTGTTTTAGGTGTTGAACAGTTGATAGGAGAGATCCTTGCTGTTTGTATAGTTGTCTAAGTGTTAGACAACTTCCCTGTGTGGGAGTGTGAAACCCTGTGTGGGTTTGTCTTTAGAGTTTGCAGTTGTTGTGTGAACGCTGGACTCTAGTAGGTGTTTAGCTTAGTAAGTTGATAGATTGTTAGGGATGTCCTGTAAATCAATCTTATTTAACAAAGTTCCTGCTCGAGGTAGCAGTAGAGTGGACGTAGAAGGGTTACACCACCTTCGAACCACTATAAGCCATAAGTGTTTTATTGTTTTCTTATCTGCGCTTTATCGTTCATATCTATCTCTGTCATAAAGCATAAAACGTTTTGAAAAGGATCATATTTGAGAAAACCAGTCTTGTGTCTTAAAACCATTTATTTCCACTGCGTATAAAACTCTAAGTTACAGCGTGCAGCACTGCATCCTAGTGTTATAAGCAGTAACTGACTGGTGTTGCAAGTTCAAGTAACTTGTAGAACAGTAAGTTTTAAACAGATTTTCAAATTGACCAAGGTTCATTCACCCCTCTGAACCTCGGACACCACTTGGGACCAACAGGCCATAAACATGACTTTAAAGCAAAGTAAAGTAAAGTACAGAAATTATTGAGCTAGCTCCTTTCCGATGAACTGTAGATGGGTTAAGGACCCAACATAGTAAAAGATATCAAAGTCATGCACTCACGATATTCTTAAAGTCTTTATAGACATTTGTATGACAGTGCATGCATGAGTTTTGCTTACTGAGCTTTAGCTCACCTAGTTTATGCATTGTAGGTAAGCATGACAACGTTTGATGAGCTTTTGGGTCTTGCTAGCATGTTTTGGCGCTCCAACGATGTTTTGGGACGGTGTACATGGATGACGACTTGTGGGGCTAAACCTTGGGCTTATTTTGCTTTTGTCCGTGTTGGTTTTGTTAAATTTTTGGGATATATATATATATAATCATTGCGCCATATTGTTATATGTTTGGTTTAGAAGAACTCTGATGACAGTTTGGTGTAAGGTATTGGCTTATGCTCTGGTATAGATGAAGTGTTGCTTGTGATATGTCGTTTTTATTATTTTATTATTTGTTAGCTTGAAAAAAAAATATAGTCACTTTTTCAGGGTTTTGCGTTTCGAGTATCTTATAAATTTAGGACGTGACACACATAAATGTATTACCTTATACAAACAAAAGTATAATATAATTATAACTTATCAAATTATAATTTTTCAAAAGTATTATATGATGCACACGAAAGTGTTACATGATGAAAATAAAAATATTACTTACGAAATTATAATTTCTCAAGATAATCATGGATTGAAAATCTTGAAAGCAAAAGTAGACTTATTACATGATAGCATAAAATATTAGATAACACACAAAAATATTACATAATATTACTTCTCAAATTATAATTTCTCAAAAATATTATTCCATTCACATAAAAATATTACCTAAGCTCCATTTGGATAAAACATCCAAAGTGATTTTGAAATCTCGTATTTGAAATAAATGAATGTAAATATATTAAAATTGGAATAAATTTGAAATCCATCCATACACAAAAATCCTTTCCATCTAAATAAAACTTAATATAAATAAAAATATTACATTTAACTTTGTTGATCCAAATGTTGTCAACCAACCCTGACGGGTTTAAACCCATCCCATTTCATGAAATTGAATTCATAAGTTGATATTACCCAAAAATTTATATTAAATTTAAATGGTGTCAATTTATTTGGATCTTAATTAAGGATGTCTAAATTAAGAGAGGTTGCATGACACGCTTCAAGTATGGAGAGTGGGTGGTAAGGCCATTTAGATCATTGATTGTGGGGAAGGCGTGGGGTGTGATAGGGTACACCAACAAGGAAACTGGATAACTTCGAATCTCCCACGTACCCTGCAAATCTTGCAGCTTTTCATCATTAATTATTACTCTCTCCATCCTATTTTTCTATTTTAATTATTATTCATGTTTATCATAAAACATTAAATTTTTTATCCTAATGCCACATAGTGATAGTCTGGTAGACACCATTTGTTTTTCTATTAAAGATAAGAGTATTGTAAAATTATTTCATGTATCTAGTTTTATTAAATGAGTAAATTCATAATTAATAAATTATGAGTAATAATTATTTTTAAAAATAAATTTGAATTGTAAATAATGATACTCCATTTTATAGAATTATCTCTATAAAACAGTCTCCGCAATAAATTTTCTATGAAATGAATTTTGTTACAAACATCGTTTTCAATTTTATAAATAAAAAAAAAGTTAAAATCAATTTTAGAAAAAATAAAATTATAGTCCTTAACCTTATCCATTTTCCCCCCTACAGGCTACATCTGATGTCCATGTGTCATATTTATCACCCCAATCACCCACTCTGCATATATACCAAAAAGTGTTGGATCAAATTCCACAACTTGTTCTAGCATTTACAGTTGAAACACCATTTGACTAATTTCTTTTGAAAGTTATATAAATAGGGATTATAATCTTTTGTCTGAAATTATATATACATAACTGCACAGTGTATCATTGGGAAAGAATCATCAAGAAAAAGGAGGATAAGTGATAGAATTTTAGTTGATGATGAACTTGAATATGGAGTCCCTTTTCAACCCTCAAAGAATCATGCAAGATTTTCATCATCATGATCATGATATTTCCAATTCTTGTAGTAGTAGTTCAAGTTCTATCAAAGAAGAAGAAGAGGATAATGAAGAAGAAGTCAACTCTTCATCCACCCCCTTGCAAGACATGTCATCTTTACTCTTACAACTTCCTCTCAAGTAAGTAATATCTGATTTTCTTGTATTTTATTTCATCAGTACACTTATAAGATACAATAGGAGATTCATATTGATATTGTACACATAGAACATGTTGCACTAATGATGAATTTTCATCTATTTTAGCTCAAATTCATGTTTTTTTAAGAAGAATTTAAATATTGATTATATGATGGTTTTTATTTATTTATATTGTGTAGGAGAGGATTGTCAAGGTATTATAATGGGAAATCACAATCATTCACAAGTTTAACAAATGTGAAGTGTCTTGAAGATCTTGCCAAACAAGAGAATCCCTTTAACAAGAGGCTCAAGACATGCAAAAGCTATGCAGGATTCCCAAGGAATAATCATTATTCTTCAAGAAAGAAGCCATCTAATTTAGGATCTCATTTTTCTTCAAATTTTGATGGAGGTTTTCTTGAGAATAATAGTAACAATAGTTATTATACAAATGATAATATTGGTAGTAATATGGCTCCTATTACTCCACCTCAGAGATCAACAAGTACAAGTAGACTAATCTACTAATCCAATGTATCCCTTGTTTGCTTCAAGGGCTAATCATCAAGATTAGAGGTTTTAAACTTTTCTATTTTCTTTAATCGGTGAAATATGTACATAGATGCTTCTTCATGCTTGAAAACATGTTGTTTAACTAATCTTATAAGTTATGTATTCATAGATTGGTGTTGCAAAGAAAACCTTATTATTATTATTATTATATCGCCATGTATGTTTATGTGGAGATGTGTAAAGGCTCTTTTTATTCTTCTTCATGAGGCCCATGTTTACATTTTCAGGCCCATTTAAGTTTATTCAGTTTCCTCATTCTGAGCCCATTAGTATGGAATTCTATTATTATTCCTTTTCCTTAGCAGACCAATCGCAAACCAAGTATTATTTCGATCATATCAATTAGTAGAATGGATGGATTTCAAAATTCAATATATAAATATTTAGAGCATGTTATAAATATTAAATTTATTTTAGTTTAAAGTAATGAATAATTCAATAAAGATTTCTTTTTATTTGGATTTAACTTGAATGCTAACTGTCGAATCAACAAATTATACATTTCGATCCTTCGTTTCAATGGTATTGTGTGGGTACAAAAAAATATAAGTATTATATATTCCTGACTAAAATGCTATGATAATCTCAACTTTGAGACTATACGTGCCTTTTTTTTTTTTTTTTTTACACCCAATTCTATTAATTTCTTTAAAATGTAAATATTCTTAAAATTAAATTATATTTATCTTATGAAAACTGTTCTCTAAAGATAATTAGGAAATTGAAAAACTTATATTCAAGATATTATACTTAGAAAGACGAACAGATTATTATGAACTTATAATTATAAACTTCAATTTATTGAATAATTAATTAGACTTACTAATTAATTTATTGGATTGATTAGTTTTGATATTACTCTACTAAAAATATTTTACTACAAAAAAATTTATTCTAGGAAATTAGTCATCCAATCATTGCATACAGATTTATCATCTACAAATAATTCATAATTAAAGTTAGGTAATATCTATTAGTCTTTCATATTAACCATTAATTTACTAATAAATGCTTAATTCATAATCAGATTTAGAGATCTCAAATCATTAATTCCAAAATTAACAAATGAGACAATCATGTTTTTATTTCGATAAGTAAAATGGATTTTATAATTTTATGAATATTTATTTTGACCAATTTAATTCAATGTAAAACTAAAATAAAGTATTTTGAATGCGATTGGCAAAGTGAAACATGCAAATTAAGAATGACACTAATATGTATGAATATATAATAAGACAGGATTAAGATCAATCTGTACATATAATATTTTATGATTTCATTTAAATTTTATAATTTAATTAGGAAAACACAAATTAAATCGACCAAGTCTTATAAGGACAAATCATATAAAAAATGTTTACACTTAAAAGACAGATCGAAGCTTCTAATAAGACAAGGCAAAACCTTATATGCCCCCAATCCGACTTGGCGCACCCCACGCGCCTCCACACCGTAGTTGGTGTGCGCCGCACACGTACCTAATTAAATATAATGTATTATGTTTAGGTATCACACTTTTACTCTTCAGGTATCACATAATGTATTATGTTCAGGTATCACATATTTTCTTTTCAAGTATCATATATCTACTCTTAAGGTATTACGCAGAAATAGTGTTGTATTCTTTTTTTTCTTCTTAATCTCTTATTCATTTGTTATTCTTCTTATTTGTTTTGTATATCTTCTTATCTATCTTCTTGTTCGTATTCTTCTTCAAATTGTCATGGAATCATTTATTTGTTCTAATATTTATAGAACAAATTACTAATACCTCATAAGTATTTTCATAACTTATATATTATTCAAGCATGTAATTTTGTAATACCTATAGTGCATGTATGTAATACCTATAAAACAAATCTGCAATACCTCAAAATTATTTTTCATAACTTACATATCATTAAGCATGTAATTATGTAATACCTGTAGTTCATGTATGTAATACTTATACAACAAATATGTAATAAAACTATTTTTCATAACTTACATATCATTCAAGCATATAATTATGTAAAACATGTAGTTCATGTATGTAATACCTATACAACAAATCTATAATACCTCAAAATTATTTTTCATAACTTACATATCATTCAAGCATGTAATTATGCAATATCTGTAGTTTATGTATATAATACCTACAGAACAAATCTGTAATACCTCAAATCTTAAAATTTTCAAATACAAGATTTTTATCATCTTCTTCCCCAAATTAATATGCAAATTTATATTACTCAATCAATAACCAACTATGGTGTTTGTTGCATCAATTATATAGTATATTGCTATGAATCGGTGCAAAATATAAAAAATTGCAAGTTATTGAAAAATAAAAATCCTAAATTTTTATACAAATTAGGAAGAAAATAACTTGTTGGAGTATTAGAAAAATAAGAACCCTAAATTTATAACAATCATATGAAGAAATTGAAAAGAAAGAGAGAAAAAAAAAAGAAGGAACAGCGTGCAGTGAAGCTGTGAAGGAAGAGAAAAAAAAACGAGAGAGGGGAAGGTAGGTAGCGCAGGAAGAAAGAGAAAAAAAAATGTAACACCCCCTAGTAGGGTAATTACTTCTACTAAATTATGCTTAACTTTCCAACTAATAACGGTATGTCATAAGGATTCATAGACTTTTTTTTTAAACAGCGGAATTAATTTTGTTAAGAAACATATCAGAGTTTTAAAACGGTCTAAAGCCTCCAAAATATAATTAAATCGTTTGTGTAAAACTTACGTAAAACAAATCAAATAAAAAGTCTTCTTAGCATGCAAATTTCGAAAACTCTCAAAATCTTAAACCAATTCCGAGGCCGTCACCACCAATCACACTTCAGCGCTGCTACCTCCTTACATCACATCTTACCTTTGCCTTTATCTGCAGTATGAGGTAATACTATAAGCAAAAAGCTTAGCAAGCACATCACCAATCTCACAAAACATTTTTCTTTGAAACTTTTGAAAACACTAGAAACATCACTCATAAAAGAAATAATAATATACTCTTATACTTGAAAATAATATACTATGGGCCCAGACATGGTACCAATGCGCGCAACTCCGAAGAATCCGGGGTAGCTAGCCACCGAATCCAAACGGAGCAACTAATAACTAATAGAGCAGTCTAGGAGCTCTTAACTTCTTCTCATGGGCAGTCTAGGAGCCCGGTACCAGTCTCTTAAAAATATATAAAACTATATATATAAATATATATACTCCATCTCAAAATATTTTTCTCACTTTACATGAAACAAGATTAACTAGCATCTTATACTTGATTAAAACACATGAAAGCACGTCACTTAGCAAATCATCTCTTCACATTCACATAAATCATAAATAAAACTCACGAAGCATTTAACTTAACAACTCATTAAAGCATACTCACATAAAACATAATTAAGCACTCACGTAATTTGCATAATCATTAAACAATATTCACTTGAACACAAATAAGCATTCACATAAATTCTGCATCGATATAAAACAATCAAAACAAAACTATTCATACTGCAGGTGAGAGATGTACTTACCTGAAGCTCTCAAAATTCACAACACTTCAAAATCCTTAAGTACGTTTTAAGCTTCCTTAACTGAATCTAAACATAATTAATAGATAAAATACAATTAGTATCTAATCTTTCAATATCTAAACTAATATTAATCTTTTTCCTTTAACACCTACTTATTTATTTATTTTTTTTTTCCAGCTCCAGTAGAACAATTATATATATGAATGCAACCAACTATCCCCTATATTTTTCTTTTATCTATAAGTTGAATTACATACATATCCCTTCACTGTAATACGGCATAACCCAGATATAACAGAAAATAAACAAGCTGGAAAAAATATAGCAACCAACTCCCTTAAGTCAATTAAGCCGACTAATTACTTTCTATTAATTTTAGATTAACAATAATTCCATTATTAGTCTAATTATTCATTACTAAATCCAACTTGATGAAACTGACCAGCAACACTATCCTTCTGATTAATCTAATTAAACCATTAACCAATTAGATATATTTAATTTAATATACATATACTAACCATGGCAGATTAGTTAGGTTTTCAGAGTGTTGGACAAACTAATTAATCACGCCGGCATATTCACCCCTCTACTGCACATATATTAACCTCTACTGCACATATACTAATTTAAGGTGCAACAATTATGTTTAAAGATTTCCTAATCCCGATATTCTATTTATAAATTACTTTATTTTTCTTTGGTGATGCTGTTCGTCTAGATACATCATACGCGAGGAGATCAGGGTGCAACAGTAATAATAATTAACAATAAATTATTTTAAACTAATCCATATCACATTAAATAAATTATGAAGGTAAAGAAATTACAATATATATGAAACCTTACCTACAGGAGGTCGTCTATGTCTATTCGGCGGCACGATATTTTTCCAACAGGCTACAATTTCTTCTCTTTTTCTCTCAATTCTCTCTTTCTCGTCTCCTAGTTCTCATATTTATTTTGAAGTTCTTAACCCCCTACTTATACATCTAGGGTTTGAACTCCCCTATCTTTCTTTAGCGGTTTAAGAAAATGTGGAATTCTAGTATTTCTCCACCACGTAGTTTATTATTATTCTTTTCCTTTTAAAAAAAATATGGTCCCCTATTATATCTCAACAACTAAATTTTTATCCCCACAAATAAATTTAAATTCTAAAATTCTATATCTAATTTAACATGGTTATAAGTCTACTAGTTATTTAAGAGTTCTAATCACCTCACATAACTAATTCACTATAATTTATTATGAGACCATGATAATTGAATAAAAAGTCTATTATTCATAAAAGAAATTTAATTAGAAATTTGGGGCATTACAAAAAAAAAAAAAAAAAAAAAAAAAATATATATATATATATATATATATAGGGCTGGAGCGGGTTTGGGACAAGATCCGTGCCCCGGACACATAAATCCTTCTCATAAGACAATTAGATTCAAAATGTTTTGAACTGCTGGCCTTTATGACATTTGAATCAATCTAATACATCGTTCATAGTTACATCATATACATGTTCAATTGCAGAAATAATAGCAATGACAAAAATACTTAAAATAATCAATTAATTTATGGACAAAATTAATCTTTTAAAAATTGACTAAAATACCCTTATGTATAATTTATAAAATTAAAATATATTAATCATTATTTAAATTGTAATTCAATTAAATTTTTTCCACTGAGTTTTGTCATGACAAGGTTTAATGAGGCCAAATTTCGACCCTTTATTTTCGGTTCATTTAAACTTTATCTTGTATACTTTGTCCTTTTTTCCGATTTTATATGATTTTTGATTTATTTACAATAAAATCATAATTTGATTAAACCTTAATTCATCATTACTTATATTTAATTCTATTCAAACTATATATAATTCCACATTAGTTAAAATAAGAATCTTCTTCAATCGCTAATTCTTTCATATTAACAAGTATAAGCTCATAATTTTCTCTCTTGCTTCACCATAATTAAATTCTATAATGACATATTTTTACTTCTAAAAATGCCTATGACACAGAAGATACGGTTCTAAAGTTGATTATTGCAAGTCTTCTTTCCTCATCATAGACCTCCACTCCACTGCAAGAAAAATACACATAGACAATGGTTATTAACCGTTGTCGTAGCCAGAAATCCATTGTTGTCGTAGCCACCTTTGTCGCAGGGTCAGGAAAAAAGCGCTCATAGACAACAGTTATTAGACCCCTACTACAATGGCAAAGACAACGGTTATAAGCCATTGTCTTAGATATCTACGATAATGACAAAACAACGGTTATTAACTATTGAAGTATATGGAAAAGACAACGTCATCACAACAATTAATAACCGTTGTTGTAGAGTGTACGACTACGACAGGATAACAGTTTTTAACAGTTGTCGTAGATAGCAAGAACAATGCTATAACAACGGTTACTAACCATTGTAGTAGATCATATTACAACAGCAGGACAATGGTTTTTAACCATTGTCGTATATATAAGACAACATTTGTATAGTATTAAAAAAACCCTTGTCGTAGGTATTTTTTTGTGTTGTCTTATATTGTTTAATAAGGGCTTTTAATAATAATTATATAATTAAAATTTAGTAATACAAATCTCAAAATATTATTAATATCCATATCAAAAAATATTCATTACAAGAAATTAAAGTATCCATCCACATGATAAATATTCATCTCACAAGAGACAACTCAAGTATTTATCACAAGAATTCATTACATTAGTTCAAAGTACATAGGATCATGTCACTTGTAAATAGATCGATCAATCATTCTCACCAACCAAGGATGCTGAAATATCCAGCAACACAAACCAAACAAATTTACTTTTATATCTTGAATAACCAAATCAAAATCAAAAGCAACTTTAAGTACAATATACATTAATTAATTGAAACACAACTCACCTAAAGAATACAACTCAAAATTAAACTCAAAAGTATTAAGTATAATATCACTCATTATCAAACTAAGACATTCGACTTCTCAAAGCAACATAACCTATTGAAACTCAATTCACCGAAAGCCAAACAAAAACAACTTAAAGAAATTAATCATTATTTTATAGATTATGAATTATGATTGATAATTTCATTAAATATTTAAAATGATTTCACAAGAAGTTATACTATTTCTGGAGATGACTACCATACTAGCAAGTTGCACAATAGTTAGTGGTGCGCTGCTGCTTTCCTTTTAATTTGTTCTGTTTCCTTTTTTGTCTTCCTAAAAAGGACGCAAATCAACTTCTAGGACAAGGGGCAACTCATATGAAAATAGTATCAATTGTTTTACTTATTTGTATATACAACTTTTATTAATTTATTTAGAATAATTAATTTTACAAGTAGTGCATATGTAAGAATAATGAACAAGGTGGGTGAAGAAATTAAATAATTATTACCTCATGTATTTTGTGGAAAACAGAACTCATATCAGGAATTATGCCTGTTTTCATATCGGGGGCAATTGAGACATTCATGTCAGGCACACTATTATTATCAAACTGTAGTAGTCAGTGTTCTAATCCTTGTCATCAGAGATGACATAATATATTAGTGTTTTGGTAATTATGTAAGTATAATTACCAACTCTAGTAATGAATATACAATTACTTATAATATTAAATTTTCTTAACTCTTTATATAAAAACTAATTAATTTGTATATACTTTTATTTTTATTCCATATCTAATTAATTTAATAATCTTTTTATTTGTGTTTAATTATTAATTAATTAATTAGCATATGTTTTACAAAATAATTTTTCATTGTAATTTGTTATTCAATTCTTCTAAAAATTCATTATAATGAAATAAAATTTAATTCTCAAAATCAATTTATTTTATGTAATTCAACATATATAGCATTTCTCATTTAATTTTAAAAAATACTGTAATTTATTGACCGTTTTTTTTTCAACTTAAATTAGTCTACAACAACACTTCTACAAGACTATGACAACGCTAGAAAGCAACCGTAGTTTTAGGCCACAATTTCATATCTCTTACCTCTATCATCTTCCTTGGAATAAACATATTTATAGAAAATGAGTTTAAGTTATTTCCTAAGTAATGAATTCTAGACTCAATGTGAGACTTTATATCTGATTTCTTTGTCATTTTATGTCAAATTCGTAATTCGTTATCAATTTGAATCTAAGTTTTTTTCCTAAAATATCTCACAAATATGTAAATGATAAAATCAAAGTTACGATATGATCATAGAAATGCACATAATAATCTTACCAGATATGTGTAAGATGAGTCGTTCTTGCATTTTTCTAAAAAAATTTTAACGAATATTTTTATACCTCAATATTTGAAAGACAAACAATGAAAAATATTTTGAACGAGTCTACCGGAAAATAGAATGCTTATGAACTTAAGTCAATTTATATGCGTATGTGTGTTTATTTATCGTTTAAGTTCATGCCATGTTATGAATTCTTCACTGAAATTCCTATATCAAATTAATATTTCTTGGGTGAAATTCTCATGTCAAGTTATACTTCTTGGGCCATGTCAAACTATGTGAAATTTTTTTATGAATTTCTATGATTTATAAATATATATAATCATGTAATTTTCTTATTATATCACTAAGTGTTTGATAGAACACACACCTACTTTAAACAATATTCTCAGATGCTGTTTTTGGAGACGATGAGTTTAAGCTGGGATAGTGGGAATAAACGATTTGTATAATTTTGTTAACACTGATCTAATTGTTTTGCTGTTTTGGGAAAGAGTAACACTTCCGTGCAACTGGTGCACAGAGTTGCACGGAAAACTTTTATATTATAAATATAGTACCTTTATGTACAAATATTTATACCTTTTAAAATGAACATGCATAAAGGTGTTATATTTATAACATAAATGTATGGTGCAATCCGTGCAACTGGTGCACAGAAGTTTTTGCATTTGGGAAAAGGTCTCGAGGTCCTATTTTGTGTTACTTAGATCATTTTGAAATCAAATATCAGCATCTACTCTTGTTTGAAATACATTTCTGCTGCATTAATAGTTTGGTCATGTAACTTGGTTTTCCTATATTTGAATTTTTTAACTTTGATTGTTTATTTATTTATAAAAAGGGGGGGTTGAGTTTTGCTCTTGTTCTTTTATTTAAATACGAAAATGTTAGTGACATCTTGATTTGAAAATAAGTAGTTTTGAGTTGGGAGCTACAGATATGTATTCATTCCCACCACTGTTAAAAAAACACAAAAACTCATATGAGATCGTTTCACATAAGACCTTACATGAGACCAATGTTCTAAAATACGCTAGGCGCTAGTCGGGCGCTTGACTGGCGCCTAGCACCTAGGATGCCTAGTTGGAGCTTAGGCGACGCCAAGGCGCCGTACCTAAATTAAATAGATTTTTTTTATTATTTTAACTATTTTTCTTAATTTTTATTTTTAAAAGATATTTTTGGAACTCCTATATATATATATATATATATATATATATATATATTTGTTTTTTTTTTTAAATTTATGTTGGAGGACAAGTAAAAATATGATATCTCATTAAAATTATATTTATATATGATTTATTCAAAGACTATGAAATTAATCTTTATTTGCATGTATTTCTCAATTCGTTAATTTTCTTTTTATATTTTATTAAATAATAATAATTTGATAAAAGTTTGTAATACACTAAGAACACCATTGTTTTGATAAAAAGTAAAAAAACAAAAAAAAGGAAAAAAAAAAGAAAAAAAATTATTTGGCACCTAGGACCGTCTAGGGCCGAATTTTTCCACCTAGAGCCATCTAGCGCCTAAGGTAGCCGAATAGATGAAAATCGGTGCGGTGAGGAGCCACCTAGCGCGTAGAACGATTTTTAGAACTCTGCATGAGACAGAACTTTTATGATCTTATGTGAGATCGATATTGACCATATTGAATGGGTTGACCCGACTTATTGATACATATAAACAACATCTTACATAAAGTTTCACATGAGACCATTAAATCTACTCCTTAAAAAACTATGGGAAAGAGAGAAAAGAAAATCATTTTCCATAACCTATCCTAATTTGTACATTTATTTCAGTTATCCTTTAATTCTATTTTTATTTTGATCATTTATAGGTTTATGATTTGATTATGTTTTAAAATAACTAGTGTAAAAAATCAGTGTGAAAATATAAGATCAAGATAAAACCAAATACAAAGATAAGAACCAAAATGATCATTATTAAAAATAAAATAAAAACCAATAAATTGAAATGAGAAATTTATAAAGATAAATGACTATTTATATAACCAACTAGTATTCTCGAATTCTTCCAAACGTACACTTGTGATATTGATTAATTAGTCCAATTTTGGACCACATAAAATAGGACTGTTGTACTTAGAATGAGAATATACAGCAATAGGAAGATGCTTGTAGAATATTCCACTTCAAACCTCAAACATGGCCCACAGTAATCAGTATTAGTTACTTCTATGTCACATCTTATCTAATTTCAAATTTCAAATATCATTTTGTGCTCTTTCAGACTGCAGACAATAAATTGTAAAAGAATCAAATATTTTTGATTCAATTCGATATTTAAATTCGAATATATTGATTTGAATTCGAAAAATACGAATAAGAATTTTATCTGAATACGAATATGAATATAATCATATTCGATTCGAGTATTTCCGATCATATTCGAATAATATATATATATATATATATAATTTTAATAAATTATTAATAAATATTTATTTATAAATAATATTTATTTATAAGTATATATATACACATGTGTTTTTTATTACTTTCCATTTATTCTACAACAATTCCTAATTCCATTTATTCATTTTTTTATTACTTTCCATTTATTACACTTAATACAAGGAATCGATGGATTTTATTGCTTATTATAAGTATTATATAAGTATTGTATCTTATATGTATATGCTCTATGCAATTTGATATTATTAATTTGGAACTAAACAGATATTTGAAAGAAAAAAAGTGAAACTTTAAGTTCAAATTTTTTGAATTCGAATATATTTTTTCGAATTCGAATATTCGAATGTTTCATTCGAATCGAATACGAAATATATATTTGATTCGAATAATAAACGAATACGAATATGAATATTCGCTAAATTAAATGAATACGAATAAAATATCATATGTTGATTTTTCCAAAAAAATCAACATATATATATAATTATATATATATATATAATTATAGAGTGTTGATCAGGCACGCACGTAAAGAATGCGCACCATGCGCACTTCTTTAAGATTTCTTCTTTTTTTAAAATTTTTAATATATCATATTATTTCTTTTCTCACGCTATCCCTCCACATACAATATTTTTAAGATTTTTTTTTTTCTAATTTTTCATATCTCATATTATTTCACATACGATATTCTCATCTCACACATAGAGATAACATATAATCAACATATACAATTTGCATCCCACATATCAACATAAATCTTCTTCTTAATTCTCATCTCACAGATGACATGAACCTATACAATTTGCATCCCACATCAAAAGTTATTTGTTAAAAATTACAAAATATGAATCGGTTAACAAATAACCCACAATTAAAGAAAAGAACGAAAAATATTCAATTAGTCAATTCTCCAGAAAAATCATAATCAACGTTCAATAAATCCTCAAAATGAATAATAAAAATTGAAATATGAATTAAGTAACAAAGAGAATAAATTCTCAACAAATCCTTAAAATCGACAAATCAAATCCTCAAACTCAACAAATCCTCAAAATCAACAAATTATATCCTCCAACTCAATCATCAAGAAGTCTTCAATCAATTCCCAAAATCCCAAGTCTCTTTAATTGAAGTCTTCAAAATTATATCCTCCAACTCAATCATCAAGAAGTCTTCAATCAATTCCCAAAATCCCAAATCTCTTTAATTGAAGTCTTCAATCAATTCCCAAAATCCCAAGTCCTCAACAAATCCTCAAAATCAACAAATTATATCCTCCAACTCAATCATCAAGAAGTCTTCAATCAATTCCTCAAAATCAACAAATTATATCCTCCAACTCAATCATCAAGAAGTCTTCAATCAATTCCCAAAATCCCAAGTCTCTTTAATTGAAGTCTTCAATCAATTCCCAAAATCCCAAGTCTCTTTAATTACTTGTCTTTTGCGTTGTCAAATATAATGGATCTACACATGTGAAAAAAAAAAAACAAATCAGTACCATAATTTTTTAAATGTAAAAAACTTTCAGAAAACATAAGAAAATATTATACCATTCCAAGGATGTGGTAAAATTTCTCCTGTCATGTCCACTAATCCCACAACCATGACAAACTCTTGCTTTTGAAATTGTTTTTTCCTTTGATAATTTATATCTTTTACCACATCCTTTTGCTCTCACTTGTGAAGGGTCATTAATCTCAGACATATTCTTTCCTCATATAGAAGATCGTTGCGCTCTTTCACCAATATTCATTTTCTTTATATCATTGTACACATGTTCTAATTGTTGCATTAGCAAGTTAGAACCATCTTCAGTGAAACATGCACCATCTACTACAATAGAAGCTATTTGTGATAATTTTGAATGTCTTGTCAGAAGAGATTTATTATGAACATCACAAATGTCAGCACCATGATTATCATTTAGTCTTCCACTCTTTGCACTTACTGTCCATCTTGATAGAATATATGTAGATGGAAGTTCAAAGATCTGTTTCACATGAAAATATGCCAAAATGTGTCTACAAACAATTCCTTTGAACTCAAATTGTAGACAACTACATGTTAATGCATCTGAACTCTTGGTGTATGTAAGCTCCCGTTGTCTTGATGTTGAACTTGTTTCAGCTCTTAATATAGTATAGATTGTTTGCAACTCATCATCACATTTCAAATTCACAAAATAAGCATGACTTTGACACATTTCTTCTTGGAAAAAGTTAAAACTTTTCCTTGTGTATATCTTTGCCATTTGTGCTTCCATTGGCCAAAGTGTCTTCAGTGTTGGTTACTCGTTAATATCAGCATGATCAGCTTCTAATTCTTTATGTCGTTGATGTCTAAGAGCTCTATTAAATCGTGTGATAAAATTCATCAATGAATTTTTGGCTGAAATATATCTTTTGAAAAAAGAATGACAACTCTCAGCTCTTTGACTACTAGAAACTCCAGCACTAAATACATGCTTAACATAAGCAGGAACCCATTTACCACGTAACTCATACATGTCATTGAGCCATTCATTGTTTTTCAGCGTGCAATATGTCATGATCTCCATCCAATGTTCTTCAAATTCTCCAGTAGATTCGGAGTTGATAACTACATCCTTCAAACGGTAATAATCATCTCGATTTGTTATCACATTAATCTTTTCAGAGAATTTATTAAGAATATGTCAAATACAATACCGATGCAGAGTGGCTGGAAACACTTGTGCAATAGCTTTGGTCATTGCAGGATCTTGGTCTGTAACAATAACAGAAGGATGACTACCTGACATAGCCTCAAGCCACTTATTAAATAACCAAATAAATGAATCTGCTTTCTCGTCACTTAAAAATCCACATCCAAGTATGATTGTTTGTCCATGGTGGTTGATCCTAGTTATTGGAGCAAAAATCATGCTATACTTATTTGTGTTATATGTTGTATCAAATACTATAACATCACCAAAGTAATTGTAAGACCTTCTTACTACAACATCGGCCCAAAAATATTTTATAAGTTTGTTCTCCATGTCTAGTTCAAAGTCGAAGAAAAATGAAGGATTTTTCTCTTTCTCTAACTAGAAATACTCAATTAATGTTTCTGCGTCCATTCCTTTTTGTTCCTCCTGCAAATCTCTTTTGTAATTTCTAATGTCTCGTTCAGTATATCCAACATGTTCTGGGCCACCAAATTCGATTTCCATCAATCTCAATTGTTGACATGTTGGTACATTTGTTTTATATAATTGTTCCGTCAACACTTTCTTTGCCATTGACACATGACGATGTGACCTCAACATATGTACCTTTCTTGGAGTTGTAAGTTCATGATTGTGAATCTCAATAAATATACTCACGACCCAATTTGGTCCGGTTTCTCTCTTTACAATTGCTAACTTGGCTTTGCAACCAACTCAAACTATTCCTCGATTCCTTTCACCCTTATTTGATTCATTTTTTTGACCCTCCTTATAACATACAAATGATTTTCATATTATTTCACTTGTCTCTTTGTTCCTTTTACTATTGTGGAACCTTGTACTAAATCCTGCCTCCTTTGCATAAGCATTATAAAATTCAAATGCTTCTTCGATTGTGAGAAATTCCTGCCCGATTTTAGGTTTATTTTCTTCTGAAACTTGCGGGATGAATAGATTATTTGGAGAATCTTCTTCCATCTACACAAAATTTAGTTAACGCTAAAAATTTTAGAATTTCAACTAATATCTCACCCAAATCAATAGAAAACATAAAAAAAATGATAATAATATCTCACCCAAATTAATTGAAAACATAAAAAAAATATAATGAAATTTAAAAAAATATATTGACAAAAGTTCTCAGAGGCAACGAGAGATAAAGTCTCACCTTCAAATTTTGATGCGAATTGTTAAAAAGGTTTATGTTGATGAGGGTTAGGTCTATGTTTGAGATGAGAATTGATAAGAAAGTATGTGAAGATGTTGAGGGTTATGTCTTCCGTATAAAGTGGTAGGGTGAGAAAAAATTATGTGTATAATAATATAAAATATTAAAATTACATTGATTATGAGAATTGAGAAGAAGATTTATGTTGATATGTGGGATGCAAATTGTATATGTTGATTATGTGTTATATCTATGTGTGAGATGAGAATATCGTATGTGGAGGGTAGCGTGAGAAAAGAAATAATATGAGATATGAAAAATTAGAAAAAAAAAAAAAGAAATCTTAAAGATATCGTATGTGGAGGGGTAGCGTGAGAAAAGAAATAATATGATTATTAAAAAAAAAATCTTAAAAAAGTGTGCACGGTTTGCATTCTTTAGGTGCGTACTTGATCAACACTCTATAATTATATATATTGTGTAGTTTTATATTTTAAACATCATCATGACTATGTTTTAGAATTTAAAAATATATATTTAGTTCTTTTTAAGTTATAGAATGTTGTAAACATTTAGTCCTTTTTAAGGACCTATTTTCCATTTTGAATCATGACAAAGACTCCTGTGCACCAGGTGCACAGATCTTAAATTCGTGTAATGCAGGTCAATCCGACCCGGTACGGTCATCCATTCGCCGGAACAGTCATTTACGCGCCGACACACGCCCCCACGCGCCGGAAAGGAGGCGCAACACACTTAGTTTATTTTCTGCATTTTTCTGGAAAATATGTATACCTTTTAGTTATAACTTTCATACCTTTATGTTAAAAGTACAAACATCCGTACCTTTATGTCTGTAACTTAGAAAAAAAAAATGAAGATTTTCAACACAATTTGTATTGTATACCTTTATGTGATATCAATGTGACCTTTATGTTATATTATGTCACATTTATGTACAAATATTCTGATCTTTATGTAATATATAAAAGTGCATAAAGGTCAGAATATTTGTATATAAATGTGACATGATATAACATAAAGGTCTCATTGATATCACATAAAGGTATACAGTTCAAATTATGTTGAAAATCTTCATTTTTTTCTAAGTTACAGTACATAAAGATCATGATAGTTGTACATAAAAGTCACACATTTATAACATAAAAGTCACACATTTATAACATAAAGGTCACAACCTGAAGCAAAATTCAAAACACGCGGATCCGGGTCAAAAACTGGGTCGACCCGGATTGCATGTATACCAAGTGCACACAAGACCAACTCTTGAATCATATAATATTATTTTTTTTATAATTTTGTATACCTAACTGTTTATAATTCCTGGATTCCTCATTGTTTGTACATCGATCTGTAACCATTAATTTATGACCTAAAAGAGACAGAATTTGTATGATATTTTAGGAATTGAGTCAAGGCTGAGTGTACATGCATGCATGATGCAAGTAAAATAATCACAAGATCAATGTGTGTGAATATTCTATACAAAAAGAATTCAACCACAAAATATAATAAAAAGAAAATCGGTGGATTTTGTCGTCTAATGATGTCGCAGACAATGATGTAATAAACATAATTAGTGCCCAACGCCCCAGGAAACCACGTTCTGATTCCACTAACAATATAAAATAAATATTGTTCTTAAAAAAAAAATATTTAACATGAAATTGTTAACCTAATTAATATGGTGAATTCATTACGGATTCATTTGTGCTGGTTTTTTTTTTTTTTCAAATCAAATGGTGAATCAAATTGTTGACCTAATATGGTGAATTCATTTAAAAAAATTAGATTGACAAACTTCTTAACACAAAAAGTATGAACCCACAACTCCCAAGTTGCATAGCTTACACAAGCACCCCAAGTGACAACTTTTCATTCCTTTTTCTTTTCCTTCAAATTCCCAAGTATATTGTTTTGGACAAGAGAATGACATATTTTTTAAGATATATATATATATATATATATATATATATATATAAAAGTGGGTTTTGCCTCTCTCAAAGTCCAGATCTCATCTTCTAGAAGAAATCTGGAGCTGTCCCCTATCATCACAAATGCTTTAAGGGTATGTTTGGATTGTGATGTATCCATTCGAATTTGGGATTGTTCAAATCTCAATCCTTATTTGTTATGGATTGAGGAAGGATTTGTAAATCCATCTTTATCTACTTTTTTTTACAACCCTTAATAAAAATATCTGATTTTTCTACAATTTCCTAAAAAAACATCTATTTTTTCTACAATTTCCTAAAAAACATCTATTTTTTCTACAATTCCCAATGTGATGAGGACATTTTAACTATAATCCTAGTCTATATAATCTCAAAACATACACAAGATTTTTAAAATCCACATTTTTGCAAAATCCACTCAAATCTCAAATTCAAACTTGTAAAATCCACCCCACCCCAATCCAAACATGCCCTAAAAGAATTTGGTATTAGATCTTACAATTAATTACTTTTAAAGTAATCAAAATTAAAATCATTTTGAATTTATCTGTCATGTGACGCAGTTTGGAGGGGTCACAATTTTGTGGTCTGCCCCGGATAACGACCTTTCCTAAATACAGGTCAACCTTCAAAATGGGTTCACATTTTGTTTGTTCTCTTGTCAGCTAGAATAACATCATTTACAACGCATAGTTTCAATGTTAATTTTTGTTCCAACCAATGTGAGACATAAAACTCTACACTTGAGTCATTTATAGTGGATAACTTCAATGTTAATTTTTGTTCCAACCAATGTAGGACATAAAACTCTACACTTGAGTCATTTATAGTGGATAACTTCAATATCATTTTAGTTGGCTATCTAATGTGGGACAAATTCTTACCTTTTATATTACTATCTCTCATACTTTAACTTTTTCCGATGTGGGACAACTTCTAATATAAAATTATAAACTTTGTACCACATATTAATTTCTTTATTTTTGTTTTCATTGTGAAACAACTTCTAATATTATATTGTGAATAAGTTATGAGAAATTAAAAATATATTCATATTTTTTAAGATAAAATTGATATAATTTAATGAGTTTTTTTAGGTTTTTAAAATTTGAAGAGATATATGATGTTCTAAATTTTTTATTAACCAAAATTTTGAATTTATCATTATTGTTATCATTAATTATCACTAAAAATGATTTTATATTATTATTATTATTATTCTCTACAATTTTTATAGAAAATTACATAATATGACAATAGAATTTAATTATATCCTTTACAATTTTATAGAAAATTATATAATATGACAACAATTAAAAAAAAAGTGTTAAATTTCTTTTAACCAATTGGACCTCACGGTTGAACCTCGAACCGATGGTCAAGTTGGTTTGATCATCAATCTGGTTCCACAAACAATGACTGATTCCATTTGATACATATATACCATATGAATTAGTTATTATCTTGAAGTAAAAAAATGAAATAAACGACGGATCATAGGATATCATGATTAACAAGATGGGGACACATAACAATTGTGGAGAGGGGGAATTAAGCCTAAAAAATTATTACACATACCAAAAAAGGTTATATATATATATCTTCAATATTCTTAATATATATTAAAGAGAATTCAAGATTGATAACATTAACTCTTGCTTCAATCATTTCCCTCCTAAAAATAAATTAATTCTAATCATATATTTGTTTATAATTTATTTATTTATGAATATATAATTATATTAATTTAGCTTTTAATTGAGATAAAAAATTTTCCTAAATGACAATAATTGAAAATTAAAATCTCTAAATACATATATTAATATCATGTAATTCATATATCAATTTTATTAATTACCAGTATCATATAATTCATGAATGAACTTGATTAATTAGTTATCATAATTACTTTTCGTAATTTTATAGAAAAATAATATATATTACAATTATATTTAAATATTAAATGTGATGACTCTATTATTTTGATAATTATTTATATTCATAATTATTTTATTAAATTCATTTATAAATTTATTTTAATTTCTTTTTTAAATCCGTGTATTACATGGAAACAATTGTAATATATAAAAAAAAATATTTACAAATTAACGTTTGGTTCTTTAAAATTTGTATATTTCTCTGGCCCTAGCCGATTAACTCTTCCACCCTACAGAATATTGCAATTTGAAAATGTTATTAACAAAATAAGGTGTAAAAATAAAATAGGTTTGTTTGAAATTTGAAATTTTCTAACTCTTCCACCTACGAAACATTATGTTTAGTATATTTAAATTTATATTGAATACCACACTTGTTAAGAGTTAGAAAAGTGTAGCAATTACAAATCTACTTTCAAGATAATGGTGTAAATTTCAAGATGGAATGATTAAATTGTTTGTTTGAAGAGAATTTACGTAGTTATGAATGAAAATATCCTGAAATATTATTGGTATATTTTCAATATTTCTATTTATTTCACATGATCGGAAAAAAACGGGATGTAATGATATTTTTCCGATAAATTTGTATTTTCATATAGAAACGAGAAATTTCGTCAAAATATCGGTAATATATTAATAATTATCAGTATCAATTTTGATATTGGTGACTTCATGATACAAATTGTTGGAAAATCGGTGAAATATTGTGAAAATATCGATGAAAAATCGGAAAAAAAAACTGAAAAATATCATAAATATCAATTTTGATAAAAATTTTTTTTTTAAATAAATGGTTAATTTATTTTGTAATGAATACAAGGTTCCGTCAATTTTCTAAATTTTACCAATATTTCCATCGATATTGATATTAACATTGATATTTCTATAAAATTAAAATACCGATATTTTTATCGAAATTAAAATTTTCATTCTTGTAATGACCAATAGGACGAAACTTCTATTTTTTTTTTCAAAAATTATTTCTCGTTTTAATGCAATTTTTTTTTAGAAAATACCATATCAACTACAATCACTACCAGCTCATATCAATTCTCATATATTAACTTACTAAGTAAATCAATTCGCAGATTGGGACATAATTTGTTTTTCTGTTTCATGATTAAAAAATAGAAAAGTTGGAGTGGAAAAGCAAAAAGTGAAAAAAGAGGGTTGTCAAGTTGTAGGATCACTAGTGCAAGCGTGCAACAGTGGTCATTTTCTCTTTTTGTCATTTCTTGAATTATCAAACATGGTACAAGGTGGGCCCCTCAAATGGGACATACTCCACCTCGTCGCCTCGTAAATGATACACCCTCCGTCCTGCTCAAATTTGCACACTTTCCGTTTTCGTCTGTTCCAATCAAATTTGCACACTCAAAAAATAGTAAATAAAAGTACATTTTACACTCCAAAAAGTGCACTTTACACTCCAAAAAATAGCTTTTACACCAAAAAAACAGCTTTTACACTTCAAAAACAGCTTTTACACCCAAAAAAACAACTTTTACACTCCAAAAAGCAGTTTTTTCTTAATTTCCGTGTCTGTCCTTACGTGCAAATTTGAGCGGGACGGAGGGAGTAGCTCTTGTTTAAATTAGTTGATTGAAAAATAACAAATAATAATAATAATAATAATAATAATAATAATAATAATAATGATAATAATAAAAAAGGGAAACTATATGATAGATTTTGAAAGAAACGGGTGACTCTCCTGTATTCCTGGGACACGGATCCTTGAATCCATGTCCCCAATCCGCCCCAGACCCTCCATATATTTTAATTTTTTTAAATTTTTTATTATTATTATTTAATTTTTTTATTATTATTATTTAATTTTTTTATTATTATTATTTTCTTCCTTGGCACCCCTTCAAGGTGTTTTTTTTTTTTTTTACCTTCAAGGTATATACATGTATACCTTTAAAATATTCATAAAATACCTTTTTTCAAACCATGTATATGAAGGTATCCATATAATATACATTGAAGGTATTCATGAAATACCTTTTTTCAGACATCACATGTATACGTTGAAGGTATCCCATTGAAGGTGCGCGGGCGGTGTGGGCGCGCAATTTGTGAGATGTGCGCAGCGTGGGCGCATGGGCGCACGGTTTGTGTGGTGCTGCACGGCATGGGCGCATGGGCGCGCGGTTTGTGAGGTGTTACAGATTTGTCTTATAGGTATTACAAATATGAACTGAATGTATGTGATACCTATCAAGTGCGCGCATGGGCCTGCGGCAAGGCGCATGGGCCTGCGGCAAGGCGCATGGGCCTGCGGCAGGGCGCATGGGTGCGCGGTAGGGGCGCGTGAGTGTTGGAGCGGGTTGGGGACACGGATCTAACGTGGAAAGTCGATTTTTCGATAAAATTAAGCCTAAGAAATACACTTCCACAGAGGAAAAAAAACTCTCTCCCATAAAAGGAAGAAAAAACTCTCATGAATGGGAGAAACCAACTCTCATTAAAAGGAA